>JAUPFV010000003.1:36504198-37818622 GCA_036936605.1 Limnanthes douglasii subsp. nivea
CTCTTTTACAGTTCATCATTCGGGCACTACACAAACTTTGTATACGGCTCTTGTTGTCGCTCTCCTCTAGAATCCCAGTATTCGTCTCGTACAATAAATCAAATCAAACTTATGATTTTTTAAAATTGAATTGATGGATATAGGAGAAGATGGAATAGACAAATCCCTAGAGAGTTTCCATATCTGAAATTTGAAAATTAATCTTTACAAAATTAGAAATTAGTTAAAGAAAGAGAGGGATGGTGGACGACTCAGCTTTGATTATTGGACCTCGTAGTGTTAAGCAATGTCAGGAAAGAGGAAATATAAAATATGTACAAAATAATAAAAATAAGAAAAAATAAAAAGTAGGTCAAATAACATGAGAGAAAACTAAAATAAAAAATAATAAATAAAATAAGAAGAGATAAACAAATATTTAATGGTTGTTAATTCGTTGCAAACTAACAATGTTTATAATAAAATGATTTGCGTGTTGAAAATTCGTGGCAATAATCGATCATAAATTGATTGAAGAAGTCGAAAATAGGTTTGTTGCAAATTTGTTAAAAATATGTTGCTACAAATAACGATTATCAACATATTAAATAGTAGGTTGTACAATGTTATTTTTCCTAATAGTGGAAACCATCTTTACAATAAACGCGCATGTCGTGATTGTTTCAACTTTGGCCTGTCTGATCCTTGACAATGAGCGTGTTCTATCTGTTTATCTACAATTGGTTATTAATTATTAACTAGATCAACATGTGAATTGACCTAACTTGTGTATGAATAAGTTTGTTCTTCCTTTACTTGTTCTTGTTTTATCACGGTTTGAGGAACGACTGTCTTATATAAATTGTGAGCCAGTATTTCATATTATGGTCCTTCGAAATACAATTGATTAAACTGCTTACGATCCATTACGGAAGGGTGAAAGAAAACAAAACATACTAAATTTTGTTGCAAAAATAGTCTGAAGAAGAGTAAAAGCTTCAACAAATAGAAAGAAAAATTTAAAGAAAATCCATCATTTATTTTTATAGAAGAAACAAGTTTTATCGTAATCGTCCACATAAAAATAAAAGTTTGAATAAAAATTAGTCCATTGACTATCCACTTTTGTGACAAATAGTTTATCGATTAAAATTCATCTAATTTTAGTTCATTGACTATATACTTTCGTGACATATAGTCTATCGACTAAAATCGTCCAGTTTTAGTACCTTGACTATCTATTTTGGATAATGTTAGTCCCTCGTGCATGTTTATTTAGGGGACTAACTTTACCGAAAATAGATAGTTAATGGACTATCTGTCACGATATAAATAGTCAACACATGTCGTTGACTAACTTTATCCAAAGGCATAGTTAATTGACTAAATCTAGATGTTTTTAGTCGAGAGACTACTAGTCACGAAAATAGATAGTCAATGGACTAATTGATGTTCAAAAATTTCATATGATCAAACAATTGGCATAAGTTCCTAACGATAAAAAGAAAAAAAAAGCTTAATAAATTGTGGAATGCATGAACTATGTATCTCAACATGTTATTTCTAGCTATTGTTTAAATGTGTAACCTATCCATTTCCCATAAATGCAATCATTACGTAAAAATTTCAAAAAATCATATTCATGAATCTTGTTTTTAGTAGTATTTTAAGATAGTTATTTTGAGTTAGAGTTTGAAAAATATAGATTGTTTTAAAATAAAAAGAAATAGTATTTGTAACATAGATTTGGTTTAGATATCTACTAATAATATGGATTTGTCGGTTTCAATTGGTAATAGGAAAAATTAGAGGATAGGTAACATTCAAGCTTAATTGTAATTGTAATATATTACAATTTTTTGTTTCTTTTTGTACGCGTTAAAATTTATATTTAAAAAATAATATTCACATCTAATTTGCACGTTTTAAATAAATAAATAAACACTAAATCAGTGGGAAGAAACCCAAAAAGTTTATATTTTCGAATGTTAATAGAGACAAACCATGTTTCCTTTGCATGTAACTCGATTCCATGAACTTTGGTTTCTTGTGTGGTTTCGATCACAGGAGTTTCAATAGCTTAGTGATCTTTCTGTTCAATGACAATAGCGCACGGACTCTTGTCATTTATAACATCCGTTTGGTTATTCACGTTGATTTTTTTTCTTTGACAACGTATCTCAGCTATAGTCTCTTGATAAAAGAAAATTAAAATAATACCGATAATAAATACCGTATCAGCATTTTTAAGGGATAGACATGAACAAGGTCGAAGGATGATCTATATAACAATGTTTGTCTGACTGGTTTGATTTCAACTTAGCCAACCAAAATAACTGCTTCAACTTTATTTTCATTTATGAAATTTTCGGACAACTTTCATTCTTCAACTTAGCCAACCACATTAGCTTCGGTTCCACTTTCATTCTTGAACTTCATATTCTTCAAAAGTTCCACTTAGCCAACCACATTAGCTTCGGTTCTACGTATTCTTCAACTTTTGAATAGCTGAAGTATGATTGAACTTTTGAATAAGATTATGATGGAGCCAAGCTTTATGATAGTTGGATAACAAACTTTTGCTAGCAATTTGTTTATTATCACTTTAATAATTATTGTTTATAAATAAAAAAACAAATAATTTTTAAAAATATGTAATAATTGTTGTCTATAAAAAATAATGTATAAATAAATAGCTATTATTATTAAATATAATAAATTTGAATAATTTAAATATAATACATATAAGTTATCTATATAATTAGGAGATTATTTACCTATTTACTCTTTATAATATATATATAAATAACTAACAAACTTTTTTAATTATAAAGTATTTATGGCTAAATTAATTAAGGTTTCTTTCCTAATGATTTTTATAGGACAATATATCTAATTGCGGAAAACTTATCGGTAAAAAAATAAATTAAAATCTATATATAAATTTGTCAATATATATATAGAAAAAATCACTAACAAAAATTGGGGTGTGAATATTAAAAAGAGGAAAATACCCTTAAATACCCACTCAACTATCAAATACTAAAATGGTACCCGTTTTTGGACTAGTTTCATAAAATACCTAGAGCCATATTTGGGACAATTATACTCTAGGATATAAAAGGGGTTCTTTGGTTGAAACCCACTTTTTTACACCTTCTAATCTTACTTTTCGGTTCCAATTCCCCCCACTTTCACATTTCTAAATTTGAGGAGAGAGAAACACGTGAAACGAGAGGGAACCCAAAAGACGTTTTTGAAACCAAAGCAGAACCTTGAAACCGGCGACAACTAACCTTCGTTCCGATCTTTCAAGCAACCGTCGTTCAACACGTACGCCGGCGAGCCTCCTACTGCAACGAACTATTCTTACGCCGTCGAACCGAACCAGGTATCCCTCGACCACTGTCTCTCTTCGAGTTATATGCCTCGATGTATAAGCTTTGCCGGAATACGTTTAATACTCTGGTAGTTAGAATACTCCGTTGTTTTACATTGATAGTCGATGCTGTCGAGTCAGTAAGGGTATTTCGTAGTGTTGCTCGACCAGACGATGTTAGTTGATAGTTGTGTTGGTAGTGTTGTCCGACGCCATCGATTAGAACCTGCCGTGGTTGAATCGTGAACGTGTACCGTCGTCTGTCGGACCTATAGGGCTGTTGGTCTAACCGGTCTGAGTTTACGTAGGTTTGTTAGTCATCTAGCAATGTGGGTTGCCTTATCTATCGGGGTCTGGTAATCCTCTACCTGTCATAGTGCACGTCTAGCGGAGTAGTATATGATTCTGTCACGTCTAGCAATGTTGAAATGCAGTGAGGTATAGGATGTTGTGTAGTAACTTGGAGAAGTGTTATCTCGAAGAATTAACGTATATACTGGCTGCTTAGTTTATTATTTTAGTTACCATGGGATTACTAACTAGCTTCTTATGTAAATTTTAACAGGTCAACATGACAAAAACAGGAGTATCCTACAGGTCCGGGTTGGTTAGCATAATCAACGTACTCAGACGGGATATCATTAAAGCTGAACACATCGAGGCTGCTAGAGGAACCCCGTTATATACCTTCCTGAAAACCTCGTTCGACTTGAGGAACGAGGTTCTGAAGCTTAAAAAGTTCCACTACTTGATCGAGGCGATTTGTGGTTTATACGATGTCAGACGGAAGTCTTTCCAGATTGGACGGAAGCATGTAAGGCTGACGAGGAAAGATGTGAAGGCGATATTTGGCCTGAAACACGGTAACGAAGAGATGCCTATGAGCAAATCAGACGCATTTATCGCTCGGTACGCTGATGGAGCTGAGTTAGATTCGATTCTGATGAAGAAATATTTTTTGAGCCCAAGGACGAGGAAGAGCGGGCCAACAAACGACAAATCAGTTTCCAATGCGTTGCTAAAGGTAAATATAGTCTGTTAGAATGTAGTAGTTTTTAGTTTATGCTGCAGGCATATGTCGATGATACAAAAACCTGCATGTGTATGTACGTATCTAGCGTAGTAGTATATTATATCTAGCAGTGTGTTAGCAGTATAATATTACATTGGTGTTTGGTTTTATGCATCTAGCAATGTCTTGGTTCATATCTATTAATGTCTTATTAGGGGTAGATGCCTTTAATTGCTATTGCTGTATTCTTGGTATGATGTTGTTGATTTTGTAGGAAGCGATCGAGAAAGCAGTCAGTGAAGGAGGGGAGGATGAAGCGAAGGATGTTGCTCGGCTCCTGATACTTTTCATATGCTCGACACTGTTCTTTTCAGTGTCCGGCGACGTCGTCGGGTGGACAACAATATTCTACGTGGAGAATCTTGAAAAGATAAACGACTATGACTGGTCTGGAGCCATCTTGGAGAAGCTTCACAAATCACTGGACAAATGTATTAAGGCCGGGAAGCCTGCAAGAGTTATCGGATGCGTTGCTCTGCTGTTTGTAAGTACAGTGGATTATGATCAGCATGTTTGTTACGAAACCGTTTTTTTAATGGTTAGTTATGTTCTGTGCAGCCATTTCTTATTGAGCATATTTCGATAAACGCCGACATACCAAGGTCAAACATAATCCCTAGATGTTACAAGTGGTGGGGACTAGAGGTCAAGGAGTCGACATTCAAAATGATCCAGATGGTCAATGAGCTCAGGGACGACCAGGTATGTAATGCATCTATCAATGTCCATGTTGTAGTATCAAACAAATAGCGTACACACGGTTCTTACAAACAAATCGCAACCATGCATATTAGAACCAAAAAAAATAAACATGTATATCGATAAAAATATCAAACAAATAGCATATGATGTAGCATAACGTCATAACTTCAACATGTCCATGAATCATAATTGTCTGTAATTCGCAGTAATGATTTTAATATTGTGCTGCTCAATGTATATTATACTATATTTCTTAGGTTGTGACCGATGAGTTGGTGTTTTCAGCGTCTGAATGTTTTGTTTATGGAGTAAATGATTCGCGGAGGCAGTGCGAAGCTGCTGGAGAAACAAGCGAACAGAGGAGTAGAAAAAGAAAGAAATCTGTTGCGAACAGAAGTACAAGAAGGAAGGTCAAACAGGTAGATGACGGAGTTGGAAGTAAGAAGAGAAGACTTTCAAACACTGAGGTTGATGATGATGTTACATTGGGGGAATTCATTGTGGAGAGGAAGGAAACAGTTGGTAAAAAGAAAGGGGAGAGGTTGAAAAACAAAAACAAACGTAGGTCTAGTATTCCAAACTTTGGAGGGCTGTCGCAGTCGGTGCTGCGTGACAACAACAAGCTGAAAAAAAAGAAGCCGGTTGCACAAGTTGAAAGTTGAAAACAAGCGGCTTAAAACGTCGCTTGAGGAAAGAAACGAAGAGGTTAGTGTTACCATGTTTTTTAAGTACTAATAACCTCTATATGTTGGTTAAACTGAACATAGGAAATGTTTAGATGTTGTTTGGTAGCAGCATCATTATAATTGATTTAGCAAACGTAACTATAAGTTGTCTATCAACGATAATATGTTGTATCTATCATTGTAAAAATAATGTAACTATTTTGTATGCTCGTTTGATTCAGGTCGAAAAGTTGAAGAAAGACTTGGATGAGCTGAAACACAAGCTGGAGGTGGAAGGTGAAAGAGTGGATGGTGAGGATGACCATCTGCTGAACACCTTATCAATGCCATTTTACCGTATTGATGAGGATGATATTGAAACCGTGGATGCAAACATTGCTGAGAAAGTGGTTAAGGAAACACTGGTTTATAAATCTCGGAGGCATGGATTTTTTCCGAGAAACCGAACAGTTTCTGACACAGAAAAAGCAACAGAAGAAGAGGATGTTTAGGGGGAGACAACAGCAGAAGAACAACAGGAGCTTGAGAAAGCTGAGGAAAAAGAAAGGGACGTATCGGAGGAGGAGAAGGAAGAAGTTGATGGAGGGTGTGTTCAATCTGAAACACCTGTTGAACCAATGGAAGAGAGTACTACAACGGAAGCTATTATTGTTGATGTGTCTAGGAAGCCGAAAGGGACTACAATAACTGGTTGTGACGTTAGTAATGAGAAAGGGGATGTGGCAGGAGAATTATCACCCCTAACTCATGCTGTCGGTGCGCGAAATGAAGTTTTGGTACCTGCACAGGGACCCGGAGTTGGAAACAACAAGGTTGAACAACAGGAGCTGATGGTGGACAGAATTGATTTGTTGGACGAAGGTTCCAACGAAGGAGCGAAAACACTGAAACAACAGTTGGAGGAGTCGCCAGAAACCGTAGATCAAGGACAGAATGCGGAGAAAGGTGAGGAGAAAGGAGAAGCTGACACAGTAGCAAGAGCCTTGATGGAGATCGCAGCCACAGAACTACAACCTTGAATCATTCGAGTCTTTTCTCTTCTTTTGGTTTATCCTTTTTATTGGGTTTATTTGTGTTCCTTTCCTAGGAACAGTTTTTTCCCGAATCAGAGTATTTCGGTTTAATGGAGAATCACAGTACGAATGCTCGGAATCTAACGGAGAAATCTCATTCTTATGCTGAAATTGTCAAGAAAAATTTATTGTGTGAAGAAGCTAAAGATTTTCAGCCTGAAAATTCGGAAATCAAGAAAGATCACCTTTCTTTATAGTTTAGTAGCGATGTTCTTCAAGCTTTGAAAAACAAGTCAAAGCATTCTTTGCTGGGTAAATTCACGCAGGGTTTGCCAAAGCGGAATGATCTAATTCGCTTTCTAGAATCTTTTAAATTCAAAGCTTCTTATAGATATAGGATTTTGGATTCAAGACATATAGTTCTTGAGTTCGATTTAAAAGAAGATTATGCTAAGATTTGGAGTAGAGCTGTTTGGACTATAGGATCAGCGATGATGCGATTACTGAAATGGTCAGGTGATTTGAAAGTTGAAAGTTCGTTAGCACCTGTTTGGATAAGATTTGAGTTGCCTGAGCATTTGTATGATGCAAACATTGTGAAATCTATTGCTTCGTTAATAGGCGAGATACTGTTTGTTAAAATTCCTGAGAATAATAGGTTACTCAATTCTTGTACTGCTCTTGTAGAGGTTGATGTCTTGTCTCATTGCAAACGGATGTTTGGCTTGGCTTTGGAGATAATTATGGTTACTGGGTGAAGATTGTTTATGATAATCTTCCTTTGTACTGTAACAAATGTTCGCATCTTGGGCACAATGAGGAGCAGTGTAAAAAGGTTAAGAAAGATTTAGTTTTTGAATCTGATGATAAGATCAATAAGATCAAATCTGTTATAACAAAACCCAACAATCAAGAAAAGGCTAAGGTTGTTGAGTCTGCAGGGTTTAAGACACCTGATAAAGGTGAGATAATTGAAGCTATACAATCGTTGGCTCTTGGGATAGCTGAAAATAATGATTATATTAATATGATGTCTGATGGGGATGATGAAAAGATTGGAAGTGTTCAGCAGTCTCCTGTTAGAAAATGGAGATCTCAATCGCCTGAGTTCTATAGGGACTCTAGTCAAGATAGGATGCAAGCTGAACAAAGTGTACAAGAGGATAAATGTAGTACTGATGTTCAAAGGAAAGAAGTCTCTAATCTGAATTTGGAAAATGAGCCAAGTCAAGTTAGGCAGGAAAATGATAAGGATGAAGTTACTGAGGAAAAAGAAGAAAGTTTCAAAGAAATCTTTGATAAGAAGATTACAAAGGTTAAGAAGAAAACTAAAACAAGGAGTAAGATTATTCGTGCTCTGCAGTTTACTAGTTCAAGTAAATCTAAATCTTCAAACTCCCTTAATGATTAGTTTAATCAATTGGAATATTCGTGGTATTAAAGATAAGGCTTCTCTTCGTAGGCTCAACTTTCTTGCTAAGAAAAATAAAGTTAAAATGATTGTTGTGCAAGAGCCTCTTGTTAGTGTTAATGTTATAAGTAGTATTGCTGTTAAGCTTGGTTTTGACAACTTTGCTTGCAATAACACTAATAAAATTTGGCTCTTTTGGAAGCATGATGTTTCTGTCACTATTATGTATGATCTTAGTCAATGTTTGCATTTAAAGGTTGGTCTTAGCAATGAGATTAATCAGGTTATAATCACAGTAGTATATGCTAGATGTCAAAGGTCTAATAGAGTTGAATTGTGGAACTTTCTTAAGAGTAATGTTAATGATAATGTGCCTTGGCTTATTTGCGGTGATTTTAATGTTGTTAGCTCTGTGGATGAGTAGTTAGGTTGTAGTACTTTCTGTATCAATAGTACAAATGATTTTAATGATATGATAAGTTGTTGTAATATTGAGGATTGTGGTTATATTGGTTCGAAGTATACTTGGTCGAATGGTTCTAAATGGAAAAGGTTAGATAGGGTTTTTGTTAATAGTAAGTGGGCTAGTTTCTTTGCTAGTACTAAGATTCATCATCTTGCTCGTACGGGTTCTGATCACATGCCTTTACTTATTACTATATCTAATGAGTTTGCTAGAGTTAAGTCGAGTTTCAGGTTTCAGGAGATGTGGACTATGGAGGATTCTTTTTTACCTTATGTGGAAAAAAATTGGAGTCAAGAGTTAGTTGGGGAACCTATATTTGTTCTTTGGAAGAAGCTTAAAAGACTCAAGCAGGCTTTGGTTTCCTGGAACAAAAGTGTGGTTGGTAATATTTTTAGTAAGGTGCAAAGCTTGGAAGATGAAGTTCTTGCTAAGGATTTATATCATCAAACGCTCCAGTCTGCTGAGTCTAAGAGTGAGCTTGCCAAAGCTAATGCTTTGTTGATTAAAGCTCACAGAATGGAGATAGTGTATTGGAGACAGCAGTGCTATTGCAACTGGGTCATTGATGGTGATAAGAGCACTAAGTTTTATCACAACTTTGTCCAAAAGAAAAGAAGGCGTAATAGCAGTAAGGGTATTAAGTGTGGGGATGAGTGGCTATCTGACTCCAAAGAAATTGGTCAATCAGCTGTTGATTTCTTTGAGAAGGCTCTCACTCTTTCTCCTTATGCTGACAATGTTGATATATCTAGTCTTATGAATGATGATCTTTTTAATGTGATTCCTAGTATCATTACTGAGGATGACAACAGATTGTTGCTCAAGGATCCTGATGAGTCTGAAGTTTAGTATGCAATCAGTCATATGAACTCAGCCAGTGCTCCAGGTATGGATGGCTATACTCGTGCCTTTTTTAAGCATTGTTGGCACATTATTAAGATTGATATGGTAAAAGCTATAATTGATTTCTTGCGTGGTAAGAATATACCTAGTGGTATTTTTGCTACGGGGATCTGTTTAATTCCTAAGCTAACTAATGCTAGTGATTGGAAGGAGTATAGACCGATTAGTTTATGCTCTCTTCTGAATCGTATTATGTCCAAAATTATTGCTAACAGATTAGCTCTTATCTTTCCTAAGATTATTTCCCATAATCAGGGAGGATTTGTCCATGGTAAAAGTATTCACGACAGCATTCTGGTTTGTAAGGAGTTTATGTTTGATTTGAATAGGAATGTTAAGGATAATAATATTGCCATTCAGCTAGACATGTCTAAGGCGTTTGAAAAGCTAGCTCATTGCTTTGTGCTTAATGTTATGAAGAAGTTTGGTTTTGCTTCTAGGTTTATATGTCTGATTAAGAAAATGATTAGTGCTGTTAATGTTTCCTTGCTTGTTAATGGTGATGTTTTTGGTTATTTTAGAACTATGAAAGGTCTTCGTCAAGGGGATCCGTTATCTCCTTATCTCTTTATAATTGCTGAAGAGTTGTTTATTCGTGGTGTCAATTCTTTTTTTAATGATAATAAATTTATGAATTATAGGAGTAGAGGCAGTATTAAGGTTAATACTCTTGTTTTTGCCGATGACATGTTATTGTTTACTAATTGTAATGATAGAGCTATTAATAAACTTTGTGACTTTCTTGATAAGTATCAATTATTGTCTGGTCAGGTTGTTAATAAAGAGAAAACTAAAATTCTAATGGCTAAGAGTATTGCTTTTTCTAAAATTGATGTTTTGTCTAGCATATATGGTTTCTCCACTAATCTGTTGCCTATTGATTATCTTGGTGTTACTGTCAATACTAATAATAACATTTGTAATTATAACAAGCTTATTTGTAAGGTTAGTGATAAAATTAGTGAATGGAATGTGTCTTGCCTTTCTTTTGCTGGCAAGCTTTAAATCTGTTCTGATGAGTATGATTCTGTACTGGTTGCAATGTTCTCTTTTGCCTAAAGGTGTTATTTCGAAACTTGAAACCATTTTAAATAGATTCATTTGGGGTTCCAATCTGGTGGATAGAAAGGTTCACTGGTGCAGTTGGAAGACTCTTTGTAGAACTTATAATGAGGGTGGTCTTAATGTTAGAAATATGAATGATATCCAATCTGTCATCTCGTTTAACCTTTGGGCTGCTTTTAGACAAAACAAATCCTTCTGGTCTAAGTTAATGCATAGCATATATTGTTCTAGTTACCATCCTTTACAGGTTAGTTCAAAGAAAGCTGGTTCTGTTACTTGGAGGAGAATGATCAGAGTTAGAGAGCAAGCTGAGAGGCACATCAAATGGAAGTTGGGGAATGGCCAGGTGGATTTTTGGTTAGATAACTGGACTCTTACTAATCCTATTTTACTTCTTAATGATAGTGATAATAATCTTTGGTTCAATACTGAGCATGTTAACAAGTATTGGTCTAATGGTTGTTGGAACTTATCTTCTATAGCTAACTTGATTCAGCCTGAAAAGGTTGATTGCATTCTTAAGCTCTATGTTGATTCTAATAAAAAGGATTTAATGATTTGGGATCTTGCTAAAACTGGAAAGTATAATTTGAAGGACACATGGGATAGTATTAGAACTAAGTATAGGTTGAATTCTGTTTTCAATAATGTTTGGAATCACTTAACTCCTGTCAAAAGTTCTTTTATCCATTGGAAGATTCTTAATAAGTTTGTGGCTGTTGATGAGATCATTCAAAGTAGAGGCATTTCTATAGCATCTAAATGTCAGTTTTGTAGTAATTGTGAAACTATGTCTCATCTGTTTGTTTCTTGTAAGTTGGCTTGGTCGGTTTGGATCCATTATTCTGTTGTGTTTAAGATTCGGATTTCGAATACTATGAATATCATTCAATTGACTAGAGTTTGGCAATTACCGAAGGCATCCAAGATCCAGGTCAGAAATATCATTCCCTCTCTTGTTTTACATAGTATTAGGAAAGCTAGGAACTTAGCTAAAAATAAAGGTATAAACACTTCTGTTGGTTCTATTATTAATCAAGTGAATGCTGTTATTCATACTCTTGATATGAAGAAGCTTATTAATAGGCAGCATTGGCTTAATAATGCTAGAGCTGCTAAGATTTTAGGCTGTGTGAATCACCTGATGACTGTTAATAAACCTATTTATGTTAAGTGGAATCTTCCTCATTCTGGTCGTTTAAAAATGAATACTGATACTTCTTGCCTTAGTAATGGTGAAGCTAGTGGTTCGGTTATTTTTAGGGAAAGTTGAAAACAAGCGGCTTAAAACGTCGCTTGAGGAAAGAAACGAAGAGGTTAGTGTTACCATGTTTTTAAGTACTAATAACCTCTATATATTGGTTAAACTGAACATAGGAAATGTTTAGGTGTTGTTTGGTAGCAGCATCATTATAATTGATTTAGCAAACGTAACTATAAGTTGTCTATCAACGATAATATGTTGTATCCATCATTGTAAAAATAATGTAACTATTTTGTATGCTCGTTTGATTCAGGTCGAAAAGTTGAAGAAAGACTTGGATGAGCTGAAACACAAGCTGGAGGTGGAAGGTGAAAGAGTGGATGGTGAGGATGACCATCTGCTGAACACCTTATCAATGCCATTTTACCGTATTGATGAGGATGATATTGAAACCGTGGATGCAAACATTGCTGAGAAAGTGGTTAAGGAAACACTGGTTTATAAATCTCGGAGGCATGGATTTGTTCCGAGAAACCGAACAGTTTCTGACACAGAAAAAGCAACAGAAGAAGAGGATGTTCAGGGGGAGACAACAGCAGAAGAACAACAGGAGCTTGAGAAAGCTGAGGAAAAAGAAAGGGACGTATCGGAGGAGGAGAAGGAAGAAGTTGATGGAGGGTGTGTTCAATCTGAAACACCTGTTGAACCAATGGAAGAGAGTACTACAACGGAAGCTATTATTGTTGATGTGTCTAGGAAGCCGAAAGGGACTACAATAACTGGTTGTGACGTTAGTAATGAGAAAGGGGATGTGGCAGGAGAATTATCACCCCTAACTCATGCTGTCGGTGCGCGAAATGAAGTTTTGATACCTGCACAGGGACCCGGAGTTGGAAACAACGAGGTTGAACAACAGGAGCTGATGGTGGACATAATTGATTTGTTAGACGAAGGTTCCAACGAAGGAACGAAAACACTGAAACAACAGTTGGAGGAGTCGCCAGAAACCGTAGATCAAGGACAGAATGCGGAGAAAGGTGAGGAGAAAGGAGAAGCTGACACAGTAGCAAGAGCCTTGATGGAGATCGCAGCCACAGAACTACAGCCTTGAATCATTGGATTCTTTTCTCTTCTTCTGGTTTATCCTTTTTATTGGGTTTATTTGTGTTCCTTTCCTAGGAACAGTTTTTTCCCGAATCAGAGTATTTCGGTTTAATGGAGAATCACAGTACGAATGCTCGGAATCTAACGGAGAAATCTCATTCTTATGCTGAAATTGTTAAGAAAAATTTATTGTGTGAAGAAGTTAAAGATTTTCAGCCTGAAAATTCGGAAATCAAGAAAGATCACCTTTCTTTACAGTTTAGTAGCGATGTTCTTCAAGCTTTGAAAAACAAGTCAAAGCATTCTTTGCTGGGTAAATTCACGCAGGGTTTGCCAAAGCGGAATGATCTAATTCGCTTTCTGGAATCTTTTAAATTCAAAGCTTCTTATAGATATAGGATTTTGGATTCAAGACATATAGTTCTTGAGTTCGATTTAAAAGAAGATTGATATGGTAAAGGCTATAATTGATTTCTTGCGTGGTAAGAATATACCTAGTGGTATTTTTGCTATGGGGATCTGTTTAATTCCTAAGCTAACTAATGCTAGTGATTGGAAGGAGTATAGACCGATTAGTTTATGCTCTCTTCTGAATCGTATTATGTCCAAAATTATTGCTAACAGATTAGCTCTTATCTTGCCTAAGATTATTTCCCATAATCAGGGAGGATTTGTCCATGGTAAAAGTATTCATGACAGCATTCTGGTTTGTAAGGAGTTTATGTTTGATTTGAATAGGAATGTTAAGGATAGTAATATTGCCATTCAGCTAGACATGTCTAAGGCGTTTGACAAGCTAGCTCATTGCTTTGTGCTTAATGTTATGAAGAAGTTTGGTTTTGCTTCTAGGTTTATATGTCTGATTAAGAAAATGATTAGTGCTGTTAATGTTTCCTTGCTTGTTAATGGTGATGTTTTTGGTTATTTTAGAACTATGAAAGGTCTTCGTCAAGGGGATCCGTTATCTCCTTATCTCTTTATAATTGCTGAAGAGTTGTTTATTCGTGGTGTCAATTCTCTTTTTAATGATAATAAATTTATGAATTATAGGAGTAGAGGCAGTATTAAGGTTAATACTCTTGTTTTTGCCGATGACATGTTATTGTTTACTAATTGTAATGATAGAGCTATAAATAAACTTTGTGACTTTCTTGATAAGTATCAATTATTGTCTGGTCAGGTTGTTAATAAAGAGAAAACTAAAATTCTAATGGCTAAGAGTATTGCTTCTTCTAAGATTGATGTTTTGTCTAGCATATCTGGTTTCTCCACTAATTTGTTGCCTACTGATTATCTTGGTGTTATTGTCAATACTAATAATAAGATTTGTAATTATAACAAGCTTATTTGTAAGGTTAGTGATAAAATTAGTGAATGGAATGTGTCTTGCCTTTCTTTTGCTGGCAAGCTTACTCTTGTTAAATCTGTTCTGATGAGTATGATTCTGTACTGGATGCAATGTTCTCTTTTGCCTAAAGGTGTTGTTTCGAAACTTGAAACCATTTTAAATAGATTCATTTGGGGTTCTAATCTGGTGGATAGAAAGGTTCACTGGTGCAGTTGGAAGACTCTTTGTAGAACTTATAATGAGGGTGGTCTTAATGTTAGAAATATGAATGATATCCAATCTGCCATCTCGTTTAACCTTTGGGCTGCTTTTAGACAAAACAAATCCTTCTGGTCTAAGTTAATGCATAGCATATATTGTTCTAGTTACCATCCTTTACAGGTTAGTTCAAAGAAAGCTGGTTCTGTTACTTGGAGGAGAATGATCAGAGTTAGAGAGCAAGCTGAGAGGCACATCAAATGGAAGTTGGGGAATGGCCAGGTGGATTTTTGGTTAGATAACTAGACTCTTACTAATCCTATTTTACTTCTTAATGATAGTGATAATAATCTTTGGTTCAATACTGAGCATGTTAACAAGTATTGGTCTAATGGTTGTTGGAACTTATCTTCTATAGCTAACTTGATTCAGCCTGAAAAGGTTGATTGCATTCTTAAGCTCTATGTTGATTCTAATAAAGAGGATTTAATGATTTGGGATCTTGCTAAAACTGGAAAGTATAATTTGAAGGACACATGGGATAGTATTAGAACTAAGTATAGGTTGAATTCTGTTTTCAATAATGTTTGGAATCACTTAACTCCTGTCAAAAGTTCTTTTATCCATTGGAAGATTCTTAATAAGTTTGTGGCTGTTGATGAGATCATTCAAAGTAGAGGCATTTCTATAGCATCTAAATGTCAGTTTTGTAGTAATTGTGAAACTATGTCTCATCTGTTTGTTTCTTGTAAGTTGGCTTGGTCGGTTTGGATCCATTATTCTGTTGTGTTTAAGATTCGGATTTCGAATACTATGAATATCATTCAATTGACTAGAGTTTGGCAATTACCGAAGGCATCCAAGATCCAGGTCAGAAATATCATTCCCTCTCTTGTTTTACATAGTATTAGGAAAGCTAGGAACTTAGCTAAAAATAAAGGTATAAACACTTCTGTTGGTTCTATTATTAATCAAGTGAATGCTGTTATTCATACTCTTGATATGAAGAAGCTTATTAATAGGCAGCATTGGCTTAATAATGCTAGAGCTGCTAAGATTTTAGGCTGTGTGAATCACCTGATGACTGTTAATAAACCTATTTATGTTAAGTGGAATCTTCCTCATTCTGGTCGTTTAAAAATGAATACTGATACTTCTTGCCTTAGTAATGGTGAAGCTAGTGGTTCGGTTATTTTTAGGGAAAGTTGAAAACAAGCGGCTTAAAACGTCGCTTGAGGAAAGAAACGAAGAGGTTAGTGTTACCATGTTTTTAAGTACTAATAACCTCTATATATTGGTTAAACTGAACATAGGAAATGTTTAGGTGTTGTTTGGTAGCAGCATCATTATAATTGATTTAGCAAACGTAACTATAAGTTGTCTATCAACGATAATATGTTGTATCCATCATTGTAAAAATAATGTAACTATTTTGTATGCTCGTTTGATTCAGGTCGAAAAGTTGAAGAAAGACTTGGATGAGCTGAAACACAAGCTGGAGGTGGAAGGTGAAAGAGTGGATGGTGAGGATGACCATCTGCTGAACACCTTATCAATGCCATTTTACCGTATTGATGAGGATGATATTGAAACCGTGGATGCAAACATTGCTGAGAAAGTGGTTAAGGAAACACTGGTTTATAAATCTCGGAGGCATGGATTTGTTCCGAGAAACCGAACAGTTTCTGACACAGAAAAAGCAACAGAAGAAGAGGATGTTCAGGGGGAGACAACAGCAGAAGAACAACAGGAGCTTGAGAAAGCTGAGGAAAAAGAAAGGGACGTATCGGAGGAGGAGAAGGAAGAAGTTGATGGAGGGTGTGTTCAATCTGAAACACCTGTTGAACCAATGGAAGAGAGTACTACAACGGAAGCTATTATTGTTGATGTGTCTAGGAAGCCGAAAGGGACTACAATAACTGGTTGTGACGTTAGTAATGAGAAAGGGGATGTGGCAGGAGAATTATCACCCCTAACTCATGCTGTCGGTGCGCGAAATGAAGTTTTGATACCTGCACAGGGACCCGGAGTTGGAAACAACGAGGTTGAACAACAGGAGCTGATGGTGGACATAATTGATTTGTTAGACGAAGGTTCCAACGAAGGAACGAAAACACTGAAACAACAGTTGGAGGAGTCGCCAGAAACCGTAGATCAAGGACAGAATGCGGAGAAAGGTGAGGAGAAAGGAGAAGCTGACACAGTAGCAAGAGCCTTGATGGAGATCGCAGCCACAGAACTACAGCCTTGAATCATTGGATTCTTTTCTCTTCTTCTGGTTTATCCTTTTTATTGGGTTTATTTGTGTTCCTTTCCTAGGAACAGTTTTTTCCCGAATCAGAGTATTTCGGTTTAATGGAGAATCACAGTACGAATGCTCGGAATCTAACGGAGAAATCTCATTCTTATGCTGAAATTGTTAAGAAAAATTTATTGTGTGAAGAAGTTAAAGATTTTCAGCCTGAAAATTCGGAAATCAAGAAAGATCACCTTTCTTTACAGTTTAGTAGCGATGTTCTTCAAGCTTTGAAAAACAAGTCAAAGCATTCTTTGCTGGGTAAATTCACGCAGGGTTTGCCAAAGCGGAATGATCTAATTCGCTTTCTGGAATCTTTTAAATTCAAAGCTTCTTATAGATATAGGATTTTGGATTCAAGACATATAGTTCTTGAGTTCGATTTAAAAGAAGATTGATATGGTAAAGGCTATAATTGATTTCTTGCGTGGTAAGAATATACCTAGTGGTATTTTTGCTATGGGGATCTGTTTAATTCCTAAGCTAACTAATGCTAGTGATTGGAAGGAGTATAGACCGATTAGTTTATGCTCTCTTCTGAATCGTATTATGTCCAAAATTATTGCTAACAGATTAGCTCTTATCTTGCCTAAGATTATTTCCCATAATCAGGGAGGATTTGTCCATGGTAAAAGTATTCATGACAGCATTCTGGTTTGTAAGGAGTTTATGTTTGATTTGAATAGGAATGTTAAGGATAGTAATATTGCCATTCAGCTAGACATGTCTAAGGCGTTTGACAAGCTAGCTCATTGCTTTGTGCTTAATGTTATGAAGAAGTTTGGTTTTGCTTCTAGGTTTATATGTCTGATTAAGAAAATGATTAGTGCTGTTAATGTTTCCTTGCTTGTTAATGGTGATGTTTTTGGTTATTTTAGAACTATGAAAGGTCTTCGTCAAGGGGATCCGTTATCTCCTTATCTCTTTATAATTGCTGAAGAGTTGTTTATTCGTGGTGTCAATTCTCTTTTTAATGATAATAAATTTATGAATTATAGGAGTAGAGGCAGTATTAAGGTTAATACTCTTGTTTTTGCCGATGACATGTTATTGTTTACTAATTGTAATGATAGAGCTATAAATAAACTTTGTGACTTTCTTGATAAGTATCAATTATTGTCTGGTCAGGTTGTTAATAAAGAGAAAACTAAAATTCTAATGGCTAAGAGTATTGCTTCTTCTAAGATTGATGTTTTGTCTAGCATATCTGGTTTCTCCACTAATTTGTTGCCTACTGATTATCTTGGTGTTATTGTCAATACTAATAATAAGATTTGTAATTATAACAAGCTTATTTGTAAGGTTAGTGATAAAATTAGTGAATGGAATGTGTCTTGCCTTTCTTTTGCTGGCAAGCTTACTCTTGTTAAATCTGTTCTGATGAGTATGATTCTGTACTGGATGCAATGTTCTCTTTTGCCTAAAGGTGTTGTTTCGAAACTTGAAACCATTTTAAATAGATTCATTTGGGGTTCTAATCTGGTGGATAGAAAGGTTCACTGGTGCAGTTGGAAGACTCTTTGTAGAACTTATAATGAGGGTGGTCTTAATGTTAGAAATATGAATGATATCCAATCTGCCATCTCGTTTAACCTTTGGGCTGCTTTTAGACAAAACAAATCCTTCTGGTCTAAGTTAATGCATAGCATATATTGTTCTAGTTACCATCCTTTACAGGTTAGTTCAAAGAAAGCTGGTTCTGTTACTTGGAGGAGAATGATCAGAGTTAGAGAGCAAGCTGAGAGGCACATCAAATGGAAGTTGGGGAATGGCCAGGTGGATTTTTGGTTAGATAACTAGACTCTTACTAATCCTATTTTACTTCTTAATGATAGTGATAATAATCTTTGGTTCAATACTGAGCATGTTAACAAGTATTGGTCTAATGGTTGTTGGAACTTATCTTCTATAGCTAACTTGATTCAGCCTGAAAAGGTTGATTGCATTCTTAAGCTCTATGTTGAATCTAATAAAGAGGATTTAATGATTTGGGATCTTGCTAAAACTGGAAAGTATAATTTGAAGGACACATGGGATAGTATTAGAACTAAGTATAGGTTGAATTCTGTTTTCAATAATGTTTGGAATCACTTAACTCCTGTCAAAAGTTCTTTTATCCATTGGAAGATTCTTAATAAGTTTGTGGCTGTTGATGAGATCATTCAAAGTAGAGGCATTTCTATAACATCTAAATGTCACTTTTGTAGTAATTGTGAAACCATGTCTCATCTGTTTGTTTCTTGTAAGTTGGCTTGGTCTGTTTGGATCCATTATTCTGTTGTGTTTAAGATTCGGATTTCAAATACTATGAATATCATTCAGTTGACTAGAGTTTGGCAATTACCGAAGGCATCCAAGATCCAGGTCAGAAATATCATTCCCTCTCTTGTTTTACATAGTATTTAGAAAGCTAGGAACTTAGCTAAAAATAAAGGTATAAACACTTCTGTTGGTTCTATTATTAATCAAGTGAATGTTGTTATTCATACTCTTGATATGAAGAAGCTTATTAATAGGCAGCATTGGCTTAATAATGCTAGAGCTGCTAAGATTTTAGGCTGTGTGAATCACCTGAGGACTGTTAATAGACCTATTTATGTTAAGTGGAATCTTCCACCTTCTGGTCGTTTAAAAATGAATACTGATGCTTCTTGCCTTAGTAATGGTGAAGCCAGTGATTCGATTATTTTTAGGGATAGTGAGGGTAACTTGGTTAAGGCTGTTAGTTTCTTATATGGTAAAAATTCTCCTCTTTGTGCTGAAATCAGGGCTATTCTTGATCGTCTTTTGGTTTGTAAGTCTAACAATTGGAATTTGGTTGATATAGAGTCTGACTCTATTGCTGTTGTTAATTGGATCCATAGTTTCAATGCCAATATTTATGGTATGTTAGGCCTAGCATTGATTGTATTCTTAAGCTTATTAGCAGTACTATGTATATTTCTCATATTTTTTGTGAGCAAAATCGCGTTGCGGATTGGCTTGCTAAGTTTACTTTACGATCTAGGTCTAATCATTGCTTTGTTCATGAGCTGGTGCCTAATGATCTTAAAGCGATATTATTCTTAGAAGCTCTTGGTCTAGGCTACATTACTTGAGTTTAATTCCTGTTTTTTTTTATCTTGTTCTTGAGGTTAATGGTTCTTCTTTCTAGCTGGAGTGCTGTTCTCTTCGAGGACTGCTGTGTGTTGTTCTTGTGTTTGAGCGTGGATTGTGCTGTTGAGCTGTTGGTGCATCTTGTTGTTTGCATTATAGCATTTAATCTTTTTGTTTAAGGATAGCTGGAGTGCTATTCTCTTTGAGGATGCTGTGTGTTGTTTCTCTTCAATAATTTGAGCTTGGATTGTTGCTGATATTGGAGCTGTTGGTGCATCTTGTTGTCGATGAAGTGAGCCTGTTTTGATTAAGGATGAAGATCTGCGCTATGGTGGAAGAGTTCTTGGCTTCGATTGGAAGATTTTTTGAGCTGAATTGCTGTTGTCTTGTGGGGAGCGTGCTGCTGGAGCTGGACTTACAGGGAGTAAAATGGCAAGGAGAACTGGAAGTCTTGATGAATTTGAATTCAAAGCTATTGGAGAAAACCATAACCAAGGCCGTCTAGCCGTTGAAATCTTGGTATCTGGGTTTGTTTTCGAAGAGGAGGATTTCATAAAACCTTGGGAAGGCCTAGTTGACAACATGGAAAGGTATGCGTTACAGTAGGAGTCTAAAAATATAATTGCAGTAAGCACAGCAATTCATGATTGGCTAACTTCAAGTCTTGTATTGGGGTTGATGAAACAAGGAGCAATGCTCACTGTATTAAGCTCACTTTTAGCAGAATTAGCTTGGCCAGCAACTCTTCTTGCAACTACTGATTTAATAGATAGAATATGGACTATTGCTGTAAACAGGTAGGAGAAAGCAGGAAAGCTTCTAGCTGAAATTTTACAGAAAGGCGTGCAAGGGAACAGGCATATTACGCTAGTGGGTTATTCACTTGGCGCACGAGTGATTTTCAATTGTCTCCAGACTCTGGCTGAGACAGAACAGAGTGCAATATATGACGAGAACTGGCAAGGTGCAAGAAAGATGGTTGCAGGAAGATTTGTGAATGTCTACGCTACAAATGATTGGACACTTGGAGTTGCTTTTCGTGCAAGTCTTCTTACACAAGGACTAGCTGGAATACAACCAATTGATAATGTTCCTAGGATTGAGAATATGGACGTAACCAGTATGATATGAGGCCATTCTTCTTATTTATGGACGACGCAGGAGATCTTAAGTAGGCTGGAAATAGAAACCTACTATCCGGTTTTTAAGAAAGTTGAAGAAAAACTATAGGCTCCGCAAAGTGGACACTGAAGATAGTTTGGGGTCAAGTTCATATACACACAGCCTTTGGATCGATGAGGTTAAAACTTGTGATGAATTGGTCCGTACATCCATCCAGTGCCAAAAGCAGGACAACACATACTGCTTGGAAGACTACAATGTCAACTAAGATGTATGGCTGTGTGAAAAGTGTTCGGAATATACCCAATGCGAACAACCAGTTAGTTACTCTATGGATGAAAAAGTAGCAACACTCTCAAACAAAAAGGTTGCAAAAGCATCGGTAGGAGAAACATATGAATCTCCTAGTTGGCTGACTAAACAGTCGCGTACCCATGTGTCTAAGCAATCAATTACTGTGTCAGGTGGTAGAAGGCTTAGCAGTTGGCGATTCTGATTCCATAGAGTGCGGCAGATACCATTATCTTACAATGTGGAACATTTTGAGAAATATCCTACTAACCACCCGGAATTGTTGCCTGTGTGGAAGGGGTATGTGAAGATAGATGAAATGGTAGCTGTTAAACTCAGAGCTCATCCTCTGCGCAGGACAGATCCTAAAGTGCGTGGGATATCTAAAGAGTTGCCCCTAGTGCTTGGAGTTGATCATTACTGTATCGGTGACATATGGACACATATATTTTCAGGGGATATGGCTGTTGGTGATGATATCTCACTCTAATTCCTGCCGAAAAACAATAAAAGTTCAATTCACCACTATATAAACCTTTACAAAACCATTGAGATGGGTGAGTTGGCCTTGAAGATTGATGTGGATGGAATGGAGTTGTGGATATTTTCTTCAAAGCGACTGCGTTATACCAATGATCTGAACTGGATACCCTTTCTTTGGGGAACATTTCGGAGACGGAAAAGTGAATTGTCTCAGCAAACTGGGTTGTTAAGTAATTTGAATGATGAAGAGAAGAGGGGCAAAGTAGCAACAAAATTGAGCTGGTATTCCATACTAAGTGTTTACCTATTGTGGGTAGAATTATAGAACATTACTGAAACGCAAATAATGTAAATAGTTCGATTTTATTTATAAAAAAAATGTCAGTAATTATGTTTTGGCTTGTTTTGGAATGCTTTAAACTCTAGGTTGGATAACATTTACAGTATCTGGGTTGTTTTTTGTATGAAAAAGTTGGTTTGACAGTATCTGTGTAGTGTAAGACACGATTTGAATGATTGTCTCAATGAGTATTAGGCGTAAATAGCGTTGTTCTATTTGAATATAGTCTGCTTGATAAAAAATATATAGAATACCGTTTTCATCTGCAAACAAATCGCAATGTATAGTAGGCGTAAATAGCGTTGTTCTATTTGAATATCATCTATCAATGATAGTTGTGCTAATCTCGCAATGTATGGTTTCCAATATTGTAATGTTATGTTATTAGGAAGTGGAAACAGCAGCGCCTGAAGACACACGACACTCTAATGTAAAGACCTTGGCATTCGCTGGGATTGAAAAAACATCAAAGTGCGAACAACTATCGCAAGCTGTATCTCCATTAAAGGTGATACAAATTATCAACGGAGAAGAGCAATCCTCAGAGAAGATTGAAAAAGTGTCACAGGTTGAGCAATCTTCGTACGCAACACCACAACAACAGAAAGCAACATCTAACGATCTGATTGTCCGATCGGTTACACCGTTGGCTGACGATAGCTTTGTAGACTGCACTCAATCATTTTACGCAGAAGTTGACAAGGCTGTTGAAAATTCAAACGAGAAGAGACATACACTGGACTCCATCGAGGAAGAACAAACAGACGTTGACGTAAGTAGATATTTTGTATTATCAATAAACCTTCAAAAAGTAATGTTAACAGTTTACTATGATGCTTTCTTTTAGGTGCCCGTTGATGAAATGCATGAGTTCAACTTACTTACTCCGACGCAGGTTTAACAACAGCAGACTGCAGTCGTAGATTGGTCTTTCCCGATAGAGACAACGAAACTGATCAATATCAGTGAGTACGAGAAGGTGCTGAAACTCAAACAGGTAGAACAACAAGAAGATCCAGAAGTATGGTACTTGCCAACAACAGAGTTCTCATACAGGCTTTCCATTAGTGTGACCGAGATAATGAAACTGCCTAACGAAACTCAAGTTGACTTCAAGGTAATAAGGTTTCAGGTTGTATCTATCATAGTAAAATTGTTAGTCTAGCAATGTGTCTATGTACGTCTAGCAATATTAATATGCAGCATCTAGCAATGTGTCAACCAATAAACTGTTGGTTATTCTTTTCAGTAATTGTCATTCAACTGATTTGTGCTTGTAATTGTGTTTTGATAGGTAATAGATGCTTGGATATATAAGCTGTTAAATGATTCAGATTGGAAAGTCCCTCTGAAAGGGTTTGATGATAAGAATTCATTTCCTGTCAGCGCCATTCAAATAACTGGGATTGCAACTGTAAGTTCCTAGGGAATTATTTGTGTTATATTGGAAACATCTACTTCATGTAGTAATGACTTAATTTACAGGGAATACTGGCTATCAAGGGAGATTTGTCTGTCATTGTGGACAAGGTTTTTGAAATAATGAAACCAGAAACATATGTTGCATTTGTTCCCCTTTGTACCGTAAACACGGTCGGCGTGAACCACTGGACACTCCCGGTTATAGACATGGAGAATGGGGCTGCCAGAAGCTACAACCCACTGTTGCCGTGGAGCAAACACATTGCCGATAAGACGAAAAACACAGCCGATGCTCTGATAAGGAATTTAAATGCTAAGGATCTATTTTGGTTGCCTATCTAGCAATTTTGAATACTATATTTATCAATGTATATAGTAATACATAGCAATGACTACTACTCGTAAATCGCATAGTAACTATGGATTACTTGATTTTGCAGCTGACCTATTGCATGAAGAAGAAATACATACCTTATGTAAAAGGTGGATACAAAATAAAGACTGTGTTAAATATCCCACAGCAAAAGAAGGATGGCCTTGACTGCGGTGTTTTTGTTTGTAAGTACGTAGAAGACATCATTACAAGAGGGTTTGTTCCGCGGGAATATGGAAAGGAAATGCCGACCGAAACAAGAGCTAAAATATTTAAGCATTTCATGAATGATCGAAACACAAACAAACGTTGGTAGTATGTAATTTATTTTTTGGTACCCATTTTTATGATTCAGATAGATTAGAAATGGGTGAATTAGAGAACTAATATGATTTCTGTTGGTAGTAGAAAACTCACGTGTAAACACAAATTTTCACATCACTGTTACATCATTCAGTGTTGAATATACTAATTTATATATGTTGTATCCTTCAGAGTAGTTTTCAAGTTGTTATCAAAGTTTTTATTATTACCTATCAGACGTGAACTAAACATCTAGCAATGTCTATTTGCGTAACTATCAGAATCATAAACAGGTGGTGTATGTAGCTCTATACAAAATTATTTTTAATAAGGCTTAAACTCAAGTAAATATGAAGGCAAATGTTTTTCTAAACTACCTTGGTAGATCCCCCATTCGTTACATGAATCAATTTCATACCTGGGCAGATGTATCTAGTATTTTTTATGTTCTAGATATGACAGAGTAATAGTAAGTTATATCGCAATGTCTACCTTCTTATTTATCAGGGATTTAATAAATTATCTATCATACTTATATCCAAGTATATAACAATGTCTACCAGTTTTATCTATCGGGGTTATAATCAAGTATCTATCATCGTACGAACTACATATCTATCAGACTAATTATCTACTATATATGAATGTCCACATGTAAAAAAGTTTTGTTACGAACCATATAGTACACTTTTACATATCTGTCAGACTAATTATCTAGAGCAGATAGGTTTTAAATTTTAAATATAATTAATCTAGCATTGTAAATTACTCGTAAATCGCATATAACATATTAATGATGGACGAAATATATATATGGACTGGAGGATATGGTTATTGGTAGATGAGTAAAATTAATTTTTTGAAAGGACTTTTAACCACACCAATTACTCATTAGAAGTAAATGTGTTAAACCTATTGGTTAGATTGAAAGTTGAAAAGACAAAGGTAGATGGACTTGAATGATTACATGCATTAAATAGACGTGTGTCATTAAATTTGTGAAAGTAAGTATGGTTGCTAGATGGGACTCAGCCTTGGGCATTGTGTTTTGCTATAAATAGAGGGTCATATTTGAACTTATTCCTCTCACACTTCTCTGCAAAGCAAAAAAAACCAGAAACTCTAGCCTAAGTTGAAACCAAACCACCTTCGATAATGGCACCTTCCTCACATTTCTCACCAATGAACTTCAGCGACGACGGGTGGTCAACTGACCACTACGTAGACAACAAGGCGTACAAGCGAACCACAACATCGGAGTACTCTGATGATGAAGAAGACGACTAGTCTGTTTGGTCTGAGGTCCAAGAAGACCCCTACGGTTCATGGGACTCATGGTCGTTCGACGACAGTTATGAGTCTGACGATGAAACACTTCCAAAACGGTAGAGACGTAGGAGTAGTTGCAAGTGGGAAAAAGAAGAGGATAATGATTCAGAGGAGGCGGACGATGAGAAGTCTGAAGACGAAGAAGTGGAAGAAGAGGAAGAAGAAGAAGAAGAAGAAGAAGATGAGGGATCTGATGAAGAGGATTCTGACTAGGTTTAAACATGTTCCTGTAGTTTCATTTAATCATCTTTATATTTTGTTGTTTTTAATGTTTTGTTTATGCTCTGTTGGACTGTAACTTTCACCAAACCTGTGTAGTAGTCTCATTTTTTGACAGGGTTGGTGTATTTCGAAGATCTGTAGCATTGAATGATTTTCTAGTAATGTTAAGGTTTTATTGCATTTTGCGTTCTCTATCTTAAAATGGTGGGTTAATTTTTGAGTGCAACAAGTTAACATATGATATGAAGCAGTTGACTGAAGCAGTTTTAATTGCAGTTATCACACAGAATCGCATTGTATGTAAACTAACCTAGCAGACTTAGGTTAACATTAAAAGAGCTGTTTATATAGACGTAATCTATCAGATGTAAGCTAACTTATCTATCAACCACTGTTTATGTCATATTTATGTCATCAATCTATCTGGCTATTAAATAACGAGATGAATCAGGCAGGGGAGATTTAAAGGACCTCTTGAACAAATGCAAGTAAGGTATCAGATGGTTGTACAACAAAACAGAAAACATAAATTGATGTATCTGTCAGATATATAATCCAGGATCTATCAATGTTACATAGAGTGTCTATCAGAGTATAACAGTGTATCTAGTAATGTAGCAATGAATAGATATCAGAGTCTGAAACAAACAGACATGGTACATGTCAATGTTAAAAGTGTACAAAAACATAAGTCGAAAGATCAGGAGTACTTATCAATGAGATGTAAAATGTTACAAAAAAATCGGTAAAAAATGTTTAGAATGGAGCATCACATGACCTCCTATTATGCCCCGATTTGAAACATCGACCACAACGGGACTGGCTGCTGGAAACTTCACCTCTTGATGGAATACGCTTTTCCTCGGACGCCCAGGTCGTCTTTTAACGTTCGAGGGCATCACCACGGGCTCTCCATCATAATTTGCAGTACTAGATTCACCAAACTCTGTTATAGCCGGTATGTTAAATGAATAGCTGGACCGATAATTCGCAGCACTGAAAAACGGCTCAACTAACGTCATAGGATCTTCGTATAGAGATGCAATTGCAGCCAATGCATGAGCGCATGGGAAACATTCTTGCTGCCACGAGCCGCATGTGCATTTGAAATCAAGTATGTTGACCACCATGACTGGGTCTGACAAAACCTCAAAATAAGCTGCAGAAGACTTGCGAGCTAACCATGTCCGACTGCATTGTACATTCTCTTTGAACATCTTGTCAAACTCGGGGCACAAATGTGTGTTCCAACTTAGGCCCTCTCCTAAACGTCGAGACATTTGAGTCATCAGAAGAGCTCTAATCCGGTCGACCAATTCAACTATAGGCAGATGGCACAACTTTTTAATCTTGGATTTGAACGATTCAACAGCGGTTGATGCCATCGCCCCATACCGTTTGCCTTTGACATATGTCTGAGCCCATTTTTCTGGTGGCAGATTTCTTACAAAGTTGCCAATACGCTCACCGCCTTGGCGCAAAAACTGACCAAAACGTTCATTAAAAAGTTCCACCGTCGGGGCATAAGCACAACTCTTAAACATCACTAACATATTTTGTTTGTAGACTCTGTTAGTGTGTTTAAGAGCTTTAGTCAAGTTCTGGATCAGATGGAAGATACAATAAGTGTGGTAGTCAGTAGGATAAAGAGTTGCGACATCGTTAATAATACCAGCATGGCGGTCTGAAATGAAAGTTATTTGGCGCCCTAACAAATGAGGTTTTAAACTTCCCAAAAACCAAAACCAGTTATCTGAGTCTTCACTACTAAATATACCAAAAGCTACGGGGAAGAGACCTGAAACGGAAAATATACAGCTTAAAAACAGTACTACATTGACAGGGGTGAACGTACTCAAATCACAATGTATATGTAACATATCTATCAGACCAAAGAAGCCTATGTAATAATCAACATAGCATAGTAAACAATGGATAAATCGCAATGTCAACATAACTAAGCTAGCAATCAATAATAACTAACTTAGCAGGGTATGTAACCTAATCTATCAATCAGTGCAAGTAAATCGCAATCTATGTTAACCTATCTAGCGGACTAAACGTATATTGAAACATGAACTGACCGTTGTTTACATCTTTTGCCACTGCTGAAAGCAACATGCCGCCATACTTCCCTGTTAGGTGGGTTCCGTCAACATACAATAGAGGGCGGCACGAATGGAAACCCTGAAGACACGCCCCAAACGCTATAAAACAGTGACGGAAAACATTGTCGGGAGCCAAATCCAGATGGCAGTCCGTAGTAATGTCACGACTCTTTAGTCTCTTGAAGTATGCTTTTAGCAATCCGAAAGAGGTATTGATATCTCCAAATACAACACGATGGGCCTTCTCCAACGCATTCCAAGATAGACGATATGAAATGTCTAAACCGTAGTCTTGCTTGATGGTAGACTGTATAGTCTTAGCTGTTACGGATTAGCAGTTCCGTAGAGAATCGTGAATTTCATCAGCAATCAAATCGGACGAAAGATGCCTGCTTTTCTTCTTTGTGAATACGGGACTGCACGTACGGGTACTGAAAAATCTTTTAATTGTCATCAAACCGTTCTTAGAATCAACAGAAGCATAAAGCCTCCATTTGCAGCCGCCCGAATCTTTGTTTACACAATAAACGGTGATCTTGCTAAAGGTATTGTGCATGTACCTAAACGCAAAACCGTTCTCTAATGCATAACGGGATAAGGATAAGCTCAGACCTTGAGTACCATCTGGAAAAGACTATCCAACACCGATGATAGCTTCTGCTCATCCAGTTGTAGCTAGATGCCTTTTTTTGGGGGTTGAAATGGCCAATCAGCTACTGCTTTCACCGCTAGTTCGTTGCATATGAGAGGATTCTTTGAACAGTTGAACAGGTTGTTTATGTTTAATGGCGGAGCTTTTATCAGCAACATGTTCTTCGATAAAAAAACTAACACTCTTCAGACGCTCAACATCAAGGTAACATTCCAACCCAATAAAATCGGTATCTTTATTAAACATACAATTATTCTGAGCACCGCAAAAGTACGTAATGCTGTAGTTTCCTCTAACAATCCATTGCCATGTCTCCTCAACGTACTGTTGAAAAGACTCTTAGTTTTCGAATTCGGACAGCGGAACAATAGCTGTTTCCGTACCAAATTTGAAAATGCAAACTTTTGGTTTCGACATTGTGTACCCTGAATTGTAGGAGTTTTGGTTAGTTTGTTGTAGGGCAGCGTAAAACAGCTGAATGTGTTACTGATATAAGTAAATGGTTGAACACATCTAGCAATATCCCGTAACTAACATATCAGGGTATATGCATTCGTGGTCTATTTTTCAACACATCTAGCAAACTGTCATAACTAAACTATTAGGGTATATGGAGTCATGGTCTATTTTCCAACACATCTAGCAACCTATTATAGCTAACATATCAGGATGTCTACAGTCAGGGGAAATGGTTGAACACATCTAGCAATATCACGTAGCTAACATATCAGGGTATATGCATTCGTGGTGTATTTTCCAACACATCTAGCAAACTGTCAAAACTAAACTATCAGGGTATATGGAGTCATGGTCTATTTCCAACACATCTAGCAACCTATTATATCTAACATATCAGGGTGTATGCAGTGAGGGGATATGGTTGAAAACATCTAGCAATATCCCGTAGCTAAACTATCAGGGTATATGGAGTCATGGTCTATTTTTCAACACATCAAGCAACCTGTCATAACTAACATATTAGGGTGTATGCAGTCAGGGGATATTTTCCAACACATCTAGCAACCTGTCGTAGCTAACATATCAGGGTGTATGCAGTCAGGGGATATGGTTGAACACATCTAGCAATATCCCGTAACTAAACTATCAGGGTATATGGAGTCATGGTCTATTTTCCAACACATCTAGCAACCTATTATAGTTAACATATCAGGGTGTATGCAGTCAGGGGATATTTTCCAACACATCTAGGAACCTATTATAGCTAATATATCAGGGTGTATTCAGTCAGGGGATATGGTTGAGCACGTCTAGCAATATCACGTAACTAAAATATCAGGGTATATGTATTCGTGGTCTATTTTTCAACAAATCTAGCTACCTATTATAGCTAACATATCAAGGTTTATGCAGTGATCTAGCAACCTCTACCATACATTAACATGCAATAAATCGCAGACTTTAACACATACAAATCGCAACCTATATAACAGAGGTCGAAAACTGAAATTTCTTATCGAAATGTTATCGGAGCCGGTATCGATGCTTTGAATCGACCAGAAACACATAGTAATAGGTTTCCTGCCATTAACGTACATTATATGCGAGTCTATAATCGATTTCGAAAATGGAAAACGATTTTGCACCTGAAAACTAAGGTCCGATACTGACCTGAAAGCTGTAACATCGGAGATGATTTCAATGATTAGGAGGCTGATAAACTGTGCAAAATCGAAGCTAGGAGGCTGAGTCGACGACAAATAAAGGAGCTAGGAAAATCTCGGCGACTGTCTCTGTAACTGACGGCGTCGAACCAAAATTCCAGAGTTCGCCGATGATCGGAACTCTCTTTGACGGTGTTTGTATGGTTCGCCATTGGTTACGATGTGTAGCCGGTGGTGAGATAGTGTCGCCTGAGCTGGTGTGATCAGCCTACGTTTTTTGAAACGAACACACGTTCTTGAAAAATGGGTTGTTTGTTAGGTTAGGAGAGAGGAGATAGAGAGGGGCTAATAAATTCAAAATTCAAAATTCAAAAGTAATAAAGAAGGCGCTGAAGCAAAAAACGACCCTTTTTCACAAATTAACCTTTATATACTAGGTTGAGGGTAATTGTGGTATTAAAAAAAAGTATTAGAAGTTGATATGTTTAATGAGATGGGTATTAAGTGAGCATTAACCCATTTTTGGGTACTAGGTTGTAATAGGTTTGGCTAAAAGGTACTTAGTGTATCATTTCCCTATTAAAAAATTGAATAAAACTTAAGTAAAATTTTATAAAACCCACTTGTCATTTATTTATAACTAATTTTTAATTTTTTTAGAAAAATTTAAATGAAAAAACAAATTCCAAAAAATATTAACAGTAAATATATAATTTTATAATGTATTTTTTTGGTAATGTTATACCATTTATTTTAAATACCAAAAAGTAAACACCCGCTAATCCAGATTCGTTACTGATCGAAAACAAAACTGTTTATACAAATATAAAATTAAATTGGTAAAATAATGAACGCATGTACAGTTATAAAGTTAAATTTGGTAAAGCAGTGATTCAGTGTTCATAAGCACGGTGAATCACTGCTCCACTTTACTATTTATACTATTTATAGTAATTTGGTAAAATTGAAAACCAAACATGTGGTCAAATACAAATACGCGTGTAGAACAATGTGTCCTCCAAAATGAATGTTACTAAGTTTTAATATTTTCGATGAATGAAACTTTCTTGAGTGTTTTTTATATTGCATATGTTATGTTTTGATGTTTCGGAATAACAAAATTGAGGTGTAGCTTTATTCATGGTTTAGGGCAATTTATATTAAGCAAAAAAAAAAAAAAAAAGCTAAACTCTTCTTGTTTCATATTTTATTGACGTCGCTTAATAATAATTATAAAAATAGTGTAAATTAATTTATATTTAAACTTCAACGGTTGATTTAAAATACAAAGTCGGTTTAAAATCCTAACTAATAAGTTGCATATTTGAACAGAAAGAGAGAGAGCGTTTTGGGTTTATTAGGTTTAACAAAAACACTGAACCAGACACTTTTCTCGAGAAAATGTCTGCACGCTGCCAACGTGCTAGTGGCATCGGGATCGGTGGAGGTAGGCGTCATCAAAATATTCTTACGGACAACTTCATCGGTATCACCAAACCCGCCATCCGCAGACTGGCAAGGAGAGGAGGAATAAAACGCATAAGCGGCCTCATTTATGAAGAGGTTAGAAGTTGCTTAAGAGAATTTCTTGAAAATGTTACCAGGGACGCCGTTACATATACTGACTATGCGGGACGAAAGACCGTCTACCCAATGGACGTGGGGTATGCTTTGAAAAAAAGGGCAAAACTTTATTCGGATTCGACGAATTTTTGGAGAATTCGGTCAAGAAGACTCTAAGGAATAGAAGACCTGAGGTCTTACCTGAGGTCCTACCTGCCTCTACGAGGGTAGCGGCAAACCACAACAATGGATGTAGGTGTTCTGGGGTCCTTCAACATCCTTTCCAGGTTGATCTACCAACAAATTTAGGCCATTTCTAGTGTCTGGGTAACGATCCGATTGATTTTGCTACCAGTAATTTGAGGGTGTTACCGGCGAACGAGGTAACTTTTGAGTTTATATATATTAAATAATATTAAATTTTTGTTTTCTTTTTAAGGTTATAAATTTGGAGGACCTTGAAATAGCCCAAGGATTGGAGCTTCTCGCTTCAAGTGCTGGCTTGTGAGGAATTTTTTCGATTTCTTTTTTAGATGAAATTAGCACATTTAATACATCTTTAGCTTCTTGCTTTTGGAATCTCTACGTAGTTCCCGTATGTTAGCCATAGTGTTTTCTTTTATGTCTAAAGCTTCAAACTAAAATTTTAGGCACCTCTGTTTGTCAATGTAGTTTTGTAAGAATTTGGAGCGAGATTTAATGGCTATTCAATTAGAGAAACCAATGTAACCCATTGGTTCTTTTAGATAATGTGGTATGTGTATATAAACTTTGTACTATACTTAAAAAAAATAGTAATAACATTATAAAAATATAAAAAATAATAATGACAAAATAATGTTGTGAGGAATAAAAATAAAACGAATAAATATAACTGGAATAACAACATAAATTAAATTCTTGATGATCCGTTAGAACTTCTTTTTAACTTTTGGCATAAGGTTTTTGATATTGTTTTTGTCTTTTTTTCGCCATCGCGCAAGTAATGCAGCTATTGTCTTCTCGGTATCTATCCGGAAGAACAGTAGAACATTGATAAGTTATATATAGTTTTCTCGGCATCTATCGGCAAGAGCACTAGAACATTTATAAGTTATATATAGTTTCATCGGCATCTATCCGTTAGAATAGTAGAAGATTGATAAGTTATATATGATTATCTTATTAATATAAGAATAACCTTCATATTCGAAACAAATAACTGAGTTGTATATAGATAATCTAAAACTTCAATTGGATTCATAACAGCTAAGAGTAATAAGAACGTATTAAAAATGTCTTACGTGAAATCTTGTAGTATGCAATTAGTTCATCAAGCCTCTCAGTCACAACTGGTCCATACTTTTAACGATACAACAATCTAATGTAACTCATAAAAATGTCCACCTTGTTAGACCGTAAAGAGTATATAAATTTCTAATATACAGTATTATTACCTGCATAATTTTTAACCGGTAAAGAGTATATAAATTTCTAATATACAGTATTATTACCTGCATATATGTTAACCGGTTATAACTCAGTCTTCAGGAACCAATCCATCCTGAAAACAAAGTTTCATCCCTCGAAGTGGGCATGATGTATTCATAATAGGCATCTCTTGGGACAGGCGGGTAGATGAAGCTAACATCATTGAAGTAATCTCATTGACCTACCGACGAAGATGAGAAGACAACAAGATAATAGACCGCTAACCACACGGAGGCAACTTATACAATTAAAAACCCACGTAGTCTTTTGATAAAAAAAATATCAAAATAATAATGTAAAAAATATAGCATATCGGCATTTCTAAGAAATAAACATAAATCAAAATTGAAGTATAATTTGTACAATATCGGATTCGTTTTAGTTCCTGCATGGTAGCCCAAAAACAAACACACCCGTATCAAAACATTATTACCGGATATTTTGATGTCAAAAAGTTAAATAGAAAAAATCAATATTCCAAAGAAGGTAAATTAATTTAAATCCTGATATAATTCTACATACTTTGATATATTTGGTATTTTTATTTATTAGTTATTTAAATAAAACTTATACTAAAAATAAATTTTATAGCAAATAACTTTTTTTAAAAAGCAAATCAAAACTAAAAAATATATATAAAGCATGAAATCAAAATTAAAATTTTATTAAAAACTAATGTTGAATTAAATTGAAACATGGATTAATATGTATGCAAATGAGATATATGCTTAAGAAAAGAATCGATTAAGAGTTAAAACAAATACATTCCAAATATATGGAGGGATAATTGAGGATATTTAATTTCTTTAACCACTAACCTATGCGCTTAAACATGATGAGTTAATGTTTTACCTTAGTAAATTGTTAAGAGAGAAGATTTAGAGAGAGAAAGAGTTAGAGAGTTTTTAGAGAGAAAGTTAAAGTACACATGAGTTCAAGATAAAACGTGTTCAACCCCTTTATTTGTTTAGTCTTGCCCTTTATACAGAGGAGCCAAAACTTAGAGCATCCCCAAAAGATACTCTATTTCACAGTTATTTTAAAAAATACCTATTATCTTTAAAAAAATACTTTCCAACAGTTAATCTAAAACGTAGTCTAAATTTACAGTTTTTATTTTGATAATCTATATTTACCTAGGCGGTTACACAATCTGTATATTTTTTCCTTATTTTTCTCACCACTTATAAAACTGAAGAACTAACTTAATTATAGATTAGTTATTGTATTATTTAGTAGTCTAAAATTATAAAGTGTCATAATTTAATCTATATTTTGCTAAATTATAGACTAACTGTTGGGGATGCTCTTAGCTTCAAAAGTGAAATCTGTTACAAAAGAGTACAAATTGCCTTTTAGTCCTTAACAATTATTCATCATTACAAATGTTCTATAAAACTTACAATATATATAATTTAAGGATCAAACTTATATTATTTGCTATTTAATCCTTAAATTTATATTATTTACAATTTAATCCTCAAAATCGTACTTCTATATCGGAACCCCCTAGTTCTCATGTCAGTAAATGAATGAGAACTAAAATGTCTTTGAATTCTTCCATATGCCGTGTCAATTATTGCAAGATAAACTTGAAGCAACCATTCGAAGCAAGTATTTGAAGCGACAATGAAAGCAACCATTCGAAGCGATTATTCAAAGCCATTATTCGAAGCGACCACTGAAAGCAACGATTCAAAGCGAGGTAAAAAACAAACACTAATTAAAAATTGTTAAAATCTAATGAGTCCTCAAAGCCAATAAATCCCATCGAAATGCTATAAAAATAACTCATTGAATTATTTTGGAAGTAAAATTTTAAAATATACTCATCGACTTTAACCCAATCGGTATACAAAAGTAACCGTTTCATATAACCGTTCGAATCCATCATGAGTTTATAGCTTTTAGACCCATAGCTAAATACCTAGCCTGCCAATAACATGACAGATGTCGAACTTTTAGTCACCTCACCGCTTTGTATTCTAACCTATCACTATCAAAATCCTTTTAACTTCACACGTCTCTTTTTCTTTCTATAAATTCAGTCAGCTGCCTTATTTTTTCTCTTACAACACAAATCATTTCAGAGAAAACTTAAGGCGCTTTGCTACCTTCATCGTGTTCATCATAAAAAACCCAACTTTCCGGTCAACCTTCATCTTTTCCGATCAACCTTCATCTGGTTTATGAGAAAAAAATCCCGGAACCAGAAAATACAAGGCTAACATACCCAAAGAGCCAAAATCCCTAGGAACTGATAATAACTTAGTCTTTGGATCATACGAATACTTTTGCCTTACTCAAAGAGCAGAGGAATATATAGTTGCTTGATAAATCAATAGCACTCCTGTTGGAACAACCACCAAAACAATTTACTACGGTAATTTTGATCCAACCAAAGCTCATGCTTTTTCTCATTCTCAAATAGTCGAAGAACGTTCCTCTTCCAAAGTCCTAGGTCTTAAAACGCCTCGAGCCTCTTCATCTCAAAGTAACATCTCTCCTTTGATTAGTGAAGAATATCCTTTAAAGCAAAAATCAAATACTCCATATTCAAATCATTCTTCAATAACCATAAAAAGAAGAACTTTTATTGCCATGGGAGACGAATCAGAAATTATCCCAAATCCTCCCCTTTTGAATCCAGTTACTGAAGCTCATTCTCAAAGAGAAGTAACTGAGGAAGTTCTTCGAATAAATAACCTCTTACCAGAATCTGTTGATCCAACGCCTCAACAACCTCGAGAAGGAACGTCGAAAGCCAACGAAGTTGATTCCGAGGCTACCAGAACCGATGACGAAGCTGAATCTGATGACGGGAACTCAAGAAATACTCATAAACCTCAGCAAGAAACAAACACTTGTTTTGTTTCCGAAGAAGAAAAAGCTATCATTGGCAGAAACTTTAGGGGTCTCGAAGCTAAGTACATCATTGCTCTGAAAAACGTTCGATATATTTATTACAAGGATAATCAAGCTTCAGCTCTAAAAATGCAATGGGGGATGAGAGATAATATAACTTTTCGACTGGCTTAAGAAGGAGAAACTCCATTAAACTACAAGGATAACGAGCTAGTAGTTTACCCCGAAATCATCAATTGGGGTCGTCGATTTCCACTGGATCCTATGATCGTGAAATACTTCGAACTCCTCAACTTGTGCCCTACCCAGGTGACACCGAATCAATGGTTCGCCCTTATGTTAGTGATCATGACATCTCGACTATCTCAGATTCCCATCAGTATTAAGGACTTCATCTCTTTAAATCAACTGTCGAAAGGTTTGAAGGTTCCCTTTTACTACCTCACCCTGGTAGATGACCTCAAAATCATCGACGACCTCCTATAAGCTGATAAATCTGGAAGTAAAAAATTCATTTTTATATCAGGAGCATAGGAGAATGGTAAAGAAATTTATGATGCCAATCATTCAAAGCTAAATTTCCTATGGAGAAGCAATCGTAAGCACTTCGAAATTTTTAAATTCTGAGATAGATTATATTTTTGCCTTTTTCTTTCCTTAATTTTCTTCTTGGATGATTATTTCAGAAATTCTGAGGCGTTTTTCAGCGCATTGGCCAACTGCTAAGGACATCTTTTAAAAACTTGCTGCTTGGGCTGAAAAAGAATGGAACAATGCGTTCCACATTGCTTTAGCCCATCAACTTCCTCAACTGCCACATGTTCCCAATCTCAAAAGGTGCATTGCCACCTCGAAATTTAATGTCAGAACCCGATCCAAAGATAGTCTGCAAAAGGTTAGTTCATCCTGATTGTAAAGTATTCCTTCCTATTTGCAATAGATCAGATAGTCATTTACCAAAAAAAACTATCAATAGAAGAAAGGTAAAAAGACAGCTAGCACATCTGGTGCTAGCCCTTCAACTACATCAAAGCGAGAGCCTCGAAAAAGAAAAACTACTGAACATGCTCTTTCACCAATCGAAAAGGAAAAAGATCAAGAACATATCTTCAAAGAAAATGAAAGCTTCTTCCAGTTCTCATGGAAAGCAAATGAAACAGACAAGAATCAATTTATATAGACTAGTTGATGAAGATGACGACACTGTTGAAAACCAAACAAGCTAATAAAATCCTTTTGTCGAACACTAGACAATCAAAGACAACGATGTGATCATCATCAAAGACAATGGTTCTAATGAAAATCTGGCTACTGAAAACTTCGATCCTGATAGTTTCAGTAAATTTGAGAACACGGAAGCTCTTACTGGTGAAGATGATCCTGTTTTGCAAGTCATCAAAAATCACATGCTTAACTTTTGGAGACCATCACTTGCCGAGGCGTCTCCATTAATTATCCGTCCTTTTGTTCCCACCACAACTTTAGACATGATTGAACATCCTAGTTCAGCAGAAACATAATTTCCTCTTCCTCCTCCAAACCCTGCAATCGTTGTTGTACTTCAACCATTTATTGATCTTGATATTGCAGCTACATCATTTGCTTCTCAAGTCGAATCTTCTCAAAACCATGTAAAGCAATTGGCTAAAGATATGGTTTATTACAAGGAATCTTATGAAGCTGAGAAAAGATTGAGAGAAGATTTGCACAACAAAGTGAATGATCAATTTCACATGTATGAAGTGGCAAGGTTCAAACTCATAAAAGGTGCTCTTTGCATGAAGAATCATCTGCGAATCACACACATAGTTGAAATAGAATTGCTGAAGACTTCTCATGAAAAAGATATAAATAAGCTCAAGACTGATCATACTACCGAACTGGCCACCGAAATATCCAAATCCAATGAGCTACAAAATTCTCTTACTCTTTGTGAGACAAAAAATAAAGAACTGACCAAGGAGATAGCTAAACTGAAGAAAGATTTTAAAGTGGAAAAAATGTTGTTGTCGTTGCTGTCGAAGCTAAACTTTCAAAATACATTGTAGTTGCTATTAATACCGGAAAAGAAAAAACAACCATTCTCCTTCTTCGAGAACTTCATGCCACTTATCCAAAAGTCGATCTCACAAGTTTTTGGAACAACATTCCTGAGGAGAAATGCCCAAGTGAAGCTTTCGATCCTATTCCTGATTCATCATCCTCAGAAGAATAATCGTCTGAGGAGGAAGAGTCCTCTGATTAACTTTATCACTTTTTGTGTTTGTCATATTAAGAAATTTCTTTTTGTACTTCCAAAGTATTAATCAAATGGACGAACGATTTCCTTATTTTATTATTCTCTTCGTATATTATTCGATGCTATATTTTAAAAAACGCATATTACTCAAATACTTTGAATTTTTAACATATAATAATAAATTGTAAACTTACCACCTCAAATACCGTAATAGGAAAAATTGATGAACATAATAGTGGCTCTTCGAAAAATTCTCAATGCGCTATTAAGCTTTCACTTCGAACAAATTATAATGTACTTATTAAACATGGCTGTTTCTTCGAAAAGTATTATAAACACTTCGGAACATTTTACTCTTAACCAACCTCAAAGATGACCAGTCTCTAATGATTTGTTAAGATAGTATTCAAACATATGTAAACAACTATTGGCCAAAAATGAACTTTATTGATAATATACAACCAAAAACACTCTATATAATAAAGCTTTATACCCGTAATACGCAGACCCTTCTCCATCATGTAGTTCTCACAAGATCATCTACAACTTATTCTTGTCAAAAAATCTGAGTAAAGGCCTGCTAAACGAGTTTTTATACAAAAATCCACCAAAAACCACACAGCCGTCAGATTTGAAACGTATTTTCTTAGCAAGCGATTTATCAAGTGGTAATTCAATATTTTCCAAAAACCTGATAATTTCTGATCTCCAATCATTTTCCTTACAACTAGATGTTTGAAAGACATTTTCAACAATTGCAACCATTTGCTCCGAGGTTTTGGTAATAGAGGGCTTTCTTGTGTATATAATCCATGGGTATTCTTCCGATTTTTTTTCTCTTCAAACATGCTCATATATGACATTCTCGAAGGCTAGAGTTAAATCCTTAAATGCCTTCAAATATTTTACTAGATGATCTCTTGGAGCTTTGGATTGTCAAGATGCATGGTTAATAAGAACCTGTGAATCACTTAACAACTTGACTTTCTTAGCTCCACAAATTTGGGCCAACCTCAAAACTGCTAAAGTTGCTTCATATTTTGCCTCGTTATTTATTGCTTTAAACCCAAAACGGATGGCCTGATACATAATAATTCCTTCTGGAGAAATCAACTGTACTACAACTCCACTTCTTGATACACTCGATCCACCATCTATTTCCCAATATTGTTCTCACCAATATCCATATTTGATCGCTCATAATAGAATTCTACCAAGAAATATGTCAAGGCTTGCGCTTTGATTGTCGTTCGAGGATCAAACTCAATATCAAAATCCTCTAGTTCAACTGACCACTTAGTCATTCTCCCTGCAATATCAGGCATTTGGAGCAAGTTTTTCAGGGGGAAATATGTTCGTACACTAATAAAGTGAGCTTGAAAACACGGCATCATTTTCCTAGCAGCAATTACCAATGCAAGAGCCAACTTTTCTAACTTTAGATATTGTTTCTCTACATCCAATAAACTGTTACTAATGTAATACACTGGTTTTGGGGCGTTTTCTTCTTCCCAAATTAATACGGTACTTAAAGCACAATCATATACAGCTATATAAACATATAACTTCTCCCCTGGTACAGGTTTCGTGAGGATCTTTGGTGATGAGAGATATTCTTGAATTCGATGAAAGGCCTCATAACACTACTCTGTCCACTCAAAACAATTATATTTCCTCAAAACTAGGACGAAATGAGCACATTTATCTGAGGAACAAGAAATAAATATATTTAGCGCTGCTAGACGACCCGTTAATATTTGGACTTCTTTTATATTCTGAGGAGGTGTCATAGTAGTTAAGGCTTAATTGCGTTGGATCAGCTTCGATTCCTTTTTCACTAATGATATAACCAAGAAATTTTCCCGAACAAACTCTGAACGTGCACTTTTCTGGATTTAACTTTAGGTTGACCCTTTTTAAGTTGGCGTTTACTCTAAGTCCCCAAAATGGTCCTCATCTTTAAAATCTTTTATCAACATATCGTCAATGTACACTTCAACATTTCGCCCAATCTGTGCCTCGAAAGTTTTGTTCACCAAACGCTGGTAGGTTGTCCCTGCATTTTTTAACTGAAAAGACATTACTTTGTAACGGTATAATCCTCTCCGAGTGATAAAAGAAGTGCTCTCCTCATCCCTCAGATCCACCCGGGTCTGATTATACCCTGCATAAGCATCCATAAAAGAAAGTAGTAGATTTCTAGATGTTGAATCTACCAACTGATCTATCCGCGGGACTGCGTAAGGATATTTTCGACAAGCCCTATTCAACTCTGTAATATCTACACACATTCTCCATTTTCTATTTTTATTTTTAACCAAAAATGGAGTTTTCGTCCACAACGGGTATTGAGATTCTCGAGTATGGCCCATTTTGGATAAACGGTCTACCTACGCCACTATCGCTTAATACTTTTCTTGAGAACACATATCTTTTTTTTGTATTATTGGTCACACATTTCTCCTGATTGCTAGCTTATGACAAATTATTTCAGCAGGCACCCCAGTTACATCTTCAGAACATCAAACTTGGTAAACAAAAACTGAATTAATCTTTCTTTCAAACTTGGAGAGAGTTTTGTATTGATTTTTAACGTCTTTTAATCAACAAAATTATAATATTCAAAATCCTCATATGGGATTAAGCAACCAGAGGATTCCCTCGGATCATAGATTTGGGCTTAATCTCGAAGAAGCCTTTGTTGGTTGCTATGCTTTTTCCATATAACTTTCCTTTATTTGCTTAGAAGATAAAGTGATTCGATAACATTCCCTTGCTATTTTCTGGCTTCTTCTAACTATCCCAATGTTATTCTCTACCACATACTTCAAACACTAATGGATCATAGAAATCACCCCATGCATATTTGACAACCATGACCTACCAAAGATTGTATTATAAGATGTAGGTGCATCTACCATAATAAAGAATACTGCAACTTCCTTTTTAAAAGTCCCTACACTTAGCTCCACAATACTTTTGATTTTCCTATGACTTTTTCTGTAACCCCTGTAAACTTATAATTTTCATATCAGATCGTAAAATAATAGGTGGGTTAACAATCCGTTTATAAATGCTTATGAATAAAATTTTGTAGAACTTCTTGTATCAATCAAGATTCTCAACACTTTATTCCTCGTTATTCCCGCTGCAATCACCATAGCTTCTGCGTGTGGTCCTGCCATATTTCTCATATCGTCATCATCAAAATAGATTATCATATAACTATCTATATTTCTTTTTAGTTTAAAACAATCTATATTTTTCAAATTCTAACTCAAAATAACTATCTTAAAATACTACTAGAACTAGATTCATGAATATGATTTTTTGAAATTTTTACGTAATGATAGAATTTAGGGGAAATGGATATGTTACACGTTTAAACAATAACTACAAATAACATGTTGAGATACGTGGTTCATGCATACCGCAATTTATTAAGATTTTTTTCTTTTTATCGTTAGGAACTTATGCCAATTGTTTTATCATATGAAGTTTTTGAACAAAAATTAGTCCATTGACTGTCTATTTTCGTGACTAGTAGTCTCTCGACTAAAAACGTCTAGATTTAGTCAATTAACTATGCATTTTGGATAAAGTTAGTCAACGGAATGTGTTGACTATTTATATCGTGACAGATAGTCCATTAACTATCTATTTTCGATAAAGTTAGTCCCCTAAATAAACATGCACGAGGGACTAACTTTATCCAAAATAGATTGTGAAGGTACTAAAACTGCACGATTTTTAGTCGAGAGACTATATGTCACGAAAGTAAATAGTCAAGGAACTAAAATTAGATGAATTTTAATTGATATACTATTTGTCACAAAAGTGGATAGTCAATGGACTAATTTTTATTCAAACCTTCATTTTTATGTGGACGATTACGATAAAACTTGTTTCTTCTATAAAAATAAATGATGGATTTGCTTTAAATTTTCTCTTTATATTTGTTGAAGCTTTTACTCTTCTTCCGACTATTTTTGCAAAAAAAAATAGTATGTTTTGTTTTCTTTCACCCTTCCGTAATGGATCGCAAGCAGTTTAATCAATTGTATTTCGAAGGACCATAATATGAAATACTGGCTCACAATTTATATAAGACAGTCGTTCCTCAAACTATGATAGAACAAGAACAAGTGAAGGAAGAACAAACTTATTCATACACAAGTTAGGTCAATCTCACATGTTGATCTAGTTAATAATTAATAACCAATTGTAGATAAACGGATAGAACACGCTCATTGTCAAGGATCAGACAGGCCAAAGTTGAAACGATCACGACATGCGCGTTTATAGTAATGATGGTGTCCACTATTAGGAAAAATAACATTGTACAACCTATTATTTAATATGTTGATAATCGTTATCTGTAGCAACATATTTTTAACAAATTTGCAACAAACCTATTTTCGACTTCTTCAATCAATTTAGGATCGATTATTACCATGAATTTTCAACACGCAAATCATTTTATTATAAATATTGTTAGTTTGCAACGAATTAACAACGATTAAATATTTGTTTATCTCTTATTATTTTTCTCTCATGTTATTTGACTTACTTTTATTTTTATTTTGTTTTTATTATTTTGTACATATTTTATATTTCCTCTTTCCTGACATTGCTTAACACTACGAGGTCCAATAATCAAAGCTGAGTCGTCCACCATCCCTCTCTTTCTTGAACTAATTTCTAATTTTGTAAAGATTAATTTTCAAATTTCAGATACGGAAACTCTCTGAGGATTTGTCTATTCCATCTTCTCCTATATCCATCAATTCAATTTTAAAAAATCATAAGTTTGATTTGATTTATTGTACGAGACGAATACTGAGATTCTAGAAGAGAGCGAAAACAAGAGCCGTATACAAAGTTTGTGTAGTGCCCGGATGATGACCTGTAAAAGAGGAAGAAAGTGGCGCATTACAGCATCCTTCACGAGAATAATGTTATTAATAACATGTATTGGTCTATATTTTTTAATTTGTCATTGATGTTTAATTAATTAAATATCATGTTAGTAGCATAAAATTTAATCATCAAATGTGTTAGCTTATAATAAACATTTTTATGTAATCATATGGTTAAGATGCTCTAGAGTGATTGTGTAGTATGATTTTGTTTGCGGTTAAGAGTTTGATGTTTCTAGTACTAATTTTTATTTGGATAAGTATTATCTATTTAGGTTATACATTGCAAAGCTTATTTGAATAAATTTTCATTAGGTTTTATCCTAAAACACTCTTCATTGAATAAAAATTAGGATAATTGAATTCGCATATTTTATATGAGACGTTAAGTGTCATGTTTGTATGCATGAGTTTATCATTTTACAAACTCTTTATGACTAAAATTATAATCAAACCTTACTCTATTGGTTTTTGGTTATGAACAATATGAGTGCGGCTAGAATGTTTATACCTTTAAATGTAGTTAGTACTAGTTCTTTAAACTCAATTGGTTTATTAAAATAAAAACTGCATACAGATTGTGGAGAAGACGACAAAATAAATTTATCACACTTCTATTTTATTTCTCTCATTTCCTATTCGTATTAGACAATTATGACGTTTCTCTTCATGTTTTATATGAACAATAAAACCAAGAAATTCAAGCATATAATATCATTTATATGCTTCTATAATAAATGAACATATCTTCAACTGTTCTTTTGGGCTACAATGGCCACCGCTTAATCATTGAGATGTCTTAATTGAAAAAATAATAATAGTTTTTCTTTATTCATTTAATATATATTCATATTTTACTTCCAAAATAGGCTATATGTTAAGTTTTATAGTTTTTATTATTTGTCACTTATTTCCTTTTTAGTTTTGTTTTAGTTACTTTTAGTTTACTATAATTTTTTAAGTATTTAATGAAAGGAAATATTAAAACATATTTTCAAACATAATTTGGTATATTGGAGAAATTTATTGATACAATAAATGTCGTGGGTATGTTTACACATAATGTGGATGATACACCGATTCCTTCTAATAGTTTACACATTGCATTCGTACGCAGCATAAACCTCATACACGAATATTATTATTAGATGATTCAGTATTCAAGATTTCTTGTGGCTTTTTGGGTATGTTTCTCGTTAAAAATGTTCATGGGAAAATGACATTTGGAGATTATTGATGATGAAAAAGTATTTGTCTATGAATTCGTCACTTGTGTGGGCTATGTACCATATTTTTTCATATTTTTACGTTGTTAGTTTGTCTTCTTGTATTTTATTAAATAAAGCATGGTTTTATGTAGGTGATATGAGTAGTTTTTGATGACACACATGAAAACACAAAACTACCAGCTGAGAACGTTCATGTGGGTATGAATTAGGTTTGCAAATCGCTAATTTTTTTCACAATATTGCACGAATGCTTTATTATCCTCGTGTATTTTAGGTTAGTAGTACCATAATAGCAAGATTTTATTAAGGAAAGATTTATTACAAGATGTGAGTTTTTTTCTTCTTCACAGAGTTCTTCGAGTATGGAGGCGGATTTTTCCGAGTCCAAATATCAAAGAAATAGTATTAAACGGTCTTTAAGATAGAGAATGCTATCAAGTAGCATGTAGCGAGCGGCTCATATATTCACACTTATAGCTTCAGATTTTCTAGCTTGGAAAATCCCTTGCATAAGATATGATCGGATAAAAGTTTATCAATCATGTACCTCTTCGACGACTATATCCTCGTAGGCTATTTGGAAGAGGGCTCAAACTTTGTTGGGTTGTTTATTGCCGTTGATTCATGGGTTATGAAAAAATGTTTATATTCAAAGATTCATGTAGAAAATAATGTGTTAATTATTTTATTTTCATCCGTGATACTTGTTCATACTGAATTTGTTCGAGTTTTGATGCCTTCACTTATAGCTTTGTTAGATAGAGGATGAGTGGATCATTTTTTGCTTCGCTTTGTCCAAAATCATAATTCACTATAAATTGAGAGTTATAGATAATATTTACGTGTCGTCCTTTACTAATTTGTGTAAATAATATTCTTGTTATGGATGTTTTATATCCGGTTTCATTGTTCGACAACCAGACTATATGCGAGATCAATATTGACGATGTAATCGGTACTCTCCGAGGAGCAAAGTGAAGCCGAGGTTTCGTTATGAGTCATCTGAATCAAGTGACTATTCATTGTACGATTCAAGTGAGTATTCTTCTCATTAAAAGTCAACTCGTCGGAAAAAAATGGTAAAAAAATGTTTGAAGCGCCATAGAAAAGACGGTCGAGTGACCTGTCAGACTAAAAACTCGAAAACATATAAAGTACAGGAGTTCGAGGATCATGATAAAAAAACATGTGTGGCACCATATGCTCAAATTCCTACGTGTGGACACAATTTTGAATATCAGATGAATAACCATTATCTAACTCCATCGATGAGGGTCTTTATATGATGGCCAATATCTATAGAGTAACACTGAATTAGAGATCTTCTCATTTTTCTTAAAAAATTCTTTCTAGAAGCTTTCCAAAGCATTTCGGTATATCGAAATTGGAAAATTTGATGAGACTCAGGATCCCATAAGGACACATCAAAAGTTTCGACATGTTTTGGAATATTTTTACGCAACATTTTAGTGGAAGTAAGAAATTCAGGGCTAACGGTGATATAATAATCTATTGTAGACAGAAGGTACGAGAAACCCTAAAATATTATACTAATCGTTTCAGCAAAGTAAAGAATGATATAAAGTATTTTGAAGATAAGGTGGCGTTGTCTTCTTTTCGCATAGGGCTCCTCCTCGGTGTACTGAAAGATATAGTAGCAGAGAAGCAAGCAATGACTTTGGGGGGATTATTGGATCAATTTGAAAAAAGTATTTTGGTAGAAGAAACCCAAGTGTCAGAGAGAGGGTCTTCTGATCAAATGGAACAGAATCAGTTCCAGATATTTGCTAGTAGAGTTTCTAAAAACAATTCTAATATCCCTCTTAAGACGTCGAACCATTACCCTCTGAGACCAAAGGTAAATCAGCAAGTAACGAATGCATAATACCCTTTGAGGTCAAACAAGTGGATCCGCCTAGATTATTTCGTAGATCTGAATGAATGTGTAGCAACCATTTTCGAGAAGGCTCGAGGGAAAGTGCAATTTCGTAAACCTTTTCCTATTCAAATTTCGAGAGAGAACATGATTAATAGGTATTCCAAGTGTCATGAGGATGTAGGCTATGATACGAAGGAATGCATAGCATTAAAGAAAGAGATACAAGTATTAATTGAAAATAGAAAATTAACTGCATATGTGACGAAATATACAGATCAAAATCAGGTTCCCAAAGAACCGACTGCTGGCTCATCGAAACAAGAAGATGTGCTAGTAAATACAGAGCAAATCGATGATTTTGATATTACTACATAGTCTTTATACCCGTTGGAAGGAATAAATAATGTTAACATTATTGAGGAGGGTATTCCAAAGGGAAAGATAAGTAGTTTGTGTACTTTTTTGAATCAATGGTTATTTTCAGAGGAGACACAGTTACAAGAAATTCAAAAGACACATGGTGAGTTTGACTACTCAGTTGGAAGAGGGTGTCTCGACTCATTTGGAAGTAATTTGGAAGTACAAAAATAAATTTATTAATATGACAAACACAAAAAGTGATAAAGTTAATCAGAGGACTCTTCCTCCTCAGACAATTCTTCTTCTGAGGATGATGAATCAGGAATATGATCGAAAGCTTCACTTGGGCGTTTCACCTCAGGAATGTCGTTCCAAAAACTTGTGAGATCGACTTTTGGATAAGTGGCATGAAGTTCTCGAACAAAGATAATGGTTGTTTCTTCTTTTCCGGTATTAATAGCAACTACCATGTCTTTTGAAAGTTCAGCTTCGACAGCAGCGACAAAAACATTTTTTCCACTTCGAAATCTTTCTTCAGTTTAGCTATCTCCTTGGTCAGTTCTTTATTTTTTGTCTCACAAAGAGTAAGAGAATTTTGTAGCTCATTGGAGTTAGATATTTCGGTGGCCAGTTCAGTAGCATGATCAGTCTTGAGCTTATTTATATCCTTTTCATGAGAAGTCTTCAGCAATTATATTTCAACTATGTGTGTGATTCGCAGATGATTCTTCATGCAAAGAGCACATTTTATGAGTTTGAACCTTGCCACTTCATACATGTGAAACTGATCAATCACTTTGTTGTGCAAATCTTCTCTCAATCTTTTCTCAGCTTCGTAAGATTCCTTGTAATAAACCATATCTTTAGCCAATTACTTTACATGGTTCTGGGAAGATTCGACTTGAGAAGCAAATGTTGTTGCTGCAATATCAAGATCGGTAAATGGTTGAAGTGCAACAACGATTGAAGGGTTTGGAGGAGGAAGAGGAAATTATGTTTCTGCTGAGGACGGATAATTTCTGGAGACGCCTCGGCAAGTGATGGTCTCCCAAAGTTAAGCATTTGATTTTGGATGACTTGCAGAACAAGATCATCTTCACCAGTAAGCGCTTCCGTGTTCTCAAAGTTAATGAAACTATCAGGATTGAAGTTTTCAGTAGCCTTATTTTCATTAGAAACATTGTCTTCGATGATGATCACATCGTTGTCTTTGATTGTCTGGTGTTCGACCAAAGGATTTTATTAGCTTTGTTGGTTTTCAATAGTGTCTTCATCTTCATCAACTAGTGTATACAATTTGATTCTTGCCTGTTTCTTTTTCTTTCCATGAGAACTAGAAGAAGCTTTTTTTTTTTTAATATATGTTCTTGATCTTTTCCCTTTTTGATTGGTGAAAGAGCATGTTCAGCAGTTTTTATTTTTCGAGGCTTTGGCTTTGATGGAGTTGAAGGGCTAGCACCAGATGTGATAGCTGTCTTTTTACCTTTCTTCTATTGATAGATTTTTATTTTTTATTTTTTGGTAAATGACTCTCTGATCTATTGCGAATAGAAAGAAAGATTTACAATCAGGATGAACTAACCTTTTGCAGACTATCTTCAGATCGGGCTCTGACATTAAATTTCGAGGTGGCAATGCACCTTCTGAGATTGAGAACATGTGGCAGTTGAGGAAGTTGATGGGCTAAGGCAATGTGGAACGCATTGTTCCATTGTTTTTCAGCCCAAGCAGCAAGTTTTTGAAAGATGTCCTTAGCAGTTGGCCAATGCGCTGAAAAACGCCTCAGAATTTCTGAAATAATCATTAAAGAAGAAAATTAAGGAAATAAAAAGGCAAAAATATAATCTATCTCGGAATGTAAAATTTTTGAAGTGCTTACGATTGCTTCTCCATATGAGATTTAGCTTTGAAGGATTAGCATCAGAATTATGGTTGGATCGAAATTATTTTGGTGGTTGGATCGAAATTACCATAATAAATTGTTTTGGTGGTTGTTCCAACATGAGTGCTATTGATTAATCAAGCAACTCTATATTCCTCTGCTCTTTGAGTAAGGCAAAAGTATTCGTACGATCCAAAGACTAAGTTATTACCAGTTCCTAAGGATTTTGGCTTCTTGGGTATGTTAGCCTTGGATTTTCTGGTTCTGGGATTTTTTCTCATAAACCAGATAAAGGTTGATCGGAAAAGATGAAGGTTGACCGGAAATTTGGGGTTTTTATGATGAACACGATGAAGGTAGCAAAGCACCTTGAATTTTATCTGAAATGATTTGTGTTGTGAGAGAAAAAATGAGGCAACTGACTGAATTTATAGAAAGAAAAAGAGACGTGTGAAGTTCAAAGGATTTTGATAGTGATAGGTTAGAATACAAAGCGGTGACGTGGCTAAAAGTTCGACATCTGTCATGTTATTGGCAGGCTAGGTATTTAGCTATGGGTCTAAAAGCTATAAACTCATGATGGATTCGAACGGTTATATGAAACAGTTATTTTTGTATACCGATTGGGTTAAAGTCGATGAGTATATTTTAAAATTTTACTTCCACAATGATTCGATGAGTTATTTTTATAGCGTTTCGATGAGATTTATTGGCTTTGAGGACTCATTAGATTTTAATGGTTTTTAATTGGTGTTTCTTTTTTACCTCGCTTTGAATCGTTACTTTCAGTGGTCGCTTCGAGGACTAAATTGTAAATTTAAATTGTAAATAATATAAATTTAAGGATTAGATAGAAAATAATATAAGTTTGGTCCTTAAATTATATATATATATTGTAAGTTTTAGAGAACATTTGTAATGATGAATAATTGTTAAGGACTAAAAGGCAATTTGTACTCTTTTGTAAGTGATTTCACTTTTGAAGCTAAGTTTTGGCTCCTCTGTATAAAGGGCAAGACTAAACAAATAAAGAGGCTGAACACGTTTTATCTTGAACTCATGTGTACTTTAACTTTCTCTCTAAAAACTCTCTAACTCTTTCTCTCTCTCTTTATATCTTCTCTCTTAACAATTTACTAAGGTAAAACATTAACTCATCATGTTTAAGTGCTTAGGTTAGTGGTTAAAGAAATTAAATATCCTCAATTATCCCTCCATATATTTGGAATGTATTTGTTTTAACTCTTAATCGATTCTTTTCTTAAGCATATATCTCATTTGCATACATATTAATCCATGTTTCAATTTAATTGAACATTAGTTTTTAATAAAAATTTAATTTTGATTTCATGCTTTATATATATTAAAAAAAAGTTATTTGCTATATCATTTATTTTTAGTATAAGTTTTATTTAAATAACTAATAAATAAAAATACCAAATATATCAAAGTATGTAGGATTATATCAGGATTTAAATTAATTTACGTTCTTTGGAATATTGATTTTTTCTATTTAACTTTTTGACATCAAAATATCCGGTAATAATGTTTTGATACAGGTGTGTTTGTTTTTGGGCTACCACGCAGGAACTAAAACGAATCCGATATTGTACAAATTATACTTCAATTTTGATTTATGTTTATTTCTTAGATATGCTGATATGCTATATTTTTTACATTATTATTTTGATATTTTTTTTTATCAAAAAACTACCTGGGTTTTTAATTGTATAAGTTGCCTCTGTGTGGTTAGCGGTCTATTATCTTGTTGTCTTCTCATCTTCGTCGGTCGGTCAATGAGATTACTTCAAGGATGTCAGCTTCATCTACCCGCCTGTACCAAGGGATGCCGATTATGAATACATCCTGCCCACTTCGAGGGATGAAACTTTGTTTTCAGGATGGATTGGTTCCTGAAGTCTGAGTTATAAACGGTTAACATATATGCAGGTAATAATACTGTATATTAGAAATTTATATACTCTTTACCGGTTAACAATTATGCAGGTAATAATACTGTATATTAGAAATTTATATACTCTTTACGGTCTAACAAGGTGGACATTTTTATGAGTTACATTAGATAGTTGTATCGTTAGAAGTATGGACTAGTTGTGACTGAGAGGCTTGATGAACTAATTTCATACTACAAGATTTCACGTAAGACATTTTTAATACGTTCTTATTACTCTTAGCTGTTATGAATCCAATTGAAGTTGTAGATTATCTATATACAACTCAGTTATTTGTTTCGACTATGAAGGTTATTCTTATATTAATAAGATAATCATATATAACTTATCAATCTTCTACTATTCTAACGGATAAATGCCGAGGAAACTATATATAACTTATCAATGTTCTAGTGCTCTTGCCGATAGATGCCGAGGAAACTATATATAACTTATCAATGTTCTAGTGCTCTTGCCGATAGATGCCGAGAAGACTATATATAACTTATCAATGTTCTACTATTCTTCCGGATAGCTGCATTACTTGCCTGATGGCGAAAAAAAGACAAAAACAATATCAAAAGCCTTATGCCAAAAGTTAAAAAGAAGTTCTAACAGATCATCAAGAATTTAATTTATATTGTTATTCCAGTTAGATTTATTCGTTTTATTTTTATTCCTCACAATATTATTTTGTTATTATTATTATTTATATTTTTATAATGTTATTACTATTTTTTTAAGTATAGTATAAAGTTTATATACGCATACCACATTATCTAAAAGAACCAATCGGTTACATTGGTTTCTCTAATTGAATAGCCATTCACCGTAAAATCTCGCTCCAAATTCTTACAAAACTACATTGACAAATAGAGGTGCCTAAAATTTTAGTTTGAAGCTTTAGACATAAAATAAAGCACTATGGCTAACATACAGGAACTAAGTAGAGATTCCAAAAGCAAGAAGCTAAACATGTATTAAACGTGCTAATTTCATCTAAAAATAAATTGAAAAAATTCCTCACAAGCCAGCACTTGAAGCGAGAAGCTCCAATCCTTGGGCTATTTCAAGGTCCTTCAAATTTATAACCTTAATAAGAAAACAAAAATTTAATATTATATATATAACTCATAAGTTACCTCGTTCGCCGGTAACACCCTCAAGTCACTGGTAGCAAAATCAATCGGATCGTTACCCAGACACTCAAAATGGACTAAATTTGTTGGTAGATCAACCCAGAAAGGATGCTGAAGGATCCCAGAACACCTACAACCATTGTTGTGGTTTGCCGCTACCCTCATAGAGGCAGGTAAGACCCCAGGTAGGACCTCAGTTAAGACCTCAGGTACTAACAAGGATTCTGAGTTAAATTATTTTAATAACTACTTATCTAATTCTATTCCTAGTTTAGTTACTGAGCAGGACAATGTCAATCTTATGAATTTTCCAAATAAAGAGGAGATCCTAACAGCTATTAAAGGTCTCAATAAAGCCAGTGCCCCAAGCATGAAGGGATTCAACATAACATTTTGTACCAGTTATTGGAGCATTATCAGGACAGACCTGAAGGAAGCAATTGCATCATTATTTAATGGATATACCTTTCCTCTATGGGTCTTAGCCACATGTTTAGTCATAATCCCTAAAGTCTTTAATCCTTCTTGTTGGAGTCAGTTTAGGCCAATCAGTATGTGTTCCACTTTCAACAGAATTCTTTCAAAATCGTTTGTAATAGAATGAAACCTTTGTTGCCTAATATTATTTCTGAAAACTAAGGAGCTTATGTTGCTCAAAGATCAATTCATAACCATATTCTCCTTGCTAATGAATTAATATATGAAATCAACAAAAAGACCAAAATTCTAATCAAAGTCGATATGGCGAAAGCCATCGACAGAACGTCCTATAGTTTTATTCAAAACGTTTTGCACACATTTGGTTTATGTAACAATTTTGTTAAACTTGTCAACAATATTATTAAGCATGTTAAATCATATGTTCTTATCAATGGGAATACAGTGGGTTATTTTAAAATAAATAGAGGATTAAACAAGAAGACCTATTGTCTCCTTGTCTTTTCATTATTGTTGAAGAAATACTAATTAGAGGACTTGATTTGCTTTACTATAATAGTAAATACATCCCTGTACAAAACTAGGGGTCATATGTTCATTCCTTCATTGGTTTTCGCTGATGATCTTTTAATTTTTACAAATAGTTCTAACTACGACTTTAAGAAAAAATTTACAAGACTATCAAGAGGCTTTTGGACAGTTGATAAATAAGGATAAGACTACCATCATCACACCTAACAACTTCTCTACCATCAAAGCTAACACTAATTCTGAAAACACTGGATACAAAAATGACTACTTGCTTATTACTTACTTGAGTGTTAGTATCAACAAAAACAATTGGGCCAGAAATTATGAATCTTTGATCATCAATATCAGAAACAGAAGCAATGACTGAGAAGGAAAGAATTTATCCTTTGCTGGCAGACTTACTCTAATCAATAATGTCCTAATGACACTTCCTAGCCACTGGATCCAGAGCAACATCCTTCCCAGCGGCATTATTGATAGAATTGAGAAGCATTTTAATAGATTCCTCTGGGGTTCTACTCAAGACTCTTCTAAAATTCACTGGTGTAAATGGAGTAAAGTTTGCAAAGCTTACATGGAAGGTGGTATTTACATTCGAAGCTTGATACACCTACAACATTTACTGCAATATCTCGATTAAATATCGGGATTAAATTCAGACAGAACTCTTCTTTTTGGGCTAGATACACCCACAACATCTACTGCAACAACAACCACCCCTGTTAGCTAATTTCACTAATAAGCTTAGCTCTAAACTTTGGAAGAGATTGGCCATCATTAAAGATAAGGTCGATCATCATATAAAATGATATATTGGTTTAGGTGACATCAACTTTTAGTTTGATGTTTGGATTAGAGATTCTCCTCTTATTAAGATTGACAACAATCAAACCATTGAGAGGAATCTCACCTTTGACAATCATTAACTTCTGGAATCTTAACAAGTGGAATGAACCTAAATTGAAAGCTGCTCTTTCCCCTTCTCATCTTCCTAACATCAACAACCACAAAATCAATATTAATTAGAAAGACTCTCTATACTGGATGATTTCCAAGGATGGAAAATTCAAAACTAAAGACACTTTAAATTTCTTCAGAACCAAGCACAACCAATCTAAGCTTTTTGGAAAGTTGTGGAACAAAATTACGCCTAAAAATGCTCGTATCTAACTTGGATAGTGCTTCATAATTGGATCATAACTGATGATTCTCTGCAAAAAAAAACACAGTTCCAGTTAACATCGAAATGTCAATTTTATGGTAGCCAAGAAACTGTTAAGCATCTCTTCGTGGAATGCTCATTGTCCTAGAATATATGGATCTATTACTCATCAATTTTCAAAACTGATATTGGGAGGTTCATGTCTCTGCCTCACTTACTCGGAACTTGGTTATGGACATCCAATAAAGAGATTTGCATATGCTCTATTCTTCCCCCTATCATCTACTGGGTGATTTGGAATCTGCGAAACAAATCTAAGATGAAAGCTTAACCCAGTAACACTATCTTCATCAATCCAATAAACAGAATTATCGCTGGCATCGACTCTGCTCATCTTCTCTCAAACAAGCATTGGTTTCCTTTTAACTCTGCTTCTTTTGAACTTGGATGCATCAACGGCGATATAATCAACAAGCCCCATACTGTCCATCAATGGTATCCACCAAGCTACAACCGAATAAAAATCAATGTCGATGGATCTTTCTTATCTAATAGTGATGCCACTGGCAGTGTTATTATCATAAATAACAAAGGATCCCTAATCTCTGCTCATGGTTTCCTGTATGGCAAACTTTTCCCCCTTTATACTGAAGCCAAAGCTCTGTTGGACGCTCTCCTTATCTGTAATCATCAAGAGCTCTCAAATGTCGACATTGAATATGATTCCGAAATCGGAATCTCTTTATTAGTTACTGGCTCTTTCAACAATCTCATCGGCAGAACCATTTCTTGTTGTCGCAGTTTCATCAAGTCCTCAATGAATTTAAAGCATATAAATCGTGCTCAAAACAATGCTGTCGATTTGTTGGTGAAGTTGATGCACAAATGCAAGATGAAGTTATCTTTCAACCCCAGTAACGCTCCATCTCTCTTAAAATCAACAATCCATCTCGAAAAGCAAAATCTGGGCTACATCAGGGACAACTCTTAAATCGTTTAATTTGTCTATCATCGTTATTATAAATAACTACTCATCATTACCCTAATCTTTTTATTTTTCAGATAAGAACATATTGTAATCTCTTCATTCAAATGGATGAATCAAAACATCAGAAAAAGAACGCATCGAGAGAAGACGAGAAGTCGAAAAACAGAAGAAAAAAAAATTAAGGAAAAAAAAAACTATAGGGCTTGATTTTCATATTTAAGCATTTGTATTTTGAAGGGCCTTTAAAATTTTAATTAGGCGCCTTTCTTTCTTTGGATTCATGTATCCCTCTTTAGTTCACCAAGGCTTTTATGAAATGGAATAAAAAAAAAAAAAAAAAAAAAAAAACACTTTTTTCTTTTCCATAAGAATACATAACAGCGTATACTTATGTATTTGTCTCTGAATTACGGTTAAGAGTTTCGCCGCAATCTTCAACCTGCTACTGTGCTCACAAAAGCTCCTCCGCCGAAGCTATCACATTCTCCGACCTGCCTAACAATTAGAGGTGAGATTTCATTATTACTGCTGAGCTGTCTCTTGCCAGATTAACCTAATATCAAATTGATTTGAAAAACACGATAGATTAACCTAATCAATTTTTTATCCGAACCGGATTTGTTATGATAAACTCAAGACTTAGTTGTTAATTGATGCAATCAATGATTTTTGGGCTGAATACCGTAATCTTATCAACAAAGTCTTCTTCTTTTTTCCAGCAACACTGATTTGCTAAAAGTCCCATTCGAGGTATAGGGTTGATACAGTTTTAATTTTCATCTTTTCAGTTCAGCGATGGTGATTCATCTTCCAGAAGATATCTTGGCGGAGATTCTTTCGTTGCTGCCAGTTAAGTTGCTATTGCGATTCAGGTCTGTATCTAAATCATGGCGCTCGCTTATCTCTCGCACCGATTTTGTCAATTTGCAATTGAAACGAGCATCTGATATCGGCATTTATAAAATCATTCTTTGGCACCGCGAACACGGCTATAGATCCGTAGACTGCGAGACATCAAGTGGTAGTTTCCATGATCTTTCTGCATCCAGATTGCTTAAACCTCCGTTGCCTATCCCTAAACCCTCTGTTATCCTAGGTTCCAGCAACGGCCTGTTATGCACTTGTACTGGTTTCAACTCGGGATTCAAGTTGTGGAACCCCACTACCAATGAGACAAGGAAATACCTGCTCCTACTGATCGGCTAGACCATAGTATATATACTAAAATTGGATATGGATTTGAGTACGATGCTTCTACTGATGATTACAAACTTATTCTTGTTAATAAGCGAATCCAAATTTTCTCTATAAGGAGGGGTACTTGGACTATCCTTGCACATACCGAATACCTTGATTGTTATATTTCGTTTTGGGTGAAACGCGGGGTTTTCTTGAATGGAGCTCTTCACTGGTTTTGTATCGAGTGTACTACATCCGGCGAAGTAAGTCGTTCTGTAATAGTATCTTTTGGGTTAGGCGAAGAGAGTTTTAATTATGTTTCTCTCCCCAATGTTCGACTATCTAGTATGAAGACATGTGGATTAGGTGTTCTTGATGGATTTCTTTGTTTTACTACTCCTTTGAGGGGCACGGTAGGAAGTCAGACTCTATGGGTTATGAAAGAATATGGTGTAAGTTCATGTTGTCCATTTTGCATCACACGAAGGGGGCGAAATCTTAGCAAGATGTTTGTGGGAGACTGAACTGGCTTGTTTCAACGTTGGAAAGAAGAGAAATTTTAAAAAGAGACAGTCTGGAAGAGTATTTTGGTGCTACTGTTTATGTAGAATCTTTAATCTCGCCAAATGCCATCAGAACTGAACATAAAAGAAAATTCTGTTACTTTGAATGAGAGCATTTTTTTTATGTTCAGATGAGAGCATTTTCAGCTGTTATTACTTTTTTCTTCTGTTTTTTCTTGATAGACAGCTGATACTCATGTTCTCTCTTTTTTTATTTTCTAAAAATTATGAAGCACAAACCTATTATCTTCGCATTTATTTTGTTAATATATTAATTTAATTGCTAGTTTGCGTAGATAATGAATTAAATATTTTTTTTATTTTTTATTTTGGGTTTATAATAATAAATGGAAAGAAAAAAAATAATTATAAGAAGGGTTTTATTTGAAAGAAATATAAAAAAACTTATAATTTATAGAAATATAAATTAAGTTCAAACAAAATTAATTATTAAATCTATTAATTATTTTTATAATTTATGGGTTCATTTGGGTTAAATTTTCTTGATGACGACAAATTTTAGATTAAGCAAAATAATATATTATTGCATATAGAATAATATTTAACAATAAATTTTTTAATATATATATTTTTAAAAATGAAGTACAACGATAACAAATTTATTATTTTAAAATTATTCTGAAAGGTACAAGAAAATACAGTAATACCAAATTACTTATATAAAATATATATTTTTAAAAATTGATGGAAAAAAATAAAAAAATTTATATAAATGATATTTTTAAAATATAGTAGAAATATTAATATATTATTTTTAAAAATAAAATATAACAAAATCAAATTTAATATTTAAAAATATTTATAAAAAAAAAACATGCAAATAAAATCGAATATGTTATATAAAAATATTTTTTAAAAATAAATATAAATAAAATCAATTTTTTTATAAATATATATATATATAGAAATAAAATCATATTTGTACCAACATAATTTATAATATAAATAAACAATTTTATTTAAAAAAATTAAAAAAATATATATTATTATTTCGAAAATAATAAAGTTCCATTGATAAAAGCTTCATGGTTTGTATATGTACAAAGAAAGCCTTATTTGTCCCAATTTTGTAGTGTACAAAATAGAGAAATATTAAAATAGAGAAATATTGATTAAGCCCTTCTGAAAATCGTTTTCTGATTTTGAGCCTACTTCTGGTGCTTGCTATCTTCTTTTCTCTTGATTTATATGACGTGTAACCTGCAAAATTATGTACACTTACAGTGCTATAAGTCTGGTATCAACGTGTCTCAAAATAGAATTAGTAAGCACCATAAAAATGAATTTTGATTAAAATTATATCTATATCGATCATAATTTTTCAGATAACAAATCTCATATATTCTTCAAGTGAGGATTATAACCTATAATTGGTCTTTCGAGAAGACTTATATTTTATTATTAATGTTAGTACATCATTGGTCGAAGTTTAGTTTTTTTTAGATTTTATCTAAGTGATCATTTGAGATCATTAGCTCTTGTAGACCATTGAAATCAGATTTTTAGATTTAATATTGATTTGATCCTACAAATGGTTCCTTGATTGCCAATACTTCTGGCATTCCAATTGAGAATTGATAAAGTCATTTTAATAGTGAGTTAAAGGATCTGAATGATCCTTTGAAGTGAACTGCCTTTGGAATAAGAGGACCTTTAAAATTTTAGCTTTTGATATTTTTAGTCTTTTGGTAATGGTTTTATTTTATTTTTGGAAGATATATTACTATTGATGGTGATAATGGTAAATTACCAGAAAAATGAATTTTAGGTGAGGAATTCTCATTATGAGAGTTTTCAGATTCTTTGAAAAATGAAATACTGTTGCCTAATTATATGGTGTAAAATGGCTTACATGATCTCAATACTAGAGACGTCATTAGATTCACAATCTTGATTTTAATTACAAACTCATACCTTCTATAAAATGATTATGGTTTTTTTATTCATATTATTATCAGTTTTTTTAAGACTAGTGTTGTTGTTGTTGCAAACAGTCTAATTAGTGTTTGTTTTAGAGTGGTTAGTGTCCTAAGAGTGTTGAGTATCATTGGAGTTTGTTTTACTCATGTTATTAAGAAATATATAGATATCATTTTCCTGAGCTTGTTTGTCGTCCACTATTACTAATATGATTTTTTGTACATATTTCTTCTTTACATGAGAAGGATGCTTGTTTGAGAGTAAGTATGATTCAGAGGGTTGTTGTCTTTCAATAAGATCGAGCCTTTCTTTATTATTTGAGATTTTATTACAATTGATATTTGTGTCCCAGATTTTTACAATAAGAATAATATGATGGCATATCACCATAGGTGATATCTTACCAGAATCTCTCTCTATCCCCAAAACCTACCCAAAGTTTTTGGAGAAGAGATTTTGAGACATCTTACAACAATTAAAGTTTTCTCTATTTTTGGAGGGGATCCAAGTTGACAAAGGCAATCCAATTGCCTTTGCAATTTGGGTTATTGAATCTTGGTTGTAAGTATATTAATCTATAGGAGGAAAGGGAATCCAGATTGAAGTTTGAGGAGACTTCACTCTAGGATTGAAACAAGGGTACCACTTGAGTAACCTACATAAACATTGGCATGCGTTCCAAATGTTTCTTTTCCAAAGTTTCTTGATATCTTCTACGTTTTTTAATTTTATTAACATGTGTCTGTAGTTTCAGACAACAATACTAAATAGACCTATAAATTTAAAGGAATCTAAGAATTTTTTAATTTCTTTAATATTAGGTCTACCATAGGAAACTTTAGCAACTAAGGTAAATTTAGAAGAAGAAATGAGAAATTTCTTATCTGCTCCTTGAAAGATAACTGTTTGGTAGTCTCTAGTTGAGAAAATTTTCGTGAATGAATTCCTTGTCTTTGGGTCTTGTAACTTCTGCAAAAGGATCTTGTGTTGTTGATATTGTGACCCCATTGCTTATGATTCAACGAATGTGAAATATAGGCGAAGATCAGGTTATCTTTGATATTTTTTCTTTAGATGGTTCCATGATGTGGCTTTGTTTTATAGGTGTTTGGAAGATGGGTAAATCGTCTACTTCTGGTTCTTTCCTTTGTTCTCGTCGATCTCAGGTTCTTCTTGGACTTTTCGTAAGAGAAAGACCTTCTTTTTGAAACAACTAGACGAATGTTTCATCAGATAACTAAACTATGGTAAATTATCTATTCAGGTATGCTGACAAAAAAACAGATTAATTTATCCCTTACCTTCGGCGGTAACATAGTTCCAATTTTCAGGTGTTGGCCACCAGAAAAACATAGTTCTCACAGTTTTGTCGGAGACTAGAAAATCGACGATCTCCCTCGGATCATCCACATGATCAGATCCCGAAGTCGACCCTGGTAATCGCAAATCATTCTTGGGCTCGATTCTTCTGCCATACCTAGGAGCCAGAGTTGTCCAATAACCAGGACCTGCCAAAAAATTATGTTATACGACGTCGGAGCGTCCACTACAATGAACGATACCGTCACATATTTCTTAAATCAGCCTCGGCACAACTCCACATTTATTTCAAATTCACTACCTCAGCAGTCACTCTGGTAGAAAACCCAAAATTATCCAATCGTATCGAATGATGGTCGGACGGTTCCCTATTTGCTCATAAGTTGGCATGAACAATATGTTGGCAGAATTGCTCATGTTAACTAATACCCGCTAAATCTCATCTTCATCAATCTCCGCCACAATCACCACTACATCCTCAGGTGGCCCTACAATTTCTCTCATATCATCATTGATGCATAATATTGGTGAGGCCCTGCTTATAACTAAGTGGCCAGACTGACGATATGTCTCTTACGGGAAAAAGTAGTAATCCCTTCCATAGTATCCCCACCAAAACTGGTTAGCGACTCAAAATAATTGCACAAGCCACTGACCTTTATTTTAGGCTCGTCCTCTTCCACCATATTTATCGTGTTCCGATCCCTCTTGGGGTCCAAATATTCTGATACTATATCAAACGAGTCGATTGGCTTCAATATGAATATGGTGTTCTCTTGCTTCGGAGCTATCATGACTTCCTTCCCCGTCAGATTCTATTGGGAATACTTCTTAACAAATATGGTCAACTTTCCATTCTCGATTAACAATTGGATTTTTTTTCATCGTTATGCAGTATTTCGTCTCATGCCCGATATTATCGTGATACTTGCAGTACTTGTTACTCCTAATTTTTGTAGGAGTTCTCGATCCGAAAGGGTTTGTAGAATTGTATGTGGTTTCTTACTTCATCAAAAATAGTTGCTACATAGTCGGTAAACTCAACAAAATGACTAAGTCAAACCCACTTGTTAGACATTGGTGTAGTTGCTCGTTGAACACTCACCTCCTGCGGAACTCTCATCCGCGAATATGGTAATTGGTTTGATACCCTAGGTCGGAAATCAGATGGTTGGTGGTAATTTTGGATTGGAGGTGGTTCGGGAATTTGTGCAGGTGCTTGCTGGTAAATCACCACGGGAGACTAGGCATGTACATATGGGTATGGAACCGAATAACCGAACCGAACCGAAATAACGGATTCAGTTCGGTTTCGGTTCCTTATAAATATCTGTACGGTTTCTTATCTTAAATACCCACGGTTCTCGGTTCGGTTCGGAACCGAGAACCGAATAGTACCAATAAAAAACCGAATAAACAATAGTAACCTTGAATATCCATGAATCTCGGTTCGGTTCTAAACGGTTTTTTGGTTATAAAGTAACCATTTGGTTAGAAAGTAACCATTTGGTTCCTTTGAGGTTCAGTTCCAAACAATTTTTTGGTTACAAAGTAACCATTTGGTTAGAAATTAACTATTTTGTTCCTTTCGGGTTTGGTTTTAAACAGTTCTTTTGGTTACAAAGTAACCATTTGGTTATAAAGTAACCATTTGGAACCGCAACCCGAATGTAACCAATTTTTCGGTTCTTTTTGGTTTCTAAGATTAAATACCCATGCCGAACCGAACCGAGAAGAACCGAACCGAACCGAATTTTAATCGGTTCCGAAATGGGTACTAGTTCTAAAGAACCGAACCGAAGAACTGAATGCCCATGCCTACCGGAGACTGTAAAACCTTCTCCTGTTGAGCCAAAGAAGCCAGTTCTGATGCAATTTCATCTACTAATATACGTTCTTCAACATATGCTAATAGAGCTCCAAACGTGAAAGCTTGTTTATTTGCAACGTTGTCTTTCATAATACCAAGCAACAATCCTAGCTTAAATGTTGCTAACGCCGCTGTTCCTTCACAAGCATCAAGTTTGTTATATTTCATCAAATAATTGCTTGGTATAATCCATGAGGTATTCCCTGACCAACTCTCTATCGACAATTAATGATGATGATGTCCCCATTAGCTTGAAATTTCTCACTTTCTATGAATTTTTGTCGGAACATAGTCCATAACATATCAAACTTCTTAATGCAACCCTGTGATAAACGGTTGTACCATTTGGAAGCATCCTTGAATGTCTGTGAAAATGCGCGACACAACATTTTATCATCGTCATCAAAATTTATCTTAAAGAATTTTAATATCTCTATATGAATGTCCGGATCTTTTTTCCTGTCAAAATTTTCAAATCTAGAACTATCGAAGCGCTTCTGCATATGCCGCGACAAGATCTCAGCAGATAATGGAGATGACCTCTAGTTGTGCCCGATTTTAAACACACTACCCACAAAACCTTCAATAGGGGTCACTTATAGACCATCCTCTGATGGGTTCACAAATTGACTACTTATACGATAACCGAGGCTCTGACTTCCCAATGGAAACTGCACATGGGACGTCGCTTGCCCTCCTCTTCCAACAATTATCGTTCTATTTTTATCCACCGAGACGGGGGTCCTTTTGTCATAATTATTTATCGTCGTCTTCAATTCCATAGATCGGTAAAAAAATGGACGTCGGTCTCCACACTTTCTCGAACTCTTTTTATTTTTCTTCCTCTTGCGTCGGTATTCTCTATTTGGAACGATTATCATGGAAACATGAGTTCCTTGAAGCATAATAATTCTTGGATGTTGTTTCTTTTCTTGGCGAGTAGAAATTTCAAGGCCTTTCCACATCATGATCGCGAGACCGATGCTCGTCTTCTATTTCAATTTTCTTCGGGGACCGTTTCCTTCGGATTATAACTTGAGTCTTTTTTTAAGAATTGTTGTCTTCTTCTCAGCATTTAACTTTGCAATGTCTTCCAAAAATTTATTTATCAATGATACCAAGGTAACCTGTTCTACCTGTTCCTGGGTATACAAGTCATTATAATGTTGCTCTTTAATTTGGTGCTTCTCGAAGTCACAGTCCTCAGACATAGATTTGATCCCCATACTTCTACTCTATTGATAGGTTCCTCTTGCATGTATGTATTCACCTATCTCAATAAGTTTGCAACTAAAATAGTGGTGTAGGAGAAAAATAGCTTCTGGTATCAATCATCTCTCACTACGGTCGCTAATGATCACTATAGAAATATACAAACTGGAATGTACTGCCAGATAATATTGAAACCAAGTCAAGAGAGAGAACCACGGGGAATAAAGAGAGAAAATGAAGAAAAAAAGTAGTTGTAGAATATCAATAATTCACTCTTCCCAAAAATAAAATATTGCTTTATATAGTCAAAATGATGGCCCAAATCCATATGATTGACTAATTTCAAGTTTATTCACCCTATTTTATTTTTTATCTGAATTTAAATATTATGGACAATATTGGTTATAAAGCGTGAGTAATAGACAACTTATTATATTACAATATCACAAAATAAAATAAGACGTGATGATAGAATATTATAAATTATATGGTTTATAACCTTAGGAGTTGATTCAAACATTATAAATTAATTTGTACTAATAAAAATAAATGATTGATGTATTTGTTCTCTAGATGTTTTTATTTGATAATTATAAGTATTAAATAGAATATATTACAGTAAAATAAATAAATGGAAATAGTTTTTTAAAAAACCAAAATATTTGTCATATATAAAAGTAAATAAATAAAATGGCTTGTTTAGTTTTGTATACTAATTAGTATGAGTTGTTAAATACTTTGGGGTGCTTTATCACCTAATGCTCTTGATCAATTAGGAATGAAGCATTGATCCAAAACTCGGTAATAGATTAGTTCGAGAGCTTAAGGAAACTAGAAATTGCACAAGTCACATATATAAAAATAAAACATCTATTTCAAGTTTATTTGTCTTTGGGGTACCTTATCACCTAATCACCTAGGCGAACTGGTTTGGGATCCATTGATTGTCACATGGAAAAAAATAAAGAATAATATATATATATATATATATACATAGTTATTTATTTATTTATTTATTTACTTGTCTACAATTAATGACAACTATTATGAGGATTTTTTTTATTTCAATCTATTAACAAACATGTCCTAGAAAATTCAATTGATTGGGAATACAATAAAACAAATAAAATTTCTCAAAACAACTTGATAATCTTAGACTCTTTTCAAATTTTTATCTATAAGATGTGGTTAATGATTTTTTATTTATCTCATGAACATGTTGTAAATATTAGTAATTTTGGTCTTCCTTTATACATTTCAAAAATATCCATTGATCATGCTTATTTTTGTGATATTTATGTTTACTCGGACTAAAAAATTATTAAGTATGAGGTGATTTGATCAATGAATATTTATCATTAATTTATATTTACTTATACATTAATTTAAGGTTGAACTACCCATAAATACCCAATCAAGTATCTCATTACCACATAATACCATAAAATGATAAACTATCAATAGATGTCCGGATTAGGGTGAAAAACTACAAGTAACCTTCTTCTCCTTCTTTGAACCAAATTTATCTTTCTTACTTTACCTTCATTAAATTTGTTTTAATAAAATCCATATCTTTCAAATCAAAGCTCGGAAACACACGAGACCATGCGTAACCAAATATGTAAGCCCAAGAATAACCAAAGATGTGAGCCTAGGAATAACCAAACATGTGATACAGCATAACAAACATGTGAGACTATGCATAAATAAACATAAGAGACTAGACATAACCAAACATGTGAAACCAGACATAATAGCATACAAGACCATGCATAAATAAACATGCGAGACCAGACATAAAACAAACATGTGAGACATGTACTACTTGATGATAAAGATGTGAGACCAAGGTTACTAGGTCTGACGGAAAAAAAATCATGAATGGTTCTAGTTCCGTTCGTCTTTACAAAAAAAATGTATGGTCTCGCGTGATTTATTATGTCTCACTTCGCATGATTTAATAATACTTGGTCTCTCAACTTTATCATGTTTGGTCTCACATGTTTCTCTATGTCTGGTCTCGCGTGATTGATTATGTTTGGTATCACATGTTTGGTTATGCATGGTGTCGCATGTTACTGGTGAAAAAAACAAAAAAATTATTATTGGATCTAGTTTTATTCGGTTTGAAAAAACCAAAATCGATGGTATTTCTGAGATCTAGTTTGAAAGATATTGATCTTTTAAAAAATAAAATAAAAAGAAAAATTAAGAAAGAGAATCATTTGTTCAAAAATGAGAAGTGGTTACGTGGATGGTGACGAAGCATGGGTATTGAGTTTGAGTTAAGTACAAAAAATGGATATTTAGTAGGCAATAGTGAAACTTGAGGTACTAGATGCTATTGAAGTTTGGTCTTGGTTACCTTTAGTGACATTGTCCTTAATTTAATTGCTAGTTTGATTAGATAACAAATTAAATACTCTCATATTTCACTTTTGTGTTTATCATAAAATTAAGAGAGAAAAAAGCAAAAAGAAAGTTTAATTACATAAAAAGTTATGTTTGAAGAAAAATATAAGAACCCGAAGACTTAAAAAAATAAAAAATAAGAGAAATACATAAAACCATGGTACACAATAAGTTAAATCAAATATAATTTTATCATTAAACTCATTAATTATTTTTATAATTAATGAGTTATTGATTTTGGTTAAATTTATTTGCGAAGATTTTGGATTTTAATTTCATTAAACCAATCATGTCTTTTTTTATAATTAATGAAAAATGAAAAAAAAAAAAATCACTGCAGTGGAAATTTCAGAGGATCGTGGTAAAATAAACTCATAAATTATAAATCATCGTTTGACAAATTTTGGTTATCTCGGTTTTTGTTAGTGATAAATTATGATGAGAATCAAAATTTGGAAATTGGAGAGCATTTTAGCATAAATCAGATCGATAACATATTTTTTTTATCTTCATCTTTTGTAAATAAAGTATTAAATTAAGTAAAAGTATTTTTCATACATACGAATAAGGAAGACCCTCAAATATCAGCATTATACCAAATAAAGATATAAAGAGATTTATTGTTGGATCCAAACATCGTGGACCTGGGTACATAAAATACAATAGACCCCCTTGAGGTAGGTCATGGAACAATAGAAATTTCAAAAAAATTATGAATGTTGACAAAAGCCGAAGACATAAGAAAAGCAAGAAAATACAAAAAAATGTGTGTGATGGAAGCCCAAGACACCAAACCAAACGAAGAGAGAATAAAAAATACGATGAAAATTGAAAAGCATCTGAGCAGAAATTAGATCGACAATATTTTTTTTGGGTTTTTTTTTATATCTTTTTGGTATAAATAAAACATTAAATGAAATAAATTTATTAATTATAGATATGAACGGGGGCATACATTAGAAGATCAGAATTATGTCAAAGATAACTATATAGAGGTTATTGTTGGACCCAAAAATCATGGTCAAGGTACATAAAATGCAATTGACCCACATAGAGGTCAGTCATGGAACATTAAAAATTTGACAAATGTATGAATGTCGACAAAAGCAGGAGATATAAGAAAAGCAAGAAATACACAAAAACAAACTTGTGCATTGGAATCCTAAGCCACCAAACCAAACAACTACATCATCTTTCACAGATGAATGGGAAAGATGGGAGCGAACAGTAAGGCGAGGACGAGGGCGAGGGCGAGGGGGCAAGCCAAGGACGAGAAAACCAACTGAAGTCAACAATAGGAGAGCCAAAATAAGCTAAAATATCTTGAAGCAACCCCAAAAGCAGAGAGGAACCTGCAACCAAACACATTAAGTGAATTACTGGGCATACAATTACATCAGCCAAAAAATATTAGATCTAAAAAATACAAACCGAAGGTCAGAAAGTACACGGTGCGAAACTGCAAAGACGAGGACGAGAAGAAAACAAAATAATATTGAGTACATTTCCCATAAAGCATGATAAATGACCTCACTAAATTAGGTATGTCAAATATGGTTGTATCTAGTGGGACGCTTATTCGAAGTTACCCTATACTAGGAAGGTCGATCTCTGCCATGGAAGATGAACCCAAGCTTGGTGTTGCGAGCATCCAAAATATCATGAGTATAAACACACTCATAAATGATATAATTAATAAGTTCATCATCGAAATTACAATACACAATTATGAGGCGAATTTCTACCTCATCTAATGAGTTTTTCCAAGGCAAATAACTTACTTAGGATGGCAAGCGAAAAGATAAAATAATAGCGGAGGATATTATATTTATTTTATATAAACACCATTCACCCAACAATGGGGTTGGATGTGCAGATTGCACGGAAATTATCTTTAATTGTGAATTTAACACTTCTAATCTTGACAGACTAACAATGCACATCAACATAGTTAATACTAAGGCGAAGGGAGAGAGAGCGCGTTGGTTGATCTCTTGTAAGTTTTGATGGTTTCTATGTATTGAAAAACCTCAATTACATCGACCAATTCCAGATACCCTCCCAAATTATATCGGAAACCTTGAGATTGTTCTCCAAACTAGAATCACGAATAATACTTTACCCATAGTGGTTTACTAAATATTTGAGAGCAATCATGGGACATACCAAAGAAGATATTCTCCTCATTACCAATTGTCACGCTGTACAATTTGCTAGCAAGTTCCCTAAGATTTAAAATTATCCTTCAATCTTTAAAGATCATAAATTTGTGTCTCTATCTTCTCAGATTTAATCCAGTCACACCATGTTGAGTGTTTGTTTTTACTAATGATATACCACAATTTTTTGAGGATGGTCGCCTGATTCCATGTTTTTAGGTCTAGAATTTCAAGGCCACCATGAGATAAGGGCTAGATAATAGTAGACCAAACCACTTTTACACCTGTAACCTTTATCTCATAGCCATACCAAAGGAAACGACAAAGAGACTAGAAGAGTTTATCAAGAACTCTAGCATGAAGAATGAATAACAAAGATTAATAAACCTGCCTTTGAAAATCATATATTTAGTTAGTTGAAGCATACCCGCATATAAGATATGTTTGGAAGTCCACGAGGAAATACATGTAGTAATTATGTCCATACGGGGTTGAAATTCATTGTGGGAAAGACGACCTGTGAGAATAAGGACTTCAAGATATTTAACCGAGAGGGTAAACCCCATAGAGGAATATATGGCTCTTATATGGACTAAATTTAAGGTAGAGAGTCCAAAAAATCATTAAGATCATCCTTGATGAGATTGAGGGAGTTAATATCACCTCGACATAAAATCCTCAGTTCATATGTGAAATAGAGGTTGACAATCTTCAGATTATGACACTTATAGTGGAAATTGAAGTTTTCATCATTAATATCCTTGAGTATACCGGAGAGAAATATCATGATAAAAACGAATAAAAAATAGGACAAATGATCACCTTATCTTAGAAAATTTCTTCCATTGAAATACAATGAGGGTTACCGTTAATATTAAAGAATATGAATGGTGGCGATACATTGAATGATCCATTTAATCATATGGTCCGTGAAATTCATGGCCACCAGGGTATCGAGAATAAGATTCCACCGAATGTTGTCAAAATATTTAATTAGGTTGATTTTAATTGGGACATTCTCCCTTAAAATAGTTTGATAAACCCATTGGAGCTCTTGAGAAATAAAGATGGCGTCCTTAATGTTACGACCAAACATGAAAGCCGATTGAATTTTTTCAATTAGATAAGGAAATTATTCATTGAGCATGTTGCCCATTATCTTATAAATAATCTTGCAAACACATTGCAACATGCAACTGGCATGAAATTCTCGGCGAAAGCAAATGAATCCTTCTTACGTATGAGGGTTATGTTGGTGGCACTAAGTCCCTCACAAATGTCTTTGTCAATAATGTTCCAAAAATGCTTGAAAAAAACTTGCATTTAAGTCAGTGAGCCTCGAGGATTTATCGTTATCAATATTGGAAAAAACACTATTGATTTTTGTACATGTAACATGATGAACCATCGAATACTTATCCTGGGTATTAACTTTTGCAGAGATAATAAAAGAGATTCTATGAAGTCCAGAGTATCGCGGGAGAGACCTATTGCCTAGAAAGTTGGAGAACAGTTCACTAAGACGCTCGCCACCTCATTTGGGGAAATGGCAAGGTCCATGTTACTGTTAGACACTCAAAGTATTTTATTTCTCAAAATTCATTTTTGATACTATTATCAAATAATTTTATGTTACGATCTCAATCCTGAGGCAAGTCTCTCAAAAATTTTTCTGTATAAATATTCATTGCATGACTGAGGGAGACATAAGCGGAAAATAAAGCAATCTCGACGGAGATTAGTGAGGGATTCAGGGGGTCATTAGCAAAACAATATTGGATAAAGAAAACTGCTTTTGGGCATTACACACCATAGTGCTAATATCGATATAATCCTTACTATTGAGTTCTGGAGAGAAAATTTAAGTCGAGTGAACTTATGGGTAACCACTCTCAGACCATAAGCTGAGATTGGAAGATTTTAGAAAAAAGCACCATCACGTTGCATGATGGGTATGACTGTCAAATATTAAAATAAATAAATGGTTTTCTACACCTGACCTTGAGGTACCCAGATTAAGAGTAACAATGGAGTTATCTAAAGAGTGTGGAGACCCAAAATGGACAATAGACATGAAGAATGAATCATCTCATTCACGGTTAACAAGAGCTCAATCAATTCTAGAAGCAATAAGCTTAAGCGATTTTTATTGATTAAATTGAATTGGAAATCATACAAACTAATGTCACTCAACAGTGGTTGGATTCGTTAGTCTCACCCTGAATGGACGAGCTAGTACATTCATTGGGATTATGAATATCGTTGAATTCTTTGAGAGCAATCTAAGGATAATTGCGACATGATGCTGAAAAAGCCTAAAAGGCAGCCCAAAAAGACGAAGCTCATGCCCATTGTTGAAAGTATAGATAGTCGTGATGGAAAAAAGAACATGAAAATTGAGACCGCAAACATTATAATGAATGATTGAGAGGAGGAAGAGAGAATAGAAATGGAAAAGATACTTAAGTTTAAAATATTCCAAATCCTATCGAGAATAGTCACATATTAAAAAAAACAATATTTCAAATAATAGAATTAACATTAGCCAATTGGACTTTAATCTCCACTAAAATCATAATAGTGATACTATCCTTGATGATAAAATCAGTAATTGGATCGTTTAACTTACAAACAATTAAAAAAACAATAGACATTAAAAAGTGAAAATGAAACCCTAGAATCTAACCAAAAGCATTTGTTTAGAGAGAAAAGAATGGATCATGCCAAGTTAACTAAATCTTTTAAACTAAAAGCAATATTCACACTTAGATAAATAGAACACTAATTAGATTAAATTAAAATAGTTATATGACAAAAAATATCTCTTTTAATTTACATTTTATATATATAAAAGATTGTTATTAGAATTGTTTTATAAATTAAAATAAAAATAAAATAAATTGTTTAAATAATAAGACGTCTAAATTTAAAGAAATCTGTTTTGTAAAATAATATATATAAAAGAATTAAAGCCTAAAAAATTGAGATTGTTAATAATATAAATTATGGATCTTTTCCTGACTATATCATGTGTAAAAGTCATCCTTAAATAAATACTATATATATCGAATTAAAAAAATTCAGTATCACATTCCAAACACACGTAAAGTATTTAAATATAAATTATAATATAAATTCATTTTTTTATTGAATTTTGGGTCGAACTATACCTACCCAAAATTGGTTTAAGTTTACTCGGTTCTGAGTTTACCCATATTTGGTATGAGTTGGCCTAATTTTGGACTGAAATACCATTTTAGAGGTATATAAGTTTTTTCTTCTTTTACTAAATTCCTCCCTTTTATTTTTTTTCTCTAGTACTCCATATTCACTCTTATTTTTCTCTAACATATATCTTATTTATTTCTAAATTTTCCGGGGAAGTAAGTATCTTTTATATTTAATTTTTTGTTTGATTATAGATTTTTGATTGTTTAGACTTAATTTTTATGATTTTGTTAAGATTTTTAGTGAAAATCTTAATATTTTTTAATGCGGAAGATCGTAACAGTTCACCGCTAAGAACGAACATTTTAAACATTTTCTCCAGCTCTTGTATTTCATTTAGCTCTGACTGGGACTTGCTGACAGAATCCATCATGTTATATGACTATGAGACCCAAGAACGAACATTTATTGTGTCATCCTTTTTGCAGAAAGGCCTCCGAATCGGTAAAGTTTGGCACAAAATACTGCTTAGCCACTTTGGATCCACGGAACCTATCTGATTCCATTAAAATATATCTTTAGTAACAACATTTTATTTCCCCCCTTAATCGAGTTGGTAAAAAGACGAGCCATGATCCATTGATCATGGGTTCAAGGCTTGGCTACTGTTTAATATCCTCTTTTTTAAGATAAGTTATTATTTTTATTTTTAAGTTAAGTTATTATTTTAATGTAAATATATAATTTATATTTTATTATATATGAAATTCTAATATATTTAAGTAATATGAATTTATAACATAAATCTATATTATTTTCATATAAATAGATATGTTGATTTAAAAAATAATGTAAGTTTATATAAATTTGATGATGTTGGTAGAAAATAAGATACAATTTTTTAGAATAATTTTTCTTTTACTATCGATTAGACAACTCTAACTACAAGCTTCAAACACTAAGGTATTTATTGTGTCTCTTTGTTATTAATTCTCAAAATTTAAGCTTTGCTACATATCTTATATTACTATTCACGGCTAAAAACCCTGTCAAGTCACCGGACTATGACACTTGTTGCATTCGTGCCACTACCTTTCAAGTGTCCCCAAAACGAGTCATCTGAGTTTCAGAAAGTTGCATTCTTGCCACGAGCGCGTGCAAAAGCACACATTGCTGACACGTGGCACCCCCAAAGTACATCAATCTGTTGCATATACGGTCACTCGTACTTCTCTTCCAAAAATGCCCCCATTCAGTCAAACCCCCTTCCTTTTAACCTTTTAACTTTTTACCCCAACCATTTACTGCTTCGTTTTAATTTTTACTGCTGCTTCAACTTTTCACCCTTACTAAAATAATTACCCACTGTGAATAACACATCATTTACCTTTCGATTTAAACAACCCGACCCGTTTTGTTTAAACCCATTCTTTTAATGACCAAACTAAAACTTTCCCCCAATTGTCGAACCCTAACAAGAGGTACAATCTTCTCCAGGATCTCCAAAACTTCAAAAATTCCCAATTTTCAACTCAAACAAGCCAAAATGTTTGGGTTTTTAAGTTTTTTTTTGTTTGAATGAAACAAGTTTGAAGCTTGATTGATTGCTAAGAAATTTCTGGGTTTCTGCAGATTTAACAGGAAAAAGAATGCATCTTTCACTATGGAAACCAATTTCTCACTATGCATCGCTGATAATAGACAAGAAGAAGAACACAAGAGGAAGAAAAATGTCAACTTTAACAGAAGAAACCAAGAGAAAAGCTTCAATCGTCCGTCAATTACAAGAAAACGAACTTAGAGAAGCGATTGTAGAAGCATCTGAAGATGGGTTTCTGTCCAAATCACAAGAAGTCGAGACTCAAGAATCAAACATCGTTGGACGGTCAAGATCTCTCGCCCGACTCCGAGCTCAGACCGAGTTCCTGAACGCCACTTCTCTTGCAGCAGACCGAACTTTCTTCACACAAGACTCAATCCCTGAGTTCCACATTGCATATTCCAAGTTCTTGACAATGTACCCGAAATTTCAGACAACGGACAAGGTTGACCACTTGAGATCCCAAGAGTACATCAACTTATCAGATTCTTCTTCAAAGGTATGCTTAGATTACTGCGGGTTTGGTCTTTTTTCATATTACCAGACACAAAGGGAGTCATGTTCTTTCACTTTGTCTGAAATAACAGCAAATCTATGTAACCATGCCCTTTACGCTGAAAGAGAAAAAATCGAAATCGAAATCAAGAACAGAATCATGGAGTTGAAAATTGGGAATTTTGAAGTTTTGGAGATCCTGGAGAAGATTGTACCTCTTGTTAGGGTTCGACAATTGGGGGAAATTTTTAGTTAGGTCATTAAAAAAATGGGTTTAAACAAAACGGGTCGGGTTGTTTAAATCGAAAGGTAAATGATGTGTTATTCACCGTGGGTAATTATTTTAGTAAGGGTGAAAAGTTGAAGCAGCAGTAAAAATTAAAACGAAACAGTAAATGGTTGGGGTAAAAAGTTAAAAGGTTAAAAGGAAGGGGGTTTGACTGAATGGGGGCATTTTTGGAAGAGAAGTACGAGTGACTGTATATGCAACAGAATGGTGTACTTTGGGGGTGCCACGTGTCAGCAATCTGTGCTTTTGCACGCGCTCGTGGCAAGAATGCAACTTTCTGAAACTCAGATGACTCGTTTTGGGGACACTTGAAAGGTAGTGGCACGAATGCAACAAGTGTCATAGTCTGGTGACTTGACAGGGTTTTTAGCCTACTATTCACTAGTTACAAAGATTAACATTGGTTAATCTATATTTTGTCTTAAGATATAGAGTCGTAGAGTTAAACTTCAAAGCAAATAGAACCTCCATAAATCATAATTTTTATTTTGCTTTGCTAAGTTTAAATTTTATTATTGATTTAGTTTTTATGTTTGTCATTATAGGATGCATAGATATTTCAAAACAAGTAAATTTAGAAAAGAAAATACAAATATCTTTAATTTAATCAGTGAAGTTAACCGCGAAGGGACATAAGATTAACTTGTTATTCCAGAAGCACATGTTTCGGTGGTCAATAATCCACAACTTGAAGTTGAAGCACAATCTTCAAATTGGGGACATTTGGAGGCTGATCCAGGGAAAAGATATCAAATCTCTAGCTTTCATCCAGATCTTCAAGACTCGGTAAGAAGAGTTTACCTTTTAAGGGGTCTAACACAACCTTGTAAGGAGAAATATCCTTATATCGAAGTTACTTTGAATATATTAAACATAATAACTCTGTCCATTGTTGGCTTTGCTTTTACCTGTAGCAACGACGAGTGTTGGACGAGTTTTCTCGGGTTTGAATTATGTGAAGAAGAAGTTGAAAAATAAAAAGAGTAATCCATGGCTTAATGATTGTTTGGTAATATTTGTGGCACGATTAGTAACATAACTACCCTTCAACAATTTCAAACTATGAATAAGAGAAAAATACAAGTAAAATTAACTTAGATTTATGTTGTTATTTTAGTTTTTTTAATCACATTCAGTTACTTGTATAACGTATATTATAATAATAAAAACTTAATATTTGAGATTTCAATATAAATCATATTTGTTATAACTTTGGTATAACTTTGGTATCTTATTTTAATTTATTTGATAATAATCAAAAAATTCAGGACACCACTATGTTTCGATCCTGGCTACGTCACTGATTACAACCTGCATTTATGAAGATTTATGCAAAAATTAACTTAGCCCAAATTTGAGTTTAGGTAACCACTAAAAAAACAACTAACAAACCTGTATGAGAGAGGCATCACAGAAGATACGCACTACGGATAACAAGGATTCCTTGCAAGACTAAAATGAGAATGGAAGGCCGAAGAGAACCCACATCAACGATGAAAAGGGATCCCTTGCAAGAACAAGACCAGATGCCCGATTCCGAAACTATAGTATAGCAGATGACACTTATGGATGAACATAGTTCGAAATCTTACCAAAAAAGGGTTACGGTTATCACCGCCAATCATCTGAATTACTGACATAATTATAGTATTGCTTGGTACAAAACATCTTAACTTTATACAAAATAAAGATTCCAAGAAATATACATAATGCACAACCATTGCATGGATGACAGCTTAGTCTAGCTAACGGAATATATTTACACATACTAATATGGGGCTATCCATATATATATATATCCTTATAGGAGAATTTCTTATAGCACAAGATGCACGGCTTTAAAGCAGCTGCCAAGCTTTACCCAAAACCCTGAGTTTAATTAGCATCTATGTAAGAGGCATAGGAAAGTTTTATGAGACCATCAAGAATAACAAAGCCAACTATCCCTCCATTGGCAAGAAGAAGAGGCCTCAAACGAATAAACAGCCTTCTTATGAAGACAATCCTCATGCGGTTGACGCCTCCTCTTCTTGTGGCTAGCTTTGTTATTCCCAAACTTTCCTTCTGCCTCCTCTTCAGCTCTAGACATTTACTTCAGAGGGGTGGCTAGTTTAGTTTTTCATAGCCTAATAAATCCAAACTTAGCTGTGGATATCAATCGCGGATTTTAAATGACAAATTAACTGAAATTTTATTAAAATAATTATTAAACGATGTGAAAAGTCAGTTCTATATTAACTGTAAATTGTAAATGATAAATTAATGTAAATTTTATTAAATTAATTATAAAATCATGTGATAAATTAATATAAATAATTTTATTAAGGAGCCATTTTTTAATAGAGAAAAGTACCGGTAAATACCTTCTCAACTATGGTATTACCCGGCGGTACCTGCTTTTTGGATAGTGTAACTTGGTACCTCGAACTGAAATTTGGACAAAAATACCCCTGATTAAAAAAAAGGCGCGCGCTGGTAAAAAAAAAAAAAAAAAAAAACTGGTACAATTCTCAAGATGCGAATTGCTTGCAAATTCTCAGGATGCGAATTGCTTGCAATTTCTGAACGATTCTCATGATAAGATGCGAATTGCTTGCAATTTCTCAACGATTCTCATGATAAGATGCGAATTGCTTGCAAAATTTTGAACGATTCTCATGATAAGATGCGAATTGCTTGCAACTCTCAAGATTTCTGAACGATAAAAAAAAAAAAAAAAAAAACTGGTACAATTCTCAAGATGCGAATTGCTTGCAAATTCTCAGGATACGAATTGCTTGCAAATTCTGAACGATTCTCAGGATAAGATGCGAATTGCTTGCAATTTCTGAACGATTCTCATGATAAGATGCGAATTGCTTGCAATTTCTGAACGATTCGCATGATAAGATGCGAATTGCTTGCAAATTTCTGAATGATTCTCATGATAAGATGCGAATTGCTTGCAACTCTCAGGATTTCTGAACGATAAAAAAAAAAAACTGGTATGAAAAGAAAAAAAAAACTGGTACAATTCTCAAGATGCGAATTGCTTGCAACTGGTGAAATTTTATTTTAAAAAAAATCAAAAAAATATCATAAATGGATCTAGTTTTGTTCATTTTTAAAAAACAAAAGTAATGGTACTTTCATTTATTTTTTTCGAGCTCCGGTTCGAAAGATACGGATCTTTTAAAAATAAAATTAAAGGAAAAGTAGGAAAGAGAAGGAAAGAGAAGGAAATAGAAATTTTGGTTACGTGGCTGTTCATGAATGGTGAGGGTAGTTAGGGTATTAAAATAAAGTTAGGTTGTAAGTGACAATAAGGTAGTTGAGTTGGGTATTAAGTAACAATTGATCAAACCTTGGGTGGTAAGTGACAATTGAATAGTTGAGTAGGTACCTTTGGTACAATTTCCCTTTTTAATAAATAGTAATAACAAAAAAAAAAAAATCTTCCCTTATTTCTTAAAATTAAAATTGTCTTTAGACATGAGTAAAATTGCTCTATGCGTGAATTATGTTATTCTGAAAAATCAAAAACTAACATGTATAATATAAAAAAACTCAAAAGGGTATGTCTAAATGTTTTAATAAAATCACACATGTACAGGAGGGTGATATGGTTTTTTCAAATTTTTTATTCATATTTTGATATCCTTTCTATAAATAAAATAGGTTTCGTATGGCGGCGTTTCATTTAGAAAAAACGGATCTCAATCTAGTCTAGCTCAAAACAAAATAAATGAAATTTTTGTCCATAGAAAACGTTAAAACCTAACATCGTTAGTCTATGTCTTTGGACATTTGTGTGTTTGACCACGTGCTTGGTTTTTAATTTTACCTCATGTTTGTCAAATTTGTTTGTAAAGCGAATTATACATTACTCCAATAGGGTGGAGTTGAATATAGTTTATTATAAATTGAATAACAAATCTTTTAATATTAGGATGTTCAATATAGTTTATCATATTTAATTATATATAATGTAAATAATTTTATTTTATTTTATGATCGTGAGAATATATATATTTAGCATATTGATCCATGATTATTCAAATAATCTCTTATTTGAATCATCATATACTATTCAATAATATATATATATATATATATATTCAGTGTGGCTCCTGAATTCATTGTCAATGTGAACGATACAATCTCGTACATGATTAATGAATGATATAAGACTAAAAACTTAACGTGAACAATATGATGCAACAATAATCATATTGTCATCTTCAATCAATAACTTGCGCCAATTATCGTGTGTAGTTTAAAAATAATATGAAATCTATACATATCTACTCTTAAATGATCTTACTTTGGAGATCCAATACAATAACATATGTCAATAAATTTAACCGACCATATATTGCAATAAACCTTTATGTATACAATATTCCAAATATTAATCGGATCATATTATAAAAACTCTCACTAAAATAAAGAATCATCTAGATTAACTACACCCATCCTCACAATGTCTTTTTGGAAACCTTTAGGTAATACCGTATTTGTAAAACGATTTGCTATCATAAAGTTTGTACTGGTGTGCTCTATATTTGTTTGACCTTTCTGAATTGTCTTTTTAACAGACAAGGCCTCTATGTCCATGTGTTTGGACTTACACGAGCTAATTGTGGAATTGGATCTATTGTACAATTCGCAAATTAGTGACAAAATCCGCAGCTACAATGACTAATTCGATGCATTGAAGAACGCAACAAATTCTACCATCATAGTGGATGATGCAATATGTTTTTGCTTTATATTTTCCATGATATTGCACCCTCATCTAATAAGAATAAGTGTTTGGACTTGCACGAGCTAATTGTGGAATTAGATCTATTGTACAATTCGCAAATTAGTGACAAAAATCCGCAGCTACAATGACTAGTTCGATGCATTGAAGCACGCAACAAATTCTACCATCATAGTGGATGATGCAATACGTTTTTGCTTTATATTTACCATGATATTGCACCCTCATCTAATAAGAATAAGTTGTCTGAAGTGATTTTCAGTGTGTCTATGCATCCACCGGAATCTGAGTTGGAATACGCGATGATCTCCAGTTATTCCGACTTTATATACGTCAACATGTTCCCTTTCATTCATTGCAAGTACTCATGGGTCTGCCATTTATCAATCTGTAATGTTGTAACACACTTTTGATATATATACTTTGTGATAACCTAAGAATATCGCGCGAGTGATCTCGGTGTATTTAGATTCATAACACAAAAGCAACATCACTGAGATATTTTATATAAAACTTGTCTGATATCAATTTATTTGTAGTGTGTAATAATTCATTATTGTTCGAGACAAGTAGTATACCATCGATATATAATACTATAAATATAAAATAACTCACATTGAGCTTTTGATACATATAATCCTCAACTGAGTTGACATCAAAGCCAAAAGATATTATTACATCAAGGAATTTATGGTATGACTAACGATAAGCTTGTTTAATCATATAAATAGATTTTTTAAGCTTGCATACCATATTATTTACATTACCTATTTTAAAGTGTTTTGGTTAAACCATATAGATCGTTTTCCATTACCTATTTGTTTGACCTTTCTGAACTATCTTTTTAACAGACAAGAACTTTATGTCCATGTGTTTGGACTTAGATGAGCTAATTGTGGAATTGGATTTATTGTACAATTCGCAAATTAGTGACAACACTCCGCAGCCACAATGACTAGTTCGATGCATTGAACCACGCAATAAATTCTACCATCATAGTGGATAATGTAATACATTTTTGCTTTATATTTTCCATGATATTGCACCCCCCAACTAATAAGAATAAGTTGTCCGAAGTGATTTTCAGTGTGCCCATGCATCCACCAAAATATGAGTCGGAATACCCGATGATCTCCAGTAATTCCAAATTTATATACGTCAACATGTGCCATTTCATTCCTTGCAATTACTCATGGGTCTGCCATTTATCAATCTGTAATGTTGTAACACACTTTTGATATATATACTTTGTGATAATCTAAGAATATCACGAGAGTGATCCCGGTGTATTTAGATTCATAACACAAAAGCAACATCACCGAGATATTTCATATAGGATTTATCTAATAGCAATTTATTTGTAGTGTGTAATAATTTCTTATTGTTCGAGGCAAGTAGTATATCATCGATATATCAATATGTAATACCATAAATATGAAATAACTCACATTGAACTTTTGATACATATAATCCTCAATTGAGTTGACATTAAATCCAAAAGATACTATTACATCAAGGAATTTATGGTACGACTAACGATAAGCTTGTTTAATCATATAAATGAATTTCTTAAGCTTGCATACCATATTATTTCCATAACCTATTTCAAAGTGTTTTGGTTAAACTATATAGGTATCACCATTGAAAAATGTGATCGTTATGTACATTTGATAAAGGTTAAGATTAGAGTGCGTAATTAATTTCATAATTATTTTAAATAAATCATTCATGGATACCATTGAGAATGTTTTTTTAAATCAATCAATTCACGCTAAATATAATATTTCCTTACAAGGCGTGCTTTATCTTTCCACATTACCTAGAAAATTGCATTTGCTTTTCTAAATTCAATCTTGTTTAATTAATTAATATATGACTTTAATAATTAAATTAATTGAGTTACTTTTTTGTATAGATTGTTAGAGTAGCAAATTTTTTATGATCTTGAAATTAACATTAATGGTTCGCGATTCCATTTTCTAACTATACTAATCAAAATTTAGATTGTAAAACTAGTATATTTCCATGTCAAATTTACATTCATTATGAAAAACACCACGTGATAAATTATTATCATAAATATTAATATCATAATATGGTACAAGTTCAATTATAATATCATATTATAAAATTAATAATAATTTTTTTAATATATAATAAATAAAATCTGAAAAGAACAATCCAAAAAAACGCAATATATAGTGTACTTTACTCCTCAAGAAGAAAAATAAAGATTCAACATAGTGAAGATGACGTTGAAGAATGAGATGGAAAAAAAAAACAAAAAACGCCACTAGCACCATTATAAGAAATCGCCTCAAGAATATCACCAATCGATACAACATCTTTTTTGTAACCTAATAAATTCTACAAATGACCACTCCGACATCAACATCATTACCATAACCGGTATATGAGAAATAAACTTCTGTATCTAGGGACAAAGATGATAGGAGCAAATGAAAGGACCTTCGAGAACATGGATAGCCAAAATGGTGGCATTGGAGAGAAAACAACCCCAATAGTCAAAGCCTCCCTTTAGAAGAATGGTTAACCAAATTTTCTATTCTAGCAGCAAGTTTATATGACAGCAAGAAGTCTAGCCAAATTATTAAAAGACATAAAGATCAATGAAAAAGAAGTGTCACGAATCAAATAAATCTAGTTCATATGTTGAAGAATTCAATATCTAAATTACGGTGAAAAATTTAAGAAAGTGGCATAGAAAATAGAGACTATATATAGATATTATTAATAAGAGTAAGATAGAGATAATAGTTTTAAAATCCAATCACCAACATCTAGCCAAAACTTCAGTTGCGGTCATGAATGAAAAATTTGGTTTGAGTCAGTCTGAACCAGTCAAATTTTGTCTGACCCGAACATATACCAGTATGAATACGAATATTAAAATCATAATTCGGAAACGGGTTGGCCCAGGTCTAAGTTTTAATGAAAGAATTTTTCAGACCTGACCTGACTTTAAAATAATATATATAATATATAAATATAAAATGATGTGAAATTTGAATCAGCTGATTACGATTATGAGGAGTATTTATTCTTTTAGTGCTTTTGATAGGGGTCTCACGATAAATAATCTCTATATTTCGAAGGGAACAACTTTGGAGATCAACTTCATTGGTACCGTTAGGGTATGATTTATGGTTGTAAATCACTTATATTTTTTGCAGCATCCCACTATGTTTGTAGTGCAGTAGTACCATGATAGCAAAACTTTAGTGTTGAGGGATTTATACAAATAGTGGGAGCCTCTTTTTTCTTCGCGGAGTTCTATAAATATGGAGGATGGTTTATCCAAGACCAAACATCAAATAGTGAGTATTAAGAGGTCTTGAAGATAGAGAATGTTACAAAGTAGCATGTAGCAATCGGCTCATATTTTCACACTTATACCTTCAGATTTTCCAACTTGGAGCATCTCTTGCATGAGATAAGATTAGATTGGAGTTTGTCAATCATGTAGCTCATCTACGATCATAGAGTCGTAAGCTATTTTGTAGTGGGTTCGACCCTTATCAAGTTTCTTACTGCTAATGGTTCCTGCGTGATGAGCAAAGTTTATTGTTATCAATTACTATATAAGAGAATAAGTTAGCTATTTTGTTTTTAGTCATGATACTTGTTCATACTGAATTTGTTCGAGTTTTGAAGTCTTCACCGATAAATTTGTTGGATAGATGCTGAGTGTATATTTTTTTTGTTACGGCTTGTCCAAAAGCATGATTGACTATAAACTGAGAGTCGTCAATTTTTACGTGTTCTACCTCACTAGGGTTAACCGAATAAATATTATGTCTGCTTTATATTCACCTTCTTTGTTCAATATGGGTAAGCTAAATCGAATAAATTCATGGAAATGGTCTCTAGTATAAAAAAAAGTATGATACATCACCAAAGCTTTAATTTTTAAGCCCTTGTACGTGGGGACATCGCATGTTGGTTCGACATTAGAGTATGAGGGGTAGGTTGTTTGGCTTAAAATTTGATGAGGAAATATACTAGAATATGGTTTTGACAGTTGTTGGTGATTTGAATGTGATGTCAACTTTTCCCATTTCTATAAATCACCGTGTTAGGCTGACTGATATATCGTGAGTACAATTGTGTGGTTTTAGAAGTATGAAATGTTTTTTGTTGGTAGCTGCTACTAAAGCTGTGACGAGCTTCTCTAGTTATATATACTAAGTTTCAGTGTCGACGAGAGATTTTATTACATAGTAGATTGCTCATAAAGTTGTTCATTCTTCTTTGACCCAAACTGTACTTAAAATATAGTCAAATATTACTTTATATAAATAAAGAGTGTCAATTGTGTTCGGTTGTGTAAAGACTTTAGGGAGGTTGTGTAAAGACTTTACGTAAAATGAACGAGGTGATAGTAGGAACTCTTTAAAACTTCCAGCTTGGGGATTTCAGTATCAACTACTTCATTGAAATCAAAATTGATTGTTTCTTATGATGTTAGTGTCTTGCATATTTTTTGGATCATCACTTCATGAGAATATATTTCTACCAGTAAATTCATAACAACGCTAGTAAAAGGACTTAGATCATTCAAATCAAGTATGATAGCCTTAAATAGCATAACAATGGAATGAAATGTCTGATCTTTCAAAGCAGTACTAATATTTTTACATAGAATTAAAGTATATGCAGCAACCGCTCACATATCTGTTAGAATTATTTGGAAGCTGTTATTTTATGTTAATAGTGTGTGTCTTTTGCATGTCTTCATCATGTTTTTTGAGTGTATTTTATGACAAATACAGAGTTTAAACCCTCTGAAGCACGCTTTACTTTACTTGTATCTTTTATTTAACTTGTGTCAGTCATTTAACGTGTGTTAGTGACTTTTATGTGTATTTAAACCAACAATTTTATTAAATGAATGAAGTTTTTTCTTTTCACATTCTTGTAACTCCTCTGTCTCTCTCATTTTCATTTACTCTTACTGTTAAACCTTTGTCTTCTGCACCAACAAAGTGGTATCAGATCCCTCTTCTTAAGGGATTTGTGAGGTTAAAACGGAAAAAGAATTTTCAATCGCTGCACCACCAGTCTTCGATGGAGACAATTATCAAATGTGGGCAGTTCGTATGGAGACTTACTTGGAAACTTTAGATATTTGGGAAGCAGTAGAAGAGGATTACGAAATCCCTCAACTTCCAGCAAATCCTACTATGGCACAGATCAAAGCACATAGGGAAAAGAATACAAGAAAATCAAAAGCAAAAGCTTGTCTATTTGCCGTTGTATCTCAGATGATATTCACACGAATAATGTCTCTTAAAACAGCCAAAGAAATTTAGGATTACCTCAAGGCTGAGTACGAAGGAGGTGAAAGGATTCGTGGAATGAAAGTCCTAAATTTAATTAGGCATTTTGAGTCTGAATGCGTGAAAGAGTATTCAGATAAACTTCTCAGCATTGCCAACAAGGTGAGATTGCTTGGGTCTGAATTAAAAGACTCCAGGATAGTTGAAAAGATATTGGTGACGGTTCCAGAGAGGTTTGAAGCAACCATTACTACTTTGGAGAACACCAAAGATCTGTCAAATATCTCTCTTACAGAACTCTTAAATGCCTTACAAGCACAAGAGCAGAGGAGGTCTATGAGGCAAGAAGAAGTGATTGAAGGTGCCCTACATGTAAAGCATCAAGACAGCAACAGGTATAAAAAACAAACTTCAAAAAATCAAGGGACAGTGGAGATTCATCTAGCAATTATAAAAAAAGAAAAGAAGCTTATATCAGAAAGGCCATTATAAAATTAAAGGTCATCCACCAAACAGGTGTTGGAGGAGACCTGATGCTAAATGCTCCAAATGTAATCAAGTTGGACATTAAGCTGCAATTTGTAAAGTAAAGGGGCAGAAGCAGATGCAAGAAGCAGATGCACGTGTAGTTGATCAAGAAGAAGAAGATCAACTGTTTGTGGTCACTTGTTTTTCAGGCAGAGAATCCAGTGAAAGCTGGTTGATTGACAGTGGGTGCACAAATCAGATGATTGATATGGAGTTACAAAGTTTATTTCAGATGTTTTATTTGTACCGAAAATTGATCAAAATCTGTTTAGTGTTGGTCAATTGCTTGATAAAGGCTACAAAGTATTGTTTGAGAATAAAGAGTGCCTCATCAAATATGTTAGCGGCAAAGACTTGTTCAATGTTGAAATGAAAGGAAAATTTTTTGCTCTAAATCCAATGGAAAAGGAGCAGATGGCTTTTAAATCCAGACCTTGTGCTACTGAGATTTGGCATAAAAGACTTGGGCATTTTCATCATCGAGGGCTGCTTCATATGCAGTCAAAGAAGCTGGTTGAAGGACTTACAGACATTAATGATGGCATGCCTCATTGTCGGGCTTTTAATTTTGGGAAGCAGCGCAGGAACCCGTTTCCTAAAAAAGCGTGGAGAGCCTCGAGAAAGCTACAACTAGTTCATACTCATCTTTGCGGTCCTCAACGAACACCGTCACTAAATGGTAATCTCTATTACATCATTTTTATTAATGATCTAACAATAATATGTTGGATTTATTTTTTAAAGCGAAAATCAGAAGTTGTTGGTGTGTTTTGGAAATTTAAATCAAGAGTTGAGAATGAAAGTGGATGTTTGATTCAGACTATAAGGTCTGATAATGGCGGGGAATACACTTCAGAAAATTTTAACAAGTTTTGTGAAAATGCTGGAATTGAACATCAACTGACAGCACCATACTCTCCTCAACAAAATGGAGTCAGTGAAAGAAGAAATAGATTCATAATGGAGATGACGAGATGCATGCTTCATGAAAAAATCTTCCAAAATGCTTTTGGGGAGAAGCAGCAAACACTGTTGTGTACTTACAAAATCGAATTTCGACGAAAGTTGTAAAAGACTTGACGTCATTTGAAGCTTGGTATGGTTACAAACCTTCTTTAAGTTTCTTAGAATATTTAGCTGCCTTTGTTTCACTTATATTCCACTGGTCAAGTGAGATAAGCTTGATAAAAAGGCAGAAGCCGGAATTTTTATTGGGTATAACAGTATATCTAAAGCTTAGAAAATTTTCCAGCCACTTACTGGTCGAGTTATAGTGAGCCGAGATGTTCATTTTATTGAAAATGAGTAATGGAATTGGGAAGAATCAACCAATGTGAACCAGAATTTTTATTCACAAAACAGTTCAATCAATGGTAGCATGATAGAAGAAGAAGAACCTCGAGTTGAGGGGCAAGATGCTTCAGTTGATGATGCTCCGGTAAGAGGTACTAGGTCTCTGTCTAATATTTATCAAAGGTGTAATGTAGCTGTCTGTGAACCTACAGGGTTCTGTGATGCAAAAGACAGTCAGCATTGGATGGTTGCAATGCAGGAGGAGCTGTCGACGATCGTAAAAAATAAAACTTGGGAGTTGGTTGATCAACCTCTAAACAGAAAAATAATTTGTGTAAAATGGGTTTTCAGAACAAAGCTAAATCTTGATGGTTCAGTTAACAGATTCAAAGCAAGACTTGTTGTAAAAAGATATGCACAAGTGTTTGGAGTGGACTATTCGGAATCATTTGCACTTGTTGCTAGGCTTGACACAGTAAGATTACTACTTGCTCTTGCTGCTCAAAATAGTTGGAAAGTGTTCCAACTTGATGTTAAATCTGCGTTCTTAAATGGAAATTTGTAAGAAGAAATTGTTGTTGAACAACCTGAAGGTTTTGTAAGCAGAGGGAATGAAGATAAAGTCAATTTGTTAAAAAAGGCTTTATACGACCTAAAACAGGCTCTGCGAGCATGGTACAGCAAGATTGATGATCATTTGGTGGGTCTTGGATTTTGTAAAAGTCAATCTGAACTCACATTGTATGCCAAGAATGAAGGTACAAATACCTTAATCATTTCTATTTATGTAGATGATTTGTTAATTACAGGAAACAACCTTGATCAAATTAATTAGTTTAAACTTGAAATGGAAGAGGCTTTCAAAATGACAGACCTTGGTCTGATGTCATACTTCCTCGCCATTGAGATCAAACAAAGCCAAGATGAAGTATTCATATGTCAAGGAACGTATGCAAAGCAGATACTTAAAAAATTTCAAATGGAAGATTGCAAAGCAATGAATACTCATATGAATCAAAAGGAGAAGCTGGTCAAAGATGATGGTTCTGCTAAGGTTATTGAAGCTAAGTTCAGGAGTTTGGTAGGTTGTCTGATGTATTTGACAGCAACCAGACCGGACATATTAAATGCTGTTAGTATTCTCTCCAGATTCATATTTTGTCCCAACGAAACTCACATGACAGCTGCGAAAAGAGTTATCAGATACGTAAAGGGGACTTGGAATTATGGAGTTAAGTTTTTGAAGCAGAAAGAGATGAAACTAATTGGTTTCTCTGTCAGTGATTGGGGTGGCTCGATTGATGATATGAAAAGTACATCAGGTTACTGTTTTTCCCTCGGATCAAGTATATTCTCTTGGAGTTCAAGAAAGCAGGAAACAGTAGCTCAATCCACTGCTGAAGCAGAATTTATAGCTGCTGCAGCTACTGTTAATCATGATCTTTGGTTAAGGAAACTTCTAGTTGATCTAAACATGGAGCAAGAACAAAGAACTGAAATACTAGTTGATAATCAAGCTTCCATTGCGATCTCAAACAATCCGGTCTTTCATGGAAAGACTAAGCACTTCAATATCAAGCTATTCTTTGTTCGAGAAGTTCAAAATAGTGGTGATGTGAGTCTGCGTTACTGCAAATCTGAAGATCAAATCGCATATATTTTCACTAAACCTCTACCAATTAGCAAGTTTGAAGATTTGAGAAAAAGACTTGGAGTTTGCAACTTCTAAACAAGGAGGAGTGTTAGAATTGTTTAGAAGCTGTTATTTTATGTTAACAGTGTGTGTGTCTTTTGCATGTCTTCATCATGTCTTTTGAGTGTCTTTTATGAAAAAATCAGAGTTTAAACCCTCTGAAGCACGCTTTACTTTACTTGTATCTTTTATTTAACGTGTGTCCTTGTGTGAGTCATTTAACGTGTGCTAGTGACTTTTATGTGTATTTAAACCAACAATTTTATTAAATGAATGAAGTCTTTTCTTTTCACATTCCTATAACTCCTCTACCTCTCTCATTTTCATTTACTTTTACTTTTAAACCTTTGTCTTCTGCACCAACAACATCATCATAGGGGTCCTCCAAACCTTTGTCTTCTTCACCAACAACATCATCATAGGGTCCTCCAACTCAAACGGGTAAAAATAAAACCAAGTAAATCTCTTGTCTAACAACTGAAAGAAGCACCTAAGTGTTTGTGCGCAAGTCTCCCAAAACTACCTTCATGCTCGAGAATATCTTCTAACTTGTTCACTCTCAACTAACTTCTAGATTTTCGAAAGAACATTGTAGAGCAATTATTTCGATGAGTCACGTTTTGCTTTTTTGACTTTTTCTTGTTGATAAAGGTCTTTTTGAAGCAAGTGATGTAGTTGAAAGAGGAAAAAATCTTACAATGAGTTATCTTCCTTTTGGTCGTGCTCGGCATTTCCGCGAATAATTTTTGTACAAAGAACAAATTATGAAAAGCAATAATTGTTACTGTAAATAATATTTTAATTGGAAAAGTTCTTCATGGTATGTGAAAAATATGCACACTTCTAAAACATTCAGAGAACTTCTGGGAATTTAGAGTTGGAGATGTAATAATGAACTTGATATCATGAATTACCTGCACCAACTCGTCCCTAACAGAATACATAGGAAATTATTATCTTTGTTCATACGTGGTTTTAGATTTTACAAACTCACTCACAACCACATTATCAAACTCTATCTTTTTTATCCTCTTTCAATCTTTTTCCTTTTCACTTTCATAATCCCCTGAATTCATCAACTCTAAAATTCATCTACACAATCAGCTTAGGCGGTCTCGAAAGTAATAAACCAAGATCTATTTGAAAATTTAACCATGTATATGCATTCTCAATTCTACCTTCTATATGATAACCAACAACCATAACCTTAAACTATCAGAATCACAGTAGACGCCTCTATAAGACATGTTATCGAACAATTTTTCCACATAATAAATCAAACACATTTCAATACAGACCCGGAGAATACATTTCAAATTAACAGTACTAATCGATAACCCCTAATTTACATCCTAATAACCATACTCATAACTTTACTCAACTTACCGATTTCCTCTAAGCTCATAACCATTCATTGTATGACATATATTAACTTTTTCCCAATTTCACATTACCAATTAAATAATTAGCACAACAATGTCTATCCTCATAAAATCTTGAAACTTAGAATACTTAATCGCCATGTTGAAGAAGCTGAGCTCTGTATTGAACCCGTTTTCCCAATAAGAGAATAGAGGACCGTGATGAACATTTCATGGGTGGGAGAGTTGGGTTCGAGATTGAGATTGAGATTTGGAGGTGATGATCTAGCATGACTCTTTGAATTTTTGTAGCCCCCTCCATGATCCACAAAATTTGTTATATAGGAACCCATTGTTTCTAAAAATATGGAATTGTAGATACATGATAACATGCCAGCAATGGCAGATTCTTTCTTAGGATGATCAAATTTATAAGAATTTTATTTTATATTCGGCTCGTATTAAAATAGAAATGACTTATTAAACCATCAACTACAAATCTTCTGGATTATTTCCCTCATATATAACGAGGATTCAACGCAATTGCCTTGATCGAACGATGATAATCAAATTTCATATTCTCATTATATTCTTTATCTTTATTCAAATGAGCTTTAACAACTTTATGGGTCTCTCATACACTCTCATCATCAAGGTCTTCGTTAATATCGTAAATAGTTTTTTTCTTCTCTTGAAATTCTTCACTTTGGTTATCATCATCATACTTATCGTAGACTGAAGTTTCAAATAAGGGCCCAGATGCACCTTCAAAGATATCATTATCATAGATTGGTTTGTCAAATATCAGCCAAGATACACATTTAGTACCAAAACTAAGTTAACTGGTGTAGTATGAGCACAAAACTCATTAACTAGTTGGTGGTTATAAAGATACTTTATTCATTATAAAACTATATTGATTCATCCTACCATCATGAATATAACCTCCATCAAACTACTATAGACTCCCTAACAATAGATGACAAGCATCCATAGTTGGAAAGGTGGATTTATTTAACACTAGATAATATATAAATCTGAAGGGTTGTTTGGAATTATCTAGTGTTATGCCCCACCAAACTCTATAACCAAGTGGAACATGACTCAGATGGTTGTTAGTCATTTCCTATTTTGGGCTTATGGGTTCTTAAACTTGACCCAAGCCCATGATTCGACCTGGAAGGCCCACGTGTCATTAAACAAGTATAAATACCCAACTACTTTCATTTATGAGGGTGATAAAAATATACTGCTAGCACACACCTCTCTTATCTCTCTATATTTTACACTAAACATTAAATTCTCAAAACTCTTTCCACCATTCGATAAGAAATAATCCACATTAAATTAGCGACCAAAGTGGGAGGCGACGGTGCCTAATTTGCAAATTCAAAACCAGAAATCAAAAAACCAGTTGGGATGGATCCAAATGAACATAATACTCCACTTCCAGAGGTGGAAGGAACAAAAGAGAATAATGAGTATCCTATTGAGGAGCGAGATTAATTAAGGTATGAATTAAGGCATTCATGGCATTAAAACAAGTAGAAAATTTAGTTAAAGAAAAATCTGGTGCATCAGTGTTTCACCATATTGATAATCCTGCTGAAAATGAGCAGTCCCTAAAGACTGATCTCAGCTCCAAGAAAACACATCTATCCAGACAGATGGAGAGTTCCATTTTAGAATCTTCTAGCATTTCCTCTAATGATGCGAAGCTTGAAGAATCAGTCTCATCCAACAGTGATGAAGGATGGTTAAAACAAAATAAGGCTTACCAAGAAGCATTCAAGAAAAAGAGATAGACATGGCAGGCTCAAGAAGTATTAAGGGAAAATGAAGGGTTCAGCTGATCAATATATTGACCATTTGATGATTGATCCATTTACTTTCCAATCCGAACCATGTATTTTTGCTACTCCGGATGAGGATATTGTGTTTAGTCGTAGCCAAAATTAGAGACAATCACCTTTATACTCAAAAATACTCTTCGGACACCTTCTTAAAAGATTTGACAGTTCCAATATGGAAAAGTACGATGGGAGTAAAGATCCGGACAACCATCTTGAGCAATTTAAGAACTTTATGATGAACTTTGACGATGACGATAGGTTATCGTGTAGGGATTTCTCTCAAATCTTCAAGGGAGTGCCCTCAAATGGTATGATAGTCTCCCTCAGGGATCTATAATTTTTTTGACATATTTTGGGTTCCTTTCTGGAGGCAATTCGTTGGTAGCAAGAAACTAAAAGGTAATGATGATACAATCATCCATTGCGCCCAGGAACCGAACAAGTCTTTAAAGTAATGCATCAGCAGGTTTGTAAATACGAAGAATGGGTTGGCAGATTGCTTTAAAAAAGTAGCAATTGCCTCTCTCAGGAAGGGCTTGAATCTGGGAAACTTGGCTGATTCTGTGACCCGGAAGAAAGCTATGACCTTTGGGGGATTTTTAAATAAGTGAAGAAAATTAACATTGAAGAAACTAAAAAAAAATCCACAGCGCCTAGCTAGATTAGATCCACAACTACAACATCAACACCTCAAACATCTACCCAATCCGGTTACAAATCAAAGGAAACTGGACATGAATCTCATTGGCTTAGGCAGAATCAAACTAACCAGAACTAGAACCAGCAAGTAAGAAATAAAAGGGGACCTTGGGTTCAACCTGAGTGGTTTGTTGAGTTGAGAGAAAGTGTGGCTACAATATATTATAAAACTAAAAATGAAGTACACTTTATAAAGTTAGCTGCATTAAAATCTCCTAGAGAAATCCGGAGTACCCGCTTTTGTAAATATCATAATGAAATTGGGCATGATATCCATTATTGCATAGCTTTGAAACAAGAGGTGCAGAATCTCATTAAAATGGGGAAATTGGGGGCCTATGTTAAAAAACAAAGGGGCAGCATGCCAGATCATACACCATCTAGTACCAATACTCCACGAACTACTCCTTCAGTTTTTGAAACATCTATACAAGAAGACGTTATGATTATTTTTTAATGATTTGATGTGGATTCTGAGTATCTTGATCAGGATCCGAGTTAGAATTAAGTAAGAGTGATAGTGGACAAGAATTCAGCCGTTTCCGATCTGGTTAAATGTTTTTAGTCCTTCACCATATTTGGAGGGGATACTATGATTGCACCCTCAAATTGTGCAAGAAAAAGGCATGTCAGCAGTTTGCCTGCTCAGGTGGATGGGAAAATGTCCACGCATCTATAACAAACTCCAGTTCTTTTCATAATCTTTGATGAGGATGACTTAAAGGATGTTATTGTGCCTTATGAAGACGTTGTGGTGATAGAGGCTTCAATAGGAGGAAATGATGTACGCCGAATACTGATTGATACAAGAAGTTCAGCAAATACATTGTTTTTAAACACCTATAAATAGATGAAAAATCAATCAGTTATCCAACGATCAAACAGAACTATTGTGGGGTTCACTGGGAGTTCGGCAGACATCACCGGATAATTTGAGGAGGAGGTATCACTGGGCAGAGGGCCTTTCAAGAAGACAGTAAAGGTATTGTTTGTTATGATTGACTGCCCAACCTCTTGTAATGTTATATTTAGGAGATCTTGGCTCTCCAGCATGCATATTATAGCTTATATTGTCCATCAGTGTTTAAAATATGTTGTGGGGCACAAGTGGGTGTTGTCTGAAGCAGTCAGAAGGTGGCTAGAGAATGCTATGTAACAGCTCTTGCCCCAAATTGCCTCAAAGTCTTTGGAGGCGGCTAAAGTTAACAAAGAATAACAACTATTGGAGCCTTCCCCTGATGAGAATGAAATTGACGACCTCAGGGAGGCTCCTAATGTTATAATACCTATAGAATAAGTTTAAATCCATTCCTTGGCCAAGAGAAAAGTGTTAGAATTTGTACCAAGTTGGCACCCAGTTTGAAACAAAGGCTATTGTCTTTCGTATCAGATAATCTACATGTATTTGCATGGTGCAATGATGATGTAACCGGAGTGCCTACTGAAGTAATTTGTCATAAGTTGTCCGTACGAAGTGATGATGAGCCGGTTATACAAAGAAAAATGTCATTTTCTAAAGAAAAAACATATGTGATTGTTCAAGAAGTCGATCGGTTGACCAAAATAGGCCATATCAAAGAATCTTAGTACCCGTTATGGACTGCCAACCCTATTTTAGTCAAGAAAAAGAATGGAAAATGGCGCATGTGTATTGACTTTACTGATCTTAATAGGGCATGTCGCAAAAATCCTTATCATGTTCCTCAGATAGATCAGTTAGTGAACTCTACCTCTAGGAACAAGCTGTTATCTTTCATGGATGCATTTTTAGGGTACAACCAAATACAGGTAGATCCAAATGATCAAGATCACACCACTTTTATTACAGATAGAGGACTTCATTGTTACAAAGTGATATCATTCCAATTGAAAAATGTTGGGGCCACCTATCAACGGTTAGTGAATAAAGCCTTTGCTAGTCAAATTGGTAGAAATATGGAAGTTTATACAAATGACATGATGGTGAAGAGCATTGAAGAAGATGCACATATATTTGATCTTCAAGAAATGTTTTCTAACTTAGAGGCTGTCAATTTAAAATTAAACCCTGAGAAATGCGTTTTTGGGGTCCGATCTGGAAAGTTCTTGGGCTATGTTATATGTAAAAAAGGGATTCAGCCTGATCCAGATCAGCTAAATGCTCTATTAGCTATGGATCCTCCTTGGAGCACTAAAGAAGTTCAAAGATTAACTGGACACTTGGCTGCGTTGAACAAGTTTATTTCAAGATCATCAGAAAAGTGTTCTCAATTTTTCCAAGTATTGAAGAATGCCAAAGATTTCAATTGGTCTCCACAATGTGATTATGATTTTTTTTAGATCAAAAAACATTTATCTTTGCCTAAGACATTGTTCAAACCTATTCAAGGGGAAAAGCTTTATATATACTTAGCTGTGGTTTGGTTTATTTTGGGTAGGGGGTAATTTTGTAAAGTGTTTTGTAAAGTATTTTGAGTATTAAGTGTTTAGTGTAAAGTAGTGAGAAATTTAAGCAGCCTGGTTGTATTAAATGTTCATTACCCTCATAATAAAAGTGTTTGGGGTATTTATACTGTTAATTAAGGACCCATGGGCTTACGGGTCAAGTTATGAAACCGGGTCAAGTTTAAGGACCCATTAATCTTTTAAGCTGATTGGCACATAGCTTAGTCAAAAAGGTGTTTAGGTGTTTAGGTGTTTAGGTGTTTAGGTGTTTAGGTGTTTAGGTGTTTATTTACTTTTGTCCTGTCCAGATAGTGTAGTGGTACGTTGTTGTCTGAATTTCCCTTGTCCGGATAACATAGTGAGTTGTGATTGGATAATCCGAACTCATCAGTAGCCCCATTTTAGGCCTTGTCAAATATCTTTGGTAGGACTAAAAAATTTACTTAGCCAGTACTGACTTTGTCCGATCTGTCTGTGCAATCCGTACTGAGAGGTTTTATTCTCATTATTAACTCAGTTTGAAGTCTGTACGAACTGACTTCTTTTCTCAGAATTCGAAGAGTTTTCTTCTTGGATCGTGGGACACATGTCACAATCTGGTTTGACCTACCAGCCGTTTTTCTTCCTAGATCGGCGCACCCACTAAGTCTAGAAAGTTACCTAGGCATTTAATTCTTCACACATTTGCGTTGTCTTTAATCATTTCCAAACCTTCTTCAACTTCTACTAGGTTACAGTTACTTCTTTTTTCTACTCTTATATAAATCCTTTTTCACTGTTTCATTGTCTTCATCACTCAAAAAAAATTCTAGAGATCTTTTCACTCTTATCTTCAAACTTGTTCTTGAAGAGTTTTATGTTCACAGCCAGAAACGCACTTGTTAAAGGCGGCTGACTAAACTTATCAGAGCTAGAAAAGGCAAAAAAAGTTGAAAGGAAGAATCGCATTGCTGCCGGTCTCTCAGTTTCCCCAAGTGAGAAATCTGGTGAACCGACTCAAGAAGCTGACCAAGGATCATCCTCTTCGAGAAATCCCAAGCCTAGACGGTTATTCAAACCAAGCCTCTCTCCTCTTCCCTCAGGCTATTCTGTTCAAGATTCTCAACCTTCTATTGCTAAATAAAAGGCGGTTTCGAGTGTCAGAAAACCTCCCCCCTTTATAGCAATGGGTTCTGCCATCGAGAAGTCCTCGGAGAAATCAACCCCTTGCCGGATGACTCGTCTGACAAAATCCGAAACAACCACTTCACTACCAAAGCCCTCCGGATCTGAGGCATCTAAAGCAATCTCAAAAGATAAGCCCACCGGATCGGAGGCATCTAAAGTAGCCCTAAGGGCCAAGCCCTCCGGATCTCAATCTCAACCGGACACCATGCATTTAGTAACAACAGGCGATCATCAATCCGAACAACTTTTAGTGCAAGAAGCTGATCCCCATTCATCGCAAGCAATTGATAGACCTTCCACGTTGATGGAAGAAGTAATGGAAGACAGTATCGAAGAGGCTCCCTTTGAAACTGAAGCGTCAGGTCAAACGGGAGATGATACCTTTGATAAGAAGGGAAAAAGAAAATTCAAGGTCTGTTTGACTCATCCGGATCTTCCAGCGTGCTTAGAGGGCAAGGTAGGCCCTTGCTTCAAAAATATCACTGTTAAATATTTGATCGCCCTGCAGAATATAAACTATGTCTACACCCACACTGCTGAGTTGGGCCGGATCTGGACCAAATGGGAGATCCCAGAGTCAGTGAAGGTAAGGATACATGTCACTCCGGAAACTCCAATGGACTGTAAACTCAATGAGGTAGTCATCTTCACTGAGGTGCTAAACTGGGGACTTGTTTTTAACTCATAAGTATTCCTCTCCTGATTTATTTGTCACTCCTTTTTCAGTGTTACCGAGTTCATCGGATACCTGGAGGAGTGACAAACAACATGTACTAAGTCTATTAAGGTTGTCCAAAATCCTTCTCACAATGGAACAATTTACCGTTGTGGTAAGTCTATGCAAGAATCACCATATTCCATTCTACCTTCATAATATGGGGAACGATTTCAAGGTGGTAGACGACTTACTGGAGTCTGAGAAGAACTGGAGGACACATTTCCTATTTATCAGTGGGTCATGGGAGAATGGTAGAAAGATCAAGGCGAACACCAATCCTAGTATGTTAACTAGCGGATGGAAGAGTACTGGTAAATTTTTTATCTTTATTTTCATGTTCTTCTTTTTAACTCATAAGTATTCCTCTTCTGATTTATTTGTCACTCCTTTTTCAGTGCTTCCGAAGAAGTTCACCGGATACCTGGAGAAGGGGCAAACAACATGTGCTAAGCTTAATGCATGGGCTGCGGAGTGTTGGGGGAATGCCTTCCACAATTGCTTCACCTTAGGAAATCTTGTGAGGTCCCATATGTGGAACACCACAGGTCGGAGGGACCTCACATGGGAAGAGCTAACTATGCCACCTCCTCCTGGTATGATTCTCAAGCGAACAGAGGCCTAAGATGGTAAACTGGTCTTACCTTCCAGAGCAAAGGCTCCCAGCAAAATGAAAGGGAAGAAGAAAAAAGCTGCAACAGAGCCACCCAAGCTGCCATAGAGGGGACTGGTTCGGGGAACCAAGGGGGAATTGACGCTGCCTTACTCAAAATGGTAGAGGTTGAGACTGTTAGGGAGGCAAGAGAGTCAAAAAACCCACCAAAGCCTCCCAAAAAGGACCGGAAAAGAAGAGCTAGCAGTGACGAAAAGGCTGCAAAAAAGAAGAAGGTCACCTTAGGGGAAGATATAATTATTCACCCTTCGGAGCTTGCACCTCCACCAGTCCTTGTTGATCCCACTTTACAAGAAAAGATTCCAATAGGTCTGCAGTCCGGAGAAGGCGCTGAGGGAGGGACTGAAGAAGTGGACCTTAATGTCATTCAAGACATCTATTTATACTTCAATGATTCTGAGAATGATGACTTCGCAGGTCCCTACCGCCCCTCTAGCACTGCCAAACTGGTAACTTTTAATGGTAAGTCTTTCTCCGTCTCCGGAGAACAAGATGTTGTGACCCATTCTTTTCTTGGTCACATCCAGTCAGTGCTTGACCTAGAGAGACAAGTGAGAAACCAAACCACTCTCATCACTTCCCTTACATCTGACAAAGAGTCTTTATCAACCAATCTCCTCAATGCCAATCAAAGTATAGATGAGCTGAAGAAGGAGATAGAGGAATTAAAGAAGAACAAGGAGGATCTAACAACCAAGTTGGCCACTTCGGAGACTGCCAGAACTGAACTCCAAGTTAAGTACTCTGGTTTGGAAAAGGACCTCACAACATCAAAGGAGGACTTAAAGACCAAATATAGTGTCATCCGGACCCTGTCTGATGAGAAGACTTCATTAGAAGGTACTGTGTCAAAGATGGCCAAGGAGAAAGATGACTTGGTAAAGCAGCAGGAGCAAGCTATCCAGACAGGTATTGATAAATATACCAACGAAGTGATAGACTCCCTTGAGAAAAGATATGATGAAGTTAGGTCTGACATGGTGCTGCTCTTCCATGAGACTTTTCCGAAGAGGACCCTTGGTCCCCTAAGTAAATATGTGGAATACGAAGATCTTCCTCATCACACCATGGAAACCGGTGACAAGTACAAATTTTCCAGTGGAATTGACTCTACTAATGATGATGAATAAGGAACCGGTGAGAGTTCGAGTGCCAAACTCAAAAGTCCCAAGAAAAGAGGTGATGAAGGAAAATCTGAAGGGGACAAGCCCTAAGGTTTAAACATCTTTTTGTTTTCTTACTTTTGTGAACAATTGAAGTCCTTGGACGACCAAGGCACACTTTGTAATGTTATCCGGTTTGAGTCCAGATAGGTTTCTGAAATAGTTAAAGTCCTTGGATGGCCAAGGCATATTTTGTTTTTCCTATTCGGTTAAAGTCCGAAGAGGTCTATTTATCAAATCTTCCTTTATTTAACACTTTCTTTCCTTTAAATTTTAATGGCTAACGTTTAAATATCCCCTAGTATTTCAAAGTTATTATAGTGAGAGTGTTTAATATCTCCGATGACATGTATTTAATGGTCATCACTCAACCAGGTTTATCTGATCTACCAAAGATCCAAAATGTTGAACCAGTAATTTGTACTTGATTTGAATTGCAGTAAAATCACACTGGATGTTTTAAGAAGGCATTACATTTTATTGAATAAAAAAAATGGGCACCTCATTAAAACCTCCCCGCGCCACCAGGGTAGGAAAGAGTATGCCCCCTAATATTTATGTTGATATCTAACAAGTAAATATTTACACAATTTTAATTCTAAATATAACCTGAGATGTTCAATATTCCATCGGTGCTTCAAAACCCTCCCTTTTTTGTCCTGGAGCCTATATGTCTCATGCTTAAGTTTTTCGGAGACCTCATAGGGGCCTTCCCAGTTCGGAGCCAATTTACCAAACTGCTTCTCCTTGGTGTGTAAGAAAAATTTCCTCAAAACTTTATCTCCCAGTTGAAAATCTCTTCTTTTGACCTTGGAAGCAAATTTTCTCCTCATCAAGCCTTGGTAGTGGGTTGTTCAATGGGGGTAATGGAATCCATCCCATACACCAAATCAAAATGATATTCTTGTGTAGCAGCCCGAGGAGGAGTTCGGTATGCCCACAATACTTCTTGCAGATAGCTTGGCCACTTACTTGCAACCCCCTCTAGGTTCTTTTTTAATCCGGACATAATAGTCATATTGGCAACTTCAACCTGTCTGTTCGCTTGTGGATGGAAGGGAGAAGAGAAGCAGTGTCGAATGCCTCTAGAGGCACAAAAACTCTCCATATCCTTGTTATCAAACTGGGGCCCGTTATTTGTGGTAATCTTCTGAAGAATCCCAAATCTGCAACATATATTGGATAAGATGAATTTTATGACAGTTTTTGAAGTGGTTCCTGCCAAATGAGCTGTCTCTATCCATTTTGAGAAGTAATCAATAGCAACAATAATAATCATGTACCCTCCGGACACCATTGGTAGAGGCCCAACTAAATCCAATCCCCAACGAGCAAAAGGTATTGGCTCAGAAATAGACTTCATAGGCATTACTGGCACATGAATTTCGTTGCCATACCTTTGACATGGATCACACTTCTTCACCATTTCTTTAGAATCTGCCATTATGGATGGCCAATAGTATCCAGCCAACAATACCCTCCGAGTTAGTGCCCTGTAGCCACAGTGTGTTGATCCTTCTCCATCGTGTAGTTCGGATAAAACATTTTGGGATTCTTTAACCCCCAAACAACGTAGGAGAGGTCTGCTGAAGGATTTTTTATAGAGAACCTCCCTTATGATTATAAAACCACGAGCCTTGTGTTTAATTTTCCTTGTCATAGCTTTATCCGGAGGCAAAACCCCATCAGAGATATATTAAAGAATGAGAAATCTTCAATCTTTAGATTCAACTACTTGTATACTCAAGCTTTCCTCCTCTTGTTTGTTCTGATTTGATTGTATGGATTGACATTCTTGTATATGGATCCATGGGTAGGACTCAGAGTATGCTATGGTTGCTCAGGAATCTGCCAGCGTATTTTCTGATCTAGGAATATGCTCATAACAAACACTCTTGAAGTTGGTTGCCACCTCTTTAAGGACCAGTAAGTATTTGATCAGTTGTTCCTTCTTGGCCTCAAATTGACCCTGAACATGATGAATAAGAAGCTAGGAATCACTCATCAACCTAACTCTTTTAGCCCCACATAGAAAAGCTAATTTGAGACCAGTTTTAGCCGCTTCATATTCGGACTCATTGTTAGAAGCCCTGAATCCAAAGCATATAGCATGGTACATTTTATCACCATACGGAGAGGTTAGGAAAATTCCAGCTCAACAACCCATTGTGCTTGATCCACCATCAGTCCGGACTACCTATTCTTTTTTAATTTTTCCTATCGAAACTTATTTTGAACTCCTGTCCGAATGGAATTCTACCAGGAAATCAGCAACTGAGTGAGCTTTGATAGCATATCGTGGGGAAAAATCAATATCACAATCGCTTAACTCAACTAACCACTTGGTCATCCGGCTTGATATGTCTTCTTTCTGGAGAACATTCTTTAATGGGAAAGATGTTCGGACGATAATAGAATGAGACTAAAAATACGGCCTCATTTTTCTGGCTGCAATCACTAAGTCTAGTGCCGACTTTTCAAGCTTCAAATACCTCTTCTCAGCATCTATCAGCCTTTTGCTGATGTAGTACACCGGACGAGGGTAATTTTCCACCTCTCTTACCAATACTGCACTTATAGCATATTCTGACACAGCCAAGTATACATAAAGCATTTCTCCTTGTACGGGCTTAAAAAAAGTTTTTGGTGAAGACAAGTGTTTCTTTATCATCAAAAGCTTGGCTGCATTATGGAGACCAATTAAATTCTTTAGCACACTTCAAGGTCTGGAAAAACGGAGCACACTTGTTCGAAGACCTTGAAATAAAAAGATTCAAGGCAGCCAATCTTCCGGTCAGCCTTTGGACTTCTTTAATATTTCGAGGGGGGTCTATTTCTAACAGGGCGTTAAGTTGATCCGGATCGGGTTGTATCCCTTTCTCATTTATTACATAACCCAAAAAATTTCCGGACTGCACCCCAAAGTCACATTTTTCTGGATTCAGCTTTAAATTCACCTTTGTCAAATTGGCAAAAGTTTCTTGAAGGCAAATTATGTGCAAATCCTCTTCTAATCTTTTAACCATCATATCATCGATGTACACCTCCATATTCCTCCCAATCTGATTAGCAAATTTTTGTTCACCAACCTCTGATAAGTAGCCCCAACATTCTTCAACCCAAAAGGAATCACTTTGTAGCAATGGAGACCCATGTATGTTACAAAGATTAGTATGATCCTGTTCCTTCGGATCCACCTGTATCTGGTTGTACCTAGAAAAAGCATCCATAAAGGAAAATAATTTGTTTCTAGACGTTGAGTCTACCAACTGATCTATCCGGGGGACTGGATAAAGATCTTTCGGGAAAGCTCTATTGAGGTCAGTAAAATCGATACACATATGTCATTCCCTATTATTTTTCTTAACTAACACCAGGTTAGGAGTCCATAAAGGATACTGGGACTCCTTTATGTGTCCCATCTTGGTAAGTCGATCGACTTCTTGGACTATTACATCAGCTTTTTCCTTAAAGAAAGCTCTCATTTTCTGCACAACGGGTGCAACATCACTCCGGATGGACAGCTTATGTGAGATAACACTTGCAGATACCCCGGTCACATCTGCATTGCACCAAGCAAAGACATGTTGATTGTTTGCTAAAAAAGACAATAATTTCTTTTTAAATTCGGGCGCCATCTTGGAGCCAATCTTAACACTTCTACCATCTTCTAGAGAGTGGGTTTCAATCTCTTCAATTGGTATTAAAACACCAGGGGCCTCTCGGGGGTCATCAATCTCACCCTCTCCCTCAAAAGGCCCCAATAACTGCTAATCTTCATTAACCCGGACTGCTCCCAAAGTTTTAAAAGCAAGTGCAGTTGCATAGCACTCCTTTGCTATATTTTGACTACTCCAGACAACACCCATTTGTCCTTGAACCACATACTTTAAACATTGGTGGACTGTTGAGGCCATATCGTGCATTTAGAGAGCCAAGATCTTTCAAAAATTGCATTGTAGTATGTGGGGCAATCTACCACAACAAACAATACCCTGACCAGCTTCTTGAAAGGCCCCTTGCCCAACAACACCTCTTCCTCAAACTCCCTGATTACATCCGCAAAGCTTCCTATGAAGCGTACAATGGTTCTGTTTGACCGTTGAATAACGGCTGGATTTTTCATATGCTTGTAGGAGCTCAAGAAGAGGATATTTTCCGAACTTCCTGTGTCTATCAGAATTCGTCGGATATCATTGCCTCCAATGGATGCTCCTATCACCATAACATCCTCATGAGGCCCAGCAATATCTTTTAAATCATCCTCATCAAATACTATAAACGATAAAAGGGTTTGGATTTAATAAGAAGACATGCCTCCTTCCAACTGAGTAGCCAGACTATGAACATGTCTCTTTCTTGATGAAGGAGTGGGCGCTGTCATGGTATCCCATCTGAATATAGTAAGTGACTCAAAAAAACTAATCACTCCGGACACCGTCTTGACCAGTTCTGTTATGACCCCCACTTTATTCCGAGTTGGATCAGGCTCCAAGTACTCTAAGTCAACATCAAACCTTTCAAGGATCACCATCACCCCCTCCGGAGCAGATGTACTCGCATTGTAAGGCTATTTCCACTTCTTATTTTGACATAAGCTCCCAGCTTGCCCCTTTCAATGAGATTCTGCACTTCTTGCTTCAAAGCAATGCAGTCTTGGGTGTTATGGCCAATATCATGATGATACTGGTAAAAACAAGTATTACGACTTTTTCTAGGAGACTGTAGTGTTGTTGGTTTCCGAAAATGGACCTCATCCTTGGTCTTGTCATAAATTGTGGCCATATTCTCTTTTTAGTTCAGCAAACCACTCCGGTTGATCCCAATGACCTCTTTTACTCCTTGATTGTTGGCTCTGAGCTAGATTTTGGTTGGACTAAGTCTGTTTAGCTCTGTTGGACCCTTGTCCGGTCTCTTTAGCCTTATATCCGGACTGGTTTTGGTTTTGAGCTGCTGAGGTTGACCTCACCTGACTGTGCACCCTGGTTTTCTTGGTTTCATCCACGTTGATCTGTTTTCTCACCTGGTTTAACAAGCCACCCCAAGTCATGGCCTTCTTCCTGGTCACCGAATCAGCCAGATTCTAATGTTCAACCCTTGTCTTAAAGAATCAATTGCCACCTCTTCGAAGCAATCTGCTAACTTAATCTTGGTATTTACGAACCGACTTATGTAGTCCTTTAAGGACTCATTTGGCTCTTGGGAACAATGGATAATTGTATCTCCATTGCCCTTCACCTCTTCACTTCCCACAAACTTCCTTCGGAAGGCAACCCAGAATGTATCAGAATTTCTGATACAACCCTAGGGCAAACTATTGTACCATTTAAGAGCATTTCCCGTAAAATATCGGGAGAAGGCCTTGCACAGAAGTTTGCCATCATCATCAAAATTCATCATGAAGTTCTTGAACTACTGCAGATGGTTGTCCGGATCCTTACTCCCATCATACTTCTCCATTTTGGAACTGTCAAACCTTTTGGGATGGTTTCCGGACAGTATCTTGGCAGACAAAGGTGGTTGCATCCAATTTCTATTACGAATGAAGAATGTGTCTTCATTAGGTGTTGCAAAAATACCTGGTTTGGTTTCAAAAGTAAAAGGATCGATCAGCAACTGATCAACATGCCTATGGTTGTGGCTGTGAGATGACCCTTTGCCCAAATGCCTTATAAGTCTCCCATGCCTATCTCTCTTTCTTGAATATTTTTTAACTAGCTTATGTTTCTTCTTGGACCTCCCTTCATCAATTCTTGATGACAAAGACTCTTCAAGCTCAGCCTCGTTCAAAGAGCTGCTGGAGAGCTCCTCATTTTAGCTTTTTTAATGGCCCTCAAAGCCTATATTTCTGCTCTCAACTTGTCTCGCTACTCGGTGGTGTATTCCTTGTTTTCCCCAACTTCCTCCACCACAGGGGTGGAGTTCCTTGCTCGTTCGGATTCATCCAAACTGGTCTTTCTACTGGTTTTGAATGTAAGATACAGGCACCGTCTTCTCCCACTGTGGTCGCCAATTTGGTTTGGTTTATTTTGGGTTGGGGGTAATTTTGTTAAAGTGTTTTGTTAAGTATTTTGAGTATTAAGTGTTTAGTGTAAAGTAGTGAGAGATTTGAGTAGTTTGGTTGTATTAAATGTTCATTACCCTTATTAATGAAAGTGTTTGGGGTATTTATACCTTTAATTAGAACCCATGGGCTTACGGGTCAAGTTATGAAACCGGGTCAAGTTTGAGGACCCATTAATCTTTTAAGTTGATTAGCACATAGCTTAGTCAAAAGGTATTTAGGTGTTTATTTAATTTTGTCCTGTCTAGATAGTTTAGTGGTACGTTTTTGTCTGTATTTCCCTTGTCCGGATAACACAATGATCTGTGATTGGATAATCCGAACTCATCAAGCTGTATCGGAGTCTGCAGTAAGTGTTGTGTCAGTAAGAGAGGTGTATAATTACCCCCATCCAGTCTATTATATTAGCAAAAATTTGTTGAATGTTGAAATAAGGTATTTGAAGTTAGAAAAATTGGCATTGGCATTAGTAATAGCAGCTAGAAAAATGAGCCCATACTTCCAAGCTCATTCCATTATCGTTCGGACATCCTTTCCTTTGAAGAATATTCTCCAAAAGGATGATATATCAAACAGGATGACCAAGTGGTCAGTTGAGCTAAGTGATTATGATATTGACTTTGCGTCTCGAACTGCAGTTAAGGCCCAATAAATGGTTGATTTCCTGGTAGAGTTTCATGCTGATAGACCCCCCCCCCCGGGCAAATGCAAGAGAACCAGTCTAAAAATGAATGGGTAGTCCGAACTAATGGCGGGTCTAATACTATCATATGTGGGGCTAGAATTTATTTAACTTCTCCATATGGTGATGCTATGTACCAAGCTACATGTTTTGGTTTCAGGGACTCTAATAATGAATCTGAATATGAAGCAGTTATAGTTGGTCTCAGGCTAGATTATATATGGGGCGAAAAGAGTCTGATTAATGAGTGACTCCCAACTACCTATTCACTATGCTCAGGGGAAATGTGAGACAAAGAAGGAACAATTGATAAAATATTTGCTCGTATTGAGAGAATTTGCTGTAAATTTCAAAAATATTCAATATGAACATATCCTTAGATCGGAGAATACTGCGGCTGACTCTTTAGCAACCATATCCTATTCTGAATATTACCCATGGAATCTGATACTAGAGTGTTCATCAATAGATTTAAGCCGAGAAAATGGTAAAGAAAATGAAGAGAGAATGAGCATATTTGTCATTCAACTCAAAGATTCGAGGTATGATATTTTCTAGTTTATTGTCGATGGAGTTTTACCTCCGGATAAAGTCATGGCTAAGAAAATTAAATATAAAGCTCATGGTTTCCTAGTATTAAAAGAATTTTTTTTATAAGAAATCATTTAACAGACCTCTCTTACGTTGTTTAGGATTTGAAGAATCCAAAAATGATAGATGCCAAAGATATGGTCAAAATGTGTGATATTTGCCAGAAATATGGGAATAAAATCCATGTGCCAGCAGATCCTATGGACTCCATATCTGAACCAATACCTTTTGATAGATGGGTTTGGATTAGGTTGGGCCTCTTCCTATGGCATCTGGTGGATACCGAACAATAATAATGGAAATTGACTATTTGTTTAAGTGGAGAGAGACAGCTCCCTTAGTTGGAACCACTTCTAAGGCGGTTAAAAAATTCATTTTATCCAACATATGTTGCAGATTTGAAGTTCACCAGAAGATCACTACAGATAATGGGCCACAATTTGATAATAAAGTCATGGAGATGTTTTGCACTTCCAGAGGAATTCAACACTGTTTTTCTTCTCCATTTGACCCTCAAGAAAATGGGCAAGTTGAAGTTGCAAGGAAGTGGCCAAGTTATTTGCAAGAAGTACTGTGGGGTTACTGAACTACTCTTCGGATTGCTACACAAGAATCCATTTTTGGTCTTGTTTATGGGATGGATGCAATCACACCCATATAAGCTATTTTACCATCTTTCAGAGTCCAAAACTATTCCAAACATGCCAATAATATGGCAGTTAGGAATCAGTTGGAATTAATTGAAGAAAAGAGAGTCAAATCGCATTTAAGAACAACACACTATTAGGGTTTAATGAGGAGCAGATTTACGTCCACGGTTAAAAGAAGAGATTTTCAATTGGGATACAAAGTCTTGAGAAAAGTCTTTTTGCACACTAAAGAAAAACAGTTTGGAAAGCTAGCTCCAAACTGGGAAGGTCCCTATGTGGTATGTGAAAAAATCAAGTCAGGGACATATAAACTTCAAGACAAAAAAATAAGAGCGTTGAAGCACCCATGGAACATTGAACACCTTGGGTTATATTTAGAATAAAGTTATCTTGTAAATATTTACTTTTTCATATCTCAATGTAAATATTATGAGGGCATACTTTTTCCTACCGTGGTGGTGCGGGGAGGTTTTAATGAGGTGTATGTGGTTTTCAATAACATCTTATGCCTTCTTCAAAATTCTTGTGCAAAATTCTTGACCATATTATGAGGAGATCAGATGAATTAAATACTCATTAAACACTCCGACTTTCAAATGAAGTATCTTTGAGCTGACTGGATTTGTTAAACACTTGATCGGATTTACTGAACACGTAATCATATTTATTAAAAACTTGTGATTAGATTCATTCAATACTTATTAAACATTTATTAAACAAATCATAAATATTGAAAACTACTTAGAAAGTTAACTTTTAGAAGACAATGGAATTCATACAAAAGAAAGATCCAACATTTAACTTGATCGGAACAAGTCTGATCCACAATTCATAAAATGCCTTGACCATTCAAGGACTTTGGTTCGTAAGACAGGAATTCAAAAAACATAACAAAATACCTTGGTCGTCCAAGGACTTTAGTTTTAAAACACAAAATAACATCATGACCTTAGGGTTTTTTCCCTTCGGTTTCTTTATCACTTTTACCTTTCTTGGGACTTTTGAGTTCAGCGCTTGAACTCTCATCGGTTCCTTCATCTGAATCCTATCCGTTTGAGTAACCATGTTTGTCACCATCCGCCATGGTATGGAAAGAAAGCTCCTCGTATGGTACATACTTCCATAAAAGACCAAGGGTTATCTTCGGAAAAATTTCATGGAACAACAAAACCATATCCCATTTGACCCCAATATCTATTTTCTCCAAAAAATCCACCACTTCGGCAACATACCTTTCGATCCCTGTAGCTATATCTTGAGCTTGTTTGCTTACTAAAGAAGCATTCTCATTTTCCTTCTCCTTGAGAAGTTTCTCTAGTTTGGTTTTGTTTTCGGATAAAGTATTGCTAGTGTTAACATTGTTAGTTTGTTGTTCCTTCAAGGATTTGATCTTTGTGGAGGAAGAAGTTTCCAGTCCGGAATATTTAGTCTGGAGATCCTTTCGAGCGCTCTTGGACTGGTGCAGTTCGGTAGCCAAATCCTCTTTCTCTTTTTTAAATTTTATATCTGTTGCTGAGTAGTGGAGATATAGTTCTTCAAACCTTGGTTTTCTGTGGTCAGAGAAGTTATGTGCATTGTTTGTTCCCTGAATTGCTTCTCTAAATAAAATATCGAACGGATGCAACCTAAGAGGGAATGACTCAGAGTATCTTGTTCACTTACTACCTCGTATGTCTCACCGTTATAGGTTACATCATTGGCCACACCAGCATGAGGAAAATTCTGTTCGAAGTCATCTTTATCTAGGTCACTAAGTACATGTTTTGAAACACATCCAGATTAACATCTTCCTTAGTAGTTGGTTGTTCAGCCGGTAGGAATTTTTGAAAGGAGGGTTAGGTGGAATTTCTTCTTGTGGAGGGACATCAGCTAGATTTGAAGGAAGAAGATTAGCAGGATTTGAAGGACGAAGTTCGGTAGGACAAAGTACAATCTCTGATCCTAGGCTACTTTTTGTCTTCTTTACAGCTCTTTCGTCACTGCTCTTCTTCCGCCTCTTATGATCTTTCCTTGTAATCCGGGGTGGATGATCCGATCTTCCAGCTTTTTTTACTGTGACTTCAACTGCCTCCAACAAATGGGCATTAATTCCTCTTTGGTTCTCCGAACCAACTCCTTCGGAGACTTGTTGAGATGGGTCAGCTTTAGTTTTCTTCTTCTTCTTGCTCTTGATCTTGTCCATGTGACTATGGGCTTTTTTCGGGAAGGTAAGTAAAGTTTTCCATCCTTAGCCTCAATTCTCTTCAAAATGACATCTGCAGGAGGAGAAGTGGTCAGCTGCTCCCAGGTAAGGTCTTTACTCCCCGTAGTCTTCCATATGTGAGACCTAACAAAGTTTCCACAAGTAAAGCAGTTATGGAAACCCAATCCCATTTCTCTGATGACCATTCGTTTAACTTAGTACATGTAGTTTGGTCTGCCTCTAAGTGCTCTGGAAACATTTTGAATAAATTACAAGAAAACACAACAGTCAGTTCGGAATATCAACATAGCATTTGAAAACTAATAAAAGTAAGAACATATATTACTTGAACTATTCTAGCGGCTGGTCAGCTGACTTGGGTTAGTGGTGGAGTTTATCTTTCTGCCATTCTCCCACACTCCGCTGATAAAAAGAAATTGAGTTATCCATGGCTTTTCGGACTCCAACAGATCATTCACCACCTTTTAGTCATTACCCACAACTGCGAATTGCTCCATCGGTAAGGGAATTTTGGACAGTCTAGATGCCATTATGTCGGCCAGCAAAGTATACCATGCATTTGGGCTGAGTTGACTTGCGCGTAACTTTATCATATGAAAATACCTGACGATCTCTGGGTCCAAAAGAAACTGAAGGCCCCAATTTAGCATTTCGGTATACACCACCAATTCATGGGATTTACAGTCCATGGGGGTTTCCAGAGTGATTGGAATTCTTACCTTAGCAGAATCTGGAAAGCCCCATTTTGTTCGGATCTGATCCAGTCCAGCAATATGGGTGTATATGTAAGAAATATTCCGAAGAGCTATTAAATACTTCACACTAGCCTTTTGAAAGTTTGGCCTCACTTTTCCTTCCAGATACTCCGGAAGTGACTCGGTATTGGACAGACCCACTTTCACTTTGATTCTCTGATCTGATGCGTTCTCTTTTGTGTGTTTGGACGTCTCAAAGGGGGTTCCTCCCATATTGTCTTCCATATTTTCCTCCATCACACTTGACTGATGTTCGAATGGTTTAGAATCTGTTATGGGATTCATTGTCTCCGAACTAGCAAATTGAGTGCTTTTGGCCTTTGAAAGGCGAGTAACCCTTCGAGGGGTGGATTTCTCAGCGTCTGAACCCATTACCAAGAAGGTGAAGGTATCCTAACACTGGAAATTACTTTTTTCTTTAGAAAGTGGTTTATGAGACTCTGGAACCGAACACCCTGACTGTAAAATATATAGGGTTGGGATGAAAGATGTTATTCTAACTTTTGAGTTTTTTTATGATGAAGAGCTCTTGTCTGTGTTTGGCTTTGTTTGATTGATTTCTCCGCCAGGAGAGGCAGGGAGTCCAGCTGCAATTCTTGTGTCTCTTCTTGCTCTTTCCAAATCGGATAAGTTTAGCCAACCTCCTTTCACCAATGCGTTTTTGGCTGTGAACATATAATCTACCCAGACACAATTTGAGAAAATTATCAAGATTTCTCTCTCTAGAAATTTGTGTGTTCTCATAGAGATAAAAAAAAGTGAAACTGGTTTATATAGAGATGAAGATGTAGGAGTTTTACATGGGGGAAGACAAATCGGTCAAAATAATTATTAGGGGCTAGGAAGTATGGGGGTTACACGCTAATTTAATTTGTAGTCATTGGGTACATGAACCTAGGAGGAAAAACGGCTGAGAAGTCGAACCAAAGCGCGACACGTGTCCCACTTCAAAAAACTAACTTTTGAAGTTCTTAACCGTAAATCAATCTCTTCGGATCCGATCGAGATTCAGTTCGGATACAACATTAGATCAGACTTCCCCTTTGATACATACTAACTTTTATTTCTCGAATTAGCTCTTCCAAAGTTTTTTTGCAAGACCTAAAGGGGCTACTGATGAGGTCGGATTTATTTGACACTGGATAATGTATAAATCCGAAGGGCTGTTCGGATTTATCCAGTACCATGCCCCACCGAACTCCATAACCAAGTGGAATATGACTCAGCTGGTTGCTAGTCTTTTCTTATTTTGGGCTTATGAGTTCTTAAACTTGACACAAGCGCACGATGCGACCCGGAAGGACCACGGGTCATTGAAAAAGTATAATCACCTCAACTACTTTCATTTATGAGGGTGATAAAAATTTACTGCTAGCACACACCTCTCTTATCTCTCGACATTTTGCACTAAACATTAAATTTCCAAAACTCTTTCCCAAAATACCCTTCGATCAGAAATAATGCACACCAATAGTGACCATGTCACAACATTATTTATTCTTGTAATTACCAACACAAAATACAATTATACAACATTTAGAAACTGTTACATTGTTGCCCTTCGTCAACCCGGATAATATGTAAGGGTTGGGAAGAGCTTCAGTCTTCAATGCCAGTTTTTTAAAAACCTCTTCAGAAATCAGATTCTCAAAACTAACCGAGTCGATTATAAACTTGCAAATTTTCCCTCAATGGTTCATGTAGACTGAAAGATGTTGTTCTCTCATTTAGTCCTCAAATCATAAAAATCAGGCTTCAGAAACATAATTCTTGTATCTACGTGTGAGTCAAGTTTTGATACCAACTGATACAGCAGAATATCGAAAAGAACAAAAGATAAACAAAACTATAATCCAAAGATAACAAAACTGAAAACTTTAGTAAAAAGTATTCGCTTTGATAGAAAATCACTTAAGATTAGGGTATGAGATGCTTTATACAGAAGACATCCAAAAACTCTAATCAAATATTCTAAAAAATAAAATGAAAATATTAAAACAAAAGTTTAATCAAATCTGAATGCAATGAGATTTGATTGGTTAAATAAAATACTTTCATGTTATACTAAAAATATATATAAAAAACGACAAAAAAATAGAAATTTTTTCCCTAAGAGAACATGCAGCCGCTATTCAAACAAGGTAAACCCTCAATCTGACGCAATAGCCTACAAACCAACGGTAGAAGGTAAACCACACAAGATAACAGACTCAGTCAAAAAAAATGTTTATAGAGGTAATCGAACTCATGGCCTTTTGTCACAAGCTCTACTTACTCTACCAACTCGTATACCTTTTTCAGAAAAGAAAAAAAACTAAAATTTTATGCCCTAAACATGGAAATCGTAAATAATATAATTATTGACTTTCTCTAATATATATACTATATTTATCCTTTAAAATGAAGGGAAATTGCACCTAAAGTACCCACTCAACTATTCAATTGTCATATAGTATCCAAGAATGAACAATTGTCACTTAATACCCAACTCAACTACCTAATTACCACCTAGTACCTAATATTATTTTAATACCCTAACTACCCTCACCATTCATGAACAACCACGTAACCAAAATTTATCTTTTCTACTTTTTCTTTTTATTTTATTTTTAAAAGATCCGTATCTTTCAAACCGGAGCTCAAAAAAAATAAATGAAAATACCATCGCTTTTTTTTTTAAATGAACAAAATTAGATCCATTGATGATATTTTTTTATTTTTTAAAAAAATAAAATTTCACCAGAAACAATTCGCATCATATCATGAGAATTGTTCAGGAATTCCTGAAAGTTGCAAACAATTCGCATCCTATCATGAGAATTGTTCAGGAAACCCAGAGTTGCAAACAATTCGCATCCTATCATGAGAATTGTTCAGGAAATCCTGAGAGGTGCAAACAATTCGCATCCTATCATGAGAATTGTTCGGGAAACCGCGAGTTGCAGACAGTTTGCATCCTATCGTGAGAATTGTTCAGGAAATCCTGAGAGTTGCAAACAATTCGCATTCTATCAGAAAACCCAGAGTTGCAAACAATTCGCATCCTATCATGAGAATTGCAAACACCTTGAAGTACCAGTGCGTATATTTAGTCGGGGGTATTTTTATCCAAATTTCAATTCGAGGTACCAAGGGCACTATCCAAAAAGCGGATACCATTGGGTAATTACATAGTTGAGAAGGTATTTACCGGTAACTTTCTCTAAAATGAATGAATAAAAATCAGTGTTTAAAAATCAGTAACACGTTCCAGACCCATGTAGAATTATTTGAATATAAGTCGTAATTTAAAATTATCTTTGATTAAAAAAGATTCATTTTTCATAAAAAAAAATATATGATTTTACTTTTTATTTCTACTGGTTTACTAATTCTAAAAGATCATGTCAGTATCTTTTTAAACATCTTATGCAACAAACAGAAAATCTTAACATTTTAAACCCAAAACGTATTACTTCAGCCCGAAAAAGCAAAATGCACCGTGATGTGCCCCTCTCCACCTTCTCGGACTCCACCTCAAGTAGCCACTGAAAACGTTGGATTATGTACACTACTTCTATGAGGCATATCATCCTTCAACACCTCATAAAATTTCCAAACCAGAGTAACGACCCGACTTAATAATCCCTACCAAAGTCGAGCTTCATCTTTGGAAGACGACCTTTTAAACAGCGATCATCGACTGATTGGGAAAACATTATATATCTTCCATCAGCAAAAAGGCAGAAAACATGCTAAAAGTGAATCCCTCAATCAAAGTTGAAAACAAATTTGAGTAGTGAGCTGGATGTTAATAGATAGCCTCAATCAATCTTGAAAACAAATATGAGTGATCAGGAGGTGAACAGACAATCAGAAAAGAACATTACTTCCCATGAATCTAGCAACTTAATGAAAGAAAGAGGCCTTCTGGATTTAACTGATTTTGAAGACTGGAAAAGGTACGAGTTTCCACGGAAGGCTTATTATACTAAGGTGGGCGTTTCCTTTTATATAATCCAGCAGTAAAAAATAAGACAGGAAATGCAATAATCAACATTCAATTTCAAACTGTAAAATAGTTGTAAAACAAACACATAACAAAGAAATGATCAGCTCTTCAAGAAATATATACATATGTACAGAAAATAAAACAACTCGCCAACAGCTGAACGGGTGAGCCTACGAAGGGAATAATCGAAGATGTACCTGCCAAAACATATGTATTAAGTAAGGTAGTCCTAGTTGTCACGATATGATTATGTCGCAATGAATAAGATTATTTATTATCTCAATCCTATTTTTTTGGGTTGATTAATGCAGTTTACCAGATTTTGCAAATGTACTTTTATTTCTTAAGTTTTACACCATTTAGGGTTTACCCCTACCAAATTTAAAATTACTATGATGTTCTTTCAAGTTTACTTTCTTTTTGCGTTAAAAGACCCAGGGTTCTCATCAGCTAGAGCAAAAAGAATAACAATACAACTTGCGAGCTCTGCTTTAGTAGTTCAAATATAGCTTAAGAATTCTTTTCTAAAAATGTGTAAGATTCTTTTTAAACAAATTAACGATTTTTAAGATTCTTTTTAAACAAATTAACGATTTTTATACTGGAAAAGGCGTAGATAACTTAAAATCATGTGAAAGGGATAGACTAAAAGAGTAGACAGCTCAAATAAATTTTATAACTTTTATATGAATTGGAGGGGTGAAACTAAGGTTTAGTCCTTTAAACTATTTCTGCATGCATCAAATCAAAATTCAATAATCACAAACGCACGGACACTGGTAGATGCAGGTTCTTTGGCATTGCTCCTGCCTTTCTGACAAAGGCAGTGTCCTAGGAACAACACTAGTTCTCATGTTTAACAACCTTATCTCTTATAAACAAGACAACAGTTTTCTTTAATCACTCTACTCCTTAACAAGATAATAGAAGAAAGTCAAAATGACAGGTATTTAATTCCATAAACTGACCTTACCGAGTCGTACATACAACCATTACTATTTGCAGCGCTGCCATTCATTGGATCATTTTCTATTCCCACGCTCATGTGAGACCTTCGTGCCTTCACGAGAGAAAAAATGATATAATATATCTAGCATCAGTTACCAATCTACATTTATCCTCCACGAACAGAGAAAATATACAGTGATAGTAACAAAGAACTACAAAACAGTCTGAATTGCAAAGCTCACCTTAAAGTATGAGAAAAGAAGCAATAGTAGTTTGTCCAAGAACCTTTGAGCTTCGATCTAAGCCATGAGAAGCAACCTACCATGCAGAATATACATGTTTACTTAGTGAGAATCAAGTTATAGCACAAGCTCCTGCATTCCTTTGTATGCAAGGGACTTTTGTAATTAAAGATGTATAGACAAACATCACAAAATTAAGTTTTAAGAACCCTCCTTACCATATAGGTTAGAGCAGCATAACGCTCCTCATTCAAGTATAGCGGTTTTCCTCTATACATTTCAAGGTCCTGAAATCACATGAGAGAGAACAAAAACTCTAATATTAATAAGCCAACATTTGAGAGCGAGAAACAAGCAGAAGACTGTCAAATGATAGCCAAGTCATCAGCAAAAGCAGTAAAATCTAGGCTACAGATCAAACGATCAATAATATGGGCATCTCATCATATAAAAGACAGACCAGAGCCTAAGGCAAATCAACTGATATTTGCAGAAACTTCTCATCCCCATTTGTCCAAATAGAGCTCAACCAAAACCGAATAGATACACTTCAGATTTCGTAACAGGATATGGACACTTAGAGAGTGTGCTTCAATGGTTACTTTCACAGCCTATACCCTTTTTATACAGAATGGAAATGTTCTGCTGCAAGTAAGCCTGAGATTTTTCTTTTCCTATTAATCATATTGCCGTACTTGGACATGGTACTTATAATTCAACATTGTTTAGATAAGAGTATTTCTTCCTCTCAATACTATCCAGTGCTCTGATTGGGGCTTGTTTATTCTTCGTTCCATTTATGTGTATTGAAGATAAATGAGGTGTATATTGTTCTAACTGGACATGACTATCGATTTACTAATTCTTCACAGTAGACAATGGTGTTAACTTTGCCACAGTCAGACCATTATGCAGGCCCCTTGAACCATTTTCGTGAGTAAAGTTTCTATCAATTTAAGTTAACCAGATTATACATTTTTCTTAATATTTGCAAGACATTACCTTTCAGTAAAAGAATGAACTATCAGATACCTTTTAAAAGATGGTAAGATATATAGAGCAATGTTATGAAATAAATCGTAAACTATACATATGTATATATAGACTGAGGTAAAGAGTGCATACATACTGCACCGACAGAAATGGATATTCATCTATGCTACCTTGACCAATACACAGAGAATAATTCTTACCTCTTCACCAAATGCATCCAAATAAGGCGATGGCCAGGGAGCTTGCCGGGTAGATCTTTGCAATAGAATCGTTGTTTTCTATAAATAAATAAATAAAAGACTATGCATTATCTCTAAAGAGGGTAATATTGAGAATGCAAAAAGAGAACTCACAAAAGATAAAGCACATTAAAATAATTCAGGCAAAAGTGCAAGTGGGAAAGAGAGTAAATGGCACCTTGATCAGCAGAAAAACACCAATACCAGCACCACAGGTTGTTGCATGAGTTTGGCATCTACTTTCCCTTCAGAACAGAGAGCAAGAAGTTTCACAAAATCTTTAGCCATCGAAAACATGTCTCCAGAATAAATAAAAACTTGTTGAAACATGATCCACATGAGAAAAAACGAGAATGAAAATGAAATAAACCTGCAGCATGGCTTCCAGCTTGGACAGCATAATCTACCACATAGCAAGCATAATGCAGGCTCCTCAATAACTTTTTTACAATCATGACAACATTGTTTTATATACCTAATGAAACACACATCTTTGTGAATAAAATTAAAATTATAAAGCTAGAAGCTAGAATCAGTAAAAGCAATGAGCTAAATGTAACAAACCTCTGCAACAATTCTTGGTACGCATGGGGGAGTTTCATTAGCCTGAATGGAACAGCAGGGTTAATATAGAATAAACCTTGGATCCTATTGATTTCAAATTCCGTCTGAAAATGATTGAACCATTTCAATGCTGAAGATCGTAACAGTTCATCGCTAAGAACGATATCAATAGGTGGAATCTTAAACATTTTCTCCAGCTCTAGTATTTCATTTAGCTCCGACTGAAACTCGCTGACAGAATCCATCATGCTATATGAATGAGCATTTACTGTGTCATCCTTTTCGCAGAAAGGCCCTGGAGCAGAGTATAGTAATCTCCACAACAATGCACATCTCCTTAAATAAGGGAAAGTCAACCTACGAATTGTATCCTTCATATCACAAGAAGAATCGATAATATTTGACACAAAATACTGCTTAGCCCCTCCAGATCCACGCAGAAACTTGGCAACGTCAGTAACTAGGCTTTCCTTAGCACTCAAGTCACTAATGCATTGACAGTGTTCGCAATATGCAATTACAGCCTGCATTTAAGAAGAATTATGCAAAAGTTAAACTGAACCCAAATTTGAGTTTAAGTAAGCACTAAAACAATTAACAAACCTGTATGAGAGACACAGCATAGAAGATATGCACTACAGATAACAAGGATTCCTTGCAAGACAAAAATGGGAATGGAAGGCAGAAGAGAACCCACATCAACGATGAAAAGGGTTCCCTTGCAAGAACAGGACCAGACGCCCGATTCCAAAACTGAAGTTCGGCAGATGACACTTCTGGACGAACATATTTCAACATCTTACCTGAAAAGGGTGTACGGTTATCACCGCCAATCATCTGAACTACTGACAGAGTTATAGTATGGCTTGGTACAAAAACATCTTAATTTTTTACGAAATAAAGATTTATCAAGAAATATACATAACGCACAACCTTTGCATGGATGACAGCTTAGTCTAGCTAACGGAGTATATTTACACATGTAAACTGAATATGTTCAAACAGTGAGTTAAGAGCTTTCCTTTATCAATTAAATCTTGTGTGTTATAGAATGGGAATAGTTAGCATGTATGTGGGACACATAGTTCTTGCCAACTTCTGTGGAATTCCTTGGGGCTTTGTAGTCATCATCTTTACTTTTATCATTGGCTGACGAACTATGTTTTTTAATGGTTTAGAAGCTGAGTTTAAAAAAAAATGCTCAAATCAACCATTGTCCTTATTATTTTGTTACCATTTAGGATACATACATATATATATATATATAGAGAGAGAGAGAGAGAGAGAAGAAAAAAGAAAAAAGATTCCAGAGCCCATTAAACAATGCAACTAAATTTTGTTTTTTTATTAAAAATGCATAATATGGGGCTATCTATAAATATATCCTTATAGGAGAATTTCTCATATCATAAGATGCACGGCTTTAACCCAGCTGCCATGCTTTACTGCAAACCCGTTCATTATTTAACCAATTAGCAGCTATATAAGAGAAAGGAAAAGTACCTTTTTGTCCACTTTCGCTGCTTGGATAATCAACAGATATTCCAGAACAAATAGACTCCGAAAAGAGCTGCATTCCCCTATATCTTTGAAGAACATGAAGAGCATTCTTCGTTCCCGTGCTTTGGATAACTCTTAACAACAAGGACAAAATATAGCCACTGGAAGATTTGAGCTCTTCATACAAAGAATCAAGATTATAAACTGGAATGGGACTAGCTTTTCCGCAGCGGGAAGCAATTTCCATTGAAATGAGAGAATACTTGAGAGTGTCCCACATGATAATTGATTGGCTTACTCTATATCCTGGAAACTTATCCTGTGCTTTTGAAAAATACATTCTGGAGAGCGCACGAGAGGCTAACTCAAGATCTAGACGTGTATGTTCACTACCTTGCTGAGGAAAAGCTTCTAAAACGTCTCTCTGGCCAATCACATCAGCAGCAGATTGCAAAATACATAGTCCTTGAGAAAGCTGAAGAGAGCGATTTTTTTCACCGGATGCGACTAAAGTAGCCACATGTTGCTTCCAAGTCTTCTTTGAATCCACAGGACTTGCAGGCAAGACTGAATTTGCTAGTCGACGACACACGGGACACAGAACCTCTCCCTAACAGGAAAATACAGAAGGCAAATTCAGATATCTGAAAATAGGTGGACAAAAAGGTTCCACTAAATATATGACATACGAAGATTGGAAAAGAAAAAGTACCTTGTCTGGGTCTGCAATATGTGCACCTTCAAAAACATTTCTTCTAGCTGACCTGTGTCCATAGTGTTGATCATATATCTCAGACCTCTCATTCATTAGCAATCACATGCACGAACAATACGTTAACACTTTTCTCTATACTTAATACTACAGGGGTTTAGATGCTCTTTATTTGAATATCCAAATAAGGATCCATTCGATAGATCTGAGGCCAAATTAATGGCCACGTTACAAGTACAAATTCCAAGCTATAGGTGATGTGGCCATCAATTTGACCACACATCTATCAAATGGATCCTCATTCTGCCATTCTTTTTTTCAAATGGAGAGGATCCAATCCATTCTACACTTAAAACAGTTAAAAAACCTTATAAGGGAGCTAAAAACATCCGGATAGCATTCCCAAAATTTCTCAAGATTATCAAAACGACGCAAATAACAAGACCATTCACTTATCGGTAAATTTGCCCTGTGTCATAACTTTTAAAGATTCATTGTTTAAAGAAAAAGACAGATGCGCTGCGTGAACATATTGCCTGCAAGGCTCCTCATCTAAAGCTTCTTTGAGTTATGCGTACATTTTTCTTAGTTTTATTCATATAATTATGCACAGGCAAAAGCAATTTCAACCTAAGCAAACCAATGCGTGCACAAGAGATCAATCATCTAAAAGTCATGATTCATGAATATAATTAGACTGCCAACTCCACAAAAGTCAGCACTTAATAGGGGTTCCTGTAAGCCGAAATATTAAATACAGGAGCACCTATCAGAATGTAACAGATAACAAAATGTAGACCAAGACTGACAAACTTTATTCCTATTTTTAGAATCGTGCATACACCATCAAGGCCAAAGGCGTCTTGAATAGAGCTAGTGGAAGTGCACCGATTTTTAAGCTGAATCATGCGATTTATTCATCCTGATTCTGGCTCACATTACAGAGTGCGGTGATATATTTTGATTAAAAAAACTTATTGAAAGAGAAAGAGAAAATCATTCTAATGCTGACCCAATGCCAAGCAATGATGTTATAAATAATGTTTCACTTTCAAAAGGTCAATTTAGCAATCAAGAAGACCAAATAGTTGCGATGATATGCTCGTATGTTTCTAAATAAAACCATACCTGTCCCTCAACGATGATAAGTAACGATTAAGACAACCCTGGTGCACAGCATGCCCACATGATGAAAGATGAACTCCATCACAGTCAGTAAGACCAAATCCATCATAAACTGCTTGTGAAGTAGATTCTCCCACCTTGCTGTTACTCTGAGCATTTTTCGAAGCTGAAGGATCTTTGCCCATCTCTCGAGAGAGAATGTCAATATACTTATCTAGTAAGACAGATTGACCACTGCCTGTGGTACTGATTGGACCACCTCCAGCTCCAGAGTTTTCACTATGTTCTTGAGTCAAAATGTTACATTGCAAATTACACGACATTTTATTCCGTATAGATAGGTAGATATCTTGTTCCAAAATCTCGAGCGTACTTTCAGTAATTTCTATACCAACAACAGATGTGCTCTCTACTTGATTATTCCTCGGTGATAGAAAATGCGCCCTAAAGAACCCAAGGAAAGGATTTACTTCTGCACGTTGATCATTCATAACAGCCTGGAAAGAATTCTCAGCCAACTCCACCAATCCTAAAGATGCGCTCCCTTCGGAATTATCTGAATAAACAGTCATCCCAGACCGATCGAAAGCTCCGTATGAAGAGCTACATACCTCCTTTTCTGATCGACGAGTTTGTTCCCATGATGGAGGACCTATGTCCGCAAAACTCAAAACCCTAGATTTCTTGGTATATGAAAAAGATAAAAGTTAGTTTTTTCGAAAACTAATCTTTGATCTAGATGAAAGATATATAATATATCACTAACCTGTACAAGAATTAAATAAGATACAGGAACTTTGGAATCGCTATCATGGCAAAGACAGCAAACTTCTTGTCTAGTATCTTCTGAGTCATTTCCAACATCAGTACTGCTAGCTTCGCTTTCAGAGTCCGAACAACCATCTACATCGGCTTCGATGCTAGATAAAAATTTGGATTGTTCAGCTTTAATTTTTTCCTGCATAGTTTTTTGAAGAAGCCTGTCAAAGGTTATTCATAACAGGCAGCGATTGAATATATATACCAACCTAGCACAACAGACAAATACAAAAGTATAGTAGCTGACATTCTTTTTGAGTACTTCCTTCTCTACCTCAGTATACTCGCATAACTACATATGTGTCATCTCAAGGCTTGTTTTGGGACGTGAAGATTGGGACCTGATTGAAGTCTATTTAGTCCAATTCTGTGTTTGGTGGTGCCAAGGACTAATCAGTCCTGAAATTAAGTAGTCCAATCCAGTGTTTGGGTCAAAAGAGACTAATTATGTATCCAGGACTATTTTTAGTCGTGACACTGACAAATCATTCACTGATGTCTACACGTGACTAATTAGGCTTATGCTGAAAGTAAGGGACTGCATAGGACTATATTATCCCTCTCATATTAATCCAATTCAATCTTATTCATTTAAACCTATCCCCTACAATCCTATCTGGTGTACTAAAACAGGCCCTCTTAAAGTAGAGCACATTAAATTAGTGAAGATGAAAAAAAGGATCATTTACATTGAAGGGAATCCGCAAAGGTAAGAGCTTTCCCTTCAACCTTAGTCCACATATTTTGAAAGAAAAAATTGTTCACAAAGTTAGAACGTACCAATATTGCAGCCTGTCTCTCTCGAGCTTGAGCCTTGCGTTTCTCGGTATCAGTAGCAGAACCTGACATATTTATATCCAGACCTATAGCCGGCTGTTTTAAGTGACTGACCACTTCAGGAGCTAGATATTGCAGTTTGGTCTTGCATCCAGAGTCTATGTCAGCAAACTTCCTCAATAATTTTTCAATCCACGAAGAGATATCACAACCGTCTGCTTCAGAAAGATGGTTCAAGTGATCCTTTTTATGAATTCTCATCAATGAAACAAGTAGTGATAACAAGCTTTGTCTACCAGCACCATAATTAAATCCTTCATCAATTTCCTCACCGGCAAAAACTAGGAGAGGAAAAGAATTTCCAGTGTCAAGTTGTTGACTACCATATTTTGTATTCTGAAAACTGATATCTAATGCCAACGAAAGCAAGTGCAAAGCAGTTATGAGTACACCATCTGGAGCTCGTGATTCAGTAGAATCATTAAATAATGCATAATAGACCACTGCACGAATGATTTGAAGGGTAACTTTACAAGTAGCAATTCCAGATAGGCCATTGAGGGGAGGATATATTTTTGTCCACCTGGGTAGCTGAGTTGTCAATGCCTGCATACCAGTGAAGCGTGAATATCTTTCTTCTGCAACTTGCAGATCCCTTGAGTTCCAACGAGGGTGATATAAATCCAATTCTTTCCAACAAGAAGATCGCAGTGAATACATCCCCTAAGAAACAGAAGCATATTAAACAACATATCTCTGCAAGTCAACTAAATAGTGGCATTAGTGAAGACCAGAAACGAAACCTGGTTAAAGTGTGAAGGCTTTGAATACACAGAAACACTGTCTACCATATCCTGAAGCTGTTCAAACTTAGAAAGTTCACGAGGCAAAGTTTTGACCAATTGACTATGAGTGGTATCCCCAACGGCCAATCTACAAACTAACTCTCTTCTCAAACTTTCAGCTGTACTTAGCCCACAAAATCTTCTTTCTTGGAGAATATGTATTATAAGAGTGAGCATTTCCTGGACTAGAGTTGGTTCAAATCTGAGAATATGCATGATCAGCATCATATCAAATTACACAACATTTAAAATAGTCAATTTTTAGAAATAAATGCAGTTGGAAAGCTATACAAAGAGACGAGCAAATACACTTCAATAGGCAAGCCCAAATATGGATAACAATATCATGTAGGCAACTCCAATACTAAATAGAGAGAGAAACCATAAATGGAAGTCCTAAAGGAAGGCAGTGTAATTCATGAGGTACTTAATAAAATATGATTGAAGTCAAGAGGCATTCACATACTCTTTTGCTTGTTCGAGACTTAAAGAAAGGTAGTTCAAAAGCCCAAAGCGTTCAACTATTCGACTGACATAAAGATCTGCTGGAGCTAATGCAGCACAACATTGGAGCAGAAATAGATCAAGCTCTAAGCCCTGTTCAGACCTGTGGCAAAATATCATAAGAAAACATAATAACAATCACTCCCGAGATTATATCTACATGGAAATACAAGGTAAGTTGAAGAAGCTGGAAAGCTAAAAAAAGCACTCCAACAGAAATTACATTCATCGAAATTACTCATTGTAGAAGAGAACTGAACATACCAGCGTGTTGATCGATACCATTCACAAGATACCAAAGCAACATCTCCATTCTTCCGCCACATTCCTGCATTAACTTGGGCAGAGAATACCCTAATTCGCAAAGGGTGCTCCATAACAAAGGCAGCAAACCCATATGGATGGCAGCCACGAAGGACATGTTCAAAAAATTCATTCTGCGTATCCAAACCGCTTGTGCTTGGTGCCACAGATTCACCATAGCACTTTCTTAATGCTCTTTGTAAAAGTAATGATATTAACCGGTGTAATGGTATGTGGACTGATACATCTTGAGAGCCAACATCATAAGATATGGCTGGCCAGTCAGATAGAGACAGAAAACAGAAGGCATCTGACTCCGCTGCAGAATCTTCTATCATTGTACTATTGTCCAAATCTGAAGAGGTGCAGGCAACCGAATCCTTTCTACAAGGAAAAACTATATTGCTTTGTGATGCAGTAACTCTAGCATTGTCCAAGTCCATACTTGATGGTGCATCACTAAGTACAGGTGAAAACACTGTACTAATACCTTGGCTAGAACCAGCAACTCTTGGCAAAATGGACTTCCCTTTTCCAATTTTCGACAACGTTCTCTTTCGACCTAAAAGACTGCTACTGAAGATGATTCCAGTATCAGGAGAACATACACTGCGAAGTGCCCCAGATACACCTTCATCATCCCCCAAACAATTTTCAAGAACCCTTAAGCACTCATGTATCAACCATGTTGCAGATGAAGGAACAGAATTACCACTCGAAGCGATGGAGGCCCCAGCATCTTTTGAGACAATTGTAGACGGAGTGCTGCATACTGAACTTTCCTGAGATAGCCTTCCTACTTTTGCATGCCTTTCTTCATCTTGATCATCAGTATCTCTTTCTTCTATCCTAATGATAGGCCAATCATCTCGTTCTTCGCTGCTAGAAACAGAAAATGATCCATCCACCAAAAGAGAATTATTGACAGCAACAGAGTGACCTAAAACAAAGAAAAAGTGTATGGAATCGTTCTCTTCTTCTATATGGATTCCTGTCTCCCTCTTTAAAGGATTCATCTCTTGTACAAAGGACAAGAGTCTCAGCCAAGTTCTAGAGATAATCCACCCTTCATTTAATGCATACTTAGACACTACACTATGGCTCATAACAAATTTAATATCTCCAATCACACGATTAGTTGTTTCATACAAGATTCTCCATTTTGCAGCCTGCAGTTAAACAGCTATCAACAACATCATAATATAAAAAGGAGACAAAGTTAACAGCAGCAATTGAAAAATAAAGAAAGTGAAGCAAAGAAACAAAATAGAAAGCAAGTACTATAGCACAAGCACAAGAGTTATTATATAAACATAAATACCAAAAGTTATCAAGTCTAACACGGGAATTCTGTGGATAACTGATAACTTGGAGGAATGATTAATACAAACTTCACTAACCAATTTATAAGAAAGTTCACAAAAAGAATATATAATGCTGCTATACCTGTAAACGACCATCTTCTCCAGCAGAAGAAATGAAAATGTCTCCTAAACATCCCAATAACATGAGAAATAAATCCATTTCCTTCACAAGCTTTGGAGTGAGGGTAGGCACCGTGAAGATTTGCACGGAGAACATACTTAATAAGGGATACTTCTTGAGTGCAGTATCACTAAAGTCTTTTATAATTTCATTTATAGCGACGGGGTAGTAACTTACGAAAACTTTAGCAAACTCGTACTTAAAATTAGGTTCTGCTAGCAATTTGAGGAGAAACTCATGAAGTTTTTGAACAACAGTATCGCTCAAATATTTCTCTGCCCTGACCAGAATGTCCAATAACCCAACTGAAGCGATCATTTTAGAGATAAAACTGAGCAGACTCTCATTATCCATACAAAACTCTAAAAGCTTCTCAACTAAAATAAACGTTAGCTCATTCGCCATTTTTTCATGTTCTGGAACACGACGACTGGTTCTATCTTCCTGACAGGTATTTTCTATAGATAAAAGCCTATCTTTCCACCAAACAAATATAGCCTCTAGAATGGGTCCCACAGAGGAAGCTAACGTCTCTGGAAGTGGCTGTATTTGTTCTGCGCCTTTATGCTTCGAGCAAAAGCCGGCGCGCTTCCATGCTGTCTCATCTCCACAATCGCAGCAACCACCGCCTGTGTAGATGACAGAAATATCATGGTCTTTGTGGTTTCCGTTTCGGAAACAAGGAGCACAAATTGCACAAGTTGGGTCATTTTCACAAGTCCTGCACCTATATGCTATATCGTTAGATCCCCAAACAGCCCCACAAACACCACGCTGTCCAACAGTTTTTTCAGCTAGGTTCCTAAGAGCCTGAGACGGTTCGCCCTCGAACATTAACCACTGTAACCATTCCATGCTCTCACGAAAGTCAGCTTCCATGGTTGGACTGGTTGGGCTGTTTTTCGAGCGTGCCTTAGCCTCCTTTAAAGCCTCTGCCACTTCCTCATGTGTGGGTAAGATAGCAGAGACTACATCTGGAATCCAAGACCTGTTGGCCTTGACAAAATCAACTAGTCCATAATAACGCGTATCAAGGTACTCCTCGGGAACTCCTATAAGAGCAAGCCTCTGAAAGTATTTTAATAACAGAAAATCATCAGGATGCAGATCCATTATAGCTAAAACTCAACACAAAAGAAGAAATGCATTTTCTAAGCTATCTGACAAGTTGACCTATTATAACTAAGGACGCCTAATGTATAAGACCGACCAGCAAAGCAACATATACCCACACCAACACACCAAAAGACACTAACAAATCTCTGATGTTTAAGAAATCTACTTCTTTGACATGATAATACTAAGAGATTGACAACGGCAAACAAGAAGTAAGTTTCTTCATTTACCTTACAAAAGAAACAAAACATAATAGAAAAGAGCTAACATAATCAACACAACTGGCAGGGTACCACAATAGACCAGTTCACACTAACAATTAAATCAATCAATCGTCACAATAACAAACCTAGAAGATTATAGAAATGTATAGAACTAAAAGCAAGAAGTATAAAACAAACCAAATAAACAAAAGGCATACAAGCATGAAATGATCATAGAATCAAGAAATAACGAACGATGATAAGAAAAACAAACCCTTCTAATTTGATCAATCGGACTCGATGAACCAGTTTCAGTTTCAGGCGACTGTGTAAGTCGATCATCCGAACTAACGGAATCAGTTTCAGGCGACTGTATGTGGATATCCATTTGACCAAAACACCAAATGCCAGAAATGGACCACCTAACCGGAGCAATAGGAGTACTGTTTTAACCAATCCCAAAAGACCACCTCGCGGATTGCTCGGAATTTCAACTAAAACCGAAATTTGGCTTCACCGAAATCCCTAATATATATCCACCGATCTAAGGAAAGATGTGCGATTTCAAAACAAGAACACGTCAATCACGCTACAGACACAGATATATATATATATACCTTTGCATATGTTGCTTATACATACAGGCAAAGAAAACCACTATGTTGACTACGGCGGTTCCAAAGGGAGCCAGAGAAATTTGAGAGAAAGAGAGAGATTCAACGAAACCTTGTCTTGTGTTTTTACTCCCCAGTACTTCGATCGAATTGATTATTAACGTTTTCTACGAATTCATTTAGCAAAGGATCAAAATACATCCGACAAATTATTTTGAAATAATAAAGCAATAGGAATAAATAAAGTGGGTTTAAAGACTGTTTTAGTGGTTATATTCGAAACGGTCCAATCAAATTTATGCATACTACAAAATGTATGCTAAAATTATAATAATAAAATTTGTCTTTTCTTTTTTATTCCCGTATAATTTAAGAGACGGTAAAAAAAGACTTACTAACGTATAATTTAAACTTAAAAATAGTTCATCACTATTTATTTTTTATAAAAATAAATTGTTACGAACTCGTATTTATTATCAAGGGATTTTTCATTGGCCAAAGCTATTTCCTCTATGTTATTTTTTATTGGCCAAAGCTATTTTTTCAATCAAAATTATTATTTCCCCCATAATTTGAAAAAAACACCATGTTGTTATTTCCTTCATAAAGGAAAATACACATTTGCCTTTATACCCATTTTTTCTTAAAAAACTATTACCCTAACATACCATTACCCATTCACTGCAACTAAACCAATTCTTAACAAAACAATAAAACCAGTAACTTACAAATTGAAGAAAGAGAAAAAGCTTGGAGAAGAAAATTCATTCTTCACAAAAGATAGAGAAGCTTGGTGAAGAAAACTCATTCTTCACAAAACCATTCGAAGAGAGAAGATAGATGGCTTAGAAAATGTATGATTTCTTCATTTTTCTTTGCTTTTTCATTTTTGATTAGGGTTTGGTTTGGAAAAGTTTTCTGCAATTTTTTAAATTCATCGAGCATGTGATTCCGAGTGGGCATCTCGGAATCACATGCTCGATGCATACAAAAAAATTTCAGAAAACTTGATGTTGTAATTTTTTCCGAGATTTTATCGGATGATCATACTAGTTTATGGGATGTTGTTGTTTGTTTATCGGATGATGTTTTTTAAATCGAATTATGTTTTTTGTTTATCCGATGATGTTTTTTGTTATTCGAATGATGTTTTTTGTTTATCGGATGATGTTTTTAACGGGACAGAAAGTTTGCAACTGATTCCGAGTGGCCCTCTCGGAATTAGTTGCACTTTTTTTTTTGAAAACTTGCAACTGATTCCGAGTGGCCCTCTCGGAATCAGTTTTTGAAAACTTGCAACTGATTCCGAGTGGGCCACTCGGAATCAGTTGCAACTTGGTTCAAACTTGAGACAACTGATTCCGAGTGGCCCTCTCGGAATCAGATGCACATTTTGTTTTTTAAAAATTACACCTGATTCCTAATGCCCGGCTCGGAAATAGTTGTTTTTCTTTCAGAACTATAAAAATCATGTTTAGCTGAAAAAAATAAGTTTCAAAATAGGTATTTTCAAGCTACGAAGTTGTAAAACGTAAAAACAAGTTTAAATTATATTGTTTGTCGATTGAGTGTTGTTCTCCGGCTTTGTTTGAGTTTCTTCATTTTCCATGGTTAATCTTCAATAAAATTGAAGTTCTTTGTTTTAGGGTTAATTTTAGAGGTAGAATCATATATCTTGGATTAAAGTTAGGTTAATGCTGTGTTTTTTCATATAAGACTATCTATTAGATAAATGGCATCTAGTGATAAATTTGAAATAAAAATAAAGGTAATTTGGTAAAAGCAAGTCACTAGTGTTTTTGAAAGTTTGAAATATGGAGGAAATAAAAAATAACATGGAGGAAATAGCTTTAGCCTTTTTATTTCCTCCATCTTTCAAACTTTCAAAAAACACTAGTGACTTGATTTTACCAAATTACCCTTATTTTTATTTCAAATTTATCCATTAATCTAATAGATAGTCTTATATGAAAAAACACAGCATTAACCTAACTTTAATCCAAGATATATGATTTTACCTCTAAAATAAACAATAAAACAAAGAACTTTAATTTTATTGAAGATTAATCATGGAAAATGAAGAAACTCAAACAAAGCCAGAGAACAGCACTCAATCGACAAAGAAGATGATTTAAACTTGTTTTTACGTTTTACAACTTTCGTAGCTTGAAAATACCTATTTCGAAACTTTTTTTTTCAGCTAAACCTGATTTTTACAGTTCTGAAAGAAAAACAACTATTTCCGAGCCGGGCATTAGGAATCAGGTGTAATTTAATAAAAAAAATGTGCATACGATTCCGAGAGGGCCACTCGGAATCAGTTGCAAGTTTTCAAAAAAAATGTGCAACTGATTCCGAGAGGGCCACTCTGAATCAGTTGCAAACTTTCTGTCCCGTTAAAAACATCATCTGATAAACAAAAAATATCATCTGAATAACAAAAAACATCATCCGATAAACAAAAAACATAATTCGATTAGAAAAAAACATCATCCGATAAACAAACAACAACATCCGATAAACTAGTATGATCATCCGATAAAATCTCGGAAAAAATTACAGCATCAAGTTTTCTGAAATTTTTTGTATGCATCGAGCATGTGATTCCGAGATGCCCACTCGGAATCACATGCTCGATGCATTTAAAAAATTGCAGAAAACTTTTCCAAACCAAACCCTAATCGAAAATGAAAAAGCAAAGAAAAATGAAGAAATCATACCTTTTCCAAGCCTTCTATCTTCTCTCTTCGAATGGTTTTGTGAAGAATGAGTTTTCTTCACCAAGCTTCTCTCTCTTTTGTGAAGAATGGATTTTCTTCTCCAAGCTTTTTCTTTCTCTTCAATTTGTAAGGTACAGTGAATGGATAATGGTATGTTAGGGTAATAGTTTTTTAAGAAAAAATGAGTATAAGGGAAAATGTGTATTTTCCTTTATGGAGGAAATAACAACATGGGATTTTTTTTTCAAATTATGGGTGGTGAGAATAGAAAGTAACTAGAGAAGATTGAGAATATCTACTTAGACTCAACAGAGATTTTCAGATGTGAATATTGTCTTTCTCCTCTACAAATTTCATAGGCGTAATCAACCTCCTCAGCCTCTTTAAATAGGCCTAGTAAGTTAGTTACAAAATCGGTTACATAAGAGAGATATTTACAGTTCATTCCCTATTCTTCTTATAAGGCTTAATCTTACTCTATATTAATAGAACTTATCATTTAAGTCCTTATTAATTACATTTAAGTCCCTTATGAATATATTTCCTTATCAATGGGGGAAATAATAATTTTGATGGGGAAATAGCTTTGGCCCTTCTTATTTAGTCATCTAGTAAGCACGATATTTAGCTTCTTTATAAACACGGTTCAATTTAAATTTTGAATCGTTCGCCAAAATCTCTCAACTACAATATACATCGTCACGACTCCATTGTCGTCATCACATTTTACTAACGCATAACTCTAACGAACTCATCTCTACAACAATCACCTCGTACTTAAGGTCTAACACCATATATAGCCCAAATTGTAACGTATAAAGTTCTGCCTGAAAAAACTGATATAACCAAGTTTGAGCATGTGAACCCACCTTAAAATTAGTCATTCATATCGTGGAACACTTCTTATACACATGTTACCAAACGACCTGACTAAAAACACTCATCCATGTTGACTTTAACTACTTCATTTGGCTTTGTCCATTTTTTAGTATACTTCTCGAATAAACTATAAGTCCAACGTCAATCTTTTTATCCTAAGCTCGAAAAACTATAGCTTAAATTTCTGCTATAAACTTTCGTCTCGCATTAGATTAAAAAATCATGAAATCTGTATCCAACCATATATGTTATATTATAACCAATCGAAGAATTGAATCTTATAGGATTTTTGATTTCCTCTGACACCTTAATAATTTGGTCCACCATTTAAAATCTCTTACATTTAGTCGTTCAGTTTCTTGTGCTACATAGAAATTGATCGTCGTCCACCTTGAAGTTCTTATGTTTTTCTAGTATGTGCTACGGATTACGTTATGCTCTCGAAGCTCTTTTTTAAATTCGTTAGGCAACTCAATGATTTCTAAAGATCTTTATTAGGGATGGCAATGGGTCGGGATGGGTGCGGGTATAGCTAAACCTGTAACCCATCCCGTCTATATTTTTCCAAACCCAAACCCTAACCCGTACCCGTCGGGTAGTAATATTTTTTTCTCGCACCTGAACCCGCCGGGTTCGGATACCCGCGGGTATCCATTGAAGTTATGGTTTTTTTAAAAAAAAACTACCCAGTAATCTTGAGATTTAAACCAATTCTATAAAAAAAAACTCCACCTTAATACTAACTGTTATTTATTAATAATTAATATTTTTTTTTTACATGTTAGTAAATCATTTTCTTATAATTTAATTAGTTATATTATTAGTTCCTCTTGACTTTGATACTAATTGCATACAAAATAAAAAAAATGTTTAACAAATATAAATCATCAAATTTAATATTTAAGTTTTGGAATATTATTTTGTGATCCATTAATAACTGATATATGATTTTGGTATATGTTAGTAATTTTTTTTAATAAATAATAATAATATTAGACCAAAAAATAAAAAATATTTTTAAAAAGAGAAATTAACAAACAGTTTGTATTTTTATAATGTTATTAATAATTAATATATGATTTTGGTATATGTTATTATTATTTTAATTTAATTAATAATATTAATAATATTAGACCGATATTGATAGTATCAGTTTGGAAGAGAAAAATGAAAAATATTAAAAGAAAAATTTGAAAAACTAAATTTAATGTTTAAATAGAATAATATTTTTCAAAAGTATATTATATATATTAGCAGATAATATATGGTTTGGTTATTACATAATACAAATACTAATATTAATAACTTTACTTTAAAGCTCGATAAATAATATTAAATAATATAATATTTTATATAATATTAATTTAACGGGTACCCATCGGGTATTGTCCAGTGGGTCGGGTTGGGGTTGGGTACCCGTGGAAATATTTTTAAACCCATAACCCATCCTATATCTGGCGGATAGTAAATTTTCAAATCCACAACCCATCAGTGGGAAATTTTTAAAACCATAACTCATCCCATCGGGTCGGGTACCCGCGAGTTCGGAAAAAATTGTCATCCCTAATCTTTATACCTTTCACAATCTCGGAACAAGTGAATGATCATCTTGGGTCTTACCACATCCATTGCACATAATCAACATTATGAAATCCCGTCTCACAAAATTAACCGTCATAAAAAATATTATGTTTTTAAGCTCTAATTCATTATACATGAATAGGATTCGTGGACTAAAATAATAGAACATATGTATTTTGATCATTTTTTAAAATAAAACCTAAACATATACAAAATTAGATTTTTGAGGTTTTTATGATATATCATGACTGTTTTGTAACAAATATGTGGACTAAATTGGTAGATATTAGTTAAATTTGTTAACTCAACTAGTTGGTATTATTATAAAAAAAATAGTTGATGTTAAAAAAATTAGTTAAATTGAATTTGTTTATAGCGTTTATCATTTTTTAAAAGTTTGGGATTATTTGGATATGATCAAAAATAAATAAAAAGAAAAATTTTAGCTTTAATATTTTTGGTTTGGTTACTTTTTTTTGTCTTTAGTTGTCATTCATTTTATTTTATCATTATTATTACCATTATTCGTTTTAGGGTTAAATATGTGATTGGTCTTTTGACTATAGTGATTTTTTTATATAGTCCCACATGTCCAAACTTGTATCAGTCATATAAACACCTCACTAAAACCTTCCCTCGCCACCAGGATAGGAAAGAGTGTGTCACTTATTAATACATGTACAATAGGAGAAATAACAGTCATTTGACTTTAAAATATTGAGTGAAGGTCCCTCGACTATAAAAAATCTACTATATTTTTATTTGGCTCCAAAATGTTTCATGAGCGCCCCTCGACTATGACGATTTTGATAAATTTATTCATCGACGTATGAGAAATCAATGACTAAATTATCAAAATCTTCATAGTCGAATGACGTTCACCGGATAATTTATCATAGTCGAGGGGCGCTCAACGCATATTTTGAAGTTAAATGACTAAATCGATCGAAATCGTCAAGTCAATGGACTTTCACAATAAAAATTTGAACTAAATGACTATAAAATTTAAACTAAATGACTATAGGAAAGAATCGCCATAGTCAAATGATCAATCACATATTACAGCCTCTCTTCTAACACGTATCGGTTTTATTTTTTATTATTAAATAATTATATATATATATATATATATATATATCAGAGATTTAAAGGTCAAACAAATTATTTAAAACCACCGTATGTATTAAAGAAACAAATAAAATGGTCAATTTGATATACTTTGATAATTTTTTAAATCAATAAAAAAAATATAATTCGTGTTATTTTAAATTTGAATTGATTTTATTTTTTAAATAATTAAAATACACGTGGTTATATTTGTTTTAAAATAACAAATACATTGATTGTTATAATTTGATTATTTTTTTCAAAGAATATTTGTAACATATATTTCAATCAATATTTAGTTGTTACATATATAACAGAACATGTTTACAAGTAAATTTGTGAGTGGAACAACTGAATGTTTTATAGTATAATATTTGTTGGGAATATGGGGGTTTTAGATTATCTTTAGACTTCTAAATCTCAAGGTATTATAATTTGATTATTTTTTTCAAAGAATATTTGAAACATATATTTCAATCAATATTTAGTTGTTACAAATATAACAGAACATGTTATTTTAGACAAAATAACAACTGAATGTTTTATAGTATAATATTTGTTGGGAATATGGGGGTCCGGTCCGCATGTTTTATAGTATAATATTGTCCGTTTTGGCACCTGAAGGCCCTCACGGCTTTGCATTTGGTCCACTACCAAAAGGCCTCATACTAGTTGAGGTATGTTCTCACTTATATACCATTGATCCTTCCCATGTTTAACCGATATGGGATGTGGGACTTTGGTCGTCATCCTAACAAATCCTCCTCTCGAACAAAGTACCACTTAGCCTCCTCTCAATTGACTTTCATCCGCTCACTCTAATCAGAGATTGCTCCATCTGAGCAATAGAGCTTTTTACAGCGGATCTATCTACTCACTCGACCATCCTGTGCTTGTTCTTTAGCTCCACTATCCACTCCAATCAAGTACCACCGCTTGATGAGTCATGGACGCTCTAGATCCACTATCCACTCCAATCAAGTACTACCGCTTGATGAGTCATAGACGCTCCGAACTAGGATGTATAGAGTAGATCATTCACCTTGAGCATGACTACTGGTTCATCATGTTCGACCTCCAAGAATATTACCACCATCGCGTTCCGTCTGGGCCTGACGCTCTGATACCACGTGTTGGGAATATGGGTGTTGTGAATTAGGGGTCCGCATATTCCGCCTCCGTATATAAGTAAGAACACAATCGATCTCAACACTAGTATGATATTGTCCGCTTTGGAACCCGAAGGCCCTCACGACTTTGCATTTGGTCCACTACCAAAAGGCCTCATACTAGTTGAGGTATGTTCTCACTTATATACCATTGATCATTCCCATGTTTAACCAATGTGGGATGTGAGACTTTGGTCGCCATCCTAACAATATTAAAGATAATTATATATATAAACATTCTATTATGTTAAAATGGCTAAATGTTTACAATTATATATTTACAACTAAATGTTATATTGTAAAAGCTACCTGACTTTAGTAGTAACTACTAAGTGTCTCTAAAACAACTAAATATCTCACGTGACAGCTAAACTTGACAGTTAAATGCTTAAACTGACAGTTAAACGTTTACCTTGAGAGTTAAATATTTACTTTGATAACCAAATTTCTAATCTGAAACCTAAATGTTTACCTTGAGAGCTGAATGTTTACTCTGATAACTAAATGTATAGCCTAACAACTAAATGTCTAACATAACAACAAAATGTTTATCGTGGCCACTAAATATTTACCTCAACATCTCAATGTATGTCTTCACAACTAAATGTTTACTTTGAAATGTAAATGTTTAGATTCAAAACTCAATTTATAACATGGTAAATATATATACATGACAGCAAATGTATAACATGGCAACTAAGTAGTTATCTTGATAGCTTAATATTTATTTTGACATCTATCATGTCTAAGATCAAAAGTAAATATATAACTTCATAGTTAAATGTTTACATTGACAACTAAATATTTACTTTTTGAACTAAATAGTTAACCTACCATATGACAACTAAATGTTTAATTTTGATAAATCAATATGATTTATGAGCTATAAATTAATTAATATATAAACAAAATGATTTTTAAGACTTGCCAAGATTAATGATGTTTCATACTATATTTAACTTTACAATTGTGCCGTGTACCATATTGATGTATTGTTGTTTGATGATACAACTTGTTTAACACATATAAAGAAATTGTGTTATTGCTTGACTATATTAAACTAAACTATATAGCCATATTTTGACAATTAAAAAATGATTTTACGCTTAAGAACAATATAAAGTATGTGGATTCTTCAATATCATAAAATATGAAAACAATATGTTGGAAGTGTTCTCTCATATCAGCATATATCGGTATTTTAAAAGAGGTAGATCGACCTCGCTTGGAGAAATTATGCGTTGTATAACATGTAACATTATTAATATAAAAAAAAATTTGTAGTTTAATTATAATTTTCGAGTTTGAATATTTGGATCATAATACCAACATGAAGAAATGCTTTTTTTATGAATCCAACACATTATGGTGTTTCAGTTGTAGATATTTATTTTACATGACTCGTGTTTCTTTGTTTTCTTTTAGTATACAATGGACATACAACCTACCATATGAAGAACAAGGACCATGTCGTTGATACATTTTATCAATTTATTTAAGTTTCTTTGTACTTTATATGTAATTATAAGATTATCGTTGCATGCTATTTTTTTATTTAAAAATTGTTTTCTTTAATTGTTATGTTTTCTTATCTTGAATAAATATTATCCTTATAAGGTTATTTACTTAAATTATGTATATTTTGTCTCAAATGTTCAAAAAAATTGAAGTGTTCTAAATAGTTACATTCATATTACTTGTATCTCATAATACTAATTATTAAGAAAGTTTTTAATAGAGTGTTTAATAGTTGGAAGAAATATGTGGTGTAAATTATAAATATAAAGGATAATCTACGTAATTTGTAGCAAATATGTTTGTATAAAGTAATAAAATAAGGTGAAGTATCCATGCTACTAACTAATTTTGTTACATGTAACCATCTCCCCTAAAAATAGGTATATTTGTCTTAGGAGTAAGATTGATTTCCACTTTGCATACTTTTACTTGATATTACTTTTTCTTTTTAGAAACTTTAACAATATTCTATCTCTAAAACTCTTCCAATAAAATTTTTTAGACTTTACTTTATTCTCTTAAAATAATAAATATTTATCATCGGCGATCACAGTGGGAGCACGATTGGTACCTAAATATCAAATATTAAACCTGCAAGATTCACGATTGATATACGATGGATCTTAAAATCATATATGATCCAGCAGTTTTGATGGAAAACGAGGTGCTTTAGTCAGATTTAGTTTGAAGAAAATTGAGAAAATCATCCATGCGATCAGTATAATGTGAAAGATCAGACAAAATAAGTTTCTAGAAAAAATAGTTGAATCGAACGATCAACTTGAACAAATGAAACAACAGCTTCAGTCTGGTAGGGTACGATCCAAGGTGTACTATGTAAATGTAAATAAAGATTTGCAAGATCTATCTGATGAGTCTCATAATGTTCACCGAGCATGAAATGATCGTAAAAATATACAGTTTCATTCAGACAATGGAAATCATCTTTCAATTAATGAGAAGAATGATAAACATCAATATATTTCAATCGATGTAAGCAGATCTTTTGAATCAGATTCTGGGGAATATTATAAAAATCATGATAAATGAGATCCATATATGTGAGAGAGATATTGATGTTCTTCAAAGAATGAGGATGGTCGACCTCATAAATTCCGAATAGAGTATAAATCCAAGAAAGATGATACGTCTAGATTTGTAATGGATAGTCCGTTGTTTGAAGGTAATACATATAATCAATATGTTAATCTCTTCATATTAAAATTTGTATCCAATTATGGGAACGATTAGGGCTAGTCAATATATGCAAGGAGTACACTTCAGAACTTCTCATTTGTCATCTGAAATAAGGTCGATACCTATTCCGATACGTATTAACATTTCTAAGATAGAGAAATTTGATAGCACACAAGATCTGATGATCATATTGAACAATTCAAGAACTATATGATATATTTTGAGAATGATGATAAGTTAATGTGCAAATATTTCTTATAAACTTTCAAAAGATCATCGTTAAAATGGTACAATGGAATTATGAGAGGTTCGATAACCAACTTTGGAACTTTTTACACTGTTTTCCGAAGACAGTTTGTAAGGAGCAAGAAAATGCGAGCTAAGGTGATACCATAATTTAATATAAGCAGGCCGTTGGAGAAAAGTTAAAAGATTATACTAGACATTTTGTGTTAACGAATATTAAGTTGGAAGAGTGTAACAAGCAGGTAGCGTGTATGGTTTTTAGACACGGATTGTTTCTTAGTGATTTAGCAAATTGAACTAAGAGGATAAGTACGTTGGCTTTTTGGGCTTTAATGGATCGCATTGAGAAACATATTAAAGTAAACGAGTCAACAAGGGTTCAGATTGGATCAAGTTCATCTCAAAGGAATTCAAGGCAAGGAAACATCCTAACTGGACAAAGAAGTGCTTCAAATTTTCAAGGGCCATCACCATTGAAATTGACTACTAATTTTCCTCCTCAGTCAGGATCATCCCAACATTCGAATTATCAAGCACCTCAGGTAAATTCAAACATGTAGGTAAGGCTATATTACTTTGTAGAATTAATTGAGAATATGGAAGTAATTTTTGAAAAAGCCAAAAATCATGTTAAATTTAAAAAACTAGCACTGATAAATAAACCAATGAATGAGATGAACAACAAGTTTTGTAAGTATCATAATGATGTGGGTCATAACATAACATATTGTATAACATTACAAAATATTCAAATTCTAATTGAGAAATGACAGCCTAACCATTTTTGTTAAATGACAAGAGAATAGTCGGAATAATCAGAGTACATATGCGCAACAAATTGTGATTGTGCATTCGAAGCAGGAAAATACATTGATTTGTTGATTTGAAGCCAAAGAAGCATGAAGGCCTCGATGTATCTTTAGAGTACTTGAACCTAGATCTAGACCGGAGGATAATGGTAGTTGTGAGCGAACCAGTAGTACAAGGAAGGGTTCATAATTTATGTGAGTATTTGGAGCCCTTATAAATTTTTGGAGGAAATATCGTGGCTATAAATACTAACGGTTATAGAAAAAGACATATAGTGATTTTAAAAACTCAATTGGACGGAAAAATGTCCACTCATCTATATGGGAAGAATGTCATACCTTTTATATTGTTTGATGGGGATGATTTGAGGGGAAAATTTGGTCCTCATGAAGATGCAGTAGTGATCGTTGCATAAATAACAGGAACTGAGATCCGACAAATACTCATCGATATTGGTAGTTCGACAAATATGTTGTCCAAGTTAACATATGACAAGATGTGCAATCCACCCATGATTCTCTAATATGAACGCACCATAGTTGGGTTTACAAGGGTAACAACACACTTTATTGAAGAGTTTGAGAGTGAAGTTCTGTTATGATGTGGTCATTTTAAGAAAAGAGTTCAAGTTTTGTTCATGGTGATGGATTGTATGACCAACTACAATGCTATTTTTGGGAGATCGTGGCTATCTCAAATGCATGATGTAGCTTCGACGATCCATCAATGCTTGAAGTACGTAATCAGGGATCGAATCAAAGTAGTTTGAAGCGATCAGTAAGTGGCTCGAGAGTGTTATGCGACAGCTATGCACACCATAAAAACTATATCTAGTGATCATATGATAGAATAGTAATCAAGAGGATTTTCCTCGGATATTTATGAGGTAGATGATCCGAGGGAGACCCCGAGATCATTAATGGTAGGTGACAACGTGGAAGTGTATGTGTTTCCCAATATGAAGAGTTTACGAATATGCACGTTGTTGTCATTGACGTTACGTTACCAATTTTTAAGGTACTTGTCCATTATTTTTTCCTTGCAAAATCGAATATATTGTCAGTGCTCTCTCAGAGGTAATATGTCATAGTTTGGCTTTAAACCCAAAAGTTAGACCTATCATTCAAAATATGAGGACTTTTTTATTAGAAAAATCTGATGTAATTGTGGCTGAAGTGGATCAGTTGACATATCCGAGAAGCACATTACCCGTTGTGGACTACGAATCCAGTGTTTGTAAAGAAGAATAACGGAAAATAGAGGATGTGTGTCGACTTTACCGATTTAAACAGAGCATGTCCAAATGATCCATTTCTTGGGTTAATGATTGACCAGCTTGTTGACTCAACACCGAGGCATAAGATTCTTTCTTTCATGGATGCGTTTGCATAATATAATCGGATTTCGATAAATCCCAAGGATCATGAGAACACTACTTTTATAACTAACAAATGATTGCACTTTTAGCGGGTTATGTCTTTTAATCTCAAAAATATTGCTTCTACATATCAAAGATTAGTGAACAAAGCTTTTGGTACTCAAATTGGAAAGAATGTTGAGGTTTATATTGATGATATATTAGTTAAAATCTCGGCAGACGACAAACACCTTCGTGACTTAGAAGAAATATTTTCGAATTTAAGAGTCATTCTCTTAAAGTTATATCCGGAGAAGTATACATTTGGTGTCAGATCGTGGAAATTCTTAGAATATATAATGAGTGAAAAAAGAAATAGAAGTTGATTCTGATAAGTTGAAGGCTTAGATATCAATGAACCCTCCTCGGTCAATTAAAGAGGTGTATGCTTTAACAAGTAGGTTGACAACTCTAAATATATTTATATCTAGATAAATGTGCCCCTTTCTTCCAAATGTTGAGACAATCAAAAGAATTTTTTTGGACACTAGAGTGTGAGGTAGTATTTTCTAAAATTAAAGAACATTTATCATCACCAAAAGTTTTTGTCTAAGTGTCAAGTAAGGGAGCAGTTGTTTTGTATGTTGTTTTATCGGGTTATGCAGTCTGTGTTTTGATGGTAAAGAAGGTGAAGGGATATCCTCAGCCGATATATTATGTAAGTAAAAGTTTTCTCATAACTAGAAAAAATATATTTGAAGCTCAAAAAGTGGGCTTTAGCCTTGGTTGTAGATGTCAGAAAAATGCGCCCTTATATTTAAGCTCATTCGATTGTTGTCTGAACGTCATTTCCATTAAAATTTTATTACAAAGACCAGACATTTCTGGTTAGATGACTAAGTGGTCCGTCAAATTAGGTGATTATGAAACTAATTTTACTCGAACAAATATTAAGGCCTAAATTTTAGCGGATTTTCTTGTCAATTTCCATTCGAGTAGTTTCGATGAGGAGAATGATGTGAGTACATTATCAACAGTTGCATAGTGGTTGGTTCGATTTGATGGAGGCTATGGTGTTTTGGATCAAGTGTGGGAGTACCACTGATTTCTCCCTCCGGAAAAGTTGTGTACCATGCCATACAGTCTTGATTCAGTGCATCAAATAATGAGCAGATTATGATGCAGCTTTAGTTGGGTTAAGGCTTGAAAGTAATTGTAGAGCAAACAAGGTTCGCTTGTAAATGGATTCACAGCTTGTAGCAAATCACATGTTATGAGTATTCGAGGCTAAGAAAGATCAGCTCATCAGGTACCTGTGTGAGTTACTATGATTGACTCTTTTATTAGATGAAATAGAAGTCGAACACATTAATCAAAGGGAAAGTACTGTTGCAAATTCTTTGGTAACTATTGCTTATTCTGAAGAGTATCTATGGATTTTATTACAAGAGAGTCCACTATACGGATGAAGTTTGAGCAATGTAAATATTCTGGGGAAGTATTTGTGGTTAGTGAGGAAGACCGATGAGATTGACAATCTGATCTAAAAGAGTTTTTACTTAAAGATACAGTGCCTCTTCACACAAAATTAGCTTAGAGACTGATACGTATAGCACATGAATACACAATATTAGATGGAATATTGTATAAGAAATATTTGAGTCAACCATTATTAAAATGTCTTAAAAAATGAATCTCCAATAATTTTATCCGAACTTCATGATGGGGAGAGCTCAGATAATTGTGGGTTTAATTTTTTTAACAAGAATAGTGTTATTATCAAGGTATTATTGGCCTTCTATAATGAGTGATGCTAATAATTTGGTTTGAAACTGTAACATTTGTCAAAGATTTGCAAATTCCATTCATAAACGAGTTGTGTCTTTCACTTCATTTTCCAAAGCGATACATTTTGATAGATGGGGTTTGGATTTAGTTGAACCATTGCATATGGCTTCGGGGGAAAGACAAACAATTATAGTTGTAGTGGAATATTTTTCCAAATGAGCTGAAGCCAAACCTTTGTCAGGAAGAAGAGCCAAAGATGTGATCAAATTCATTATGTTAAATATTTGTTTGTAGATTTAGGGTTCCTTAGAGAATTATTATAGATAATAGTTCACAGTTTGATTAATTTTTTTAATATAATTGGAGGGAAATCACACAGTGTTTTTCAACACCAATTTACCCACAAACTAATGGCCATGTAGAAGTAACTAATAGATCTATTTTGAAATGTTTTAAGAAAAACTTGACATGTGCAACTAGAAAATGACCTAATTATCTTCAGGAGGTACACTGAGCCTATAGAACAACACATCGGGCTGCAACTCAATAAACTCCTTTTACTTTGGTATACAGGATGGATGCAGTAAGCCCGACGGAGTCAACATTTCCATTTTATATGTTACTTAACTATTCTGAGGATGATAACGAGGAGGCCATACGAATAGAGATTGACTTAATTGAGGAAAAACGGGTTAGAGAAAAATTTGAATTTAATGCATTATCAAACTTTAATGAGGATTTTTAATAATTCGAGGGTGAAACAAAGATATTTCAAAATAGAATATAAGGTTTTGAGGAATATATTTTTAAATGAAAAAGATAAAAGGTTGGATAAAATGGCTCCAAATTGGGAAGTACCCTATTCGGTGGTGGAGAAGGTTAAGCCAGTTATATATCACATCCATGATAAGGAATATTTTTTTGCATAACCCTTGGAATATTGAGCATTTAAAATTTTATTATAAGTAGTTCTTTTCACATTTATAACATTATTTTCTTACTTGTATAGCTTGAACGGTGGCATAATTTTTCCTCTCTTGGTGGATTGTGAAGGTTTTAATGAGGTAGCTGTATAACTAGGGTTATAAATACAATTTTCTTTGTTTGCCAATTTTTTTAGTATAGTTTTATGTTGAGAAAAAAAATCATTCGTGTGTGTGCGAATTTAGTTGCATTATGAAATTAAAAGGTTATTGAAATATAATAAAAGTATTATTTTGTAAATTACATAAGGATTGATCACTTTTAGGATAATTTACAAAATATTATAGTTCAAAATGCCAACTACTATCAAAGCATAGTTCGAAGCACCAATGTGAATGACAGTATAGTTCGAAGTGTTTATGAATACCAAAGCATATTTCAAAGCGCCAATATGAGTGGCAGTATAATTCGAAGTGCTGACGACTATCAAAGCATTTTTCAAAGCGCTAGTGTGAGTGGTAGTATAGTTTGAAGTGCTAACGACTATCAAATATTTTTTTGAAATGCCAATGTGAATGATGATATGATTTAAAGTTTATAAATACATGTTTTGAAGTGCTAATGTGAGTGGCAATATAATTTAAAATTTAAACATTTATCACAGCTAAGTACGAGGTACTAATATGGGTGGCAGAATAATTACTTAAAAATAAGTTAAAATGGAAATAACAATTAACATTTTCAAAACAAAAGTATTATGTGATTAACACTTATGACAAAAAATTATCCCTTACAAGTCCAATAAAAAGGGTCAACAAGATGAACGCATACATATGAGGATGACATATGGTTGTCATTAACAAAAAACAAAACAACATAACTTACAAACACAAAAGCTCTTATTTTTCCCGAGTATCATTGGGTGCACTATCCGAGGAATTACCCTCACTATCTGAAAAGCCAGATTTGTTATCCTATTTTCTTCGGATTCAGACTCCTCTGAATAATTTGTTATGTTTGCCATTCAGAAATCTTTGCGTCCTCTTCACAAGTCTTTAGAGACTAAGACATTCACTTGCACTAGTATCCCAAACAGCCTTTATAGCAGCAGTTTTCTCCGTCTTGAATTCAGCTTTGTATGAATCCAAGTCTTGAAGGGATTTCTTTAGCCATTCTTTACTTTCTTCGTACAATATTTCCAGTGTTATCTAGTTTGCATACTCTTTGTCTAACTATGCTTTATACTTCAAAGTTAGTTTCTCCAATTCATTTTCATGATTCGAGGCCAAACAATTTTTAATATGAATATCCCAGCTATAAAACTCTGACCTGTCTTGTTGGAAAGCTTGAAACTGCTCGATTAGATTTCAGTTACAAATATCAGCCAATTTTTTTGTTATGGTCATATTTTTTTCCACCACAACACATTATTCGTAAGTTTCACCAATTGATTTCGAGCAGATATAGCTTCTTCACATATCTGTTTGGTAGCACTTTCGAGGTTTGAAAAAGGGAGAAGTATGTTAAAAACCTTCTCAGATTATTCACTTGAAGGATTCAGAAGAAATAAATTGTACAAGACACAAACATCCGATGGATTATCTCTTAAAAGGACAAAGCAAGCCATGTGTTTGATGCAATCTAGGTTCAGTGTCAACCAATGCTAGTTCATTCTTTGGGGCAGCTTTGACACTTTTATTTCCCATTTGAACAATGTAATTCTCAATTTTTGGAAGTTGGGGCTCGATGTAGCAATCTTGATTTTCCTTCTTTTCTTCTTTCCCATCGACATCCAACGTCGGATTTGGTGAGGATAAATTCTACTATGTCCTCTGGTGCAGTTACATGGGGATTTTTCGAGGATTTTTTCTTTTTCTTTGAGGCAACTACATTTTGTTTCTCTTTTTTGTTGCCTCAGTCTGAGATTTCTCAGCTTCATAAATGATAACCTCTACAGCCTTCCTCGTTGCTTTTTTCTTTGCATTGCTCTTATTTTTCTTATTTGAGGGACCACCTTAAGATTTCTTCTTCAAATCTTTCTTTGGTTTATGGCTCGAGGCTTTATTTCGAGCAGGAAGCGTGATACGTGAATCAGGAGAAACCAATATCTTCACAATATCTCCTGCAATATGAGTAACTATTAACTGATTTGCAGGCACAATGGAATCTAGAGAGAGATTCCATAAATGAATTTGGACAAAGTTCAGAGGAACAAATGCTTTATAAAACTTATTTGACCATACGTGTTTTGCCCATTCGCTCAGTCTGGCAAATATTTCCTATGTCGTAACTTTGTGAATTTTGTATCACCTCAAAACTTATGCATAGTGCAACCAAAGTTAGTATAAATTGAGAGAAAAGTACATTAAGTAAATCTTACCTATACTCTGCAAATAGAAAGGCAGTCTTGAGGGATTATTTGTCAAAATGTTTTTGTTATTTTCCCAATAACTAGAAATAAATAAAAAATTATGCTTTAACATTTTGTCTACCTCGAGGAGATCGTCGATTATCTTTGACGAGTTTCTGAAGGTCAAGTAATAGAATGAATGAACTCGTTTTTTTGAAAGTCCAATCTGGGCTATGCACTGCTCAATAGGTAGATCTATTTTGGCAAGCCTTGTCGTCATGATGTTGGAAAGCAGGGTAAACCAAGGTTGAGACTTGCTTGGGTAGGGTAGAGGTCGATTATTTTAAGGAACCGCGATTGGTTCCAATGGAAACCGAAGCCCAGTTCAGAATTTCTGGATAGACTACTAGTTCGTTCTCACCACACAAAAATGGAATCTCATCTACTAATGGTAATAAAATGGTAACATTTTTTGGAATCCCTCATTGCTTCTTAAGAATCTCAACCTCAGATTGATTAAAATATTTGTATTGCATATTGTTAAGTGCAATAAGATATTTGGGGAAGATGTATTTGAGATTGATACTCAAATTTGCAGTAATATCCTTGGGAAGTGTGACAACCTCCTTGATTTTAGTTTTATTCTTCTTTAGACTCTTTATTTTTGCAGCATCGCCCGCAGGATCAGAATGATGAATACTACCAAGGTTTTGGATATATAAGTCAATTTCTGTCATATATTCAGATTCAGCAACCTCGTAAGATATTTAATCTCGAAGTTGATGATGGGCAAGTATGGTGGTATGTTATTCCTGATTATGAGAGGGTGACTTTGATATTGTATTAACAGTTTGTGAGTTTATAGGTGTGTTCGAAGTTGTTTGTTGGGTGTTTTCCGAAAGGATCCCCTGTGACTTTATGTTTGTCACATACATTCCCCTCAAATGAGGGAGTTGTGTAGTAGTGGTGGGATTTGGTAACATATTAAGCTATTCAGAGTATCTAATGGAAACAAATTGGTTTTTTTGAGGATGAACTTCTTTTTTGGTTTGAAGTGTTCGTTTTTATGAGGAGGTACTTCTTTGCTTGTTTGAGGTGATTGGTTTTTCAGAGGTACTTCTTTGTTTTTATAAGGCAATTAGTTTCATTTATTTTGATATGGTTTTTGTGAATAAAATTTTGGGTTAGATCAAAAAACCTGTCTGAGGAACGTCTATGGGAAACAAAAGACGATGACTTTATGATATGAGCCATGGATCGTAGGTAATTGTTTGAGTAATTTTCCTGGGTTTATCGTTAATAATATCGGCAATTCCAATAATTGGCTACATTGAACATAAACAACACAAGTATGGATCAAAAGGAGATCATATACAATCTACAGGGGTTGAAGACGGTAACAACGGTGGAAGAACAAATAACTCAGAGAACTTTATATTTATATCTTTATAATCTAATGATGACATGTAAAATGAGTAATAAGGGTATATTTATTGGGAAGGAGTAAAAGTAATAATTAATTTTTCATTAATAGAGTATTTAGTAGTTGGAAGAAATATATGGTTTAAATTAAAAATATAAATGATCATATATGTAATTTGTAGCAAAAATGTTTGTACTAAGTTGTAAAGTGGAATGAAGTATCCATACCATTAACTAATTTTGTTACATGTAGCCATCTTACCTATAAATATGTGTACTTGCCTTAGAAATAAGATTGATTGACACTTTACATACTTTTGCTTGTGAGTACTTTCTCTCTATATAAACTTGAGCAATATTATATCTCTAAAACTCTCACAATACATTTTTTAGACTTTACTTTCTTCCCTCGAAATAATTTATACTTATTATTTGCGACCACAGTGGGAGCACGATTGGTACCTAGATATCAAATATAAAATCTCTAAGATTCATGACTCAGATACGATGGATCCTGAAATCATAGTTTATCCAACGGTTTTGATAGAAAAATAAGTGTTTGAGTCAGGTTTAGTCAAAGAAGAAAATTGAAGAAATGATCAATACGATCAGTCTAATATGAAAGATCAGATAAATCAGCTGTTAAAAAGAATAGTTTATTCGAACAATCAACTTAAACATAGGGATCAACAATTTCAGTATGGTAAGGTACGATCTGAGGTGCAATGGATAAATGAGAAGAAAGATTGAAATATGTATCCGATAAGTCTCACAACATTCACCGAGCACGAGTGGTTGTGAAAAAATATAGTTTCAGTCAGACAAGGGATATCACTCTTTAAAAAATGAGAATAAGGATAAATATTGGTACATTTTGGTGTGGATAAAAGTAGCCTGAGGGTAGGCTGGTAATTTTAAGTGGAGTTTTAAGGCGGCGTAAGGGTGTTTCACGGTGGTGTGGTGGTGTTTCAAGATATTTCAGGGTGTTTCAAGGTGTTTTAAGGGTGGTGAGAGAATTGAGCAGCCTGGCAGCAGTTAATTTTTCTTACCCATAGTTAATGCTGGTGGTTGGGTATTTATAGTGTGTAATTTGGGCCCTTATGGGCTTTCGGGTCAAGTTTCATGGACCTGGGTCATGTTTAAAGACCCATGAAGTTTAAGCAAATGCACAGGTAGCTTAGTCAGATAGTGATTAGGTTTAAAAGTACTTTAGTCATAGTTCGAATCGTCTTATGTTTGCTGTGTCCAAAATCACCTGTCCGGATCAAACAGTCCTGTTCGGATTATAGTCTTGGAGTCTGTCCGATTTTCGGGGAGTTTTACTTTGGACTACCCTTCCGGGGAGCTCTTCGAATTCGGACTCATCACATTTCAACTGATGCAAGTGGATCTTCCGAATCAAATTCTGGGAAATAATCAAACTCATGAGAAATGAGATTCATATAAACCAGATAAAGACTTGTGTTTTTCGAAGAAGGAGAATTGTCGACCTCGGAAATCCCGAAGATAGAATAAATCTAAGAAAGATGATAAGTCTAGATTTGTAATGGATAATCTGTTGTTTGAAGGCAGTACATCTAATCAATATGCTAATCTTGCAGATCAAAATTTGTATGCTATTATTAGAACGATTGGGGCTAGTGAATATATACAAGGAGTACACTTGAGAATTTCTCATTTGTCATATGAAATAAGGTCGATATTTCTTTTGATGCGTCTTGACATTTTTAAGGTAGATAAATTTGATTGCACACAAAATCCTGATGATCATAATGAAAAATTCAAGAACTATATGATGAATATTAAGGATTACAATAAGTTACAGTGCAAACATTTCTCATAAACTTTCAAAAGAACATCGTTAAAATGGTATAATAGAATTATGAGGGGTTCGATAACCAACTTTGGGACTTTTTACACTGCGTTCCGAAGATAGTTTGTGGGGAGAAATAAAATGCGCGCTAACGGTGATACCATAATTCAATGTAAGCAGGTCATTGGAGACAAATTGAAATAGTATACAATACACTTTGTGTTAACGAATGTTGAGTTGGAAGAGGTTGAAGAGCAGGTGACATGTGCGGTTTTTGGAAACAAATTGCTTCCTTGTGATTTAGCAAATGAAATTACGATAAGGTGGCGTGTGCGGTTTATAGACCTTTATGTCGTATATTCTATATTCAATATGACAATCCGAAGTCATCTTAAGATTGATTTTAATCACTTAATTTAATTAATGTTTCAACAATCATTCACTCGATTAAATGACATCTCATATTATCATGGAAACAACTTTTATGCATAAACTGAAATATCTTTATATCTAAATTTTACCTTAGTTTAAATACAATAAAGTTAAACCATAAACTTTAATAGTTGTAATTTTGAACAAATACCTCATGCGGTCTAATTGACTATCTCACACACACAATCATTTTACCAATATATTTATCCATGATTTTGATTAATATTATATTGTTTGTGTACTTTATATGTTTCATAAAACATATTAAGAAAAATCTATTCACTAATGAAAGACGATAGCAACCATATATTATTATTTGTACAATTCATACATTGTTTTTGTCATATTTAGATATAGATTTGATACGGTAGTGTTGAGTTATAGTTTTGAATAACATCATATTGAGATAGGACCAAACAAAGTCAAGTCGGCCAAACAAATCAGTTAAACAAATTCAAACAAATCAATTAAACAAATTCAAATAAATTAATTCAACGAATTCAGACAAATCAATTCAACAAATTCAAATATATTTTTTAAATCAAATAAAAATTTAAACAAATCAACTAAATAAATTCAAACAAATTAATTAAACTAATTTAAAAAATTCAAATAGGTCAATTAAATATTTTTCATACAAATCAATTAAACAAAATTAAACAAATCAATTCAAACAAATGAAATAAACCACACAAATTAGTTAAACAAATTTAAATTCATTTAAATAAGCCAAAAAAAATTCAAGCACATCAATTATAATTTTTATAAAATTAATTACAAACAATTAAAAAATCCAAACAAAATCAAATAAATTAATAAAACAAATTTAAACAAATTTATTTATATCATTTGGAGGATTTGATCTTTGTATATTTTCAAATTAAAAGAAGATCTTTATCATTAATAATATATATTAGGGTAGTCCATAGCATATTTGGCTACCATATAAATCCACCTATGGACAAAGCAATTATATGAAAGAGTTATGATTGTGAAATATCCAAATAACTAAATGGCATGGTCGTCCAATGACTTGTTAAAAAAAGTTACAGCAAAAACAAAATGAGAAAGTTATATTAAAAAACTATAACTACACTTAGATAGAGTTAGTTCTTTTATGTTCAAATAGCCTCATCGGAATCTTCTTTGGAGGAACTATCAAAGGAAATCCATTTATTTTAATCCTAACTTGCAGATCCTTCGGGTTCACTGAATGAGCTTCCGCTGGATGAGTTTTCGATATCTACGAGGGAAATTTTCGCGAGGTGATACTTCAAGACCCCGATAGCTTCCTAAGTTTGAGTCTGGAAAAAATTCATGTATATTGAGAATCAAAGAAGACTTCACCATTGCGTCTCGGGTATCCAGTTTACTCGTACACTCAGCAGCATAGGCAGAGATACTAGCCTTTTTATCTGCCTCGACACGTTTCTTTAGTTCTCCCAAATTATGGGTGGACTGTGGATGAACCGCTTTCGCTTTCTCGTACCCCTCTTTGAGAGTAAATATGAAAGTATATTTCTCTAGTAAGAACTTAATGAAGGTTGTTTGGTCTTTTTCAAAGGCCTCCTACCTAATGCCTACTCGTTTTTCCAAAATTTCACCCATTTTTAGCCAATTTGTGATAATTTCTCTAACTTGGTAACTTCTCATTTAAACCTATTGGCCTCACCCTCTAGCATGCGAGTCTTTTCTTTATAAAATGTTTTTCGATTAGAATCTCGATGCACATTCCTCTCAAGTTTTAAAACATGGGTAAAAAGTTGGTTGAAGCACAAAGCAACTACATCGTCTCGTATAATTCGAGGGGTTGATCGTCATGATTGGAAGATGCATGCTGATTCCTTGGTGGAGGGTCTAATATATTATCTCCGGAGGATTGATCATCTAACTTTTGGCCATCTTGGATTACTTCTATTTACTCTGATTGGGTAAGGCTTTGCTCCTGCATACGGGAGGGGCTGAGTATAATGTCTGTTTCGACAACCACTACCGGTTCCGAAGAAGACAGATTACCCTCTGTGGCTTCAAGGTCCCCTTGAGACGGTTCTTCATTTTCCCTTTCCGTATATTTGTTTATGGGCAACCGTTTGTATTTGTTCTTCGAATAATGCTTCTTTTGTGACCCATTCGAAAGACCAACCTAAGTTATAACATCATCAACTAATAGGTCAGTGGAGCCAGCCTCGGTCATTTATTTACTCTTCTTCGAGGCACCATTGTTAGGTTTTTTTCTTCTCCAGATCCTTAGAATTTCTCTTAACAACTCGATGGCTTTGAGCTTTGGACCTAATAGGAAAAAAAAATATAGCTTCCAAAGCCTCCAACCTCTATATCACTTCGGATTTGTTAGGATGAGTCATAAGTTGATCTAGAAAAAACCTTCTTTGGATCCATCATCTAAATATGACTTTTAACAAACTTGGCATAAATGAAACATCGATAGAACTCGTTGACCAAACCGTTTTGGCCCAAACATATAATTATGTAAACATTATATCGATAGTTTCTTTATACTCTTTACGAGATTCAGTCTCCCTTGTTTTTTTAAAAGAATCGAGTGTGTGGGAAATTAGATCTCTAAGACATACCAATCACTTTAAAATAGTTTAGAGAATATAGTTATACAACTTGTGTTTTTCCATTTAAATGAGAAAGTATGGGGGTTAGTGTCCGAAGGTTTTGCCTTGTCCTTCCACAACACCAAGATGAAAAAAATCTATATTTTTATTTCTTGTCAGCTTATAGGAGATTATCCACAACTTTGAACTTATTTTCCAATGTGAGAGAGTAGAAAGGGACACAAGGATACCTAAAAACAATGGTCTATAAAACTAATCCTAGAGGGCCTTAAGGCTATAATGCAAGCTATAAGTATGAACTACAGGTTGAGATTGGCTTGGCTAGGGCACAAATCCACCAGTTTGAAGACCTTATAATAGAGGGGTGTAATGGGAATCGTAGCCCTAGTTCACTATATTTAGATAGACTACCAGATCATGGTCTTTGGTAGATAAGAAGGGCTCTCCTATCTTAGGGAACCAAATAGTAATAGAACCAGGGGTACCCCATTAGTCTCAAAGTTTCTCTTCTTCGAACTCCGAAAAATATATTTACTTTACCTTGAAGAGTGTGACTAGATGCTCATTATCATCCCCGTGAAGGTTATCCTCAAGGATAACAACTACTTTCGATGGGTTTGACTTTGGATTTTCTTGCTTAGGTTTCTCCCTCGAGTTCTCAGTGTTAGTACTTGGTGTCTTATTGGATATTTAAGTCACCCGGGTTAGAGGGGACGTTGTTTTGGACCTTGGTTTCTTGAGTTTGTTCATCAACCAACCACATTTGTCTTTTCTCTACAACTGGTACGTTAAGTTGTGATTCGATAGCCACTTTTAGAGGCCCAACCCTTTCTAAAGTAAACTCTCGCGGGATTGTTAAATATTTATGCCCATCCTTCGATAATCTAATAATATATTTGTCTTAAAGAAATCTTATATTTCTTGTATAATTTCTCTTTCAGGCGATTAAAGTGTTTTCTTTCAGATGCTGCTTTATTTTGTATGTTTGACTTTGTATTTTCACCATCAGTGTGACCCATTGGAAGATAACTAGTCCGATGAGTGGGTTTTGATATGGTTTAAGATCACCATCATCCCTTTGAAAGGAAGTCTGGTCGGGGGATATGGGTTAGGAACTAAGAAATGGGTGTCATAATTCAAAGGACTAGAAACTTTAGTTTGTTTCTTCTTTGATGGCCAAAGTCCATAGTGGATGGTGTAAAAATTGATAAGGGAGCAAACTCCTCGTCCACGATCCCGTATGCTCTCTTTTGTTTGGCCCATTCAGCTATTAAGAACCAGTCAAGAGTAGTATACTTTTTTCATGAACGATTACTATCTAAGTAGGTTAAAAATATTTCTTAGCAAGATCACCAGAGTAAACTTTGTGATGGTTTCTTGACCGAGAAATAATTTTTTGCGACGAAAATAAATTATTTATCTCTCTGTAAACAATAATTACAAATAAGGATTGTAAAAGGGAGAGATCATATTTATAAAAATATTGTTGAAGACTCAACGGTCACTTGGTCTAAGAAAGTGTCAAGGTCTCATAGATCTCATATTACTTTCAATTGGTGCGCGCATAAAGAAGTGGAAAGGTTTATGCCTAATAAATCCTCTAGATTTTATCATATGGCGGATGTTGAGTGACTATGTGACACGTGTATGAGAAAAAAACCACGTGTGATGCACGAGCGCAAAACTAATAACTTTTATGGTAGATTCTACTAAGGATGATATCGTTCGAACTGACTTTTTCAGATCACAATAATGTATGCAAGATGAGTCAGTTAGCATATAAAGGTCAAAATAAGTCTGACTGGCCAATCTAGTTCTCTTCAGAACATAGGGTTAACTGCAGCTTAAAAAAGTTTGAGGTTGCGCCCGGTATAACCTTTCCTCAAACATGTTTACAAGGATTATGAGGGCTGCTGATAAGGTTAGGAAATGTCTGACTCACTTGCCTAACCAGTTATTTATACGACTGATATTTACTTTATGATGTAAGGCCAATAAATGTGTAATATTGAGGGTATTTTGTGTAATAAAGAATACATATATGTTACTTAATAGAATGATGGAGTGGAATAACCATAAATGGATCATCCATCATTACTATGTAAAATAATGTACACTTCTTTTAGAAAATGTGAATAATTATTACTGTTGGAAGCTTTTTTTCTAGAATTCTCGTGTTTCTCTCTCTATAATTTATGACTCATAAAACTTCTTATACCATAACACCTCTCAAATATTTTTGTAACCATCAAAACGTAACCTTATTTCGATTAGGATGTTAGATGATGAAATGCTTACCTATAGAGGTGGTAATAGAAAATTTAGGATCTTGCAAGGTTCAATCGTTTTTATAAAAGTTAATAGGACTAATGATGTGTTAGTTCTTGAAGGATCTATAGTAGTTTGGGGTATGTCTAGCATGGTGAAAGATTCAATTAGGTTATGATATTATTTACTTAGGAATTTAAGTGAGAATATACTCAACGAACTAAGTAAATAAGGGTTGTTAGACGGTACAACAAATCATAAGATGAGATTTTATGAAAGTTGTGTTTTAGGTAACAACAATAGGGTGAAGTTTTTTTTTTGACAACCAGGCATCCAATTGAGTACATGATCATGTTCATTCAGACATTTGGGTTCCAATATGAAAACCTTTCATATGCGGTGCAAGGAACCTTATGTCATTGATTGATGATTATTCCAAGATATTACGGGTTCCATTTTTTAAAACAATAAAATAAAGGATTTTCTATCTTTATGAAGTATGAGACTTTGGTAGAGAATCATAGTAGAAAAATACTTAAAAAATTTCACATCGATAATGGCTTGGAATATAAGAAGAATGAGTTCACTAACTATTGTGAAAATTCTGGTATTACTAGATACAGAACCGTAAGTGGGACTTCTCAACACAACAACCTTTGAGAAAATGATATGGAGTAAGTTAAATGTATGGCTTTGTACAACTGGAATAAATAAATAAAATCTCGGAGAATTCGTGACAACAATTGCATATATCATCCATATGAGTCTATCTATAATATTTAAGTTTATTTATTCTCAAAAGGCTTAGACTATAAAGAAACCTAAGTTGGATTATTTGAGAGTATTAAGATGTGTTGCCTCCTCATGTATGAAATAATATAAGTTTAGGGTAAAATCATTGAAATGTTTATTCTTCGACTATCCAGCAATAGTAAAAGGGTCAAGGTTGTGGTGTCTTTAACCTATACGTTATAAGGCTTTGATAAAAATAAAATTGGTTTTAAATGAAGTTGATGCGCAATTGAAAAGACATTAAAGAAACCACCTAGTACCATTAGAAAGATATTTGATGTTGGTGTTGGATTTGATTAACAAATTAAAACTGGATACACTTCGTCCGAAAAATATTTTAGAGATGACTCGGTTTTGGGTCGTACATAGGAAGTTCAACCACTGCATGGGTCTGGAGTGGATCAAGGGAGTAGTGTTCTATGGGCTTCAGATGATCAAATATGAGATCAAAATAAACTTGGCATGTATCAACTAATGAGGGATAGAGCATGGAGACCAAGCAAACAACCACAAAAGTATGGTTTTGTAAATGTAATTAGTTATGCTTTATGAATTAAAATACATTGAGATGCTATTGAACTCAAAAATATCATAATGATATCAATATTCGTGATAAAGATAAATGTTTTACAAAATTAAAGAGGATATGAGATTTCTTAAGAAGATGAATGCGTGGATTATTATAAAACAGATAAAAGGTCAAAAATTGGTTTTAAGTAAATGGATATTCAAGAGAAAACCATGTATTTGTGGTGTTTAGTTACCTACATACAAGATTAGGCTCATGACTAAGGGATTTGTGCAAAATGAGGATGTTAATTTCAATGAATTTTTTTCACCGAGTGTGAAACAAACCTCAATTAAGGTTTTGTTGTCAATTGTTGCTAGATTTGATTTTGATCTAAATCAAATGGATGTTACATAAAATATAATTTACATGTGACAACGAATGGGTTTGGATAAGAGAATAAGGTTTATGTATGTTTGTTGAAAAACCCTATATCAGGTCGAAACAGTCGTCGAAACAGTAGAATAGAAAATTCAACTCATTTATGATATGCATAAAATATATTTGTATCTGCTACGAAAACCTTTCTATTAGAATGGGGAAACACACATAAAGAGACAAGTCCTATTATTATTATATGTGGATAACATACTAATAGCTGAAAGAGATATAAGTAATATTGAAGCGGTAAATACTTAGCTAAAATGAGAGTTTGAGATGAATGATATGAGAGAGGTTTAAATGATATTTGGTGTTGAGATCAAGATGGTATAGGTAAAACTAGTACTACCAGAAGAAAATGTGATGTTTGATATAAATAAAACTATTTTGGAGGGTATTTAAGTAAGTTTGTAGGTTATTTATTAAATTTAAGGTGGAAGGTAGAGAGATAATTGAGCTGATTTACTTAATGCTTAGAGCGATAAAGTTTCCACCCCCTTAAATGTTGTGTGTCAGAGCTTTTATAGACTGCTTTTAGGTTAATAGGCCAAAAAGTTAGGAAACATTATAAATGTAGAATTTTATCTTTAGTCTAAATTACCCATTCAAAGAAATCCGATCCTATGGTGTTTACCATATCCAAATATTTCTAATCCCCATCAATATTTATGATGGATCTGATCAACAAAGTAAAGTTGAAAGTGTTTGTGCCGAATAAAATTTTAGACTTGATTTTGATTTGGATCGTACAGAGGAAGTTCAACCATTCCATGATTCCAAAACATGCCAAGGATTTGGTATTCTAGGTCCTTTAGATGATCATATAAGATATCAAAATAAAGTTGATAATTATCAACTAACGACGGATGGAGCATGAAGACCAAGCAAACAACCGCATACGTATGGTATTGCATATGTAATTGGTTATGCTTTATCCATTGAAATGCAAGGATATATTTTTGAATGAAAAATGAATCACGATGTATTAAGAGATGTGATAAATATAAATGGCTTACAACCATGAAAGAATATTTGAGATCTCTGAAAAAGATGAATACGTGGATTTTTGTGAAGTAGCTAAATGGTGAGAAGTTGGTTGGGAACAAATAGATATTCAAGAGAAAACCATGTATTCCTGGTGTTGAGTTACCCATATAAAATGCTAGGATCGTGGCTAAGGTTTTACGCAAAAATAATAATATTAATTTCAATTAATATTTCTCTCTCATTGTGAAACAAACCTACATCAATGTTCTGTTCTCAATTTTTGTTAGATTTATTTTTGAGCTAGATCAAATGGATAATACTACTACCATCTTGTATGATAAATTAGAATAGACAAGTTATATGTGTAAACAAAAAAGGTTAAAAAGGATAATAAGTTTTTTTTGTTGAAAAAAGCCATATATGGCTTGAAGTAGTCATTGAGGCAGTGGAATAGAAGCTTTGATTCATTTATGTGATCCATTAAATGTGTTTGTAGTTGCTATGAATATTGTGTCTATTGGAATGAGAAAATAAAAATGGTTAGAAAAATCACATTGATGTTATATATGGATAACATACTAATATCTGGAAGAGATATGAGAAAGATTGAAGCAATAAATACTCAAGTAAAAAATGAGAGTTTTAAATGAATGATACGAGATATGCTAAGCGTATAATTGGTGTTGAGATCAAGAGAAACATGACAAATGAGTATTTATTCTTATCTCGATAATATACATATTCCTAAGGAAGTTCTCGATGTCCTAAGCAAAAATGTTTGGAACTCCCATTGGTTCCCAAGTCAAACTCAATACCACTTAAGCACTAATGAAATCAAAAGATAAAAATTATATGTTTAAGATACTTAATGTCAGTGTTATTGGTAGCATTATGTTTGATATTATTTGCATGAGACATGATCTTCCTATATAGTAGGTGTTTTTAGTAGATTCATACCAAATTCAGGGAAGTCACATTGTCATGCATTTAAGTGGCCCATAAAATAGTTGAAGGGATCGACGGTTGTATATGATGAGGGAGAATAAAAGACAAGGGCCAAAATGAAGTAGAATAAATATATAAGGGCCGAAATGCATAAGAATAAATGTATAAGGGCCAAAATGTATAGGAATAAGGGTGTAAGGGCTAAAATGTATACATTATAAACATATAGCCAAAATAGAAAGAAACCAAATAGCAGGGACCAAAAGATGTAATTAAACCAAATTAAGGCGTGTGGGGTCCGCAATTGCTCTATAAAAGGACCACGCACGTTTTACAAGGGGGATGATGAATAGTACGAGACTTTCTCTCTCTATATTGTTTAACAAGTAGCACTTTCTCTCTCTAGATCTGACACTCTAATATTCCTCTATCACCAGATCCTCTATCAACAAATCCTCGTATAGCAAAATCACCCTCGGACCATCTTTTAACTCTTCAGTGGCGCCGTCTGTAGGAAACGAGAATCGTTCCGACGATAATCACTTCCTAAAAATAATTCCCGTTCCGAGGAGAACGATGGAAGGCCAGGGAGATGATATGGTTGACCACTGCGAGGAAAACATGGAGGCGGATGACTTTCAGGACGACTTGGAGTCCGAAGGAGAAAGAGGTCGGCGAGTCGAGAACGCTTTAGATGACTCCGCTCTCTTGGCTCAGAGGAATGAACTGCTGTTGGAAATCGAAAGGTTAAAGGCGGAGAAAGAAGCCGCCCAAAGAAATATTCGGTCTGAGATTAGGAGGGAGCCCGTCGAACAAAGGGAGGGACGAGATGTTGAAATTCGTCCTAGGAAGAGAGATGATAAATATCGGAGGCGTGAGCGACGGTCTTCAAGGAGGAGAGAAAAATACCCTTCGGACTCAGCTTCCTCAAGCGACTATTCGCGGTATAGTACATCTGAGTCATCTCCTCGAAGGCACCACAGGAAGAAAAAACGAAATCAGGGGCGAACTGGTGCCCGAAGGGGAAGGAGTTCGGAGAGGAAATCCTCGCGGGAGAAGAGTTGCCACGACCGAGTTGGCGATCGCTCTCATGAGCAAGCGAAGTGCCTTGGGAAGGATGATGTGGGCCCTCGAAATTCAGAATGGCAGCAGCAATACACTTTGCCCTCCGAGGAGGGTTTGTACTTTTCAAACAATGATAATTTGAGGTCCAATGTTTATCGAACAGGGCACAATTGGAGAGCCTCCCCTCTATCCTCGGAGATCTTAGTGGGGAATCTCCCGAAGCATTTTGACATTTCGAAGCTTGAAAAGTTCGACGGGACTCAGGATCCGGATAATCATATCGAGCAATTTAAGAACTTTATGATAAACTTCGACGACGATGATAAGCTCATATGCAGAGCATTCTCTCAAACTTTCAAGGGAGTGGCGTCTAAATGGTACAACAGGCTACCTCAGGGGTCTATTAAGAACTTTGACATGTTCTGGAACATTTCCAGACAACACTTCGTGGGAAGCAAGAAGTTTTGGGCCAACGGGGACACCATAATATACTGTCGACAAAAAGTGGGGGAGAGCCTCAAAAACTACACCAATCGTTTTGTCAAAACCAAGACAGATATGGAATACTGTAGGGATTCGGTGGCGCTTGCAGCGTTCAGAATGGGACTGCTCCCCGGGTTGTTGAAAGACACGGTGGCAGAAAGTCAAGCGATGACTTTTGGAGCATTGTTGGATCAAGTTGAGAAGAGAATCTTGGTGGAAGAAACACAAGCCTCAGAGAAAGGGTCCGGAGAGCAATTGGACCATAATCAGTTTCAAAGGACTGAATCAAGCACTCAGGGCCCTCGATCGACCGTTCAGGCTAAAAGCACGGGTCAGTATCCTCCAAGGCAAAAATCAAATCAGCAGTATTATGGCAATCAATCAAACCACAATCAAGGGGGAAGATACATGTCCAACAAATGGACTCGGCCCGACTACTATGCAGAGTTGACGGAAAATGTCGCTGCAATATTTGATAAAGCTAAATCTTCGGTCACGTTCAGGAAGCCCTTTCCCATACAAACACCGAGGGAGAGCAGAAGCGTTAACAAATATTGCAAGTATCACGAGGATGTGGGCCACGACACCAAAGATTGCATAGCCTTGAAGAAGGAGGTGCAGGCTCTCATCGAAAATGGGATGCTGTTGGAGTATGTCAAGAAACACTCCCAGAAAAACGCCGTGGTAAAAGCTGTCTCGAAGAACACTGACACGGCCATGGTAATTTCCGAAGGGGTTGACGATTTTGACATCGAGCAAGAGTATTTGGACCCGAAAGTCGGGAGGAACAATGTAAACTTGGTCGAAGAGGAAATTCTAAGGGGGAAGGTGGATAGTCTTTGTGCATTTTTTGAGTCTTTAGCAATCTTTGGCGGAGACACTATCGTCGGGAATTCGAACAGCTCTCGCAAAAGGCACATGGTGAATTTGACCACCCAGATCGAAGCTGGAGTCTCCGCACAAATGCATCGATCGCCTTCTCCTATTATTTGTTTTGATGATGATGATATGCGTAATGTTGCAGGCCCTCATGAGGACGCTGTAGTGATCGCGGCGGGCATTGCCGGGGATCAGATTCAAAAAATACTCATCGACACAGGAAGCTCTGCGAACATCTTGTTTATGAGTACCTATCGCCGCATTTCTGACCCACCGGTCATCCGAAGATCCGATAGAACGATAGTGGGTTTCACTGGTGCCACAGCGGTTGTCGTGGGAGAATTTCAATGTATGGTGGAGTTGGGTCGTGGACCATTCAAAAAAGAAGTGGAGGTACTCTTCATTGTGGTTGACGCACCCACCTCATATAATGCTATCCTGGGTCGCTCTTGGTTGTCTCGGATGCATGGCGTCATCTCCACGGTGCATCAATGTCTAAAGTATGTGATCGGGAACAATATTGGTACGGTCAGAAGTAGCCAGAAGATGGCACGAGAATGCTACCAAATCGCACTGTCTTCTAAGGGAGTTCGAGGGGGGCCCTCTGACTCAGCATAGCAATTAAAGGGGCCACCCTCCGAGGTCATCCCTTGTGATGATCCGAGGGAGGCACCCGGATTTCAGGTCCCGGAGGAAGATTCTGCGACACACGAGTTTGCGGCTGGCAAAGTTCTGAAAATAGGGGTCCATCTCTCCCCCGAATTTAAAGAGAAGTTAATTGCTTTTTTATCTGATAAGCTCGATATGTTTGCTTGGTGTGCACAGGATGTCACTGGGGTGCCGACGGAGATTATATGTCACCAGCTTGCCTTGCGATCGGATGTCCGACCAATAGTCCAAAAAAGGAGGCCTGTCTCCCCGGAAAAGGCCTCAGCAATTTTGTTGGAGGTCGAACGACTTTTAAGTATTGGTCATATTCGTGAGTCGCATTATCCCCTATGGGCGTCAAATCCGGTATTGGTGAGGAAGAAGAACGGCAAGTGGAGGATGTGTGTCGACTTCACAGATTTGAACCGCGCTTGTCCTAAGGATCCTTTTCCTGTCCCGCGCATTGATCAGTTAGTAGACTCGACCTCCGGAAATCGATTGCTATCTTTTATGGATGCTTACTCGGGCTACAATCAAATCCGATTGGCTGCTAACGATGAGGAGAGCACTTCTTTTATTACCGGGCGGGGTCTATATTGTTACAAGGTCATGCCGTTCGGGTTAAAAAACGCGGGGGCAACTTATCAGCGCCTGGTTAATAAAACTTTCGAGGAGCAGATTGGGAGGAATATGGAAGCTTATATCGACGATATGTTGGTGAAGAGTGAGAAAGACGACGACCATTTTGCTGACCTCACAGAGACATTCCACAACTTGCGTAGGGTCAACCTCAAGCTCAATCCAGAAAAGTGTATTTTTGGAGTACGGTCGGGTAAATTCCCTAGCTACATGATCAGTGAAAAAGGCATTGAGGCGGACCCGGAGCAGTTAAGAGCGTTGATCACCATGAGCCCTCCTCGAAACATTAAAGAGGTGCAAATCCTGACAGGGCGATTGGCTGCCCTAAATAGATTCATTTCCCGCTCGTCGGACAAGTGTGCCCCGTTCTTTAAAGTATTGCGGAATGCGAAGCAATTTTGTTGGACCAAAGAATGTTCGACGGCATTTCGTCAAATTCAGGAGTATCTAACCTCTCCGGAAGTTTTATCTAAACCCTTAGTGGGGGAGACGTTGATTGTTTACGTAGCGATATCCACGTGTGCTGTCAGTGTCGTTCTCCTCCGAGAAGCTGACTCACTCTTGAGGCCGATTTATTATGTCAGCAAGAGTTTGCTGGACGCCGAAAAGCGATATCTTACTTTGGAGAAGGTGGCTTTGGCGTTAGTCACCGCGGCGCGAAAGATGAGACCTTACTTTCAAGCCCATCCAATTGTGGTTCGAACAACGTTTCCCCTGAAGAGTCTATTACAACGACCAGATATCTCCGACAGAATGACTAAGTGGTCCGTCGAGTTGGGAGACTTTGACATAACATTTGAGCCTCGCACGGCGATAAAGGCACAGGTTTTAGCAGATTTTCTGGTTGAATTCCACTCCGACAGGGACGAACAGGAGGTATCTGATACAGTTGCCGATGAAGAGTGGGTAATACGAACGGATGGGGGGTCGAACATCTCAGGCTGCGGGGCAGGTGTTCAGTTAATATCCCCGCAAGGGGTCGCTATGTTCCAAGCCATCCGTTTCGGTTTCAAAGCGACTAATAATGAGGCTGAGTATGAAGCAGCTTTAGCCGGCCTACGCTTAGCTCAGATATGCGGGGCTCGACGGATAAAGTTGGTCAGTTATTCTCAGCTGGTAATAAATCAGGTTTCGGGGGAGTCCGAGGCGAGGAAGGAAACACTGGTACAATACTTGAAACTGATGAAAGATTTGGCGTCGGGTTTTGAGGACGTTAAGTTCGAACATGTCCGACGAGAATTGAATGCCGTCCCAGATTCTCTTGCTTCTGCTTCGCGGACAGAAGGTTATCCCTGGGTTTTGGTCCAGACATGCCCGTCGATCTCAATCAGTAAAGACCATGTGATGAACGTCTCCGAGGGAAATCATGCGATCACAACTGATTGGAGAACAGTCCTCATTGATTTTCTGGCTCATGACATTTTGCCCGCCGACAAATATGAAGCCAGAAAAGTTAGATTCAAGTCTCACGGTTACATTTTGCTGGACGGGTCGCTGTATAAGAAATCTCTGAGTCGGCCATTACTAAGGTGCTTGAATGGACCAGAATCACAAATTATCCTCTCCGAGTTACACGACGGTGAATGATCCGCTCATTGTGGATATAAAGCGTTGATACGCAGGGTATTCTTGGCAGGTTATTATTGGCCAACTATTTCGGCTGATGCAAAAGATCTGGTCAAACGTTGTGACACGTGCCAGCGGTATGCTAATGTAATCCACAAGCCAGGAGCATTGATGGAAAGCATCCCAGAGGCAGTTCCTTTTGACAGATGGGGCATTGACTTGGTTGGACCTCTACCAATGGCCTCTGGGGGCAGACAGACGATAATTGTGGCCGTTGATTATTTTTCTAAGTGGGTGGAAGCTGAGCCACTCGCGGGCACGAAAGCCAAGGATGTGATCAAATTTGTTTTGTCTAACATCTGTTGTCGTTTTGGTGTACCATTGCAGATTACAACGGACAATGGACCACAGTTTGACAACAAAGAATTTCAGAGTTTTTGTGTGTCAAGGGGCATACGACAATGTTTCTCGGCACCATTTCACCCTCAGGCAAATGGCCAGGTGGAAGTAACTAATCGCACCATCCTCGACGGGCTGAGGAAGAACTTAGAAGGTAAGGCAGGGAAATGGCCAGAGTATTTACATGAGGTGTTGTGGGCATATCGAACGACCCCGCGAACAGCCACCGCTGTGTCCCATTTTGCCTTAGTTTATGGAATGGACGTCGTGGTCCCTCCAGAGATCCTCTTCCCTTCACATCGAATAGCAACTTATGACTCAGATACCAATAAAGAGCATAGAGCGTTGGCTTTAGACTTGGTGGAGGAAAAGAGGCAGCGGGCGCAGCTGACTTCCCTTCATTATCAAACTCTTATGCGGAGCCGATATGCATCCAAAGTCAACCATAGGGATTTTCAGGTGGGAGACAAGGTCCTACGGAAAATTTTCTTGCACACTAAGGACAAGAGTTTGGGGAAGCTGGGCCCTAATTGGGAAGGCCCTTATGAGGTCACCGAAAGGATTAAACCAGACACTTATCGGTTGAAAGATAAAGATGGACGATATCTCCGCTTACCTTGGAATATTGAGCATTTAAAGTTGTACCTCGATTAGCAGAGCTCGGAGAAAATATTGTATTTCTTTTCACTTTCTATGTATACCTTGGAAAAATTTTGGTGAGGACACACTCTTTCCTACCCTGTTAGGCACATGAAGGTTTTAATGAGGTGTTTCGGTGATCCCATTAATACAAAGTTTCTTTGCCTTTAACTATTTTTTGAGTCACATTAACATGTGCCTCGAATTGTTGTCCCTCGCACTATTTTTTGAGTCACATTAACATGTGCCTCGAATTGTTGTCCCTCGCACTATTTTTTGAGTCACATTAACACGTGCCTCGAATTGTTGTCCCTCGCACTATTTTTTGAGTCACAGTAACGTGTGCCTCGAATTGATGTCCCTCGTACGATTTTTTGAGTCACAGTAACATGTGCTTCGAATTGCTGTCCTTCGACCTATTTTCTAACCACATTCACATTAAGGTGTGCCACGATGTTTTGGGACTTTCAAACTATTCTTCGGGTCACATTAAGGTGTGCCACGATGTTTTGGGACTTTCAAACTATTCTCCGGGTCACATTAAGGTGTGCCACGATGATTTGGGACCTTCGAACTATTCTCCGGTTCAATTTAAGGTGTGCCTCGAAGCCATTCTCAGTGATGAATCGAGAACATTTTTTCCTTACAATTATTATTATTATTATTATTATTTTTACTTTTCGGAGACCCTACAAATTGTTCGAAGGCCAAACAGATTGGCATTCGAAGGCCTCATGGCAAGTATAAAATTTGGTAAATCTATCTAAGTAATAATTGTTCGAAGGCCAAGCCGATTGGAATTCGAAGGCCTTATTGTAAGTATAAAACTTGCTAAAATTATTTAAGTATGAATTGTTCGAAGGCCAAGCGGATTGGAATTCGAAGGCCTCATTGCACGTATAAAACTTGCTAAAAATATCTAAGTAACAATTGTTCGAAGGCCAAGCGGATTGGAATTCGAAGCCCTTATTGTAAGTATAAAACTTGCTAAAATTATTTAAGTATGAATTGTTCGAAGGCCAAGCGGATTGGAATTCGAAGGCCTCATTGCACGTATAAAACTTGCTAAAAATATCTAAGTAACAATTGTTCGAAGGCCAAATAAGTTAGAATTCGAAGGCCAAATTGCAAGTATAAAACTTGCTAAATCTATCTAAGTAAAAATTGTTCGAAGGCCAAGTAAGTTGGAGTTCGAAGACCTAATGATAAATATAAAGCCTGCTCCAAGTCAAATTCTTTCGAAGGCCAAAAGAATTTGTGAATTTATCCAAGTACTCATTGTTCGAAGGGCTAGTGAAATCATAAGTTCGAAGAACAATACATTGATAAGTTAAATATCCAAGTACTCATTGGAACAGCACAGCAGCTTCCAACCATTACAAAAAGAGGCCTTTTTAGGCCTTACACAAAAAAAAACTACCTACAGCAACTTTGTTCAATCGGCGTTTTTCGAGGTATCACTCTCTTCACCTTCTGAGTCTTCACTCTCGCTTACAACTATTTGAGGAGGGCGAAGCTCTGGGGGGACAAGCTTCCAAAAAGACCCCAGGTCATATTCAGGGTGATCGGTGTATATCTGGGTCAATAAACCGGCTCGAGTGGCAGCATCTCGAGCCTGGAATTTCTTCGAACATGTGGCTGCATAAGCATCCACAGCTTTATCCTTGGCCTCCTCGATCTCTACTGGGAAACCTCTGATCTTTCTTTCTAATTTATCGCGCTCTTCAACTACTTTTCGAAGAGCCTCAGTGCATTGCTCGAATCCATCGCAAGCCTTGCGATGTCCTGCCTTATATTCAGATATCAGCAGCTCTTGGGCATCAGTCTTTTTCTTGTATAAGTCCCTCTCTTTCTGGCAACAATGCTCTAGTATCGTCACATAATGTTCAGCAGCAGAAAGATGCTCATACAAGGCATCAGCCTGGCCTTCGACCACTGCGTGCTCCTTTTTGGCTTCCTCGAGCTGAGAGGCAGCAACTGATGCCTTGAACTTATAATAATTTTTGCGCTTTTCCAGATGGCGCATCTTTTTTCCCTGGTTCACCGAAGTGTGTAATATTCTTCGAAGACTCATTGAGAACTCGTCGTCCAGGGGGACCTCGAAGGAGCTTGAAGGAGATCCTAAGGCTGCAGAGTCGAATTCAGAAAAATTACCACAAGCAATATCTGGATGAACAAGTAGCGGAGGGTCTGTTCGAGGAGCGGGGATAGGAGCCAGCCTTGGGCTGTTTTCCAGAGAAGCTGGGTGAGAAGCCTCAGTAAGAGGCGAATGCAAGGACTGGTAGGAAGCTTCCCTGGGTGACTGGCCACCCCTGTTTTCAACATCATTTGCGATACTGTGGACTTCTCCTTTGAAATTGGTCTCCTCGTTGTTGTTAGGGGTTTCTCCCCCCTCGGATTGTTCTTCGATGGGCTCAAGAAGAATCCCTTTTCCCTTTAAGTCTTTTTTCTTGCCATCTTTCCTTGATGGGAGGATGGGAGCAGAGAGAGGGGCAGTAGACTTTGATGGAACGATGATATTTGTTCGAAGGACCTCACTGGTTCGAGGGACCTCATTTGTTCGAGGAGCTTCACTTGTTCGAGGAACTTCGCTTGTTCGAGGAATCTTTAACCTTGATGTCCCAGGATTATCTGAGGAGGGAGGTTGTTGTTTGTTAGTCACCACTTGGGGATTTAATGGTTGAGCTGGTGCTACTTCCTCTTCTGAGGGTTCTTCCAAGTGACTTTACGACCGAGAGCGTTTGGGTAGGTAAATTGTCACATCTTGTTGGCTACACCGCTCTAATACCTCCCTCTCCGAAGGCGGCGTCATTAACCTACTCATGCTAAGGCGATCGAGGGGATTCAGCCTCCACAATCGACTCCTCGCCAGATTGTCGTCGGTAAAGCACTGCCGAAATCGATTGTCCCATTTATCTTTTGCCCACAGGCGAAGATTGGTGAAAATGGTTGTAGCTCCCTCGACATACTCTGTGTAGGGTTTGGATACGCCAGTCATAGCTGGAACAAATAACAAAGGATAAGAATGATTACACAGAGCATGCTGTTCGAAGACACGTGTGTCTTCGAAGGTGTATGTTTTTTCGAAGGGCTTATAAAGTTCGAAGAAGAAATATACTTAGAAAAATGCAGTTACAAGTTTTACAATCAAGGGTGCATAGTGAGTCGAGGAAGTTACATTCGAGGAGTACAAAGCAGAGCTAGTACTTACATTTCATGGTCCATTTCAAGGAAAGCTTATGTGGATTCGAAGAACTGTCTTCTGATCCGGTCTCCCAGCAACCAGAGAAGAAGAGGAACTGTTGCCTCCATTTTTTGTCCGCCTCCAAAAGATCTTTCAACACTTTTTGCCCCCGATTGAATGTCAACGAGTAGAAGGGGAAGTAAGGGTTTCGAGCAAGACCAGCCAGGCCAATGATTTGTTCCAATGAAAATTCTTGGCCTGAGAGCCTTGAGGCCATTATGCAAGCCATTAAGGTGAACCACATATTGGGCCCAACCTGTGAGGGACAGAGATCTATCTTCGAGAGATATTCAATAAAGAAGGGGTCTAAAGGATACCTTAGCCCCCAGTTCATGATCTCTGTATAGACCACCACTTCATGATCCCTCACAGATAAGGGCGTCTCTCCCTCCGAGGGAAATCTGATGTTGACATATTGAGGGATGCCCCATCGAGCCCTAAGCATTGTTTCCTCTGCCTTCGAAAAATACTTATACTTAATATTAGCGAGGGCCACCATGTGCTTATTCTCAATGCCCCTGATATTGTTGCCGGCAATATTATCTAACCATAAGGGCAAAGTCACATCCCCTTTAGATTTTGGCGCAATCGGGCGAGCTTGTCCCTCGGATATTGCCGAAGAGGAAGTACCACCATTTGCAGGGCCCGACGAGGAGGTAATAGGCATTCTCTGTCCGAGGAGCTTGTTGAAAGGTTTCATAACTATGGGGTCTAATGTTTCTTCATGCCTAATTCGCATATCTTCCTCGGTAATAAGCGTTCTTGAGTGGGAGAATTGAGTAACATGGATGGTCATGGACGGCGTGGAGGGCAGACTAGACACATCCGTTCCTTGTCTTCGAGGAGGACTTTCGGTACTGTGTTGCAAGTTTTGCCTTCGAGGAGGACTTTCAGTATTGTGTTCCAAGTTTTGCCTTCGAGGAGGACTTTCAGTATTGTGTTCCAAGTTTTGCCTTCGAGGAGGACTTTCAGTATTGTGTTCCAAGTCTTGCCTTCGAGGGGGACTATCAGTGTTATGATGCAAGGCTTGCTCTCGAAGAGGACTATCTGGGTTTCGAGGAGGACTCCTCGAAGTCCTTCGAGGACTTGGAGATTTTTGGGGGAGATTTTCAACATTAATTGGGGCAGTGGGTTCTCGAATTGTTAGGGAAGTCTCCCTGGCTCGCTTTCGCTCGTGAGAACTTTTTCTGTCTCTATGGGATTTTTTCCTCTTCGAACCTGATGAATGCTTGTGAGATTTTTCTTTGCCCATCTCTCTTGGAGGGTTTGTTTCGCTGAGCAAGCTTTGACGAGCTACTTCCCGAGGGATAATGGCGGTCGAATTGTGCGAAGGAGGCCAAGCACCAAAAAAAGTTGTAGTCGGTGGTGGGGGACGAGGCCTTACGTCTTCACCAGCAGCAACCCTCTCTTCGAATCGTTTACTAATCAACAACCACTCAGGAATTCGACGGGGTTTGTTCGCCAGCTTTATCTCTCTAGAATTAATTGAACAGAAGTTGCATTAATGAAGGAAAAGGTTGGTATTTATAGAATACTAGTGGGCTTTCTTGACAGATGAGGCCCGGGGACATTTTTGTGTTGTTTGCCTAGGGGTACGATGGTCAATATAGGTGGACATTGTTCGGTCACCTAGCTATAGCAGAAGGTAAAGAGTTTTGTGTCAGAAATTGTCAGGGAAGGGGAAGAGTTTTCTGACAACAATGTCAGTAGAATGGCTACCGTTTCTTCAAGAAGTACGATGACATCGGTGTTGGTACAGTGACATCATCAATCCTAGCAACATTTTTTCGCCTAAGTACATAATTTTCCGATGACTATCTGGCTGAAAAAGTTGCAAGGATTAAGGGGGCTACTCGGTATAACAGAAATTCGAAGGGATCTTTGTAAATAATTCGAAGGGATTTTTCGAGGAAGCTTTCAAGCCATTCGAAGACAGGAATTCGAAGGGATTTTTCCAGGAATTCGAGGAAGCTTTCAAGCCATTCGAAGACAGAAATTCGAAGGGATTTTTCCAGGAATCCGAGGAGGCTTTCAAGTCAGTCGAAGAGGTTGTGAGTGGCAAAGAGATTTCGAAGGAGCAACTTTTCGAAGAGATTTTGGCCGGTCGAAAGAATTATTCAGTCTTAGCAAAACAATTTTTTACTAAGACTGGGGGGCTACTGATGAGGGAGAATAAAAGACAAGGGCCAAAATGAAGTAGAATAAATATATAAGGGCCGAAATGCATAAGAATAAATGTATAAGGGCCAAAATGTATAGGAATAAGGGTGTAAGGGCTAAAATGTATACATTATAAACATATAGCCGAAATAGAAAGAAACCAAATAGCAGGGACCAAAAGATGTAATTAAACCAAATTAAGGCGTGTGGGGTCCGCAATTGCTCTATAAAAGGACCACGCACGTTTTACAAGGGGGATGATGAATAGTACGAGACTTTCTCTCTCTATATTGTTTAACAAGTAGCACTTTCTCTCTCTAGATCTGACACTCTAATATTCCTCTATCACCAGATCCTCTATCAACAAATCCTCGCATAGCAAAATCACCCTCGGACCATCTTTTAACTCTTCAGTATAAGATACGAGTGATATAATGCTGAAAGAGTATATGGACTCTGATTATGCATGTTGCCTCGACACAAAGAAGTCTACTTCGGGTTATCTGTTTACTATACTTGGAGGAATGGTTAGCTATACGTCTTGTATACAAAAGGTCTTTGCGTTGTTTTCCTACTGAAGCCAAGTATATGGAACCAATTCTAAGAATATCGATTATGATCACTTCATATAATCAATATTCAACATATCATAACAATTTTGTAAATGTTATATAAGAAGATATATTGACTCCATAATAATATATATGAGTCATATTCTTTAATAATCTCAAAATCATATAAAATAACCTTATTCTTATTTCTCTTCTTCTAACATATCTCGTGTTCATTAATGGATTACGAATATTGTAAATACATAAATTAGAAGAATTTACTCACAATCCATGTTAAAACTTCTACTACATATACTCGCGTTTCGAGCCAATATTGCTCATTATGATCATATTGATATTATTGTTCTTCAATGAAGTTATGGAATCATACCTAAAAATATCTTAAATACTATAATTGATATCGCTGACATGATTACCAATACTTAGAACCATTTGGCAACATTTTTCTAGAATTATAAGACTTTTTAGGCTAACTACCCATAAGTTAAGTTAATTATCACTAATATACATGATATTTTGATAAAAAAAAGTGTTCATTTGTCATATCAAAGTGTTGGTCATTCACTTGCTCAATGTGGGACTCAAGGTCTATGACCAAAGAATAATGTTGTGTATTTTCACTGGTTTGACCAACACGTATGAAAATTTTGTGATGGTGACTTACTAGCTCAAGTGAATAGTTCCATTAAAGTAGACAAAGTTTTCAGAGCCAAGAAAGAGAGAGTTACAGTAACTCTAGAAACATGCCCTTCAACTAACAAAAAAATACAATGAATCAAATTAATATAAAGAATAAAACACCCAAGAATAACGGTGCAACAATCTCGGTCATGCCATAAACTAATTCAGCTCAAGGTTACACAAGAAACTCCAAAAGTGGCTACGACAACACCAGTAACATGAGGATTGAATGCCTTATAAGAGGATCATTCATATAGCTAATATCAAGTTTAACAACTATCTATGAAAAAATAAAATATTTTGTCAAGTACAACCGACCGGGGAAGTTGCATGGAACATGAGAGCTCGAAGATAAGAATATATACTATAAGTTTCATATTGATTTTTACTAGAGATTGTTGGGCTTTGCATGATCAAGTCCAAGTTTTAGTAGATGGAAATAAACTCAATAAGTTTATTAAAAATAAATAAATAAATATGGGAAAATTTCAAGAGAAATTACAAGCAAACAAGTTTAAGTGCCAACAAACAAACGGAGAGAACGAGATACCAACGCCATCATATTCGCAAAAGAAGAAGAATATTTGGATTCAGACCCAACACATAATCAATATGTAAGGTTATAATAATGGATCCATATTTATGAGTTTCCATAAAATCAGGGAATATTTATATGAAGATAAACCGACAATATAGTATAAATGATAAAATTTCTCATATTTATACCAAAATTTGTACCCAATGTTGTCATTTACAGATGCCGACTTAAGAGAAATGATATATTAGCATAATGATGCAGTAATGATAATAATGAAGATGATCGTAGTAGAAGTTAAAAGGGTGATGATAGAAACTGGTAGCTCATAAAATATATTCTACATACATACTTATGAAAAGATGAGAATAGTGCCAGTGCTGACCATAACTCAAAGAAACATGATTGGTTTCACCGTAGAAAACTCATCCCACTAGAGGATATAACCTTAGATATTATATTCTATAAACAAGAATACAAAGAAAGTTTAATACTTATTTATGATGGTAATACATCATCCTCATAAAATATTATATTAGGGCGAACTTGGTTAAATAAGATGTGCATTATAGTATATATATTCCACCAATGTTTAAGGTATCCAATCAGCGACAATATGGTTGTCATCAGAAGAAAAAAAATCAGAGGAATGCTATACAACATCTTAGGCACTCAAAAAATAGAAATCAGAAAAACAACGAGGCATCTGAAAAAAATGGATAATCTTAGAGAAGGCCAGTGCCTTAAGGAGTCGAAAAAGATATAAAAGATATACATATGGAAGAATAAAAGACCTTAAATATTAGCCAAGATATCTCAACTCATCTTAGGTATAAAATTTGTTAAAATTTTGAAAAACGACTTGAATATATTTATATGAAGTATGTTGGATGTAATCAGAGTCCGATTTTCTTTAATATGAAGTATTTATATGAAGTATCATTACCTTTCATAATAAAGGAATAAAATTCTTTCTCCAAACAACCTTTAAATGTAACAACCCATTTGAAAATACAATGATTAAAGACCCATATAATTACCAAATCCGGAATACCCACATCTTCGTACAAAATAACAAATTTAGTATCATGACACCTTGAATAAGTAGTTGAAGACTATGAGACAATTATCTTAACAACATGTTTCGGAACATAATAAGGTTAAGAAGTCATTGAATATACTACTGCATAAGCACCCTGCCGCACAACTACATGAGCCAAAAACATGGTACTCTCATCATAAAAAAATAAATTATCTTCGGTGGATGTCGCGGATCTGCGTGGGCAAGCAGGGGCTACCGCCAACTATGGTGTACAATTATATTATGTTCTGCTTTCAATATCCGAATTTAAAGCAGAAAAATAATAAGTAAAGAAATTATAATTAATGATCCTGTTAAATCAAAATAATGTAGAATGGGATAGAGAAAATTATGGTAAAAAAGAAGTAGGGTCATTTGATTTATTTCACTATATATCAAACGGTGACCGTTAACTAGTGAGAATATCTAAAAAACCAAAGTTTGTGATCGTAGAACTATGTGAGAATAACTAAAAAACGATATTTATATATGTTTACCAGATTTTTTACTTGAAATAGGATCGAGATGTAAATTTGCTGCCTCCAAAGTAGTCGAGTTGGTGGAATACGGTATATTTATAACTAAAAGTTATAAATACGAGTCATTCTAAAGATACTTTTTTTAGCTGAACGTGTCACTTTGTATGATTTATTTTATGACGTTGGTTCACACTCTTTAAATAATGGCTGTGAATTTCTTATAAAAAAGCGAAAATGTAAATTTTCTCATTACCTCTTGAATCAATTCATTAACGAAATCAAGACATATATTTATCTATTTTTCAAACTATTTTAATATATCCATATATATATATGGTAAAAGGTTAGTCTTACCCTCAAAATCTAAAAAAAAATTATTTTAATTATAAGACATATATTTTTAATATATATATATATATATATATATCAATTTTAGTGTGGCTACGGTCAAATATTTATTTAGGGGAAGAAACTTTGTCCGAAGCGAAAATAGTTTTTAAAGGGTTTACTACCATTTAAGACCTAATACCCAAAGTATTAAGATTCATATTTTCATATATTTCCAAGAAAGACCCGTTTTTGTGAAATATTTACTATTAAAGACCCATTAATACCATAAATACCCCTATTCTATAATATAAAAGACTTTTAAACTTATTCTTCACATTTTCCCCAAATTTTTTTTTCTCTCTCTTCGTGAATAAAACAACTTTGTATTAGGTGGTTCTTTCATTTTTTACTCGGTTTTTTGTTTTTCTTTTGTTTTCATATGATTTTGATTTGTGTTTTTACTTGATTATGCGAAGATACTCAATGTTTTGTGTGTTTGAAACTCGAATTTGAGCTCGAAATCTCTGTTTTTTTAAGATCTGTTTTCGTAGTGTTTCGAGTCGAATTTTTTGTTAGTTTTGAGTTCGAATTATGGTAATGTAGTTTATTTGTAGCATTGTATTAGTGTTTCGTTGATTTTAGTGTTTTATTTTATGTTTTTAGGATTTTCAAACGAGTAACAGGTTCTGGTTTTTTAGTGAAGGAGATGCGAAACCTGTATATTTTTTCACTGGTAGATGCAAAACGTTTGGATCTGTACCTACTGATAGTTGCGAAATGTGTAATCTTTCTGGAATAATAGATGCAAAAAAACACGTTCTCGATAGATGCGAAACGTTATTTGTTCTAAAGAAAATTATTATTTTTAATTCATAACATATCATGAGTGGTACTAGTTTCTTCGTCTTAAAAAAACAAAACCAACAGTATTTTCGGATTTTTTTTCGAGTTACGGTTTAAAAGATACAGACTTTTAAAGTTTTAAAATTTTTAGGGTTTCGCGAAGAAGATGCGAAACCTTTTTCGTTATGATAGATGCGAAACCTTCTTTATTTTGCTAGATGCGAAACCTTCTTCATTTTGATAGATGCGAAACCTTAATTATTTTGATAGATGCGAAACCTTCTTTATTTTGCTAGAGAAACCTTTTTGTTTTGATAGATGCGAAACCTTCTTTATTTTGATAGATGCGAAACCAGTCACTAGATGCGAAACCATATAACTGAGAAATGTGTGTAAAATAATTTTTTTTTAATTTTTTTTAAAACATATCATAAATGGTACTAGTTTTGTTCGTCTTAAAAAAACAAAACCAATGATATTTTTGGACTCTTTTTCCGAGTTACGATTTAAAATATACGGACTTTTAAAAATAAAAAACAATAAAAAACAAAAAAGAGAAGTTGGTTAAAATCCCTTAATTTTTTGGGTTTTTATCTGTTTTTTTTTTTTTTTTTTTTTTCCGGAGGGAACCCGCAGCCGCTACTCAGAGTGCAATGAGTGCGCACAGGGTAAACCCTCAGTCTGACGCGATAGCCTGCAAACCAACGCCAGAAGGTAAACCACACAAGGTGACAGGCTCAGCCGAGAAAGCGTATGCAGAGGGACTCGAACTCATGACCTTTTGGTTATAAGAATGCCATGCTCAACCAACTCGGCTACCCCTTGGGGGCGGTTTTTATCTGTTATATATTTATTAAATGGGTATTTATTGATAATTTTTTTTGAACGAATTTAATATGTTAAATTTTCAATTTTCAATGTTAGAAGTGGTTATCAGCTTTTGAAAGTTTTATAATGATGCTCGTTTATTATGTCTTGTTAAAGTAGTGGGGTTTTGAATTATTTTGGTTAAAAAATAAAAAAATGAACTTGAATACGCTGTTTTGATTCCTAAGTCCGTCATCTTATGGCTGTCCGTGATGCGGATTGATGTTGGAGTTGGTCGTGCATTGATAACAAAATTTTATGATTATCAAATATAAAGTTTGCATTAAATATTTCATGGACATTTATAGAAGATATCTTTGAACTCTTCAAATTTAAAATAAACACGGCATAAACAGACTTCTCAACTGAAATAAGCTTTGTGACTGTAATAAAATTACAGATTTATATTAGATGAGATAAGGCTGGGCATTTTATATAACTTCCATTAATATAAGTTGGAAGCGGATGTCAACCGATAGAAATATTATGGAAAGCGTGTAATTTAACACAAACTTGTTATGACTCGGCTTAATATATTTGAGCATCATATAGTTTAATCGTACAATAGTGATAGAAAAATAAACACGGAACATACGAAATAAAATTAAATATTTTTTAAAAGAATTTAGACACTTATTTATTGAAAATAAATGTCTTCCCATCTCCCCCTCAATACTATAAACTGATATATTTATTTATTAATATAATGAAACATAACATTACACATTTATCCCAAAATCTAAATTTTTATATTTACCTTATAAAATCTTAAAACCGGAAATTCGGCTCGAATCTATTTTCATTAAATCCTATATCTATCTGCAGGATGCTCTTTCAGGTTTATTCTTTTTTTTTCCGATGATCATTCTTTTATGTTTTGCAATCCCATCTATATACATTTTGAGATTATTAGCCGAGTTGGTTGAATAAGGCAAGTTTGTGACTAAAAATCATAAGTTCGAATTTCTCTACATACGTTTTCTTGGCGGAATCTGTCACTTTGTGTGGTTTACCTTCTAGCGTTGGTTTGCACGATATTGCGTCAAACTGAGATTTACCCTGTGCACTCATTGCATTTTGAGTAGCGGTTGCGGATTCTCTCCGGAAAAAAAAAATCTTCACCTGATTATAGTTTCACGCTTTTTTCTTATTGATCTTTCTTATTTTGTGAATTTTTAATGGACCGAATAGTTTTGAAGTTTTCTTACTTTGTTTTCAACACAACATATTTAACTCTTGTAATCCAGTTCCTTCTTTATTTACGTTGAACAAAAAATAGAGGAAAACTCAAGTTATGCAATGACGTTACTCGAAACCCTAAAGAGAAGATGATTGTGTTTCAGTTCCAAACTACAATACATATGATTTTCTTATCTTCACGACTCCAAAATTTTCTACATGACTTTCGTTCCCTCTCTTAATATTTCAATTTCGTTTGCTTGTGATAATATTTCGATGGGAAACGGAAATAAAATGAATGTAAAGGATTGGTGAAATGTGTTTGCTCTATATTTTCGATGATGGACATAATCTAAGTAGCAGAAAAAATGAATTTAAAGGGAATTCGAGTATACTAATAATCGTTACCATGTTCATGGTACTTTATATATATATTTTTGAAAGTTTTAACGATAATGCAGTTGTTAATTAGTTACTGTGAAATGTATTACTGCAATATGTTAGAACTTGTTATGTAAATTTGATTTAGCTTGTAATAGCCAATTCAGTGTATATGATTTCTTCTATATAGTTTGCATGTTTATTTAGTAATCTATGGATCTATTTTAGTAACGACGTTTCTATTTATGATATGATTTAGGGTAGAAAACACCGGTCGTCTTTCACGTTTGCCACTTATAACAAGTTGGTCTTTTATTTTCGAGGCTGTAATAAAGGGGTTCTTATCTTTTTAGAAACCATAATAAAACCATCTTTTTCAAGTCCAGCCCAACATTTGTTTTCATAATACCATTTGACCAGCCACATCAGCGATCCACGTAGGATGCTGATGTGGCAACAATAAAAAAAAAAAAACAAGTTTTACTTTTAACCTATTTCTTTTACCTTGTATCCAAACCTTAAACCCGACCCATTTAGATATTATAACCCAATTAGCCCTAAACCCATCTCTAACCATACGAATATTCTCTTTGTTACATAACGTCATCATCTTCGACAACTAATAAAATTACATTTTCTCACCAAAATATTTTCCCGAAAAATCCCGTCTCTTCATATGTCAATGTCACTTACAACTCTCCTTTCAATTTAAAAATTTACCATTTTTAATTCTTAAATTCTCTCTCTAACCTCTAAACTTTCTTCCTCTTTCTCTCACTCTCTCTCCAAACAAACTCTTTTTCTCAAACCCTCCACCGAAATTTCCCAATTCAGAGAACGAGAATTTTTTTTGAAACGAAAAGAAAAAAAAAAATAATAATAATAAAAAATCTCTCAATCTCTCAACCCCTCTCGCTCCTATCTTCTCTTCTCTCTCTCTCTCTACCGCAAAAATGGGGAATGGGAATTGGGAATTGTTGCTCTCGAAACCCCAACACCGAAAACCCATCCACCGCCGAAAGGGGAGAAGACAAAAGCAACAACGCCGGTTGCAACAAAAACAATCCTATATTACCGAAGATAGCTCCAGGATCACCACCTCGGGCAAAAAAAACAAGCCCCGATCGGTCCGGTCCTGGGTCGTCCAATGGAAGACGTGAAATCGTTTTACACGTTAGGGAAAGAGCTAGGTCGTGGTCAATTCGGTAGTGCTTATTACATAGCTCATGGAGAATTTAAACAGTATCGAAACAGGAGAAGAATTTAAATAATATTGAAACAGGAGAAGAATTTAAGGACATCGTTGGTAGTGCTTATTACATATCCCCTGAAGTGTTGAAGATGAAGTTGGGAATATATTAGGGTTTTGTTAGGAGAATTGGGAAAAATGAAAGGATTAGGGATTCTGGAGTGAAAGGGGGTTTCGATTTGATTTTGGGTTAGAAGTTAAGGCTGGGCTATTGGGTCAGGGTTGGATTTTGGGTTAGAAGCTGGGCTGGATAAGAGATGGGTTTAGGGTTAACCGGGTTATAATACTAAATGGACCGGGTTTAAGGTTTAAGGTTGCCACATCAGCGTCCGACGTGGATCGCTGATGTGTCTGATCAAAGGGTATTATGAAAACAAATGTTGGGTTGGCCTCGAAAAGGATAGTTTTATTCTGATTTCTAAAACGATAGGGACCCTTTTATTACAGTCTCTAAGGTAAGGGACCAACTTGTTACAAGTGGCAAACGTGAAGGACGACGAGTGTTTTTTACCATATGATTTAGGGATGGAAGGATTTTTGCCTATGATATGATTTCCGGTCTATAGATTGTTGGTTGACAAATTGATACCGAAAAAGAAACTTTTTCGTCGGTTTTCTAAACTTTTGGCCTCATATCTATCATCTTATTTCCGTGTTTTAATAATTTGTTCATAATGAAATTTTTTTTACAGTCTTTTGTCAAATGAAATTTCATTATGTTGAGTTATTATGCTTCAACAATTTTTCTCAATAAAATCTTTCACTGATGTTTTAATTCCTCGTGTCTTCATATTCACTGAAGTCCTACAAACTATATTTTTAGGAGAGGCTGAGATAAAATAACCACCAGGTTTGAGACCACTATTTTTTTAATCTTTTATTTTTTATAAGTTTATAGTGTTCATAGAGATGTATAAATGTTTATTTGGACTCTTGCCCCTCCTTCAAACACCACTTGGGGTAGGAGAAATATCATAAATCTTCGCAATCAAGCTGCAGGCCTCTATAAAGTTCTTGTTGGAAATGGAAATGATACTTCTATCTGGTATGATCCATGGCTCTTTCCAACCTCCATCATAAACCGTTTTGGCCCCAACATTACAAACTTGGATCGACTACGCAACATCTCTCGAGTCACGGATTTCCATTGCAACAGAAGATGGGTCTGGCCCTCCCCCGTTAAGGCCCTACTAGACGCATGAAACCTCACCTTAAAGAAATACAAAAATCCCTTAGTTCCCTCACTCCAGTTTCAGAAGTAGATGACATTTTTATCTGGATCCCGAACAAGTCCAAACTGCAATTTTCCATCAGTAGCACATAATCTGCTCTCAGACCATCTAGGAACAAATTCGCATGGGCTTCCTTAGTCTGGAACAAGTACTACATCCTCATGCACTTATTTATCACCTGGATGGTCATTCAAAACAAGCTAACTACTCGGGATAAACTTATTGGATAAGGGCTTGATACCTCACCTGAGTGCGTTCTCTACTCCAATTTCCAAGTAACACTTCCTCCTCATTCTTTGTCCTTACTCATCTTCTATCTGGGAGGCTATAGCTTGAAATCTTCTCCTTAACTAAAACCCCACCTCATGGGCCACTTGGCTTGGAGAGGTGCGTTTGGACTACATCTGACAACGAGAAATGCCACATTTGGTGAACTGCTTGATGTTCAATTATATACTACATTTGGACTGAAAGAAACACTCGAATTTTCAAGAACAAGCAAACGTTGAGCTTGAGTATCGCTCATCATGTTCTTTCTGACCTTCATTACCGCTACCCCGACATGAAGATCACTTTTCCTTTGTAATAGGTTATCATATGTATGTTAAGTTTCCGTTACCTGCTTTAAGGTTTAGGCCAAAATTGTAATGGTGATTTGTAATTGAATTATGTTGTCGGATTGTAATTAGTAATTTTTAATAAAATTTAAGCTCAAAATTTATACTTGTACTTGCTAGCCTTTTAATAATTGTTTAGAATTCAATTTTTGAGTTTTTCTTTCCAAATTGGTCGACGATTTTTCCAATTTATTAATATTGTTTTTTGTAAATTGAGTATTTTTTTTTAAAAAAAGACATGTTATTCATACATGTATAACATGAATAATGAAGTTATTGACTGTAAAACAAAGATAGTCATGTTATTTTTCAATGTATGACGAGAATATAACATGAATAATCATGTTACTCATGTATAACAAAAATATATTGTACAACACACACAATTTTGTTATTCACGACTGTAGAACAACAATAACAGGAATAATTATAAGAATATTCATGTTTCTCATGTGTTTGTAGCAAATGTGTTTAATAAAGTGTTTGTACATGTAACAAAATTAGTTAGTGGTGTGGATACTTCACGCCACTTTACTACTTAGTACAAATACATTTGTTACAAATTATATATTTGGTCCCTTATATTTATAGTTTGCACCAAATATTTCTTCCAACTACTAAATACTCTATGAATTTTTTTTTTAATAATTACTTTTACTCCTTAATTTGATATATTCTTATCACTAGCCCCATTGTCCTTACGAAACATCTTGAGAAATGATTAAAAATTGTTGTGTATCTTTATCTCCATGTTACAAGAAGGCTATAAAACCCTCCTAAGAATTACTCTAAAATGTTGTTTAAACAACATTAATTACACCTTATGCATTGTTTATCCTCGGAAAACCATACGTCTTTGCAAGTTGTGCATTGTTTCTCCTCACAAAATCATTCCAAATTAATTAGCCCTCAAAATTTGTTGTGAGTGTAATAATAAATTTCTTACATTCCGACACGTTGCACGTGCTAACCTGTTTAACTTAGCCAATTGTTGAGATTGGCTTACCATCGCTCAGAGAGTCGCTGAAACAGAAGTTGTTGGTATTATCGACGATAAACCTAAACAAATTACTCAGACCCATACATACGGTCCCTGACCTCCCACTAGAATATTATCACTCTATATAGCCCTTAGAAACTATCCAGATATCCCTTTAGATCTAACCTCCAAGGTTTGTTCACAAAAATAACCTCAAACAAAAATAGGTAAATTTCCTCGAACCAACAAAGAAATACCTCATTGCAAGAGTTAGTTCATCACTATGGGAGACTCTGAGGAGCTCTATAATTCACCAAATCCCACCAAAAAACTACTACACAACCTTCTCCCTTGAAGGGAACGACTGTGACAAACAAAATGTCACATGGGATCCCTTCGGAAAACACCCAAAAATCAACTTTGAACTCACCAAATATGTCACAAAATATGCCTACAACATCGAAGTCACCGTCTCATAATCATGAACACCTCACCATCACAACTTCATCTCCCCAACTCTGATTACGAGGGAAATGCTACAAAGAAAAAGATTCAAAAGAAAAAAAAATACTAATAAGACTGCCAGACTTCCCAATGACATTGATGCCAATTTGAGTATCAATATTGGTGTGGATAAAAGTTGCCTGAGGGTAGGCTGGTAATTTTAAGTGGAGTTTTAAACGGAGTTAGGGTGTTTCAGGGTGGTGTGAAGGTGTTTCAAGGTGTTTCAAGGTGGAGAGATAATTGAGCAGCTTGGCAGCAGTAAATTTTGTTACCCATAGTTAATGCTGGTGGTTGGGCATTTATAGTGTGATATTTGGGCCCTTATGGGCTTTCGGGTCCAGTTTAATGGACCCGGGTCATGTTTAAAGACCCATGAGTTTTAAGCAGATGTGCAGGTAGCTTAGTCAGATAGTGTTTAGGTTTTTTAGTACTTTAGTCATAGTTCGAACTGCCTTAGGCTTACAGTGTTCGAAGTCATCTATCCGGTTCAAAAGTCCTGTCCGAACTAAAGTCTTGGAGCCTGTCCGGTTTACGGGGAGATTTACTTTGGGCTACCCTCATAGGGAGCACTTCGAATTCGGACTTATCAGGAGCCCATTTTTTAGGTATTTGAACAAGTGTCCTTGTCAAAGAACTGAAAAAACAGTCCGATTTAGGAAGTGGTAATTCGAAGAGAGTTGAGGACGGACCCGGACAGACCAATCGTTACGAATTCCAAACGGTTCTTGTCAGAGTTAGTGGGACACGTGTCACTCTCTGGTTGGTCATTCCAGCCGTTTTTTCACCTTGAAATTCGCACCACTTTCTCGAACAAGTAACCTCTTTAAATGCTATTAATGACATCAGCGCTGTCTTTTAATCATTGCCCAACTTTTCGGATTCTCCTAGGAATCAACCTTTTTTTTTACATTTACTATAAATTCTATTCATCTTTCACAGCCTCACTATCTCTTTCACTCTGCCATTTTACCCAAAGCTTTATCTCTCTAAAACTTCAAAATTTCCTTAGCTATTTATGTTCACAGCAAGGACAGCACTGATCAAGGGAGGCTGGCTTAACCTCTCAGAATTGGAGAAAGCTCAAAGAGTTGAAAAAGAAAAAAGACTTGCAGCAGGGCTTCCAGCATCGCCTGTCGAGAAACCAGCCCCTTCAATCGAAGAATCTGACAGAGGTTCATCTTCTTCTAAAGGTACAAAACCTAGAAAACTCTTTCAATCAACACTCTCCCCCATAGTATCTGGCTCTTCAGTTCAAAAGTCGATCCCTATTGTAGAACCGGGGGTCACTGCCACAAGTGTTAGGAAAAAATCCTCTTTCATTGCTATGGGGTTTGACTCCGACCATTCCCCGGATAAACTAATCATGAAAAGACCAAGTAGGTTGGTTAAAGGGCTTTCTTCCAAAAATACTAGCGAATCAGGGTCCGGGGCAACTATTAGGACTCTCCGGGAAAGGCCGGTCGGTCCGGAGGCTAACAGCCCACTACCTCCCAAAGAAACTTCAACCTCAGAAACTCAAACTGAGGTAAGGACTCAAAAACATACAGAGAGCCAACAGTCCGGAGGATTAGCTATGCCAAGCTTCAACCCTCCCCGGGCTGTTTCTACAGAAGCTCCCCCAAGAATAATGGAGGAGAGGATGGAGGACTCCACTGAGGAGGTTAGATTTGAGTCCGAGTCCTCCGGACAAGCTGAAATTGCTAAAGTTGTTGTCAAGAAGAGCAAAGAAGACTTATATCTGAGGCATCCGGACCTGCCGGAGAGCCTTGAGGGGAGAGTAGGACCATGTTTTCATAAGGTCGAGCTCAAATATCTTTCATCTCTGTTAAAGACCAAGTATGCGTTCATTCATACTAAAGATCTGGGACGACTTCGTACTAAGTGGAGGATCCCTGAGAATGTAAAAATCTGAATTCCCATCGATCCGGAGACCCCGATGGATTGCAAAAGAAATGAGATAGTCTTCTTTACGGAGCTATTCAACTGGGGACTTAGGTTCCCACTGGATCCGGAGATAGTGCGCTATTTCCACCTAGTCAAGCTATATCCAACACAATTAAGCCCTAACGGTTGGTACACCTTGATGTCATGCATTATGGCGTCTAGGCTGTCCGGAATCCCTCTTCCTATGGAAGAGTTCGCAGCTGTGGCTAGTTTGTGCAAGCATCATCAGTTCCCTTTCTATCACTTTAACATGGGGAACGATCTTAAAGCTGTTGATGATCTCCTGGAGTTGGAGAATAAATGGAGGAGCCAGTTCTTGTTTGTTAGTGGCTCATGGGAGAATGGCAAGAAAATCAAGGCCGGGGAGAATCCTAGCCTTCTTCGAAGTAGATAGAGGAGCGATCGTAAGTTTTACTTTAAGTTTTTGTTCGAATCTATCTTTTCTTTAGGTTTATGCTAATCAGTTACTCTCTTGTTTTATCAGAGCTGCCAAAGGAGTTCGGAGACTACCTAAAAGCCGGACAGGTCACCTGTGGCAAGATAAACGCTTGGGCCGCAGAGAACTGGGAGAACCGGTTTCACAAAGCTTTTACTCCTGGGAACTTAGCGAGATCCCACCTGTGGAACACCACAGGTCGAAGGGATCTAACTTGGGAGGAGTTCTCCACCCAACCTGATGAAGATGTAGTGCTGAGAAGGTCTCATGAATTGGATGGGACCCTCTTCCTTCCTGCCCGGGCCAAAGCCCCAAGTAAAATGAAGGGCAAGAAGAAGAAAGGCAGGAAAGCGGTAGAGGATACTGAGAAAGAGGCTCCCACAGGTTCAGAGGTGCCAGCCCAGGCTCAAGTTGATTCAAACCTTCTACAAGTGGTAGAACAGGAGAGCGAGAAGCAATGAGTGAATCCCCCAAAACCTACAAGGGCTTCTAAACGGACTCGCAAACAAGCGAGTGACAGTGCTGATAGGGAGGTAAAAAAGAAAAAGACTTCCCAAGGAGATGAGCTTGCTCTCCGGGATCCGGAGCCCACTTTCCCAACTGACCCGACGTTGGCCGAAGAGATCCCAGGGAATCTTAATGAAGGGATTCCAAGAGAATTCCATACTGATGAGATTGAAAGGGGAGAGATTAACATGGATGAAGTGGACGTCACCGGTCTGGGTCCTCTAGGTGATTACTTCCTTGACCTGTCTAAAGATGAGTTCGCAGGGCCATATGTTCCCCCAAGTAGCTCCAACATAGTAAACTTCAATGGTAGAACTTTCTTGGTTTCCAGTGAGAGGGATGTTATAGCCCATTCTCTCCTTAGCAACGTGCAACCAGTACTTACTCTGGAAAGGCAAGTCCGGAGTCAGGCAGACACCATCAAAGACCTCAAGTCTGAGAAGGAGAAGCTGGCCGATGACCTCAGGACTGCTGCTACTAAAGTTGACTTGCTTAAGGAGTCGAACGAACAGCTAAAGAAGAATCAAAATGAAACCAACACAAAAGTTGCTTCCTTAGAAGAGACTGTAAAAGATCTCCGGGCTAAGCTGTCCGGACTGGAGAAGGACTTGACAGCCTCAAGAGGAGAGACTGCAGCAAAGGAGAAGCTTGTCACCAATCTGACCACTGACAAACTTGCTTTAGAGAATGCAGTGAATCAGGCTGTTGAAGAGAAAGCTGCTTTGGTGAAGGATCAGGAGGCCATGATCAAGGCCAAAATCAATGCTTATGCCAGGGAGATGATACGGAGTGAAGAATTAATGATTGAAAAGGTGAAGTCCGATATGGTCCTCCTGTTTCACGAGAAGTTCCCGAAGAGGAGACTAGGGGACTTATGGCGCTATGTAGATGACGATGATCTCCCATACTGGACCATGGTTGATGAAGGGTACACTGATGTGTCCTCGTCTGGTGATGAAGAGGAAACCGGAGAGAGTCCAGGTGAGGAAGAGATTGACCTCAAGGGTAAGAAGATCGTCGAGGAGAAAAGCAACATCAAGAGCAAGAAAACAGATGAGGGTGAGCCATCTTCAAAGGCTCCACCTTAATTTATAATTTGTTTTGTTTATCTTTTGCTTGAACCAAAGTCCTTGGAAGGCCAAGGCACCTTTTTTGTGATGCTGTCCGTATTATTCGGACAGGTTTTTGTATTGTGCTCAAACTTGTTCAAAAAGTCCTTGGAAGGCCAAGGCAATTTTAAGTTATTGAATGAACGTTTTTATTTTGTTTAACCATCCTCTTCTTTTATTATTTGTCTTACTTCAGATAGCTAGAATTTAAGTAGCTTTGAATTACTGTATTATGATAGTGCTTAGTTTCTCTGGCTAGAATTTAAGTAGCCCTTAGACCTTTCAGTCCGGGTAGTATGACAAACAACAGAATTTTGCAAAAACTTAGAAAATTATTGAAGAAGGCTCCAAGTTTTATTGAAAGCTCTCCGTGGCGCCGAAGAGAGGAAGTGGTATTCCCCCAAATATTTACATGGATGTTTAAACAAGTAAATATTTACATAAGTTTTATTCCAAGTACATTCGAAGGTGTTCAATATTCCAAGGGTGAGTTAAAACCCTGCCATCTTTGTCTTCCAACCAGTATGTCCCAGGCTTGATTCTTTCAACCACAGTATACGGACCCTCCCAAGTTGGGGCCAGCTTTCCGAAGAGCTTTTCCTTGGTATGCAAGAAAACTTTCCTCAACACCTTATCTCCTGGTTCAAAGTCCCTTCTTTTAACTTTAGAAGCAAACCGGCTTCTCATCAAGCCCTGATAGTGTGCCATTCTAAGATGAGCTTTTACTCGCCTTTCTTCAATTAAATCAAGTTGATTTCTAATTGTCATCTCATTAGCCTGTCCGGAGAAGTTATGAACACGAAATGAGGGGAGTGTCTTCTCTATGGGAGCTACTGCATCCATCCCATAGACCAAGGCAAAGGGGGATTCTTGTGTTGCAGCCCCAGGTGTTGTCCGGTAGGCCCACAAGACTTCTTGTAAATAACTAGGCCACTTCCCAGCAGCCCCTTCCAAATTTTTCTTTAAACCGGACAGTATCGTTCTATTAGCCACCTCAACTTGCCCATTGGCCTGTGGGTGGAAAGGTGAAGAAAAGCAATGCTGAATACCCCTTGAGGCACATAAACTTTCCATTTCTCTGTTGTCAAACTGTGGCCCATTGTCTGTTGTTATTCTCTGGGGGACACCAAATCTGCAACATATGTTGGATAGAATGAACTTTATAACAGCTTTTGATGTTGTCTCTGCCAAGGGGGCTGCTTCTATCCACTTCGAGAAGTAGTCAATGGCTACAATTATGGTTTTGCGCCCTCCGGACGCCACAGGGAGAGGCCCAACTAAGTCCAATCCCCATCGAGCAAAAGGGATGGGCTCAGAAATTGATTCCAAAGGAGTGGCTGGTACATGAATTTCATTGCCGTACCTCTGGCATGGGTCACACCTCCTTACCAGCTCCTTAGCATCTTTCATAATTGATGGCCAATAATATCCGGAGAGAAGCACTCTTCTTGTTAAAGCTCTAAATCCACAATGGGCTGATCCCTCACCATCATGCAATTCGGAGAGAACCATTTGTGACTCATGATCCCCTAAACAGCGTAGGAGAGGTTTGCTATAGGACTTTTTGTACAAGACTTCTCTAATCATAATGAAACCACGAGCCTTGTGTTTCAATGTTCTGGCTTGTGATTTTTCCAAGGGTACGATGCCATCGGACAGATATTGCATAAGGGGAGACCTCCAGTCTTGAGGCCGGTTTACTTGTATTTCAAAGACTTCCTCTTTTTCACCTTCATCAAGTTGAATAGAAGGGCTTTCGAGCACATGGATCCATGGATAGGACTCCGTATATGCTATTGTTGCCAATGAGTCTGCTAGCTCATTCTCTGCCCGGGGAATATGTTCATAGACAACAGCTTTAAACTTCAATGCCTCATTTTTCAAGAGAAGTAAATACTTGACCAATTGTTCCTTTCTAGCTTCTGATAGGCCCAAGGCATGGTGGACAAGCAATTGGGAGTCGCTTAGCAGCTTGACCTTTTTTCTCCACAGATGTAGGCCAATTTCAACCCAGCTATAGCTGCTTCGTATTCGGACTCATTATTGGATGCCCTGAAAGCAAAACAAATAGCTTGGAACATGTTGTCCCCATAGGGGGAAGTGAGACATATTCCTGCCCCAGATCCTATGGTACTGGATCCTCCGTCTGTTCGGACAATCCATACTTTTTTGTCTTTTGAATCAGCAGGTTGTTCTGAATCCCTATGAGAATGGAATTCGACCAGAAAGTCAGCCACAGCTTGAGCTTTTACTGCTGTCCGGGGAGCAAAGTCTATGTCGAAGTCCCCCAACTCTACTGACCACTTTGTCATTCTGCTTGAAATGTCTGCTTTTTGAAGGACATTCTTTAAAGGGAAAGATGTCCGGACAACGATAGGATGAGCCTGAAAGTAAGGCCTCATTTTTCTTGCAGCTATCACCAAAGCCAATGCTAGTTTTTCAAGTTTCAAGTAACGCCTCTCAGCATCAATCAAGCTTTTGCTGATGTAGTACACTGGGTGAGGATACCCATCAACCTCCCTCACTAACACAGCACTGATGGCACAACTTGAAACAGCCAGATATACAAAGAGAGTCTCCCCGTTGATTGGTTTGAACAAAGTCTTGGGAGAGGACAGATGCTTCTTGATTTCATTGAATGCCTCATCACACTGTGGTGTCCACTCAAACCCCTTTGCACCCTTTAAGGTTTGAAAGAATGGAGCACATCTGTCCGAAGACCTGGAGATGAATCTGTTCAAGGCTGCTAACCTCCCCGTTAATCGCTGTACTTCTTTAATGTTTCGAGGAGGCTCCATTTGGAACAAAGCATTGAGTTGGTCCGGGTCGGGCTGTATTCCATGCTCACTTATGATATACCCTAAGAACTTCCCGGACTGCACTCCGAACACACACTTTTCAGGATTCAACTTTAAATTCACTTTGGCCAAGTTGGCAAAAGTCTCTTAGAGGTCGGACAAGTGCAACTGCTCATCCACACTCTTCACCATCATATCGTCAATGTAAACTTCCATATTTCTTCCAATTTGATCAGCAAATGCCTTATTGACTAACCTTTGATAAGTAGCCCCAGCATTTTTCAAGCCAAAGGGCATCACCTTGTAGCAGTGTAAACCTCTATCAGTGACAAAAGTGGTATGCTCTTGATCTTTTGGATCCACTTGGATCTGATTGTACCCGGAGAAAGCATCCATGAAGGAGAGTAGCTTGTTCCCAGAAGTAGAGTCTACTAACTGATCTATCCGGGGTACCGGATACAAATCTTTTGGGCAAGCTCGATTGAGGTCTGTGAAGTCAATGCACATGCGCCATTTACCATTCTTCTTTTTTACCAAGACAAGATTGGCAGTCCACAAAGGGTACTGAGATTCTTTAATGTGGCCCATCTTTGCGAGTCTGTCAACCTCTTGTACAATGACATCAGCTTTTTCTTTTGAGAAAGCTCTCCTCTTTTGTACCACTGGTGCCACGTCTCTCCGGACAGATAGGTGATGGGAAATCACCTCTGATGGAACTCCAGTAACATCAGCGTTGCACCAAGCAAAAACATGCTGATGGTCTTTTAAGAATTTCAACATCTATTCTTTCAACATTGGTGGCATTCTGGACCCTATCTTAACATTTTTTCCCTCTTCCAAGCAGTGTGTTTCAACCTCTTCAATTGGTATCAACACTCCGGGGGTCTCTCTGGGGTCATCAATTTCACCCTCACCCCCAGAAAGGCCCTCAAACTGCTATTGGTCATTTATATGGACTACCCCCAGCGTTCGTGGAGCCAAGGCAGTGGCATAGCATTCTCTTGCAACTTTTTAGCTGCTCCGGACAACCCCAACCTGCCCCTGAACAGCATATTTCAGACATTGATGGACTGTCGATGCCACTGCATGCATCCTAGAGAGCCAAGATCTCCCTAGAATAGCATTGTAGCAAGTGGGACAATCCACCACAATGAAGAGTATTCTGACCGTTTTCTTGAAAGGGCCCCTGCCCAACAACACTTCTTCTTCAAACTCTCCGATTACATCGGCTGAGCTGCCCGTAAAGCCCATGATCGTCCTGTCTGACTTTTGAATCACAGCTGGATTTTTCATTTTCTTGTAAGTGTCTAGGAAAAGGATATTGGCAGAGCTCCCAGTATCTACCAGGATTCGCCTTATCTCATTGCCCCCTATAGATGCTCCTATAACAACAGCATCCTCATGAGGGCCAGCGATGTCTCTCAAATCATCCCCATCAAAGACAATGAATGGGAATAAACTTGACGATTGATAAGAGGTCATGCCCCCTTCTAGCTGGGAAGCCAAATTATGAACATGCCTTTTTCTTGATGAAGTGGTAGGAGCCGTTACAGTGTCCCCTCCAAAAATTGTCAGTGACTCGAAGAATTTAATGAGTCCGGAGACCGATCTAGAACGCTCCTCTATGGCACCCACTCTGTTCCTTGTTGGATCAGGATCCAAGTATTCAGATTCCACATCAAACCTTTCAATAATTACCATAGCCCCCTCCGGGGCAGCATTAACCGGACCAGCCCGGTGAGTGTTGTCAGGCCTGTTGCCTCCTCTCCTTTTAACGTATGCACCCAATTTTCCTCTTTCGATCAGGTTTTGAACCTCTTGTTTCAATGCTATGCAATCATCAGTAGTATGGCCAATATCATTGTGGTACTGGCAAAAAGAATTGTTTCGATGTTCTCTGGGAGACTGCAAGGTTGCCGGTCTCCGGTAGTGTACTTCATCTTTTGTTTTATCGAAAATGGTTGCCACACTTTCTTTGAGTTCTGCAAACCACTCCGGTTGGACCCATGGCCCTCTTTTGTTTCTAGACTGTTGGCTTTGTGCAGGAGCAGCTGGTTGAGACTGAGCTTTTACCCTTCCATGCCCCTGTCCGGTTTCCCTTGCTTTGTTCCCGGACTGATTTTGATTTGGGGTTGGTGCCACCGGGGTGGATCTCACCTGCCTGTGCACCCTGGTCTTCTTTGTTTCATCAACATTTATTTGTTTACCAACTTGGTTTAGCAATCCTCCCCAGGTCATGGCCTTCTTCCTGGTCACTGAATCGGCCAGGTTGCCTGGGTTCAAACCTTATCTCAGGGATGCTATTGCCACCTGTTCGAAGCAATCAGCCAACCCGCTTTTTGTGTTTACAAAGCGACTTATGTATTCCTTTAACGACTCGTTTGGTTCTTGGGCACAATGGATTATGGTATCTTCATTACCTTTTAGCTCCTTACTCCCCACAAATTGCCTCCGAAAGGCCACCCAAAAAGTATCAAAGTCTCTGATACAACCCTAAGGCAGGCTGTTGTACCACTTCAGAGCACTCCCCGTGAAGGACTGGGAGAATGCCCTACAGAGTAGTTTATCATCATCATCAAAGTTCATCATGAAGTTCTTGAATTGCTCCAGATGATTGTCCGGATCAGTACTGCCATCGTACTTCTCCATCTTGGTGCTATCAAACCTCTTGGGGAGGTTCCCGGACAGTATTTTAGAAGACAATGGCGATTGCCTCCAATTCCTCCCACGACTGAACGCAGTATTCTCATTAGGAGTTGCAAAGATACCTGGCTCATCATGGAAGGCAAAAGGATCCATCAGCATCCGGTCTACATGCCTCCGGTTGTGAGATGACCCCTTCCCAATGTGCCTTTTCATTCTTCCATGGTGATCTCTTTTCCTGGAATACTTCTTAACTTGTTTCTGTTTTTTCCTGGTTTGCCCCTCATCACTGCTAGAGGACAAGGATTTTTCATTTCCCTCACTGTCCGAAGAGCTGTCCGAAGATTCTGAACTCGAATCAGAACTCTCCACGGGCTTGGACCGGTGAGACTTTTTAGAACTAGCATGTGTCTTTTTAGTGCTCACATGAGTTTTTGAAACCTCATGCTCTCGAGGGTTATCAGAGCGATGAGCAACTGATGCTTTGGATTTCTCCTTTATGCCCATCTTGGCCTTTTCAGCCCTCAGAGCTTCTATTTCAACCCTCAACCTGTCACGCTCTTGGACAGTATACTCATCGTTCTCTTCCACCACTTCGAGCAAAGCTGGTGGAAGCTCTGGATTATCCGGATTCATTCGGACATAATTTCTTTACTTGGTTTTGAATACTTGATTCAGGCACCGTCGCCTCCCACCGTGGTCGCCAATTTGGTGTGGATAAAAGTTGCCTGAGGGTAGGCTGGTAATTTTAAGTGGAGTTTTAAACGGAGTTAGGGTGTTTCAGGGTGGTGTGAAGGTGTTTCAAGGTGTTTCAAGGTGGAGAGATAATTAAGCAGCTTGGCAGCAGTAAATTTTATTACCCATAGTTAATGCTGGTGGTTGGGCATTTATAGTGTGATATTTGGGCCCTTATGGGCTTTTGGGTCAAGTTTAATGGACCCGGGTCATGTTTAAAGACCCATGAGTTTTAAGCAGATGTGCAGGTAGCTTAGTCAGATAGTGTTTAGGTTTTTTAGTACTTTAGTCATAGTTCGAATTGCCTTAGGCTTACAGTGTTCGAAGTCATCTATCCGGTTCAAAAGTCCTGTCTGAACTAAAGTCTTGGAGCCTGTCCGGTTTACGGGGAGATTTACTTTGGGCTACCCTCATAGGGAGCACTTCGAATTCAGACTCATCAAATATCAAAGACGTTCTCCTCAAAATATCTTATTGCACTTAAAAATATGAAATAAGAATATTTCAATCAATCCGGTGCTGAGATTATTAAGAGGTAATGGGGGATTCCAGACAACGTAAACATTTGATCATATGGTGTGAACGAACTAGTAGTCTATCTAGAAATTCTGAAATGGGGCCTTTGGTTTCTGTTGGACCAAGTTGTGGTAGACTACTTCGAAATAATCGAACGCTGTCCGACCAAAAAAAGGTCCCGATCTTTGGTTTACCTTGTTTCCCAACATAATGGTGTCAAAAGCTTACCAAGATAGCTCTACACATAGAACAATTCATAGCCAAACTGGACTTCAATAAACCTTGTTCTTCCATTCTATTATTTGACCCTCGAAAACTTTTCGAAGATAATCGACAATCTTCTCGAGGCATACAAAATATAGAAGCATAAATTCTTCTTTATTTCTAGTTGTTGGAAAAACGACAATGAGAATTCAACAGATAATCTCTCAAAATTGTATCTCATATGGAAGAGCACAAATAAGTTGTATGATTCTCTTATGTACTTTTCCCTCATATCATACTAACTTTGGTTGTATGCGGGATATATTGTAAATAGATTGGCTGATCCATATGCACCTATCATGCTTCTTGCTCGGAATAGATCCCCGAACCATAAACCAAAGAAAGATTTGAAGAAAAAATCTCAACGTACTCATTTGAAATACCAAAAAAGGTGAGCAAAAAAAATCAGAGAAGAATGCTGCAAAAAATTGCATTCTTAAAATTGAGCAATCCTAAGTTGAGGCATCCAAAAAATAAAAAAAGTAGATGTCTCAAAGAAAAAGAAAAGCTCACCCTCGAAAGCTCCCCATGTAACTGCTGAAATGAATGTTGTTGATGTGTCCTCCCCAAATCCGATATCGAATATCGAGGGGGGAGAAAAACATAACAAAGATCAAGACTTCTAGATCGAGCCTCAGCTTCAAGGAAATCAGAAATTATGTTATTGAAATGGGAATTGAGAGTGTCAAAGCTGCCCCAAAGAATGAACTAGAATTGGTTGACACTCAACCTGGATTGCATTAAACATATGGCCCGCCTTGTCCTCTGGGAACTCCTTCAGATGCTTCCGTCTTGCACAATTCATTTTCTCCACACCCTTCAAGTGAACCATCCGTTGAACTTACTCCTCCCTTTTTAAAACCTTGAAAGTACTGCCAAACAGATATGTAAAGAAGTTGTATCTGCTCAAAATCAATTGGTGCAACTTGCAAAGGATATGGCTTGGTGGAAAAAAGAATCTTCCCACAATAAAATGAGCTAATATATATAACAAAAATCTGATCGAGCAATTCCAAGACTTTTAAGAGGACAAGTCAGAGTTCCATAGTAGGGCTATCCGGATAAAAAATCAACTGGCCTCGAAGCATGGAAAAGAATTGGAGTAACTGATTTTGAAGCACAAAGAAGAGTTAGGCGAAGAGCATGCCAACCAGATAGCACCGAACAAATTATACGAAGATAGTTAAGAAGGGAGAAATAAAGCCATTTAAGACATAGAGTCATACAAAGCTTAATCCAAAAATGAGAAAGTTGTTGCTATGAAGATTGTTGTGATTGTTGGTGCAAGTGATTGTCTTAACGCTCTAAATACTTTTAAAGATGAAGTAAAAATTTCAATGATCATTGAATTCCATCAAAGGTTTCCAAAGGAAAATATGACAGCCTATTGGCACTTAGTGCCAGAAAATTGACACCCCAAGGAAGCTTTGGTCACTATTACAAGTGATTCAGAGGAGTCTGAATCCAAATAAAATGGTGACAACAAATGTGCCTCGTCAGATAGTGAGGTTTTAGAGAGCGATGATAGCTCATCGGAGGGCAGCTCGGATGGTGCACCCAATGATAATCAGGGCATATATGAGTCATCTATATTTTATGTTTATAATTTATGATTTTTAGTATTAATGACCACCACATATGTCATCCTTAGAATTTCGGTATCCGTATATCTTGTTGGCAACTTTTGTTTGACTTGTAAGTGCTTATTACATATCACGATCTATGTTTGTGAGTGTTATTAAGAGAATTACAATTACAAATATGAGATGCAGTTAAAACAACCTCACCCCATAAATTAATATGAAATTTTAATTAACTAGCAAGATATTAGTCATCTTGATTAAAGTTTTGTTTTTGCGCTCAACCAATTAATTTTGTTGCAGCGTGTAAGGTGTCAAACATTGTTTTCTCATTTTCTTCACGAAAACTAGAAAATTCTTATGAGAAATATCCCCAACCTCGATCATTTTATAAGATAATTATCTTAGTGCCTAATTGATTTTCTACTTCTACTTTGCAGATCTTAAACATACTAAAGACATTATCCTTATATTGAAGAAAATATCGTTTAACTCACATATTTCGGTATAAATTAAGTCTAACAATTTTGTGCATCTTTTAAATGACTTGTAAGGTTTTTAATAATCTTTGATTCTATACACAATTCATATTTTTAATATAAACTTATATCACATTTTATAAGTCACGTTTTAACAATTCTGGTTATTGTACTATATCTTATCTGAATAAGTCTACTATGACATACCAAATAGTCATTATAAGAACAAACATAAATAAAATTCTTCATTCTACTAATTTATTTTTTGGTAGTATATAGTTTTACCATTCTATTATAGAGTATCATTTCCCAACGAAGATACCGTCTTTGGTTACAATGATTTTACCAGATTTGTATACATAATAAATTCCATAATTGGTCCAAGATCACCCAACACCAAGTTTTTGTTCATTTTTGGAACATATAAAATATTTGTACCATATATCATTTTTCCATTTGTAAACATTAACCCAATGTTTCCATGTCCTTCTAATTTTGATATGTTGGTGTTATCTATTTTCACCTCACATGTATCACTACTCATTGAAATAATTTGAATAGATATTTATTATGAGCAATATGCACGAATGCACATGTATCATACCACTAGTAAGTATATTTTTCTTTCACAATATTGACTTCTATCACCATTTCTATAACTTTATTTTCTATATTGTTTACACTTTCACTCTTATTTCAAAGATTTGTATAATTTGACCAATTTTATGACACATAATCCCACTCGGTTGGAAATATCTTATGTTAACAGTCATGGAATTTTTTTCTCTAGAAAATTCCTCATTTTTTGTAGACATGAGTATTTTAACTACGTGTTTACATTCAAGAGTTTAGGGGAGAAGTAGATTTTCTACTAAAACCTTATGAACTACAACCATACGGGATTTTAAAGTACATAATTTTTCCTTAGTATGCTCTAAATCTAAAACCCAATATCGAGGATGCCACATTGTCATTCTTCCTTGCACGTTTTGTTTTATAACATGGATCCATTTGAACTCAATATTTTATTCATAACAATACTTTTTCCATTTTCACGATCACTAATTATTTATTATTATTATTATTATTATTATTATTATTATTATAAAATAGAGACATTAAAACAATAACATACATATTTTAATCAAGATAAAGTTCTTCAGATTTTTGCTAGAAATTCTTCGTAAACTGTGAAAACTTGAGACACATATGATTTTTTTTTCCAAAAAGAATTATGTTGATCTATTGCTTAGATATTTTTGGGACATTTTTTTGAGATATAATAAGCCTTTAGATTTAGATTACAAGCCTAAGAAAATCTAAACCTAATGACAGTATTTGATACTCTATAGAGAGTTTTTTCATGTTTTTATATTTTTTGTCAAAGTTCTTTTTTTTTATTCTTAAATGATTTAGTTATTTATAGAGTTGATTTAAAAATTATAAACAATTCTAACATTTCATAAATCTATATGCAAGATCGCAACCTTTTAAGAAGAACTTTTTCGGAGAAATATTTTATTTCCAAAAACAAATATATATAAGCGTCTGGGGGGCTTTTTCGTGACCAATCCTGCTTTGGTAGTGGTAAAGCATGGTCATATATCAGAATACCTAATACAAAGTTTACTGAGTCTAAAAAAATATGTGTTGATCTGTCTAATCTTCGAATTTTGCACTTTTCCATAATCAACCTTGTGTTGATCTCGGCAAAGACTCATCGCGTCGAGTGTTGGTGTGTTTATTGTGAACACCACGAGTCTGATCGCGGTAAACCTTATCCTGAACCGTTTGCCTTCCTTGTTTGCTTTATCAGCTTCTATGACCAGAATATTTTTTACGACGATACATATATAATTAATATTTTTAACACGATGTGTACCATGATCATGACTATTAAGATCTTATGTTGGAGAAAACTAAGGTAATTAGTTGGCTCATAGAGGTTTTGAATTTTTTTTTCATAGTGGGTAATGCTAATTATTTGATAACATATGAATTTTTGTAAACAATTATAAAATGTTGTATTGAGTGAAGTAAAATTTTATATATAGAATAAAATATATAAAAAACTACATATGAAATTTTCAATGGACTGCAATCTCATTAAAAAACATATTTTTTTTTAAAATAGTGATAAATTAGAATAAAATATGATGGAAAAAATTATTTTCGTAAAATATATTCATAAATCATATATATTTTTCATTTTAAAGATATGTAACATAAATATGATCATGTATCTATAAATTAAATTATTTAACAATTTAAATTTTAGAGTAATTAATAAAATAATATGATGCGATAGGGAAAATTTGATATCATAACATAGGTTCAACTTATATGAATATAAAGTGTTATGAAATAATAAATATATGATATATAGATCAATAAATAAAAACAATATTTTGTGTAAGTAATAATAATTATTGCTAAAAGGAGAAAACAATATTTTTTATATGACCATCTTAGTGTTAGTGATAATTAATAAGGTGGTACAAATCATTTTTGAAAGTTTTATTGAGATAATTGAGTCTAAAAAATCAACAATGAAATATACTATCAAGTTAGTCAATATTACATTTGGAAAGAATAAACTACAAACTACAAGTGTTTTTTGGACAAGTTTGAAAACAAAACGTTTTTTTGAATAATAATTTTCTTACAAATAAGAAATCAAAAGATATATTTATAGAATAAATTTATATCCGGTGAGTATCCACCACAAATTCATTACGACATTCAATCCAAAATATTTATGGTTAAACTAAAGTAAGAAAAAAAACAAAACACTAGGCCAACAAACTAGAAGATATTTTGAAGATTTAGTCATAATATGACTAGATAAGAAATTAAAATGAAAGACTTTTAATATTTGGAACTTAAATCAATTAGTACCCAGTATAAATTTAAAGTTTTATCTTATTTTCAACCTTGTTTTAATACATATATGATATGTTGAAAGTCCACGTGTGGATTATGTGCACCAAGATTCAATACGAGGATTTTTTTATTGAATATCAAAATAAAGTTGTCAAAAAAGAGTTGACAATCAAAGAGGATAAAAAGAGTAACATAGTGAGTATAAGCTAAATCTAAAAGGAAATGAATCCAACACCCAACCCAAAATCCAAACTAGTACGATAAGAAACCTTTGAAAAAATGGCAGTTTCTTGCGATACAATCTTCCTAAACATATTTTGAATAATAATAAAATATTATGTTATAATTGTGAAGGAATATAGAATTAAATCCATAATTATACCAAAAAGTGGGCGGAAAAATCACTTGTTCCAAATACCATGAACGTGGCTACTGTTGGGAATATGGATACCGCATATTTTGTATTTGTATATAAGTAAGAACAACTGATCTCAAAACTTGTATGATATTGTTCGCTTTGGACCTGAAGGACCGCACATATTTTTTTTGGGTCCATTTCCAAAAGGCCTCATATTCGTTGGGATATGTTCTTACTTATATACCACTGATCATTCTCATGTTTAACCGATGTGGTATATGAGACTTTGGTCGCCACCCTAACAATACTCCTCTCGAACAAAGTATCACTCTAGCCTCATCTCAATTGACTTCCATTCGCCTACTCTAGTCAGGTGGAATGATGCATGACCTCTAGAGTTAGGGTGGATCTATCTGCTCACTATAAGATGATATTGTGACACGCATTGGTTAAGCCACCTGCTTGATGAACTAGCATGCACTCCATTTATATATGACATTGCACCGCTCCATGATCAAGACATCTGCTTGATGAGACATCAAGCGCTTCATCTGTACAGTAGATCATTCACCTTGAGTATAACTCATGGCTTTTGGTAGCATGTCCAGCATCTGAGAATTTCATCCACATCATACCCGCCACATCGCGTTTCGTCTGAGCATGGCTCTGTGGGAATATGGGTACTGCATATTCCGTTTATGTATATGAGTAAGATCAAACAATCTCAACACTTATATGATATTATCCACTTTGGCGTTCGAAGGTCCGCACAGATTTGTTTTTGGTCCACTTCTAAAAGGCCTCAAACTAGTTGAGACTTTGGTCATGTTTAACTGATGTGGGGTGTGGGACTTTGGTCAGCTCCCTAACAATCATACGCCAAGTTTGCAAGCGATCTCAGAGAGAACACTATCTATAATAACCATCAATATAAAAATATAAAAAACAATGATAATAACTATTCGAAAGAGCATATACTATCATTTCCAAAGATGGTGATGTTAAAGGCACACTATATATTTGTAAATACTTTGAAAATATATAGTTTTATATTGGTGGAACATATTATTTTATAGCATCAAATCTTGTGTACAACTTGGTTTAGATCTAATACCATTAGATCATGCTGTATATTTTACAACACCATTAAGGTATACTTTAATACTAAATCAAATATGTAATAACTATCAAATTATACATAAAAAATAAATGATGGCTACTTAATATTATTTTTCATGGCTCGTTTTAAAGTTTTTATTAATATGGATCGGCTAATTACCTTCTATGTTACTTTAATTTGTTATATAAAAACCATAACACATTCTAATTCTATGAAAAAATAACTTATGTTTTGCTGTAATCCAAAACAAGATTTGCTTATTACTGGTTATCTTACTCGACTATAAGAAAATAAATATTCAAGTTAAAATCTCAAACTCTCATAATATATGAATTTAAAACCATTTAATAAATATAGTTAGATTACCTTTTGGTGATGATTATTTTGAACTGAGGGTAATTTCGTCAGGTGTTTTAGAGAATTTCAAAAGTATTAAATGTTTAGGTATTTTGTAGTGAGAGATTTAAGTTGTCTAGTTGTATTAAATGTTCATTACCCTCATTAATGAAAATGATTGGGTATTTATACCCTTAATTATGGATACATGGGCTTTCGGGTCAAGTTGTGAAACCGGGTCGAGTTTAAAGACCCATTAGCTCTTAAGTAGCTTAGCACCTAGCTTAGTCAAAAGGTGTTTAGGGTTTTAATACTTTTGTCCTGTCCGGATAGTTCAGTGGGCAGTTATTTTCTGAATTACCCCTGTCCGGTTTTCTCAGTGAGTGGTGGTGAATAAATCTGGACTCATCAGTAGCCCATTTTATAGGTTTTGTCAAATATCTTTCTTTACTATTTCACCATCTTCAACACTCCATAACTTCTTTTCTCAAATCTTTTTACCTTTCATCCCAAAAACTTCTCTTGGATAGTTTTATGTTCACAGCGAGAAACGCTCTTTTGAAAGGTGGTTGGTTAAATCTTTCTGAGCTAGAGAAAGCAGAAAAAGTTGAGCGTGAGAGACGTATTGCTAGTGGTCATCTAGTCTCTCCAAGCAGTAAGTTTGATACACCATCCTTAGAAGCTGATCAAGGATCGTCTTCTGCTAAATGCCCAAAACCTAAACGTTTATTTCAACCAAAACTCTCGCCAATCTCATCAGGCTCCTCGGTTCAGGAGTCTCAGCCTTCTTCCGTAAAAAAGAAAGCAATATCGAGTGTTAGGAAACCTTCTCCGTTTATCGCTATGGGATCTGACATTGAGAAATCCCCAGAGAAAACCAACCCTTGTCGGACAACGCGCCTTGTAAAAGGCCAAGCAACAGGCTGACAACCCAAATCCTCCGAAACGGGGGCCTCTAAGTCTGCAACCAAGGATAAAGCCTCCAGATCGGAGACATCTATCAGATCCCCAAGAGACAAACCCTCAGGATCCGAGGCAACCAGAATTACTTCTCATACCAAGTCCTCCGGAGCTGAGCCCCAACCGGACACCAGACTTTTAAGAGAGACTGACGCTCAACCGTCCAGACAAACTGCTAAGCTACAAGGTGGCACTCTTCCATCCACAACGGCTGATAAACCTTCCATAGTGATGGAAGAAGTTATGGAGGATAGTGTCGAAGAGGCCCCATTTGAAACTGAAGCTTCTAGACAAACTGGAGATGCTGCCTCTGACAAAAAGGGGAAAGGCAAGGAGAAAGTCTGCATGACCCATCCGGATCTACCGGAGAGCCTGGAAGGCAAAGTGGGACCTTGTTTTCATAAGGTCAATGTGAAGTAACTGCTATCCATACAGAACATCAATTATTTCTATACTCACACCGCTGAGCTGGGCCGGATCTGAGCTAAGTGGGGGATCCCTGAATCAGTGAAGGTGAGAATACTAGTCACACCGGAAACTCTGATGGACTGCAAGCTCAATGAGATCGTCATCTATACCGAGTTATTCAATTGGGGGATCAGATTCCCCTTGGATCCAGAAATTGTCAGGTATTTCCACCTGATTAAACTCTGTCCAAACCAATTGAGTCCAAATGCTTGGTATACTCTCCTCGCCTGTATCATGGCGTTAAGGCTGTTCGACATTCCTCTCCCAATGGAACAGTTTGCTGCAGTGACTAGCCTTTGTAAAAACCATCACATCCCATTCTATCACTACATTACGGGAGATAATTTTAAAGTGGTGGATGATCTGTTAGAGTCGGAGAAAAACTAGAAGACTCAGTTCCTATTCATCAGTGGGACGTGGGAAAATGGAAGAAAAATTAAGGCTGAGGTCAATCCTAGTATGCTTACCAATAAGTATTCTACTTTGTTTGTCTACTTTGTTTGTCTTTCTTATTTTGCACAAATTTTATTTCTGAATTACCTCTTCTCTTATGTCAGTATTGCCGAAGGAGTTCTCCTATTATTTGGAGGAGGGCCAGACCACATGCAGGAAATTAAACGCCTTGGCTGCTGACCGTTGGGGGAATGTCTTCCACAACTACTTTACTTCAGGCAACTTGGTGAGATCCCACCTTTGGAACACTACGGGCCGGAGAGATCTCACTTGGGAGGAGCTGACTACACCACCTCCTCCGATCGTTATACGTAAGAGAATAGAGGAGAAGGATGGCAAAATGGCCTTGCCCTCCAGAGCCAAAGCCCCAAACAAAATGAAATGGAATGGCAAGAAAAAAAGGCTGCAATAGAGGTTGTTCGGGGTACTGCAGAGGAGATCGCTCCGAAGAACCAAGGAGCACAGACCCAAGGAGGGATCAATGCTACTTTACTCAAAATAGTTGAAGATGAGAGAATTAGGGAGGCAGTTGGACCTCAAAATCTTCCAAAGCCTCTTAAAAATGACCGAAAAAGGGGAGCAAGTAGTGATGAGAGGACTGCTAAGAAGAAGACGGTCTCCCTGGGGGATGAAGTAATCATTCGCCCCTTAGAGTCCCTACCTCCAACGGATCCAACTGACCCCACCTTGGCAGAGCAGATCCCCACTGATCTACAATTCGGGGAGGGTACCAGAGGGGATATTAATATTGATAGAGTAGACATCAGTGGCCTCCAAAACATTGGTCTTTATTTCAGAGAGTTTGAGAAAGACGAATTTGCTGGCCCCTAGCTTCCTCCAAGCTCCTCCAATATGGTGACTTTTAACAGTAAGTCCTTCATTGTCTCAGGGGAACACGACGTGGTGACTCACTCTCTGTTGGGCCATATTCAGCCAATGCTCAACTTGGAGAGGCAAGTAAAAAATTAGTCTGCCCTCATCAACACCCTCAACACAGACAAGGAGAGATTGTCTACTGATCTTCTCAACGCTAACCAGAATATTGAGACATTGAAGAAGGAGCTTGAGGAGTTGAAAAAGGATCTGGCAACCAAGTTGGTTACCTCGGAGATAGCTAACACAGAGCTCCAAACCAAATGCACCGGTTTGGAAAAAGATCTTTCCACCTTGAAGGGAGACATGAAGACCACGAACAATATCATCCAAACGTTTTCTGGTGACAAGACTTCTCTTGAAGAGGTTGTGTCCAAGATAACCAAGGAAAAATAAAATTTGGTTAAAGAGCAAGAAAAGACAATCTAGGCCAAGATTGATGCGTATACCAATAAGGTGTGCAGATGTCAAATATGATATGGTACTTCTTGTCCACCAGAAATTTCCGAAGAGAACCCTTACTGATTTATGGAGATATGTAGAGTATGAGGACCTCCCGTTTCATACTATGGTAGAAGGCGATCGACATAGCTATAGTAGTGGAATAAATTCCACTACTGATGAAGAAGAAGGAACCGGAGAGAGTTTCAGTGACGAATCCAAAGACCCTAAGACAAAAGATGATGCAGGAACATCCAAAGGAAATGGGCCCTGAGGTTTTAACTACTTTACTTTTTATTTTGTTTTTCTCAACCTTATGAAATACTAAATTCCTTGGATGGCCAAGACATTTTTGTAACTGCGTCCGGTTTGTGTCCGGTTTAGTCTTTCTTTAAACTCAATATCCTTGGATGGCCAAGGCATATTTTACGTTTTAATATAATCACCCGGTTTTAGCCCGATAGGTTTACTTTGCTAAATTTTTGCTTTGTTTCATATTTGCTTAATTTCAATGGTTGGTGTTTAAAGAGCCCTTATTTATTTTACAAGTATTTAAGATGAGAGTGTTTAAAATCTCCGATGACAAATGTTAAATGGTCATCATTCCACCAGATCAATCCGATCTCCCAAAGATCCTTAGAAGGCTTTAAAGAAACTGTAAATCAAAACACTTCGAATATTTTAAGAAGCATCAAATTTTATTGATAAACCCAGACATCTCATTAAAACCTCCCCACGCCACCAGGGTAGGAAAGAGTATGCCCCCTAATATTTACATGGACTTTAAACAATTAAATATTTACACAACTTTCATTCCAGATATAACGGGAGGTGTTCAATATTCCAAGGGTGGTTTAATATTCTTCCATATTTGTCTTGAAGCTTGTATGTCCCAGGCTTAAGTTTTTCGGAGACCTCATAGGGCCCTTCTCAGTTTGGAGCTAGCTTGCTGAACTGCTTTTCCTTAGTATGTAAAAAACTATTCTCAGCACTTTGTCCTCTGGTCGAAAATCCCTTCTTTTGATTTTAGAAGCAAATATGCTCCTCATCAAGCCTTGATAATGGATGGTTCTAAGATGAGCCTTAACCCTTTTTTCTTCTATCAAGTCCAATTGACTTCTGATTTCCACTTCATTAGCATGTTCAGAAAAATTGTGGACTCTGTATGATGGAAGAGTTGCCTCTACAGGAGCAATTGTATTCATCCCATATACCAAGGAAAAAGGAGATTCTTGTCTAGCAGCTTCAGGAGTAGTCTGGTACGCCCATAATACTTCTTGTAAATAATTTGGCTACTTTCCTGCAGCCCCTTCTAAATTCTTTTTGAGACCAGACAGAATGGTTCATGTTTGCCACTTCAACTTGACCATTCGCTTGTGGGTGGAAAGGAGAAGAGAAGAAATGCTGAATGACCCTAGAGACACAGAAACTCTCCATATCCTTGTTATCAAATTTTGGCCCATTATCTGTGGTTATCTTTTGTGGAACCCCAAATCTGCAACAAATGTTAGACATGATAAATTTTATAACAGCTTTTGAAGTAGTTCCTACCAGGGGGTCTGCTTCTATCCACTTGGAAAAATAATTAATGGTTACAATAATAGTTATGCACCCTCCGGATGCCATCGGTAGAGGCCCTACTAAATCCAGTCCCCAACGAGAAAAAGGCACTGGCTCAAAAATCGACTCTAGTGGGATAGCTGGGATATGAATTTCATTACCATATCTTTGGCATAGGTCACATTTCTTTACCAATTCATTGGCATCTGACATTATAGATGGCCAGTAGTATCCGGCCAACAAAACCCTTCGGGTTAAAGCTCTATAGCCACAGTGTGCTGATCCTTCACCATCATGTTGTTCGGATAACACAATTTGGGACTCTTTGATTGCCAAACAACGCAAGAGAGGTCTACTAAATGAATTCTTGTAAAAGATATCTCTTATGATTAAAAAACCACGAGCCCTATGTTTCATTTTCCTTGCCACAACTTTCTCCGGAGGCAAAATTCCATCAGAAATGTATTGAAGAATGGGATATCTCCAATCTTTGGGTTGAACCACTTGTATACTCAAACTTTCCTCCTCTTCCTTGCCCTGATTGGGTTGTATGGATGAGAATTCTTGCACATGAATCCATGGGTACGACTCAGAGTATGCTATGGTTGCCAAGGAGTCTGCTAGTGTGTTCTCCGATCTAGGTATATACTCATAACTAACATTTTTGAAGTTAGCTGCCACTTCTTCAAGGATGAACAAATATTTAATAAACTGCTCTTTTTTGCCTCATATTGACCTTGGGCATGATGGATAAGAAGCTGAGAATCACTCATTAACCTGACTCTTTTAGCCTCACACAGAAAGGCTAATTTCAGACTAGCTATAACAGCATCATACTCGGACTCATTCTTAGTAGCCCTAAAAGCAAAATATATAGCATGGTATAACTTATCGCCATAGAGAGAGGTTAAACATATCCCAGCACCACAGCCCATGGTACTTGATCCACCATCTGTCCGGATGGCCCATATCTTTTGAGTTTTTTCATTTGAAGCTTGCTTAGTACTTTTGTCCGAATGGAACTCAACCAGGAAATCAGCAACAGATTGAGCTTTGATTGCAGTCCAAGGGGTGAAATCAATATCATAATCACCCAATTCTACTGACCACTTAGTCATCCTGCTTGATATGTCTGCCTTCTGAAGGACATTTTTCAAGGGAGAAAATGTCCGGACGACAATAGAATGAGATTGAAAATAGAGCCTCGTTTTTCTGGAAGTAATCACCAAGGCTAGTGCTAGTTTTTTAAGCTTCAAGTACCTTTTTTCAGCAACCATCAGAATCTTGTTGATGTAGTACACCGGACAAAGATAATTGTCCACATCTCTTACCAGCACCGCACTTATAGCACTTTCAAACACAGCTAGATATATGTACAGTGTCTCTCTATCAACAGGGTTGTAAAGAGTTTTGGGGGAAGATAAATGATTTTTTATTTCATTGAACGCCTGATCACACTGTGGAGACCAGTTAAAGTCTTTAGCACCCTTTACAGTTTGGAAAAGTGGGGCACACTTATCCGAAGACTTTGAGATAAAACGATTTAAAGCAGCTAACCTTCATGTCAACCTTTGTACTTCTTTAATATTTCGAGGATGATCCATTTGTAATAAGGCATCAAGTTGGTCCGGATCATGCTGTATCCCTTTCTCACTTATCACATACCCCAAAACAATTCTGGACTGCAGCCGAAAAACACATTTTTCTAGATTCAACTTTAAATTAACCTTCGCCAAGTTGGCAAAAGTTTCTTGAAGATCTGCTAGGTGCAACTCTTCTTCCATATTTTTTACCATCATGTCATTAATATATACTTCCATGTTTCTCCCAATCTGATCAGTAAACGCTCTGTTCACCAACCTTTGATAGGTAGCCCGAGCATTCTTCAATCCAAAAGGCATCACCTTGTAACAATGGAGGCCCCTATCTTTAACAAAAGTAGTGTGTTCCTGGTCCTTCAGATCCACCTGTATCTGGTTATAACCGGAGAAGGCGTCCATGAAGGATAATAACTTGTTCCCAGATGTGGAGTCTACCAATTGATCTATCCGGGGGACTAGATAAAAATATTTTGGGCAAGCTCTATTGAGGTCAGTAAAAACGATACACATACGCTATTTCCCATTCTCCTTCTTTACTAACACAACATTGGCTGTCCATAAAGAGTATTGAGACTCCTTTATGTGCCCCATTTTGGTAAGCCGGTCAACCTCTTGAACTTTGCCATCAGCTTTCTCTTTAGATAAAGCTTTTCTTCTTTGCACAACAGGTGCAACATCTCTTCGGATGGATAGTTGGTGTGATATAACATTCACATGTACTCCGGTCGCATCAGTATTACACCAAGCAAAAACATGTTGGTGGTTTGCCAAAAAGGACAACACTTTATTCTTCAATTCTGGTGTCATCTTAGATCCAATTTTAACATTTCTTCCTTCTGCCAGAGAGTGGGTTTCAACTTCTTCAATTGGAATCAAGAGTGGCAGTGAATGTTTTTCATAGAATTCTCTGGTTGTTTCTGTTTGGATGGTATTCCCGACCTGAAAGTTGTTCGAAGGTTGGGTCACGATAATTTTATGGAGGTACCCCCATCCTTCGTAATTCATGCTAGGAGAAAATGGGTTCTTGTCCTCACCGTCGTGTTCTGCGAGACCCTCCGGTCTGGAAATCGGGTAGTGGTCAGTCACACAATCGCCTCTTGCATTTGGAACAGTTGGTTCCCGATCACATCTAGACGATCGCCGAGTTCTTCCCCACTGTAGCCCTCAGCCCTTGCGTTGACACCCTTACCTCTCATGTCTTTGACGACATGACTCTCCTGTATCCACGTATCAACAAATCAATCAGGCTCTGATACCAAAATTTGATGCAGCGACGATAGTATCAAGAAAAAAAAATCCTAAGTGAGAAAGATAAAACAGAAAAATAAAACTAACAATACGGTTCTTAAAATTTCATTAATAAAAAATAATAAGTTTTTATTATGATGAGAGACGTCTTATTAGCTTTCTAAAAGCTCTACTATATATTACAAATAAAATATTTCCGAATCCGGATGTGATACGGATTATTTTACGCACTGATACAATTACATCGGAATTATTCTACGCACTAACATAATTTTCTAAAATAGTAAAATTATCACCGGAACAAACTCTTAAAAATCCAACAACATAACTGCCGAAACAAAATTTCGGCCTCGGCACGTTCCCGACAATTATCAGTCTGGGTTAAACTTTCGAATTGAGTACCGAATTTGTCCTATTCCCCGTCCGAATAAAAAATAAAACCAGTTGTTTGTTGAGTGATAATTGATGAATTTTTCTGCACACCATCGACTCTAAAATTATCTGCGACACTTTGAACGGGCCATAATCTTGAAAATGGTCTAAAATATAATCAAAATGAGTAAAATATAATCAAAATGAGTAAAATATAATCAAAATTTGGACGATAGTTATGGTCCAAAATATGACAAATGAAAAGCAAAACTCATGTTTCCTTTTATTTTTTATTCATAAACCCGCAATTTTAATTTTAGTATCCCACAAACTTCGGTGTAAACCAAAATAAAAGTATGCTTTATTCCAACTCTAATAGATGGCTCGAACAATGGGACAACCACGAGAGATGATTCACAACAAATATACACAACTTTCAGATAAAATGGTAAAATGCCGAAGACTAGAGTGGTTCAATAAAGTAGGTATCGCTCCATAACCAACGAACTAAAAGTTAAAATAAAAAATGGCTCCCAAAAAAATCACTACTACTCAACGTTGCATAAACTCTTATCAGGTCGCTGCTGGAGCTACAACTCTTCTTGAATTTAGAATTGGCAAGTGCGTCCTGTTCAAAAAACCAACAAAAAATGCTCAGCTTGTTGCAAAAACTAAAATAATGAGCTAAAGTAGAAGATATGAAAACATACTTGTGAGCAAAGTGAGAGCAGTTAAAAGCTTCAACACGATATATCGCTTGTTTGGTTTTTGGAAGCAAGGCCTGCTTCAATTCCAACTGTTTTGCTACTGGCATCGTACGACGAGAGGACTTGCTTCTATAAAAGACCAAGTAGATCAACCAAGCAAAGGTTAGAGACCAATAAAAGATAAAGAGTCTAGAATCTGAAACGGTGCGGCAATTCGGTCATTTTTCGTTCCATTCCGAATGGATTGAAACATAAAAGTGGACACTTACAATAGGCTCAAAATCAGGACTAGCCAAATTAACGGTGAGGTTCTTCATCAGTAACAGAACCTGTACAGACAAAGAATGATTTTAATTATAGATAGTATTATTTTAATTATCTAGCAAGTTCAGCATATGCAATTGATTTCTGCGGTGAATATCAATTATAGCTACACATTGAGTAGATAAAAGAAATGTAAACTTTCGAGTAATCTTTATTATGATAGGGCTGATTATCAAGCGACCTGCTCAGTTTAGCACGAACTCGAGAATGAGCTTGAGCAGGGACTTTTGGCTCGAAACCATTTCAAGCCCAGCTTATGGATCGGCTCGGACAAACAAACACATTAATAGTATTAGGTATTAGCCCCAACCAGAACCAAAATTAAGTTATTTATTTTGGTGTTTCTAATAGTAAAAAATAAGCTGACTCTTTTTTAACTGAGCCTTTGATTTTTTTTGAAAAGCTAAAACCAAGTTTCAAAAGCCTAACTTTTTCTGTTCCCGGAACTGGGACCCTATATAATGTGCTCGGCTGGACTCGAATGCAACCTTAATTTTGACTAATCTAGATAAAGGAGCCAAATCTATCCATTAGCCTACATGTTGAACAACATTAAACAAACTTAGGCAAATGTTAGGCTTAAGCAAAGTGCTTCAAATTATTTTAAATGAATAGTCTGTAATTTCCATAGAGAGTATGTTAATAACCTCATGGGAGAACCATTCCTGGCAGTAGAATATGTTACTTAATTTAATGCATTAATATGAAAAACATTACACTGGCAGTACTAGAGCAGATGGGTTTCAACTCCTCCATCCAGAGCAGATGTCCCCGTATTGTTTGTTGGGCCAGTCTGATGAGCATTGTCAGGCCTATTCCCACTTCTTCTCTTGACATAAGCTCCCAACTTTCCTCTTTCAATCAGATTTTTCACCTTTTGTTTCAAAGCGATGCAGTCCTCGCTGTTATGGCCAATATCATGATGATATTGACAAAAACAAGTATTACGACTTTCCCTAGGAGATTGAAACGTTGTCGGCTTCCTAAAGTGTACCTCATCTTTCGTTTTGTCATAGATGGTTGCTGATAAGTGCATTTCATATCACTTATTACGCTTCCATTATTCTTAAAATCGTCATTGGTTCTCAATTATTCGTTGAGTTTTAACGTATTTTTCCAGTATTCTTAAAGACGCTTGTGTCGCGGGTAAATTGTGATAATATTAATAAATTTGGGGTTGAAATTGAAGAAACTGGAAAATTAATGTACTTGAGGGCAATTTTGGAACACTTGAAAACAAAGAAAAATATATTGATGCTTGAAAAAAATATATTTATGTTAAAAAAATATATATTAATGCTTGAAATATATTATGACGAGTGATTTTCCAAAAAAAAATATATATTAATGCTTGAAATATATTATGAGGAGTGATTTTCAAAAAATTATATATTAATGCTTGAAAAATATATTAATGTTGAAAAAAAAGGAAAATATATTTTCTAAGATATTGTTTAAAATATTAAATTAAGAAAATTATATATTAAAGCGAAGCATAAAAGGAAATTAATGCTGAATTAAGAAAAAAATATTAGATTAATGCGAATATTTTATTTAGCTATATTGTTTAAAATATTATTTTATTTAACATAAATATTTTAAGATTTGATTTGGTTTTTTTTAGGAATACAAAACCGCTTTGGATTTTTTTGTGCAAAACAAGCGAGAAAGGGAAAACAAATATTATTGGTCTATTCTGCTGAAAATAGACAAAGGAAGGAATTAAATAATTATACTATATAATTATATGACTGTGGGTCCGGCGGAAGCATTTAATTAAAAGCCCAGAAGAAAGAAAGAAAGGCAATGGGCTTCTTAGGTTTTCACGAGAAAAATTATAAATAACAGAGACTGACATAAGGAAGAGGAGGCGCTGATTGAGTTTGCGGTAAAATACAAAATAGAGACGGAAAAAAGGGAGAAGCGTAGAACGGCGCGAGCAGGAGAGAGTGGCAACATACAATCATTCGGCAGGAGGCAGGCAGTCGTTTGGTTTAATTTTTTCTAAACTTTTATTCGTTTATTTATATTCTTCCTAAACAATTATGTTAACTTTTGCACCCATGATGATGATTTGTTCGATTATGAACTAATCGTTGTCATGGAACCTTAGCGGATTTGTTTGAATAATATTTAGGGTTTATTGCTTAATTAATTTGTGAGATACGTTTATCGGTTACCTAGTATGATTGTGCTTAATTTTAGATGCGTCGCGAACATCTAGTTTGTTAATCTTTAATGAATGCGAAAGTGGATTTAAGGGTTTAGAACTTGCCATGCTAGCATAGGTTCTTGAATGATTCATATTGTGATTGTTCATGATTCGTAATATGTCATTAACCATATCATATTACCCTATGTAATCGAAATAGGTAACTTGTGCTTAAAACCAATTGTACCTCAATTCATATAGACATATAGGATTGTCATGCATGCGGTGTCTGCTTAACTGCTATCTCTTTTGTGGTTGTTTAAGTGGTTTGGTTTACGTGTACTAAAAGGTAGCGTATTCTAATTTTGTGTTATCTGATTACTAATCGTAGTTATCTTACATATTGATTAAGTATATTAATACTCTGAGTAAAATAAACAATGAAGTTAGGGTTCCATGTTTTCTCTCGCATAAGTAAAACTCATTAGATAATCTCATTAGTTGATTTGTTTAGTTACATTCATACTTTATTACTCGTTCAAGCATTAGTTTAATAATCATACGTTGTTGCATAAGTGAACTCTTGTCTTATACACCTAGTCTTCGTGGGAACGATCTTTCTTATTTATTACTTGCTACTTTTGACCGCGTATACTTGCGTGAGAAAATGACTAACAAGTTTTTGGCGCCGTTGCCGGGGACTCGGTGTTATTTGACAGTTTTATTGCTTATTAGCAGGGGTCGTCAAAAACTACTGACTTGATTCGGTTACTTGCTTTTCGAGTGTTTCTTGTGCTTCAGGTACTTGAGCATGTATACAATGGGAGATCCAGCTCCAAAAGCACTCATGGAGTACTCTCAATCAAAGATCATGGATATTCAGTCTAGCATTGTCAGACCCAATATCGCTGCAAATAATTTTGAGGTTAAACCCAGCACTATTCAGATGATGCAGAATTCTTGTCAGTTTGGGGGAGCTTCATCTGAGGATCCTAATATGCACATTATGACCTTCCTTGAAATCTGTGATACTTTCAAGTTCAACGGTGTTTCAGACGATGCCATAAGATTGAGACTCTTCCCATTTTCTCTGAGGGACAAAGCTAAAAGCTGGTTACACTCTTTACCAGCAGGCTCGATCACTACTTGGGATATACTAGCACAAAAATTTCTCTCAAAATTCTTTCCTATGGCAAGAACAGCCGCCTTGAGGGATGCTATTACTCAGTTTTCTCAGTCATATGGTGAATCTTTAAGTGAAGCTTGGGAGTGTTACAAGGAGATGCTCAGAAAATGTACTCATCATGGGATGCCTGATTGGTTAGTAATAAATTGCTTCTATAATGGGTTGGGTACGCAAACAAGGCCCATGGTCGATGCTGCATCTAGGGGAGCCTTATTAACGGAAATCTATGAGGAAGCTCATGAGCTCATTGAGATGATGGCTGCTAATGAATTCCAGATCCTTCTCAGAGACATTCACAACATAAAGTAGCTGGTATTCTTAACGTAGACACTGCCACTGCTTTAGCAGCTCAGCTTGAAGCTCTAAACATGCAGGTAGATTCTTTGACTAAACTAGGGGTACAACAGGTAGCTAGTGTGTGCGAGATTTGTGCTGGAGGGCATGACACTCAACAATGCCCAATCTCTACTGAGTCAGTGCAATTTGTGAGTAACTTTCAGAGGCAGAATCAACAACCAATCTCAAACACCTATCACCCAAGCAACAGAAATCATCTGAACTTCAGTTGGAGCAATAATCAACAAAGTAATCAGCATTATGGTGCTAAGCCATACGCTCCTCCTAGATTTCAGCAACAAGGGCAGCAACATCAATCTCAACAGTATGCCCCAAGACAACCTCAGAATCAACATCCTGACCCTTCTCAACATTCTGTGAGAGACTCTGAATTCGAAGAGATGAAGTTAATGATTAAAAGTCTGATGGTATCTCACAAGACCTTGGAAAATCAGATTGGGCAGATGGCCAGTAACATGATTGTTAGACCTCAGGGAGTTCTTCCTAGCGACACAGAACATAATCCAGGTAAACGGGACAGTAATGAGCAATGCCAAGCTATCACCTTGCGATCAGGAAAGATTGCTGAGAACCCCACAGTTGAACAAGAGGCGGATTCTTCTCAAAATCAGTCCATTCTGAGAAATTCTGCTCAAAATCAGCCCTTATCTGAGGTTAATTCTGGTCAAGATCAGCCACCTAAAAAGCCATCTCAGTCAGTTGTTGAGCCTACGATCTACCCTCCTCCACCTTTTCCGCAAAGGTTGCAGAAACAGAAGCTAGATGCTCAGTTTGGGAGATTTTTGGAGGTGTTCAAGAAGCTACACATCAACATACCTTTTGCTGAAGCATTAGAGCAAATGCCTACTTATGCCAAGTTCATGAAGGGAATTCTTTCGAAAAAGCTAAAGCTTGGTGATTTTGAGATAGTGGCGCTCACTGAGGAATGCAGTGCGATCTTACAACAAAAATTGCCTCCCAAACTTAAAGATCCAGGAAGCTTCACCATTCCTTGTTCAATCGGTAATCTAACTTTCAGCAAATATTTATGTGATTTGGGAGTGAGCATCAATCTGATGCCCCTATCTGTGTTTGAGAAACCTGGGCTACCTGAGCCAAAACCGACTAATATCTCTTTGCAACTGGCTGATCGTTCTATTACATATCCTCGTGGGGTCGTAGAAGATGTCTTAGTAAAGGTAGACAAGCTCATCTTTCCTGCTGACTTCGTTATCTTGGATTTCGAAGAGGATAAAAACATCCCCATAATCATGGGAAGACCATTCTTGGCTACGGGCAAAACTCTGATCGATGTTCAAAAAGGGGAGCTCACTATGAGAGTGCAAGATCAGACTGTCACTTTCAACGTTTTCAAGGCTATGCAATCCCCAATAGAGGATGAGGAATGTTTCAGGTTGGATACGGTCGATTCTTCGCACAGTAATGAGTTGGATCAGTTCTCGAGTTCAAATGCTCTAGGCAGAGTTCTACATGGTGAATCTGACTTCGAAGACGAAGAAATATCCGAATGTGTTCAACTACTACAGGAAGCCCCGTATCAAAAGAGGCTCAATATTCCACATGATTCGCTCGTATTGGGTGATCTTAAGGATTCTCAGGAAAGACTTAAACCTTCTCTACAAGAAGCTCCTAAACTTGAACTCAAACCACTACCAGATCATCTCATGTATGCTTTCTTAAGAGAGTCATCTACATTACCTGTTATTATTGCATCTAACCTTTCAGGTAGTGAGGAAGAAAAGCTATTAAGAGTTCTGGGGAAGTTCAAATCAGCCATTGGTTGGACCATAGCAGATATCAGAAGATGTATAACGAAAAAAGTCAAGAAACGGCATGATATGAAGCTTGTACATAAAGCTTTTGATCCAGGCCAACTTGTTATTCTTTTCAACTCTTGTCTAAAGCTTTTCCCAGGGAAGCTCAAGTCAAGGTGGTCTGGACCTTTTAAATTCAAGACAGTATATTCACATGGAGCAGTTGAAATCTATGAGGAATCGCCAGATAAAGCATTCAAAGTCAATGGTCAACGACTCAAGCATTACTATGGAAATATGGAGAACCGTGAGGCATTCAGCATCCACATCGACACTATATGATTCCGAGTGGTATTGTCGAGCTATCGACGTTAAACAAGCGCTTCGTGGGAGGCAAACCACTGGGAAACAATGATCAACAATGCTGGACGAATAGGGGAGTGTTTCTTGTTTCTTTTAATTTCTTGTAGTTGCATTCATCATAGTAGTTATTCATGTTAGTCATGTTTATTTGCATATTCATGCCATGATCATATAGACTGTGTTTAGGATCGAGTTAGTCTATTAGCATATCATTTTTTTCATGCATTTTGCGTCTTTGATCCCTTGAGTTGCTGTTTCTACTTAAGTAGCCGATGATGAAAATTGTTTGGAATGACAGTAGGAATAAAATCTATTTAGGTTACTTGTTAGTTAGCTTGCTTGATGTAGAAGCACAATTAATACATGTAGACTCATCGAATGTTTTTATGCTAGTTACGGACACACTTGAGTATTGTTATACATAATCCTTGATTAGGTTCAGAATTACACCTTAATCCTTTATTAGCTCATGGATTGCAAAAAGATAAGTTTTGGGGAGTTGAAAGATAAATATGCTTATTATTCAGTTAGGCGTCAAAGGCTAGTAGCCGCTCGTCAACGTACGTCCTCTCGCTGGGGGCTGCGTATTGCGAGTAGTCTAGGGGTGGAATGAGATGGAGCGAAACGCACTCATTCATAATCTAATTGCAAAAAAAAAACACCAAAAAAAAAGAAGAAGGCAAAATTGGCTAGGATGAGCTCTTTGGTGCTCGAGTTATTAAGTTCTAGGGGACTTTGTGCCTAGTGACCTAAGACTTTTCCGGTCTGGGATCCGCTAACCTAAAGCTCGTTACATGGGCACCATTGTATAAGTCTTTAAGGGACCTCGTCCATTGCACGGTCAAATAAGCCTTTGTGTGTCTGTATATAGAGTAAAGCATAATAAATCTTTGACAACCCCGGAGAAATATGGATGTGCAACTTGACTATGAAGAATCTAGGTTGTATTTCGTTTCTAATCTTGTGATTATTATGATGAGAACAAGTAAGGTCCATTAATTTGTACAAAAAACATGTCGATTGAGTTTGAGCACACACGCACGCTTCGTCACTTGTATTGCTAACATTTGAGGGCCTAGTTATTTCACATTTCGAGGTCATTACATTCGTTGAGGCATTTATGCTTAATTAGTTACGGTTACTCATTCGGGATCATTGCGTTCTTGCATTCATTTAAATTCAGTTGCATTCATGCATCAATTGTTAAACCTGTTTTGCATTGCTTGAAGACAAGCAACGGTTTAAGTTTGGGGGTTTGATAAGTGCATTTCATATCACTTATTACGCTTCCATTATTCTTAAAATCGTCATTGGTTCTCAAATATTCGTTGAGTTTTAACGTATTTTTCCAGTATTCTTAAAGACGCTTGTGCCGCAGGTAAATTGTGATAATATTAATAAATTTGGGGTTGAAATTGAAGAAACTGGAAAATTAATGTACTTGAGGGCAATTTTGGAACAGTTGAAAACAAAGAAAAATATATTGATGCTTGAAAAAATATATTTATGTTAAAAAAAAATATATTAATGCTTGAAATATATTATGAGATTTTCCAAAAACAATATATATTAATGCTTGAAATATATTATGACGAGTGATTTTCCAAAAAAAATATATATTAATGCTTGAAATATATTATGACGAGTGATTTTCAAAAAAATATATTAATGCTTGAAAAATATATTAATGTTGAAAAAAAGGAAAATATATTTTCTAAGATATTGTTTAAAATATTAAATTAAGAAAAAAAATATTAAAGCGAAGCATAAAAGGAAACTAATGGTGAATTAAGAAAAAAACATTAGATTAATGCGAATATTTTATTTAGCTATATTGTTTAGAATATTATTTTATTTAACATAAATATTTTACGATTTGATTTGATTTTTTTTTAGGAATACAAAACCGCTTTGGATTTTTTTGGTGCAAAACAAGCGAGAAAAGGAAAACAAATATTATTGGTCTATTCTGCTGAACATAGACAAAGGAAGGAATTAAATAATTATACTATATAATTATATGAGTGTGGTCCAGCGGAAGCATTTAATTAAAATCCCAGGAGAAAGAAAGGCAATGGGCTTCTTAGGTTTTCACGAGAAAAATTATAAATAACAGAGACTGACAGAAGGAAGAGGAGGCGCTGATTGAGTTTGCGGTAAAATACAAAACGGAGACGGAAAAAAGGGAGAAGCGTAGAACGGCGCGAGCAGGAGAGAGCGGCAACATACAATCATTCGGCAGGAGGCAGGCAGTCGTTCGGTTTAATTTTTTCTAAACTTTTATTCGTTTATTTATATTCTTCCTAAACAATTATGTTAACTTCTGCACCCATGATGATGATTTGTTCGATTATGAACTAATCATTGTCATGGAACCTTAGCGGATTTGTTTGAATAATATTTAGGGTTTATTGCTTAATTAATTTGTGAGATACGTTTATCGGTTACCTAGTATGATTGTGCTTAATTTTAGATGCGTCGCGAACATCTAGTTTGTTAATCTTTATTGAATGCGAAAGTGGATTTAAGGGTTTAGAACTTGTCATGCTAGCATAGGTTCTTGAATGATTCATATTGTGATTGTTCATGATTCGTAATATGTCATTAACCATATCATATTACCCTATGTAATCGAAATAGGTAACTTGTGCTTAAAACCAATTGTACCTCAATTCATATAGACATATAGGATTGTCATGCATGCGGTGTCTGCTTAACTGCTATCTCTTTTGTGGTTGTTTAAGTGGTTTGGTTTACGTGTACTAAAAAGTAGCGTATTCTAATTTTGTGTTATCTGATTACTAATCGTAGTTATCTTACATATTGATTAAGTATATTAATACTCTGAGTAAAATAAACAATGAAGTTAGGGTTCCATGTTTTCTCTCGCATAAGTAAAACTCATTAGATAATCTCATTAGTTGATTTGTTTAGTTACATTCATACTTTATTACTCGTTCAAGCATTAGTTTAATAATCATACGTTGTTGCATAAGTGAATTCTTGTCTTATACACATAGTCTTCGTGGGAATGATCTTTCTTATTTATTACTTGCTACTTTTGACCGCGTATACTTGCGTGAGAAAATGACTAACAGTTGCCACATTATCTTTTAATTCAACAAACCATTCCGGTTGGACCCAAGGTCCTCGTTTATTTTTAGACTGCTGGCTCTGAGCTGGAGCTAGGTGAGATTGAGTCTGTTTGGCCCTGTTGGGCCCCTGTCCGACTTCCTTAGCCTTATATCCGGACTGGTTCTGGTTTGGTGCCGCCAGGGCAGACCTCACCTGCTTGTGCATCTTAGTCTTTTTCGTTTCATTTACATTGATCTGCTTCCCCACCTGGTTCAGCAAACCACCGAAGTCATGGCTTTTTTTCGTGTTACCGAATCGGCCAGATTCCCAAGGTTTTATCCTTTCCTCAAAGAGGCTATTGCTACATGCTCAAAAATTAATCAGGTAACCCATTTTTTGTATTCACGAACCGACTTATATAGTCTTTTAGCTATTCGTTTGGCTTTGGGGCACAATGGATGATAGTATCTGCATTTCCCTTCACCTCCTTACTCCCAACAAACTTTTTTCGGAAGGCCACCCAAAATATGTCAAAGTTTATGATACAACCCTGTGGTAGGCTGTTGTACCATTTCAAAGCACTCCCCATAAAAAATTGAGAGAATGCTCTACAGAGCAATTTGTCATCATCATCAAAATTCATCATAAAATTTTTAAATTGTTCCAGATGATTGTCTGGATCCTTGCTCTCATCATATTTTTCCATCTTAGTATTGTCAAACCTCTTAGGAAGGTTTTCAGACATAATTTTGGATAACAATAGGGATTGTCTCCAATTCCGGCCACGATTAAAGACAGTGTCTTCATTGGGCGTTGCAAAAATACCTGGCTCATCATGGAAGGCGAAGGGATCCATCAGCAGCTGGTCCACATGCATGCGGCTATGGTTGTGTCTGTGAGATGATCATTTCCCCATGTCTCTTTAACCTCCTATGCATGTCCCTCTTTCTTGAATATTTCTTAACCAGATTTTGCTTCTTTTTGGATCTGCCCTCGTCACTACTAGATGACAAGGATTCCTCAAGCCCATCCTCACTCGAGGAGCTACTAGAGCATTCAGACTCTGAGATTTCCACTGGTTTACACTGATGGGATTTCTTGGAACTGACATGGGTCTTTTTAGTACTCAAGTGAGTCTTTGCTGATAGGTCATTCTCCCTTGGATTGTTAGTATGGTGAATGGCTGACACTTTCGAATTTTCTTTTAAACCCATCTCTGCCTTTTTAACAGCTCTCAATGCTTCGATTTCAGCTTTCAACTTATCTCGCTCTTCGAATGTGTACTCATCGTTCTCACCCACCACTTCTATCAAAGGTGGTGGCACTGTTTGCTCGTCCGGATTCATCCGAACTGGTTTTGCTTCTTGGTTTTGAATGCTAGATTCGGGCACCTTCTCCTCCCACTGTGGTCGCCAATTTGGTGATGATTATTTTGAACTGAGGGTAATTTTGTCAGGTGTTTTAAAGAATTTCAAAGGTATTAAATGTTTGGCTGTTTTGTAGTGAGAGATTTAAGCTACTTTGTTGTATTAAATGTCCATTACCCTCATTAATGAAAGTGGTTGGGTATTTATACCCTTAATTATGGACCCATGGGCTTTCGGGTCAAGTTGTGAAACCGGGTCGAGTTTAGAGACCCATTAGTTCTTAAGTAGATTATAACCTAGCTTAGTCAAAAGGTGTTTAGGGTTTTAATACTTTTATCCTGTCCGGATAGTTCAGTGGGCAGTTATTGTCCGAATTACCCCTGTCCGATTTTCTCAGTGAGTCGTGGTGAATAAATCCGGACTCATCAACCTTAGAAAAATATTTTTTTTTATAAATTTAGTTTTTTAAACTACTCTTATCTCAAACCAACCCTATAAAATAACATCAACAAAAAGTAAAAAACTGCAAAGACAATAAAAAACTAAGAAAATCGAAGATTTATAATATCAAGTGTATAACCTTTTTGGGGTTCATGTATTGATTATCACGAACTTAACAAAGTTACTATAAATAATAATATATTTTGTCTAAAATATAAGATAATTCATGTATCTTAAAAAAGTGTTTAAGATCAGAATATCATTAGTTACTGGTAGGAAATAACGATACATTTAAGATTAATATTACGAATTATTTATAATGTTAATTCTGACAAAAATATCAATAGTTTTTATGAACTTTTTTATCTTTATTTTGACAAATATATTATTTTATTCCTTGATGATATCTTGATATACTAAAAAATAAAAAATAAAAACAAAAAAATAATTTGAAGCTTACATTACAAATGTTACAAAATTACCAATGATACATTAAATATTGAATTTATAAGCAATGAAATTACCAAAATTTGATATATTTATTTATATATATATAATAATAATAATAATAATAATAATAATAAAAAAGTATAAGTTGTTATGAAATGAAAATACCTCACACTAATAAAATTTAAAATTTCTTTAGATTAACAAAAATACTAAAACACAATTATCAAAAGGTTTGCAAAAATTACCATACACCTTACATAGCTGACGTGAAAAGATAAATTTATATAAAATGATCATTGTAAACGAGTTTTTATTAAAGAAAGGATCGACCACCACACAAATATTTAGCATTTGAAAGGATTGTAAATCTACACAATCTATAGTAATATATCGCATGAAGAGGTTGTGTTTTGATGCAAGGAGATAAAATGATCAAATATGCATCTCAACAACTTAAAAATCATGAAAAAAACTATCGAACGCATACTTTAAAATTATAAACTGTAATATTTGATGGTATATAAATATTAAAAATTGTCTAATGTGTGATGTGATCATGACAATTAAAATCCTATAATTGAAAAAAATTAAAGCAATTAACTGATTCACTAAAATATTTCAGATTTCTTTTAAAAAGAATAATGTTGATCAATTCAAACATATAAATTGCATATGTTGTAATTATTATGAATTCTTGTGTTTTGGTTGACATAAATTATTGTATGTAAACTAAAATATACAAACGGTGTATATAAAATTCTTTGTGAGCCACATTTTTATTAAATGATGTAATGGTAATATAGATAAATACGAATAAATAGTAAGGATAATAATTATTTTTGTAAAATAACTTTTATTGTATTTCATATGTGGCACGAATGAGTAATTTTATGTAAGTTAGAAAAGTTATTTTACTATTTTAATTATAAATTTATAAATCAAATGATATTTGAGATAAAAATGAAAATATATCTTTTAGGATTGTTGTGTTATGTATAATTTTAAAAACTCATAGTCACGATATAATTGGTTTTAAGATTTATTTTTTGAAATTTTAGTTGCTTTAGGTTAATGATACTTTATTTTTGGATGTATTTTTTTTTCTCTCCAACAAATATAATTGAAAAATAATATTTAACTCCATATAATTGTCGAAATCCAAAAAATAGAAATTTAAAAATATTATAGTTATTTTTCTATAAAACTTAATATTTTATCAGTATTATATATTTTTTTGAATCATAGTTAAACATTCCAAGTACTTATCTCCGTGTGTAGTTAGGTTGAATCACAAACTGCAAACCATAAAACGAGAAGAACTTCAAACCACTTGAATTTTTTTTAAAGCGTCAAACTAACAATCCGCGACAAAAAAACATTATCATACATCAATTCAATGAGCTAATCCTTCGATATTTCTCTATAAACTTTCACTCAAGCTTAGACATGGGCACAAATTAAAAAAACAATCACGCTACCAGCATTAGAGCAATAAAATAAGCAATATCGAACTACGATGACCAAGTTGAATGAACATAAGCCTCGAGTATAAAAAATTTGAGGAATGTGGTTAACTTAAGTGATTAGTAATAACCGTCTCTTAATATACTACGCCTTCATAAATTATTACTTCATCTAGGTATATATTAAAAGAACTTAACTTTACACAATACAAAACATATAACTTTTTACTTGTATTAATTTGTTTATCTATACTATTACTTTTTTGCTAGCAAATATGAAAAGAGAAAATCTATAATTAATATATATATATATATATATATATATATATTACTTTTTAAATGACTATTAGTTAGAAACGTCATACATATATGAATGCTCTTTTCTTGTTGTGCATATATTAGTTATGGTTTGAAAACGATTTTATTTTGGATATTTGAGAAAATAAAATATTAAAATCTGTCATATAATGTTTTAACATAATTTGAAATGACTATTTTTTCGTTGTCATTTTAATCAACTTACGTTTGATGCCACTTGTCTTAAATTTAATAGACACATTATTTAATATTTCACAATAAAAACTATAGTCTACATATTAGAAATAAAAAAAATAGAAAACCTAAAAGAGTAATAAAAATATTCACAAAAATCAAACATTGAAGATTGAAAAATCAACAACGAGGTCGAGTGCAAAAAATATTGGTGATTAAAATATATAGGTATACACTTCGTCTATTACATAGTTTATTGTTAAGATTGAGTAAAACAATTATGAAAGTGTAGTTTTTTGCGTTTTCTTAATATCGATATGATGTGTACACATTAGTAACAATTTTGATACATGTGATCAATGTCGAGTGAATTGTTAATCATTTAATATCGACGATATGCATAGACATCATTATGAATGTCCACACACCGATCGACATATAATGACCTATTTGTCACCCAATATCGATCGGTTGCGTTGATATTGGTTGACATGTGTGTCCATTAATGTCTACACATCTGGTCGATATTGAGTGCCAAACAAGTTATTCAATATCGACCAGAATGCATCGAAAATAGTTGACACATATTGTCAACTAATACGGATATAATGCATTGATATTAATTATCATTTATTTGAGATTCATACTTTATAGCCTAGTTTATAACCTAAATTATATTCGTATTATTAAGTATTATTAAGTATTATAGATGATATAACCAACAAATTATGAAGATGTTTCACACATATTCATGAATTGTGGGCATTACACGAAACCTGAATTTGAAAAATGAGTAGCACGTATGAGTAGAAGTATGAGATACATGATAACTAATTTTTTTTATGATGACAAGAAGACTAAGAGAGATTCGAGATTAATATTTTCTTGTGGGAAAAGTTACTTGCAAAATAACCTAAGATGCCTAATGTTAAATGAACAACGCGCATGATAAAAAAGTGTGATTTTATTTTTAGACTTAGGGTTTATTCCGTTAAAGGTAAAATTAGATTATTGACCTTAACAACTTTATAAGAAAATCATAATCATGATGATTCAACCATCTTAAAATAATGCACGTGATCGAGAAAGTTAAAAATAAGCGAAGAAAAATTCGTTAAGAAATTTTCTACGAAGTTTTGGCCAGTTTAAAGAACAAGAAACCCAGAAATAATTCAACATATGTAATGCTTATAATTCAAGATACAAACACTGAAGCATTGAACATATGTCAAATAAAATTTGTTGTTTCACGACCATCTTTCTTTGTTTATGACTTCAGTCATTTATTATGTAATGGATATGAAAATAGATGGCCATTATAGTTTTATGGATATAACTCGCTCTTTGTTTGGAATCCAAAAGATATGACAACATGCGAGGGGACGACTAATAAAAGAAATCCTATCAAACTTACCTTTTCATGAAGTTGTGTACGTTATTCGAAAAAAATAGATGAATAACTAAAGAGGTTCAATTTTTTTGATATAATTGCTAGATTGAAGAATTTGATACAAGTATCTAATATATATTATGTCATTGCGGTCGTGTTTAAGTACATCGTGTAAAAAATTGAAGTGTCTCTTTGAATTATTTACCTCTAAAAGGTTTCACCTTCTCTCACATAAATAAAAATTGGATTGCATTGGTTATATTAAAAATATTATTATTCTAATTATTTATTACGTTAATAACAATATTTTGTTTTGTAATATTAAGGTTAAGATCCATATCAATGCACCACTACTTCTCATTTATATTGGTTGAAAACAATTTGGAAGAGATAACATTGTCTTTCGTTCAAATTAGTTGGTAACAATTCAGAAGAGAATAAAGTCTTAGCTAGATGAATCCATTATTCGATCGAATTGTTAAATATATGCAAATTCATGGCGTAATTAATAAAAATCATAGACTAACATACCTTCTCAAGGATTTGAAATGTCTATTTTATAACTTTAGTTTATTGTATTGTTATTTTTAAACTATGTTTTGTTGTTTATTGTTATTTTTAAACTACGTTTGCTTGGTTATTCTTATTTATATTAATGATTTTTAAGTTTCAAACATTAAACCTAACCAGTAAAACAACATCACAAAACAAACATAATAGATTCATAACATAATGAAAACTAAAATAAATTGAAAAGAAAAATCTGATAGTTTAAAAACATAAAAGGAAAGACCGAAGTACGAAATACAAATAACACAACACTTTAGGAAGATTTATATCATTATGTATCTTGCTATATGTGGTAAGAATCTTATTCCTTTTGTTCTAGTATCTTTTATTGAGGTGCATGTCCACCTCTTCCAACATATTTTTTTAATAGAACGATTAATACACATGGAGAACTTCATGTACGTCTTTTGTGTGCCATCGTGCGAAACGTAAAATATTGGAACTAGTTTCAAATATTATAACCTGATAAAAAGTTCTTCATATCATCGTGTATACAACATCATACATATACTATATGTACGATGCATTCCATACATGTAGTATATTTTGCATACTATCTCATCAAAAGAATGTTGTAGTTCCACTCGTTATTGTTTCCTTCACAATGGTAGAAACTCTCAGAAAATAATTATCTTCTCGCATAGAACATTCAATATCATATATATTATAGATTTTATTGGTTATAATATTTGAATATTGATAAATGAGAGAGTCAATTGACTAGGATAGATAGCGAAATAGATGTAGAATTAGGTCAATGTAATAGATAAGAAAGGACAATTTAACCAATAATCTAACATCATGTGTATAAGTAAGATCATGCAACTAATATCGACATAATGAGTCGATATTAGTTATCTGGTAAAATAAGTTTTTGTATCCAATATAAATGCACAATATCGATACTAATTGTACTATACATTGGATTAATGTCGACAAAATATGTCGATATTAGTTGTTTAGAGCAATGTCAATTACTAGCCAAAATAAAGATCTAGTGTGAGTTTAACACGAATGTTGACCTATTACGCCAATATAAGATGTTGTATAAAATTAAAAATATTACATCTGAATACATAACCAAAACATTACATCCTAATGAAAATACATCGAAATACCTAACCAAAATATTACATCAAAAAACCTAACCAAAATATAGCATTTGAATACTTAACCAAAATATTACATCAGAATACCTAACCAAGATATTACATCCAAATACTATTTGCGTATGTGTTCAAATATTCACTTGAACCGAATACTCATTTGAATTTTTTCTAAAATAAATTGATCATATGAATTATCTTTAAAGGTTTTATGATTATTTTGGTTTTGATTAAAATACATACATAATATTTTCTAGGGTTTTCAGAGATGAACAATGTTGTTTTAATCTTAGGAAGATAATTTTGTAGACAAGTAGGATTGAAGGAAAGGAAACTAACTAGCGCATCATCAAGAGAGACCTTTGAAGTATTTCTCTAAACGGTTTATGCATAACTTTGAGAGAGAGAAAACGGATGTGAAATTAATTTACCATTAGTAACAAATCTACCACATTTGAAAGAGAAACCTCAGTTACGATCTTTATTTGAGGAAAATGATGCTTGCCTACTAGATCTAGGTTAATTTATAGAAGCATCATGATAATCTTTTGATTGGAAAAACTTATTAGATATGAAAATTGGAACATGACAGATCTTAGTCACGCAGTTATAAAATAGAAGATCGAATATCATCATTTTTTATCTGCAAGTAAAATGACTCAACTGGAGACTCGAAAACAATTTGACTATATAAAAAAATGAAAGTCATGATCTATTGTCTATCAGTTGGCGCATAGAAGATATAATTGAGAGATCAATCAAACGAAACATAATAGAAAGTAAGAAACGAAGCATTATATATATAAACTAAACAGTTTTGCGTATTCTTTTTAATCTAATGTTGAATGTTAAGGTCTATTACAAGTCGTGACTTCTATATATATATATATATATATAAGAAACATATTTTTTTTACAACAAACCCGTAAGTTTGTCGCAACATAGATTGTCATTAGCGAGCATTTTATAACTGATTTGCAAAAAGACTATTTTGACCCATTAAATTAAATTCAGATTGACAACTACCACGAAGTTACAATAATATAATATTTAGTTATAATTTTGTTACCACATAATAGTAACTAATTGGATTTTATAGATATTAAAAAAAATTAATTTAATAAAGGGCCATGCTAGAAATTAGTCATATTTTGATAGATCTTAAACCCGTTTGATATATCTCTCACATAAATTTGGACAAATTTTCCCTTTTCAGAAGCCCTAGGTATAAAAGGCTTTGATAAATCTCTCACCATTTTTTTCTTCTCTTTTTCTCTCTCTCTAGAATATAAACTCAGCAAAACATAAAGGTAAGAAATACAAACCTTCTGTTATAATTGTTTTTAGATTTTGTTGGGTATAAATTGTTGAAAATTGGGTTTTTAGGTTTCGTTTTAAAAAGTTTGATTTTTACATGATTTTAGGTGTTGTTTTGTTAGATTAGTGTTGTATTTTTGTTAGTTTTGTTGGGATCTACATTTCTGTGTTTGATTTTATGTGAAATAAGTGTGATTTGGTAGGTTTCCAAATTTGGGATTCGGTTTTTTGGTCGCACGATCGTGCGACCAAGAAGACACTTTGTCGCATGCAACAGGGTTTGTACTTCTATCGCATGCGACATACATACTTACCATGTCGCATGCAACAGACAGCTTAAGCCGTCTCATGTGACAGACAACTTAAGTTGTCTCATGCGACACCTTATACTTACAGTTTTTTTGTTTTTTTTCACTAATACATATTACTTTATGTTGTTTTTACAGGATGGGGCGGACCAAAAGCATAGTCAAAAATCCGTTTAAGAAGGGGAAACAGAGGGCACGCGACGTACGTTTGGCGCGTGAGGCAGCGAAAGCTAGAGTTTCCACTAAGCATGTAGAGGCAAGTCCCACTAAGGGACAAAATCCTGGTACTCGAACGAAAAGACGTCTTCTTCGTCATCCAAGTGACGATGACATTCCTATGGCTGCCGGTAGCACATGGGAAGGTTCGTCTTTGCAGGCACCTGACCTTTCGTACGTTGAGGACGATGCAGATGCACCAGACTTACCGGAGGATATGGAGGGGCCGGAGTGGCGGGAGGCCCCTAAGGGATCACATGCACGTTATGAGGACGATGCACCCCACACCTAGAGGTCGCACCCGAGGCTGAGGATCATGAGTTCTTGTCGGTGATGCCACACATCCCGACTCTCTATCCCGATTACGCCCATCAGGAGGCGTTCAGTGTCTATCACAGGGATGTAAGTTATAATTCTCTAACTATAATATATGTTCATATTGATTATTTTATCACTTTCTTACGTGTTTGATACATATTGCAGGATATGGTCTCCCTGTGATGCTTCGCCATGTATGATAGTCTCCACAGATGGGACTTCAAAATACAGAGCAACGTACGGGAAATGGTGATGAAGACTATTGTTGGCCCTCTCGTCGAGGCACGCTCCCACTGGCATACCAACCTACATTTGGTTGAGGGATTCCTCGAGCAATGACATGAGGAGACGTCTTCATTTCATTTCTCATTCGGGGAGATGACAGTGACTTTGGATGACGTCCATGTCATCACTGAATTACTGGTCGCAGGTATGCCTTTTGATGTATTATCATTTGACTCCGAAGTTGAGCAGAGCAGGACTTATGCTAGCATGCTAGGTGTACGACCAGTAGATTTGAGTAAAAATCTTAGGAATGCTAGTAGCGTGAATCTTGGATGGTTGCGCACTATATTTACGGGTGAAAGGTATAGTGATAGTAGGATCACAGATGAGAGAGTAGATCATGTCATCCATGCCTACATACTGTTCTTGTTATGTACTACCATATGTGCCAACAAAACCGGCAACATTATTTCTTTAGATTACCTCCAGTACGTGAACCAATACCAGGGTATGAGTAGGTTCAACTGGGGTCAGTTGGTCTTAGAAAAGTTGTACCACTCCCTTAGTCAGGGATCTCTGCATGGTACACAGGGAATTTGCGGGTTCATAGGGATGCTCGAGTTGTGGATATTTGCCCACTTTGTTCAGTTCCGGACTCCACTGTTTAGTGATTATCAGCTATCTATGCCCCATATATGCCGACATGCGCTGCAGAAGATCAATGTTTCGCAGGATGTGCGGAGGGATTTAAGACATGCACTATCGGCGTGCACGGAGTCAGATGTAAGTAATATTTGTTCGTTTTAATGTTACATATTTTTACTAATATAAATGACTAACTTGTTCTTTTATTTATTTACAGACCATTTTCCTTCCCTTCACGTACTTACGGGACTATCATCCGTTCGAGAGCGTGACTTGGGTTGAGTTGACACTTAAGGCGTTCGACATCATTGTGCCATATTACCCTCATCGTGTCACTCGACAGATGGGCTTTGTGCAGCTGATTCCAAAAGATATACGCCCTCCTGCATCGAAAAAAGCAGGGAAGAAGACGACTAACATATACGTTTGGAACGGTCACTTATGGAGGGATTGGGAGTACCATCGTTACGCTCTTGTTGGACTGTCTTACTTTGGTAGTGGAGAGAGAGTTGTGACACGATGTATAAAGTTTGGGTGAAGAATAAGCTATGGTATATTGTTAGTAGCTCTGGTCCAGCTGGAGGTCCTCGGTTGCAGCCACAGGGTGGTGCTGACTACGCTGGATACGAGCAGACCGCACAGTATGCTCCATCCATACCGATGCTGGAGTACGACGATTTGGTACAAACAGCCATTCACATGTGCAGGATTGCTGAGCGGTACAGACGTCATTGATTATTACTCGCAGCAGACGTTTGTTTATTAGCTCGTTGTTTGATATGTTAAACTTTTCTACATTATCATTATATTTTGTAACAGATAAGTTTATGACAACTTTTATTTATTTTATTTCTTATTTTGTTTTTACACCTCATTCCCAATTTTATTTGAACAAGATAACGAATAAAAAGTATGTAAAAAACATAGTTAGTATGGCATAGTATAAAATTGTTCGAAATTTAAGGTGTTAACTGAAACACAAACTCCAACATAAACTGAAACACAATCTCATACATAAACTGAAACACACACTTAAACACAAACTGAAACAAAATCTCATATATAAACTGAAACATACACTCAAACACAAACTGAAACTCACACTCAAACTTAAACTAAAACTCGCACTCAAACATAAACTGAAACTGACATTCAAACATAAACTCAAATCATAGTTTATCTATCAGGCTAATTCCATTTCATTAACTTCCTCTCTTTTTTCACATCCTGGTATTCAGGCATAATGTCAGAACGGACATGATCCAGCTGCTCCTATGTTAGAGAATACGTGACCTGTCAGTTGAACCGGTTACACGCAACACGACGTTCCATTTCGTTGAGGCCAAAAACTGGATGTAAACGGAATCTGACTAGGACTGACCACCTAGCTTTCACCTCATCTACACGCCTAGAAATTCTAGGCGGCTGGACACCATCCCAGCCATATAGGAAATACATCTGGCATAGCAATGCCTCCGAGTATGTTTTACTCATCTTTTGGAGGTTTGTGTTACCAACTTTGATTAATGCTCCCATCAAATACTGATCTTCCAACTTAGTCCATGGACACATTTTTGCTCAATTTATCAACTACTTTACCCTTTAATGTGGATACAACATCTATTTATAGATAATTTCATTTTCGGATAACGTAATCTAGTTAGATGAATGAAAATATGACACATGTAAAGTGAGGAGGACGAAATATAAGGATAGGGATAGACAATTATTAACTAAAAAAACTTCCGCCAATTCTTATTAACAAAAACATTCCCGCCAACTTAATAACTTTCGCTTATTCTTAAAAACAAAAAAAATCCCGCCCTAAACTCCCTCTAAACTTGACTCAACTTTATTAAAAAATTCCGCCCTAAAAACCCCTAAAAAGGGACTAAAAACCCTTAAAAATGGACTAAAAACAGCATTAAATCTCTCACCATCAAACATCCTGAAACACTCATCAAACATAAATAGTTTAAAAAATGGAGTTTACGCCTCATGAAGACTACCATTTGCTTGAGGCGGTGAAGCTTGCCCGCCGAGAAATGAGGGAAGATACTAGCGATGCATTTTTTGAGCGAGTCTTGTGTAAGATGTACTACAACTACGACCATTTAGGAACTGGAGGTCTAGTTGTGCGCAACATGAACAAATCAAGCATAGGTACTTTTTTTTGCAAACCGATGGATCGTTTGTTGTTTTTGCCATATAAAATTAAGCAAAAAGCAGCTTTCCTATGGAACATGATGGTGGTAGACTACATCACTAGGATATGGTAGCGTATCTTCAAGATATGATTACGGAAAGGGAAGAGAGGATTGATTTTGACGACAACTTGGGATACGACTTCGACGATTGAGCATTTTAGTTGTTTGCATGTTGTAGTTTAATTATTTTGTTATGTTTTTTCAAGTTAAGGTGTTAACTTATTGTTTTCATTTTTATGTATTTCCTTCAAGTGTCTTATATGGTGTAATGTTGAAGTTGAACTCGAAAATAAAATTTTCGGTTTTTAATGTTCTTTTAGTCAAACAATTGTTTAAACTACGTTATTTAGATCGTGCAACGCAAGATATCTGATTATGTAATAGAGCCAATTTATTGGCATTGCGTCACATGCAACTGGTGCCAAAGAAAATCGCATTTAGGTCGTGCGAAGCAAGCCCTCTGTTTGAAAAACATATCCAATTTTCTAGCCTTGCGTCGCATGTGATCGGTGCCAAAGGTCATCGCATTTAGGCTGTGCGACGCAAGCCTTTTGTTTGAAAAACAGAGCCAATTTTTTGGTCTTGCATCGCATGCAACCGGTGCCAAAGAGCATCGCATTTAGGTCGTGCGACGCAAGCCCTCTGTTTGAAAAATATAGCCAATTTTTTGGTCTTGCGTCGCATGCGACCGGTGTAAAAAAACATCGCATTTAGGTCATGCGATGCAAGCCCTCTGTTTGAAAAACATAGCCATTTTGTTGGCCTTGCATCGCATATGACGGGTGACAAAGAGCATCGCGTGTGACGTGTGTAATATGTTATCGTGGCGACGCTTTTGAATAAAAAAAATGATCCGCAAAGGCTACTAATTGAACAAAAAACTAACATCATACAAAATTACATCAACTATACTACAAAATTACATCAACTATATTACAAAATTACATCAAATTTTAGACAAAATAACTTAAAATGTTGTACAAAAGCATTTCAAATGTTGTCTCTTGTCAAGTCCGTTACATGTGGTTTTTCGTTCAAGTTGATTTTCCTAGCTGGCATTATTTGTGTAAATTTGTTGAACCAAAGGTAGTATGAATGTGCCCATTGATTCACTTCTTCGGTTGCGTAAGTACCACAACAAGGGTATAATTTAGGCAATGGTCCATCGGGTAGAGTAGTAATCTGTAAGGAAAAAAAGAAATTAATGCATCTTGTAATGGTAGCATAAGAAATTGAGCTAAAAATGACATACTTCCAGGGATTGGTAGATACATTAACGACGCTGCTTGCGATACATGGTATACCATGCATTGATACCTTGTCGCAATGACTAGTACAATGTCCGGAAATGTCATACAATAGTGGCTACTAGGGTTGGGCTTGAAGTAATCGAACCTATGTACCAAATCGTCAAACACCTTCGGCGAACTATATACATCCAACCAAGATGCACGGTTGTCTCGTAACTCCTTCAACAACTCGCGTCTAACATCTTCCCATCTATCTTCGTCATTGTATATTGAATCCTCTACGAAATGATATATGCATTGTCCGTCCGGAAGAACATCAACTAACTTTATAATGTAAGTGTGTAGAAATGCCGGGATGCAATCCGGATATAATGTTAACTTCTCATCCTTAACAATTTTCTTAGGCCTTCCAACTTTATTTTTCGCAAATGAAGGTTTGGGTGGTACGACTGGAACCACATTGGATGCGGCCGTGCTCCCTAACGTGTTAACGGGTGTAATACTTATCGAGTTAGCCAGAGTACTAACACTAGCGGTTTGTTCAATTGGATATTCCCACGAACTAGGGTTTCGTTTAATCGATTTATCAACGCCTCCCTTTGGCATAACCTTAGCTCTAACCGCTTCTTTAGGATCTTGAATATGACTTGTCTCGGACCTCAAAATTTGCATTACCCTATTGATAATGTGCTTTTTTTGGTTGGGGCGAAAACTACGAATGGAGTTGTCAATTATGGAAAGTTTTTTTTTTGTAATTCTTCCTCACGAGAACTAGGATCTCTATGAACAATATCTAATATTTTCCAAAATACATCCACATCTTCTATAGGGATGCACCTACCATCTCTAGCTATAAATTCAAATTCACATGCACAAGGTAATCCATGTGTTTTCCTAAGGAAACATCCTCTACAGGCTACCCGATATACTCCTATATTTCTAGCACGTACAATAGCAAGCATCATTATCTTTAGACCCGCATGTGACACATCACCTTTAAGATTTTGGGTCAAAACACCATCAAAACCGGGAATTACTCTAAGCTTACTTCATTCGAATGATTCGACGATCTCCGCGTGTTGCTTCGTTAATAAGTTGTGAACTTTTTCCTAAAATAGCTCAAAGTTGCATTGATTCGTCCCAAGGTATTTTTTAGGGACGAGTGAGCACCCTCTGACCTACATAATACAAGTACAAAATTATGAACTTATTTGAAAAGAGATACAATAGCTAAACAAAAAATTAGATAAAAGGACAAACCTATTTGTAGTTGTTTGGCCATAATGCTTAATCTTGTTCGTTCGGTACGCAAGAAACTTGTCACCATATTTCGTTCTCCACACGTCCATAACGTACGCAAAACACATCGGTTGAGACGCGAACATCTCCTTCAATGTATCTAGATTTTTTCCGTAACTCTCAACCGTGTTCGCCCCCGCAACATAGCTGTAAAACTCAACAAATTGTTTTGTAACTGCATTATCGTGCAATATTTTTTGGACCATCCCAAGAATGTTCTTACTAATGTGCCACGTGCATAACAAGTGGTGTATGCCCAGAAAAATATCGTCGATTGCTCGCATGAGAGCTAACCCTCGATCGGTAACAATAACGCTCAGAAATGCACACACGCTATCCATCATCAAACAACAAAGAGTTTCCAAATCCCATACATAATTTCCTATATTCTTTCCCATCAAAAACACGTACGCAGTGGTAAATATAATAGAAGTCGATGTTAAACCAACAATCTCTAATAAAGACATCTTATACCTAGTCGTCTTGTACGTACAATCCATGAATATCACATTAGGGAATGTACGTAATAAGTCTATGCTAGTAGGATGTGCGGAAAAAAAAATCAGTGATCACCTTTGAATCGTTTTTCAAACGCTCCAACGTGGAGTATCCATTCTCCTTCAATTTCGTCATCAAATATTGCATTTGTGTTTGTCCCCCGTGCTCAACATCCCGATGTTTTTGGCGGCAATTGTAGATTGCACGCATGTTCAAAATATTCTCGGAATATTGGTACTTCAAACCACAATATATCTCCCTAGGACGCGAACTGAGGTGAGACAAACTACGAACTAGTTCCTCTTTATCTCGTTTTAGCCTACAAGCGCGGGAATGACCGTCTAGGCGAACGCAGGGTTCATGATTATGTGTATCGTTTATCACCTCCAAACATCATTTTATGGCTAGTACGTCGATCAGATGACCTTTTAGCGCAAACGGACAATTACATTTCTTCATCGATATCTTCCGCTTTCTTAACGTTTCCAGCTTCGTTTTTTATACAAATACAGTGTATCGCTTGCAAACGTACTCTAACCTAGGAGTCCTTCTACATTTCCCGCTATCGTAGAGCTTTGTAATTATGAAAAACTTAATCTTTTTCGATTCAATATCCAAAAAAACATCCAATTCGTCTTTAGTAAATAACTTATCCGTTTTGAATATTTTACTGTAGTCGGCATCTATAAATGGAGGCTGGGCAGATTCCTCCTACAAAATATTTCATTGGAAACTATAAGTTTTTCTAACAGTGCAGTCGTACGAGAGATGTCTTCAGAGCTGTCGCACGAGACATGTCTCTATAGTTGTCGCATGTGACGCCTAAGGCAATATTGTCGCAAGTTCGTGTGATGATGAAGATGTTCGTCGCACGATGTTCGTGCGACGAGGCCAAATATCCTAAATCAGGTTTTAGCTTCTTACCTCCATGTGGTAAGCTTCCTCCTCGTCTAGTAAGTCTTCCAAAGAGACGACCATGTCATTATTGTCCATGGATACTATGATTTTAGGTTGTTTGTGGTGGATTTTATGGGTTTGGGTGAAAAAATGTAACTTTTTGGGTTTGATAGGTTTAGGGTAGTAAATATTGATGGACAACTTATGGATTTAAGGTAACAACGGCTAGATTTGAGAGTTTGGGTTGATTTTGAGAGTAAATGGCATGAATGTAATAATCTAGAGGGAGAAGGATAATTTTGGAATTTCAACTTTGAGTTCGAAAAAAAATGGGTACGGTGAGAGATCTATCAAAATGTGTCTTATTTATATCATGGCCCTTTAATAAATTTTAAAAAAAAATAGTTGCCAATTAATTAATAATTAAACATTGCATATATTAATCTGGTAAATTAATCCGTCAAATTAATCCAAATTTCAAAGCTGTTAAATTGTTCTCCCTTAGTTTCTTTTATTTACTATCGTTTTCCTTTTTTTAAACTCATATTTTCCATGTTTTTTTCTAACGAACCGAATGGTAAATGATACATCTAGAGAAAGAATAATACCATAAAATAGAAGCCGACATGACATGTACTCTTCCTTTACATAGTCCTCTTTGATAACGTCTCTCTGAAGTCTTAAGTATTTTCAACCTATTTATTTTTCTACGATTATCAAATCCATATTTCTCGAATTATATGTGTTAAGACTAGATGTAATTATAAATTCGAGCTTTTCATTTCGTTTCAGTTCCTTAGTATAAGGGTTCGAAGCTTTAGGTTCTGCGTCTGTTGTTGATTGTAAGGAAATTGACATTTTTAAAACTTGATTAGGTCATTGATATCCTAAACTATTGATTATTTTTAAGTCCATGTTCCTTTCATTTGTTTTTCTTCTATCTAGTGTACAACTGTAAGTTTATAATGAGCTTTGTTTATTGTACGGATTTTTTTATCTTTTATGTTGATAAACTCAGAATATCCGGTAAGTTCAGAAGCAGAAATGTTTGTATGAGAGAATTCGTCTAAGAAATGTTTGTATGAAGTGACTGTAATAAAGAAATCAGTATATGGAAACAAACAAAAGAAATAAATGTTGCAATAATTGACTGATCGTTGGCCATTTTTCCAAAAAAAAAGAATGTCATTTATATAGTACATGAGGTAGGTGGTAAAATTACATAAGTACTACCATTAAAATGGATTTCTCACCCTACTTTTTTACTACTTGCACACAAGTTTTTGGGGTTTTATCATTTAACCCTCTATTTCTTATGTTTGTTTTACTTTGGTTCGTAATCACTTAAATACACAAACTTAGGCCTTGTATTTTGTATAATTAACCTCGCGGTTATTTATATTTTATCCCCTTATCATATGTAACTATTCTTTAGATCCTAATTTCATTAGATACAATGAATGACATAAATGGAAAGGATAGCAAACTGAAAAAGATGATGAAGTTTTATAGTTACATGACATGTGTTCTTCGTGAGTGTTATGCTTCTTTTAGGTAGCATCACATTTTTTGAAGTACAAACTCGATGGTACATTTTGATTTTTTTAGTTACGGTTTAAAATATATTTTTTAATAAATAAATAAAAGAAAATGAAAAAATAAAAAGTTTAGTTTATGAAAAAATAAAAAAACAATGTTGTTTTACTCATTAGATAGTAGATAGTAATAAGATAGTAATAAGATACTTAGTTATGAATTCATGGGTATATATACAGATCTGTCATACAACTTCTACTCATTAGTTTATAAAAAAATCAATTAAAAAAATTCCAACATATGTCTACTATTCATGCTATTCTCTATATTTTTTTTACTTTATCTCATTCTCTCAATACTTAAAATATTATATTATAATTATAGTAGACTATAATAAGATCCTATTTTGTTAGAACAAGACCTTAAACTCAAAAAAAATCTCAAAAACTTGAATTGTCTAAAATACCCATACCTTACAAAATCCTAAAATTAACCTAAATATCCAGAAATTAACTTACCCATTATCACTACCAACTACCCAACACTTAACCTAATAAAAAAACATACATAAATCCTAACAATATTCTTCTACATTATGGATTTGAACGATTTAAATGACGATTTTAGTTGCAATATTGAAGATTTTGCATCAGAGGAGGAACCATTAACGGATCATCTGAAAACATAAGTGGAGGCAAATTTATTATTTTCTTTAGGTCCATAGTGTTTTTCGCGGGTATAGCACATTGGTTTGTCAATATCATAATGCAGTAAAATCGCGCACGTTGGCCGCACAATTTTAGATAAAAGTATATTATTTTTCTTGCGCGAATGTGTATGAGATCACGCAAATGGGTGCGCGATTTTTCTTTAATTTATTATATTGTATGCACGTTTTTTCAAATTTTATGCATGAGCATACACGAGTTACATAGATTTTTATATAATTAGTGCAAATTACGTAGATTTTGATATAACTTCATGTATATCGTTGGATCCAGAATAACCACCATGTTTGATGGTCGATTAAACACATATTTCACTACCAATAGTTATTACACTAAATACGATTTGCATGGATGGGTTGAATTTGAAAGCTACAAGTTAGGATTCATCACTTGTAACGTTAAAGATGACGAGGGTAGTAAAACTAGAAAAACACCAAAGATGTATTATAAGTATGAGAGACACAATGTTTATAAACCTACGCTTGATGCAGGATTCGTAAAAAATCAGTGATAATGTTCATCCAAAAAATGTGATTGCCCATTAACGCAAAGGGAAAGCTTAGTTGTAGGAGTACTCCGTTATTATAGATTGATAGTGGTAAACATGAAACACAACTATGATTTTTTTTAAAACTTATATGGCCATTCCCGAACCGCTAGACTAAAAACGGACGAAGAGGAGTTAGTTCGTAAACTCACGAGAATCGGTGCTCGACCAACAAAGATATATCAGGGTTTAAACATTTAAAACCCTGAAAAAGTTTCTTGCATGTATACATTTTACCATATGCGTAAAAAATACTATTTGGTCCAAAAAACAGAAAAAAAACAAATGTAATATATTTTTGGTAAACTAAAATAACATGAGTAATTGATTTTGGAGCAAACAACGAATACAATAGACGAGATCCTCGACTTGTTTTTCGCGCATCTTACAAGCATCGAGCTTTTGCACAAATTTCTCCGAGTTCTTGTATTGGATATCACGTATAGAACTACAAGGTACAAGATGTTTATGCTCGAAATTATTAGTGTAACATCGACGAACAACATATTTTGAGATAACAATTTTGTTTCTAATGTTGGTCTAAATAAACCTCTAGCTTTTCACCTAAAGGCTCCAAGAATTGAAGAGACTTTTTTGAGACAAAAGTGCTACAACTTTTGGCTCAGGGATGCTGATAGTAATTCAAAGGTTTATCATGCCTATGTGAATAAAAAAAGAAGAAAAAACTCTATAAAGGGCATAAAAATGGGGAGAGTTGGTGTTATAATGAAATGGATATTGGAAACTCTGCTGTTAATTTCTTTTCTTCTTACTTGTCTTGTAGTCCTTATAATAGCAAGAAGGAAGAGGATGTATTGATGTCAGATCCTATATTTGAAGTTATCCCAAAACTAGTTACTAATGATGATAATGAGCTATTGATGATGCCTGCAAAGGAAGAAGAAGTTTGGGATACCGTTAGCAGTATGAAAAAGGATAGTGCAACAGGTTTAGATGGGTACAACATCACTTTTTATAAAGTCTGTTGGAATACTATTAAAGGTGACATGTGTAATACTATTAATTCCTTCATTAAAGGTCTAAATATGCCTAATGGAATGTTTGCTACTGGAAGTAGTCGTATACCTAATACTTCCAATCCCATCAACTGGAGAAACTACAGGCCCATAAACCTTTCCTCCATGTTAAACATAATATTCTCTATGCTTATAAATTCTAGCCTCTCTACTATTCTTCCCCGTATTATCTCAAACAACTAGGGAGCCTTTGTTAAGAATAGGTCTATCCATGAGAATATTCTCATTGCCAAAGATCTGGCTTATGATCTAAATAAGAAGCCAAAAAAGGGAAACATTGTGATACAGTTGGACATGTCAAAAGCATTTGACAGAATATCTTTCTCTTTCATAATGAAGGTGTTAACCCTTTTTGGCTTCTCTAACAAGTTCATAAACTTGATCTTTAATATGATTGGGAATGTAAATCTTTTTATTCTTATCAATGGAAATGTCTATGGTTATTTTAAAACTAAAAAGGGCTTGAGATAAGGTGATCCCTTGTCTTCAAGCCTCTTTATTATAGGTGAGAAAGTCATAATAAGGGGCTTGTATAGGCTGCTAAACTCTAACAAATCTATGCAGTATGCTTCAAAGTCAAGCATTCTTGTCCTTCGTACTGCATTTGCTGATGATATCATTATTTACACTAACATTCTTCCCTATTCTATTGAGCTATTAAGAAATTTTTTAAACATGTACCAAATGGTCTCAGGTCATTCCATAAATAAAGAAAAAACAAAAATTATTACCTCCAAAAGCTTCATCAATGTAAAGTCCACAGTCTGGAAAACACTACTGGTTTCAGTGCTGATAATCTTCCCACTTGTTATCTTGATATCACCCTGCATAACAACAACAAATGTCAGAATTTTAATCCTTTACTGGACAAGATTGATGCAAAAATCAAGGAATATGACGCAAAATACTTATCCTATGAGGGAAGAATCTCTCTAATCTCAACTATTCTAATGAACATCCCTTATTATTGGATGTAAAGGTTTTTTTATTCATATTTTTGTTACAAAAAGATTGGATTTTTTTAACAAATTTCTTTGGAGAACTAAATTCAATAAAAGTTGTATTTATTGGACTTTTTGGGACAAAATTTGCTTTATTTTTGAAGAGGGTGGACTGAATATCAGGAAATTAACTAATATTCATGCCACTTTCTCTCAAAATCTTTGGTTTTCTTATAGGAAGAAAAACAATATGTGGGTTATGCTGATGCATGATATATATAATAGGAATACCCATCATTTAAAAGTAAATTTTAAGCAAACTGGTTCACTAACCTGGATACGTCTTGTAGGAATCAAAGTTGTTGCATAAAGTAATATCAGGTGGCTTCTTGACAGGGGAGACATGGACTTCTGGACTGAGAACTGACATAATTTTCCTCCTCTTTTGGATCATAATCTGCTAGCCAACAACTGGTTTTCGGAAGCCAAGGTCAACTCTTTTTGGAAAGCTGATTCTTGCGATTTTGAGTCTCTCAATGGCTTTATTCCTGAAAGCAGAAAAACTCAAATAAATAATTATAGAATAAACACTGCTAAAGATGATGAGATGATCGGGATGTTGTCTCCTGATCATCTATTCAACATGAAATGTACTTTGAATACTGTTAGGAATTGCAAAAGCCCTTCAAGTTTTTATAGGAAAATCTGGGCCACCATCACTCCCATGAAGTTTTCCTTTTTACTTTGGAAACTCTTGCATAATTATATCCCCATAGACTCATTTTTACAAAAACATATTTTTCATTTGGCATCAAAGTGCCAATTTTGCTCTAACTGTGAAAATATAAATCATCTTTTTGTAAATTGTCCTTATGCCTGGAGTGTGTGGAGACATTTTAGAAATCTTTTCAACATTAAAGTTGAGAGATTTATGATTTTAAAACATGTTGTTCACAACTTATTTTGGTTCTCGACTCAGGAAGTCCATTATCTTGATTAATAAAATTATGTTGGTTTGCCAAGTATAAAGATTCTGGTCTCAGTCTTTATACCTCCATTATCTTGATTAATAAAATTATTATGGGTCTAGGCATCTCTAAAGTACTTACGAGTAAACCCTGGTTGAACGACAATGATGCTGGTTTGTCTTTAGGATGTCTATCCCAGGAAAAAAACTGTAAAAAAGTTACTTATCTCAAATGGATTGCTCCGGTGAATGGCATGTTGAAGCTAAATGTGGACGCCTCCTGTCTAAATAATTGTGAGTCTTGTGATGCTATGATTTTCAGAGATCATGAATGCACCATTATCAATGCTTCTTCTAAATCTTTTGGAAAGCTAACTCCTCTGGTTGCTGAAACCAAAGACTTGCTTAAAGGGCTGTTGATCTGCAAGGAAATAAATTGGCTGAATATAGATATCGAAACTGATTGTTTAACATTGATAAACATTCTAGACAAAAAGAAAAATCTTTGGTACCTTCAATCCTTAATATTGCCTTCAATGACCTTGTCCTTTGTCTCGAGAGTTCAAAATAGGGTCGCGGACTGGCTCACTAAGTGGACATTGAAATGTAAAGAGGAGTTAACATTCTCACATTTCAATGCCCAAACCCTCTTCTCTCGATTGTTTTTCTTGAAAGTCTGGAATTAGGCTATGTTTGCTCTTCTTAATTTCTCGAATTTGGCTTTGGATACTGCTGGATTTGGGGTTTTGTTTTGCAGATTGAGACAAGGGGATTTGGAGTGACAAGGTGGTTGATTGGAGCTCTGAAGAACCATTTTGTGACCAAGATTGTAGAATTGATGAAGATCGAAAGAGATGGTGTATTGAAGGGTTTTTTAGGGTTTGGTTTCGATTTCGATTTGGAGCAAAAGTCTTGAACGAGTTTCTTTGAAGCGAGATGAATTTTCTTCCCGAAGAGTTTTATTTTCTCCTCCATATGACTCTGTGCTGTTTTTTGTAGAGAGTGAAATCATGCTTTGAAAGATTCTGTTATGGAGTTTTGGCAATGGTGGCTTATCGAGTTATTTTAAGCGATTGAAGAAATAAGTATTTTGAGTTTAATTGAATATTTAGCCTTCCTATTGTTTGTTTAGTCTTAAGGGGGTCCAATACTTTTGCAATCTTTTTAATCTGGTAATAAAGTTTATTTTTGCTTAAAAAGTAAAATAAAAAAGAAAACAAGAAAATCAAATATTTTATTTTCGAATTTAACGAATTGACAAAATATATAAAAAAAAGTAACGCAACACAAAACTATTTTTGAAATACGAAAAAAACTACGGTAGAAACTCGATAAATTAATACTCGATTATTTAATAAACTCTCTAAGATAATATTTTTGGTCGGTCCCGACTCATGGATAATGTGCTAAATTAATAATTCACTAAAATTATAAGATAATACATTTTGATAATTTCTTTAGACCCCATATAAAATATAAATTAATAATTCCTTATATATATATATACATATTACATGAATGATTTATAAAGGTTTCTTGAAAAATGACTCAATTGTCTTTTGTTTTTTTGTTGAAATCAATTGCCCCTTGAATGTCGTCTCAAATTTTCCTTAGCATGGTAAGAACTTCTGGTGTTGTTTTCTCATAGCTCAACAAGAAAATTGTTTAATGTGATTGCCGCTTCAATAGCTTCGTTTTGCGAAGGGGGCTGCATTGTAGAACTTTCATCATCTTCTTCATCGATATCATCTTTATTAATTCCAATAACGCTTTCAATAATTTCTTCATCAGTCAACAACTGTGCAACTACATTTTTTTTCTGGATGATTCTAAACATCTTCGACATCCATTGCATTGCGATAACCCAACTCTTTGATCAAATTCTGAACCCTTCATTTGATATACATGCATTGTATACTGTACAATAATTAAATGAAAGCTTGAAAGATGTTTGTAAACTAAATATTTTACTGTAAATTAATAAAATATAAATTAATATATAAATTTATCGATCACTTAATAACTTTTTTAATTAATAAATTTTGGTGATCCTCGATAACAGTGATTCATTCTCTATATTTAGAAACGGAGACCTGGCCTAAAGCTCGAGCCTTTAGTTTTTGCATTTTAGGCTTTTACAAAAGCCCAATGAACCAGTGGCCTCAAACGTTCAATAAATTTGATATCTCTACTTAAATAATCAAACCCGCTACCTTCTCTCTCCTCCTTCGCCGTAGCCCTAGACGGGAACTTCTCTCCCTCTCCTGTCACCAACTGGCTTTCGCTGTTAGGCAGTTCGAACCCCGAATCCGCCGCTTTTTGCGTCTACGACACAGTCTAACCAATCTACGTCGGAGCGGCGGAGGTAACGCTCAACTCTTATCAAGTAACGAAATCGTTACCCGGAACGTCGGTTTACACTGCGAGTAACACGATCCACTTAGAATTAAGAATGTCTGCCTTTCATACTATTATGGTAAGTTGTCTTCCTTTTACACTTTTGTTTTTATATTTTAGTTGTAACATAAGAATGTCTAAATAAATACTTGAAGTTATACGCATGAAAAGAGTCCCAAAAAGCTAACAAAGAGCTAGTATTAAGTTTGTGTAAATATAACCCATACTTTTGTACCAATAAAAGACCCTGATATATTTTAATAATTAAACACTTTTCTTCAAAGCTTTTGACACTTTCTTAATCTGAAATTTTATAGCTGGCGAAGATGTGAGTAGCTGATGTGGTTGTTCAAAAGAGGTCCTTTGTTCGGGCCTTGTTTTATTTTGGACTGATTCAGCCAAACTACCTAAAAGATCGACACAATTTCACCCTGGATTGGTTCAACCATCTACATAGACAACCATTAAAAAAAAGCTTTAAAATTTCAAATTCTTATCGGAAATAATAAACCATTAACAGAAAATGGTTTAGAATTTAAATTTGTCATCGGAAATTCAGTGGATACCATCTTGATATTTGATCTAATCATGATATCTCTTTTCAAGCTTGAACAATAGATATAATTTAATATCGGTTCGGTTTCTTCTCAAACTGTAGAAGGGAAACCAATGATTAGACGTTGTGAACCTATCCATTATTTAACCAGTTTAACAAATTGATCGCCAAGAAAAGGAATAAAGCTTATTCTGAATTTTTCAATCAAATCACCCAAATTAATGACACTATTAACATAATCAAAACCAGATGAAATTGTGAATCCATGTCCTCAAACAGTAGTCCTGAATTATAATAAAAAAAAAAAATTCTTATAGTTCTTTTTAACCGTTATTTTTTATGATCTTTTTAACCGCTGATACAATGATATTTTTAAAAGAAGTAAGACAACCAACACATGATATGTAACTATCAAACTCTATAATTTATTTCCTATGTTTAATGCAATTTTGATCTACATCACACTTATATATGAGATAAAAAAATCGACAATAAAGAAAAACTCATTATATATTTACAGGTACACGAGATAAAAAAACAAATGAAAGAAGCAAGTACTTTGAAAAAGATCAATGCTTTAAGATATTTATAACCTAATCGAGTTTAAAAAATAGAAATTTGTTTACAATCACAACAAGGGAAATTTAGCGCTTAAAACTTTTATACGATGAAAGGAAATGTAAATCTCGAATTCATTATTACATTTATTGTTCATATATGGAGAACTAAAAAAGATAAAATTAATTTGAGAAATTACTTGAATCCCTAATTCGAGAGTATATGGGTATGATAATAGTAGAAAAAGAAATAAATTAAATATATTTAGAGTTCATAAGCAAGTGTATGATATTTGTTACGTCATTGCAACCGTGTTTAAATGCATTGTGTACACAATTTATACGTCACTTTGAATATTTTACCTTGTAAAGTTTTTACCTATTCTCACATAAATAAAAAAAAGAGTTGTATTGCTCGAATGAATGAGAAGTCGTTACCGTAAGTAAATTTATGATTTATATTGTTTATTACAATACTAATAAGATTTTGTTTTGTAATATTGAGGTTAAGATCCATATGAACACACTACTATCTCTCGTTCGTATTGATTGTAAACCATTTGGAAAAGGGACCACTACTTCTCGTTCATATTCGTTGGAGTTTTTTTGAAGAAAGACCACTACCTCTCGTTTATATTGGGTGGAAACAATTTGAAAGAATATAGAATCTTGGCTAGATGAATCTATTATTCGATCAAAAAATATATGCAAATCTATGAAGTAATTAATCAAAACCATAAACTAATATACATTTTCAAGGACTCAAAATGTCTACTTTATAATTTTCGTATATCGTATTGTTATTTCAAAACTATGTTTTGTTGTTTATTGTTATTTTTAAAATGGGTTTCCGTACTTATCGTTATTTTTATTAATGATTTTTTAAGTTTCAAACTTTTAACCTAAACAATAAAACAAAAATACTATGGAAACATAATATATTCATAATGAAAGCTAAAGTATAGTTTAAAAACATAAAATGAAAGAACGAAGTACGAGATATAAATTGCATAACAATTAATTTTTTTATATTATTTCAAATTTTGATATAAGTGGTAAATATCCTCTTCCCTTTGTTCCACTCACCTTTTAACGAGGTACATGTCCATCTTTTCCAGTATATTATATTTTCAAGTGTATTTTTAACGAGGTCCATATCCATCTCTTCTATTATATTATTTTCAATAACACCATTAATACACCTGGAGAACCTCATGTACGTCTTTTACCTGCCATCGTACGAGAGGTAAAAAATTTGGAATTGATTTTAAATATTCGAACCTGATAAAGATTTTTGCACATCCTCGTGCATGCAACATCATACATGTACTATATGTATGATTCATACCATACATGTAGTACATTTGCATACTATTTCATCAAAAGAATATTGTAGTGTTATTCGTCATTGTTTCTTTTAGAATGGTAGTAACTCTCAGCAAATAATTATCTTCTCACGTAGTACATTCCATATCGTATATATTAGAGATTTTCTTTGCTATAATGTTTAAATATTAATATATGAGAGAGTCAATTGATTAGGATATATAGAGAAATAATGGTAGAACTATGCCAATGTGATTAATAAGGTGTGGCAATTTTACCAATAATCTAACATCACATGTATATGTGAGATCATACAAATAATGTCGACATAATTGGTCGATATTAGTTGTTTGCTAAAACAAGTTTTTGTAACTAATATCAATGCACAATATCAACATTAATTGTACTATATATTCGACTAGTGTTGACTAAATGGGACGATATTAGTTGTTTAAAGCAAGTTAGTTGTTAGCCAAAATAAGGGTCTACTTCGAGTTTAACACAAATGTCGACCCATTACACCAATATTAGATGTTGATGTAATGCTTCAAATGTTGATTGAGTGCATCGATATTTGTTGATATGCTATTACGCATAACTACTAATGTTGATCGAGTGTCTCGATATTTGTTGATATGCTATTATGCATAGCTACTAATGTCGATGTATAGAAGACATAAATTATAGACCTATCAAGCAAAACATAATAAAATAATTAAAAAGCAAAGCCTCATATCTATAAAGTAAACACTTCGTCGCCTTTTTTCTAATTTAAATTATGGTTGAATGTTAAGGTTCTTTACAAGTCGTGAATTTAATTTATACATCTTTCTATTATCAAAATATTTTTTTTACAACTAACCAGTATGTTCATTATAACATCGATAAATATTACTGACCAATTTATAACTAATTTGCAATAAGACTATTTCGACCCATTACATCAAATTCGGATCGATGATTACAACGAAGTTGCAATAATATAATATTTAATTGTGATATTTCTATTATATCACCTAATAGTAACTAATTGTATTTTTTAAATATTATATTCGTTTTATTATTATTTTAATTAATCTAAAAATAAAATAATTACTAATTTACTACAAATTAACCCAAATTTTAAAACACTTACCCAAATTTCAAAGATTTTACTTCAAAATCATTTCCCCTCAATTTATTTTAACCTATATTTTTCATGTTTACAGAATGGCAGAAGATACATCATCAGAACAAGAACAAGACTATAAAATAGAATATGTCATAACTTTCACTGTTCCTCTGTACGGTTTTAACTCAAAATATTCTTAATCTATTTAATTTCTACTATTATCACATCCATATTCTATCGAATTAGGTATTCTAGTAATTTCTGAATTAATTTTTTTAATGTTCTACGTGTTAAAAAATAAATACAATAATGATTTCAAGCTTTTCATTTTGTTTCTGTTCGAATATTATGTGAATTGTATACAGATTTTAAGCCCTAGGCTTCTGTTATTGTGTTGATTTTAAACAAATTGGTATTTTTAAAACTCGATTAGATCATTGGTATTCTAAATCATTAATTTTTTAAATACTTGCAAAATATTAAATATAATATATTTTGATAAATGGATATTTATTTATTTATTTATATATATTTATATTAACTTGATTAAGAAATAAATAATTTACACTCACAATTTTTATTTTATATCTAATATGTATTGAAAATAAACTGATTTTTTTTTAACAAAAAATTAGCTAAATAAAATTATAAATTGAAACCAATAATAAAAAGGGTTTTATAATTGGATCCTTTAATATCAAACATTATTTGATGAATTAAGTATATTTTCAAAGAATCTTCACCTATAATCTATATATTTTTATTTTGTTTTTGTTAAAACGACGTTGCATTTTATTGATAAAAAAAAATTGTAAACTAGAATGATGGACTAGGCCCAAACCTATCAAATTAATACGTAACTTAAATGCATACATCACAAATTATTCAACCAAAATTCGACATAAATGATTCGACTCAATACACCACTAGATAACCTATGTGGTCATATTATAGTAAAAGTACTTTGGGTGAAATAACTCATTTCATAATTAAGGTTCTTTAAGTACACTAACATAAATAAAATTTTACACTAAAAAGTGCCTTGGAAGCATAATATAGCAAATAAAAACATGAAATAACACATATAGTTCAAGATATGTATGATAACCCCAAAAGAAGACACCGAATTGTTTTAAGTCGCAACCATTATCAAATGTTAGTATACATGCTCAATGAAAACATCAACTTTCAAATCCAATAACATGCAGCAAATAAACCATAGAACCAAACTTATAGCAATCCCCATAATGTATCAAATCTTGTAAAACAAATATTATGCATGATAACCCAATATTATATTGAATATGTAGTAGGTACATAATAAACCGAAAAAGATAACTAACAAAGAGCTTGAACATCAAACATAACCTATGCTACAAATAACTCAGTATATTGTACCAAGACATAATACAACCATAAAATAAGCAACCAAAATAACTTAATAACAATTTGCTCATACTATTAAACCAACATCCAATTATCTCAGATATAGTCTAAAAGATCTCCCCAAATTATCCCAATAACAACCTCACAATCAGTAGACAAACATGGCAAACAAAACATGTACAACCCATCAAACTTACAACAAATCAACATAAAGATAACATAAGTGATTTAATAATATCTTAGAAAATTAGTAGATAAACAACTAAAAAACAAACTGCAAAATTCACCAAACTGCATACAATCAACCCTAAAATAGTCCAAAAAATAGCCCAAAACAATATTAAATTTATTAGATAAAAAACAATAAAAATAGTAGGCACAACCCACCAAACTTGCAACAAATCAGCTCAAGAACAACCCAAATATTAATTATTGGTATTTGAAAAATTAAATTCATTAATATCAAACCACATTTAGAAAATAGTTGATTTATCTTCCATTTCAAGACCAATTCATTGTAAGTGGAGATTCAAATGATACATATATGGTACCATTTGAACATTCAATGCAAAATTGTTAGTCAATACTTGTTGACAAAAAAGAATATATTATTTTCACATATTCTCATACCGCAAGAACCACAAACATTATAATGTATTTTTTAATTGCATTGATATATAATCTTATGATTCATCTAATAGATGTTAAGACGACATTTCTAAATAGAAATTTCCACGAGAAGGTCCACATGGATCATTATGAGAGGTTTGTGCTTCTTAGAAATTAAGCAAAGTTATGTAAGCTTTTGAATTTATTGTATAATCTCCAACAAGTGCATAAGAAGTGGCATGAATAAATTAACCATATCATATAATATGGTGGATTTGGGCATAATAAGACATATAAGTGTTTATAAAATAAGATTAACGGTTACATTCTGCACATAACGTGTCTATACGTAGATGATCTAAATATATTGAGTAATAATATGAAAATGATTATTGAAATAAATAGGTTATTGTCTTCACTTTTAATATGAAATATCTTGATAAAGTATCCACTATTTTAATAACAATTATATTCAATATTGTAGGAATTTTTTCACTAAAATAATCTTACATTAAAAATGTATTTGAAAAATTTAAACATCTAAAATTTAAAGAAACACATTTGTCATTCAATCAACATTTAAACTTGGAAATAATATAAGGCGAACAATGTCTCAGTTTGAATACGTTAGTCTTATAAAATGTCCCACGTATGCGGCTTTATGAACTAAAGTACCATTTTAGCCTCCTCTCAATTGACATTCATCCGCCTATTCTAATTAGGTTGCAGACTACCTAAATCATAGAGGCACTACAGATGTTGCTGCTCATCTCCTATTAGACCACCACTGTTTTTTCTTTAGCGCCACTTCAATCAAGTCACACTGTTTGATGAGCCATAGACACTCTGAACTAGGATCTCTCAGAGCAGACCATTCATCTTCAGCATGGTTACTGGTTCAGCATGTCCGGATTTCAGTAATTTAGCCCACATCGCGTTATGTCTAGGCCTGGAAATCCGATCTTCACACTAGTATGATATTTTCTGCTTTGGGCCCACTGGCTCGCATGACTTTCCTTTTGGTCAACTTCCAGAAGGCCTCATACTAATTGAGATGTGTTCTTACTTATATATCAATGAGCATTCATATGTGTAACCAATATGGGATGTGGGACTTTTGTTCGTCACCCTAACAAGTCCTCATCTCGAACAAATTATAATTCATAGCCTCCTCTCAATTGACTTCCATTCGCTCACTCTAATCAGGTTGCATACTACCTGAACCATAGAGCTTTATAACGGATCTACATGCTCACTCAACCACCCTTCATATTACTTAGTGTCACTATATAAGCACTCTGAGCTAGATCTTAATCACACATATATTCTTTAGCGCCACATGCACTCCGAACTAGGTTATATATAACATATCGTTCACCTTGAGCATAGTTGTTGGTTTATTATGTTTAACATCCGCCCTGGAGATCTGATACAATTTGTTTGGAATATGAGTATCTCATATTTCGTCTACGTATATAAGTAAGAACAACCAATCTCTACTCTAGTATGATATTTTCCGCTTTGGGCCCGAAGGTTTGCACGACTTTGCTTTTGGTCCACTTGCAAAAGCCCTCATACCGGTTGAGATATGTTCTTACTTATGTACCACTCATCATTCCAATGTTTAACCGATGTAGGATGTGGGACTTTGGTCACCATCGTAATAGAAACTAAAATGTCGATAGACTGAATGTTGGGGATATAATTCTCTTTAAAAGGTAAATTAACAGTCCAATTTCATTGTGATAATCAATAAAGAGTTGGTAGATCTAACAATGGCATATAATTTTGAGACTGGAGTATGTAGAAAATTAATTAAATATGGATCATATCAGCATCGTACGTGCGTTCTAGTGAGAACATGGAAGATCTATTTACCAAATAATTTGGTTGAGAATTGATAAACTTGACATCTAGAAGAATGATACAAGAATTCTTAATAAATATTTTAGAAATAACGGTGAAAATGTTAATTATACTAAACATATAGGCATCAAATTTTATAGTGGATAATAAGTGAAAGTTTCAACATATAAAATTAAGTTTCTTATGTGAGGAGTGATATATATTGGTTGATATCGTGAAATGATAAATCTGATGAATATTTAATACAATTCGGTCTATACGTGACATGTGTTATATAGATAATAAAACCACACTAAGAAGTGTACCTATTAGAATCTAAAAGTAGTGTCACTTCTCATCATAGAATGAGTTCATCTCGAGTACACTTAAAATAAATAAAGGACACAACTAAAATTTTACCAATAAAAACTGAAGATAAAATGCATTAGTATAATATTTGTATGTCAAATCATTGGTATGGGCATATAAAACCACTCAAAGTTGCGGTTACTAAAGTTTTGGGCCAAACTTTGCATTAGTTCACATGTTTCTATTATTTTTAAAGATGTTTCTGGTCTAGTTTAGACTACATTATTAAATCAATAATCTTTAAATTAAACTTTCGATATGGCTGATTAGTTTTTATTTTGTCAAAATTTTAATATTGTTTGAGACTAAGTGTGTGTTGCTTTTCTTATTTACATTAACTTTTTTGTAATTGACTTTTTTTTTCTTCGTCATAAAATAAATCTGCTTATTAAAAAAATCAATAACTTTTTATAGAGATAACACGAGTAAAGTAATATATTATATGTATTATTAAGTAACGGGGTTGTGCATTTAACAAGAAATTTGAAAAGTAAGAGTGATATAATGTAGTATCATGTAGAATAATTAAATCACAAAAATAAATATGAAAAATAACAAAGACGCCACAACAACAAGAAAAAAATCATTATTTTATCACATCATTTCTTAAATAAATAACTGTATATTGCATGTTTTATTGTTTTTATAAATATTTCTATTTTATTATGTCAATAGTTTATAAAATTATGTAATTACAGATTTGAGTAAACTTTTATTTACTCTACGACTATATTTAGGGTAAAAAAAGATTATTTTAATGAAGAACATATAATTTACCCAAAAACCTAACATTATAAAGGGTTTGAGTAAACGTTAATATGTGTATCATGACCAAATCTTAGTCTGTGAAGGACTCAAAAGTATATTTAAGTAATAAGCTAATGCATTGATGTTGGTTAAACTATTATTTAATGTATATTTATTATATAATATGTATAATTGTTACAATTGTAACCTAATAAGAACTTCGACCTATGAGCTCGAGTTCAGACTCTGATAATTGATAAGTCATTGTGTATTTTTTATATCTCTATCTTAATTTTTATATTCTTATTTGATCTATCTCTATTTGTAATTATATTATAACCCTAGTTACATTGTTTGGAAATGATACATTTCAGCTTAAAACAATTTATGTGTGCATGTAACATGAAAGATAAATAAACAAGAAGTTAAAATAAGAAACATGAAGTTAACGTGAAAAAAAAAACATGAAGTTAAAACAATAAGTAAAAACATGATATAAAAACTAAGTAGACACCACTATGTTTATTTATGTCTGCATGTAATACGATAGTATGGTACATATGTTTTCTACGTGAGTATAGTCTTGTTGGGAATCTTGTGCCCAGTAAGACAGTATGTTATGGAGGTATGAGGATTTCACTATCTATCCATATATTTTTAAAACAGTTTAAAAAAATATAGGCATATAGGCAAGCATACAAGCATCTCAAACAGACTCATTAAATAATCAGACTCAAGCATACATGCTCAAGCATATATTAAACTCAAACATCCTATATTTTATTTGAACAAACCCATTGAAACAATCATTGAACACCAGCAGACTCACACACCCATAATAGAAACCAAAATTCCAAAAACTCATTAACAACCTCACCGAACACCTCAAACACATAGAATCATATTGAAAACCCCAAAAAATCATTAAACAAACTAAGAAAGCTCATTACACACCTCAAAAACTCATTTAATAGACTAACAAATGCGAACACTCATTGAAAAGACTCCAAATCCAAAATCTGAAATCATCATTGAACATACCCAACATACTTTAAAAAAATATCTCATCCTGTAAGTAAGCACCAGGAAGTAAAAACCCCACACGAGTAAGTATACACCAAATATACTTGTCATTATGTTTGTTTTTGTATGCATGTAACATGACAGTATGGTACAAAGGTCCGGGGATATCATTGCCTGCATTTTTTAAATAATTGGGAAATATACATGCATATAGGAAAGCATACATGCATCTCAAAAAAATTCATTGAACAATCATACTCAAGCATATATGCTCAAGAATCTAGTAAACTTAAGCATCCAGTATTTTCTTTGAACATTTGAACCCAGCACTGAAATAATCATTGAAAATCAGTAGACCCAAGCACCAAAATATAAACCAACATGTCAAACAATCAGTAACAAACTTATTACATACCTCAAACTCATAGAATCTGATTGGTCATCTCAAACAATCATTAAATAGAGTAAAAATACCCATTAGGCATTGGTCCAATCATGTTCAAATTTACATTTATTATTATTCGTTAGTTAACCAAACTTCAAACATCCGTATATTTTATGATATATTGTGTGGTGTGATGATTTTAGTAGTAGACTAATTAAATTGAGTTTGTGATAACCTAGACTAGGCAAACAAAGTGAATCAGAATTCCAACTTCTATATTTTAGAATAAACCAAATATAAACTTTACACTAAACATGAACACATTTAACAAGAAATAATAAAGAAAAATACCTAGAATATTATAAAGAGAATGCACCAATAGAATATTAAATGGTGTTACCAGGTTGCGGAAAACTAATCTCAAGCACTTTCCGATGTGTTTTCTATTTCCTAGCACCCGAAGGTTGTAAGACTTAGTTACCGGTTAAAGATGCACTATCAACGAACAATCCTCAAAAGAGACCGAGTTTGCTTTCGTGAACAATTTTTTTATTCATGTACGTAAAATAAATTTTCTATTAAACGCATTTAGTTATTAAAATTATATATTTATTATATATATATATATATATATTTGTTTTTTATCTTACTTGTATAGGTTGATATGGATAAAGGTTCATCTTTACCAATGATAGACCCTACGTGGATGCACACTGCTAGATAATATGCTAAGCCTTGGTCAATGTCATTGCTTCATAGAGCCAACAATTTGTTTTGACTACAACAACCGACACCGACACAATACAGAAAATGCGAGTCATTAATAATATACTTAAAAAATATCTCTAGGTGTATTGGTTTTTAAAATTTCCATGGAAATACTACTAGTTCTTTTGGCAATCAAGAATGTTTTATGTTCTTTAAGCTATGAGCTTGTTTAACTATATTTTGGAATGAACGTTATTTTGGCAACCATAAATTTTATTACGTTTATTTAGTATTATGTATAATTTTTTATTGATAAACATTATTTTATATTGAATTAATCAATTTTATTTTTACATGTTGCAGTCACGAACCTCCGTGAGGCCCCGAGGGGCGCTTGCGCTTACCATAAAATATAGATTAATATATATAGTTTATTTTGGGATAGCGAGTATTTTTAAGGAAAATTTTAATTTAAAAATTTGAAATAATGATTAATTTTATTGAAAATTTTAATTTAAAAATATGAAATAATGGATATTTTTATGGAACAAATTAAATTAAAATCTTAGATAATGAATATTTTTAAGATAAGTTTTAAATTAAAATCTTGGATAATATTGGTTTTTAAGGAAAATTTTAAGTTAAAATATTTATAAATTGGAAGATAAGTCCACGACTAAAATGATAGAACTCAATTTTAACACATATAAAACTTGATTGATTTTGTAAATCTTCTTATTCAATCTTTAAATGTTCTTATTTTTTTATTAATTTTATTTCCAATAAATTGTTTCGGTCTTATTTAGTTTAATCTTTCTCTCACAATTTTTTTTTTATCTTCGTCTTCTTCTATTGTTATACATTACTGATTTGATTTAAAAGTTAATGGATGGAGAAAATGAAGAACACGAAAAAATATAAAGATTTTAATTAGAATGATTAAAGATGATGAAGATTTTAATTAAATAAATTAAACAAGATGTAGAAAAGGAAGAAGAAGACCTTAAATAAATAAATGACATTAATAAAGTACATTTACTTATTTACTTCAATCATTTCTTTCAAAATAATATTTAAAGTATATTTTAAATAATAATTTCCATTTTACTCCTTTATATATATTTTTTAAAATACTTTTTAATTAAAAATATATTATGATTTACATTTGTAAAATAATTAATTTTATTTTTTAATATGCTTACACACATAACTGTTAAACAATATATATTTAATTATTTTTTAATTTTTTTCAATAAAATAATTTATTTATATTATAAATTATGTTTTTTATACAAATTTGATTTTATTTCCTATAAAAAAATTGTTTTATTTTCATATATTAAAAACAATTACATAAAAAATTTGGTTTTATTTCATCTATTTAAAAAATATATTTTGTATAATATATTTTATTTTGTAATATTTTATTTTGAAAATATTTTTTAAAATAATATATTAATAGATTTATTGTTACATATTATTTTTACATGTAATAAATAATATATTAAGATATATTAAAAATACCTTAAAGTAGTTGTATACAATAAAAGAAACATTGTTTGATAAAATTGATAATGAAACCATTTTACCGTGGCTTAAAATATTGTCTTGTTGCTGGTGTGGTTTATTTTAAGCTGAGGGTAATTTTGTCAAGTGTTTTGGAGAGTTTTAAGGGTATTAAATGTTTGGGTGTTTTGTAGTGAGAGATTTAAGCTGCGTGGTTGTACTAAATGTTCATTACCCTCATTAATGAAATTAGTTGGGTGTTTATACCCTTAATTATGGACTCATGGGCTTTCGGGTCAAGTTTAAAGACCCATTTACTCAATAAGCTAATTAGCACCTAGCTTAGTCAAAAGGTGTTTAGTTATTTAATACTTTTGTCTTGTCCGGATAGTTCAGTGGACACTTATTTTCCGAATTACCCCTGTCCAGATTTCTCAGTGAGTAGTGGTGAATTTGTCCGAACTCATTAGTTGCAACCATCATCTTGTCGGACATGGCCCATCGTATGCCATCTATTTTACGGTAATTGTTTTTTAAATTCTTCAAAAATAAAATCTTATGAATATATTATGTTTAAACAACATTAATTCTACGATTAATGATTATAATAACACACTAAAATATTGATAAACAGAAGTACTACAATTAAAGATTAATGGAATGAACATATAGTAAGTCTCACCCATAGGTGACCCGCTAATAATAAGTTTCGTCCAAATTTTACCTGCTAAACTTTTATCCGCCAATAATAAATCCGTCAATTATTTTTTCTATACAATCGTCCAATGTGACAACTTCAAACATGCAACTCCATCTATTTGAATGTAGTTTATAACGGAACTCATATTCTGTTTGATATGGAATAGATTGTAAGTGAAGACCTCTTATCTCTTTCAAGCCGTCAAGCATGAGAAGATAAAGAGGTCAGATGAGACTAATGATGGGTTTATTAATGAAGTGTTATGTACAATATACTACATGTACGGGTGTGTAGGAAACAAATCCATGTCATCTTCATGCAGCCGTGAAGAAGTATTTACAAGGTTTATTTATCTAAAAAAATGAACCAATGTATCATGTGTTAGACGTCCCTTACAAAATTAGGAATGATGCGTATAAATCATTCCATTTGAAAGTAACTAAGTTTTTAACATAATATATGCTACGTTATGTGGAGGAAAAAATCATTGAAAAATATGAAGCATTTATGAATTGCACTTTTAACAAAAGATATAACTTTGACTATAATTTTTGTTGTTTTATGTTCCTTTAAAGACTTTAATTAAATGTATTTGTTTTATGTTCCTTGTAGTCCTTTAGGTTATTGTATTTCTTTTATGTTCCTTTCAATGCTTTAAGTTATTGTATTTGTTTTATGTTCATTTCAGTGATTCAAGTGATTGTTTACTTATGTATCCATCAGGTTACAATTTATTTTCTGGATTCCAAATATCTTGGTTTGTGACCTCCCGCGCAGTGTTCAGTAAGAGGTGCATATAGTTCTTAGTATGGGGATTAATAATTGAATTTAAGGAGCATATACTTCACGATATTAAGTTGGACCTAGTTGGCAGTAAGGTGAAATATTCTCATTTCCTAAAATTAGACATGTAAGGATATAACAGTTATATGTGCTTCTTAAGTACTTTTGGAGATATAATTTTTTAATATTATTTTGAATTCCTAATTTTAAGTGTGTTAGTTTATCTTTGTTTGAGTATTTTAAAAAAATGTTACGCATACATCGAAGATATAGATGTTGTTATAGTTGAAGTAAGTGAAAAAAATCTACAAATGGCAATTGTAAACAATAAACGGCCACTAGAAGAAAGAAATGTAAAACGTTTAATAAAAACTAATAAAATTTGACTGAGAACAACGACTATTACAAAATCAACAAGACAAGTAGATAATTTTTACCAAAACAAATTCAATCCTATGAACTAGTATAACACCTGAATATCTTAAAACGAAAAATAACATAAAAACGTATAATAACAAACATCACACAACAATTTTTAAGGAATATGACACCAAAGTGTCTAACATAGTCTATTCTCAATAGACAAAATATCCTCATACGCCTCAGCGATCCAGTCAAAATACTTGTGAAACTCTAAAACTCTAGGAAAGAAATAAATCACACGTAACCCCATACGTAACTGTCATATAACAACACCATGCGGCCTTCGTGCATATAATCATCTAATGGGCATATTATTGTGTCAATGAGATTGTACTAACTAATCGGCGATGACCTATGCTTCCAATTGTAATCATCAAAATCATAGGAGGTGGACCTGGATTTCCTTTTGGTCTTGTTATGCGTCATGTACAACTGATACGGTGAGCAATCCTCGACGTGTCTGAATTACCTCAAAGATCGATTGGGATAGTACACCTGTGTAAGCTCCATATCAGTAATAATAGTATGAAGCTAAATTATTTCCTTTAATGGGAAATGATTGTATGTAGGGCGGTGAGGCTTGAAAATGACCTACAAAATAAAACAATACAAACAATATCACAAATGAGGTTGTCAAATTTTGGTCATCTACACCACACAAAAAACAACAAAACAAAAACAAAACAATATCAAACCTAGTTATTATTATTCAATTCTTATAAACCTAAAGTATGGAAAAAATACCAAACATGTATGATATTCATATATTACACAAAAACTCCTTCAATTACATTTATAGTACTAAAATTATATATTAATCATTATGTATTAGTAACCACAAGTAAAGTATTTTCATACTTGATAGATCTTAAACAGTAATATTTGAATAACCTTATTTGAAAAATGTAAAACTTACATCCCTCTCCTGTAAATTGTTGTAGGTAATCCTTTGCTTTGGTTTGGCTCGTGAATCACAAATGGACGTACTTGCATCCCATCGAGCAACAGTCGGTAGGTATTCTGTGTAATTTTCATGCGTAGCCACACTAACTGACATAAAATGATATCGTATACACATGTCGAGAAGAGAAATACACCCACCCATAGTTCTCGTCGCTTGCATAGAGCCCTCTCTAAGATGACGATACATATACGCTAACACCACAATGCCCCAAGCGTAGCTGCAAAGAGACTGCAACCGAACATATGGAGAATATATACACGTACAACCTAATGGACCATATCGTCCAGAGGGAAGTATTGCGAACGTGGTAGACCACCCCACTAAACATACTTTAAAGAAAAACCAAGGCCTAAACCAATATTTTTGCGTAACTCGATCTTAGATGTAAGAATCTCGTAATCAATACCTAGCAATAAGACAACCTCACACATGGCCTCTGACTTATCACCTTTGAGAGGAAACATAACAATATCACCTCTGACATTCAGTCTTAATATCATATGCACATCGTCGAGGGTGATAATCTTCTCACAAAAACTAAGAAGGAAACTATTTGTTTCCTGATGCCAACACTCTAAGAGTACTTTTGTTAGCCTGTCGAAAGGCGTGGCATCCAACACGACCCTAATCCTATCATGATGTCCAAACTCTAGCTTTTATGACTCGTGCAGTGGGTATATAAACGCATCTCACACTCATACAAATAATTTCAAGGCTAAAAATTAATAATATAAAACAAATAGTAGTATATATATAACTAAACGATAGAAATAAATCGTGAAATTACATCTTCGTGACAAATAAAATAGAAAATATGTCGTACGAATGTGACACGGAATATACTTTGTAATTGAGAGGGGTGCAGCTCGAGGTAGACCTCGACGAAGGGTATGAGGTTTTATGGCATGTGTGAAAGCATTGGACAATGTAAAATCCATACCCGTATGAGGTGTAGAACAGGATGTAGATGGTAATAGAAGCGAAAAAGACTTCATATGAACGAGTGATAAGATTCATTCGTATATGATAGGACTTTTCTTTCTTTGTTTATTCTTGACTTTATTTGTCTATGTATAATCACATTTACACTAACACTATCCTAAATCCATATGCTGAATAAAATAATATAAGATATGTATAAATCTACTTGAAAATACTAAATATTAAATAATAAATTGTTATTTAAAAAATTAGCACAAAAATAACCAAAATAACTTAACAATCAAAATAAACCGGACCAAATAAATTTCGGTCACCAAAAATGACCACTGCCAAATCTATGGTAAACTGTTAGCTCTTGGCATCAAACGTTTGGCACTAAAAACTACCGATCGAACAAAGGGCTGGCGTTGATTTTGATACTCGCGATAAACATCTGGCGCGAGTTATAGCTCTCACGCCACCTATGGCACTAGAGGTATGGTTTCTTTCTCTGTTTGGAATTTTTTTTGTGTTTTTCGCCAATCGCTAGCGAACCACATGTAACCTTAAAAAACAAAATTACTGTAAAATTAACTTATAAACAATTTAAATGGTTCTAAACAACCATCCAATCACAAAATCTAACAAAACCATTTGAACATTTGAAAAGTAAATAAAATTACGTTTCATTCTGCTGTTTCAAAGAGGGACGTCTTTTTGCTAGTGCTTTTTTGAAATGGAAAGAGTAGGTTACTACGTTGGTGCTTTGTTGAAATGGAAAGAGTAGGACCGGGAAAAGGAGGCCGATGTCTTGTTGTATTGAGGAAAGAGAACGAGTTTGTGCTGGTTTGATGAGAGAATAGCAGGGTTTGAGTTACTGCTAGTTGGTGCATGTTTCTCTCTCTATTTTACTCTTTTAACTTTTTTTTAATTAGTTGTTTTTCTTTTCTTTTTTAATTGAATCTATTTTATTTTTTTATGTATTGTTCGTTGAAACTGTTTCAATTTATTTGGATAAAATTTATTAAACGCTTTTAGAGAGTATAGAGAATGAAAAGATACAGTTTTTTTTTTAAAGAATGGTAATCTCACGCAATAATTTTTTTTTATTTGGATTTTTTTTATTAATAAGTAAAAATATCAAAATTAGAAATTTTATAAAATCATTTTGGTATTTATAGTACCACTGCACGGAGTAGTTTTGACCGTTTTTAACAATTTCTTTAATTAATATATATGTATCCATGAAAGTTATTAATTGATGCGCATTTGAATTTGATTCGAATAAAAAATGAGTCATTTTTTTTATATATTTTTAACAAATTTGTATAATTTTTATTATTTGTTGGAATATTTTTGTTTAATATATTTATGGACCGATAATAATTTGGACCGTTAATAATTTGGACCGTCACGCTAAATAAATATATTCAGCCACTCTCTTAAAGAAATACAAATTAAAAGTAACTCAGTTAATTATTTAATTAGCTGAATTGAACCTATGAATGAAAAAACGTTATGGGTCCGAATTTGGTATCAGACTGAATTTCGGAATTATGATGAAGAAGGTACAAATCTCAACACTTAACCAAAACTAATAATTCAGGGTATAAACTGAATTATCAGTTTATCGGGTTATGGTCTTCAAACACAACGATATATTATAGGATTAGCTTTACAATGTTGCGTTTCGCATTGTAAAGACTATAAATAAGAGTCTATGTATGAATTTTATCATCCTAAATCCTAACACACAAAATTTGCCGTTTCGTTCAGTGTCTGAAAAAAATTCTTTTTTTACTAATTCGTTTTGCAGGTTTCTCAAGTTTATCTACAGAGTCGTGAAACGGAAAGGAACAAAAGAATACTAGATGGATAGTCGTGAAAACGTCGGAATGTGAAGGATCGTTGTCAACCAGCGGACGCTTTTCAGGGTTCCGTGTAATATGGCGTAGCTCCGCAAACATGTTCTTAATATCGTTGAACCGAGCAGTCATCTCATTCCTCAATAGATCGTTTTGTTGGAGTTGACCCACACGATTTTCTTCATTTTTCTTGGCTTGATATGCCTGAACTTGCTTCATCTCCTCAAGTTGTTTGTTAACTTCGATCAAAGTTTGTGCCCTAATTTCCATGATTGCTTATCTTGAAGTAGAAAAAAAATACGGGTCCAGAAGATCGATGGTTCTGATACCAATGTTACAGGACTCGTTAGGCACGATAAATCCAAACTAGAAACCCCACGAAAGGTTCGAAGAATGGTAGAATAAGGACTAGGAGATAATGTTGTAAGTAAGAAGATTACCTCTAAGAACACAAATTCTCTTCAATGAGTATATGAATAGTCAATAGAGAGATAAAATAACTTGAAATTATGATTATGCCTTTTCGGAGTTCATGTCTCTCTTACATATAGATTTAGAGTCATAAATAAAGAGAACCAAACAAACATCAGTTTATAGCTTAAATAAATGAAAAGTAACAGTAGGAGACCAATATGATCTCTGTAACACCACGTCTGCAACTAGGAGTACCACCGCGTATTTTCATCTTTTGTAGGGGTTCACAAACAAGAGAAGTAGAATGATCTAAAATTCGTGTCATTTTTTTAAGCTAATACTTTTGTTCATAAACACCAAGACCTCATAGTTTTCCATTTTAATATGTAAAGTTAGCTTTGACATATTCTTTCTCGGTTAGTTTAACGTGATGGACCATCTCTAGTATTCTCTAATGCTCGTCTACAATTCCGGTGTGAACATACCCATCCGCTCTTCGGATGGGCTCTAGTTTATGGGTACACGGTAGCCTGTGTATCTTTCAAACGATACAATGGCATGTAGGTTTTTCACATACTTCCTTCTTGGTTTTTTTAAAACATTTATCGTACATTATCGTATACATAATTGGTGATACATACCCCTGTAGTAATTTGAAAGGCTTAAACTTTTGGATTTTATGAATAAAATGATATTTTGCTTCATTCCGTAGATTCTTTTTATGTTTGAATGTTGCATCGTAAACAACCCATAAAATTTCTCCTAAAATCCTTTGAAATTCAATTGGCTTGTCCGAAGAATTTCTTCAAAGTATCGTGCGAGCTTTCTGCCATATCAGACGTGTGCTTGTCAAAATGCATGTTCTTGTTAGTGTATACATGAACAAACTTCTTTTTATATAGTGTAATCCATGAGTTTAGGACGTAGTCAATCGCATTCTCTGTGCTTTTGAACATCGTCTGCATTTTATCTAACCTCTCACTCATTCGGTCAACGGTGGTCGATGCGACAACGTCATTCCGAACGGCCAAAATAAATGTTAAACTCTTTTCCATTTTCATAAAAAATATATTAGTTACATTCTTATTGATATTCCATTCACAAAACATGTGAATCATGCTTGGAAATAGTTTGTCCATGTTATTCATCAAACTAAGTTCGCGATTCGTGATTATAACACAAGGCAACTCACAGTCGTTCTATTCCATGACCATTTTCAAACACTCTAAAGTCCATTCATAATTGACTTGCTTCTCTTTCGCTATGAATGTGAATCTAATGCAAAAAAATTGTTAGTCGATGTAACCCCGACTACTTTCAACAACGGAATCCCATATCTAATCGTCTTCTAAGTGTTATCCATGATTAACAGCCATCAAAAGGTGCATAGTATTTTAATGATAACATCGTGTGCAAAAAATATATTATAACATGGAATATTTCATTTGCGGTCCGATGCCATTGAATGTATTTGTGTTTCGGGAGAAGAAATTCCAGACATCAAAGAACCCTAATTTAATCGAAAATTCACAAACTATCAAACACAAATTTATTCAAAATCATAGAAACATATAATCATATATCATGTTTTTCAATCAAATAAATCAAAACTCATATTTTTCATACAGTTCCTAAATTCATGCCATAACCAGCTCAATCAACACATTATCTCAGTGACATTAATTCTTTACAATGAAGAAAAAAAACATGCATCAATACATAAACTTACAGTTCGATTATTTTATAGAATTCAAAAATGTTTTTAGTGGCTTTGATACCAATTATTACATTTGATTTGAAATCACATCAAATTAATATAACAAAACACGGAAAGTAAATATAAATCCTTTTATAGGATTCACCTAAGAATAAACAAAAAAAATAAGAGTACCAACGGGTTACATTCTCTCCGGAACCACCTGATTCATTGAACTCGTCCCCAGTTCAAATCGTGGAACTAATCAGGAGCGTAGTACGACACCAACAAACGGTTTGCTCACCCGCCTTACCAAGGTTGGGTTTCCTATTTTTGATGGATCCGACCTACGCGATTGGGTTTTTAAATGCGAACAATTCTTTGCGCTTGACGGAACGCTGGATGAATCGAAGGTAAGACTCGCTATTATCCATATGACAGGAAAGGCATTGCAATGGCACCACAACTATATTGCCGAACGTTTCAATTGATACCCACCCTGGACAAAATATGTTATTGCAATTTCTACTTGTTTTGGGGGTTTGTATGTTGATCCATTATCAGATTTGGTTAGCTTACAACAAAATACCGATTCAGTTGAGGTGTTTCATGACAAATTTGAGTGTAAACTCACACGATTATCCCTACCACACGACCATTCATCTAAATCCACATTTGCAGCTTCATGTGAGACAGTTTCAGAATGTGGAATCCGTTGCCGAAGCAGGAAAAATAGCTGTGATGCATGGATCATATTTACGCCTACTCCCTCACAAACCACAACGACCCTCATCCAAACCCAACACATATTCTACTCCAAATGCCTATCAAACACCGAAATATCTGAATCAAACACCAAGCCACCGCTTTTACCCACTGCCCCTACCAACACCCAAACACACCAGACGCCAAATTTTATCTCAAGAAACAACAACCAAACACCCCAAAAATTTACTTGGCAAGAGATGCAAGATCGCAAACAAAAGTTCTATATATGTATTGCGATGAAATATTCACTCCTGGCCATCAACAAATTCATCGCAAGGCTCATATATATGTCATGGAAGGCGATGCAGAATCTGAACTTTCCGATATAGATGAGGTTCATGACGTTGTAAACACAACGGCTGTTGAGTCAGAGCAAACACAACCGCCTATGATATCGCTACACTCACTGACGGGCAACACAACCTTCAATTGTATGCGTTTGACAGGACAAAGTGGTAAGCGATAGATCCACATTTTGGTTGATCCCAGGAGTACACACAACTTCTTGGACCTAAAGGTTGCCAATGAAATCGGTTTCCCTCTCGAAGCGACAAAGCCGATGGTGGTTTCCGTAGCCCTGGGAAGCACAATTGTTACAAAATACAAGTGTAGCAATTTTTCTTGGAAAGTACAAGGCTATGATCTCACCACCGAGGTAAGAACTTTAAACCTTGACTGTGGTGATTTTGTGCTAGGTATTCAATAGTTGCACACCCTCTGTCCAATTTTATGGGATTTTCTCAACCTCTGAATGGAATTCAACCTTAATGGTTTGAAGCATGTGCTGCGTGGGAATGTAAACAAGGGTTGTAAGGCGATCAATGAAGAAAGTTTGAACAAATTAATGCTTCAAGAACCTCAGATCGTATTGTTGTTTGGCCATGAGATAACAGATGACGTTTTAGACGACTTAAACCCAAAAGCTCTTTTGTCTCATATTTCGGCAACCAAAACAGAATTTTCTACGGACTCTAAGCTGCGTGAGTTGATCGGTTCGTACTCTAGAATTTTCGTCGAACCCATAGCTTTACCGCGTTTTCGTGAAGGGTTTAATCACAAAATTCCAGTGGTAAGCGGTTCTAACCCCGTTAATCTCTGACCCTATCGCTACTCATCCATTCAAAAGGATGAAATAGATAAGATGATAAAGGATATGTTGAACCAAGGAATAATCGAACATAGTTCTAGTCCGTATGCTTCCCCAATTGTCTTAGTAAAAAAGAAGGATGGTACTTGGAGGTTGTGCATTGATTATCGTGGGTTAAACAAGCAAACCATCAAAGACACATATCATATTCCATTGTTAGAAGACCTGTTAGATAAATTGGGTGGGACTGTATACTTTTCAAAATTGGACCTCCGTGTGGGTTTTCACGAACTACGAATGTCACCCAAAGATATCTATAAAACAACATTCAAGACTCACTCCGTGCAGGTTTCTAGTTTGGATTTATTGTGCCCAACGAGTCCTGTAACACGTGGTCTTTGTCGTGTTAAGGGAAATAAAACTCGTCTGAACTATTCTACCAAAATGGTTCATTCTATGCACGAATACGCAAAAGCAGAATGATTAGAGTGAACACTACTCAAGAAAATGATAAACCTTGGTTGGTGCCATTATTTGAGAGAGTGAAAATTTTTTTTATAGCTACAACATCACACACTGGCACCATCCAGTACACAATCTAGAGAATTCGAGCCATGACTAGTACTCTTAATAAAAGACCTATGAACTATACCGAAGTATTACTTGTTTTTTGTTAAACATGATTGTTTTGTGTTTTTAACTTAAAATTTTATTTTTATTTTGGAGAGAAGGTTTGTGAATTAGAAGGAAGCATAGAACACGTGACCCGCCTTCTATTTATTATGTGTAGGTTTTTAAAAAAATAATATTGAAAAGAAAATTACATATCACCACCAACCATTGACGTATGAAATGGCCTAGGCACAAATGATTGGCACCTAGGTTACCAAAGACACCATAGAACAGTGATATTCATCTCGTCAACATTTTGGCAGAAAATAGCAATGCATATGAAGGATAAAAAACAGGAGCTTGCTAAAAATATGTTATTGAACTTGACTGAACATGTTAAACATATAAAGTAAACTGGAAAACATCATAAACTGAAAGATATACTATAAACTGAAAAACATCAAAAGTGACTTGACTGAACATGTTAAACATTACGTGTGAATTAATTTGGTGTTGGCACATTTGTATCATCATCTCGGAGTGGCCTCATTGCAGGCGAGAAAGACCATGATGGGCGTATCGCTCTCCTTGACACTTAGATACATGATCATTTTCTCATAGTTCATCAAGTTACATGTGCTGATTACATAGATCGTCTGTCGTCTATTGTTGGACGAATGTAGGTGCGTCCAATTTCGATTCATAGAGCAAAATAAACTGAAGGATTACGCTCAACTTGTTGGAGGAAATCGATGTAAGTTTCAACTTTTCCAAATATGATGATTGTAATTATTAGTTGTTTAATATATAAAAGTATGAAAATTCTTGGTATGCAGATATTACTAGAAATATAATATAATATATGCTACGTTTGTACTTACCACTAGAGGATGATTAGTTGTTTAATATATCAATTTATGAAAGGTTTCGTTGAAAATGCAACTCCTCTATGAATCCTCATTTTCAAAGATTTGTTCCTCCACCTAACTTAGCATATGTGTTGTCACAATATAAGTTAATTTCAAATGGAACAAGTTAAATACCTCATTACTAATTATGTATGAGAGTCCAAACACCCAAAAATTAGTTCGCTTTTAAGATAAATATACGTGGTATATATTTTTTCACGATTTCGTGAGGATGACTTAGGATTTTATCTTTTACGCTCATACATGTACACATATGTGTAGTAAATTACTCATAACATTTATTAATAAACTTATCGGTAGTTTCATCTGACTTTGTCCTCTTCACATACTTGACGACTTGCAAAAGATCAGAGCCTTCATTGATAGTCCATTCTATATCAAACAAAATTATGAGTTTTGTTATAAAATATATAAGTAGATGAAATTGTGTGTTTAAAGTTACATTATCCGGGACTTTTATATGTAGAATTGAATGATGAAATTGTGGAGTAACATTGAGACGAGATATATTATTGACGGGTAACATTTATGCAGTACTTATTAAATTTTTGTTTAAGTAGTATTCTCATAAGATAGCCCCCCGACAAATTATCATGCCATCTATAGTTTTCCGCCATCTATAAATTCCCGTCATTTACAATTTTCTGCAAACGAGAGGTTCCAGTCAAAATATATTTCTCCATAAATAGCTTCACAAACATAACACATTTGTACGACATGGAGATGACTATTCGAGCAAAACCACCACTTACTAAAATTCGTCAAATCTATTAAGTAAAGACAGTTAGAACATAATATCGTTGGGTTTTTTAATGAAATTATTTGTACAATATACTATAACTATCGGCGTCATGAAGCTACCCATTAGCCTCCCCGAAGTCATGAAGATACCATGTTTAATAATTTGAATTCAGTTTCAACTATGTGGGTTTCTGACCTCTTAGAGGATGTTAGAGGAACAACAAATATGATATTTGGTTTCCGCATTTCTGATTCTATTAAATACCATACACTTAATTTTTTGAACGATCACCTTCTCGAACAACATCTTGAATCTCTTGGTTCCCGCATTTGAGTTTATGAATTTTTTTTCGTTTATGTTCTATGTATTTTTTATTTTTGTTTTTTCAGAAGTTTTTCAGTTTATGTTTTGTGTATTTGTTGTTTTTGTTCTATGTAAACACACTACACATGAACATGTGAAGAATATAAACACGTACAACCCGATACACCAACGCGTGGTACGCCTCACTGCTAAACCTGCTTTGTAAAACCGTATCCAAACCTAATCCATTTGTGGTTCTCAATATAAGCTTTAAGAGCAGCCTTATCTATACCTATAAGTGTTGCAGCCTCGTGAACGACCTGTAGTTTGTCATTTAGTGACCGGAAGCATAACAATATCACCTTCGACCTCCGGACCCAAGATCGTATGGACATCTTTGATGGTGATATTCATTTCACCAAAATTGAAATAAAAACTGTTTGTTTCTTGATGCCAACGTTCTATAAAAATATTTGTAATGGAGGTTTGTGGATGCATGAAAGACATCCACTGGATTCGCCTTGTTATCAAGCATGGCTCTAGTTCTGCCTTGACGCACCAAACTTTAGCCAATATGAGTGGTGTAGTGGACTAACAAAAGCATCTAATAGGAACTAGGGATGGGACATCATGTGCAATAATAATTTTTATTTTCTCTCTCCTTTTGTCTCTTTTTTGTGCGTACCGCCATCGTCACCGGATCCACAACCTAAACCTAAACCGTGTTATGATATCATAATTTCAAAAAAAAAATGTAACCCTATTTCTTAATAAATAAGTTGGTTTCATAAAAAAAAATACCACAACCGCTGTCAAAATAAATATAAAAAAAATATCAGAATGGATAAAATCCGGTTAGTAAAAATTACAAAAAACTGGTAACTCTCGATTCCAAAAAGCTACTGGTCTAGAATAAGTTTGGTTAAAAAAATTTTACCTCCACGCTATATATTTGGCGTAGAAAGATGTCAACCCACGAAAGCTAACGTTGACTCCACATCAGACGTAGCGTAGCATAGGACTTTATGTTTTCGTCCGTGTTTGACCGAATCATGTTGTTCTTTATCGGTTTTGGCAAAAAAATATGTTATTTTGAGAATCAAATATTTATATCACAAAACTACTCGGAATATCTAAAATCGAAACCCAAACCTAGAACATATAAAAATCCGAAATCCAAACAAGTAAAACTTAAAAGTCGAGCTTCCAGTGAGGTTGTTTGGCTGCTCTAGCTGCTTGGAGATTCGATTCGGTTGCTGTGAGGTTGTTTGGACCTTTAGCTGCTTCAATTCGGTTGTAATTTTAGTCGAGCAACAGTGAGGTGCTTTGAACTTCTTTTGATTTTAATGATTCTGTCTGTTTCTTTCAATTGGAGCAACAATGAGGTGCTTCGAACTTCATTTGGCTTTCAATGGGTTCCATTTGTTTCTTTCAATTGGATCGATTTCGAAATTCTTTTGGCTTTCAATAGGTTCTGTTCAATGGGTTATGTTCCTTTGGCGTCTACTAGTTTCAATGGGTTCTGCTTAATTTACGAGTAATGATAGACGTGTAGGCGTGTTGTTCGGCTGATTTCAGTTTCAACGTTAACTCGTTAGAGCATGTTACAGTCGAAATGTTAAATCATGTCCTAAACGTAAAAAAATTCATTCTAGTTAACGTGTTAAGAAGTAAGTTAGATGATGTGGATGTAATTTTTGTTAGTGTACATGTTAAATTCCCAGAGCGAGTTAACAAATAGATTGTTTGTATTTTTACGGTTATTTTTCCTTCTTTTCCTTTTCCATTTTCTTTATCTCTTATTTTATTCACTAATTAATATCTTTTATCCTATACGAGTAAAGCAGATTCAAATTGGTTAGCTAAAAAATAGGTAAATCATATCTTTTTTTTCTTGCGTGTCACTAGTTAACATATAATTTTAACAAATACGGTTGTACATGCTCTTACAGCATTAGTTTTAGTCTTAATCAGATATGGTATTTTTTTCGTACATGCGGATAAAAGCCGATCCGGATTGATCCGAAGCGTATGGAATGAATGTTGGCTCTTGAAATTTACTATCTCTGAATTTGGAATAAATTATGGTTTTATAAAATTGATTTTTTTTTTGAAAAAAAATATTAAATAAAATAAAATATGTTTATACATATACCTAGGGCATATCCCGATGAGATACAATCGACATTAGAAGGATAACATACAGGGCTCTGCTAAAACAAACATAGTACGAATGACAAGACACAGGAGATAAACTAGAGTAAGTAAAATACCATAACAATGGTCGTTCGAGCCGACAAAGAGTAACTCCAAAAAAGTCCACACCAATGGAAGACAACGGACAAAACCAAGGAGAAGGGGACCTGCAAATAAAATAGAAGAATAAATTAATGAATTAAATTAAAACTAGTTACATAGGCCAACAAATCTTGGTGCCATGGAATCCGAACCGAGGATCATAGAAGATTCGGTGAGAAACCAGAGAGGCATTGACCGGAGGGAAACAAAAAATTCTTGAATTCCTCTCCTTCCAGACGTGATAAATAACCGCGCCAAAGCAAGAGCATCAAATGTGACGGTTTCGAGAGTGAGACCAATTTGACTCCTCATGGACCCAAGACTGCCAACACGAAGCGGAAAAAGGAAAACCTAGTTTTGAACTAGCAAATATCCAAATATTCTGAGTGAAACTATAGTCATAAAGGAGATGGACAATAGTTTCAGAAGTAGAGTTGCATAAGGCACAATCAGGTGGAGTATTGAAACCCCAACTGAGAAGCTTATCTCTGGTAGAAATGTTTCCCACGATAGCGAGCCATAAGATAAAGGAGTGATGAGGAATATTGAATTTATTCCAAACTAACCCGGCCCGCCCCACAACAAGGGCAGACGTACGAATAGCGTTATAGGTATCCTTGATTGTGAAGTTGTTGCATCCAGCTTTCGCAATAAAAAAAAGGAACATCACAGGAATTGATGTTGGGAAGGTGCATGGTGAGGATGAGGTTGTTGATCTCCAGAAGATTAGAACGACTTCTAGCTCTAGCCGATCTGATGTTTGGAGTCCAATTCCAATGACTATCGAGAATGATATTTGATACCTTTAGGTTTTTCCCGAGCCGGGAATCCTTGGTGATATTGGTACCATAGTGCGAAGCTAGCGAGGTAGGGAGGATCCATGGGTCATACCAAAAGGAAGTAATCCAACCATTACCAAAAGCCACCCTGTACAAATTACTAGCCAACGGGCGAAAACGAAGAATTTTCCTCCAAATCCGAGAAGGGGGAGGAACCAATAGATAGATCCCAGAAATTATTATTTTTTATTTTTTCTAATTTTATCAATTCACACTAGATAGAGTGATTGTTTTTACTTATAATAGACCAGCGATGCTTAAGGACAGCCTACTGATTCCAGATTTTTATATCCAGGATCCCAAGGCCGCCCTCTTTTGTGGGAGAGGTGATATTAGACCATGCCACTTTGGCCCCATGGATTTTTATAGCGTAACCCGACCAAATGAAGCGACGAATGTTCTGGGTCAGCTCTATAATTATCCTAGAGGGGAGGATAAAGATGGAGGACCAGTAAATTTTATTAGCAAATAAGACAGATTTGATAAGTTGAAGTCTACCCGCATACGACAGATGCTTGGAGGTCCAAGAATCAGTCTTGGCGGTAATTTTATGTAGAAGAGGACGACAGTCCAAATGGTTAAGACAACCAGTAAGCAGGGGGAGTGCCAGATATTTGACTGGGAGAGAACCTTCCAAATAACCCATAATAGAAGGAAGCTCAGAGAGAAGAGGATTGTTGATACCCGACAAAAATATATGACTTTTAGAGGGGTTAACTTTTAGACCGGAGAGGGAATAGAAATCATCCAGAGCCTCTTTGATGAGGAGAATGGAGTTGACATCACCATGACAGAAAATCATAAGATCGTCTGCAAAGCAGAGATTTGTAATTTTGAGTTTGTGAAATTTCCAGTGAAACCGAAAGTTTTTGTAATTACTCTTCTCTTTGAGGATACTGGAAAGGACTTGCATGACGATGACAAATACAAAAGAGAAAAGTGGCTCCCCTTGCATGAGACCCTTTCTACCTTTGAAGTTACCGTAAGGATACCCATTAATATTGACGGAGTAAGACAGGGATGAGATGCAGTTGATGATCCAAGTGATCGTCTTTTCCGGGAAGTTCATCGCCACAAAAATGTCAAAGATGAGATGAAAACGGACATTATCAAAAGCTTTTATAAGATCAATTTTAAGGGCTACCCTTCTACCTCTACAATTAGTAAAATAGCCTCTTAAAAGTTCTTCAGAAAGAAGGATGTTATCCGAGATGTTCCTACCCGAGACGAAAGCCGATTAGGAATTATCAATCAAATAGGGGATCGAATCCTTAATTCTATTAGCTAAGATTTTATAGATGGTCTTGTAAACAATATTACAAAGAGCAATAGGCCTAAAATCTGCAACCTTAGATGGGGAATCGTTTTTTGGAATGAGAGAAATGGAAGTGGAGTTCCAAGAGGAATTAAGAATTCTGGTTTGGAAAAACTCGAGGACACCATTACAGATGTTATGCCCAGCAATATTCTAGGCGGATTTAAAGAAACTGGAATTAAAACTATCAGGACCAGACGATTTATTACTATCAATTCTAAAAAGCAGACTTAATCTCCTCGTTAGTGATCTCACGAGTCATTGAGGCCTTGTCAGTATCATTGACTTTTTACAGGAAAGAATAGTGTAAAATTTCGCCAACCCTAAATACCATGAGAATTCCTAATACCAAGGGAGTCCTCAAAATAACTCGAAATGACCTTAGAAACACTAGCGGGAGTTGAAACAGTGATACCCTGGTCATTATTGATAGAAATAATTTTGTTACGAAAAAATACGGGTTTTTATACTGTTGTGGAAAAATTTAGTGTTTTTATCACCAAACTTAATCCAGTTTTCTCTAGATTTTTCTTGAGGAAGGATTCTTCAGCACGACTAAGAAATATGGAAGTTGTAGAAGCCTCTACTTCTTTGGTGAGAAAGATAAGGTTGAAAGGGTCAAGGGCGAGATTAGATTGAGCTTGAAAGAGAATATTTTGAGCATTAAAGACCCTAAAACTAATGTCGTTAAACTTCTTACAATTAAGGCAAGCAAGCTCATGCTAAAGACGGTTTAGTTTATCAATGACAAAACTCATACCCGAGGAAGAGATAAAAAAATTCCAGCTTTTGGAAACAATGTTTTTAAACTGAGGATGAGATTGCCACATGTTAAATAATTTGAATGACTTTTTACATCTTTGACAGGGAAACCCAAGATTGAGGGTGACAGTGGTGTGATCGGAGGAACGGAGAAAACCAAAGTGAGAAAAATACATAGGAAAGAGATCGTCCCAATCAGGGATGACTAGAACACGATCGATTTTGGAAATGATGAGATGAGTAGGCTGTTTATTAATCCAAGAGAAATAGAATCAATGGATCGAAGATCACTGAGCTCACTGAGGTAACATCAATTATTGAAGTCATCAATTGCTAAGGTCCAATTTATGGAGGAGCCTAATCGGTCCTCTATATGACGAATGGCATTGAAATCCCCCAGGGATACCCACATGATGCCCTGATATTGCTTGGAAATGGTTATTAAATCATTCTAAAAATGAGTTTGATCTTGAGCGTCATTAAAAGCATATACTGCAGTGAATCTGAAAGAGGCATTGAAATTATGGCACTTGGTCATGCAGTGAATGTACTGAGAGGACTAGGATAACCTAGAAATAGTGATAACACTAAGGTTCCAGATAATCCAAATTCGACCAAGAGGATGAGAGAAATTATTGGTAATAACATGCCAAAAGGCAACCATATACCTAATAATATAGTCGACTTAAAAACGTTAGACTTTAGTTTGAACTAATATCAACAATGAGATACTATTACTAATTATAAAATCAGTAACATCTTTTTTCCTAACAGGATCATTAAGACCCCGCACATTCCAAGAAGCGATATTCATAAGGACCAATACTTACAGTACATCAGACGATGGTCCTGATGGAGGACAAACCCATATTACCGTAAGCGATGACGCTAAAAGAGTGAAGCCTCTTAAGAGGTGAGTCTACTTTTTTATTGCTTCCGACAACTTTGAGCTCAGCCAATAAATAGAAGGTCTGACGATGGTTCTGTCGGAGGATAAATCCTTTTGACCATAGGTCACGTCACCAACCGTGATACTATTTAGTGACAGGGGTCCAATAGTGGACGAAGATGAACTTTCCTTTTGGAAGTCGATGATAAAAAATACAATCTTGTTGCATTCGCTCTGAATGTCAGATGAGTGTCCTGTCAGATGACAGATCCATATTGCCATTAACAGAATCCCCACCGAATTCAACCTCTTTAACTCCATCCAAATAGACTAATAAAATGAACCAACATGATTAGAGCGACCACAATAACCCAAAGATAAGTTAGAATACAACTCATTAAACTACTAAAGGAATTAAACCCATTTAAAATACTATTTTTTTGACTTAAAATACTAAATAAATTAAAATAATTTAATATACTAAAGTAATTAAATATATTTAAAATATTTAAATAATTAAACTCATTTAAAATACTAATAAAATTAAATTCATGTAAATTATTAGTGAAATTAAACCCTTGTCATATGAAGTTAAATATTTTGATGAGGCCCTTGACTTTAATTAAGATTAAAATCAGAGAAAGAAAGAGAGGCCCAATCAGAATAGAGTTAACTCCCCAAAAGCGTTCACATAGCATCAGAATAGAGTTAACTCCCCAAAAGCGTTCACATAGCAAAATAACGACCACCTTTACACGAGTAGTCACCTGCTTCGCCATCAAAACGCCAAACTCTTTCGGACCGATTATGCTGATTCTGAAGTTTGTATTTCACACAAAGAATCCCATCGACAAGCCACCTTCCTTTATCTCGCTACCCTACTCATCCACGGACGCAAGTGAAAGAACAACCCGTAATCACTGGGTGATAGCCAATAGCCAGAAACGGTAGAGTTTCTTTCGTAATGTTAGAATTGTGTGTGTAAGTGTATGACGGACCTCACGGACTAGCAAGATATTGTCCGCTTTGCGTTCGTAGGCGCGCACGGGTTTACTCTTGGGTGTGCGGTTAAGCCATTCATGGCTCTGATACCATGTTAGTATTGTGTGTGAGTGTGTGACGGACCTCACGGACTAGCAAGATATTGTCCGCTTTGCGCTCGTAGGCGCGCACGGGTTTGCTCTTAGGTGTACTCCGAAAAGGCCTCTTACTAGTTGAGGTTGGTCCACACTTATATACACTCTTTTTATGTTCAATCTTGGCAATGTGGGATTGGGGTTCCTCTATGGGATGAAGTTTATTCTTCACACGTAAGACGAGATACTTGTTGGACTGAGGAGTGATATCCTGAAGCGCGACATGAGACAATAGCCAGAAACGGTAGAGCTTCTGCCGTAAGACGAGATAGATGATGGACTGGGGAGTAACGTCGTGAATAGCGGCTTGAGACAAGGGGTTCTGATGAGGACTGTCGCGACGCATATCAAAACAACGATTGAACAGACCGACCATTGGACAGTAAAGAGGGATCTGATAGGGCAAGCTCTCAGATGATGGACAGGGAGCACATCATGAAGAATAGTCGGAGAAGAAACCCTAGAGAAGGAAAAGGTCGAGAAGAAACGATAAGCAAGATTAAAAACAACCCGAACAATTATTGAAACCTTCGTTCTCAGGCCAAACGGCCTAATAACGACCGAAAAATCCAAGAAGACAGACATTGATAGAGAAAATAGTCGTTTTAGAAGATAACTTCTCTATTTCAAAAACAAGATTTCACACATTTCAGTTAATATTATATATATATATATATATATTATTTTATAAAATTGAAAATTATATTATAATATAATTCATTTTTTTTATAAAGAATACTTTTTTCGTGTTTTTTACTTTCTCTATTAGGTAAAAAAATCATTTTACCCTTTATATTTTGTTACACACATATCCATAATATGGTTTTCACTTTGAAATCTCATAAATATAGAACTTCAACTACAACAATGCACCCCTAGTATTCAATAAACTCTAGATTTTAAAAGGTAAATTTTATGACATTTTATAATAAGAAAAATTTCATGAGTATAAACAGTTGCAAAATCATGTTTCAAAGATTACTTGTCATCAATACTTTCTCGTTTTACTTATGAAAATCGCAGTATGAACAAGAAGAACTATATAGAGAGCCATCGAATTAGAGATCTTACATCATCTTCATGATCTCGAAGTTCGCACCGAATCTTCTACCCGTAGAAATCGATCTCCCTGGATAAATGTAAAGAATAAGCAAAAGTTTGAGATTGCTTCACAATTTTTCTTGACTTGATGCTATTTAATTACCATTTTTCTTAGTAAAAAAAATCAACTCCTATACGCTTGTAGATTTTCTTTTATGTTACTGTTCATCTTCATTCATGCTTTCTTTGAATTTAAAAATTGTTGATGAGTTTTATTTGATGTTGGTTGATTTAAATTATAAATTGTTTTTAGGTTTTATAAAGTTTTAATTTTAGAGATTTTTTATTATAATTTTTGTTTAATTGTAAAAAGTTAAATTGTTATATAAAATAACGGGAAAAGAAAACAATGACAAGAATATATAAATTCAGAGTTAAATGAAAGATAATATGGTAAAAGCTCGATTAAAATTTTCATTTTTAAATTTTGGAGGGAAGAAATAAAAAATCTCACAGAGAAAATAGTTTTTCCTTTTTTATGCTTTTATTTTGTTTTTGATAATTTTATCATTGTTTATATTTTATTAGATGCAGAATTCTAACTCTTATTTAGCAGGTATTATCATATTTTACTTATGATTTCGTTCAAATAACAAGTTCATCAATCACAAGAACATTATTCTATAATAATAAAAAGATAGTGGGAACTAGAAAAATATATAAAGTTTTCAACAACACGAGGTCATCTGTCTTAAGTTTCATCGAGCCAAAATCCTGAGTTGAACTCAATATTAATCAACTCTCTTCCATATAGAAATACCTGATTCACTGGCTTCAACGAAGAAATCATCCAGGAAACTATATCATATGGAATCAAACTACAAGCTTAGGATATTAAAAGAAGGAAAGAAATAAACTCAATATTTCGAATCCAATTACCTGAAACCCTTTCTGATTCGCTCAAGGAGTTGTCCATCGATACGCATCAGAGGATTCCCTTAATTTATGTAACATATTTGAAAAGAATCGTCAAGCTCGGAAATATAAAGCTTCGAGTATAACAAGAAAATGAAATGGAAACAATTGAATGAAAAGGTAGAAGAGTTCAGAATATATCACTGGAAGATAAAAATTACCTGCTGTTTTCTCTCCATCAAAAGAAATCACCACATCTATTCAAGTCCAACGTCGACTTTTGAGTTTCATTAGGTATTGCCAAGCTTTAGAATAGTTCTCTGAATTTTGGATGTTTTCCATTTTGTAATTTTTCATGTGTCTGGTAACCTGTGACCAAAATTGTAATATAATTTCATTTTTACTAAAATAATAATATTATATTTAGGATTATTTTAAATTAACTTATATTTAGCAAACATATCATTTTAAATTGAATAATTATTTAGAAAAATCAATTTCTTTTATATATTTGAAAATTATATTAAAAATTTAAACAAATATGAATGGTAAATAATAAATACATTTTATAGATTTGTTATTATAATTTGTTACTAAATTTTATGTTTGACAAATATTATTATTATTATGAAACTTTTAAATTTCTTTTACTTCATTATTGAATACCAAAAGCAAAATTTTACTCATAAATAAATTATTGATGCAGATAGTTTAGCGCTGGAATTTATGAAGACTCGCGATCACCCGAAAAATACGGTGAATTGACAGTTTAGAACTCCGGTGTCTGATTTTGACCCACAACACCTTGTTTTGAAGGAAACGACGCCACAAATGCAAGTCACCAGATTTGCCTTAACACAACTCTTGAGGAGCTTGTATCACAGATTCGCCAAACCCACCAGACGACTCACGATCAGCTTGTCTTGAGCACCGTCAAGTATAAGTCTCGGGCGGATTCTCATCGTCGTCCTGTTCAGTTCGAAGTTGGTGACTATGTGTGGCAGTTTTAACCAAAAATCGTTCTCCTGCTAGTAAGTACAACAAACTAGCCGCCCAAAGATTGGCCCGGTGGAGATTGTGGAGCCGATCAATCCGAATGCATATCGACTGCGTTTGCCTAGCCATGTCCGTACGACTGATATCTTTAATGTTAAGCATCTGATTCCTTATGCAGGTGACTCTTCTGACGAGGAGACTGGTTATGATTCAAGGGCGAATCTTCTCTACCTCGGCGGGAATGATGCAGACAGTTTAACGCCGGAATTTATGAAGACTGACGATCACCCAAAGAATGCGGTGAATTGACAGTTTGGAGCTCCAGTGTCTGATTTTGACCCACAGCACCTTGTTTCGAAGGAAACGACGCCACGAATGCAAGTCACCAGATTCGCCTTAACACAACTGCTGAGGAGCTTGTATCATAGATTCGCCAAACCCACCAGACGACTCACGATTAGCTTGTCTTAAGCACTGCCAAGTATAAGTCTCGGGCGGATTCTCATCGTCGTCCTGTTCAGTTCGAAGTTGGTGACTATGTGTTGGCAGTTTTAACCAAAAATCGTTACCGTGCTAGTGAGTACAACAAACTGGCCGCCCGGAAGATTGGCCCGGTGGAGATTGTGGAGCGGATCAATCCGAATGCTTATCGACTGCGTTTGCCTAGCCATGTCCGTACGACTGATGTCTTTAATGTTAAGCATCTGATTCCTTATGCAGGTGACTTTTCTGACGAGGAGACTGGTTCTGATTCGAGGGAGAATCTTCTCTACCCCGGCGGGAATGATGCAGACAGTTTAGCGCTGGAATTTATGAAGACTGGCGATCACCCGAAGAATGCGGTGAATTGACAGTTTGGAGCTCCGGTGTCTGATTTTGACCCACAACACCTTGTTTCGAAGGAAACGACGCCACGAATGCAAGTCACCAGCTTTGCTCGTGCACTATGGGCTTTTTTAGGGATTTGGGCTCATCTATCAGCTTATTTCGAGTTTTTAATACTTTAGGATATTTTAGTAATTTTCTTATTTTTGATTTTAGGGTTTCAATTGAACGCTTATATAAACATATCGTCTTTACATTGTTTGGGGAGTTGTTTTGATTAATAAAATTAGGGTTTATCCCTCTATCTAGTTTCTTTTGCGTTTCTCTCTGAATCATATTGGCATCTGACACAGGCAGTCTTGCGAGATGGTGCGAGGAAGACCCAGAGGTCGCCGCTGGGAGCTTGGATTTAAGGTAGACATTCCTGACTTTGATGGTAGCCTTAAGGCAGAGGCGTTTGTTGATTGGTTATCCCAGGTTGAGGAAGTGCTGGACTTCAAGGAAGTTCCTGAGGAGAGAAGGGTCACTTTGGTCACCATCCACCTGCGCGGCAGGGCACAGGCTTGATGGCAGCAAGTGAAGAAGACCTATGAGCTTGAAGGCAAAGAGAAAGTCCGCAGTTGGGAGAAGTTCAAAAAAAAATCCGCAAGGCTTTCCTACCTTACAACTTCGAGCGGGAACTATTCCAGCAACTCTAGAATTTTTGTCATGGACCACGATCTGTGGACGAGTATACAGAAGAATTCTATCAGCTGCTGGCTCGTACGGATGTGAACGAGTCGCCGCATCAGCGGGTATCCCACTATATTGGTGGGTTGCGCCTTCAGCTTCAAGATGTGTTGAACATGTTTGACCCGTGCTCTGTTTCCGAAGTCCATCGGCGTGCCCTCCAGGCAGAAAACCAGTTGGCTTGCTGGACCCAGATTGGCGTACGGACTGGTGCTCCTTCAGGGACTTCGACGCCCAAACCAGTTCCCTCTCCAACCCCTGATCAGGTCCCTCATGGGCGCGGTGCGACCAGCCGTTCTTCAAGCAATTTACATTGCTATGGCTGCGGTGAGTTAGGGTATCGTCAGGTAGAGTGTCCGAATGCTGCAGGTGCTAGGGGTTTTTTCTCTCACGAGGCGTTTGAACCGAACCCCATTGTTCTTGATGGTCCTTCGAAATTTGATACATATGATGATGATATGCCTGAGGTTGCGGAGGAAGTTGTGACTAGTGATGTTGGTGCAGTTTTGATGCTACGTCGCACATTTCTGTCTCCTCGTGTTCCTGATCAGAGTGACTGGCTGCAGAATAATGTGTTTCAGTCGACTTGTACGATTGGCGGTAAGGTGTGCACCTTCATTATTGATGCTGGTAGTTGCGAGAATGTCATCTCCGAGACAGCGGTTTCGAAGCTCGGGCTGAAATCAGAATCGCACCCAAGCCATACAAGCTCGCCTGACTGAGTAAAGGTACTGATATCATTGTGTCTAAACGTGTGCTTGTATCTTTTTCTGTGGGGCAGACATACCAGGATGAGGTGTTTTGTGATATCGTCCTTATGGACGCTTGTCACCTCTTACTTGGCCGTCCTTGGCAGTATGTTTTATCTATAGTGCATGATGGTCGTGCAAATACTTATTCCTTCTTCTTTCGAGGTAAAAAGATTGTTCTTGTGCCGGCGAAGCCTCGACCCATAAGCATTGGCTCTAATCCTTCCACAACGACCTTGTTGTCCCGTGCTCCTTTTCAAACAGCCATGGAAGAGGCTCGTGTGGTTTTCTTGTTATTTTGTGATCCTATTGTGACTGATTCTCATGCGGACCCTATCCCTATGGTTCAGTCTCTTTTGCAGGAGTTTGCAGATGTGTTTCCTGAGAATTTGCCCCCCGAGTTACCTTCTCTGAGGGATATTCAACATCAAATCGACCTGGTTCCTGGTGCTGCTCTCCCAAATCGGCCCCACTATCGAATGAGCCCAAAGGAGCATGAAGAATTACGACGACAGGTGGAGGATTTGTTGGATAAGGGACATGTTCGAGAAAGTCTCAGTCCATGTGCAGTTCTGGCATTGCTGACACCAAAGAAAGATGGTTCTTAGCGTATGTGTGTGGACAACCGAGTTATCAACAAGATCATTGTTCGCTACAGGTTCCCTATACCTCGTCTGGATGATCTGTTAGATCAGTTGGGTGGTGATTCTGTGTTCAGCAAGCTTGATTTGAAGAGTGGATACCATCAGATTCAGATTCGTCCTGGTGATGAGTGGAAGACGACGTTTAAGACACGTGAGGGATTGTTCGAGTGGCTGGTGATGCTGTTTGGTCTGTCCAACGCGCCGAGCACTTTCATGCGTATCATGAATCAAGCATTGAGGCCTTTTATCGGTAAATTTGTTGTTCTTTACTTCGATGATATTCTGATCTATAGTGCCAACCATTCTGTGCATTTATCCCATTTACGTGAGGTGTTATTCGTGCTGCGTCGGGACAAATTTTATGCTGCTACTGCCAAATGCTCGTTTATGTCCCCAATTGTCCAATTTTTGGGGTATATTGTCTCTGTTGAAGGGTTACAAGCTGATCCGAGCAAAGTTGCTGTTGTGGACCAAAAGCCTCGACCTACTTCCGTCGCCGAGGTTCGCAGTTTTCATGGTTTAGCTTCGTTTTATCGGCGTTTCATTCCCCTTTTCAGCAGTGTTATGGCCCCGATTACGGATTGCATGAAGGGCACAAAATTTGGTTGGTCCGAAGATGCTGATGCAGCATTTGTAGAAGTTAAACGGCGTCTCACCACTGCGGCTATTCTGGTGCTGCCCGACTTTTCCCAGCCATTTGAGCTTCATTGTGACGCGTCTAAATTTGGTATTGGGGAAGTTCTTTCCTAGTCAGGGCATCCTGCGGCTTTCTTCAGTGAGAAATTGACGAGTGCTAAGCTGCGATTTAGTACATATGATATTGAATTTTATGCGGTGGTTCAGGCTATCAAGCATTAACGTCATTATTTGTTTCTGCGTGAATTTGTGTTATATACTGATCATGATTCTTTAAAGTATCTTGGCAGTCAGGACAAGGTATCTCATAGACATGCTTCTTGGATAGCTTACTTGCAGCAGTTCAGTTTTGTCATCAAGCACAAGGCCGGTATTACGAATCGGGTTGCTGATGCTCTGAGCCGATGTCACAATCTGCTGACTGAGATGCGAGTTCAGGTTCCTGGCTTTGCTTCTTTTGTTGACCTTTATGTTACTGACTCTTTCTTCTCTCGGGTTATTGAACTGATTCAGCAGGGAGAACAATCTGATTTTTTACTGGAGGATGGATTTCTCTTTCGTGGAGTATAGTTGTGTATACCTGACTGTAGCTTGCGTCTTCAATTGATCAAGGAGCTGCATAATGAGGGTCATGTGGGTCGTGATCGAACATACCAGTTGATGTCCTCATCCTATTTTTGGCCTTCGATGCGAAAGGAAGTTGGTCGTTTTTTCTCCCGTTGTCGAGTTTGTCAGCTGGCCAAAGAAATATCAACAAATGCAGGTCTTTATTTGCCATTGCCAATTCTTGTTCAGCCCTGGACCGACAACAGTATGGATTTTGTTCTTGGTTTACCCCGGACTCAGCGTGGATGGTTGATCGTTTTTCTAAGATGGTACACTTCATCCCATGTAGAAAAACATCTGATGCAGTGTGTGTCGCGCAACTTTTCTTTCGAGAGATTTACCGTATTCATGGCCTTCCCAGTACCATTGTTTCTGACCGTGACACCAGGTTTGTGAGTCATTTTTGGCGCAGCTTATGGCGTATGGTGAATACATAGTTCAACTTCAGTAGTGCTTACCACACCTAGACTGACGGTCAGACAGAGGTGGTTAACCGATCCCTCAGTAACTTGTTGCGCAGCCTGGTGGGAGATCATCCGAAGGCATGGGATCAGCGCCTACCGCAAGCGAAGTTCGCCCACAACCATGCCCTTAACCGGTCAACGGGTTTTTGTCCTTTCCAGGTGATGTATGGTATTGTGCCTCAGGGTCCAGTGGACTTGTTAGCCCTGCCTAGTGAGATTCGCCTTAACACAACTGCTGAGGAGCTTGTATCACAGATCCGCCAAACCCACCAGACGACTCACCATCAGCTTGTCTTCAGCACCGCCAAGTATAAGTCTCGGGCGGATTCTCATCGTTGTCATGTTCAGTTCGAAGTTGGTGACTATGTGTGGGCAGCTTTAACCAAAAATCGTTACTCTGCTACTGAGTACAACAAACTGGCCGCCCGAAAGATTGGCCCGGTGGAGATTGTGGAGCGGATCAATCCGAATACTTATCGACTGCGTTTGCATAGCCATGTCTGTACGACTGATGTCTTTAATGTTAAGAATCTTATTCCTTATGTAGTTGACTCTTCTGACGAGGAGACTGGTTCTGATTCGAGGGCGAATCTTCTCTACTCCGGCGGGAATGATGCAGACAGTTTAGCGCTGGAATTTATGAAGACTGGCGATCGCCCGAAGAATGCGGTGAATTGACAGTTTGGAGCTCCGATGTCTGATTTTGACCCACAACACCTTGTTTCGAAGGAAACGACACAACGAATGCAAGTCACCAGCTTCGCTCGTGAACTATGGGTTTTTAGGCATTTGGGTTCATCTATCAGCTTATTTCGAGTTTTTAATACTTAAAGATATTTTAGTAATTTTCCTATTTTTGGTTTTAGGGTTTCAATTGAACCCTTATATAAACATATCGTCATTACATTGTTTGGGGAGTTGTTTTGATTAATAAAATTAGGATTTATCCCTCTATCTAGCGTCTTTTACGTTTCTCTCTGAATCAATTATCAATGACTATTTATGGGCGAGTAACTCATCCCAATGGATTAGGAAGTGAAAAAAAAAAATCTTTAACTCATAAATACCCAAACCTGATGGACTGATGGGTTTAACAAAGAAAAACCATAATGAGTTATGGTTTTAGTTTAGTTTTGATTTTTTAATTTTAATTTTAGAATGATAATGGAAAGATAGAAAAAATATTAAAAAATTATAATAACAATTTTATCAAATAATTATACTTTTAAGGAATTTCGTCGGCACCAAAATAAAAATCCTAAAAAATGAAAAAATTTAATAATTAAATTCAACTTTTTATAACACCACTTCATTAAATATTTTCATATTTTTTTACCAAGTCTCATAAATTAATTGTTTTATAATTATTATTCATCTCTTAATTCTACCACTACTCGTCGAAGGACATAAAACATAATATATATAATTTTTAAAAAATTATGTTTTTTTAATGAGTAATAATTTTATACAAAACGTTAATAAATAGGATCCCGGAGATTTTAATTGATTAACAATTTTTGTAGTATTGAAAGTTTTGAAAATACCACATCACCCAAATAATTTTAGTTATATGGATAAATTTTATACGGGGTTATTTAATAAAATGGAAAAGATAAGTAATTTTTGGTATAAAGTAGAGATATAAAAAGATGTTTAAAGTAAATAATTAGAGAAATAAAATCTCATTTTAGTTGTTTAACACTATATCTAACATAAATGTCTCGAATGTTTTTTATATGGTGAACTATCTTAATGGCAAAACCAAGATTATGAGTCTACTTTACTTATTCAAATCCAATGTCCAAAACCCATTAAGTTTATTAATAAATAAAATAAAATAATTAAATTTAAATTATATAAAACAAATGACGTGTATATATATATTATATATATATATATCATCTGTGGCCTTTTTTTTTAAATCTCAAAACAAAAATAACACAAAATCTATGGAGTAGTAATCAGTTTACCTTTGGTTTAAAATTTTAAGGATGGAACTATTTCGAAATAATGCTACAAAAATAAGGATGATAATGTCGATCTGAGCCAACTCGAATTGGTATGAATCTGCGATGATCCGATTGAGTTTTGCCTAGCTCTAATTCATAATAGACCGGGTACGGATATGAAAATTATTGTTTGTATGCGTGTTGGATTGTGTATGAACTTTTAGTCTGTCCAAGGAGATCTTATCCGAAAATATAATTATATAAAATAATAATAATTATTAAAAACCTCCTTTTCAATAATGTATAAGTTTATTATCACCATAATTACTAGTTAGATTCTTCTACTAAATATTGTTTTCAATAATATATTTACTAATTAGATTATTTCATTAAATTTAATTTTTAATAATATTTAAATACTTATAGTTATTGATTTATTTTAATATAATTTTAACATTACTCTTTATTAATTAACCTAAAATCATGTTATTTGTTAAGTTCGTCACCAAACGCAATGACAAAATCGTAATCTACATTTCAAAAACTTTTTGATAATTTTGACAATGAAAACGAAAATTGGAACATTTTGAAAAGTGGCGGTAATTATTCATGATACTATTTCAAAATCTGTAACTCTTGGTTTAAAATCTAATATCTTAATTTTTGTCTAAATTAAAAAATAAAATAAAATTTGAGATAAGTTCGGATCGGATCGGACAAGATCGAATAAATAAAATAATAATTTAGAACTGGATTAGACTGAACCACAAACACATACGGATCCAAGTCGGACAATTCAGATCGGATTAAATTTAGATAAAAAGATATAAATACAACCCAACTAATTACCGTATATAGGGAAAGAAATAACCAAACCATTTTTTCTTATAAGTTTTCCGAAAACAAAATTTAAAAATAAATAAATCTTAACTGGAAAAGGTGGAAAAAGTGAATTGGGAAATAAAAAAGATACTCGTAAATTTTACAATTCGCCTGAGATGTCAAATCGTCTTTAAGAGACAACAGAACCTCTCTCACCTACTTTTGGCCAAACACTTACTTTTCCCCTTTCTATTCCTTGAAGTTCCGATAATCCACAATCATTTGTATCAATTTATTATTTACTCTTTCACTTTTAAAGGAAATTAAGTTCATAAAATAGTACTTATAAATTGCTTAACTATTATGTAAAAATATGCTCTAACATATTATTCGTTAAAAGTTGGTAGAGACCACTCTGTTATTTTTCTAATTTTATAAAACTGTTATAATGAGTATGGAGACGATCATACTAGGCTTAAGGATCGAGACGGCTTAACTAGAAAGGTTTAAATGGTATGATAGGATAAAATTATTTGAAGTGGTGTATCGCGAAAAATAATTCGTTCAGAACTTTTGTCATTATTTTTTTACAAAATTTTTGTTGGTAATTGTTCTTCAATTTCTATCTAGTATGACTCGTTATTGTTTACTCCTTCATTGGTGACCTTTATGGTACTAGCATCATCAAGCATGTTCGTTTTTATGGTGAGAATTTAATCTCTGATATTATTTGTAATGGTTTGTGGAACTGCCATTTAAATTCGGGCGGATAAAATACTTCATCAGCGCCATCTTCAAGAGATTAAGGATGTTATTAATCTTCTCTTTGCCCTGGTTAATAGAGAAGATATCTTCTTTTGGATTCCAAATTAATGTCGTGACAACTTCTCCATAAGCTATACGTACAACTCTACAGACAGATCGACATGAAAGTGCCTTAGACCTCCTTAATCTGAAAAAAAATACAACATCCTCAAACACTCCTTTATTGTTTGGTTGGACATTCAAAACAAATTTTCCACTCATGACAAGCTTAGTACTTGGGGTTTTGTTTTCTCCCTAATTGCATCCTCTTTAATATCTCCACTAAATTCATCGACCACTGATCGATTGTTGCTTCGCAAGACCCATTTAGGAGGTCACCTCACGGAAAATTGGCATGCATACGCCCATTTTTAATTGGACAATCTCGCTAGCCACTGCTAGCTCATGGACGCCCACTACCAATAGGCATGACCACCTCTGACGCATACTATTTTGCGCTGTGATTTATTATGTTTGGAAGAGATAAATGCGAGGATCTTCACTAAAACCGAGCCGTTAGGATCTGCGATTGACGATCATGTTTTATCTCACCTCCGTTACAAATTTCACGACACTTGGATCTCATAGCCTGGTAGCTCCGTTATTTTCACGACATTAGGATCTGCAATATCTCCGTTATTTTCCAAATTTTTAAGCCTCTGATATTAAGTTGAGCTTGTAATGGATGATGAGATTTAAAATATATTGAGTTCATATATATCAACACGAGGTATTGTTTTCCCTAAACCTAAACCAAAGTTTGCAAGAGAACACATTTTCATATTATATATCCTTATAATATTGAGATCATCTTCTTCGTATGGTTTACTTAATGGTCTCCAACTAGCCCAATTAATTGCTTGTTTAATTTTTGAAGAACTCTTTAGGAACATGTTACACATTCATTCAATCCTAGAGATCATAGAATTAGGAAAATGATAACTTTAAAGGTGATATATACTAATAGCCATAAGAACATATTGAATTAGTATAAGTTTTTAACCGAAAGTAAGAAGCTTCTCATCATATTCTAGTATTTGTGATCTAATTTTAGCCACTAGTTCATCAAATTTCCCCACTCTGTTGCTTTTATGTATAGGAATTCATAAATACTTAAATGGCAGTTTCCTTTGCTTGAATCCAGTTTTTTTTCCAATAAAAGAGATTCTAGGCCGGGGCATTTTCGTGGGAGTAACAATTATAGTTTTTTCTTTGTTTACCATTTGGACATAACAAACTTTATAGTGATTTAGAAATTCACTTATTTTCTTAAGGTTAGGTGTATCAACAAAACCCAAACATGGAATAATAATAGAATTACTTGTATGATAATCCATCTCTTTATAGTTTGTATATAACTTCTTAAGACTTTTGATTAAGTACTCTTAAGCTAAGATACAAAGAATGAAAGATAATTATTCTCCTTGTCTTACACCTCTTGTAGATTTGAAGTAGACATTTAATTCACCAGTCACAAGTATAGAGAATCAACTATGATTAATACAACTCTTGATCCAGTCTAACCATCTGTTATCAAAACTAAATGCCTTTAAAATGCTTATAACAAAAGTAAAAGAGAGCATGTCAAATGTTTTTGACATGTCTAACTCTATCATCACATTTTCTCGTCTAATTCTTCTATTAAGATCATAGGTTAGTTCTTAAGTCAATAGTATATAATCATGTATGTTTATGCTTTTAGCATAACCTCCATGTTCTTCTTATATGAGTTTATGCATAACTTTTGACATTCATATCACTAAGAATTTTGGAAATAATTCTATTAAAAACAATGCACAAACTAATCGGTCTATATCTACTCCGGATTTATGTGATTCCACTTTTTGGCACTAAGCATATAGTTGTGACAAAGATACCTTGATGAATCTGATAGTTTTGAAAGAAGGCAAGAATTTCATCACAAACATAACTAGATATTATTCCCCAACAATATTTAAAGAATTTAGTATTGAAGTCATCCACTCCAGCAAAACTATTAGATTTCAAAGATTTCACATAGTTGAGGATTTCTTCTTCTGAAGGTAATTCTAGTAACTTTTCATTATCCTACTATGTAACCAGTTTAGGTATAATAGTATGAAGCTTAGTTAGATCTCTTTTGCTATTCTGATATATTAAAATATTTTTAAAATGTAACTCTGCTGATTTTCCAATATATTTTTTGCCACTAATCCAAGTATCACCTTTCATTATGCTATGTATTTTGTTCCCTTTTATCTTTTTTGATAAAATTATGGAAATACTATGTGTTTTTGTCTCCCTCCTTCATCTAGATAACACCATTCCTCTGTTCCTAATAAAATATCCTCCCTAGCCATAAGTTACAAATAAATTTCTTGCAATTTAGATTACTTGAGCTTACCTTCTATACTTTGGCTAACATCAAATGTTTAACCAACTCTGACTGAACTATAACATCGAAAATTTTACCAAAAGTATCCCAATTCAAAGCTTTCAATCTTGTCTAATTCTATAAGTTTATTCCAAACGGTAGAATATGAGGACCAACCATATCTTCATTCTAACATTTTTCTACAACTTTTAAAAAATCGGGATGCAAAGTCCACATGTTTTGGAATTTTAATTGCCAGGGTATAAATGAGTCTAAGGTGGATTAACCGAGCCATCCGGTCGCTTATGGTCGTGGTCGGCCAAACATGGTTAGCTGGCTCCAAGCCACCGACGAGTCTCCTACGATCGGATTTAATTTGGCTTTCGTCATCCTACCTTGAGTAAACTACAAGTTACTTAAGGCATACATAGATAGAAGCTTACCCGATGGCCACACATGAAACCTCTCACCGCGTAAATATTTTATAAAGAGTTCACATGGAACTTCTACTTAACACATTCGCGATCATTAAACCGTGCACACTTAGCTATTATCACTCATTCACTCCTCGATTATCGGTGAGTCATACAAAAACTGTGTCTGACAAACGTACGTGAGCACGTTTTGACATCGTACAAAAATGTTGCCTCAAATGACGTACCTCCGTCTGAAAAAGGTCGAGAAGGTCAGGAAAGGTTGCGCTAATGAGGAGCCAACAACTTGGGACTTAACCAAATTAATACTATTATATATTGAGGGAATATAATCTTGGTAAGTTGGCGAAAGTTAGAGAGAAAACAGTATCAACAACACAAGAATTTGTCGTGTAAATCATATTTATCAATACAACTCAAGTGTTCTACATATTGTATTGTGAAGTTCTTGCAATTTTTAGTTATTGATAATCATTTATTCATATCATCATTATTCTTTAGGTCCGGGTAATTTTCACCACACCATGAATGATGATTTAATTCATTTTTTTTCAATTGATATGTTTATACACAATGGAGAGTGGTTCGATCATGTACTAGGTAAATGACTAACGTTATTGGTTTCAAAATATCACAGCCAATCTAAGTTGTATAAAACTCGATCTAATCTCTTCCATTTTCGACTATTAGACCAAATAAATTTAGAACCTGAATAATCAACATCTTATAGGCAAAAATCTTGAGTAGTATTATTGAAGTTATCCATAGTTTTCAAGCACAAATTAGAGCAAACGAGTTTTTCTTGAGAATTAGCTATAATAGTGTAATCAGCTATTACAATCTAAGGTTTGGTTTGATCTGCAATTTCTCTTAAACCATCTTAAAGTTCAACTATTAATTTTTTAGTTCCTTTAACATAAACTACTGTCAGAGAGAATTCCTTAGCTATAGTTGTATGACATATTTTAAGCTGTAGAAATTGTTCAAGTTTTATAACAATATCTGCTCTAAAATTATCTTTCCAAAATATCCATATTTTGTTACTTGAATTTGTTTGTGCCATGATGAAATCCAAGTTTCATGGTTAAGTTATCTATCTTTTCAATTGAGATCATTAGCTCTTGTATTGCAATAAAATCAAAATTTTCTAATATTTTGTATAGATTGAAGGCTTCTAATAGTTTATATATTCCTTACCCCCTCACATTCTAAGTAAAGATAAGTTTAAATACAGTTAGGAGACATTAACTTATTGTGTTTATTAAACACAATATTGTATAACTTATTATTTAATTTTCTGATTTATAATTAAAGGTGGGTTCATTCACAAGCCTAAATGTCAATTTAGTATATACTAATATAAATTTATCATTATCAAAAGGTTCAGCTAATTTAATTATCATATTAATTATTTATAATAATTTATATTATATTATATTAACACATGATGATTTATTTTTAAAAAATAGTTTTAAAATATATTTTTTGTCGAAAATACATTAAATTAATATATATATATATATATATATATATATATATATATAATTTAATACATATAGCATACCGAGAAGAGTAACAAAAGAATTGTAAAAAAAAGTCAAACAAATTGACCAAATCTTGGTCAAATAAGTATAAAAAAAAGCAAATGGAAAGTGTCATGACTGATATGATCGACCTAAATCTAGCCAAACAAGTACAACAAAGAAAAATAAATGTGCTGAGAACGATATGACCAAATAGACATTTCAAACAAACACAAAACAAAATTAAGTTAGAATTTAAAAGGGACTGGATTGGCCAGACAACCTTGGTATCAAGGAATATAAACCGGAGTTCAGAAAGAATGCGATAAGATACCACAGAAGATAGGGTAAGAGATGATCTAAAAATTCTAGTATATTCTCACACCAAACATGATGGACAACAGTGCCAAAATAGACATTCCACGTGTATTGTAAATTGGATGGAGGCCAATTTGATGCATCATGGATCCAAAATACCCAACTGTTATTCTGACTGAAAGAAAAACCAAACTCGGAGCATGCAAAAACCCAGATGTTTTGAGTGAAACTACATGCATAGAGGATATGATAATGGTTTTTGAGGCAGAATTGCATAAGAGATAATTCAGAAGGGGAGTGTGTGTTTAGACCCCAACTTATAAGCATATCACTGATGGATAGTTTTCTTTGGATAACAATCCAAATAATGAATGAATGAAAAAGAATATTAAATTTATGATATGCTAAACCCGATCATCTTATGGTGGGGGTGGGCATAGAATGGTACTGTAGATATCCTTGATAGTGAACTTGGTTATTCCTGTTTTAGCATTCCTGTTTTAGCATTCCACTAATAGTGAACTTGGTTATTCCAATAATATATGATATTATTCTGAATGGTTATTCCAGACACCATTCAGAATAATATTAGAAACCTTGAGGCTATTCTTTAGAAAAAAATATCGTATAGTATTTTTCCCGTAGTGGTTGACCAGAGAGGTTGAGATTAACCAAACCAGAAGGAGGTCTTTTTCCTGTTACCAATCACGACCCTATATAAAATTGCTATTAAGAGGAAAAAAAATTCAAATTTTTCTCCAAGTCCATGAGAGAGAATAGTCATTCTTTAAAGACTATAAGTTTTTTTCTTTAATCTTCTCAGAGTAAATCCAGTCAAAACATATTGAATTTTCGATTTTACTAACGGTGGACCACAAGTATCTGAGTATTGTTGCCCCATTCTAGGTTTTAGGTTTAAAATCTCAAGGCTTCCCTTAAACAAGGGCAAGGTTTTAACAAACCATGCCACTTTAGCACCTGTAACCTTCATCTTATGGCTTGACCAGAGAAAACAACAAACAGATTGTGATAGTTCTTTGAAAACTCTAGTAAGGAGGATGAAAATCGATGAACAATAAACCTTCCCGTGAAAAGCAAAAAATTAATAAGACTAAGCCTCCTTGTATAACAGAAGTGTTTGGAAGTTCATGAAATAATACGAATATTATCAATCAGGTGTGGTAATCGTTATGAGAAAGTCGACTTGAGAGAAGAGGGACTTTAAGATACTTAACTGGGAAGATGTGGATTTTTTAGGGATAAATTTAAGGTCCGAGAGAGCAAATAAATCATTAAGACCATTTTGATAAGATTGAGGGAATTCATGTCACCATGATGGAAAATCATCACGTCGTCGACGAAGCATAGGTTGACAATCTTAAACATATGACACTTCCAATGGAAAATAAAGTTTGCATCATTACTTTTATCCTTGAGGATACTTGAGAGAACTTTCATAACTAAGAAAAAAATAAGGAGGATAAGAGGTCACCATATCTAAGACCGTTCATGCCATTAAAATTCTCATGAAGGTCATCGTTAATATTACTAGTATATGACGAAATGGTAATACATTAAATAATCCAGTTGATCATATGTTCCAAGAAATTCATGGCCACAAAGATGTCAAGGATAAAACTTAGTCTGTTAACCCATAAGGATTTTTTAGGAAAAAATGACATTGTATTTAATATTAGAGTCAACTATAAAAACTAATTGTTTTGCCAATCAGATATGAGAAATAATCATTGATTATATCGATTAAGATCTCAGAATTAATCTTATAAACCATGTTGTAATATGCAATATTCCTCAAGACCTTAGCAAAAGAGGGGCGAACCTTCTTAGTGATAAGAGAAATAATTGTGGAATTTCATGAAGGCTGAAGACGAGCCATATTAAAGAAAATTAAGATATCACTACATATGTATTTACCGATGAGATATTAGGGATGCTTGAAAAAACTTACATTGAATACATCAGTCCCTAAGAATTTATTGCTACCAATACAAATATGGCACTCTGAGTTTCTGCACAAGTAACAGGACGAACCATCAGGTTTCTGTCTTGGGTATTTACTTTAAAAAAATAAGCGAGGAGATACATTCTCTAAATATATGATTTTATGACATATCCAAAGTATCTTGGGAATGTCTTAAATAATTTAGATCCCAAACACATAAGACACTTCACTTAGAAATCTGATATCAAATTTTTCGACGGAAAAATTAATCTAACATGCAATAAGTCCTTATTATAAGTAGCCTATATTATGTTATCAAAATAAAATACTAAATATATTACTTTACTTTTATTGAGTATTTGCTAAACATAATCCTTCAAATAATTAATCTCAAACCCAAATGAGGTTATAATATCCAAGAATTTATGATACCATTGATGAATTCTATGTTTTAGCTCATAAATAAATTTCTTAAGTTGAAGGACCATAGATTTTGAATCACTATAAAAAAAACTTTAGGTTGCCTCACATAATGTATTTCATTGTCACTATTTAAAAATATTTTCTTAACATTCATTGTCAAACTTAAGCTCAAAATATACAACAAAAAAACCCAATTTTCCTAGATAGGTTCTTCAATGAAACTAGATAAAATATCACGCAATAGTGAATATTTCTATACTAAAGATATAATTTTATAATATGATATGATTTATTTTTCCACTCTACTTTTAATCTTTATTTTATCTTATATATATAATCAATCAATTTTCCCTTAAGTAATGTGACAAGATACCAAATTGAATTATCTTGCATTTAATTATAACTCCTTTACCATTATTATTATTTATATAAAATCCAAGAAAAATCTTCATGTTCTTGTATATATATCACATAATATGAAAGTATGATATATATATATTATCCAAATTATAGAATACACCTAATATAGGTTATTCAAGCTACATAATATTCTGAGGAAGTTGAGTTTGTTTATTATGAACAACATCAATAATTTATTTTTAGTGTGTGGTGGTGTGTCATTTTGAGACAATGAAATCTTTCACAACTATAAGACAACCCATAAAATATCTTGAACATTATTAGTCATGACCAAATAAATTGTTTTTAGTTATTTTTCTAAACCAATATCATCATCTGAATCTTTTATGCAAGCTTAATATATTTAAAATGATTGTTGTTCTCATCTCAAGAATCATATGTTTAGTGAGATGGTAAAAATTATAACCCCTAGAATAGTATGAGCACCCAATAAAGTATCAACTCAATATTTTGGATTTGAGGTATCATTCATTAATTTTAAAAGGCTTTGCTTCTAATGAAAATATATGAATGCGAGAATGATTTAAATTAAGTTTTTTATTTGTAAGAAAACTCATATATCTTACTTGTTACTGTAATAAGCATGTAAGCTTATTTTTCAAGTTTTTATTCATTTAATGTATCTTGTTTTAGTCCTTAGTATATAAATTTCGGGCAACCGGAGTAGATACTACTTTTGGATACATTTGTAAAGAGGTTTAACGTTAGTTCACTATAACATCTTAAAATAAAACCTTAAGTTGACGATCTCCTTATTTTGTGAATTAAAAAAAAATCAATATTGAATGTGTAGTAGCACATGGGTATGTAATTTTTAAAGTCACAATCATATCATACGTGAGTGTTCATTTATAATACATACAAGCATAATCTTAATTTATGTCGACTTTTGCAAACAACTAGTCAATACGTGTACGCGCAAACTTCTTCAATGAATAACTTACCAACACAAATTATATTGGTGATATATTTGGCTTGTTTAGAACTAACTAAATTTTGAATTCTAAATTATATTTATGTATTTGTTTTCAATAATATAACCTTTTTTATGTATGATCTAACTTTTTACCTCATTAAACAGAAAATATCTAGATATGTCGATAGAATCAATGCTCTAAAAAAATCGACTTAACTGATATGTTAATGGTTATTTCATCTCATCAATGCTCTAGATATTTGAAGGGTTACAAACGCTCCAAAAATATTTTTAAACATGCAATACATAAACACATGCCTCTAAAACCATGTATTTTTTTACATTCGAATCACATGTATAACTCATACAGTAAAAATATTATATACCTTTTGGAAAATATCCAAACATTTGAAAAATAACCGGACTTTGTCATTGGTGATGATTATTTTGAACTAAGGGTAATTTGGTCATGTGTTTTAGGGAATTTCAAGGGTATTAAATGTTTGGGTATTTTGTAGTGAGAGATTTAAGCTGCCTAGTTGTATTAAATGTTCATTACCCTCATTAATGAAAGTCGTTGGGTATTTATACCCTTAATTATGGACCCATGGGCTTTCAGGTCAAGTTGTGAAACTGGGTCGAGTTTAAAGACTCATTAGTTCTTAAGTAGGTTAACACATAGCTTCGTCAAAAGATGTTTAGTATTTTAGTACTTTTGTCCTGTCTGGATGAATCTGTGGGCAGATATTGTCCGAACTACCCCTGTCCGGTTTTCTTAGTGAGCAGTGGTGACGAATTCCAAACTCATCAGTAGCCCCTTTTTTAGGTTTTGTCAAAGGTCTTTGTCAGTAGCCCCACTTTGATTCGCTCTACCAACCGTTTTCTTCCTAGAACAGCACTCCCACTAATCCCAAAAAACAACTCCTGCATTTAATGTTTCTTACTTCAGCGCCGCCTTCAATCATTACCTCAGTATTTTCGTTTTCTCCTAGGTATCAATAACGTTTATCCTCACTAGTATAACTTATTTCCTTTTACTGTTTCACCATCTTTATCACTTTGTCATTTCTTCTTCTCCGAGCTTTTTACCTCTCCTTTCAAAACTTTTCTTGGGTAGGTTTATGTACACAGTGAGAAATGCTCTCGTGAAAGGTGGTTGGCTAAATCTTTCTGAACTAGAAAAAGCGCAAAAAGTAGAACATGAGAGACGTATCGCTGCCGGCCTTCTAGTCTCTCCAGTCAGTAAACCTGATTCACCGTCCGTAGAAGCTGATCAAGGACTGTCCTCTACCAAAAACACAAAGCCTAGACGTTTATTTTAACCAAACCTCTCGCCAATCCCGTCAGGCTCCTCCGTTCAGGAGTCTCATACTTCTACAGTGCAAGAGAAAGCAGTATCGAGTGCTAGAAAGCCTTCTCCGCTTATTGGTATGGGGTCAGACATTGAGAAATCCCCAGAGAAAACTAAACCTCGTCGGACAACTCGTCTGGTAAAAGGCCAAACAACCGACTCACAAACCAAGCCCTTCAAAACGGGGCCCTCCAAGTCTGGAGCCAAAGATAAAGCCTCCGGATTAGAGGCATCCATTAGAGCCCCAAACGACAAACCCTCCGAATTCGAGGCTACCAAAATCACTTTTCATACCAGGTCCTCCGGAGCTGAGCCCCAACCGGACACCAGACCCTTAAGAGAGACTGACGCTCAACCGTCCGGGCAAACCGCTGAGCCACAAACTAGCACTCTCCCATCCACAACGACTGACAAACCTTCCATAGTGATGGAAGAGGTGACGGATGATAGTGTCAAAGAGGCTCCATTTAAAACTGAAACTTCCGGAGAAACTGGAGATGCTGCCTCTGATAGAAAGGGAAAAGGAAAGGAAAAAGTCTGCATGACCCATCCGGATCTGTCGGAGAGCCTAGAAGGAAAAGTGGGACCTTGTTTTCACAAGGTCAATGTGAAGTATCTGCTGGCCATGCAGAATATTAATTACGTCTCTACTCACACCGCTGAGCTGGGCCGGATCCGAACCAAATGGGGAATCCCTGAATCTGTTAAGGTGAGGATACCAGTCACACCGGAGACTCCGATGGACTGTAAGTTCAACAAGATTGTCATTTATACTGAGTTGTTCAACTGGGGCTCAGATTCCCCTTAGATCCATAAATAGTCAGGTATTTCCACCTAATCAAACTCTGTCCAAGCCAGCTGAGTCCCAATGCTTGGTATACTCTTCTTGCCTGCATTATGGCATCAAGGTTGTCCGGGATTCCTCTCCCAATGGAGCAGTTTGCTGCAGTGGCCAATCTTTATAAAAACCACCATATCCCATTCTACCACTACAATATGTGACAACTTCAAAGTGGTGGATGACCTGCTTGAGTCAGAGAAAAACTAGAAGACCCAGTTCCTATTCATTAGCGGGACGTGGGAGAATGGGAGAAAATTCAAGGCTGGCATCAACCCTAGTATTCTCACCATCAGGTGGAAGAGATCAGGTAAGTTTTCTATTTTGTTTGTCTTTCTCATATTGCAAAAAAATTGTTCCTGAATTACTTATCTTTTTATTTGGTTAGTGTTGCCGAAGGAGTTCTCCGATTATGTGGAGGAGGGGCAGGCCACATGTGCCAAATTAAATGACTGGGCTGCTGACCGTTGGGGAAACGCCTTCCGCAACTGCTTTACCTTAGGCAACCTGGTGAGATCTCACTTCTGGAACACTACAGGCCGAAGAGATCTCACTTGGGAGGAGCTTACTACACCATCCCTCCGGACGTTATTCTCAAGAGAACAGAGGAGAAAGATGGAAAACTGGCCTTGCCCTCCAGAGCCAAAGCCCCAAGGAAAATGCAAGGGAAGGGAAAGAAAAAGAATGGTGCAGCAGATGCTGTTCGGGGTGCTGCAGAGGAGATCACTCCGGAGAACCAAGGAGCGCAGACCCAAGGGGGGATTGATGCTACTTTACTTAAAGTAGTTGAAGATGAGAGTATTAGGGAGGCAGTTGGACCTCAAGATCTTCCAAAACCTCCTAAGAAGGACCGAAAAAAGGGAGCAAGCAGTGATGAAAGGACTGCTAAGAAGAAGAAGGTCTCCATGGGGGATGAAGTTGTCCTCCGGCCTTCGGAGTCTCTACCTCCGACCGACCCAACTGACCCCACCCTGGCAGAGCAAATCCCAATTGATCTACGCACCGGAGAGGGTACCGGAGGGGATTCGGAAGGAGTAGACATCAGTGGCCTTCAAAACATTAGCCTTTATTTCGGAGAGTTTGAAAAATACGAATTCGTTGGTCCCTACCTTCCCCCAAGCTCCTCCAACGCGGTGACTTTTAATGGTAAGTCTTTCACTGTTTCAGGGGAAAACGACACAGTGACCCATTCTCTGTTGGGCCATATTCAGCCAGTGCTCAACTTGGAGAGGCAAGTAAAAAATCAATCTGCCCTCATCAATACCCTTAACACAGATAAGGAGAGTTTGTCCACTGACCTTCTTAGTGCCAACCAAAGTATTGAGGCATTGAAGAAAGATCTCGAGGAGTTGAAGAAAGGGAAATAAGATCTGGCAACCAAGCTGGACACTTCGGAGAAGGCTAACACAGATCTCCAAACTAAGTGCTCTGGCTTGGACAAAATTTTCTCCACCTTGAAGGAAGAGGTGAAGACCAAGGAAAATGTTATCCAAACCTTGTCCGGTGACAAGACTTCTCTTGAAGAGGTTGTATCCAAGATTACCAAAGAGAAGGAAGATTTGGTGAAAGAGCAGGAAAAAATAATTTATGCCAAGATTGATGCGTACACCAACGATGTGATAGATTTCCTATACAAGAGGTATGCCGAAGTTAAATCTGACATGGTCTTGCTTTTCCACCAAACGTTTCCGAAGAGAACGCTAGGTACCATGTGGCAGTATGTTAAATATGAAGATATCCCATTCCATACGATGGTGTATGGTGATAAGAGGAACTATTCTAGTGGTCTTGACGACACTACTGATGAGGAAGAAGGAACCGGAGAGAGTTCCAGTGACGAACTCAAAGAATCCAAGAAAAAAGATGATGCATGAACATCCAAGGGAAACTAGCCCTGAGGTTTTAACTATTTTTTGGTTTTTTCTTATCCTTATGATATACTAAAGTCCTTGGATGGCCAAGGCATTTTTGTAACTGTGTCCGGTTTGAGTCCAGTTAAGCCTTTCTTCTTTAAACTTAAAGTCCTTGGATGACCAAGGCATATTTTACACTTTAATATCATCATCTGATTTTAGCCGGATAGTTTTACTTTGCTAAATTCTTGCTTTGTTTCATATTCTCTCAATCTTAATGGTTGATGTTTAAAGAGCCCCTATTTATTTTACAAGTATTTAAGATGAGAGTGTTTAAATTCTCCGATAACAAACGTTAAATTGGTATCATTCCACCAGATCAATTCGATCTACCAACGATACTTAGAAAATTTTAAAGAAACTGTAAATCAAACCACTTCGAATATTTTAAGAAGGCATTAAATTTTATTAAAAAACCCGGACACCTCATTAAAACCTCCTTGTGCCACCAGGGTAGGAAAGAATATGCCCCCTAATATTTACATGGACTTTAAACAAGTAAATATTTACACAACTTTCACTCCAGATATAACCGGAGGTGTTCAATATTCCAAGGGTGGTTTAAGATTCTTCCATATTTGTCTTGAAGCCTGCATGTCCCAGGCTTAAATTTTTGGGAGACCTCATATCGCCCTTCCTAGTTTGGAGCTAGCTTGTCGAAGTGCTTCTTCTTAGTATGTACGAAGACGTTTCTCAACACTTTGTCCCCTGGTCGAAAATCCCTTCTTTTGAATTTGGAAGCAAACCTGCTCCTCATCAAGCCTTGATAATGGGTGGCTCTAAGATGAGCCTTAACCTTTTTCTCTTCTATTAAGTCCAGTTGACTTCTGATTGCCACTTCATTAGCCTGTTTGGAAAAATTGTAGACTCTGTATGATGGAAGATTTGCTTCTACTGGAGCAATTGCATCCATCCCATATACCAAGGCAAAATGAGATTCTTGTGTACCAGCTCCAGGAGTAGTCCGGTATGCCCATAATACTTCTTGTAAATAGCTTGGCCACTTTCCAGCAGTCCCTTCTAAATTCTTTTTTAGACCGGACATAATGGTTCTGTTTGCCACTTCAACTTGACCATTCGCTTGTGGGTGGAAAGGAGAAGAGAAGCAATGCTGAATGCCCCTAGAGGCACAGAAACTCTCCACATCATTGTTATCAAATTGTAGCCCATTATATGTGGTTATCTTTCGTGGAACCCCAAATCTGCAACAAATATTAGACAAGATAAATTTTATAACATCTTTTAAAGGATTTCCTTCCAAGGGGGTCTGCTTATATCCACTTGGAAAAATAATCAATGGCTACAATAATAGTTTTGTATCCTCTGGATGCCATTGCTAAAGGCCTTACTAAATCCAGTCCCCATCGAGCAAAAGGCACTGGCTCAGAAATTGATTCCAGTGGGACAACTGGGATATAAATTTCATTACCATATCTTTGGCATGGGCCACATTTCTTTACCAATTCCTTAACATCTGTCATTATGGATGGCCAATAGTATCCGGCCAACAAAACCCTTCGGGTTAGAGCTCTATAGCCACAGTGTGCTGATCCTTCACCATCATGTAGTTCAGATAGCACAATTTTGGATTCTTCAATCCCCAAACAACGCATGAGAGGTCTACTAAATGACTTCTTGTAAAGGATGTCTCTTATAATTAAGAAACCACGAGCCTTATACTTTATTTTCCTTGCCACAACTTTCTCGGGGGGCAAAATGTCATCCGAAATGTATTAAAGAAGGGGATACCTCCAGTATTTAGGTTGAACCACTTGTATACTTAAACTTTCCTCCTCTTCCTTGCCCTGATTGGGTTGAATGGATGGAAATCTTGCACATGAATCCATGGGTAGGACTCAGAGTATGTTATGGTTGCCAAGGAGTCTGCTAGTGTGTTCTCCGATCTTGGTATGGGCTCATAACTAACATTTTTGAAGTTTTCTGCCACTTCTTTAAGGATGAACAAGTATTTAATCAGTTGCTCCTTCTTTGCCTCAGATTGACCTTATGCATGATAGATAAGAATCTAAGAATCACTCATTGACCTAACTATTTTAGCCCCACATAGAAAGGTTAATTTCAAACCATCTATAGCAGCTTCATACTCGGACTCTTTGTTAGAAACCCTAAAAGCAAAACATATAGTCTGGTATAAATTATCGCTATACAGAGAGGTTAAACATATCCCAGCACCACAATCCATGGTACTTGATCCACCACATGTTCGGACAACCCATACTTTCTTAGTTTTTCCATCCGTAGCTTGTTTAGTACTTCTGTCCGAATGGAATTCAACCAGGAAATCTGCAACAGATTGAGCTTTGATTGCAGTCCAAGGGGAAAAATCGATATCATAATCACCCAATTCTACTGACCACTTGGTCATACTCCTTGATATATCTGCTTTCTGAAGAACATTTTTCAAGGGAAAAGACGTCCGGACAACAATGGAATTAGACTGAAAATTGGGCCTCATTTTTCTGGCAGCAATTACTAAAGCTAGTGATAGTTTTTCAAGTTTTAAGTACCTCTTTTCAGCATCCATCAGGCTCTTGCTGATGTAGTACACCGGACGAGGATAATGGTCAACTTCTCTTACCAGTACTGCACTTATCTGAAGGCCTTGAGATAAACTGATTTAAGGCAGCTAACCTTCCTGTTAACCTTTGCATTTTTTAATATATAGAGGAGGATCCATCTGCAATAAGACATCAAGTTGGTCCGGATCCGGTTGTATTCCTCTCTCACTTGTCACATACCCCCAAAACTTTCCGGACTGCACCCCAAAGACACATTTTTCTAGGTTCAAATTTAAATTAACCTTTGCCAAGTTGGTAAAAGTTTCTCGAAGATCTGCTAAGTGCGACTCTTCTTCCACGCTCTTTACCATCATGTCATCAATATATACTTCCATGTTTCTCCAATCTGATCAGCAAAGGCTTTGTTCACCAACCTTTGATAGGTAGCCACAGCATTCTTCAATCCAAAAGGCATCACCTTGTAACAATGGAGGCCCCTATCTGTAACAAATGTAGTATGCTCATGGTCCTCCAGATCCACCTGTATCTGGTTATAGCCGGAGAAGGCATCCATAAAGGATAATAACTTGTTCCCAGACGTGGAGTCTACCAATTGATCTATCCGGGGGACTGGATAAAGGTCTTTTGGGCAAGCCCTATTGAGGTCAGTAAAGTCGATACACATACGCCATTTCCCATTCTTCTTTTTTACTAACACTAGATTGGCTGTCCATAAAGGGTATTGAGACTCCTTTATGTGCCCCATTTTGGTAAGTCGGTCAACCTCTTGAACTATGACATCAAATTTCTCTTTAGAGAAAGCTCTTCTCCTCTACACAACAGGTGCTACATCTCTTCGGATGTATAGTTGATGTGATATAACATTGGGGGGCACTTCGGTCACATCAGCATTGCACCACGCAAAGACATGTTGATGGCTTGCCAAAAAGGACAACACATTTTTCTTCAATTCTGGTGCCATCTTAGATCCAACTTTAACATTTCTCCCTTCAACAAGAGAGTGGGTTTCAACCTCTTCAATTGGTATCAAAACACCAAGGGTCTCTCTGGGGTCATCAATTTCACCCTCACTCCTAGAGGGCCCCAACAACTGCTAATCTTTGTTTACCCGGACTGCGCCCAGAGTTTTAGGGGCAAGTGTTGTCGCATAGCACTCTATTGCTATTTTCTGGCTACTTCGGACAACTTCCACTTGTCCTTGAACAACATATTTTAAACATTGGTGAACTGTTAAAGCCACAACATGCATCTTCGAGAGCCATGACCTTCCAAAGATCGCATTATAACACGTGGGACAATTCACCACAACGAAGAGTACCCTGAGCATCTTATTGAAAGGGCCCTTGCCCAACAGAACATATTCCTCAAACTCTCCGACCACATCCGCAGAGCTACCAGTGAAGCCCACAATGGAACTGTTCGAACGCTGAATCACTACTGGTTCTTCATTTGTTGATAGGAACTTAAAAAGAGAATGTTGGTCGAGCTGCCAGTATCAACCAAAATTCTCATGATGTCGTTGCCCCCAATCGATGCTCCTATCACCACAACATCCTCATGAGGACCAGCTACGTCTCTTGAGTCATCTTCATCAAAAAAAATAAAGGGAAAAGAAAGTTGGGACTGATTCTACATCAAATCTTTTAAAGATTACCATGGCCCCGTCCAGAGTCGATGTCCCTGCATTGTTTGTTGGGCCAGCCCGATGAGCATTATCAGGCATATTCCTCTTGATATAAGCACCTAATTTTCCTCTTTCAATCAGATTCTGCACCTCTTGTTTCAAAGCGATGCAATCTTCTGTGTTATGGCCAACATTATGATGATATTGACAGAAACAAGTATTACGGCTTTCCCTAGGAGATTGAAGCACGGTCGGCTTCCTAAAATGTACCTCATCTTCCGTTTTGTCATAGATGGTTTCCACATTCTCTTTTAACTCAGTAAACCACTCTGGTTGGACCCAAGGTCCTCGTTTATTCCTAGACTGTTGGCTCTGAGCTGGAGCTGGGTGAGATTGAGCCTTGGCCCTGTTGGGACCCTGTCCGGCCTCCTTAGCCTTGTATCCGGACTGATTCTGGTTTAGTGCAGCTGGGGCAGATCTCACTTGCCTGTGCACCCTAGTCTTTTTCGTCTCTCTACATTGATTTGCTTTCCCACCTGGTTCAGTAAACCGCCCCACGTCATGGCCTTCTTCCTGGTTACCGAATTGGCTAGATTCCTAAGGCTCAAACCCTGTCTCAGAGAAGCTATTGCTACTTGTTCAAAGCAATCAGCTAACCCATTATTTGTGTTCACGAACCGAATTATATAGTCTTTTAATGATTCATTTGGCTCTTGGGCACAATGGATAATAGTGTCTCCATTGCCTTTCACCTCCTTACTTCCAACAAACTGCCTCCGGAAGGCCACCCAAAACGTATCAAAGTTTCTGAAACCCTTGTGGTAGGCTATTGTACCATTACAGAGCACTCCCCGTAAAAGATTGAGAGAAAGTTTTGTAGAGCAACTTGTCATCATCTTCAAAATTCATCATAATTTTTTTAAATTATTCTATATGATTATCTGGATCCTTGCTCGCATCATACTTTTCCATCTTAGTACTGTCAAACCTTTTAGGAAGGTTTCGGGAAAGTATTTTGGAGGACAATGGAGATTGTCTCCAATTTCGGCCACGACTAAAGACAATATCTTCATTGGGCGTTGCAAAAATACATGGCTCATCATGGAAAGCGAAGGGATCCATCAACAGCTGATCTATATGCCTCCGGCTATGGCTGTGGCTATGAGATGACCTGTTACCCAGATGCCTTTTCAACCTTCCATGCATGTCCCTCTTTCTTGAATATTTTTTAACCAACTTTTGCTTCTTCTTGGATCTGCCTTCATCAATGCTGGATGACAGGGACACCTCAATTCCATCCTCATTCAAGGAGCTACTAGAGGACTCTGACTCTGAGCTCTCCACCGGTTTAGACCGGTGAGATTCTTGGAGTTGACATGGGTCTTTTTAGTACTCAAGTGAGTCTTTGCTAATGGGTCATTCTCCCTTGGATTGTCAGTGTGATGAATGGCTGACACTTTCGATTTTTCTTTCAAGCCTAACTTCGCCTTTTTAGCAGCTCTCAAGGCTTCTATTTCAGCTTTTAGCCTGTCTCGTTCTTTGATCGTGTACTCATCGTTTTCTCCCACCACTTCTATCAAAGTTGGTGGCACTGCTTGCTTGTCCGGATTCATCCGAACTGATTTTTCTTGCTGGTTTTGAATGCTAGATTCAGGAACCTTCTTCTCCCACTGTGGTCGCCAATTTGGTGATGATTATTTTAAACTGGGGGTAATTTGGTCAAGTGTTTTAGGGAATTTCTAGGGTATTAAATGTTTGGGTGTTTTGTAGTGAGAGATTTAAGCTGCCTAGTTGTATTAAATGTTCATTACCCTTATTAATGAAAGTGGTTGGGTATTTATACCCTTAATTATGGACCCATGGGCTTTCAGGTCAAGTTGTGAAACCGAGTCGAGTTTAAAGACCCATTAGTTCTTAAGTAGGTTAGCACCTAGCTTAATCAAAATATGTTTAGTGTTTTAGTACTTTTGTCCTATCCGGATAAATATGTGGGCAAATACTGTCCGAATTACCCATGTCTGATTTTCTCAGTGAGCAGTGGTGACGAATTCCGGACTCATCAGTCATGACATCAAAAATCTTTGTTGCAATAAAGTTGGACTGAATTTTATCATGAAAAGTTTTGTACTCTTTGCGATGTTTTCGCTCTTTATTTCAATGAAACCTGTCAATGTTTCCTTCACTGTGGTAATATTTTTCTAAAAGTTTAGTAATTTTTGGGCTTTTAGTTTTGAAACCCTAATAATTGCATCAAAATATATATTAAAACGAAAAATAGGTCTAATGCATGTTTGCGTCTAAACTCACAACATGTGGTTATTGACTTATAAATACCATAGATCTTGCTCTAAGTCAAAATAAAATATGTTTAAAATATAAAGTAACAAATTTTATTCTTCAATTCGCTGAAATAAAAATTTAACAAAAAACATAAGAGTTTAAATGCGCCTATTAAATCCATAAATGACTTTATTACAACTTATTAGATCTAAATTGTTAGATCTTTTTTAATGATGAAGATTGTATAATGGGTTATTTCCCTTCGAGTACACGATTCCAATAAAAATTCGGGTTTAGTGGGTCTAATTTTGTCTAATTCTTAAAATATGCATTTAATCGTATGATAATTCCATAAAAGGCGTTTTATTTTTTTATTGACAAATTTACCCTTCATTTACATTGACGTATGAATGAATTTCGTCTTCTTCACCTCACTTTTCAAATCACGGAAACGGATTACCTTTTTTTTTCGAACTCTTCCATACATTATTCTTATGATCAATCGTCAACCATAAAATCCTACAGCCACTCAGTCGTCAACCATCCATAGAAGATGATGCAGAGAAGCTCAAGAACCTGAAATCACTCCATTTTCATTGCTTTGGGTGCATGGTCTCTAGAAAGAAGTACATCTACACCATTGACCATATTACTTTGTGAGTATTGTTTTTAGTTCTTTTGATTTGAGATCTGTTTTTTAACACACTTTTGGTTTATTTGTTATTTGGAACATTTAGATTTGTTCTTATAGAAAGGAATCAAGTTGAATTTTGTTGAGATTTGGTCAATTTCTGTGGAAGAGGACGATAATTTTATGCAAATTCGTGCTTCTAGGTCTACCTTTAATGTCTACACTAGCACAAAACCTCCAGGTAGGGTTTGGGTCAGAAAGTATTCATCTTAATCCTAAAAAAAAATCACTAAAATGGGTAATTCTTTATCGTTTTTAATACATCATTGAAGCATCGTATTCCAATTCTTATTTTGTACTATTATTTGCAAGGTCTGTTTGGTGACCAAAATGTTAAACCCTTTTTTAGTTCTTGAAAACTATTGTTTAGTTCGATTGTAGATCTGATTTAATTGTCGAGGGTTTTACCTTACCTATAAGCTTAAGTGTTTTGTGATATCTTTGGTGTTCCATATAGCTACTAAAAACAATGGATAGTCATTGAAGTTGGTCTGTCATCTTTGTATCAAAAGTCTTGATTCATGAAAAAAAAATCAATTATGGTTATTAATCTCTATATAGCATTTCTAGTCCTGAAATCTAAACATGTTTTACGAGTTAATAACATAAACCTTGGTGATTGGGGATAGTCAAACAAATTCCCGATGTGGTGGCTAAGATTTTTTCCGTCAAATAATTGGTGAAATTCGAACATTTTTTCCGCCAAATGATTGACGAAGTTAAAAGCATATTATTTTGACATTATGTTTTAGATTTGTTGTATAGTAGGGATTTACGTTGTGTTTCTAGGGCTAAAAGCAACGTCAAAATATAACTTAGATTTCAGATCGGACGTTTTTATTGAAGTTAAGTTTGAAATTGAAATTGAAATTTTCGTCCATATCCTGTTTCTGGGGCTAAAACGCAACCTCTAATCATCATCCTCTTCCACATAAATTTTCAGATATGATTATGAATTCAAGTGTTGAATGCATTTTGTTTATGTGTGTGTGTCTTGTTATGGCTGATTTGGCAGGTATGTTGATGTTGTGATGACAATTCCTAATGACATATTTTTTCCTATGAGCGGCATGAACTTGGCATTCCATTGTGAACTCATTCGACCAACTATGTACTTTGGTCTTATGGGTGATGGACAACCTATTGGTGATACGACGATATGTGGACTGGTTAGTGTATTAAGGTAAAATGTGATAATCAACCTTTCGGTAAACTGTAGTTACATTTTACAAGACCTAAAATTTAAACATGAAAAAAATGTAGATAAACAAAGCTTTTATAATTCCTGATGGAGATCACGACTACTTCGAAATTTTGATTTACATAAATCATTTTTAAAACTGTTGAAGCTGATGACTTTTATGAATTCTATGTTTGATTTAACCGAAGTTATGATATGATCTGAATTTTTTTATACCATCCCTAGTTCTCATATTTCGAAGAACAAGAATGTAATTTGTTTTATGAACCAAGCAACAATTGTTTTCGCATCATCAGTTAATTTTTTCTAAATACTTGTTAATTATAGGTGATATGTGACCATTTTGGATGGAGAGTGAAGACAGGTCTGCCTTACATATGGCACAACAAAGCCATCAACCATTTTGTCAACCTGAAAAATGAGTACAAAGGCATCTACTGCCAAAAAGAGATCATTCCCTTCTTCCAAGTTGCTGGTCTATCAAAGGAATATACCACCATGAATAAGTGTTACTTTGAACTTGCCCAGCAGATCAAGGAAACAGTTGGAAAGGTTGATCCATACTTTATCAAGCTTGCTAAAGGTATGGTTACTTGGATCGAAGCCTAGGATGAGATTAACGCTGGTGTTACAACCAGCGTACCCAACGACACTGCAAAGTAGACAAGAGATCGGTTTGAAGATAAAAGAGTTTTGTGTTTTGATATCGAGGACTAGTTACCCAATGAAACTTCTTCGTCTTCGATGACATCTGTGCTCCTGAGATATCATTGCTTGCCTAGCCGACATCTCAGACTCTGGAATATTATGGTAGTCGTGGTTGTATCTTGGAAACCATGGTACCCATTTTGTTCTTGGTTCGTTGTTCTTATTGGTGTATTGAATAGATGTAGGAAATTAGTTTCGACTAGTATTATACTGTTACAAAAAAATCGATTTATTTCTTATTTTAATCTACACTGTATTTTTTAAAGTTTTGGCTGTGTTAGTTGTATTTTGTTCTTATTTTGGTAAAAATAACATTACTATTGACCCTTTTTATAAGAGTAAGAGCTTATTACTAATATTTGTGATTAGAGCAATAATTTTATTACTGTTGTTTATCATACGAGTTACATAATTTATTTTTTTATTAACAAATGAATAACAATATATATTTTTGCTAAACTAAGAAACTCAAAAAAAATTATAAAAAAATCGTTTTTGTTAATCTAAACACCTCAAAACAAATTATAAAAATGAATAATATGATTCATTTTTGTTAATCTAAACAACTCAAAAAAATTAACGAAAGTCTTAATTAACTCTAAAATAGTCGGTTTCGACCAACAACAGCACAAGCTACTCATCGTATCTTTTGTTTTCTAAATGGAAAAAACATGTTATAGTTCTACTTTTTATCATGTCCAAATTTTGGAAATGTTTGTTGTATTTTATTCATATTCTTATTAAGAATAACATTATTACTGACATTTTCTATAGGGTTAACAGTTTTATTACTATTATTTCTCATAAGAGTAACAGTTTTATTACTGTTATTCATCGTACGAGTAACATGATTATTATTTTTATTTTTAAATGCATAACAAGATATATTTATGTTAATCTAAATAGTCCTAAAAAATTATTAAAAAAATGAGTAATATGATTCATTTTTGTTAATCTAAACAATTCAAAGAAATAAACAATAGTTCTAATTATCTCTAAAATAATCGGTTTCGACCGATAATAGCATAAACTAGTCATCGTGTTTTTTATAAATGAAAAAACATGTTATAGTTGTAGTTTTTATCATGTTTAACTTTTCAAAATTTTATTGTATATAGTTTTATTTTTTTAGGAATAACATTACTATTGACATATTTTTATAGGATTAACAGTTTTATTGTTGTTATTAATCATAAGAGTAACATGATTAATTTTTTTTATTTTTAAATGAATAACAAAATTTATTTTCATTAATCTAAACAACTGAATTTTTTTTATTAAAAAATGAATAACATGATTCATTTTCGTTAATCTAAACAATTCAAAAAATTCACGAAAATCTAAATTGACTATAAAACAATCTGTTTCGACCGACAATAGCACAAGCTAGTCACCATATTTTTTGTTTTCTAAAATATAAAAAACATGTTATAGTTCTCGTTTTTATCGTGTCCAAGTTTTGGTAATGTTTGTTGAATTTTGCTCTTATTGTTTTTAGGTATACCATTACTACTAACATTATTTTTTTATAAGAAGTAATAGTTTTATTACTCTTATTTCTAATAAGAGTAACAATTTTATTACTCTTATTTCTAATAAGAGTAACAATTTTATTACTGTTATGCATTGTAAGAGTAACATGATAAAAAAATTTATTTTTAAATAAATAACAAGATTTATTTTCGTTAATCTAAACAAATCATTTTTTAAATAAAATAATGACTACATGATTCATTTTTTAAATCAAAATACCTAAAAATAAAAGTCTTATAGTTATTCTAAAATAAATAAAATATTTATTATCATTATTCTCCATATGAGTAACATGATTAATTTTGAATTTTAAAAAAAATAACAAGATTTATTTTTCGTTAAGGCGGTGGTTGTGGTGGCGGCGATTGTGGTGGTGGCGGTGGTTGCAGTGGTGGCGGCGATGGTGGTGGTGGCGGTGGTGGTGACGATGGTTGTGGCACTGATTGTGGAGGTTGCGGTGGTGGTGGTGATGGTTTGCAGTGGTGGCGGTGGTGGTTGTGGCGGCGGTGATGGCACTGATGATTATGGCGGTGGTAGGGGTGGTTATAACGGTGGTAGTGGTGGTTATGACGACGACGGTGGCGGCGGTAACTGCGGTGGTGCTGGTGGCGGCGACAGTGGCAATGGTGGTGGTGGTGGTGGTGGTAGTGGTGGTGGTTGTGGCGGCGGCGGTGGTGATAGTGGTGGTATTTTTTTCAGTGGTAGTGGTTGTGGTGGTTCTGGTAGTGGCGGCGGTGGTGGTTGTGACGGTGGTGGTGATAGTGGCGGTGGCGGCGACGGCGACGACGGTGGTTGTGGAGATGGCGGTGGTGGTGATGGTGGCGGCGGGGGCGGTGGCGGTTGTGGTGGTGGCGGTGGTGCTTTTGGTGGTTGTGGGGTGGTGGTGGTGGTGGCGGTGGCGTTGGCGATGGCGGTGGTGGATGAGACGGTGGTGTTGGTGGTTGTGGCGGCGGTGCGATGGTGGTTGTGGCGATGGTGGTGGTGGTGGCAGTGGTGGTTGTGGCGGCGATGGTGGTGGTGGTGTTGGAGGTGGTGGTGGCGTGGTTGGTGGTTGGTGGTAGTTATGATGGCGGTGGTGGCAGCGGTAATTGTGGTGGTGACGGTGGAGGTGGTGGTGCTTGCATTTGCGGTGGTGGTGGCAGTAGGGATAATGGCCGTGGCGGCGGTGGTTGTGGTGTTGATTGTAATGGTGGTGGTTGTTATGGCTGTGGCAGCGGTAATAGTGAATTAAATATGATTTTGTTTTTTAAATTAATAAAATAATTAAAATTGTTTTTTAATTAGATAGGTATTTTTGGACTTCCAAAACTTTTATACGCCTGTTGGAATTATGGAAGTTTGATGTATGTAGTAGGAAATTTGAAATATTTTATGTATCTATTGGGAACTCACCCGAGAATAATTTATAACTACTATGTGGATTATTTACTACCTGACGTCATTTTGTAGCCTTGGAAGAACTCTAAGAAAAGTTTTTATTTTTATATTAAAACTCTTAAAAACTGTGATAAAATAGATAGTAAATTATTCATTTAACTTATATAATCTTTGAAATCACACATTAGATCACAAAATTTAAAACACGATGAGTTAATAACCATGTGCACGGTTCAATCCATGGCGAAATCAAAATGTAAAATTTGTCCTTATACTTCTAAGTTCAGGCTTTGAACAGTACATCGTCCCTCGACTATCGCGTTTGGTGGCAGATAGTCCCTTGACTTTGAAATGTCCGTTGACAGTCTCTGGACTATCGCGTTTGGATAAAGTTAGTCCACCAGATCCTCTGATCCATGAGAGGTTGCCACCTGTCACCCTAGTCCTCAGATATTTGTATCACCACTAGTCCCTTGAGTTTAGTTATCCGTAATATTCTACATTTTGGGTTTGACCTAAACTCAAGGGACTAGTGATGATACAAAAATCTGGGGACTATGGTGACAGGTGGCAACCTCTCATGGATCAGAGGATCTGATGGAATAACTTTATCCAAACACGATAGTCCAGGGACTCTCAATGGACATTTGAAAGTCAATGGACTATCTACCACCAAACGCGATAGTTAAGGGACGATTTACTGTTCATTGCCTCTAAGTTCATAATATTAGTCTTTTATTATTTGGTTGTCTGACCTTAACCTAATATGAAACTATTTAATATACGTTATAATATATTGAAGTAATATTCATTTTAAATAATAATAAAATTGCTTTGACAATCATGTTTATGTTTACGCTTTAAATTTTTATGTGTTATTTATATTGTACTGATATTTTGAAAACAAAATATAACAAAGACTTCTAAATTAAGTTCAAATATTTTTAACCATTATTATATACTTTAGATAATTTTATTTTAAATATTATAATTTAAATATTATTATAATCAAAACCTATAATTTGAATATTGTTTACTAATATTTTATATTTCATAAAACAAATTTGTATTTACATTTGTATTTACATTTGTATTTAAACTATTTTTTTATAAAAAAAAATTTATTTTTATTCAACATTAATATATAATAACCGTCTTTCAGGATTTAACACAAAAGAAAATTTGGTTATATTTGATAAAATAATTATTATTAGGATCGTCATTCGATTTTGAACCACATAATTAAGTTATTCACTAACTATGTAGATTAAGCCTAATAATACATTTGTATATTTATGGGTCTTATAAGTCACAAAGTCCATAATCATTGTTATAAATATCGTATATCACACTTCTAAAAAAGGTGAACAATCATTACTCTATCTTTAGAAATTTGCACTACTTTTTCTCTCTAGACTTTCTGATATATTAGTTTAAGCAGATCCGGACTTCATTGGTGGCATCGTTAATGGGAAGACACTAGCACCCCAAAATCTCTTTATAAAACCATTTGCTAGTAACTGAAAGATTGTCATTGTGTGTGCTCTAGAATTATAGATACTTAAAGTGCTCTAGAACATTCGATTTTTCCTAAATGAGGGTTTACTGATCATGGATTATGAGACCTCCTCAACCCAACAAAGTTTCAAGCTCAAGTTGAGGAACAACCTTAGACACTTGACATAAAATTGGCAGAACTTCAAGGCGCAAAGAAATAAATTTCCTATAGACCTTCAACCACAAGTTCGGAAGTGAGGTGGGTTGAAGTAAAGACGGAAACTACCTAAGAAGATTATAGACTTTTAAAACCTTTGAAATACTTCCCATATAAAATAAGTGGAAGTTATATTATGGGAGAGCATCAAACTCTTCGTTATTATCATTTTTCTTCTATTAGTGAAAAGTCAATTCATTAGTATTGAGGAAGCTTATTCTTCTATAGAAAATATGCATTATAACCAAACTCGAGACCATATCGGGCGCCAACATGCCCCCAGGGACATGTATACACGTTGAACCTCAAATCTCATGAGAGAATATGAGCCAACTCGAACAGCTTTACCCCAAATGAAGTCGATATTTTACAACCAATAACTCTCGAACCTTGGGCCAAAACTCAACTATCCTCCCATCACATGTTCCTCAACCTCCAAGTGTAATTATTACTCTTTCCCCCCTCCAGATCTGGGCCCATATAAAGGTTTTAGAATGCTTGTGCCAATTAATTTGGCAGTAACCCATTTAATCATTATGGTTCATATAATTATTTTAACATTTTCCACCAGAACTCATATATCTTTCAAGGTTCAAGATAATATGTGGTTTAAAATGATGATGTTGATGGATTGTTTTACAATCAAAGGTACAACCTGGCTGGATCACATTTGGATCTTGAGATCTTGGTTGATGAATTACCACCAAATGTTTATTAATATAAAATGGACAAAGATAATGACTTGGGTGATACGGAGCATCATATTAAACAATTCAAAAATTTATTGTTGAGTTTTATAGAGATGGAATGCTTATGTATCAAACCTTCACGATGGATCTCAGAGGAAACACTATGAATTGGTTCAACCTAATCTTACGGTTAAATAACAAGTTTCGACACTTTATGGACCTTATTGAAAGAACAATTTAATAAAATCATAGATGTTGACGGAAAATACTCACAAATATGTATGTCAAGTTGATAACTTCGAGAAGAAAAGTGTATTTTACATAATCGTAATCATATTTATACAATTCACTATGTGATTTCTCTCTCCCGCTAAGTACATAACTCCACTAATTACAATCTTGGACTAACATAAATGATCATTAACTTGGTCGTGGGAAGTTAAGTTGAATTATTGATCGTTGGCCGTCTTTAATACTCTTTAATATCCTTTAAGGATAACTTCGTGGCCGACTGGAAACTGTTATACTGCTCGGGCATCGATATTCGTGTGCAGCCTCGGTAAAACGTGTCTCCCCTTTGTTAAGACGCGGTTGACCCTTAAACCCGAATTGGTTATGATGCTCTGGAAATCCTTCAAAAAACTTATTCATGACTAAATAACCTTCCCGAGGGCGCGCAATTTAAGCTTTAAGTTGAATCAACTTCTTATCAGACTTTAATAATGCTCAGCACGTACCTGGGCTTGGTCATGCCGTTCTTCAATCAGATCGTTGCTAATTGTGCGCTCGATATTATTGGTGGGCTCCGATTAATTTGCTACCCTATGGCTTGGTATGATGACTTATACTAGCACTAATGCCTCTAGGACATAGACTAGCACGAAATGGGTCTCACTTGTTACTGATCACGAGGTGGTACAATAAGCTCATCACACCTCGGTTAGTTCATCCGACCATTTCCCATTGGCACCCTGTAAATTATTTTTGATGTCTTCTAAGATAGTACGATTGGTCACTTTACCTTGTCCGTTCGCTTGGGGATAGTATAGGGTGGATAAATTTTATTCGATGCCATAGTATGAGCAAAAAACGGTAAGGATAGAATTCTGAAATTGGGGGCCATTGTACGGCTAGGATCTCGTGATGTAAGAAATCACATATTTCTTCAACCTTTGTACGGCATGATGCTTTAGCCTCAACACATTTAGTAAAGTAGTTTACAATGATCACTACATATTGACACTTCCCATTTGTCATGGGCAGCGGCCCAACTAAGTCGATTCCTCATTTATCAGAAAGGCATGAGACTGGGTTATGGGTCATGGGATCTCTTGGCAGATGACCAGTGTTAGCAAACTAATGGCATGGGTTGCAATGTTGTACTGCGCACTCGGCATACGCGACCAATGTGGTCCGCTAGTAGCCGACCAGTAAGAATCAACAGATTAGGCTTAAGTGTCCACAATATGCACCAAATTCCCCGGTATGCACGTCGTGTAGCACGGTGGTAGCTTCATCTCGACTTCAGAACTGTAGAATTGGTCTTGTAGCACTCATTTGGTATAGAATGTTATCCAATATACTATATTTGGCAGTGCGCAACTGCAAGGCCCTAGCGACCGCTCTGTCTTAGGGAGAGTACCATCGTTGAGGTATATGATATAAGATTGGGGCTATTCAGTATCATATTCCACTGTACAAACTCCAAAACCGGTGAATAATGTTTTGGTTCTGGGGGAAGTCTGCACAAGGACGAGCGGGTTATCCCCTAAAGTGACGATATTGGCCAGGCGTCGGTGGTCGAGTTATCAAGACGTGGCACTTGATCATAGGTGACTCTCTAGATATTGGACTCACGTTCTTTCAAGGAGGTCAAGTAATGGAAAAATATTTCATTTTTGGTGTTGTAGATACCCTTGGCATGGTTGATAATCAATGAAAATCATATCAGATTTTTATTGCCCATGCTCCGCAAATATGTGGAAATATTACCCGTACTCCATGACGTCATTCGTGACTGGGAAACCAAACCGGATGGCCTGTCTTACTTCCTCACCTGTATACAGTTTCAATATTATACTCGCTCCGCCACCTAAGGTGCTTCAGGCCCCATCAGCCTTAATAATCCATTCATTCAGGGCGTTATCCTTCCCAAGTTCGGCCAAGCTGGTCTCTCCTTATGGTATAGATAATACATTAATGAAGTCTGTGATGGCTTGACCTTTGATTGTTGTTCGCGAATCGAACTTAATATCATATTCATCTACTTTCATTGGCCATCTTGTTAGTCTACCGGATATATCAGGTTTTTGTAGTATGTATCTTAGTGGAAAAGACGTGTGAATGGTGAAAGATTGACTCTGAAATTAAGGTTGAATCTTGTGTGTTGTTGCCACAAGTCCCAAAGTCAGCTTCTCTAGATTAAGATAACAGGTTTCTGCCTCTACCAAGGTTATGTTTGTATAGTAGATGGGTCGTTGTACGCCTTTGGGCTCCCGCACGAGCACTGCACTAACAGAAAAAATGGAAACTCAAAGATATAGTAATAAAGGTTCACCTAAAGTGGGGGCGGATAAGAATTCTCGTGATGTGAAGTAATTCTTGAGTGCGATAAAGTTTTCGCTACTATGCCCATCCCATGGGAAATTCTTAGCCCCTTGGAGCACCTCGAATAAGGGGTGACTTTTATATGACGCTCGCAAAATGAAGTGTGAAAAAATCGTTAGGCGTCCCATTAAACATTGTACTTCTTTAATATTCATGAGTGGCTTCTTCTATAATAGTGCTTTTAATTGATCAGGGTCAGCTTCTATCCCATTCTTGTTGACGATGTAGGCTAAGAACTTACCACTCTGGAAACTAAAAGATCATTTAGCCCGATTCAACATAAGGTTAAATTGTTGGAGAATAGCGAAGATATTGTTCATGACTTCAAGTTGTCGATCCCATATGGTGCTTTTAACGATCATGTCCATGAAGCCTCCATATCATGACCCAGCTGGTCCTTCAATATTTGATTTACCAAGCTCTGATAAATGGAGTCCACATCCTTTATTGTTCTGTGAGGTTTTGTCTGGCAAGTTGCCTCTTGTAATATCATCTACCCTGATGAATTGATCTGCTCGGGCCAAAAGGTATCCTATATTTTTAACTGGGGATCGAACTAGGTCAGAATAAAGGTATCGTATACGGTCTAAACCTCACTTCAAGGATACCACTGATATTGGCTCATCTAAATTTAGTAGTGCGTTTATCGCATGGACAAATCTAATAACGTAGATTTTTAATGATTCACCCCTTCTTTGGTATAAATTTCTAATAAAGTCATTATCGCGCATTGGTTCTTTGTTACCTATGAACTTGTCTCGGGATGCACTCCAGAGTCCTACAAAATCATGTATAGTCTATTTCACCAAACCACTAAATCAATCCATAATGTTACCTTTAAGGGTCATGGACACGGCTCAGCAAAGCATAGTATTATCAGGGTTGAAGTCCATCATCATGTTTCCGAACTTCTCCAAGCGCCTCTCCAGGTTCTTCGTTTTGTCATAAGCCTCCATGTGAAGCGAGTCAAACTTGCGTGGAAGCTTTGCTTCTAAGATTTTTTTTCACGAAAAGAAACTTTTTGAGGACGTACGTGACTATCTTAGGGTAAACCTGGTTGTATTGCAGGGTGTCGTTTTCTTTGGTTCTTCTGGAAGCTTCATGTCTCACCTCGTGGGTAGGTTCCTTATTATGGACCATGTTTTTCTACTACCTTTACCTTCCCCTTCATCGGGCTCTTCTTGCTTGGAGGACCTGCCCCATCGGTTAGCTCTGTTGACCTATAAGTCGGACCGTTTCTTTCCATGACTTCCACCTGTTACCTTTATAGTTAGCGCGTGTATGGTATCATTCATTTATGTCATTGGCTTCCTGATGCTTTATTTCTTTCAATTGGATGACTTTATGTTGTTCCTCCTGTATTTCTTTGATCTGCAACTCCAACTGTGGACATCACAAGTGGTTGTTAGGTTAGCTGTATCAACAACAGGTTCTACCCGAAGAGGACCATCATGTTTCACCAATTGGACTGCCCTCTGGGGCAATGACGATTGGTTGTTGTCCTTCTTCTGGTATTACTCCTGTTGTGGCGATAATCAGATAGGTCGAGGTCGGGTCACCTTTTTGGGTTATTTCGGGGTACAAAATACGTGTTTGGTCTCCTATCAGGTCTGGAACAGGTGCTTGATTTCTAGCAGGTAGATTCTTCTTCGAAATTTCCCTCTCAATCCTGGATCTTGTAAATATCATTGGTTTAAAGTTCAATATTCTTTCGTGACTAAAGTTCCCACACACGATACCAAATTTGTTAAAGGAAAATACTCACAAATATGTATATAAAGTTGATGACTTTATTTCATCGAGAATAAAATATGTATTTTTCATAATCGTAATCATATTCAAAAAATTTACTACGTGCTTTCTCTCTCCCACTAAGTACATAACTCCATTAATTACAATCATGGACTAACATAAATGATTATTAACTTGCTTGTGGGCAGTTACGTTGAATAGTTGATTGTGGAACGCCTTTAATGCTCTTTGATCTCTTTTAAGGCTTATTTCGTGTCGGACTGGCAGGGTTACGCTGCTCGAGCACCGCTATCTGTGTGCAGCTTTGGTAAAACGTGTAATCCCCCTCGATAACATTTGGTTGACCCTTAGACGTGAATCAGGTATAATACTCTAGTAGTGTTGCTGACGAACAAATTTGGAGAGGCGCGAGACCCAATTTTTCATGCATTGTAGAATGGTTACAGTTACTCTATATTTCGTCAATGATCTTGGTAAGACGCGGGACCTTTTTGTTAATGTGTAGCTATTTATCGATGATTATATCGTCTCATTTGAATGTTCTTGTTGTTCGGTCTTTAAAATTTACCCGTCAACCATCATATTTAACGGTCTTCCAATTTGAAAGCAATCGTCTACTATTCATAAACAAGTTTACTATTTGTGACGTTTGACCCCGTCAGTCCTTATGTTTGCCTTAAATTAGTCCTTGGCAATTAATTACACCAATTTGACCATTGTACTTACTATACCAAAACTTGTTTATCACCATATTTTACTTCCTTTATCAGTAACCCCCGAGTCCTAGTGAAGGCATCTGTGCAATGGATGACTTTGGGGAACAAATTTTTCTTTCTTTTGAGCCTCCTCAGATTTTTCTTCCTTTTGAGCGTCCTACAATTTTTTTTTTCTTCCGGGCTTACTTGCATGACTTTTTCGCAACACTCCCCGAATTATTCTTGCTCCACACTCTAGTCAAACAACTCCGTCACTTTTGTTTCCTGAGCGGATCTTCCCAAGAAGCTTCCTCGAACCATGTCATAAAGACTTATTCAGATTTGTGATTTCACCCTTCGTCATGGTGACCTCATCCGACCCATCATTCCTTTTAACCTGCGTACATTTTTCTATCCGTTATGATGTCAAAAATAGTTTAGGGTGGTAACATCACTTATGACCACGTGTCGATTGTTTCCTAAAATACGCCATCGTGCTTTTTAGAACCGCTTGTGAAGAGGACAACGTGTCAAAGAGATCCTTAAACCTGACTCTTCAGCTTACGCATGGAAAAAACTGCTAGTCTTCTATAAATAATTGTCTCCTTTCATAATTTCAAGTTTACACATTTTAACTCAGCTCACCAAAGTAAAGATAAAATATATCCAAGAGAGATAAGCAATTTTCCAAATGGAGTTCTTCTTTTAACTTTTCATGCCTAAAATTTTTATGAATCTTGAAAGATACAAACTTTGGAGGTGGTTCAACATCTCAAATAGAGGTAAATAAATAAGAGCTTCTGGTACCTTAGAGCACCCTACTCCTCTAGAAATTTTTCAAACAATTTTTCATCACAAGTGGTCTCATTTTCGGACGCGTTTTGACATAGTAAGAACTTCAAGTAATCATTCATCATCTGTTTCGCCTTTCACCAAACCCCCTGGTTAATCTTGTTTAGGATATAACAAGGGTGACCTTTATCCTTCTCAAGACAACCACAAATCCTCCCATTTCGTAATGATGGGTGGTGATAAAGACAGACTCCCCGAAACGAGCAAATGAGATCAGGCCAAAAGAAAACAATCCTCGTAGCCCGTTAAAAAATCTATCAAAATTAAACTTGCCCCTATGTTGCAAAACATCGAGTGACTCCATAGGGAACCCCTCATACTACACCTGAGGTTAGTCTTCAGAAACCCTCCTCAAGGAATGTTTGACCTGAGAAAGTTTTGAAATTCATCCCAGAAACGCATGAGAACAAGCTAATTAACGAGTCAGATAATGACCGGGAGGTGGATTGTATGTCCCCAGTAGAAGCAGAGCGTATTCGGGCTATTCCAACACTGATATCCTCCCTTGGACATCCTGTGCAAGGTTGGGAACCTTACATGGTAAAAAATAAAAATAAAATAAAAAAGGAAGCATAATTCAAATATACTTTCGAACGTAGAGAATATCTTATGCAATAACCTTCGTAAGATTGAAACCAAACATTTCCTCGCACTCTACAGGGTAAAGTACAAATATTTCCACCCAACTGAGGAGGTGAAGATAAGGGACCGGTGGGCGATCCCTAAAAATGTCACGATTCGCACTGTTGGAGAGACGTCATTATCCGTTCGTGATCATGAGTTGGTTCTCTACACGGAAGTCATGAACTGGGGTCTTTGCTTGCCCCTTAATCCTGCTTTGGTGGAGTATTTTAACTTGATTTAACTTTGTCCATATCAGGATAGCCCTAACATGTGGTATATACACTTATGGCATGCATTATGGCCTCCGGGAATTCTGAGACTGAATTCAGCTCGTCTCAATCTCAGGTGTGGCCAAGAATTCTCATTATCCCTTCTATTATTTGGGGCTTGGAAGGCAGTATTGGAAATATTTCTTAGAGGCTCACAAGAAATAGAAACAACAGTTCATCTTTATTTTCGGTATGTGGGAGACCGATTTTGAGAGTTCTGAGGAGATGCCCCATCGGGTGACTTTGGAGTGGACCAGATGAGGTACTTGTTTCCATACTTACTCTGTTTTGCTTGTTTGAATTAGTCAACCTAAAATATTTTCTTTTGAACAACTATGAAAGGAATTTCCAAACCCTTCAAGTATCACGCTAAATTCACAGAAGTCTTTAAGAAGTCGAGCCTCCGGGCAGGTGCCAATTGGAGCTACAAGTTCTATATATACTTCACACCCTCAAATTTGGTTAGAAGCCATCTTTGGAGGTAAGATCCAGGTCATAAGAAATCCTTGAAATACTTCATGATACCGCCCCCCGTCCCGAGGATGTTATTCTCAAGCGTTTAGAAGGCTTGGAAAATATTGTCTATCTTCCCACGAGAGCCAGGACTCCCAGTTATCAAGATGCTGAGAAATCTGATGGTGAGGACAAATATACAGAGGATGATGCTGGCTCAAAGGCTGATATCCGGGAAGAACAAAAAAATTCATTCCAAGAGAAACAACAAATTGAGGTCCAGGAAAAACAACATGTTGAGGTCCGGGAAGAACAACAAGTTGAAGTTCGGGGAGAACACCAAGATTTTGAGAGTTCTGAGGAGATGCCCCATCGGGTGACTTTGGAGTGGACCAGATGAGGTACTTGTTTCCATACTTACTCTGTTTTGCTTGTTTGAATTAGTCAACTTAAAATATTTTCTTTTGAACAACTATGAAAGGAATTTCCAAACCCTTCAAGTATCACGCTAAATTCGCAGAAGTATTTAAGAAGTCGAGCCTCTGGGTAGGTGCCAATTGGAGCTACAAGTTCTATATATACTTCACACCCTCAAATTTGGTTAGAAGCCATCTTTGGAGGTAAGATCCAGGTCATAAGAAATCCTTGAAATACTTCATGATACCGCCCCCCATCCCGAGGATGTTATTCTCAAGCGTTTAGAAGGCTTGGAAAATATTGTCTATCTTCCCACGAGAGCCAGGACTTCCAGTTATCAAGATGCTGAGAAATCTGATGGTGAGGACAAATATACAGAGGATGATGCTGGCTCAAAGGCTGATGTCCGGGAAGAACAAAAATTTGCATTCCAAGAGAAATAACAAATTGAGGTCCAGGAAAAACAACAGGTTGAGGTCCGGGAAGAACAACAAGTTGAGGTTCGGGGAGAACACCAAGTGGATTCCGACTCTGAAGATATGGTATGGGTGAGACCGACTGAGAGGGAAGGTGTTGTGAGGCCAAATAGATTTTTTTTCTCAAGAAAAATAGAATAAAATTGCTGATAGTAAAGAAGACAATGACAACAAACCGGGTCTAAGTTTACCTCCTATGAAGAGGGTTGTCATCGTCGACTCAGATTCCGACTGGGAGTTTGTTCAAACAAAAACAGTTGATGGTCAACGGAATCTCTCTCATGCCTCAGCTTATTTTGATGTCTATGAAAATAACTTTATTGCGAATGAGTTTAACAGGTTGCTTCGTGTTGTTGCTCTCCTTGAAAGGAAGGCCAGCCGCAAAGATCGTTATAACAGCGAAGTCATTGAAAGGAGAGACGGGGTGAAGAACTTAAACGCTGAGGTGAAGAACTTAAAACATGAACTTGCCCGCGGAAAAGAAGACGTATGTTGACCAAAGGAAAACCAAACTGAAGAAGGTAGATGATAAGCTTGATCGCGAGAAAAAGATATCTGTTGAGCATCTGAGGAAGATCACTTCTTTGGTAACTAAACTTTCTGAAGAGACGAATCTTGTCGACGGTCTTCTTGATTCTTGTTAGATAACTCGACAATATTTACAGAATGTTGTTACAGACCTTGAAAGACTTACCGTAAAAAACGAGTCCTTGAAGAAAACTTTGAGGCTGAGAATAAGAAATGCCTGGATGCATATGTTGCCGACTATATTTCTCGCCTTGAAAAAGAAATGTCAGCATAAAATCAGCTTCGGTTTTAGAAATTCATGAACGCTTTCTTGACTTGAAGCTAGGAAGACTTTGGCAACGTGTTATAGAAAGATATCGCCCATTAGGTGTTTCTTTCGAAGATTTAGTGACTAGCAGTGACTAGAAAAGTTCATCTTCTGACTTTGGCTCCTCAGAAGATAGCAAGGAAGATGATGCTTCCAGATCAAATTAATGTTTATTACTTTTTATGTTTGAACTTTATCTTTGGTCGTGTAACCCTTGCTCATTAACCATATTTTTGGGTCCCTAGTCGGACTTACTCAAAAACTTATACTTTGTATAATTTTTTGTATTGTGAAAATTCTGAATGAAATAGTATTTTGGTTATGTTCTATTCTCTATAACTTAATAATTTTACATTTTTACTCCAAAAGTTTTCATGTGAACATACTCAATACTTATCTTTTGTAATAAACTCATGTTTTTAATCAAACTTTTTCATATGAAATTTTTTCATCTAAAAAATACTCACGTTCTTTTTCCAAATTTTTTCATATGACAAAGTAAATTGTTGACCAACATTCGTTGGTTGGCCCCACTAACTCAAAGAGGTGGGCATTATAGTCTGCCACTTATCGGGTGAATATTATTACCTAGCTTTTATCACAACACTTTCTTAGTTCAAAATAATGAACATTGCACTCCAACAATCGTTGGATGACCTTGTAAGTTCAAAATGATGAACATTATCGTCCAACGCCCGTTCGAAAGTCTTTTAGGTTAAAAAAAACATTGTTATTCAACATTATTTCGAAGGTCTTTTAGGTTAAAAAAAGATGAATAGTGCCATCCAACATCCTTTGGAAGGTCTTTTTGGTTAAAAAATATAAACACTGTCATCCAACATTCTTTGGAAGGTCTTTTAGGTTAAAAAAGATGAACATTGCACAATTTGTTTTAAGATGGCTAAGAAATTTTGTATATATATACAATTTGTATTTTATATATATAAGAAATAAATTCGGTCGGTTTTCGGTTTTTCGAAGAGAGGAACCGAATAAAACCGAAACCGACCCAGGTTATATATAGTTTACACCACTTCTACAACTCATCAGGCCTTATCCTAGTGGTCCTAGTTTAAAATTTAAACTTCTTGCGGCTTTGGGAACATTGGTTCGAACCCCAGAAATGTCCTTTTGCACGAAGTTATATATTTATATATTCTGTGGCATGTGGAGCATGGGTTCGAACCCCGAAGTGTCCTATTTTATTCCTACTTTCGTTATATATTTCATTTTATTCCTACTGTTTCATTTTTTTATTTATATATTTTTGCTTATAGTTTAATAAATAAGCTATTAATTTCTTATATATTCCGTTTTATTCCTACTGTTTAATTATTTTTATGTATTTATTTATACCATATATATTTTTATTTGTTACACTTAAATAGCAATATTATTAAAATATTTATTATATTAAAATTATAACTATAAATTTATTATTATTTTTTTAAACTGCGCACCGAACCGCACCGAACCGCACCGACCGAACGGACCGAACCGCACCTCTGTTAAAACCGAAAAACCGACCGAAACCGACCGAAACCGAAAAAACCGAAACCGAAAAAAACCGATTTTTTTATTACTAAATTGGTTTAATAATATACAAACCGAATTATTTCGGTTCGGTTTAAAAATTTATAAAAAAACCGACCGAACCGACCGAATCTCACCCCTAGGCTTGACTTTCTTTGTTATCTTGTACGGACCTTCCCAATTAGAAGGTAACTTGCCAAGCCATTTTTCTTTCATATAAAGGAACACATTCCTCAACACTTTGTCCCAAACTCTAAATTCTCGTCTCTTACCCTTTGAAGCATATCGTCTTTTCATCAAAGTTTGATAGTATACAGAATTTAGGTGTGCCCTTCTTCTTTTTTATTCGACCAAATCTAACTATGTCCGCTTTCCTTTATCATTTGACTCATCGGAGTTTTCACCGAGCATATATGAGGGGCGGATTGTTTCATATGGAACCGTTAATCCATTCCATAAACCAGCACAAATGGTGATTCTTGTGTTGCAGTTCGGGGAGTGGTTCTGTAAGCCCATAAAACTTCTTGTAGATAATCCGGCAATTTTCCAGCCTTACCTTCCAAGTTCTTTCTTAAGCCATCCAAAACTGTCTGATTGGTCACCTTGACTTGACCATTCGCTTGGGGATGGAAGGGCACCGAGAAGCATTGTTGTATCCCTTTAGAAGAACATAAAGCTTTCATTTCTTTGTTATTGAAATGTGGTCCGTTGTCATTGTTATTTTCCTCGGAACCCCAAAACGACAACAGATGTTAGAAACAATAAATCTAATCACATCTTTAGCTTTTGTCCCTGCCAGAGGTTCAAGTTCCACCCACTTTGAGAAATAATTAACTGCGATAATGATCGTCTGTCAACCTCCATATGTCATTGGTAATGGTCTGACCAAGTCAATTCCTCATCGTTCAAAAAGTAGGGATTTAGATATCGACTTGAGAGGCACACCTGATGTATGGATTGTGTTAGCAAATATCTGGAAACCGTCACACTTCGGAACTAATTTCTTAGCATTAGAAGGTACGGTTGGCCAGTAGTACCCTGCAAGAAGAAATCTATGTATCAGTGTTTTGTACCCACAGTGCGTTGACCCTTCCCCATCGTGTAGCTCTGAGAGTATCATTTGTGATTCATCTCTTCCTAAGCATCGAAGTAAAGGTCAGCTAAAATATTTTTTAAACAATATAACTTTGAGGACAACATATTCATATGCCTTAAACCGTATTCTTTTAGCCATCACCTTATCAACTGGTAACACATCCTTCACAAAATATTCTTTAATCTCACTCCTCCAATATTTTTCCATACTTGTACAAATTTGTAAAGCTTCAATCGGCCCTTCAACTGTTTCAGACCTCTTACTATGGAAATATTTTCTTGTTTAATAATCTAACGGTATTCCTCTGAATAAGAATCTTTAGCCAAATAATCAGCCACTGAATTTCCAGCCCTGTGAACATGTTCGTACCTGATGTCTTCGAAAGACAACGTTAAAGCCTTTATGGCCCCAAAATACTTCATTAAATGATATTTTCTTGCCTCTGATTGGCCAAATGTATGGTTTTTAAGGAGTGTTGAATCACTTACCAGCCTTACTTTTTTAGCTCCATAAATTTTAGCAAGTTTCAACCCAGCCAAAGAAGCTTCGTACTCAGCTTCATTGTTTGACGGTATAAACCCGAATCATATGGCTTGACAAATTAAAATTCCTTATGGAGAAACCAATTGCACCCCTGCTCCACATCCTGACAAGCTTGAACCCCCATATGTTCTAATTGTCCAATATGCTCTAAAGTTTTCCTCATTCAATTTTTATATTTGTTCGCTCGGAGTGAATTCAACTAAGAAATTCGCTAGGTTTGTGCTTTGATATCGGTTCATGGCTCAAAATCAATATCAAAATCTCCCAACTCAACCGACCATTTTGTCATTCTTCCTGACACATCAGGACTTTGCAACATATTTTTCAATGGAAAAGATGTTCGTATGATGATAGAGTGGGCCTAAAAGTAAGGTCCCATTTTTCGGGCAACTGTGACTAACGCAAGGGCTAATTTTTGTAACTTCAAGTATCGCTTCTAAGCATCTAGAATAATTTTACACACGTAATACATTGGTCTCGAAGAGTTATCCTCTTTTCTGATCATAACAACACTTACAACGTAATTTAACACTACCAAGTAGATATACAACTTCTCCTGAGGATTTGGCTTTGTCAAGATTTATGGTGAAGAAATATACTATTTGATTTGATGAAAAGCTTCTAAGCATTCTTGGGTCCAATCAAAACAATTTTCTCTTTTTAACACTTGGAAAAGGGAGCGCATTTATCTGATGATTGTGATATGAACTTGTTCAACGCTGCCAATCTTCTTATTAGGATTTGTACCTCTTTGATAGTTTTTGGTGGTGCCATAGTGCTCAGAGCCTTTAGCTGTACCAGATCAGCTTTTATACTATGCTCATTGGCTATGTACCCTAAAATATTTACAGATTTTACCCCTAAGGTGCACTTTTCTGGATTCAATTTCAAGTGTATCTTTGTCAAGTTAGCAAAAGTTTCTTCTAGGTTTTCCAAATGGTTCTCATCCCTTGAAATATTTTTACTAACATGACATCTATATACACCATAACGTTTCTCCCGATTTGAGTCTCAAAATCTTTATTTACTAAGCGTTGGTAGGTTGCTCCAACATTCTTTAACCCAAATGGAATTAACTTATAGCAGTGTAAAACTCTTGAAATGATGAAAATTGTACTCTTTTGATCTTTTGGATCTATTCGGATCTGATTATACCCGACATAAGCATCCATGAAAGAGAGTAGTCGGTTTATGGGTACATGGAAAGGATCCTTGGGACAAGATCTGTTTAGACCAGTGAAGTCCACACACATTCACCATTTACCATTCTTCTGCTTTACCAGGACAGGATTAGCCGTTCATAAAGGATATTGTGACTCTCGTATGTGGCCCACTTTAGTCAAACGATCCACCTCCGCAATAATAGCTTCAGATTTTTCTTGATAAAATGATCTCCTCTTCTGCATAAGCGGATGAGCGTTACTTCGTAATGCTAACCTATAAAAAATAACATCTGATGGGATCCCTGTGACATCCTATGTACATCATGCACACAATGTAATTTTGTTGATAAAAACTTGATTAAATTTTCGTTTACCTCCAAAGGTATTTTCGTGCCGATTTTGAGGCTTTTACCCAGAGAAAAGACATGGTCCTCGAAGTTGTCGTCCGGGACTATGAATCTAGGGGGGATTCCCTCAGATCATCTACAGGATCGGATCTTGAGAGAACCCCCGCTGACTACTTTTTTTTTCTTTGATTAAACCCCCTTAATCTGTTTAGGGGCCAAAACTGCTCGATAACATTCTCTTGTCATTTTCTGACTGCTTCTAATTGTTCCCACATTGTTTCCCACGATATATTTTAAACATTCATGAACGGTCGACAGTACGACATGAATTTTAGACAACCGAGACCTTTCAAATATAACATTATAAGATGTAGGGGCATTTACCACAACAAACAAGATTGTGACTACCTTCTTGAACGGTCCTCGGCCCAACGCAACTCTTCCCTCGAATTCTCCGACTACCTTAATTGTAGCCCCAGTAAATCCGGCTATCATTCAGTCTGATCGCAGTATCGTCAATGGATTTTTAATCTGGTTATAAGTAGTCATAAATATAAAGTTGGTCGAACTGCCAGTATCAATCAGATTTTTTCGTATCTCATTCCTAATTATCTCTGCAACGATAACTAATACATCCTTATGCGAGACCAGCTATATCTCTCATATCATCATCTTCAAAACATAGTATTGGAGACGGGCTTCTATACAAGTGTGGTGAAGCGTCTACTTCCAATTGTGTTGCTAGACTAACAATATATCTCATACGAGAATAATTTGATATTCATGCAACAGTATATCCTCCAAAAAATTGTTAGTGATTCAAATAAAGCACTCAATTTTCTAACCTTTCCTCTCACTATCGGCTCTTCCACTATGTTTATGTTGTTTTTTCCCGGTATTGGATCTAAGTACTTAGTAGAGATGTCGAACGCATCAATAGATTCTTCATCAATTGCTTCTGATATCATTAAAGCATCTTCTTGCTTTAGGACAGCTTCTTGTTTTGGAGCAATTGAAGAATTCATCTTCACAAACGTAGTTAACTTCCCATTTTCTATCAAGTATTGTATCTCTTTTTTCAATGACATACAATCTTTCGTATTGTGATCGATGTCCTCGTGATACTGACAATATTTATTTTGTATGTTCTTCTTTGGAGTCTGCATCAGAATGGTTTTCGAAAATGTACATTCGAACGCGTTTTCTCAAATATAGTTTCCATATACTCAATGCCAAAATGAGGAGGTCTGACATATTGATGAGCGTTGGCTACTAGTGCATAATTTTTCAATCTTAAAGGTGCCTGACTTATAACTTGAACATGTGCTCGAGGTCGGACCGCATTTGCTGGTTGTGATATCTGATGTCGGACATTTGCTGGTGGTGCACTGCTTCTTGCCATTGTTAGATCTTGATAAAACTTGTTCATATTAAATTGTGACATAGTTTTTAGTTCTGATGCCTTAGTTTCTTCCACTGGAATTCGTTATTCTATCTAATCCAGTAACGCTCCAAACGTCGTAGTCTGCGTTTCTGCAACCTTATCCTTCATTACCCAAGGAGTAAACCCATTCGGAAGGCAACCAAAACCACCTTATCGTCACATAATTCCATGTATAATTTGACTTGGATGAAGTGTTTTGTATATTCTTTGAGACTTTCCTCTACCTTTTGTCTGCAGTAGATTATGGTATCCCCATTTGCTCAGAAATTTTTTCTTCCTACAAAATTTTGTTGGAACATGCTCCACAAAATGTCGAAATTCTTGATATATTATTGAGGTAAACGATTATACAATTTTGGTGCAACATTTTTTAAGGTTTGAAAGAAAGCCCTACATAATATCTTATTATCATCATCATCATAATTGATCATGAAATTCTTGAACTGTTCGATGTGGCTATCCAGATCTTGTGTTCCATCGAACTTTTACAGTTTAGAGATATCAAACCACTTCGGAAGATGACCAGACAAAATTTACGGGGATAGTGGTGATAATCTCCAATTGTGTCCCATTTTATATGCACTCCCCCCGAACCTTCATTCACGGTTGCATACAATCCTTCCTCGGATGGAAATGTAAATTGATTACTCACACAGTAATCCTGGTTATAGTTGTTAGACTGAATTTTCTTTCGAGGAGTTATATGTTCTTGTCAAGTTACATTTACCACTTTATCGAGCTCTTAGGCATACAAATTTTTATTTCCATGATCATGTTTTTCCTTCCTCGGACCTTTGATTTTTTGAAAAGCTCGATGAGAACCTTTGTATCCCCTCGAATCTCTTTGTCTGAGAATTTTTTATGTCGAGTATTTTTATCCGAAGATAGAGATTCATTTGAGATAAAAGACGAATACTCATTAGATTATGTTGATTCGTAGCGTTGTCTAGATCTTGCTCGTCTTTTAGAAGAACGATGACTTTTTATATGATGCTTCTCCTCAGACTGAGAAACATTTTGGCATGGGTCTTCTATTGTCCGTTCTAGTTGGACTCTGGACCTAATTATTCACGAACTGATTATCGCTTCCTTTTTAGCATTCATCATCTCAATATCTTCTAATAATTCTTTTAGTCGAGCTACCAAAACCGATTCTTCGAGTAGCTCTTCAGCATATCGACCATTATTGTTTCCTTTATTTGTTACTTTTTCGTCAATCATGAGATCTCCAGATGAGTCTCCGATCACATGGTTTTTCGGATCAGCCTCTAGTTATCCACAGACTTCAGTCTCCATTGATCTTACGATGTTTTGAGATTAATTTTATGGTTTTAGAACGACGATAATGGATACCACTTGCGTTTCCACAGACGGCACCACGATATTTCTTAGTTATTAATCCTGCAAAGATTATGTTCATACGGAAGTGTGTGTCAAAGAAATGTTTGTACGAGGTACTTTTAGAGAGAGAAACATAATGAATTAAGAGAGAAAGAGACAAACGGAATAAATGTAGCAATCATTGACTAATCATTGGATTTTTTACCAAAAAGGGAATATCCTTTATATAGTACACGAGGTGAGCTATAAAATTTCATATTTACCATTGTTAAGTGGAGTTCTCACCCCGCTCATCTACTATTCATAAACATGTTTACTAGTTATTACGCTTGACTCCCTCATTCCTTATGAATGTCTTAGATTAGTCATTGGGAATTAATTATACCAATTTGACCCTTGTACTTATTATACCAAAGCTTATTTATCACCATAATTTCTTTCCCTTATCAAGAATCACCATCAATAAAACCTAACTATTGTTCGTACTATAGCTGCCTATCAAGTACCCATCGGGAAATAACCCCATTATCCTCTAGTTACCCCCAAAGTTAGCCCTTGCATGCTTTGGGTTACCCCGAGACAAAACCAAACTTCCTTGGATCGAGCTGGTCCTTCAGGTTGGTTCTATGATGATAAAAAAACAAGTTGATTCATCATTATTTTTATACATAGTTATAAAATAATATGGAAACAATTGATGAAATATCCAAAAACTTTATGCCATTTCAGAGATTATTCTCGATTTTAAAGCCTCTAAATAAAAAACACTAAATTTTAAAAGTATCACAATGACATCGGTCACTAGACTACGGATTGCATATCATTAAAATAATAGGTCTAAAGTTTGATTGACAATGGGAATTTTATTTAGTTTGTGAATTCTTAGGTGGCTCATGTCTGGAGGTATTCTAGGTCCACACAAAAACAAGTTTGAGCGAATATTGAGAACGTTTCACTCGAAGCTCTAGTGTTGGTCCCCTAAGAAAAAACAAGCCATGGTAGTCTTGTAAAATGATGTTCTACTCTCGGATATGTGTGATAAATACATGGACTCGGATCCTAACCGAGACATTGTAGGAACCATTGATGAGGCTAAATCTTTGTTTGGCGTGACCGAAATAAGAATGTTGAAAGTTTTGAGTCTCAATATGGACGACATATATCTACCTACTTTTATTGAGCCTCTTATCCCCCCCCCCCCCTCTCCCCTCCGTCATATTTGATGATGATAATAATGTTGAAAGTTCTGGTCAGTACACACCAAATTCTTTGTTATATTGTTGGATATATGGTTAAGTTTATAAGAAGCAACCATATGGTCGCACGAGAATGATACGCAACGTCTTTTGCTTTGAACAAATAACAGTTATATGGGTCTCAAATTGAGGTAAAAACTATGTATAACCCAATAGAGGCCTTAAGCTTGGTAATTCTACGAGGGACACCACTGATGAGTCCGAATTCTGCATGCTCCCCGGGCAAGGTACCCTCAGGCGATAATAATCCACACCAACCACAACCTTCAAGTTTGAGGATTTGAAATTTTTAAATATTAGTACTTAATTATCATGTAACATTATAAATTATCTAATAACTTTCTACCAACGTTTTACATATCAAGTAGATTATATGAGCCTTTTGATTTGAGAAGTCCAAATCGATAGTGGTCAAGGTCAACCAAATCTAGAGTGTTTGGAAGACAGGATAATCTCAATACCAAGTTTGGACAAAAAAATAAGCTTGGTAAAAAATAATAATGTTGAATGGAGAACTATCCGTAAATTTCAAATATTTGAACAAGGCATGTCCTAACGACCCATTCTCAGTCTAAAGTGTCGGTCAATTAGTATATTATACCTCATGAACAATCTTATGTCCTTCGTGGATACCTATGCAGGCTATAACAAAATTTCATATACATTTGGATGATCAAAATAATACTACATTCACCATCGATAGATACTTGCATTGTTATCAGGTTATCACAATCATATTGAATAATTTGGGATCAACTTACCAGAGGTTAGGTAATAAAAAAAATTATGATCAGATATACCAGAATGTGGAGGCGTCATTGATGGCATGTTGGTCAAGATTCGTGATTCTCCAGAGTATATAACTAATTTGGTTAAAAGTTTCAAAAACCTAAAACTGCTATCAACCTCAAGCTTAATTTTGAGAAGTGTGTTTTTGGGGTTTGATCTAGCAAGTTCCTTAGCTAAGTAATTAGTGAGAGTGAGATAAAAGTTGATATATCATAACTAGAGGCACTAACATTCATGCTTCTCTCAAAATCCATCAAGAAAGTCCAAGTTTTACCATGAAGATTGGAAGCCATCAACAAGTCTTCAAGGAAGTATTTCTTTTCTTTCAAATTGTTATTAAGGTAAACTGTTTCTATTAGATTGAGGAGTGTGATAGAACTTTTTAAAAGATAAAATAACATTTATCATCTATGGAAGTTTTGTTTAAACCACTCATATATGAGAATTTATACATCTACCTAACAGTGTTTGATTACATTATGAGCATCGTTCTAATAAAAGAGGTAAGTAAGTGTCTGACGCTCGTCTAATATGTGAACAAGAGCTTATTTGATGCAGAGTCTAGATATCTTCAGCTAGATAATGTAGATGTTTAACGCATTGGTCCATTAATATATGGGAATTTGATATAATATTCAAGCCAAGGACCAGTATGAAATATTCAACCTTAGATGATTTCTTACCAAAATTCCATGGTGACAGACCATCCTTTGATTGAGTAGGTAGCTTAGACCTATTAAGGATCTAGATAAAAGTATTATTATAGGGTTCCGACTGTTATTTTTATGTAGAGTAAAGAGGATAAAACTGATAAGTGACTCATAACTTTTGATCGACCATGTCATTGGTATGGCCAAAGCACGCAAGGACCACCTCAATAAGTATCTCAATATTTAAAAGGGACATTGCCTAATATTTTGAAGCTATCATATATGAGCAAGTCCCAATAGTTGAGAATATATCGGTTGATTCACTAGATTTCTTGGCATGTGGCAAATCTATTCATTGGAAGGTAATCTAAGAGTTCACATCCATTAAAATAAAATATTAAGAAATAAAAGAATAAGAATTCGAGGAATGTTATATTGATTCATATGATTGGAGGATTAAGATAAAATATTTTCTTAAGAATGGTATGTTATTTTCGGACAGAGCTTCAGCCCCATGCTTGAGATTCAAAGCTTGTAAGTATGTCATGATATGCGGGACTTTACATAAGAAAGGTTTAATTCGCCCCTTTATACGTTGTCTTAAACCTGATGAGTCTTGTGTTGCCTTTGAAAAACTTCATAATAGGCTAGGATTAGCTCGTTGTTGGTATATAATATTGAGAATAAGTGTTGTGAATCATGTCAACTCTTTGCAAGTATCATCCAGCGTCCGGAAAGACTTAATGAAAATTATATCATAAGCTTTTTCCTTTGACATATAGAGTTTTGATCTTGTTAGACCTCTTATTAAAAAAATCATAGGAAACCAATATATTCTTATTGTAATTGACTACTTCTTAAAATGGGTAGAGGTATAACCGCTATAAAAAATAAGGGCAAAATATGTGATCAAAATTTATAAAAACTAACATTTATGCAGGTTCAAAATGCTCACAAATAACAAACAAATAGAGGTAAAAACTTAGTTTGTTATATGAATTGAAAAAGATTTCAGAATGAGCAACTAACAAATGACATAACTTTCTTCTGGAAGTCTTATGAGCCTACCAAACTACATCTCATACTACTACGAGAGAAACCCATTTTTCTATGGTAATATGGTATGGATGTGTTTATCCAAGGTAATATGAGTCGGGAACTATTCAGAGAAATACTATGTTAACGGGAGAATAGTTGAGTTATATATGATAGAAGGAAAGAAAACTAAAGTTCACCTTATGGTCCAACAATATAAAACTCCAATAAGAAGCATATGGGTCCAATCTTTTGAATTCAAGGTGAGAGACAAGATCTTTAAAAGGGTGTTCTTAAACAATAAAAACCTTAAAGTGTCAAAAATGGTTCATCTCATGTTTATCAAAGTGGTTTGAATCTCTTAAGTGAAGGTTTGGTTCGATCCAGGTGAAGTGATAAAAACTTCCCAACATATATTGATCACATATGTCTAAGTATTTTAAATGAAGACTTAGTCTAATCCAACCAAAGTATTAAAAAAGGTCCAATCTATGTTGGTCAAAATTTCCCAAGCCAACGCCAAATATTGGCCAAAGCAACCAACTGAAATGTCCCAAAGGAAATTGTTCAACCAATGATTGTTCATTTATTAGTAGGAGGAAGCTCGGGACTCGGCTCAGTTTGCAAGTTAAAAAATTAACACACACAAAATATAAGAAAAACAAACAAGTTGAATTAAAAGTCGAAGCTCAATAAAAAAAGGATTGAGTTCTCAGAGCAAAAAAAACTTGAACATTTAAAATATACAAAATTATTTGGCCTTCCAGGAACAAAGGGTTCACAAAATAATGAAATGCATGTCTAAATGATAGATTTAACATGAAGAGTCCCTTGTCCAGCATAATGTCATCTTCTCCAATTTCTTTTGGGAGGGGGGATCGAAACAATAGCAGCAGAAAATGTAAATATTTTGCATCGAGGTTGTGTTGTTCATTGACATTATTCATCACTTTGCTTTCTACTTCTTCTTTTTATTCATATTATTCTTCAAACTCGACAGCCATACTCTTTAGTCTTTGTCATTTGGTCTTTTTGATTCGGCCTCTTTAAAAAGGTCATAACTTCATATGAGGAAAAATCTTATGAAACCCATGGACTACACATGAACTGAGGTTTCCCCTTAGGCCAAAACCATTATCAAAAACTTGTCCATATGATAATTTAAATCTTAGCTCTCAAAAGCCTTAACATCTTTTAAGGTTTGTTTATTGGAAGGTTATACCTCTCTCATTCAAACACATTCTCCCTCAGCTCATTTAACTACATCTCTTGGCCCACCACTTTGTCATCTTTGAATTTTACGTTACTGATCTCCTTTTGAAAAAAAATTAACTTTGTTCTCCAGAAGTCCTTGTTTCTTCTTGCCAACCATCTTATGGTTAACGTTAATAGCTTCTAAATTTGTAACCTGCGTCTTGGACCCATCATCTTCATTGACATGTTTTAATGCAGTTCTCATTAAGATGAAAACATTAGGGATGACCAATTGTGTTCATCAGCTAAGTCCTAAATGACTCTAAATGTGTTGTTCACATCATGTGTATGATAAACAAAAAATGGATGAGTTTATTCATTAAGTAACAAAAATAACTTGATTTATTTAAAAGCCTCAGACCGTTCAAAGATTATAGAAGGAATGACAAATGAAATGATATGAATATTACCTCGAAATTAAGAGTGATGTTTTAGGCGTAGGCTTTGGTCAAAGACTTGCTAATGGTGATTCCAGTTGATTTTGAAACATTGTTGTAACGGGTAACAACCTTACCTAAATTTTGTGTCTTTATATAATGATTGTTTCCTTTTTCCTTAGTCTTCTTAGCAACCAAGTTCCCTTGTGCGCCTGAAATAACTACAACTCAGGGCAAGGATTCTTTATACTGACAGAGCTATCGACTCCGGTAGATCTAACATGATCAACCAAAGCCTCAATCTTTATTCTTGATAAGCCACCATCTGTAATAATGCTTAGTTATTTGACCTCTCAATCCATGTATTCCTCTCTCATCCTTTTCTTTTTAGATTTTTCGGTCTCCAACGCGATTCATCACCTAGCTTTCTTCTTTGGGGTATTGGGATATTTTATTCATCCATTTTTTGGCGCTCATCATTGGCTGGTAAAACATTCAGTAGAAGATATTCGTAAGACAATAACCACCATATCATAATTAGTAATGACAACTTAAGGGAAGTCAACATGAGGGTTAAAGGCATTTTTTATATTCTAAAACTTGGAAAGCAAAAAATCCCATAGTAAAGAAGTTGTGAAACCTCTTACAAATAAGGGTGGATCAATGTTGAAATCAAAATAAGATAAAGTGATAACATATGCAGAAAGTATGGAGTTTGTAAAAAAGAGAAGACACATCGGCAGACTCTGGTTCTTACTTGATTTCTTCCATTGGTTTCGGATAGGGCGAGGGTTTGGCCTACTAACAGGTAATTTATTTTCTAAACACCTCAGATAAAGATAAATCTCTTCTTCACTACTTTCCTGACTTTGGTTGATCTTTTACTAACTTATAGCTGTTCGACAATGAGAGTTAGTAGAATGGAACATATTGGTTGGTGTAGATGATGCAGCAGAATATGAACTCTTCCATATCAAGCTCTACTTTTGATAGACTCGAAACGATGATAGGAGATATTAATGTTCTCCATGCATTAGGATTAGCTTAGTTCGGGAATACATCTACCAATGTAAAACAATTGAGAATGTCAAGATGAAATGGAAGCATGAACCCTCAATAAAAAATATAAATGTATAACACAATATTATTGGTATGGGACAAAGAAATAGTCTACTTATCAAGGGTATCCATACCTTAACTTTATATGGAATAGCCCATCAGATCTGAAACGGGCTCAAAGCTTCAAGATCAGAATAAATATATATAATCCTCTATAGAGGAACAAGATGATGATTTTACATATCTAGGGTAATGAGAGAGCTTTCCAAAGCTATAATTCCCTTGTTTTCGTCCATCATTTTAGCCTTATCCTACCTTATAATACATTTTTATCGTTTCATAGCATTCACTATTTTTTTTTTCACTTTAGCTGAAGTCTAAAGTCCTTATTTTGAATCTTGTGATTCTTCTTCATCAGTTTCGAGGTTGAGGACATCGCATGAAACAATAATTCTTTTTTATAGAACGTGAGCCACATATAGGCTCAAAAACGTATGAGAAAAACCATAATGGTTGTCTGAGGATTCACTAATGGGTTTTCACGAGGTGTTCACTATAGAGTCTAGATTTAGTTGTAAATTTTGATGTGAGTCTAGATGTCCGACATGAGTGAGTTTTTTGGTAAAAAAGCACCCGAACACTTAGAAAGTTGATGAGCTTTAGACTAAATGCCTAAGAACTCCGGGATGAGTGTTATAGTTTATCTCTCTCTATCTATCTCTCAGTGAAGAGAAATGTGATCACTCTATTTTAATGATACCAAACACATTGAGAATTTGAATAAGTACAACTTTTAATGCATGCATGAGAAGTTAAAAAACCTTCAATAATAAAACCTATCAATATGGCTAACAAAAATTGAAAAGGGGCATGCGAAAAAGTAAGTTTGGTAAGAGAAGAATTTATAATAACTCGAGATTTTTAAATTCACTAACTAGTTTTTGGCGTATCAAACAATATTATGAAATATCCATGAGGTTAATGTTCAAGTTTCAGACGGAAGTACTTCATGATCCTAAGCTCAGGCTTCAAACCGAACCAATTTAGAGATTCAAGAACAAGTTATGGTATGAAACTGTCTCTCGAATCCAAACCTAAACTTCAGTAAAAATGTTCAACTAAACGAAATTTGATAATTTGATTTAAATATGAAATATTTTTTATATTCTCTTGTCAATCTCGTGATGATAACTTTTCACTAATAATTACTCAATCCGTCCTATTATACAAGTCATTTTAAGGTTATGCACGGGTATTAAGGAACGCTAAAAAGTGAAAAAGAAACTCACTCAATTGGTGATATATATCTAGTATGATGTATGGAATATATGACAAAGATTGAGTATTTTTATTGATCAGTCATATAGGCCTGAGTCGGACATCCAATTGCTTCGATTTGAATTATCTGGAGGATGTCTTATATATTAATATTATAGCAAAGAGAAAAAAGATGGACAATACCAACTTGGTTTTTTAGTATTTAATCTTAGCTCCAATTACATCCTAAGAATTATTAAAAAAAATATTTCTTATCGTTATTATCGTAAATTAGTATATTTTTATAACCACAAACAAGGGTTTTCAGATCTTAGCTCCAATTACATCCTAAGAATTATTAAAAAAAAATTCTTATCGTTATTATCGTAAATTAGTATATTTTTATAATTTTTTAGATTATATGGATTGTACCTATTTACACAAATATCTTGCCAAATCAATAAATATTAATAAATAAAACGAGACAAAAATAATTTTCTAAAAAAACATGTATTTTCTGACAGATGGAATATATATTTATAAGTTTTGTTTAATAATAAAATTAAAAAATATTGTTGATACAATAAGTTATATTTAAAAAAATACATCATATAACTTTAAATGTTCCATACTATTTTCCATATTATTTTTGTTTTATAGTATGTTAAACCAAATGCAAACCTCATAAATACTATACAAATAATATTAGTTTAGTTTATATCTCCCAAAATTATTTCAAGAGAAAAAAAATACTATATTTCTATAACCAAATATAGTAATTGGGTTTGGCTAACCGGTGCCCATGGGCACCGGTTAACGGGCATTTAATAACTTACTTTTTAGTGAAATCAACGTGTTTTTTATACTTACAATAAAGAGTAAAATTTATAGACAGAATTACCCTTCTACTTAATAAAACATACTCCTTCTTTGATTTAGATAAAAGAAAATCATATACTATACTGTTGTTTTAGAATTAAAAATAATATATATATATATATATATATATATATATATATATATATATTAAATTCAAAAATAAAAGTAATTTTAGAAACTACATTTTTGAAATTTAAAAAAACACTATTTTATTTCTTTATAAAAAAATTAGTTTCTTTTTTCATTAAAAAATATAAGTGATTAAAAACAACCGTTTTGTTTTTTTAAAACAAGTTTTTTTTATAAAGAATATATAAAAAAATAAATATTTATTTTTAAAAATATTATATAGAATTGATTTTTAAAAATAATTTAGAAACTGATTTTTTCAATTTGTATTTAGAAATTTCAAAAGAAAACTGACTTAAAATTAATTCAATAAAATTATATTAAAATATATTTTCTAAATTTTGTTTTTGAAAGTCAAAAATAAAATACTATAAATATATTAATTAGATAAAACATTACAGGATTTACCGAAAAATACTCTTCAAAAATAAAAATAATTTAACAATGATTAATAAAACTTAAGTTTGACAAATAATATATTAATACTTAATTAAATAAAAGATTGCAGTATTTAGTTAGATACTACTCTTTAAAGTATAGTAATATTCCTAAAGGATAGTTATGTCCATATAAAAATAATAATAAAATTATCATTATTGCTGCATTTGAAAATAGTCTAGTAACCAATCAAAAGTCGACATTAAATGTCCACTAACCGGTGTCCATAGGCACCGGTTAGCAAAACCCATAGTAATTATATTTGGATGTTATGCTATTGGATATGGCATCAATCCGATCTAAATATTCAATTAATTTAATCTACATATTCAATTATTAAATTTTGCCCCCAAGGGGGTAGCCGAGTTGGTTGAGTATGACATTCTTATGACCAAAAGATCATGAGTTCGAGTCCCTCTACATACGCTTTCTCGGCTGAGCCTGTCTCCTTGTGTGGTTTACCTTCTGGCGTTGGTTTGCAGGCTATCGCGTCAGACTGAGGGTTTACCCTGTGCGCACTCATTGCACTCTGAGTAGCCGCTGCGGATTTCCTCCAAAAAAAAAAACATTAAATTCAATTATAATCTTATCATATCAGTTTTGAATAATTTATTAATGAATCAAAATTGAGGATTGGTTTGTAAAACACTAATCCACTAATTTTTGTTTGTTAACACTTAACATTGTTTCCATACTACTAATAGTAGTATCTAGTACTTTATGGGGGACAGAGAGAAAAGGGAGACTAAAGAGAAAAGGGTAAGGAAGGGAGTCTGGGTAGGGGGTGTAATTAATAAAGTAGAGGTAGAGAGAGATAAAGTAGAGGTAGAGAGAGGAGATGGAGAGATGTAACACATCACTGACAACTGCTGTGAACGGACAAGAAGGTGAGGTCGCCATCAGACCCGTCTCTTTCCACCGCCAAACGCGGACTACAGTCACCCCCACCCCACTACTACCCCCTCTCTCTCTAATCATACACACCATTCACCAACACAACCATCTAGTAAAACACAAATTTCTTACCACAAAAAAATAGAGTATAGTATAATATATCAATAACGTCTATATGCGAGCAGTCAGGCCATGTACAAATAATATAATAAAATTTATATTTTTGTAGTTTTGAATATTATTCGGTCTATTAATATCTACGTTTATGTATGTTTATGAATAATAGTTTCCGGATTAAAATTTATTTAGACTTAGTTTTTTATTATTGATTTTTATGAAATTAGTTATCGAATTTTTATTGTTCGTTTTCGGGTTGTAATGTAAATTCATTTTCTATATAATTAATAATGATCAAGTTAATTTTCATTGTTAATTATGCTAATCTTATAAAAATAAATAATCAGAATTAAAAATAGACGGTTTTTACTCAATAGATTATATATCATCGAAATTAATTTTGTTAAAATAAATAATTAAATGATTAAAATTAGATAATTTTACCATTGGACTAAACAGATAGATTAATTAATTCTGTTTCCATCTATTTTATAATATGTGTTTTTTTATAAAAATAATTGTTTTTGTTTTAGAGAATTCGCCACCATCAAAAATCAAACTACATAAGTATAAAGTATAATTTTTGCGAGGCGTAAGAGTATTTGGACCATTGTTAGTACAAAACTTAGTTTCCCCTTTTCAGCTTCGTGCTGGCAATTTTAGATTTGCGAGGCGTCAAAATGGTCTAACTCTCGTGACCATCATCTGTGGCGGACTTGCTTTGGCACAGTCATTTACCCACGTCTGAAAAGAGCGGAATTCAAGAATTTTTGGTTCCGCTCCGGTCCTGGAATCTTTGGTCACCCACCGTATAGTATCAGATCTTCGCTATTGATAACAGGGTACCAAGATCACCTGGCCTATGTAATTGCTTTGATTTATATTCTTATTCTACTTTTATCATTGCAGGTTTCCACTCATGCTTGACGTCTGCTAGTGGACTTCCCGAGAGCTTCCTTCTAATAAAAAGGTCGAGTTTCGATTGCGTAGAGTTTATCGCCAGAGTTTCTTGATACTCTCTATTTTTACTTTCATTTTTTTATCATTATGTAATTCGAATTACATCAACCGATTGTATCTCTTCGGGGTATGCTCCAAATTTCTTATATGAACTATTTTTATTTATTTAAGGTATTTTTTCATAAAAAAAATGATAGTAATAAAATGTTTGGTTTTCTTTTCTTCTTAAATATCAGGGCTATTTGTTTGGTGTAAAAATAAAATCATCCCCGAATAAATAAGTGATTTACTAAACACTTACAATTACAAATAATAAAAGGGTCATGCTAGAAATAAGACACATTTTGATAGATCTTAAACTGCTAGATCTTATACCCAATTGATAGATCTCACACCTAATTTTGGACCACTTTACCCTTTTCAGAAAATCTAGGTATAAAAAGGTTTGATAAATCTCTTTACCATTTTTTTTTTCTCTCTTTCTCTCTCTCTCTCTAGAAAGCTCTCAAGCACACTGTGGGACCCATTTCAAAAGCACGATTTTTGAAGAATCTAAAGTCAAGAAAACGTAAAGGTAAACGATACAAACATCATGGTGTAATTTTTTTTAGATTTCGTTGGGTCTAAACTGTTGAATCTCGGTTTTTTAGTTTTTTAGGTTTCGATTTCAAAAGATCGATTTTTGCATGATTTTAGGTGTTGTTTTGTTAGATTATTGTTGTATTCTTGTTAGTTTTGCTAGGATCTATGTTTTTGTGTTTGATTTTGTGTGAAATGAGGCTGGTTTGGTTTGTTTCTAGTTTTTGGTTTCGTTGCTGTTGGTAGCACAATCGTGCTACCAGTTTGGATCTGGTCGCACGATCGTGCGACCAAGACAGCATTTCGTCGCATGAGACGGTGTGTACATTGTCGTCTCATGCGATAGACAGCTTAAGCTGTCGCATGCGACAGACAGCTTAAGCTGTCTCATGTGAATCAATGCATTTTATGCTAGCTTATTTTGTGTTTTCTCACTAATACATGTTTTTTTATGTTGTCTTTACAAGATGGGATGGATCAAGACGAAAGTTAAAAATTTGTTCAAGAAAATGAGGGCACGTGAGGCGGAAATGGCGGCAGCGGCAGATGATAGAGTTTTGCCCGAGCCCGAGGATGTACAGGCAGGTCCCAGCGAGGGACATACTCCTGGTACGCGTAGTAGACGACGTCTCCGTCGTCATGACGATTATATTCCTACTGCTGATGGTAGCACAGGGGCAGGTTTTACTTCGCAGCCACCTGACTTCTGTTACGATGACGATGCAGATGCACCGGATTATATGGAGGACGATGCACCTCACGCACCAGAGGCAGCATCTCACGTACCCGAGGGTGAGGATTAGGATTTTTTGTCGGTGCTGCCGCATGTCCCGGCTCTTTTTCCGGATTACACCCAGCACGAGGCTTTCAGCGTCTATCACGGAGATGTAAGTATTATACCTTTATATTGTTTTATCATTTTCTTACGTGTTCGGTACATATGTTTATAATTATTATTTTTTTACGAATTTACGTGTTTGATACATATTGCAGGATAGGGTCACCCTGCGATGCTTCGCTATGTACGACAGTCTCCGGAGATGGGACCTTACACATCAAAGCAGGGTACGGGCAAGGGTGATGGAGACTATATTTGGCCCGCTCGTCGATGCACTCACCCGCTGGCATACCAACCTCCATTTGGTGGAGGCATTCTTAGAGCGGTGGCATGAGGAGACTTCTTCATTCCATTTCTCGTTCGGGGAGATGACAGTCACCTTGGACGATGTCCACGTCATTACTGGATTACCGATTGTAGGTAGGTCCTTTGATGCTCTACCTTTTGACTCTGAGGTTGAGAGGCTTCGTACTTATGCTGGCATGTTAGGTGTGCGATCATCTGAGTTGAGTAAAAACCTTAGGAATGCTAGTAGTGTGAACATTGGGTGGCTGCATAGTACTTTTAGTGGTTCCAAGTGTAGTGATAGGAAGATCACGGATGAGGGTTTAGATCATGCCACTCGTGCCTACATACTGTATTTGTTAGGTACCACTATATGTGCGAAAAAAACCGGCAACAGCATTCCTTTAGATTACCTCCAGTTCTTGAACCAATACCAGAGTATGCATATGTACAACTGGGGTTAGTTGGTTTTAGCACAGCTGTACCACTCCCTTAGTCAGGGATCTCTCCATGGTACGAGAGGCATTTGCAGGTTTACAGGAATGCTCGAGTCGTGGTTTTTTGCACATTTTGTTCAGCTCCGAGCTCCACTGTTTTGCGATTACGACATATCCATGCCCCATATGTGCCGACATGCGCCGCAGAAGATTGGTGTCTCTCATGATGTGCGCAGGCAGATGAGACACGCACTTTCGACGTGCATGGAGGCAGATGTAAGTCATATTCGTTCATTTTAATTATAAGTACTTTTACTAACATAAATGGCTAAGTTGTTAATTTTTTTTTATTTACAGGTCATGTTCCTTCCCTTCATACACTTACGGGACCATTATCCGTTCCACCGGGTGACTTGGGTTGAGTTGACGCTTAAGTCGTTCGACGTGGTTGTGCCATACTACCCAGATCGTGTCACTCGACAAATGGGGTACGTACAGCTGATTCCTAAGGATATACGCCCTCCTAAGTCGAAAAAATCAGGGAAGAAGATGATCAGTAGCTTAACATGGGACAGGCACTTGTGGAGAGATTGGGATAACCACGTGTACACTCCTGATGGCACGGTGTACCGTGGTAGTGGAGAGAGTGCTGACCCGATGTAATACATTTGGGTGAAGAATAGGTTGTGGTACATCGTCAGCCGTTCTGCGCCAGAGAGAGGTCCTCGGTTGGAGCCGCAGGGTGGTGCTGACTTTTTAGAATACGAGCAGATTGTTAGGTTTGCTCCATCGATACCGACTATGGAGCACGAGGATCTTGTACAGACCACCCTTCATATGTGCAGGATCGCTGAGAGGTATCGACGGCACTGATTATTAATCTCAGCATACCTTTGTTAGACTTTTGGACATCAACACTATATTTTGTAACCGGTTTATTTTATGACTGCTTTTATTTTTTGTATTTTAATTTATTGTATGTTTGCTTTGAATTTATCATGTTTACGGGTTCGATTCCATTTTAATTAGAGTTAGAGCTTCTACCATTGAAACACACACTCATACAAACTCACACTAAAACACAAATACAAACTCACACTAAAACACAAATACAAACTCACACTAAAACACAAAACTGAAATAGACACTCATACGTAAATTGCAACACACACTCATACTTAAACTGAAATACAAACTCACACTCAAACAGAAATACACACCCATACTTAAAATGAAACACAGACTCATACTAAAACGGAAGCACACACTCATACTTATCTATCAGGCCAGTTCCGTTTCATCAACTTCCTTTCTTCTTTCGCATCTTTGTAGTCACTAATTTCCTGTAGCCGGATGTCAATAATGTTAGAGCGGACCGTATCCAGCTGGTCCTCTATTATATAATCCGTCACTTGACAGTTGAACCGGTTACCCGCAACACGACGTTCCAATTCGGTTAGGCCATAAACTAGATGTCGACGGGATGTGACCAAGACTGACCACCTAGCTCGCACTTCATCAACACGGCTTGAAATGTTAGGCGGCTGAACACCATCCCTTCCGTACCGGAAGTACATCTGGCATACTAATGCCTCGCAGTACCTTTTACCACCCTATGGAATGTGCATATTACCAACTTCAACTGATGCCCTCATCAAATACTGATCTGCCAACTCAGTCCATGAACACATTTTTCAGCTTGATTTATCAACTAATTTACAATTTAATGTGAATAAAGCTTCTATTTATAGACGGATCGGAAACAAAAACATTCGAATGAAAATGTAACTCGTGTAAAGTAAGAAACCCAAAACTCCCGCTCATTCTCATAAACCAAAAACTCCCGCTCATTCTCAAAAATCAAAAACTCCCTTTCATTCTCAAAAATTCAAAAACTCCCGCTCATTCTCAAAAATCAAAAACTCCATCATTCTCGAAAATTCAAAAAATCCCGCTCATTCTAAAAAATCAAAACTCCCTCTCATTCTCAAAATTAAAAAACTCCCGCTCATTCTCATAATTCAAAAAATCCCGCTCATTTTAGAAACAAAAAAGTCCCACCTAAATTCACTTCACTATATAAAGGGACTACAAAACCGTTTACATTCATATAATCTTCTCAAACATAAAAAGTTTAACAAATGGAGTTTACTCCCCATGAAGACTACCATTTGCTTCAGGCGGTGAACATTGTCCGCCGAGAGATAGGGGAAGATACTAGTGATGTTTTTTTTGATCGGGTGCTTTGTAAGATGTACTACGGCTACAGTCGTTTACAAACCAGAGGTCTCCTCGTGCGCAACCGTGAGCAAATCAAGCAGAGGTACCTTTTTTGTCAACCGCTCCAGCGTTTGTTGTGTTTGCCATATAAAATTAAGCAAGAAGCGGCCGTCGTCTTCAACATGACGGTGGTAGACTACATCACTAGGGATATGGTAGCGTATCTTCAAGATATGATTACGGAAAGGGAAGAGACGGTTGATTCTGACGACAACTTGGGATATGACTTCGATGATTGAGCATTTTTGTTGTTGGCATTTCTTTGTTTAATTATTTTCTTATGTTTGGTTAAGTTAAAGTGTTAACTTGTTGTTTTCCTCTTTATGTATTTCCTTCAATTGTACTTGTTGTTTTCTTGTTTATGTACTTCTTTCAAGTGAATTTGTTGTTTTCCCCCTTTTTAATGGTATTTTATTCAAACAAATGGATACACAGCGTCGCATGCGACAAGGTCCAAAGAGAGTCGCATTTTGGGCCTGCGATATAAGCCATTTGTCTGAAAAACATGGCCAATATTTACGCATTCCGTCGCATGCGACCAGGCCCAAAGAGGGTCGCATTTTCGGCATGCGATGTAAGCCCCCTGTCTGAAAAAATGGGGCCAAAACTTATGCCTACCGTCGCATGCGATTTGATGCAAACAGCTTCGCATTTTTGGCATGCGATGTAAGCCCCTGTCTGAAAAAACAGGGCCAATATTTATGCCTACCATCGCATGCGATTTGATGCAAAGAGACTCGCATTTTTGGCATACGATGTAAGCCCCCTGTCTGAAAAAACAGGGCCAATATTTATGCCTACCTTCGCATGCGGCCAGACCCAAAGAGAGTCGCATGCGAAAGGTGTTATTTTAGAACCATGAAACTAACACTTTAAAAAAATAGCAACTACAATACATCAAACGCTTGTAGGGATTTTCCTACTACATTATATCAAAATTACATCAAAATTACATCAAAATTACATCAAAATTACATAACTATGTTACATGAAAGGTTAGGCAAATTAACTTAGAATGTTGTACAAGAACATTTCAAACGTCTTCTCTAGTCAAATCTGTTACATGTGGTTTTTCGTTCAAGTTTATTTTCCTTGCGGGCATTATCTGTGTGAATTTATTCAACCGCCGGTAGTAGGGATGTGCCCATTGATTCGCTTCTTCGGTTGAATAAGCGGCCCAACAAGGGTATAATGGAGGCAACGGTCCGTCGGATGGAGTAGTAATCTACAAGATAAAAAAAATAAACGAATGCATTAGTAATGATAGTGTAAGAAATTTTGATTGGATACAAAATATAATTACATTAACAAAGTGACATCCATGCACGAAGGTTATTACAACTTCTATGATCGTTGAATTGTTGACGGGTGGCTTTCCACGGATTGGTAGATACGTTAACGAGGCTGCTTGCGATACATGGTATACCATGTATTGATACCTTGTCGCGATGACTAGTCCAATATCCGGAAATGTAATCCAATAGAGGCTACTAGGATTGGGCTTGAAGTAATCTAACCTTTGTATCAAATCGTCAAACACCTTCTCCGAACCATATACATCCAACCAACATGCACGGTTGTCCCGCAACTCCTTCAACAACTCGCGTCTAACATCCTCCCATCTATCTTCGTCGTTGTATATTGAATGCGCAACGGAACGATATCCGCATTGTTCGTCCGGAAGAACGTCAACTAATTTTAAAATGTAAGTGTGTAGAAAGGCCGGGATGCAATCCGGATATAACGTTAACTTCTCATCCTTAACAATTTTCTTAGGCCTTCCAACTTTCTTTTTTGCTAATGGAGGTTTGGGTGGTACGATGGAAACCACTTTGGATGCGGCCGTGCTCCCTAATGTGTTTACGGGTGTACTACCTACCGAGTTAGCCGGAGTACTAGCACTAGTGGTTTGTTCAATGGGATATTCCCACGAACTAGGGTTCCGTTTAGTCGATTTATTAACGCCTCCCTTTGGTCTACCCTTAGCTCTAACCGCTTCTTTAGGATCTTGAATATGACTTGTCTCGGGCCTCAATATTTGCATTACCCTATTGATAATGTGGTCTTGTTGGTCGGGGCGGAAACTACGAATGGAGTTGTCAATTAAGGAAAGCTTTTTTTGCAATTCCTCTTCGCGAGAGCTAGGATCCCTATGCACAATATCTAATCTTTTCCAAAAGATATCCACATCTTCTAAAGGGATGTACCTACCATCTCTAGCTATAAACGCAATTTCACATGCACAAGGTAAACCATGTGTTTTCCTAAGGAAACAACCTCCACATGCTACCCGATCTACTCCTATATTCCGAGCACGTACAATAGCAACCATCAGTATCTTTAGCCCCGCATGTGACACATGACCTTTAAGATTTTTCGTCAAAACACCATCAAAACCGGGAATTATTCTAAACTTACTTCGCTCGAATGATTCGACGATACCCGCATGCTGCTTCGTTAACAAGTTATGAACTTTTTCCCAAAAAGTCTCAAAGTTGCATTGATTCGTCCCAGGATATTTTTTTAGGGACGAGTGAGCACCCTCCGCCCTATATAATACAAGTAATAAATTATCAACTTATTTGAAACTAGATAAAATAACTCAACGAAAAATAGGATAAACAGACTAACCTATTTGTAGTTGTTTGGCCATAATGCTTAATCGTGTTTGTTCGGTATGCAAGGAACTTGTCACCATATTTTGTTATCCACGAGTCCATAACGTACGCAAAACACTCCGGTTTAGATGCATACATCTCCTTCAGTGTATCCAGATTCTTTTGGTAACTCTCAAACGTGTTCGCCTCCGCAACGTAGCCGTAAAATTCAACAAATTGTTTCGCTACCGCATCATCGTGCAATATCTTCTGAACCGCCCCAAGAATGTTCTTACTAATGTGCCACGTGCATAACAAGTGGTGCATTTTGGGAAAATTTTTATCGACCGCACGCATGAGAGCTAACTCCCGATCGGTAACAATAATGGATGGAACTGCGCACACGCTATCCATCATCAAACCACGAAGACTTTCCAAAGCCCATACGTAGTTTCCAATCTTCTCTCCGCTCATAAATACGTAAGCAACGGTAAATGTAATAGAAGTGGACGTTAAACCGACAACCTCTAATAACGGCATCTTATACCTAGTCGTCTTGTACGTACAATCCATGAATAACACGTTCGAGAATGTACGTAATAAGTCTACGCCACTAGGATGTGCGAAGAAAAAGTCAGTGATCACCTTTGAATCATCTTTCAAACGCTCCCACGTCGAGTATCCATTCTCCTTCAACTTCGTCAAAAGATATTGCATTTGTGTTTGTCCCCCGTGCTCAGCATCCCGATGTTTTTGGCGGCAATTGTTGATTGCACGCATGTTCGAAATGTTCTCTGGATATTGGTACTTCAAACCACTATATATCTCCCTAGGGCGCGAATCGAGGTGAGACAAACTACGAACTAGTTCATCTTCAGCTAGTTTTAGCCTACAAGCGCGGGAATGACCGTCTAGGCGAACGTAGGGTTCATGATTGTGAGTACCGTTTATCACCTCCAAACGCCATTTCATGGCTAGTACGTCGATCGGATGACCTTTTAGCGCAAACGGACAATTACATTTCTTTGTGGATGTCTTCCTCTTTTTCAAAGTTTCCGGTTTTTCCTTTGATACGTATACACTGTATCGCTCGCAAACGTACTCTAACCTAGGAGTCCTTCCCCATTTCCCGCTATCGTAGAGTTTTCTTATTGTGACAAACTTGATCTTCTTTGATTCAATGTCCACTAAAGCATCCAATTCGTCTTTAGTAAATAATCTATCCGTGTTGAATATTTTACTGTAATCGGTATCCATAAATTGAGGCTGGGCAGGTTTCTCCTGCAAAATATACAATTGAAAAGTATGAGTTTATATAACATTGTTGTCGCACGAGACATGTCTTAAGTGCCGTCGCACGAGACATGTCTCTAGTGCGGTCGCATGAGACGCGCTTCTGTCTTTGTCTCATGCGACGGATATGGGTACTGTGTCGCACGATCGTGCGATGACGAAGTTGTTCGTCGGACGAACAGCGTGCGACACGACTGAAAACTGAAATACATGGTTTCGGTTCTTACCTCCATCCGGTAAGCTTCCTCCTCGTCTAGTAAGTCTTCCAGAGACACGCCCATCTCTTCATTGTCCATAGATACTCCATTTCAAGATTTTTCGAAGTGGGTTTGATGAGTTTGGGTAAAAAAACCTAACTTTTTTGGTTTAATGGGTTTAGAGTAGTAGATTTTAGTACAAAACTTGTAGATTTAGGGTAATAACGGATAGATTTCAGAGTTTCGGCCGATTTAGAGTGCAAATAGAATGAATGTAGAAATCTAGAGAGAGAGAGGGCAATTTTGGAATTTCAACTTTGAATTTGAAAAAAAAAAGGAGTATAGCGAGAGATCTATCAAAATGTGTAATATTTCTAGCATGATCCATAATAAAAATATAGAATATATTTATAAGTGATTTACTAAACACTTACCATTACAAATAATAAAAATATGGAATATATTTTGTATACCCATATTCGTTAAAAGAAATTGATGTTTTCGATGGAAATAGGACAAAATTATTAACGTCTGGTTGACATAGAAGTTGATTATGTAGGTGATCAGTTAGGATTTGATAAAACGATATGGGAAACATTGACAGTGCTTTCTATAGGGAGGCGGGGACCAGTCGATGTTCATTTTCGGTAAACTCACCCACTCTTCCAACTTCTAACCCCAACTATTCCCTCCTCCTCCTCCACCCACTTATATTATTCAGCCCAGGTGGAATCCTCTTTATATTCGGAAAACTAAAGAAGGAAAAAAATTAAATTATATTTTGCGGTAACTACGTTTTGTAATTTTTACAGAATTTATTCGGAAAATTTACAGTTTTACTTTACGAATTTGACGAGTTTCGAGGGATTTTGGTGCAATGATTTATAATAATTACTAAATTTAGCCCCGTGGTCTGTCGTTTTGGATCAATGGTCCTGACCTGATTTTGTCATTGTACGTATTTAGACTGAAAGTCTTGTAATGTGGAAAGTTGCAGTAAAAGCAAAAAACGTAATAATAGTCTGTTATATAGTCCTTGACTTGTATAAATAAAGTTACTCTACTCCCCAGTTTCAAGTTGGCTTGTCTATCAATAGAGTATTACGAAAATTACGAAAATTCGTTATCAATGATTATAGGGTATTTTATTTTATATATTTATAGAGGAAAATAATAATATTGCTACCCAAAATTTCTGTTATATAAATTTGATGGGCGGAACCTGGTTTGTTTATACCCAGGTAAAGGAATGACCGAATTGTTTTAAACTTAAATGAAATTATCGTCGTTAAAAATATTATAATAGGCATCGTAATCAAAATTATTTATCCATAAATCTAAGAAGAATTAGAAAAAACATCCATAATTATTTGAGTTTTAAATAATTATATATAACTTATTATTTTTAATTTTCAATTAAATGTTTTCTAATATCTATGTTGTTATTTTATTTTTCATTCAATTAATATATTTTTTATATTATGAATTTAATGTTTTATTTGAGGGATCCAATAGTGCATCTACTAGCAAATGACACAGCGGAGATGCATCTACCAGCATAATAAGTGTTAGGACTTTAATGATTTATTTGGTCAAGATAGGAGTTACACTCCACTTCAAGTTTGTGTCATTTAATTGTGTTTCCGTTTTTTATTGTCTTTTCAGTTTCTCTTCTTAGGTGTCAGTTTCATTTTGTGTAGTTTCTCTTCTTAGGTGTCAGTTTCATTTTGTGTACTGACTATTTAATAGTCATTTATATTACCTAATAAAATCATCAAAGCTTTTCATAGCTTTTGTTTGAGATTTATTCATCTGAAATCAACAAATTTGATATTAGAGCCATTAAATTAAAAGAGAAAGAGAGCAAACACATAGAAAAGATGGGAGAATCGAGTAATTTTGGGCAACCTTGTATACCAAAATTCGATGGAGATTATGACCATTGGAGTCTCCTTATGGAAAATCTTCTTCAGTCAAAGGAGTATTTTGATGTTGTGGAAGATGGAATTGATGAACCAATTAACAAAGAAGGATTGACCGAAGCAGAGAAGAAGACCATTGCCGATGCAAGGTTAAAGGATTTGAAGGCAAAGAATTATTTGTTCAATGCGATTGATAAATAAATTCTCAAGACGATAACTTTGAAAGAGACGTCAAAGCAATTGTGGGATTCTATGAAGACCAAATATCACGGAAATGCAAGAGTGAAGCGTGCGCAGTTACAAACTTTGAGGAGAACGTTTGAATTGCTGGAGATGAAAAATGGAGAATCCATCTCCAATTACTTCACAAGGGTGATGGTGGTAGCAAACGACATGAGAAACTGTGGGGATGATATGCAAGATGTCAAAATTGTGGAAAAGATCTTGCGAACTCTGACTGAAAACTTCAACTACATTTTGTGTTCAATTGAAGAATCGAAAGATATTGACAGTTTATCAGTCGATACCTTGCAAAGCTCATTACTTGTTCATGAGCAGAAAATGAGAAAGCCAAGAATAGTAGAAGAAGAACAAGTACTCAAAGTTTCATACGAGTATCGAAATGAAAGAGGCAGAAGAAGACAATTTGGCTGAGGAAGAGGAAGAGGTAGATTTAACAAGGAAACGACGGAATGCTATCATTGTCACAAACTTGGACATTTTTTATACGAATGTCCTATGGAAGAGAAGACGAACTATGCAAAGATTGGAGAAGAGGAAGGTGATGTTTTGTTAATGGCGTACACACCAGTTCCAGAAGAAAGAAAATTTGTGTGGTATCTTGATTCAGGTTGTTCCAACCACATAACAGAAGACAAAGCATGGTTTTCAAAGCTTGATGGAGAGTTTCAATCCTCCGTAAAACTCGGTAACAATTCTATTCTTTCGGTAATTGGAAAATGTGATGTAACTTTACGTGTCAATGGAAGGACTCATGTAATTTCAGATGTATATCTAGTACCAGAATTAACGAGTAACTTGGTAAGCTTGGGACAACTTGTACAAAAAGGCTGCAAGATTTTGATACATCATGAAGTATGCAAGCTTTATCACCCGGAGTTAGGGCTGGTTATGCAAGCAAAAATTACGAAAAATAAATTGTTCAAGATTTTGGCCTCAAAAGGTAACTTGTTTACGGCTAAGAAATGTTTGAAAATAACAGCAATGGATGAGCTTAAACTTTGGCATCGAAGGTATGGGCACTTAAGTTACAAAGGTTTAAGAACTCTCAAATATCAGAATATGGTCAAAGGGATACCACATCTGAGCACCAACAAAGCTGAGAAATGTGTTAGCTATTTTGTTGGTAAACAACATCGTGAGAGTATCCCTAAACAAAGTTTGTGGCGTTCGTCAAGGAGGTTGCAGCTGGTACATTCTGATATATGTGAGCCAATTTCTCCAGCATCGAACTCCGACAAGAGATATATTCTTACTTTCATCGATGACTTTAGCAGAAAGATATGAATATATTTTTTGTCATTAAAGTCGGAAGCTTTTATATTCTTTACTCGATTCAAGATCCAGGTAGAGAAAGAGAGTGGAGAAACGCTAGCATGTCTACGAATGGACAGAGGCGGTGAATTCACTTCAAATGAGTTCACTGATTTTTGTGAGGAAGCCGGAATTAGCAGACAACTCACTACAGCTTTCACTCCGCAACAAAACGGAATTGCTGAGTGCAAGAACTGGATAATAATGAATATGGTACGGTGTATTTTGAATGATAAAGGAGTTCCTAAATATTTTTGGGCGGAAGCATCAAAATGGGCTATACATGTCTTGAATCAAAGTCCAACTTCCATGACACAAGGAAAAACACCTGAAGAAATGTGGAGTGGAATAAAGCCTAGAGTTGATTACTTTAGAATTTTTGGTTGTATCGCTCATGTCCATGTTCCATATCAGAAAATAAAAAAACTTGATGATAAAAGCAACATATGTGTGCTTATTGGAGTAAGCAGCGAATCCAAGGGTTATCGCCTATACAACCCAAAAACAAAAAAGGTCATTACAAGTAGGGATGTGATTTTCGAAGAAGAGAAAAGCTGGGATTGGGGACATAAAACAAAAGAATCAGAGGCTGAGAAATTAATCTGGGAGGATAGAGAAACCGAAGCTGAGGAGAATGTTGAAGAAGTGACTCATGAGCCTGAAACAGAGCAAATAAATGAAGAAGAAGAAATTTTGAATCCAGCAGAATCTCTTAGGCCTCTGACAATCAGAAGAAGACCAACTTATTTGCAAGATTACGAGACCGGATGGGAGGAAGAAGAAGAAGTTTCGGGTCTTGTAATGTTTATGTCAAGCGATGATCCTGTAACATTCAATGAAGCTATTTAGGAAGAAAAATGGGTTAATGCTATGATGACAGAGTTGGAGTCAATAGAAAAGAACGGAACTTGGTTTCTCACAAATCTTCCAAGTGGAGCAAAGAGAATTGGTGTTAAATGGCTTTATAAAACCAAGCTCAACGAGAAGGGAGAGGTTGAAAAATACAAAGCTCGATTGGTGGTCAAAGGCTATGCGCAAGAAGAATGAGTAGATTACAGTGAAGTCTTTGCTCCTGTGGCGCGTTGGGATACTATTTGTACGATGCTAGCTGTAGCAGCTCAAAAGAATTGGTGTGTTTATCAGTTAGACGTAAAGATTCTTTACGGCGAACTAACAGAAGATGTGTTTGTAGATCAACCGCAAGGATACATAAAGGAAGGAGAAGAACAAAAGGTTTACAAGTTGGTGAAGGCTTTATATGGTTTAAAACAAGCCCCAAGAGCTTGGTACAGTAAAATTGAGGCATACTTTGTTAGAGAAGGATTTCAAAGGTGTGAGCATGAGTACACACTATTCGTGAAAACCGATGGAGGTAACAAGATTATTATTGTTAGTCTTTATGTAGATGATTTAATCTTCACAGGAAAATGATGAAAATATGCTTGAGGAGTTTAAATTATCGATGAAAAATGATTTTGAGATGACTGATTTGGGGAAAATGAAGTATTTTTGGGTGTTGAGGTGACACGGGATGGTGATGGAATCTTCATCCATCAAAAGAAATATGCTGGAGATATTCTTGAAAGGTTTAATCTACATAACAGAAATGATGTCAAGAATCCTATTGTGCCCGGAGTGAAGTTATCAAAAGATAGTGATGCTAAGAGAGTTGATTGCACAATATATAAACAACTCATTGGAAGTTTAATGTATATCACGACGACAAGGCCTGATCTGATGTTTGTGGTTTGTCTATTGAGCAGATACATATCTGATCCTAGAGAGGAACATATGCAAGCAGCAAAGCGTGTGCTAAGGTACATAAGAGGAACGACTGGATTCGGTGTGTTTTACAAAAAGGGAATGTTGAAGGAGTTGAGTGTCTATACTGATAGTGATTATGCTGGAGACATTGATAATAGACGAAGCACAAGTGGATATGCTTTCTTATTGAGTGGAGGAGCAGTTTCTTGGGCTTCAAAGAAACAACCGGTAGTCACTCTATCCACCACTGAAGCTGAGTTCATAGCTGCATCATTTTGTGCTTGTCAATGTATTTGGATGAGAAGGATTTTAGAAGAAACTGGTATGATGCAGTCAGGTTGCACTACGATTATGTGTGATAACAACTCAACAATTAAACTATCAAAGAACCTTGTTCTTCATGATCGTAGCAAGCATATTGATGTTAGGTTCTATTTTTTGAGGGATCTTGTTAAAGATGAAATTGTGAAATTGGTTAATTGTGGTACCAATGATTAGGTTGCAGACATATTGACTAAACCTTTGAAGTTGGAAGCTTTTGTTCGATTAAGAGAGAAACTTGGAGTTTGCGAGAAGATAAACTGAAGCTATTGCTTTCAGTTTAGGGGAAGCAATGTTAGGAATTTAATGTTTTATTTGAGGGATCCAATAGTGCATCTACTAGCAAAGGACACGGCGGAGATGCATCTACCAGCATAATAAGTGTTAGGACTTTAATGCTTTATTTGGTCAAGATAGGAGTTACACTCCACTTCAAGTTTGTGTCATTTAATTGTGTTTCCATTTTTTATTGTCCTTTCAGTTTCTCTTCTTAGGTGTCAGTTTCATTTTGTGTACTGACTATTTAATAGTCATTTATATTACCTAATAAAATCATCGAAGCTTTTCATAGCTTTTGTCTGAGATTTATTCATCTGAAATCGACATTTTATTTGAAATTTATTATTTTTCGATCAAATTCTTCTGCAATTGTCAACCGTTCGTATTTGTTTTTGTTTTTGTATACTTATCGATTGTTTATTGATTCAAATGTGATTTTTTGTCTGTTATTTATGGTATTTTTATTTGTCTCGAATATTTTGTTATTGTTTTTTATAATTATATGATTGTTTTAGTTATGTTAATTTTTTGATTTCATACGTTCATGTAAATGTTTTGAAAATTATATGAAAATAATGATTATCTAGATTAACATATTTGAGTGCGAAATTATGTGTTAAGTGGTTGTGAAAATATGTTATAGGTGGTTGTGTAAAAATAGTGTGAAATTACGTTATGATTGGTCACGTAAAATGTTATGGAATTATGTTATAGGTGATTGCGTAAAAGGATTGCAAAAATACGTTCTATTAGACACTGCATTGAGTTGCGAAATTTAGAACATTTTTTGTTGAAACATAAAAAATAAAAAATAAATAACAACAAAAACATACAAAAAATAAAAACTAATAACAACTAAAAGTAAATAACAACAAAAGGAAGAATAGTTTTCTTCAAACTTTTTTTTCGTATTCTTCTTCTTCTTTTTCATATTCTTTTTCTACCGTACTAAATTCATCTTTTTCTCTCCACGAACATGGCAATGGTCTTTATTTTGGCCATCTTCATCTCTAGAATATCCAAAACATTATGGGAAATTTTTTATTAAAAAAGACGAAATTTCATCATGAGACGAAGATAAAGATTATTCTTATATGGTTGTCATTTTCAAGTTTTTTGTCGTTCAAGTGAACTATCAACTGATGATAAATCAGCATACTTGTTGAAACTGAAGTCATTATATAAGAGTAGATAATAATTATAGTAGCCATTTTGAAATAACCACATGTTTTATGTGAAAGTCTAATGAAGTGCAAATTGAGTTTATAGCAAAAAGTTTAAAATCACACACTCGGTAATTAAAGTTTGGTTCTTTTTCTTGTGACCTAATTGTTGTAATTATTCCCACATTGATAATGATGCATCTACTTTGTTAAATAAAAAAATTAACTATCCTATAAAAAAATCATTAATAAGTTTAAATATTGATATGATAAAATATATGGGAAAATGATATTTTATATTTATATTAACAGTTTGGAATTAGACATTTTTTAGCTATGAAAGTAAACTTATGATTGTTAGGTGCGAAATTACGTTATAATAGATTGCAAAAACATAGAGTTGTATTGAAAGAATACTAGTGTCATTGGTTGCGAACTTACATTATTTTGCGCAATTACATTTTAATTGGTTGTGAAATCAAAACTTTTCCTGACGTAAATGTACATTTTTTATAAAATTATACAATAACAATTGGGGGTGTGAAATTATGGTTTAATTGATTACGGAATTACGTTATAAACGGTTGTAGTTGTGAGATAATAATATATGAATAAATAATAAAATAAAATTATTACTATAAAAAGTGTAGTTTGGAGATATACAACGTTAAAAATCATAGTTAACAAACTAAATGTTGTATGCTCTTATTTTTATGCGAGATCTTATTTTTTGGAAGTAATATATTTTTTTGAATGGTTTTATTATAGGTTAATTTTTGTTTATTGGTTTTGAGCACGATAATTAAGATTAACATTAATATGTTCCTTGGTTTTTGTTTCCATTTTTTTAATTCGTTTAATAACTTCTTCGTCTGGATCCAAATGTTATGACTACAAAAATAAAAAGACATAAAAGTTTGTTTGGCTGCGTAATTATGTGTAATCATGTTGTAAAAATATATTTTTAGATGAGTTAACATGGTTGCCTAATTATGAGTAACTTGATTGCGTAATTTCGAGTAACTTTGGTGCGAATTTGTTTTTTAGTTAACGAAAGTACATGTTATAATAAATTATTCAATAGTGAAAAAGATAAAAAATCATCCAGAACTTTTAAACAAGTGCACAAATAGTTCATAGGTTACTAATTATATTTTTTGTTGTGTAAAAATGTATACAAATCATCATAACCAAATACAAATAATTTTTACCTCAAACATATAATTACGAAGACAGCAATGGAAAAATTAAAGACAAACGAGAGTAATTTCATCGTGAAAACTAGATTTAGTAATTGCTTTGTGTTGAAATTCTTCAAAATTCAGTGAAATTTGTTGCAATAATTATTAATATGAGGGATTTGAGGATTTCTATTTAAAAAAAAAATCGTAAGCTTGAATAAAGTAAAGCTTTTTGTTTTTGTTTTTATATCTGATGAGTATTGTTAGAATTTTTTATGTAGTACATGGTTATGAGTAAACTTATGGGTTGTTAATCGTAGTTTAATTGGTAACTCGGTTGTTATTAGTAACTTATCCTTTTATTGGTGTAATTTTTATTTATTGAGGTATAAATATTTTGATTAATTAAAAATTATAAGAAAATTTTATTAAATATATTTTTCTCTTTATTAGTTATATATCATATTTATTTTATATGATATTATATTTTTATTAATTAATGATTTTTTTTATTAATAAGATCTTAATAACTATTAATATTTTTTAATAAGATTATATTTATTCTATCTTTTATATTTAGTCGAACGTTTTCAATCCTTTCATGAGCCATATACCATATAATTTACGCATTTATGAGTATCCTCATTTATCCTTGCGAAAGTCTTGAGAAATGACTAACTAAATATATTTCTTTTTTTAGATTTTTTTTATATCTCCTTGTAAGTATTTGACGAAGCTTGGAAGATTGCTTAGTGATTGAAGTTGAATGCCCATTCTTAAAATATACCAAATTGTATTATAATAATTTTTGGTTAGACTCTTAAAAGTTTCAAAATACATTTATAGATGAATTTATTTTCCTATATCTAAACTAACTTTGAATACGTCTTCATATTAGTTCGCGTTATCCTTGATTATGCCTAATTAAAACATCATTCGCTTGTCAAAATCTTCATTGAGGGTAAAAATATATATTTTGTCGAAGGTAAAAAAAGTACAACTAGTAAGTAACATGGTACTGGCGATATTAGAACATTGTATAGAATAAAAAAACTTCATTTTTGCTTAAAATTGCTTTGATATACATCAACGTGTTTGAGATTTCTTATTGTCGATGATGGGTCCATAGATTCCCAGTTATTGTCAATGAGAGGTCTTTAGACTCGCTATCATTATTGGTGATGGGTTTTTAAACTCTTTAAAGTGCCGAGGACTACATTTTTAAACATCTATTCAGACTTATCTTTTTCATTTGCTTTGTCGGGTGTCAAAACCAAATATGGTTTATTAAGCTATATCCCTTTAAAACGTTAATAGATTATGTTATTTATCTAAAAAAATAGCAAAGTATGAGTTGGTTCAAAAACTAAAAGCGTAGGTTAATTTTATATTAATCAAGTCTGAATATATAGTTTAATTAATTTGGCTCAAAAACCTGATTTTATTAAAGTTCAACTTGTAAGCCTCATTGATTTTGATATTATTTTTCGGTTTGTAAGCTTGCTACACATCGGTTTTCAGCTCGTAAGTTTAATGTGTATTTTATTAGTCTATTATATAGTTAAAAACAAACAATATAACAAAAAACTTGGCTTTGTTGATTATATGTTTTATATGTTGCAAACTCGTTTATATAAACATTTGAAGCTGATGACATAGATTTGATTCTTGGTCGCCCCAAAAACATTATTAGCTTTAGAGTGAAACCAAAATATCTCTCAAATACGTGGACCTCTCAATACTATATACAATATCTTCTGGCGGTAAAGATATTTGTCTGTCACACCCGGAGCACTCATCCGGTTATTGCAAGCCATAGTATTATAAAATTATATTTTGTTTTGTGTACTTTTCCCCTAAGCTTTACTTTATTTATATTATAGTGTTCATTGATGGGTGATACTAAATATTTAAAAATTATCCATAACACATTTTTTTCACACTCGTACGCCATTTTTTTCCATCATATAATATTTATATTTTATTTATATTATAGGGTTCATCCATGTATGTTTCCAAAAGGGATTCACATATGAGAGAAGGTATTGACTCCCAAATCATTAAATGAAGATGAAATTTTTACTATATCCGGAAGTGCTAATGAAAAAATATATTATTCTAGACTAACTAAGGTTGTTCTTACGTGTATATTTTTACAGACATCCTGAGTATTGAAGCCTACTCATTAAGGTAATTTTTGTTTATGGCTAAGGCATAAACCTATTTGCATAGTTGTGTTATGGTTGGGATATCCATCAATGCTCTAGTTCAAAAGGATGGTACATATTAGTGCTCTTGTTAGAAGCTTATCTTACGTTGGTGATCTGGAGCATAAGCTTTATCGCATATTCAAATTTGCTATTACATAAACATAATAATACTAAAATTAAGATGGTATCATAATTGATTAACAATAAGGTGTATTTTTAAAACTTACACGCTCACCAAAGTAGGAAAACTCACACATGTGGTACATAAAAAATAAGATAAAGTGTAAAGTTTACAAATTCGAAACTTATTAAATAGTCTTCAAGAGATATCAATTTCAGGTGCTCTACATTTCATGGGTGTGGCAGAGAATGTCCATATGCATATAGTAACTTGTAATTTTATGGATTGACTTTAGCAGTTATTGAGTAGGCTCATTTTCAGAACTTTTTATTTTATTGTGAATGAAGACCCTTTTTAGTAATTAATCATCTACGTAAAAATCACAAAAACAAATATTGTAATCATACTCACTTCGTAGTAATGTTATCAGTTCTTTATACGAAGATAACTCTTGATTTGATTTTCTTCTATCAGGTCAAGTTTGACTATATGGCTGCCCATATTTGTGACTTCATCATAGTTGGTGATTCTAAAAAGGGCATACATAATTTTAATGGTAATAAAACTTCCACCTTATATACAAAAGAAAATGAGGTATCCCATGTTGTGCTTTTTGGGGTGGTTTAATATGACCATATAAATTTTATAAGTGCATCTCGACACTTCCCAACATAACCTTTAAAGTGGCCACATATTTCTTCCACTAGATTATAGTTATTTACTTCAACTTGTCATTTAGTTTGGTGATGAAATGGTACTGGTAAGTTTTATCGAAACCCTATTATTTGGCAGTATAATGGTAGCTATGAGTTATAGAACCACAATCTACTAATAAATTTTATGACTATTAGGACTCCTTACATACAATAAATATTTAGTATGAATAAGTAAATGAATTTATTGACTCGTGTATTCGATAATGGATTTGTCTCCACCCATTTAGAAAAGTATTGTACTAACATCATAAAGTATTTTTTACTATTGATGATTTTGAAATAGTTCTTACTATATCCTGCCTCATTTGTCGAAGAGAACCACTTTAGAAATCGATTCTAAGGGTAATAATGAGACTTGAATTAAGTTTACAAATTGTTGGCATGTATCAAAATGTTGCACATATGCCTTAACATCTGTATGTATTATTGGCCAATACTATCTTTATAATAAGATTAATATATGGATAATTTGTACCCATGATGAGCTTATCATTCTCTCTCTTGAAGTTTTATGATGAAGAAGGCATATTATTCTTAGACAATGCATTTAAGAAGGGTTATGGTTATCCATTGATGATACAACATAATGACAAACAATACACAATGAGCATATTATCTCATGATAAATCTAATATTATTTGTTTTATGAAAGTCTCCAATCTCTGAGGTATGACCTAATCTAGGTTTGTCAGTCTGGTGGTTCACCAATAACCATAAATTTTAATGCTCATTTAGAGAGCTCTACTTATTTATGCGGGAATATGATTTATTTCTCTTATAGGGCTACCCATATGGTGGATTCAATATTTCTACATGAGATAAGGGAATCAATCTGTTGTGTTTTCTGTCATTGGGTGATTGTTAGTACTGGATTTGTTTTAAAATTTAGGGTTTTGACTAGTAACTTATTTAAATATATGATAAGGGTGTATTTCTTTGCTCGACTTTCTCATGAGCATGATTGACCAGTAAATGTAAGTATTGAGAACTTTTAAATTTCATAATATATATAGGTTAGACAAAGTCTTATTGTTTTTTCTTTGTATTCAAACTCGAGTTTGAGGCAAAATCTATAATTTTGATTGATGAATATAAAGGGTCTATTGAATAAAATATTAATTGTACCTCTTTTTTGGAGCCCATATTGTGTGAGTTGTTTTCTAGTTCAAACTATCCACATAGGTTGGGGATTACCATTAGAATGAGCTATTTTTATGTGTAAAATAAAATGAAGAAGTTTGCTAAATCTTGGGATTTAATGTCAAACATTGGTTTGAATCTAATGTTGAAATATCCAAGCCATACTAACGTCATGTTTTTCTACCAAATGTATTGGGCTTTTGGAGAATCTTCCGCAGAGAGAATGATGTTTTGAAAATAATTGTATGGACTTAAAACGATAGCTTTTTTTCCTAGCAATCGCCATAAGACCTAATGCTAGTTTATTTTGTTATAAATACCAAGTATTAGTATCGAGAATATATATACTTATATGGTAAATAACTATACATGCGCCTTATTATTCCATGATTAGAATAACACTAGCATCATGGTTAGATAATGCTAATATAAACAAAGAGTATCACTTGAGTTTGGTTGTGTCAACATTTTGGAAGAGACCAAGTGTTCTTTGAATTTTTACGAATTCGTCCTCACATTATAGGGTTTAGTTGAACCATCTTACCCACTTCAGGATTTGGATTATATGACCCCCCTCGTATGAGGATCCATAAATGAATTGATTTAGTGTAACCAACTCCTGTTATAATATGGACCTTTTTTATGTTTATTGGCGTTCTATAAATGTTAGATTGGATAACTATTCTGGGTATGATTATATTATTTTCTTATTAAATATATATATTAAGAATTTATAAATTCAAATTTTAATTTATTGGCAAAGGTTTCTGAAAGTTCTTTCAAGGCTGTTTAGGTGGTTCTTGTTGTATTTGCTTGTGATCAACCTACTGTTGATATATACTTGTACATTTATTCAGATTTGGTTAGAAAATGTATTGTTTACTAATCTTTGATATGTTGCACCTTCATTTGTAAGACCAAAATACATTACCTTCTAATTGTGTAACCATCATTCAACTGTGAAGGTGTGGGTTTTTTATAGTCCATATAAAATGTAATATAGTTATACAATGAATATGCATACATAAATAATAGAATATTATTTATCGAAGTGGTATTTACTAATATATCGATACGTATGACCATAATTGGTATTTTGGTATGCTTAACTGAGTTCAATAGATTCTATGAACATGCGCCCTTTTTTTAATTTTTTTTACCAAAATCGATTTACAATCCAGACATGATAAACAACTTATATGATATGGCCAATTTAGTTTACTCGATTGGCTTTAATTATAATGGTTTAACTTTTTCATCAAAAAAGGTTTTTGTTTTTGTTCTATCGGCCTACAATTGTTGTTTATAGACAACTCGTGACACACTATCAAAATTGATATTACGGTTACATCATGTGTATACCAAGGAAATATATCAAATTTCTTGTATAAAAAAGGTTAGTAAATCAGTTTGGATGACCCTTTATTAGTTATGACCAATAAATATATATTTTTGCTAAAAATGTTGTTTTTTCCACCATTTAATGGTTCCATTATATGAGGTGCCTCTCTACGATCATCAATATAGTCTAATATTACGGGGGCAACTAATTGATGTTGCAAATAATAGAAGTAATGTAACATTATCTAGCTACGGATTGGCTGCTGCAAATTACTCTAGTCCTTATATCGATGACATATCAAAATCACTAATGCATAGTAGATACAATGGTGTACATATGGTTTAACCATAAGTGTCTGAAGATACTATTTTACGATAACGTAACATCTAACATCATGAAGAGGCACTGCAATTTATTTTTTACACTCTCGTTGTCATAGAGCGACCTTTAATTTTAGTTTACCAAATAGTAGGGTCTCGACTCCAACAGAACTAGTCAAATTTATTTTTAAATGCTAGTAGTGTCGTACTTTGGATTTGATCATTGATAATCTTGTTTAGGACAGTAATTGAATTTCATGTATAAATCATGATTCTCATGATCTATACTCTATCGACGAATAATGGTAATTATTGAATCTTTGTATTGTCCTATTACCCCTCTCTAATATTTATCCTAAAAATGATAGAAAGGTAAAAAGTCATGTAAAGTTGGGTCAGAGTTTGAATTATGTGATTAACTTCAAAATTAGGAATACGACACTTTTGAGAAGAAGTTTTAATTTCGAAAAAGGTGCCCCTCTAGTGATAGTTCATAATACGTACTTATTTGGATTGGGATCCAAATACTCATTGCATACTTCAAAGATGGTTAATATTTCTACCACTAAGGACTTCTCTTGAGGGGGTTCGACTATGGTGCTTGTGATTAATTTGCTGTATTATTTCTGGAAGAATTTAAATTTCATCCTTCCAAGTTTTTTTATTTCATTGTGTGATGAAATTTCTCATTATGTTATTTATATAACTTATTCAGATTTATTATTTCTATGGGGGTCCACATACATTATGGTTTTTGAAAGTGGATCATATATTTTGGTAGATTGTAGATGGTTGTTATTCTTAGTGAGTTTGGATTTTTTACGTTGAAACCTTTGGTGGGTGGAAAATATGAATCCCTTATGGATCTTTTATTTCCATTTTAGTTGTTTCTATTTTTGTGGAAGGATATTTTATATGACGATTCATAAACGTGTCTTCCTATTTGGACTAGAACAATAGTTAGGGGATCGACCGAGATATAAGTTATGTGATTTTAGGATATGCATTGTGTATTCTCACAGTATCCCATGCATGATTTTTCAGAATTTATTTAAAACTCGATATGGGATAAGATATGAATGAATGCCAGATCAATAAACTTTATAAAGGCTTCGACCAAGAAACCGAGAAAGATGCCCTACATGTATGCGACACACACAACGAGATGATCAATGGTTTTTATATTGTTTATTGTTTTAATGAACCTCTTTGTGTAGTCTGTTGTGATTTTTTAGGCTCATTACAATATATATATTAATAACCATCAGGCTAAAAATAAAAATACTGATAGCCACCCAAACTTTCAAGATTATCAAAAACCACATGCAACATAAAATCTTCCAACAGTACTCGTCGAGTATAAAAACACAAAAAACACAAACTTTCACATTCTTATTGATGCTCGTGAATCCTTTTATCTCAATATAAAATTATAACTTTCGAATCTCACAAACTAAATGTTATTGCAACAATTTTTATTGAATTCATAAGCATTTCAACATAAAGCAGCTACTAAACTAAGTTTTCACACATAAATTACTCTATTTCACATTAAGTTTTTCACTTGAAGTGTTCGTAAATAATATGCATAACCTAAAAATTGTTCGTGTTTGATTTTGATGATTCATATGTATTTTTACGCAACAAATAATACAATTACACATTATATTTTTTAGCAACCAAATCGCACATATTTACATTTGGAAACTAACAACCAATTTCCAAACCCACCTTCTATTTGCTCGTATTTTTTTATAAAAAAGTCTATCTACGCAATAAAAATGTTATTATGCAACAAATAGTAATGTAATTCCAAAACTGATTACAATATAATTTCCATCCCAAATTAGACTTGTATTTTTTTCACAACAATTTTCTTATGCAACCAAAATGAACATAATTTCGCATCCAAATAACAACACTTTATTTCATAACTTAAAAAATATCTAATGCCAAATTATTTAAGAAAAATAATACAAATAAAATATAAAAAACATATTGAATTAACAAAAAAACACAAAATACTTTAGTTTATATGTTTTATTCATAGGTTCTTCTCTTATGACCATATTTTTTACAATACTGATATTTTACTATATGAAGAAACTCTTCACCTTGGGATATAAGACGTTTTTTCTTAGATATTCCAGTTCTCATTTTCAAGCAAGGTGAAAGAACGACAGGTGATGGATTTGTGCTATAATCTTCACCAAAAGTAGATAAAGCTGGTATGCCAATGGTAATAAGTTTCCTTACAATAACTTGTACTGTAGCATGGCTCCATATATGTCGAATGATTCCCATAAATACTAAATATAAAAGCACAAGCATATGAACAATAGAAACATTAAAATTTTCAAATACCATAAGTGCATTTGTAATTCGTAAGATCAACAACTATAACCGGTTCCAATTCAACTTTAAACAATACTTTGGTAGACGGCTAAACAATCCATGTACGACATTTTCAACGTTGCTTTTAATATTTTTCTCAATATCAAGATACAACTCGCTCTTCTAACGTAAACGATCATAGTAGTGCGTTGACATATAGATCATACATATAATCCTAATTTTATCTAATAATTCTGAAATAGACAGGCTATGCAATGTTTTAATTTGATTGTTAAAAGACTTGTCTAGACTATAAGCTATATAACAATAATTTTTACATATAAAATACACACATTCGTAATTTTTAGAAGGGAGAAGGTAAGTATTTTTTATTACATTCTTTACAAAATTCATGCAAATGTAAACTGAATAAACTCTTAATGAGTGCATAAGCACATTTTTTCAAATTCTTGACCATCTTCATTCTTAAATCAATTAGTGTATGTCTCAATGCATGTTTCAGATGTTCAATAGGATGATAAAAATGGTATAATGGATATTACTGGAAAAATACCTAAAGAATATATAATGGTAATAAGTATCAACTGAATCAAGTAATTAGACAAACAATTATATAATTTGTAATTATGCAATAAAAAATAATAATTTGCAACCAATTTGCATATAATTACGTAACAAGTTATCACGTAACTATGCAACCCAAAAAGAATTTTGTATTTTCATAACATGAGACTAATTCCATAATATGAATCTAATTACACAACCCATATATACATAATTTCGCAATAGGTTAACACCTAGTTCTACAACAAAAATAGAATTATGTATTTATACATATTGTTATAAATAAACAAAAATAAACATACCATTATTACCATCATTAGCTATTATATAAAGTAAAACCCCTCGATGTATACATGTAAAAAATATGCCATTAATAAAGAGCATGTGACAGTAATAGTGAAAACCTTGAAGACAATCTCCATAAGTTATACAACATCATTTAAAAAAGTGGTTGTCTCCCTCACACTCCAACAGAAAATCACTTGTGACATCTAGACTATTTAAGATAATAAAATTTCTTTTTAACATGCTGAAGAAGTAATACTATATTTGTAAACTTCCTTTTTATATGTCTCTACAACAAGCCATAACATGTGATAATAACTATGTAAATCATAATCGGATTTAATAATGGATTGAATACTGTTTGGAGTAATATCACTTCTTGATCTAATACAGCCACATGTCTTGTTTGATATCAAATCGGACGTCAAATGATTTTTATTTTATATCAAGAAACCACGATAACACTTATGGTCACCAACTTAATTTTTTATAACCATATATCTATTTGACTGATCAATTGAAAGATAAAGCCTTCATGGACATTTTTTGCCCTATTTTTTCGAATATTGGACACTTAGTTTTTCTTTATGATTATAAATGAATTTATAATTAAATCCACGTTAGATAGGAAATCAAGAGAAAACAAGACATATAGATGTAACCCCACATTCAAATGCATGCCCTACACCTTAAATACCGTAAATCCAACTTATAATAGCAAGCTGTTTTTTCTTATGTTAAAAAAACGAACACCCGAACTAGTATCTGAAGATTATCTTCAACTATCAAATCAATATTATTAAATGATACTCTATCCAAATCAGTAGTATCCTGACCTAAGAGTCTAGTTTCAACAATTTCAATAATCTCAATAAAAATATCTTGACATTTATTGCAGCCATTCAATGCAACTAGTGATATAAAATCATTTTCACATCCTAAAAAACAGTTCTTATATTCATCAAATGAATAATTGAAGTTAAAACGACCCATGACCAGTCAACTCCACTTGTTTATTACGAAATCAACCATACTTTCATAGTTTTCAAAAATACTAAGTAGACGAACGAGAAACCTGATTATTTGCTACACAATAACCAATGACGATAATGCAAGCCTATATACAAATAAAAATTAAGTTCGTATTATTTTTTCATCCAACTTTCACATATTTTCGCAACTTAAAACAGAAAAAATAAATAAATAATTAATTATTACGTAACAAAAACACACATAATTTTGTAACAAAAGAACATTTACTAATTACGCAACAAACAATATATATAATTTCATAACCCAACACACTAACTAATTACGTAACAAAATTGAAGGTGGTTAAGCCACCCAACAACACTAACTAATGATGCAGCTAAAATGAACGTAATTGTGCAACAACACTTGCAAAATCAAAAATCCGCAAATTTGTTTTCTTGAAATTAATTTTTCAAATAAGTGTAAAAAATTACACGAAATTTTCAAAATAAAGGAATTGTTATAACTAAAACAATCATATAAATCATGAAAGAACAATACAATAATTTGACACAAAAAAAATAAAAATAAAAACAGAAAATAAAAAGCACTTGAACCGATAAATAATCGATAATTACATAAAAACAAAGAAAATTGATCGAAAGAATAACAAAGAAATGATCTCAAATTGTAGAGGAAAATAACCGAACATAAAAGAGAAACCTATAATCTAGCAAAAAAGAAAGAATATTAAAAAGATATCGTAAACATAAAACAATGGTATGTGTTAGTCAAAACTATATGGTTACCCATACTTTACTAAACCTTGATTTGATATTTGTAAATAATTTGATGTTTGGTTGCTATCAATAGATTACCACGCACATATATATACATAACAATATACAATCTTTTTATTTATTATAAAAAGCATAATATTAACAAATGTTTATTATATTTCATGTATAATAAAATTTGAATATACTATCTCAATCCCATTAGTTTTTCATTTTAGTTTAATTATCTCAATAAAAGTAAAATGATATAAATATTTTTTAGTGAATACTATTTTATATCATTATATTAAGAAAATATGAGTTAATATTTATATAATTTTTAAATACTTTTAAAAAGTATATTTTTCTAACATTTCAGCTGGAAAAAATATTCTAAAAATAATCATTTTTTAAATATAAAGATTTTACTATTTAATAACTAAAAAACTAAACGGTTAAAACCAGTAATACAATAATAAAATATTATAGGGGTAAACAACTCAAATAGTTATTTGACATGATAAAAAAAAGAAGTCTGATAATTATAATACTAGGCTTAATTACGTTAGCATAAACCATAAGACTTAAATATAGGTAGTGTGTCGTAGATTTAAGCCAATAGATATTTTACTCATTAGAAGTGTGGTAAGAAGGAAGTAGAGCAACGACTATGTGAACTTTCTTACACAAAGTATGCATAAAGACATACATAGAAAATTAATCATATAAGAAGGTTTAACGTGATTCGGATTGTGAAGAAATTCTAAATCCACAAGTAACAAACACAAATTATATATATAGAATAATGTTACAAGAAGACTTTCTCACGCGAAACTAAGCCAACTACTATTATTTTACTATAAATTTTATTCGATTACGTATTGCACTATGAATCTTATGGTATTTTTAAATGTTTAACTTATATTTCATTCTTTTTATCCTTTTTTAATATCACACAAGTTTTTATTTTATCCTAATAGAAAATGATTTTGCTTCAGCCGTTTCAAAAATGACTTCATACTTATTCTCCATTATATATAGAACCAATGATGAGTGAATTGTCCTCTAAACCTCACGTTAGTAGTTTACAACTTGCTCCCCTAAGTAGCTGAACAAAAACATTGTTGCATCACAACCATTCGTATGATCATACATTGCATCATGTAATGACACTGCCATTTTGACACATGCCATTGTACCAATGTACTATTATGCTCTATCTCCAAGCACACATAGATCAACGACTACATGATCAATGGTTGAGATAAATTCCTCAAGTTCAAAATCTTCAATATATTTAGTGAATACGTTTCTTTTGGAAACACTTATGAATATTTATAAATCTCCGACTACAATTTTATTGCACCTATCAGATCCAACATTAACATTAACACTTATTATCGAATAACCTTTGAATTCAAAATGGCATCTCTGCATCCAAGTTTTTTGTTTAGCGTCCAATGACATAGAGAGACAACAACAAAAAGAACCCTTAAGTTATCGGCTTACTCATATCTTCATCCCTTAAGCATTCAAATGAGTTACAATAGTCAATATTATCGTACACCTAATAATTCCCCATATAAGCTTATAAGAATCGAATATCCATTGGTCCAATGTTTGAAATACTCTTTAGATCCACCAATTTCATATGTCTATAAGACTTGCACATGCCTCATGTAGTTCATGAACTTTGAAACTGGTAATACCACTTGGTCAGAGCATCCTAGGGGTTTTCAACACTTAATTTTTTCCATCCTTACTTATTATTCCTTCATAACATTTAGGATAAAGTGCAACTTGATTTTTACATGTTTACTTTTCTCAAAAGAATTTTTGATTCTTTATTAAATTAAGACAACAAGTATTATCACACAACAAAGTCACATCTTATTTATACCAGTGATCTCACTTAAAAATCCTTTCAGCCACGTGAATTCCTTCATTGATTCAATAACAACCAAGTATCTGACTTTTGTAGATGACAATGCAACGACCCTTTAACAATATGATTTCCAGTTAACCACTTCTCCAAACAAAATAAATATAAACCAAATTTTACTTTTTTGTGTCAACACAAATCGCATAATAAGAGTCAACATACCTCCATCAATATGTCATCAACCATATACTTCTGATTATAACATAAACCAACGTCAGTCGAACCCTTCAAGTATCTCATGGACCCTTCAAATCTATTTATGTCATTTACAATTATTAATATGTCATCAACATACAACATCAATATGATATATCTCTCAATGCGTGTATCCCTATTACAATATACACAATTATCATGAAAACTTCTCACATACTTAATATACCTCATAAAATATCAAGTTTCCATTGGACTACCTCACGTATTGTTTTAGCCCATATAAACATTTATTAGACAAACACAATTTCTTTTTATTCCATTATGCAGATGGTCTTTTCAAGTTCTCCATGCATGAAGGAAATAATAGCATCGAGTTGATCTAACTCAAGATCTATTCAAGCAACAACTATCATCACAACCCTTATTAAGATTTGTTTCACAACCGGTAAGAATATTTCATTGAAATAAACACTCTCATTTTGATTGAATCCCATAACCATCATCCTTGATTTATATGTGAATAACCCAACTTCAATACTACATTGATTTCTCTTGAATATCCATTTACTCCCAACAAGCTTATGACCCTTTGACTGCTTCATAAGAATCAACACGCCCATATTCTTGATAGATCTCAATTCTCCCCTAATGGCTTCCAACCACTTTGGTTTATCACTTTTCTTCATAGCATCATGATAACTTTTAGGTTTAATAATATATCCCCGCATTATAATTAACAAAGCATAACCCATAATATCAGTAAATGATACCCATTTGTAGGTTTACTAGGTCTCTATTATTTGTCTCTTACCAGCTGATAATTGTAAAATTATATTGATTTTTATTATGAACATATGAAGGCTTTGAAATATAAAATTCTTGACACTTTTCAATATCATGCAACGTGTGAAATTCTTCTGCATGAGCCATATTAGTACAAAGTCTGAAATTATCTTTGGTAGAAACATCTTTAACTTGACTAACTTGCTTAGAACCATCATCAACTACATATCTATTCTGGAAAGTACTATGTTTGGTATGCACTGCTTTAACCAATGGCATCAACTCCTCACCGAATACCATATCTCGGTCAATCAAAGATTTTTGACTTTGAGGTTTCATGCATAATAAGCTATGCTATTTTAACCATATAACCAATTGGGTAAACACTTTAATGTTATAAGTTGAAGCTTATTTTGCTTCGCATATACATATGAAAACATACATAAACTCTCATATGTTCCACAATAAGTTTATAATAAGACATACTTCTTGTGAACATTTAAACGTTAGTGCCGTAAATGGACTTATGTTGATGATATATTAAGCTGTCGTTAAAGCAACTCACCATAAATTTTGGCTAATTCCACCTGTCAAAACCATACATATTACCATTTCTAATATGATTTAGTTTATTCGCCCACCAAACCCATTCATTTGGAGGAGTTACTCTTCATGGTTTAGTGTCTAGCAATGCCAAATTTAAAATAATAGCTTATGAATGCTTCATTCACATATTTTAAGCCGTGATCAATTCTCAAATTCTTCTATATCATTTGAGTCTTATTCTCCACCAAACTCTTATAGTATCTAAAAACATCAAACATTTTATCATTTGTAGTTAAAAGTATAACTCATGCTATTATGGAGTAATCATCAAACAAATATATAAAGTACATTGCACAATCCATGATGGTTTGCCTTGTCCCCTAAAAATATAAATGAACATATTTAAGAACATGACTATTGTATGATTCTTATGCATGAAATTAACCTCTTTTCGTCTACATAGCACATAACTTATGAGTCGTGATATCATCCAACAACCCTTATTTGATAAGCTCAATAATTATTTTCTCACCAACATACCCTAATTTCGGATGACAGAACTTGGTTGAATATCTCTATACACTAAATACACCCTGAACACTACATACCCTTAAATAAATAATACAGTAATATTCCTAAAGGATTACATGACTACTAGTTCGTCATGTAGACCATAAATCAGTCGTCTACACCATGTAATTAAACCCTTAATAATATAACATGCCGATAATAAACATATTTCGTTTAACATCGTGTATGTACCTCGTATTTTTATCACTCTCTCAAGTATTTTAGATAATTTGAGTCGAATGCTCTCCATCCTATTTACATCACATGGTTCATCATTTCCGAATTTGACCTTACCACTATCAAACAATCTCAAGTTTTTACCAAAATTTGTCAAAATTCATATTCAATGAAGATACCAAATCTAACAACCACTTGTCATTTTGCCTTCAAGTATAAGCAATTAGAATAAATGTATTCATAGTTATATGATACCATTCCACTATCTCTAGGTTCATGTTGTGAATAGTTATCACCCTTTCTCATTGCGGATATTTTATAATGATACGACCTTGCTCATTGCATATCCAATATCTCACGTAAAATCACTTACAAATATTTTTATTTGGATCAAGATCTATATTCATGACTAAATCTCCCATTACATACCTACCTATTACACTCATCATGGGATCCTCATATCCAATATTCATAATTATCTTCCATTGAAGATCATATGAGTTCAAAACGCTCTTTATTTCTGCCATCATTAGGGAATTATTGATGTAGGGTATAATATCAACAAAATACTCATACACTTTTGGCAGAAAACTTAAAAGGATTATTGATTAATACTTATCTTCTACGTTGAATCTAATTGCATTCAAATAAATAAAGATTCTATTAAAATTATCAAGATGTCTTCGGATTTTCTTGCCAATATCCATTTTTAGCATATATAATTGTTTATTGAGATATAATATGTTTATTAGGAACTTCTTTATGTAAATCGCTAACAACCGATTCCATATACCCAACGTCGTCGGTTCTTCCAATACCTCTCGAATCATCTCATCCCTCAATATCAAGACCATAGAGCATTATAGACCTTAGACAACACCCCGATATCAACTGTTTTCTTAATATTATCATCAATTATTGTACACAATTATTTTTGTACTAAAAAATCCATAGTTTTAATTATCAAAAGGTTAAAACATTATATATGTTGATTTTTTTAAGGATAAAACTTCATTAAATTCATTTTAGTGACTTTCTAAGGTTTACAAATAAGACCCAAATATTTAACCTCATAAAAAATAAACTTCATATTTTATTTTTGTATATCAATTCTAAGATAATATTGTTAAATATTTTTTACGCTCACCCCATTACTTGTTGGGTGAGTCATCTAAAATAATTATTCTGCTAGACAATAAAAATTGTGTGGTAATCATAATATTGGGTCTAATGGCGTTAGCCGAGACCTTATGGCTTAAGTTGTATGATTTGGAAGTATGTCTTAGATTTTGGATAACAAATGATTCACTAATTGTAAGTGTCACAAAGAGAAAGTAGAGTAACAATATGTGAACCCTCCAACATAAAGTATATATAATGACAAAAATATAAAACTAATCACATAAAACCAATTTAACGTAGTTCGAATTGTGAAGAAATTTTAAATCAATGGACAAAAAACACAAATTTTATATATTAAAAATGTTACCAAAAGAATCTCTTAAACAAAACTAACACAACCATTTTTATTTTGTTATAAAGCTCAATATTTATTTTATATCTTGCTTTTATCTCTCATAAATCAAGTAAGTTCTTTATTTTCCTCTTTAGCAAATGCTCTTGCTTCAGCCACTTAAGCAATGAATTCATACATTTTCTCCGTTATATATATAATAAGTGATGAGTGACCCATCCTCACAATCTCACCTTAGAATCTTACAGCTCGTTCCCCTAAACAACAAAATGGAAACGATGTTTAGCACAACTATTTGTATGGTCGTACACTGCATCATGTAGTGACACCACCATTCTGACACATGAAGTTACACCATTATTATTATGCTTCATGTTCAAACATGTCTAAATCAATGGCTATATGATCGATAGTTAAAATAAATTCATCAATTTCATATTTTTCAACCTATTTAGTGAATTAGTTTCTTTTAGTATATTTAAAATCCTTCAATAACGAAATTCGTATACTTCCTGGATCGAACAAGAATATTAACACTTATATATGGATAAGTTTACCCTTATATTCAAGAAGACGTCTTTGCACCTAAATATTTGGTTGAACATCCAACTACATAAAAAATAAACAACAACGACCGTTCTATTCTCAGCTTACTCAAATCTTCGAACTTTAAATATCCAGTTGATTTATAAGCATCATTTTCAACCTAAACATAACAAATATAAATATTTAACAAAATATATTTATTTATAATTTGGATTCAAATTAGCGAGATATGTCTTAACTCCAACAACGATTAATATATGTTATCCATCGTTTTATAAAATGTTAGATAATTTAGTGTAATTGGATGACTAGTCGACCAATGTAGTCATAATCTTTTATCTAACAAGTTGGAGAGTGCATAATAAATACTTCATATATGATATTGTGATTAACAGTGTCAAAGGAAGGTAGCCCCATACGTGTTCTAATGTTGGGTTTAAGCTGATGTTGCTATTATGAAAATTCAGTTGAAATTTGAATTTTCAAAATAGTCGTTTATTATCTCATTAGAATCAAAATCTATTTTGGATAATTAACTATTTCTACAATTGGAAACCTTATTTGGTCGAATTATATATATATATATATATATATATATTATTTTGGGTTCATAAATAGTAGATACAAGAACATCAATTCTTGTATTCAAAAGAATGTTCCGATTTTATCTGATTGATTGGGAGATCCATTAAAACATTTTAATATAAAATTGTTTTATACAAGGCTTCAAATATTATTTTGTATATCGAACATGTTTTACTACAAAAGATTAAAATATTATGTGTATGAATATTGAAATGACAAAAAAATATCCGTATAACATGATTCTCTGTTCTGAATAAATTATAAAATAGATTTGTTGTTATCTCTTACAAGAATACATTATCATGTATTAAAACATTAAAACAAGTAACATTACCAATATGATCATCAAGTTCAAAGTTGATAAACTATGGCATCATCGTGATGTAAGTTTTTCCATTTTGTTATAAAATGAGTCTTATTTATTGGTGTCTTAAGTTTAATTAGAAGTGTGTGGGTTCTAACAAGTGGTATTAGAGCCATTCCATAAAATTGAGTTCTTATATTTTCAAATTCTGAAATTGATGATATGTTTACACTATTAAATAACTGTTTATGTTGGTTCAAGCTGCAATGTTGTTTTAAGTTGGTTTTGAAATTGTAGTTAAAAAGTAAATTGATTGAAATATATTAAATACCTTCTTAACTACTATGTTGCATGCTGGTTTTGAGTTATTTTCATGCTTATAAATTAATATAGATGTGTATGCATATTAAGTTGGATTAAGAAACTATATTTTTTAGTTGCATTAATAAACTGCAGTTTTAAGTATACTATATATCCATCATGTATTTGCATCATTTGTCTACATGAAATAGAAAATAAAGTGAATTAAATAACGATCTGCTTCCATAGTTGTATGATGTAACATGTAATAACTGGAGATGTTGAAACATATGTGTCGTAATAATATTTGCACGAAAGGATTTTGAAATCCAATTTATATATTTAGTAACTGAGTTTGCATGCAATCTATTTACCGGTCAGCAAGTATTTGAAATGTTTTAAATGAATTTATTCTTTTCACGAATTTATTAGCATGTAATTAAAATATTGTTTTTACCTTTATGACTTTGTTAACATGAAATAAAAATAACCAATTTATGAAGTTTTTATACATGAAAATATTTTGAAATACAATAAAGTATATGTTATTTAAATAATAGTTGTTTGTAGTAACGAAATGCACTTCGTGTTTAAAATTATCTGAACAATCGCATGCATTATATTCGAAATACTTTTAAATATGGATAGCATGCAAATCTTTTAACTGTATAGTTATTTGAACAATTACTTACATGTAGTAAAAACATTATTTGACATGCAGTGATAAAAATCGTTTATGTTAATAATTCACGTGTAATTATAAATGTTTAAATAACATTTATTGCATTGATTCAATATTCATATAATAAAAGTTGAAATATATTTCAACATGAACGTTGTTACATGCAGTTATATATGCATGCAATTTAGTATTTTAATATATTTCCATTAATATCTTCCATTTTAGCAACTCATCCTACTATGTTTGAAATATATTATAATATAAGGTAAGTATAGATGTATGTATTATATATATAATATAATTTTGCATACAAAACAGTTTCACAAGTAATGCATGTATAATATATAACCGCAAGCTAATCATATATATTACATGTATAATATATGATTTTGGCTATATATATATATGTGGATGATGGTCTAGTTATGAAATTACAAGATGTTATTTATTGAATATTTTTATTACTAACAAGAATAATATTATCCATATGAGATTTGGTATAAAAAGCCATAAATACTGAGTTTTCTGATAGTCAGGATTGTATAACAATTGTAAGGCTCACTAAACCTAAAAGAATAAATTTTACGAATATAAATTTAAATTTATACTTAGACTTAGAGACATGATTCAAAATTCTTCAAATAAAAACTCAATTCAAGATAAAATGTACCATGTGGTACTACTTCTATACTTAAACTTTATGGACCATATAAAATCAAAAGAGCTAGAAACTAAGTCCTTTAGATATGTTTACAAATTTATTTAGTTGAAGGATCGAGAGATAAGATTGACTATCAGTTACGATATACTTATTGAGAATAATCCAAAGACTTTTAGTTGAAGCTTTGACATCAAGGTATGTTGCATTATGGAAAGAAGACATCCAAGATGAGATATATGTTATCGTGTATACTAATACATACAAATTAGCTGATTTACCTCATGGTTGCAAATTATTGGGAACTTATGGATATTTAAACTAGAAAATAAAAATAAATGGTACCATTAAAATGTACATAGCCAAATTGGTCACTAAGATTTTAGACAAAGATAAGGAATTGACTTATTGGATACATATGTTACAGTTGCTAGGATTTCACTATTAGATTGTTGATATTACTTGCATCTCTGTACAATCTTGTAGTTCATCAAATAGATGTGAAAACTACATTATTCAATGGTGATTTGGATGAAGGTGTTTATATGGGACAATCATAAAGGTTTTATATATCTGGTTATGAAAACAAGTTATGCAAGTTGAAGAAATCTTTGTATGGTATAAAACAATGACTAAAATACTGGAATAAAAAATATGATAATGTGGTATTGTCTAATTGATTTATTTTTTTATCAAGTAGACAAGTGTTTATATAGAAAATTTGATGCTTTTAAGTAAAACAGTTATGATTTATCTATATGCATGTTGATTTTTGGTACCGACCAAAACTAAGTTAATAAAACCAAAAACATATTGTCATCTAGTTTTGAGATGAATAACTTGGGGGAAGGTGGAATGATTCTTTGTATAAAGATCAAGCGAAAGAACAATATTATATCAATTTCTCAATCTCATTATATCGAGAAGATATTGAAATTATATATTTAAGATTGTTCTTGGTTAGCACTTTTGTAGATGAAATATGAGTTTGTGGCATTGACACTAACTAGTAAAAAAGTCGAGTGGCTAAAAAATCTGATATATGAAATTCTATTGTGGCCCAAACAAATGTTACCTATACCATTTAAATGTGATAGTGAAACTGCTTTTGCCACTTTCTGATGAACAAGTTCACAAAGGTATGTCTCTACACTAAGATGTTAGGCACACCATGATTTGTAAACGCATCACACATGGTGTTATATCTCTGGAGTTTGTGAAAACTCAGTATAATTAGACGGATGATTTAACAAAAGGGTTAAGTCAAGATTTTGTGCATAAATCGGATATTGGGATAAAATTAAAGTCCATATGAACTATCTCATGTTAAGGTACCCAATTCCCATATAATATGACATTATGTGTTGCATTCAATGTAAAAATCTTCACATCTAGAGATTGGAACACATAAGTAGCAACATCCCAATGTATGTGTTTAAACTTGCAAGTTGTGGAGGTTGAAGTTTATATTCTTAATAGTTCTTTTGAAAAATTACATATGCAAATGCGATAGTTAAATAGCTACCTATTTGAGCATGAAGTTTAGCCGTTTTATAAAGCTAGAATTTGGCTTTGATATGCTTAAGAAAGATAATGACACAAAACTAGTAAAAGATAATGTCAAGTAAAAACATATAAGAATGTAAATTTATGTGTGTATTGGATCCATACATTCATTATGAATAATAAAAGTTCAAACATTAATTATAAGTTAATATTTTAATATTTGAAATGTGTAATATACTAATATGAAATTTAATCGTCATGATATTTCATTTATGCATAATTTTTTTATTTGTTGTGGTTTTGTTTTAGGTATCATTAATTGCACTAAAATGTGAGAGAATTGTTAAATATTTTAGTGTGATTAGATTGACTAGTCGACCAATGTCGTCATGTTTTTTTATCGAACAAGTTAGAGAATGCAAAATGTATACTTGCTAGATAATATAATGATTAGCACGGTCAAAATGCGGTTTCCCACTGTATGGTCCAAAGCTTAGTTCAAACTAATATTGTTATTCTAAAAGATTCTTTTAAAATTCAAAATTTCAAAACACTTATTTATAATGTCATTTAAATTAAAACATGTTTTGGACACTTATACTATTTTTTGTTTGATAGAAATACATATTTTTCGGGATTAAAAAATAACAAATATTAAAACATTCATTTTATAAAAAATTATCGATTTTTTTAAACAACTAAAATATTCAATGTGAAATTATTCCATAATAGATTTTAAGGATGGACCTTGATCTTGGGATTATGGACCTTAAAACCTGGAATCAGGCGGCTGCCCTTAAGCATCTTATGTATATTATTAGTAATAATAATTTATCAATCTGGAGGGATTTGATTCAAATTGAAAAATAAAAACTTTTGGGACTTTGATCTTGGCTCATCTCCGTCTTGGGCTTGGAGAAAAATCTTACGCCTCGGCCCTCCGGCTTGTAATCTCTACAGAGTGGCTATCGGTAATGACCAGAACACATCCTTTTGGTATGACCCATGGGTTCTTACTTCCTCATTGGTTATGCATCACGACTCTAACATCATCACCAATTCTAGACTTGACAAATTTTTTAAAGTTTCAATCATTCGTGATGACCAATGGAACTGGCCATCCAATCTACGATCGACGTCTGCTAGGAACCGTGCAAACCTCACGGAAATAAACAACCTCATCCTCACTATCCCCCTCCCTTCATTAACACCTCTGATGTCCTCTTCTGGACTGTAAATGCTGAAATCTCCCATTCACTATTAAGGGTACTTATAATGCCATCCGTGCCACCGCCCCCATTGTTGGTTAGACTAATTTAGTTTGAAATAAATATAACATTACTCGTCACTCTTTTATCTCATGGCTTGCCATCTAGGGAAAACTCTATACTCACGACAAAATTCTGAGTTGGGGCATCAACACTTCATCGGTTTGTGTATTATGCACCTCTCACTCTGAAACTATCTCTCATCTCCTTTATGATTGTAGTTCCTCTAAGAGTCTCTGGAACTTTGCTAGTTCCAAGTTGGACTTCCCTATTACTGCCTCTTGCTGGCAATCTTGGATCCACGATGCATCAAATTGGTCTCACTCTCGAAACCGTCACATTTTGCGCACTTACTTTGACGCGATTATTTATCACGTCTGGAGGGAGAGAAAGTCAAGAATCTTTGAATCCTCTTCATCCATTGCCTCTCTAGTATCTAACCAAATTTTCTCTGACATTCGGTTTAGATTCCATGACACCAAGATATGCTGACCCTCCTAATCCCTATTACTAACTTACTGTTTTTTCTTTTCTTTTCTTTTGCAGCTTTTTAGGTACTGAAACTCACCGTTTTCCACCTCACTCGCTCTATGCCTACGTTGCTTTCGGCTTTTCCCATCCCATCGGTTTTCAATTTTGTTCAAAAAATTTGTCTTTCGATCCTGATGAGTTTTTGTTTGTTCAATGTATGACTTTTAATCTTTCGTCAGCAGTGCTTTTCTTCGTTTAACGCATCTACTTAGCTTGTTTTGATTTATGTACGATCATTATATTCTAAATATCTTGTATGAATTATTTTTTAATTTATTTAATATTTTATTAAAAAAAATAGTCCTCTGTCTCAACTATTTCCAACCTTTCCTTTTACTAAAGTATAAAAATATAGCGTTAAATCTACTAGTTGAATCGATAATAATGTTCACTACTATACTTATAATAGTAAATACATAAAAAGATGTGCGAACAATCTAAAATAGATCTAAAGAGTTTTAGATCAGAAAATTCATTCCGAAGTATAAAATAAGTGTCGGAAAATAGTATAATACTGTCGGTAGTTGAGATATAAAAAAAGGATTGCGAACTTGGTTGGTAAGTAGTCCAAACATAAATAAGAACCGTACCTATATTAATAAAACGGAAATTTTAGTCGCATATTAAGCGCTACAATCGAGTTTGCGCCTCTCTCGCTCTCTGCAAATTATTGCTGCTGCTTCTGCTCTCTTTCTCTCTCTCTCTAAAAAAGCTTAAAATTTCTCTCTCTATACATACACACAAATACACTTTATGTACGTATAGACGTAAATTTGCTAGTGGAAGGTAAATTGAGAGAGACTTAGCAGCTTGAGGAAGATGACGCTAACACATTCCATGAAAACGTCAGCAACCTGACTACTCTCTCCCTCTCTCTTCTTTCTCACTCTGCAATTTGCTTCTCAACTTCACCATTCGCGTGCCCCTCTTTTCACGCTCTTCTGTCAAATCTCTCTCTCTCTCTCTCTCTCTGTTTCTCTCTAGTCTAATCTTAAGCTTCTACGGTCTCTCATTTTTCAGTATCATCATCGATTCTTAATTGCACTCTCTCTCTTTCTCCTTCTCTCTCTATATCTATATCTGTAGCTTCTTTCATACAAGTAGAACTTGAAAAGGCATCGACCCACCGACGATTATGAAGTTTGGGTTTGGGTACTTGACGATTCAGTAGTAAGCTCTTTCTCTTATCCGAGTTTGTTTGGTTTTTAGAGGTCGTGTTCTTTTAAAACCTTGATTTCTTACTTTTCAATGTTCTCTATATACCCTTTGTTCATATGATAATGATAATGATTTATTTACAGAAGTAAGTAAAATCTGCTTGGTTGTTGAGATAATTTATGATTTTGGTTGGTTTGAATTCTTGATTATTTTTTTCATTTAATATTGAGTGGACATATCTTCTCTCTCCCACTTATCCAGATGCATAGATTTATAGAGATTAATTATTGATTGACTTATCATCTAGTGATAACAAGGTTTTTTATACAAACTTAAGGGTTAACTACTTTCTAACCGTATAGTTTATGTCTGGAGTGAGATGGTAAGATTCAGACATCTCAAGTTATATGGATGTTTGTAAGATTACTAATGTTTTGATCTGAACCTGGCTGTGTTGTGTCTCTTCACTTTTTGATATCTATAATACATTTGATGATGTCTAATGGTTGTTGGCTTTGTAAATTTGCTGCTAGTATTGTAGGTTGATTTAGTAGATTGCATCTTTTAGTTTGTTTGTGTTTAACTAGCCTTGTAATATGCAGAATTTGTGTTGAGAACGTTTTGAAGCTTGCATAGTAGCGCTTGAAATGATGATTTTTAATGGCCATTGTTATGTTTTCTTGTTTTGAAGTTGGTTGGATTCAGTTTTCTCTTTTAAGTTTTTATTGTCATGCCTTTTGTTTTGTTTTGCTACCTATGAAATGGCTTGTTTTGCTCATCGAATTGGTTATTGTAGTTTGGTATGGGATAAGTATCTCGAAAGCATGTGACTTATATTTGTATCGATTTTGGTTTCGTTTTTGTTTTAGTTTTAGTTTACAAACTGTGATTTGCTTATGGCAGGGTTTAGTATGAAGAGTTTAAGGAAATGGGCAACAGATGGAAATGAAAGATAGACAACGTTGGAGAGCTGAAGAGGACGCATTACTACGCTCGTACGTTAAACAATTCGGTCCAAGAGAATGGCACCTTGTATCACAGCGTATGAACACACCCCTCGACAGAGATGCTAAATCTTGTTTAGAAAGGTGGAAGAATTACCTCAAACCAGGCATCAAGAAAGGATCACTCACCGAAGAAGAGCAACGCCTTGTCATTCGTCTCCAAGCTAAACACGGAAATAAGTGGAAGAAAATCGCAGCCGAAGTTCCAGGTCGGACCGCTAAAAGACTAGGCAAGTGGTGGGAAGTTTTCAAAGAAAAACAACAACGAGAACAAAAAGAAAACAACAAGTCAACCATTAACCCAATAGACGAAAGCAAATACGATAGAATCCTTGAAAATTTTGCTGAAAAACTCGTGAAAGAACGTCCTATGGCTACATCGAATAGTAACTTTCTCCATGTCGAAGCAACTTCAAATCCACAGAATAACCCTTTACCACCTTGGCTTGCGACTTCCAACGGAGCATCAAATGTCAGGCCGGCATCGCCTTCCATAACCTTAAGCCTATGTCCCTCAACAGTGGCCGCAACTCCTCCAATCCCGTGGTTGCAATCATCTAGAGGACCGGAAAACAGCCCTCTTGTATTAGGCAATATGGCTCCCTCAGTCCCGGTCCCTAATTTGTTGGTATCGGAGCTTGTAGACTGCTGTAGAGAATTGGAGGACGGGCATCGTGCTTTAACCGAGCACAAGAAAGAGGCGGCTTGGAGGTTAAGAAGGCTAGAATTGCAACTTGAGTCTGAGAAAGCAAGTCGAAGGCGAGAGAAAACAGAAGAGATCGAGGCGAAGGTTAAAGCATTAAGGGAAGAGCAAAGAGTTGCTCTCGATAAAATCGAAGGGGAGTATAGAGAGCAGTTGGCTGGCTTAAGAAGAGATGCTGAAGCAAAAGAGCAGAAACTAGCTGAGCAATGGGCCGCAAAACATTCTCGTATTAGTCAGTTTCTGGAGCAAATGGGATGTAACCGATAAACGAATGCAAGGCATTGTCAATCTGGATTTTATGTTCGACGAGTTTCAGTTTTCTTTTCTCTGTTTGGTTATGTAATTTATCATTACTTTGATATGGCTATGCGAACTATTTTTCTATATGAATAAATAACTTTTCTGCGTTGGTTTTGCTGATTGTTGAACTAATAGGCCAGTTTCACCTTTGATGGAGTTTGGGTTTGAAGCTGAGCCAGTGGAGCTCCAGCAATGTTGAAGGTCCAAGCAGCTCGAGCTCTAATATTAGCTTCTAAAGTGTTTGAGCCAAGCTACTTCAGCATGATATGATTATATATTTTTGTATTGCATATCAGCGTATGAGTTTGTTTTTTCGGCAGATGAGGTTTATTTTGGGGTTGTATATTGTTTTAGGATCGGTTGGTTTGATGCGGTTGGAAGTTTTCATGTTTCTTTTTTGTTGGACTGTTTTGTTTCGGTTTCATACATGCGTGCAGAGTTGCCATGTCTGGTGTTGGGTCTTGAACTCTTGCTCAACTCTTTGATTTTGTTTTGTCGATCTGACTTGGTTCGTCATTTGCCCCAGTATTGAGATTTGCCGCTTGTTTTGTAATTGTATTCTATTGTATATCGTTGTTGTCGGTCCTTTTGAGATCTATTTTGACGGGTTTTGCGTCTACTTGATATTTGGAGGTTCGATCGCCGACTATTCTTGTTTATTTTCTTTGTTGCTTTAATCTTCATGAGTCTATTGTTGTTGGGTTGTTTTCGCTATCGTTTGTAAACTTTGTTTTGTTATTCATAGTCCTATGAAGATATGTCCCGAATATCCTGTAATTTATTTATTTGTCGTTTTTAAATTAAATTTTTTGTAAAAAAACATAATTTATTAAACTCTATAACATGGTTATTGATGACGTTTAAAAGTCAAACATGCCAAAAGGATTTTAGATGTGATGAAAAGATTGAAAAGTATTTTAGAAAGATAGGAAAACTATTCTAAAAAAAGAAAGTAATTTAATAGATTAAATTGAAGTGAAATCAGAGAAGTCTACTTTCGATACATCATTATTTTAAATTATATTGATATAAATAATTATTATTCGGATATTACATATAAAATATAGCTTTGTGACGATCCATTTATTTTTTAAGTTGGAGTATAATGAAATTAAATGATTAAACATAAGCTTGAATATAATATGTGGATAGTGTAATTTTTCAACCCTGGTCAAAATTAGTCATCTTCAGAATCTCGTTAAAATCAATCATCTTCAGCACATTGTTAAGATTTGTACTTTCAGAACCTCATCAAAATCAGTCATCTTCAGCATCTCGTCAAAATTAGTCATCTTCAACACCTCGTCAAAATCATGCATAACAAATTTTGGTAATATCTTAGCCTTACATATAAAAAATAATATGATTTCGATTTAATAACTTAGCTTAGATCTCGTCGATATGTTGATTTAAATTGTTTTGTCATAACTTCATTTTAATCTCAGAAACATACTTATTTTGGCGACATACTTATACTTTCTTTCTCATCACGAGGTTGGTATATATGTTTACTATTATGCTAGTGCACAATATGACTTTCTTGCGTAACCTTTAGGTCTTTCAACTGCATGCTCGGTCATCAACCGTAATCGTTAATTTGACTATTGCGTCAATATATGATATGACCTACTTGCGTAACCTTTCAATCTTTCAACATTAAGCTTGGTTCATCAACCATAATCGCTAATTTGACTATTACGTTATGACATAATATGACCTACACGCGTTACCTTTCGATTTTTCAACCTTAGGCTTTGTTCATCAACCATAATCGCTAATTTGACTATTAGGTCACGACACAATATGTCATACTTGCGTAACCTTTCAGTCTTTCAACCTTAGGCTTGGTTAATTAACAATAATCACTAACTCATAATAATATTAGACCCCCATTTATATAACTCTATTTCACTTGGCTTATAGCCTTTTTCAACCATAGACATGCAGATCACTTAGCTTATAGATTTTTTTGTCATGGAAATGGAGATCACATGGGATATAACTTTTTCTATCATGGAAATAAAGATGGATTGATTTTTTGAGGTCTTATTGCACGAATTTCTTTTGTTGATAACGGAATTTAGTTTATAGGCTCGTATAAGATCACGCACAATTTATTTTATATGCATATCAAAAGAAATAAAGCCTTTAAATATATGTAAAATGATAAATTATTTCCTCGAAAGGGGTAGCTGAGTTGGTGGAGTAAATGAGCTCGTGACCAACAAGTCATGATTAACGAGGCTTTAGCCTTAATTATTTTCTTCTTTTTTGACGATAATCTTCTTTTCCTTTACGAGTACGTACAATTACATCTCTGATCTTTCTATGGGCGTTGTTTTTCTTCTTTATTGAGGAAGCTATTCCGTATATAATAGATTTGATGAAACACAAAAACTTTATTCACCTTTGAAAATCATATGCATTGGTTAGTAGCCCTTGATGAAGGTCGGGATGAAAATCAATATTCTGGTCATCTTCCCCAAGAAAGAAATCCACATAAGCCAACATTAACCAAAAAAGACAAGTCACATTCATATAACCAAAAGATATAAGGTTCGTAAACAACAAGATCGAGAGCTACACTATATATATATGCCAAACTAGAGTAGAATATGAGCAAACTATACCGTAAGTTTTTAACAGAAGTTATTGGCACATAAAGAGTTTTAGAGCATGCATTTGATTCTGGTATTATATACGTGTTGGTTGTAAAATACTATGCTCATGCATTTTTTGAAGTACATGCACGGGTTCATCAATTACTTGTAAAGTTTCTTGATATCTTTCTAGATGAGTTACCTATTAGACTTCCTCCATTGCGAGATATTCAACATAAGATTAATTTAGGCCATAAAGCTAGATTGCCATACCAACCTCAGTACAAGAGGAGTCCCATTGAGCACGATGCACTTAAAAGACAGGTTGATGAGTTACTGACTAAAGGCTATATTCGAGAGAGCCTCAATCCATGTGCATTTCCAGTTTTGTTAATGTTAAAGAAGGATGATTTGATGAGAATGCGTGTAGAAATTTGGACAATCAACAAGATCATTATATGATATCATTCTATATTCATCAACCTGATGACTTATTGGATCAATTGAGTGGCGCCAAGGTGTTCACTAAGATGGATTTGAAAAACGGGTACAACCAGATTCATATCTAAATGGGAGATGAATGAAATACAACTTTTAAGGCTCAGGAAGGTTTGTTTGAGTAGATCGTTATGCCTTTTGGTATTCTTAATAACCCTAGTACTTTTATGAGGGTAATGAATTAAATATTTTGTCCATACATTTGGAAGTTCTTGGTTGTTTACTTTGATGAAATTTTGATTTATAGTAATAATGAAGACTTGCACCTTCAGCATCGGCGATAATTTATTCTTAATTCTAAGATGAAAAAAGCTATATAGAGTAATTACCAAGTGTTCTTTTATGACATATTATATCATATTCCGTGGGTATGTTGTTTTGAATGATGGTCTATCAGTTGATGAGTCATAAGTGGCAGTAGTTCGTGATTGGCCAATTCCTACCTTTATGTATGAAGTTCGTTCGTTTCATAGGCTGGTTTCATTCGGTTTGCAACTCATCTATAACTTCAGTACTATTAGGACACCCAATACAAACTATATAAGAGAAAACATATTATACTGGACTCCTGAAGTAATATCGGCGTTTAAAGAGATTACAATACGATTGACAATCGCACATATTCTAGTTTTACCAGATTTATCTAAGGGATTTGAGTTACATTATGATGCATCTGGATTGGGTATTAGGCTGAGCCAATGGGGAAGACATGTGGCTTATTTCACCAACAAGTTGAGTGGTTCTAAACTCAACTATAATACTTATGACGTGAAATTCTATATCGTGGTTCGGGTATTGAACTACTAGAATTTTTATCTCACTTATAATGATTTTATGTTATACAATGATGGAAATTCATCGAAGCACTTGCAAAGTCAAGATAAGCAATCTGCACGTCACGTTCGATGTAAAATATTCACGCAATACTTCACATTTTATATCAAATATACCATTGGGTAATTAATCGTGTAGCTGATACGTTGAGCAAGCAAAGTCCAATGATTTAGATGGAAGAATAGGTCACTGAATTTGAGTTGATGATGGACTTGTTGGCTACAAATCCTTATTTTGGTCCCATCTTAGAGGACGTTGAGACTGATATAAGACATGATTATTTTATGAGTAATGGCTACATGTTCAAAGGTAGTCTGTTATGTGTTTCTTTTATAAATTTACGACTTAAGATAGTTTAGGTTAGGAACAACGGGGGCATAATGATATAGATCATATTCTCAAATATGTATCTTATTAGCTTTATTGGCCCCATTTGAGGAGGGATGTTATTTGTTTTGTGGTTGAATGTAGTATTCATCAGATGGTGAAATGGACGACTTCTAATGTAGGTCTATATATACCATTTCCTATACAAGAGGGACCATGAAGGAGTGTGAGCTTGTATTTTGGTTCTGGATTGCTAAAGACACACACAGAGAGAGGTAATGATTCGGTTGTGGATGTCGTGTACGCTCTCAAATGAAATGGGACGACGCTCTACAATGATTGTCTTAAGCCATTTGGTGGTTACTAATTATTATTAGAATTTTATAATTTATAAACAATTAAACAATATTTGACACTATTAAAAGAGGACTTGAGGTGATGGTACTTCCCCCCTTAGTCATTCATCCCAATATGTGGGTGGAAGCCAAACACAACAATGGTTGTCTTTGCTCTGGTATAATTATTGTTTATGATGATTTTGGACGTGCTAGGACTAGAACAACCGTGGTTGGATTTGAATATCTAGGTGGGGATACAATTCGATTTCTAATCAAAGACTTGAAAGTTTTACTGGATAATGAGGTAATTTTTTGTTTTGTTTTGAATTTAATTATTAACCTTTTTATTATAAATTTTGTGATTATATGATTTTTTAAAATTATTGGTTTCAAGTTCTCAACCAATTTTTAAATCCATAACAGTAATTTAAATATCAATTTTTTTAACATAAGAGATAGATTTATTTATTTACGACACTTGATTTTCATCGATTTTATGTATTTTCATGATTGGGTTGAAATTCTTTCTAAGTGATATGAACTTGCTGGTAATACTTGCTCATTCCAATCTGGAATTAAAAACTCCGTTGACCCTTCTGCCGAAAGGAGGCTTCAAATGTCAAGGTTTTCTTTCTCTCCAATCTTGTCATTTTGGGTTAACTAATGTTCTCAATGGTACTCTCCTTTCGTCTTACCATATTTGTTCCTAGATGTAGAGATCTTGTTTATCCTTTTATAGTTATGGCGATGAACTGACATTCCTTACTCCTATTTGAAGATCGTTGATCAGAGTGGTCATTTGCAACATCCCTTTTGTGTCTAAAAGGGATTTATGCCAATTGGTGATGTTTTCGATCTGATCTCTTATCATGGAACTAGTGATGTTATTTTATTCTTCATCTCATTCTTCAACCTCGTCTTCAAGATATTAGATTTTGGATTTTATTTCCATTTGGAAAATAACATATACCCCTATATTATTCTTTTCACAATTCTTCCGCTACTTATTGAAAGTTTATGTTATTAATTATTAAAATATGATAATATAATTTTAATGGTACCATATTATTGTATTAATATTTTTGGTTATAACTTTTGTATGTAGTGTTTTTCAGTAAATTTGACATGGTAGTAACCAGTATAAATTTACAACCTAAAATTTGAATAATAGTTTTGGAAACTAGCATTATAAACCATTAACGTTAATTTCAAACCCATAAAAGATATACTACTCTCCGATATAGATCAATCAATTTAACTATTAGAGCTAAAATTAATTAATTAATCATGTTGACCATTATTTGTAGAGTTGGTGATAGGATAAAGTAGGAGTGTTTGTCATGAGCTTCTGAGGAAGTGCAATGCAGTGGTTCAACAATTTCCCAAAATAATGCATCAAAAGTACAAGGGGCTTCAGATGGCATTTAAAAATGATTTTACAGGCTTAAAGGAGATCAAATGGGACATAGCTTACAAATATATTGTAAGCATAGAGCTAATGAAATCTTGAGGGAGTACACCAAACATTTCATGGAAACAAAGTCCCAGTTATAAGATTTCCATGATCTGGTGGTCGTAGCAGCATTTAGGAAAAGAGTTCGAAAAGTTTATATTTTCTAATGAAATATTAAAGAAGAAATCTCTAAACTTTGGAAATCTGTTAGCTTAAGAGGATCGATATATCAAAGTAGATAAAGTCTTCAAAGCAAACAAAATAGAGGATATTGGTACTCCGACCACATGCCATTCGACCAACAAAGCAGACACAATGGAAGATATCAACACAAAAAGTGATACATCGAAGAACAACGGTGCTTTAAATTTGGCCATGCCGAGAACAAATCCGTCTGAGGATTATAAAGAAAATTCTAAAAGCGACTACGATACCAGCAGTAGAAAAAAAGTTAACTATTAAGCGAGAGGACCATTCACCTAGAGTTGGTTGAGAGGTTGGCAATAATTTACAAAAATACTAAGAATACAATCATGTACAATCTGCATGAATTGCATGCAACAAACAAAATTGAGACAAAAATAAATACTGTACGTTCTATGGCGATATTGGTCATTTTATTAGAGATTGTTTGCCTTTGCAGGATCAAGTCCAGACTTTAGTTGATGAGGAAAAACTCAATGAGTTTATAAATAAGAAACAAATAGAGTAATCAGGACAATGTTCTGGTGATATTAAAAATCAAGCCTCGGTTTCAGTCGAAGAAAAAAGGCCTTGGATACAAACTATATCATAGTGGATGAGGCAAAATAAGAAGAAGATTACTTGGACCAAGATCCAAATAGACAGATTATAAGAGTGATTGACGAAGAAGATCCATACTATGAAGTCTCCAAAAATCCATAGGTATGCATAATAGATCGAGATAGTATGTCAATGGCAGACATCCCATAACTATACCAAAATCCATATTCAAACATATCATTCTCGGATGATGATCTAAGAAGAGTGGCGTCCCCACAATTTTATGTAGTACTAATAGTGATGGAGATGACAAAAGTAGAAATCAAGAGGGTGAAGATTGATATTGACAGCTCGGCAAACATCTTATACAAAGGTACTTATGAAATAACGAGTGGAGCTCCGTTGCTAAACCCAACTATAAGAATCCTTACTGGCTTCATTGGAGCAAATGAATTTTTCATAAGGCAGCTAAATCTGGATGTTGCTTTAGGGAAGCAAGAGTTCTATAAAAATTTATAATGTCTTTAAATGGTGTTAGACGCATCATCTTGTTGTGATATGATATTAGGCCAATTTTGGCTCGACCATATGCATGACGTAGTGTGTGCGGTTCATAAGTTCGTAAGAGACTATATCAGTGACAAATTAGTCGTGATCATAGGAAATTAATGACATATAACGAATGTTATACAACATATATGGCATTAAAATCATAGCGGCCAAATGATGAAGGGTTGTCTTGGAAGGGATGGATGACCCTAGAAAAAGACCTCGGCTGATGTAGCCAAGGGAAGACATAGAAGATGTAGTAATGAAAATACGAAACAACTTGAAGTACGATCGGGATAGCTAAACTGATCTCAAGTATACAATTTTCTAATTATAAAACAATAACCTAAAAATACTTGCATTAATTACTTTGGACGTAACAAGAGTCTCGGCTACTTTAGATACTTCAGGTCCAGTTATCAATATTGAAAGCCAACTTTGTCGATGGAAACCTTACAATCTTAAGAATACTTTTCTTTTCTCTATGATGAAGTGGAAAGTGAAAAAATGCATCACAATCCTGTTTAAAGGATGCCTTGGCATCAAATAGTGTTTTGTATTTCATACTCCAAAATTAAGCTTCAACATAGACCTCACCAGGGCTTTACATATCTTTTAAATCCAAGGACACCTGACTCTAAAGTTGTAAGAGATATGGACACATGAATTGAATCCTTATTAAAGCTTGTTTCCATAATAATTTTTACAAAGACGACGACTAAGTAGTAGTTGAAGATGCATGAATCTAAGGAGTAATCAGCTTCTCGGCTATGAGATCCAAAGCTACATTACTTTAACCCAAAACAATTTATTTAATGGTACTGATAATATTTTAAAGAAATGTGAACGTTGACCAACGTCTTTTGCCTTTTACGGGCCATTTCATCATCTTTACCTTTTGCTTATTTGACAGGAGAATTGGATAGTCCTATTTTCTTATCAAGGTCGAGAGTTTTTACCACAAATGTCTTTACAAGCCTCTAAAATACTAATAATCTCAGCCTTTTTAGAAGCAACAAACACCTTCTCCAATCTTCAGTTCTTGACATTGATGCGAAATTCCATGGTGGAATATTTCCCAACCATTTTATCCTTCACAAGATTTTTTTTCACAACCCTTTTTTTCCGGATTGTTTCATGAATATTTTCTTTATAAAATAAGACTGCACAATAAAATCCTTATTAGGGAATGTACAGATGGAGAACCCTCCTAATACAGATATATCATCTTATTGTGGATAAACTGTTTATGAAACAAAATACAAGAGTAAAAAAAATAAAAAAATAGCTTAAATTTGTTGAGTGCATTCTAATCTCTGAATATCAAATGTCATCTTCACAATATGAAATGTAAAGGATAAAATATAAATAAAAAATCAAACAAATAAAACGTAAAACCAAAATAGAAAAAAAGATTGAGAATTGAGAAATTAATGCTTGGAAGCCCAACTTCGGCTAAGAGGAGGCTCTGCATATCCATATTTGGTCTCCAGTTTCTAGAGATAAAAATGAATTTATCATTCCATGCTTTTTTGTAAGTGAGAAGGTCATCAATAGTCTTAGAAAAAGATTCTATCACAAAATGGAAAAAAATACTGGTCTTTCGGCCAGAAAATTTATGAGCGGCGAGGAACTCACTAGCTGAGAAGTGACGATGAACACTCTTTAACAAAATTATCAATGACATAAGTAGAATCTAAGAGCTTAGAATAAGTTGACTTGGGCAGATTTTTATCTCCCAAAAAGTCAATAAAATTTACAGCAAGAGGGAACCGAAGCCCGTGATCAAGGCTAGAATTGAAGAAAACCACTTCATCGCCGCATACATCAAAATGATTTTCCATATTTATAAGAAGCCTAACTTGGATATCACGAGGAATTTCCCATCATAAGATTTCTGTAACATTCATTTAAGGTCATATACCGATAAGGATGACAATGAGGCCCCTCATTTGAACTTCATTTAAAGTTTAATATCATACCACTAGAGCATCTCAGAGAGTATTAGAGTCAACTGGAGCATTACTTCTTGCAACTGTAAGACTAATTCTTTCCATATCATAAAATGCAATGTGATAAGAGACATGAAGTGCAGCTTTAAACATTGTTTTTTATTAACTATAAATTTGTATTTCTAACGAGTTTGAGAACGATTAACGAGAAGTTTCATAAATATCCTCTTCATCATAACAATTAGGTCTATAGAATCCATTAATCTGATCATTGTGACTATTGGAAGCTTCATTTTATTCTCAACTTCTATCCATTTTTAAGTAAAATTAAAAGTTTTTATAACAAAAATAAAAAAATCATATTTTTTTAACAAAATCAAGAAAATCCAATGGCATAGGTAGAAGGAAAATAAATAGTTGAATAAGGAAATGAAAAACATAAATTAAAATATGAAGGGTATGGTATATATACCCAGAGGTATGATTTAATTAGAACCGCTGATATTTTCTATTCCATGGTTTGAATTAACTTACAGATCTAATGAAGATTGGATGGCGATGGCTGCAGAAGTTGAAGAGCATGCACACGTTTGGTTAAAATAGGCAACTTTCAACATGGGTAATTTTTTTCCAACCACTTGTGTTTTCATCCAAATAATAAAAAAACCCTCCAACTTAAAAAATCTGACTACTTACAAATTAAAGAAAATTTAAATATCATACCAACATATAATTCATTGTCTAAAAATACCCATCACAATATAACTTATGCCAAACAAACAAAGAAAACATCGGTTGACTAATAAAGACGTATATACTTTTAATCACCTTTTTGGCCATTATCTTTATGTTTTAACAAAGACTAGGGGCCAACTTAAGGATTTTCAATGCAAAAGTCAAAGTTAAAGAAATAAATCAAGTTCATCAGCATTCTTTAGAATGAGTCGAATAATTTTGAGGCTTGAATCATTAATCAAATAAGTGTTCACAATGTACATTGTGATTCTTTTATTCACAATGTACCTTGTGTTGATATTGTACCTTCTTGTATCATTGGTGATTCAAATATTCATAGTGATTCATATATATATTAACAGTCGGGTTATTGGTTCCATTAGGTCCATTATATTGAAATTTATAATAGGGAAAGGTATTTATTCCTGTATATAGAGACACTCATAGGGTTATATAAAAGAGAGCACTTAAATTTGTAACCTTCTTCTATCATAGTTTATTTGATAAAACTTATGGACGTAGACATTATTGTCAAACCATGTTAAATATTGTGCTCTTTTCTTTTAATTCATTTTATTCGGTTTTGTATATGAGTCATTTGTGACAGAAATTACATTTTGATTTCTAATAATATGGCATCATAGGCATAGGTTGTTGCAATTGAATGTTAACAATAACGTTTACATCAACAGAATACAAAATTGAAAGATTTGATAGAGGATCTATATTTGCGTTATAGAAGATTAATTTGAAATCTTGTTTGGTACTGCAACGGTTGTTAAAGGTTATGGAGAATAAATTACCAACGGAGATGAAAAAAGATAAGAAACAAGATCCTCAAGAAAGGGAACGATGTTGGATTTTAATGAGTGTAAAATATAATATTCTTCACGAGTATAATAAAGAGAAGATTGATGCGTAAGCTCTGAAGAAGTTATGAGAATTTTACTTAGAGAAATAAGTTGTGAACCGCTTATACTTGAAGAAACATTTTTATGATAGTAGGTTGAAAGAATATATGTCCATAAATGAACATCTTAATAATTTTAAATCAATTATTATGGATCTGGAGAATATCGATATCATAATCAATGATGAGGATCAAGCCTTATTTGTCTTGAGGTCGTTACCAATTTACTATGAGAATTTCATGGATACCATCATGTATAGTAAGGATAGGCTTATTACGACATATGTTAAATGTGTGCTGAAACCAAAAGATTTGAGACGATTGCAGTAAAAAAATTAGGCATAAGGGAAAAGTCTTATGACCAGAAAAATATTTATAAACAAGGTGAGTTCTGTAAAGAAGAAGAATTGGAGACGAGCCAAATTAAGAGCCAATAATTCAAGTTATGAATGCGGTGAGCAGGGTCATTATCGAAGAGATTGTGCAAAATTGAAAGGTAAGATGAGAAATCAAAAGGGGAATATTATGAACCTGGTCGAATGTGTCAATAATTCTAAAAATATTGACAATAGTGGGCTAAATGATATGTTATATGTGATTTCAGAATATTGGAAAAAATCTTGGATACTCGATATTGACGTTATATACCACATGCGTTACTTAAATTAGTGGTTTGATACTTAAAAACCAATACAATGAACTATTTATTTAGGGAATAATCACTCGTTACTTGTTGGTAGGATCGGTAACGTCGGGATCATATTGTTTGATGGTGTTATTAGAATTATGACGTGTTGACATGTTCTCGGGTTTAAGGGAAACCTGATATCTTTTGGAACACTAAACTCTCGGGGTTATAAGTATCATGCAACAAATGGTGAAATCAATGTGACAAAAAGGGCTTGATGGTGTGTATGGAAGAAAGTTTGCAAAATGGATTTATATTCTCCAATGTAGTGTTGTTTTGGGCGATAATACAGTAGTATTATCAGGTGATAATAATAAATTTCGACAGGATCAGAATCAGTTGCAGCATTAACGCCTTGCTCACATAAGTGAAAGAGGATCGACTATTTTAGGAAATATAGATTTGTTGAAAAGGTAAAAAGTAGAATTATTGAGATTTTATGAACACTATGTGTTTTTGGTAAATAAATTAGAGTGAAATTCAGCAAGTCGGTTGTAAGAAAGACTAAAGGGACAGTGGACTACATTCACTGAGACCATTGAATCCAAACAGAACTTCATCAACTAATAGAGCCAGATACTACATGATTTTGATCGATAATTATTCAAAGATGGTGTAGGTTTATTTTCTAAAAACCAAATATAGTCATATCTAACCTTTGTCAAATAGAAGATGCTGATCGAGAAGTAGACCGAGAGAAATATCAAACATATTAGGACAAATAATGGGTTAGAATTTTGCAGTCGTGAGTCCAACGAGTTCTATGATGCTGAGGGAATAGTGCATAAGCACACATGATCTAGAATACCACAATATAATGGCGTTGCATAAAAATTAAACATAATTTTTTGTACAAAACATGAAGCATGATCTTACATTCTGGTGCCGGACAAATTTTTGGGATAAAAATATCGATACGGAGTCTTACTTGGTCAATCATTCTCCATTAATGAATATTGATTATAAGATTATTTTTTGAGATTCGGCCTGGAATCGTCGACTAATTATGAACTGTTGATGGTGTTTGGTTGTTCTACGTACGCTCCTATGAGAGATGATAAACTTGATCCAAAAATAAATAAATGTAGATTTCTAGAATATGCTATTGGAGTGACGGGATATGGGTTATGGTTTACCGCTCCTAAGTTTCTATGTTTTCTCATATGTACGGATATAAATTTTAATAATTGTGTTTTGTTAGAAAGTCATAAGAATGTACGAGAGATGGTCGGATAAAGATCGGTTGTGAGCAAACAAATAGAACTTAAAGTGGAATCAGTTCTAATTAAGTCCAATAATTTAAAGAATTCTAAGTTAGATCCAAGATCATAAGGTGAAGCGTCAGTATTGAATGATAGTGACGATGTTATACCTAAACCAAACCAACAACCTTATAGCATAACAAGAAATTAAAAAATATTACCAATTGAGGGAAGAAGAATTCCTTTTTTCCCCAAGAAACCAATTCTTGCATTCTTGATTGAAATTTCTCCTTGATTGATCATTGAGCCCCAATGGAAACATATCCACGATGTTGATCCCCTTAATCAGCCTCATCAATCTGATCCCATCAAGAATCATCTCCATGATCTTTACCAAAACCAGCAGTTGAACCATCCTCAATCTGGAACCGTGACTCTTCAAGCAACTAATGATCAAGACTTTCATCTTCTCAGCAAAACCTATTATCTCATCTCAATACAATAATCCTTCTTCCACCCTCCCTTAAGATCTCAAATATAATATTGGTTTTGAACACCAATCAAACAATGAGTTGAATCAAACAACTCAGCCTCCGATGAAAACCTACTCAAATATAGTCAAAACTACTCCCACGACTCTGGTCCTCGAACATGTCAAAATTTAAAATCAAGAAGACTATATTTTTGTAGATTTCCAACAAAAATATTTATTAAACCTTGAATCCATGGCCAAGTACACACTCATATGGAAATTTTTGAACAGTATGCCACCAATAAATGAGATTCAAAAGTTTTTTTATTCTTCAAAATTCAAAAGGGCAAGTCAGTTTGGCTCTCTTGGACCCTCGCCACTTAATGATCGAACTGGATCTACATGAAGATATCAAATGTATTTGGAGAAGATCAGTATGGTCTGTGGGTAAATATATTATGCATATTCTTAAGTGGACAACCAATTTTCATCATAGAAGAGAATCCTCAATCTTTCCGATCTGGATCACTCTAAGAAACATTCCTAACTATCTATATAATCTAGATACAATCAGATCTTTAGAAAAATATATAGGGAATCCTATTAATACTCAGGTTATTTTTAAAAACCATGCCATGTACAACTACTATAAGGCATGGGTGGAAATAAACCTCTCAAAGCCACTTCAAGACAAAATCTGAGTTACCTTTGGCAATGAAGATAGATTTGGAGTCAAGGTTACCTATGACGACAAACCTTAGTACTACTCAACATGTTATAATATTAGTCACAACTCTAAATGTTGTAGAAAGTTAATTCAAGACACCCTAAAACCTGTTGAAAATCATCATCGTACCCAACCACCCAACATTAATGAACAACATAATTTTTTTGAAGTCTAGATTATCAAAATTAGATTTGTGATAGATAAGGACTCGTTTATCCCTATTCAATCAGAAACCAGAGAACCTCTCTTTCAAGATTCTACCTCAAACCAAGATCCTAAATATCTACATGACCTTAACAAATCCAATCTCAACAATCATCAACTCACATCCAACAAACCATACCTAACCCCCTCATTCGAGCCTATTCACATGGATAATTCTAACCCATCAAAAAGCTTAAACATCATACATGATTTCCATGAAGCTGAAATAAATGAAGCTCTTCACTCCTTGAAAGTTGGAGCCAGACTAACTTTTTCTATTCACCTGGACTCTGAGCACCCTGGTAGCCTCTCTCCTAGACCTCATCTTATAAGAAGCTTCCTCTCCCCTCCTAAAGTAATTGCCACAAATGAAAAGTATTTAAAAAAAATCCTCAAGAAATCAAAAGACAAAAAGACTTCTAGCACTACAGGATTATAATCAACCAAAGCAATGCAAACTAGAAGGTCTGCCAGATTTCAAACAGGCTCTCATAATTGACTTTAACAATCCTTTGTTAGAATGCTAGAGGGGTTGGTAATAAAGTTAATCGAAAAATGATCAAATCTATTGTAAGATCTAAGAGGATTGAATTTTGGAAATTCAAGAACCAATAATATTTAATGTACATCTAAGTAAAATTGCTCAAATGTTGGGATTTTAACATGCTATGTCTAACATGTCTAACAAGATCTGGTTACTTTTGAATAATACCTATACAACACACCCTCTTCTTGATCATGACCAACTTCTCCATGTTAGTATTAATCACTCATATCATGATAAAGACTTTATGGTATCTATAATATATGCAAAATGCTCTCGAGATCTCAGACCCTCTCTTTGGGACAACATAAGAGATGTTGCTGATTCATCTAAGGAATGGATCATAATGGGTAACTTTAATTATATTGTTGATCCTTCTAAGAAACTATCACGTTCTACTATATGTTTGAGATGATTTGAACAACCTAATTGATGTTGGGTACTCTGGGTCAAAATATACATGGTCTAACTCCCACAAGTGGAAGCGTCTGGACATAGTTCTATATAATCCTACATGGTCAAGCTACTTCACTAACACAACTGTCACTCATATGGTTAGAACATGATCGAACTACTCCTCTTTATGCATCAAATTATCGAACCCTAGATCATAAGTCAAGTATGGTTTCAAGTTTCAGAACATGTGGCTAAACCATCCTGAATTTAACTCAATAATCAAGTCTAACTAGAATGTTCCTGCTTATAACTATCTTATTCAAATATTTTGGCAGAAAATCAATAGACTAAAAGCTAAACTTACAATTTGAATAAAGAAACTTTCGCAAATATATTTAAATCAATTGCTCAATCAGAAGAAGATGTCAAGTTTTATGAAGCTTGCTACAAATATTCAACCACCCAAGAGAACAAAATTAACCTAGCCAAAACAAATGAAATTCATCTACAACTACTTGCTAGAGAAGAAAGTTATTGGGAACAAAAATGCAACGTAAAAATGACAAATAATGGTGAAAGGAACACTGTTGCATTTCACAACTATGTTAAAAAGAAATAGAAGAAAAATAGAATCACTAAAATCCAAGTTAACAACACTTGCAATGTAAGACCCTCAAAACTGGATAACTCTTCAATAAACCACTTCAAATATCTCCTTACATATAATTCTAGTTATACTGATCCTAAAATTATTAAATCTATCATTCTTATCTTGGTTTCTGTTGAAGACAACATCATGCTAATGGACCCTCCATCTGATAAGGAGATTCTTAATTCTATTAATGCTTTGAACCCTAACATCATTGCTGGTGTAGATAGATTTAATAGTTAATTCTATCAGAAAGGCTGGAATATCATATTTATTTACTTATGTTCTTAAGAGAATTATTTAATGGTGATCAGGTTCATAGTGGGGTGTATGCTATTGCCATATGCCTGATTTCTAAAAAGGATGGCCCTAAAACTAGGAATGATTACAGGCCTATAAATCTATGTAATATGTTCAATATAATAATTTCTAGGATTATCAATGATATAATCTCTAATATTATTTCTAAACTTATCTCTGTTGAACTGAGTGGCTTTGTAAGGGGTAGAAGCATTCAGGAGAGCATCCTCCTCTAAAAAGAATTTTCTTTTAACATCAATAAGAAAAGTAGAGAGGAAAATCTTATCTTTAAATTGGACATGTCTAAAGCATTTGATAAATTTTCTATTAATTTTATCAAACAAGTTCATCAATCTAATCATGAAGTCAATTAAAAATGTAAGCGTTTTTAGTTATAATCAACGGTGAAGCAAATGGCTACTTAAATCAACTAGTAGTCTCGGACAAGATGATCCTAATTCTCATAGTCTTTTCATCTTGACTAAAGAATTTCTGATAAGAGGATTAAAGCAGCTGTTTCAAGCACATCCTAACATGAGATACAAAACTTATAGTAATATCATTATTCCCTGCTTATCTTTTGCTGATGATATTATATTTTTTCCTAATGGTTCAAAATCTAGTTTCAACAATCTATACAAATTTATAGTCAAGTTTCAGGACCAAACAAGCCAACCGATCAACAACGATAATTCTTCTTTCATTCTTCGTACAATCTCTCCAAAAAATAGAGCAATTTATATACACCACATTACTAGATCTAACCAATGCAGATTTCCTATGAAATATTTAGGTGCAATCATTCATAACAGAAGCACTACAATTCACTATGAAGAACTTATTACTAAACTAAGAAAGAAAACTCAAGAATGAGATCATACCTTCCTATCCTTTGGTGGTAGATTAAGACTCATGCAATCAGTCTTTCTAATTACCAGCTTCAACCCTTATTGCTTCCCTACTCCACCATCAAAAGAATTGAAGCCATATGCAACAGATACCTTTGGGGCACAACTGATAACCATAGAGCCATTGCTTAGGCTAGTTGGAGCATGATGTTTTATCCATACATATAAGGAGGTTTAAACAACAGGAAAATTAAAGATATTCATCTTACTCACTCTTGCAACCAATGGCTAAAATTCAGAGAAAACAAAAGCCTTTGGGCTAACTTTATGCACATCATCTAATGATCTATTTCTCATCCTATGCAAGTGCAACTAATTTGTAAGAGATCCCAAATATGGAAGAGATTACTTGATGTTAGAAGCACTCCTAAAGGCTTTATCTAACTGGACTATTGGTAAAGAAAACTCTGACTTTTGACTAGATCGTTGGTGCAACACTAAACCTCTAATTGACCTAACTGGTATAATTTATACTACTTGGTACCATCCAGTCAAAGTAAAAAAACTTATGGATAGACATTGGTTGGGATCTTGACAGATTATTCTGTTACTCAATTAGACATCAATGGAATCCTTAAGTTCTTTGTCAAAGCATCAGTTAAAGATAAAATACACTGGACTGCTAATGACTCTGGGAATTGTGCTTCAATGCCACTTGAAATGAGTTGAGATCTAAAGGAATATCATCTATGTTACTATCAAGAACCTGGAACAATGTCATCCCAAATAAATTGTATTTCCTCTTATGGAGGCTACTTTATAAATGGGTATCAGTTGATACAACCCTTCAAAAAAGAATATATCTCTAGCATCTAAGTGTCAACAATGTGATAATATTGAATCTCTTCATCATATATTTGTATCATCCAGCTCCTTATGGAAAGTCTGGCAATTTTCTAGCAATATGTTTAAAGTTCCTATGGGTAGATATATATCCCTGACTCATATTGTCAAAGTTTGGTTCTGGTATGCTCCTAACATCATTCACATCAGAAATACCCTTCCAGTTATCATTCACTGAAATATTTGGCATTAAAGAAAACAAGAAATTTAAAATCCAGGAGACCTCTGCTAGTGCTACGATCTCTCAAGTAAAAAAATGCTATCCTCAAGTTAGACATAGATTATCTTATTAAAAGGGTTTCTGGGCTAAAGACCCTAGTTTGGCTCATGAATTTGGTTGCTTCGGTCATCTAAATCACTTTAGAAAGCTCAATGTTATTCATTGAATTCCCCATACTGCTCCAAGGCTTAAGTTAAATATTGATGCCTCTTGTTCTCTTTCAGATGACGCCACTGGCAGCGCAATAATCAAAGACTTCAAGAGGGACATCAAGGCTGCTATAGGAAGAATCTATAGGAAACAAATTCCTCTTATAGCTGAGACTCATGCTCTCCTTGATGGTCTCTGGTGAAGATGAGATCTCGTTCTTGAAAGAGAAAGTTAGATTGATTCTAGAGAAAGAAAATAAGAAGTAAAGAAGTAGTATGTTGTTCAATAGAATATAACATAAATGTCAACTTTAGCTTTGACCATTATATATAAGAACTAATAGAATATAACATAAGTGTCAACTTTAGCTTTGACCGTTATATATAAGAACTAATACTTACTAACAAAATCAATTACAGCTTTAGGATAATTATATATTAGTCCCTCATTCTTATATAAGATCTGAAACATATCCATGAACTATAAAAATTGTCATATAAGTTTTTATTTATTCCCCTAACATCCTATATACTTATTAGTACCCCCATAGTTCTTATGAAAGATAGCGAATAAGAAATAGATGTCATCAGAAATCAGCCCATGTGACTAATCTTATCTTGCCAAAATCTGATCTACACTAGACATGCTATTTCGAGACCATTTAATTACACTTTGTGTTCTCGAATCATTACCCAAGAAACAGTCTCATCGAAATCAACTAATTCTTCGGTAGTACTTCAAATCTATTCATATGGGTTTTTAAGCTAGTTTTCCCCAACAGTCAATATCATTCGAAGTGGAGTAGGAAATGTGATGATTCACCAGGTCCTAGGTCTGCCCATAGGCCTTAAATATAGTAGGTATCAAGCTTTTGTTCCAAGTAACCGCTTGATATTCCACCCAATAATCTCTTCCACCTCTTCCACTTCTCAAAGCTCATTTTCCTTTTCTATAAATATTTTTGTGAACTACTATTTGCCTCAAAAACTCAATTTTAGAGAGAGAAAGTATGTTCATCAAAGATTCCTTGGCTACCTTCACCTGAGTCTTCAACCTGTTGGCTACATTCACTAGAAAACCCAAACTTCTATTCAATCTTCAAACCTGTTTATGAGAAAGTATCCAAAATCCAGAAGATCAAAAGCCAAAATTCCTAGAAAACCTACCTTTTCAAAATCTGATAACTAAGTTTTCAATGCCTTCGATTACTTCCGCATCAGTGAAAGAGATGAGGAGTACAGAGGATTTGGATTGATAAGAAACACTCCTCAATTTATCCACTGAGACAATTCATTATGGTAACTTCGATCCTAACCTTAACTCTTTTACATTTTCACATTCAACCAACCCAGAAAATATCAAACCTGATTCAACTTGAACTTCACCACCTCGAATCCCTTCCACAACACCCAACCTTCAAATTCCCCGCAAAGTGGATCAAACTTTAACATCTTTAAGAAAGTCAGAATAAGTATCTCCTCTTACTTCTGAGCCTCCTCGGCCATTATACAAAGAGACTCCACGAGTACAACCAACCACTCGCCTTCCCCAAAACCTTCATAGAAAAAGAACCTTTTTAGCCATGGGAGACGATATTGAGAACACTTCACCCTCTACTACCCAAAACGTTTCCACCAACCCATTATTATCCTCTCCTCCCCTGAGGGAGGTTGTTGAGACAACCACTTCGTCTAAACAAAATCCCTCAAATAGAAAACAAGGGGAACCAACCTCGATTTCAAAAAGACCCCAATTAAAGGATGAAAATTCTGAAGAAGAGGTTGATTCAGAAGCTACTCACTCAAATACTGAAGCTGACACTGCTGATGATGCTTCGAAAGACACTAAAACTAACATAGAGGATGTAACCTCAAAATAAACTAATATTAAGGGTTCCCTGAATACAAGAGCACCGAGGTGGAAGAGAAGAAAAAATAAGACACTTGTTGAACTTCCCGAGGAGTTCATTGCTTCAATAGGGCCAAATCTGAAGCCACTGCTGCCAGAATACATCATGGCATTATAGAACACCTCTTACTTCTGTTATCCAGAATCCCAAGCTGTTGCTTTGAAAAAATAGTGGGGCATGGCAAACAACATCAAGTTTCGTCTGCCAGAAAAGGGAGGGACTCCATTAGATTGTAGGACTAATGAGTTGGTGGTCTATCCTGAGATCATCAAGTGGGGTCTTCAATTTCCAATAGATCTAATGATGGTAGAGTACTTCGAACTCATGCATCTGTGCCCTACACAAGCAACTCCCAAACAATGGTTCACCCTTCTGTCAGTGGTGATGACCTCTAGATTAAGTCAAATCCTCTTTTGTATCAAAGATTTCATCTCCCTCACTAAACTTTCAAAGGGACAAGTGCTTCCCTTCAACTACCTGACGCTAGTTGATGATCTCAAGATTATCGACGACCTACTTGAGGCTGATAAATTTTGGAAGTAAAAATTTGTTTTTATATCAGGGGCTTGGGAGAATGGGAAGGACATATCCGAAGCCAATCCTTCAAAATTAAACCTCGTCTGGAGGAGTAACCACTAAGTTTCTTATACTTTATTTGATTTTTTGCCTTAAATAACTTATTCTTAATTTTTTACTAATTTATGTGAGGTCTCCAAAATATCTCAAGGCGTTATAAGCTTGGCCGAAAATATGCGAATGATACTTTTTCCAAACAGTCTGCTTGGGCTGAAACAAAGTGGGGCAATAGGTTCCACTCAGCTTTTCAGCCTATCAACTTCATCAACATACATCTTTGGAGGATAACCTTGGGAGCTGACTTTCTTGAAAACTCGATAAAATCTCCAAATATACTTCATGCTATAAAGAGGCTTATAACACCTGACGGCAAGGTGAATCTTCCGGTTTGGAAGAGATTTGACAGCCACCTTCTCTTAAAAACGAAAGGGAAGAAGAATAAAAAGTCAGCTAACACATCTGGTGCTAGCCCTTCAGAAATTCCAGTGCCAAAGGCAAAGGCAAAGAGGAAGACCACATAACCAAGCCTTCCCACCATTGAAGAGGGGGTGGAGCTGAGCCTGCATAAAAAAGGAAGAAGACTGATGCTTCAAAGAAAAAAAGAGCATGTCCAAGGCATCAACTCCTAAAAAGGCCAAGAAGAATGAAATTGAGATTTTGGAGGAAGTGCCCGCATCCGAGGCGAATGAGGAAACTATTGTTGTTGAAGATCAACAAGGGGAAGTTGCAGCGAAAGACAACTAAGAAGATAATTCTTCGATCTTGATGATTTCATCCACCTAGGAGAGCCTCAAGACGTTGATTCAGTAGTCCAAGAGATCCAAGATCAATTGACTACGTATACTATACCCGAAGTGGTTTAATCAGAAACTCCCCAATTATCGTTAAAACTCTGCCATCACGCCCTTCAATAGTCAAATGATCGTACCCACTGAACAACCATCCAAAGAACTTGTTGTTGCTTTGCAGCCTTTTACAGATCTTAGAGCTGCATCACAGAATTTATGCAAATAAGTGGAGTTTGCGAAGCCACTAAAGAATATGGCTAAAGAGATGGTTCGCTATAAAAAAGATGTTGTAGCAGAAAAAAAATGAGAAACATCGTTTTCCATGAATTCCAGGCTAGCATATCAGAACTCATCCAAGGAGCCATTCACCTTAGACAACAGTTGTTTTCTGATTATGAAAAAAAGGGTAAAGGAGCTTCAATCTTCACACCAATCAGAAGTAAAAGAACTCGAGGCTAAACACGCACAATAAATATCAGAGGAGAAATATAAATGTTCCAATGTGAAAGAGTATCTTAAAAAGAGTGAAGAAGAAGCAACGAGGTTGGCTGAGGACATGGAAACTCTCAAAGGGAAAATAAAATAAGAGAAAAAGGTCATTGTGCAAGCTGTTGAGAATGAATATGGCAAGGTGATGATGGTTGGAATCAAGAATGCCGATGAGCAAAGAACTATTAGTCTGCTTTGTGAAATCCATGTAGTATTTTCGAAGACCAACCTTTCCAGCTTCTGGGAGCAAATTCCTGTGGAGAATCGACCCAGTGAAGCCTTCGATCCTGTGCGTAGCAAACCATCTGAAGAAGCAGAGTCAGATGAAAGTGCTTCAGAGCAAGAAGAGGCTTTTGAAGAAGAATAAGTTACTCACATTTCGGAAAAATTACTCTTGGTCAACTTTAAAGATGATCAGTCTTTGACTAGTTACCAAAATAATTGAAATACACATGTTTAAACAACCATTGGCCAAAAAATACTTTTATTAACAACTTCGAATATTTACATTACACCTCATGAAAACCTCTCTGAGCCAACTGGGTAGGAAAGAGTGTGTCACAAGAATTATTCACAAAAACTTTATAAAAGATTAAATCACTCCCACTACAACTTCAGATGCTGTATATTCCTAGGGTGTTAAAGCATCCTCCCATGTTCATCACAAAGGCGATAAAAAACTGGTTTATCTCTTTCTGTAACCATGTAAGGACCCTCCCAATCCTGGGCCATCTTTCCGAGGCGCTTATCTTTTGTATGGATGAACACTTTCCTTAAAAAAAATTCTGCCAAAGCTTGAGCGTTAATAGATGTTCGAGGAGAAAAAATGATATCAAAATCTCCCAACTCCACTGACCATTTGATCATCCTACCAGAAATGTCAGGACGTTATAAGACATTTTTAAGTGGGTACAAAGTTTGAACTACAACTGTGTGAGCTTGAAAATAAGAACGCATTTTCCTAGCAGCCACCACTATAGCCAGTTCCAATTTTTCGAGCCTCAAAGATCTTTTTTCAGCTGCCAACAAACTCTTACTAACATAGTAAACTGGTTTTGAAATTCTTGAATCCTCACTTATCAAAACTGCACTTGTAGCAAAATCTGACACTGTTATGTATAAAAATAGCCGTTCTCCAATTCGAGGCTTTGAAAAAATCTCTAAGAGAGGACAAAAGTTCCTTAATACTTGAGAATGTTTTTTCACAATCCGATGTCCATTCAAACTCCTTTGGCCTGGGTAAAACTTGAAAAAAAAGAAAAGAATTTATTAGAAAACCTTGAAATAAATCTATTAAGGACAGTAAACCTTCTTGTCAAGATTTGTACTTCCTTGATAGTTTGAGGTGATGTTATTGATATTAAAGCCTTTAACTGCTCTGGATCAGCTTCTATCCCATTTTCACTGATACATACCCCAAAAAGTTTCCTTATCAAACTCCAAATGTACACTTCTCAGGATTTAGTTTCAACTGAATAGCTCTTAGGTTTAAAAAGGTCTCCTTTCAAGTGTGTACCATAAGTTGTGCTTTTCACCAACATGTCATCAATATACACCTCAATATTTCTCCAATCCGAGGAACAAAAGCTTTGTTCATTAACCTCTGATATATTGCTCCAACATTCTTCAATCCAAAATGTATAACTCTACAACAATGCAAGCCTCGATCAGTGATGAACGTGGTGCTCTCTTGATCTTTTGGATCCATCTAAATTTGATTATACCATGAAAACGCATCCATAAAAGATAATAATTTATTTCTTGAAGTGGAATCGACCAGCTGATTTATTCGAGGAATAGGAAATGGGTCCTTAGGACAAGCTCGATTCAAATCTGTGAAGTCAACACACATTCTCCATTTCCTATTTTTCTTTTTAACCACCATTGGGTTTGCTGTCCATAAAGGATATTATGCCTCCCTTATATTCTGAAACGATCCACCTCAGCTACAATGGCCTGTAACTTTTCAACAAAAAGGCACCTTTTTTGGATAACAGGTTTGATCTTTGATTTATGGCTACGCTATGACATATCACTTCAATTGGGACTCCCATTACATCTTATGTTATCCATGAAAAAACATCCAAATTAGCAGATAAGAGTTGTAACAACTGATGACGCAAAGTTGGTGACAATAATGTTCCTATCCGAAGAGTTTTCTTGTTAGAAAAACACGTTCCTCTATATCTTCACTCACTATTAAAGAACCTGGGGTTTCCCTCAGATTATTAACTCCTCATTCTTCTTCTTCTTCTTCTTCTTCTTCTTCTTCTTCTTCTTCTTATTTTTCTTCTGAGGTCAACCCCTATGATTGCTATTCAGCCATTTGATCCTCACTAGTCGAACCTCGAACATGAAGTGTTATTGCATAACATTCTCTGACACTTTCTGATTACTTTGGACTACTCCAACACGATCCCCAATAGCATACTTCAAACACTGACGTATGGTAGAAACAATGCATACATCCTCGAAAGCCACGATATCCCAAAGATAACACTGTAGCTGGTTAGACAATCCACTACCATGAATAAAAATTGAACTTTCTTCTTATAATGGCCATTTCCCAAACAAACTTCACCTTCGAACTCACCAATTACCAGAGCTTTGACTCATGTAAATCCAATTATAGTACGATCTAATTGGAAAATTCGAGGTGGATTACGCATCCTATCATAGGTTACCTTGAACAATACATTTGCAGAGCTTCCTGTATATATATTAGAACACAACGAGTTTCCATTACAGCTAATTCTGCTCCAATAACAACTGCATCTTTATGTGGTTATATAATACCTCTCAAATCATCCCCATCGAAAAGAATAAAGAGAATATTCTTTTTACCATATAGATGCGTGGACATCTTCCCTTCTATCTGATGAGTTAAATTGACAACATATCTTTTCCTAGAACTATTGGTATTACCAGTCATTGAATTTCCCCTAAAAATTGCAAAGGATTCAAAATATGCACACAAACTTAGAACATGTTCCTATTCAATCAATTCATCAACATACATCAAAACTAACCGATCTGGATATAAATATTCGGAAGCCGCTTCGAACTCATCACATTTTGTATCTAAAATCATCAACGAACTCTTCTTTGTCGAATTAAGATTATCTGTCTTCTGTGTTGATGTGCTTGGCGTCTTCGACCTACTGCCTTGGTTTTTAACGAAATCATATAATTTTCCATTTTCTATCAAAACTTCCACTTCCTTCTTTCAAGCAATACAATCCGCAGTATCATGTCCAATATTATTATGATACTTACATAATTTGTTGTTGTGTTATTCTCTTGGTCTGTATATTGGAGCTGGTTTTTTAAAACTCGCATAACCCTTGGATTTGGTTAGATGGACGCCATACTTTCAATTAAATCTGCATTATATTATGGTCTTACCCACACATTCGATCTTGGCCTATAATTTTGATTGGTTGAAGTTCCTTGAAAATGATTCCCTCCTAAATTTCATGATTTTGAGTGCTATCAAACTTTTTTACCTTTGAAATATCAAACCACTTCGGAAGTGGGATAGACCTAATTTCAGTAGTTAAACGAGAATTTCTCTAGTCTACTCCTTACACATACTGATCATCTCCTCCCATTCCCATAACAAGATATAAATTTCGATCACTGACACCTGTGTAATGGTTATATGGATACCACTAGCATCATTTTGATCATCTTAAAGAGCAAGGCACACTATCTCTATTAGATTTATTCTTCTTGTACGATTTTCGAGTCGACTTCTTTCTTCTTTGGAAGAACCTCAATAGCACTTTTGTCTAGATGATCCCTTAGATTCCGAATTATCAAACTCATCATCACTAGATTAAATGTACTTATGTTTATCTCTTTTCTCATTTCACAAAATACGATGCTCTTTGTTAGATTCGAAATGTATCTTCCTAGGATCGTTTCGAGTACGATGAGCTGCATACACTCGATTAGATTGACTTTCTAGATCATTGTTCTATTCTTCTTTTCGTACCTCAGATTTAAGCCTCTTTGACTGAGTATCTCACAATCTTTAACATATTTCTCATCTAAAGATGTGATCTTATCTAACAACTCATTCATTCGAGTTGCGATGTTCGAGTGATTTTGATAATCTCGAATCAACTTACCTGCTTCTCCTCCTTGCAAATCTGACCTCAGTGTTTCAATTGCTTTTCGAACCGAATGATCAATTTCATTCATTAGCTTCATTACCGATCCAATACAGTTACAAAGAATTGATTAAGAACAATCAAAACAAAATTAAAAAACGCAAATGCTTATGGTTTTTATTACGAAATCAAGGTACCAATCGATAACAACCCCCTCCTTCTGGCGCTAATTTGGTGAGGATGAGATCTGGTTCTTGAAAGAGAAAGTTATATTGATTCCAAAGAGAGAAAACAAGAAGTATATTTTTCAACAGAATATAACATAAGTGTCAACTTTAGCATTGACCATTGTATATAGGCACTAAGACTTAGTAACCGAATCAGTTACAGCTGTAGGATAATTGCATATTAGTCCCTCATTCTTATATAAGATCTGAAACCTATCCCTAAACTATAAAATTTGTCAGATAAGTATTTATTTATTATATTTAGGTCCCTAACATCTTATATTTTTTTCAGTCTCCAACTTTGGAACAAAATGTAAATATCTGAACTAGAAACTGAGACTAACTCTAAACTCTTATTAACTATGATTACTACCAACAAAGTTCCTTGATTTCTTACACCTATTCTACATTGCTGCATGAACCTAATTTCATCCAAAATGTTTATAACTCGCATCAAAATTCATCATGTAATTTTTAAATTGGTCGGTGTTATCATCAGGATCACGCGTCCCATCAAAATTTTCAACTTTAGCAATGTTAAAGCACTTCAAAAGTGATACTGATCTTATATCAGCTGTTAAAGAGGTAGTCATACAATCCACCCCTTGCCTGTATTGGCTACCTCTTGTATCTTTGCGCTTGAGCGTATATAGTCCTTGTTCTGAGGGATCAATAAATTGATTAAATGTATTATATTCAAGGTTTGGATTTTCAATCGCAAATTTAGATTGAGTTGGGGTTTTAGACTTGTGCTCCTTTCGATATTTTCGTCACCAACTATCATGTCTTTTTGAATAATATCTGTTTTTTTCTTCCCGTAAGTATCACCATGTATAAGATTTTTAAGAATGCCCTTCAGAATCGAACCCTAGGGATTCGCTAGTGCCTGAAAGAGTAGATTAATGCTTATCTTTTTTTTCTTTCTAGATGAATGATATCATTAATTCAATTGAAACTTTACCTCCCGATGATTATCCTTTGTTCAAAGAACGTCTCATCGCAACGATCACTTGTATTTATTCTTTCATTCACTATTTGCACCTCACATCGTACCCTACCTAGTTTAACCATGTGCTCTCTCTACACTAGCTGGTCATCCAACTCAGCTATATGTTATAGTAACCAATTTATCTGATCCTCTAGGTTTAGTTCTTCATGTTGATCATCCACCTGCAGATCATCTAGTCTTCTCATTGACCCACACCCGACTCTACCACCTCCCCTTCAACATATATTGTTGGATCGACTTGAAACTTGAGCTTTGCGATCCATGATACTGCTTCATTTCGAACGTCCATATTTTCGATTTTAGATATTAAATCTAGATACCAAGCGTACCTCCCACTGTGGTCACGACTGATTGCTCCAAATTTTTTTAGTGGTAAAAAGGTTTATAGTTTGATTTAAGGAGTTTCCAGAGAGAGAAAGTTACTAGAGAATCTTCTAAAAAAAGAAAGTAGTCAAGTGTCAAGTGATTAAGTCTTATTTTCTTTCTAAGAAAAGTACACCTATTTATCTGTGGTTTGTTGCAAGCAACAGACTAATGTTTGTTTTATCGGATATCTCATCTCACTTTTGTACTTAATATAAACACACTACTTACACATTACACTTATAGTATTTTACACTTATTGGTTAAATGGATGTATTAATGATATAATTTTATTTTAATTATAAATTGATTAAATAATTATATATAAACAAAACTTATAGGAAAATTATTTTTTGTATATAACAATAGCATTATCTTTTTGATGTTGTGTTTAGTCATTGACTATGAGGAATCCTGATAAGGTAATATATTGTTGGAGCATCATATGTATTTATGGAAGGTAGATAAATTTATCATCATCAAAGTTGCAACATCGACAAAACTTGTTTTCGACATATTTAAAATAAACTGGGTTTAAACAAATCCACCTCCGTACTCGAAGAACTCCGTGAAGAAAAAAATGACTCCCAACATGGGTATAAATCCTTATGCAATAAATTTTTACTATCATGGTACTATTTCTACGAGAACGTTAAGGTACTCGTGCAATGCTGTAAAAAATATCAGCAATTTGCAAACGTAATTCATACCATAACAATACCAATAAAGTTGATCTTCAAAGTTGTTCTTTTCGACAGATGGGTGTTAAAAATAGTAAGGATCCGTTCGAAAGCACCCAGAGAACAAATATTCTTCATAGTTAAGGTCTAATACTTTAAATACCCTCATCATATTATATATATATATATATATATATATATATATATATATATATATATATATATATATATATATATGTTATTTTCAGGTCAGATCATGCCTGTCAATGTTTTTTAAAACATAACTCGGAGTCGGGCTGACCCATTTACGAAATATAATTTAAATGCTCTAATAAAGTCTATAATGTTGGGATGTTAGGAACATACAACCGTCGGTAAAATCTAGTAATCTAAGTTATTCTAATCAGATAGTTAATTAATTAAATAAAAAGAAGAAAATTTATGTGATAAGCTAGTAGAAGTAGAGTGCGTTAGTTCCAAAAACTAAATTTAGAGATAGAATATAGAGAGAAATTGTGAAATTTTGACATTGATAAAAATAAAATAAAAATGAGTATTTTTTATGTATAATATGAAAGGGTAAATCTTGTTCGTTAATTTTTATTTTAGAAGAGTGGTTTAGATTAAAGATCAAATATGTCAAAGTCAAAACATTAGATTTTATTGGTTAAATAGACGTATTAATGATGTTATTTAAGTTTAATTTTAAATTGATTAAATAATTACATATAAAAACTGATGGAAAAATTATTTTATATATAACAGTAATTTCAATTTTTATTTCGGTTTTAGTCATTAAAAGATGTGAAATATATTTTAAAGACTAGGAGGAGTCCAGATAAGGTAATATATTGTTACAACATCATCTACCCTTATTAAAGATATCATCATCAAAGTTGGGATCTACAAAACTTAAGTGGACACCAATTTTCTAACTAGAAGAGAATCCTCAATCTCTCCGATCTGGATCACTCTAAGAAATATTCCTAACTATCTATATAATCTATACAATAAAATATTTAGCAAAATATATAGGGAATCCTATTGATACTTGGGTTCCTTTTAAAAACTAGGCAATATATAATTATTGTAAGGCCTGGGTGGAAATAAGCCTCTCATAGCCACTTCAAGACAGAATCTAAGTTACCTTTGGTGATGAAAATGGTTTTTAGGTCAAGGTTACCTATGGAGACAAACCTCAGTACTGCTCAACATGTTATCATACGGGTCACAACTCTAAATCCTGTAGAAAGTTAATTCAAGACACCGTGAAACCTGTTGAAAATCATCCTCCTACCCAACCACCCAACATCAATAAATAACATAAAACTTCTGAAGTTTGGATTATCAAACTGAAATCTGTGATAGTTAAGGACTCGCTTATCCATATTCAATCAGACACCAAAGAACCTCTCTTTCAAGATTCTACCTCAAACCAAGCTTCTAAATATCTACCTGACCCTAACAAATCCAATCTCAACAATCATCATCTCTCAACCAATAAACCATACCTAAGCCCCTCATCGGAGCCTATTCACATAGATAATTCTAACCCCAAAAAAGCTTAAACATCATACATGATCTCCATGGAGCTGAAATGAATGAAGATTTTCACACATTGGAAGTTGGAGTCAGACTAACTTCTTCTATTCACCTAGACTCTGAGCACCTTGGTAGCCTCTTTCCTAGATCTCATCTTATAGAAAGCCTTCTTTTCTCTCCTAAAGTAACTTCCATAGATGAAAAGTATTAAAAAAAATCTTCAAGAAATCAAAAGACACAAATACTTACAGTGCTACATGATTAGAATCAACCAAAGTAATGCAAACTAGAAGATCTGCCAAATGTCAAACTGGCTCTCATAAATGACTTTAACAGTCCTCTATTGGAATGTTAGATGGGTTGGTAATAAATTTACTCGAAGAATGATAAAATCCATTGTAATATCTGAGATGATTGAATTTTTGGCAATTCAAGAACCAATGATATCTAATGTACATCTAAGTACAACTGGTCATATGTTGGGATTTCAGCATGTTTTGTCTAACATCACTAACAATATATGGTTATTTTGGAACAAGACCTATACAATACACCCTCTCTTTGATCATGACTAGCTTCTCCATGTTAGTGTTAATCACTCATCTCATGACAAAGACTTTATGGTATCTATAATATATGTAAAATGCTCTCGAGATCTCAGAACCTCTTTTTGGACAACATAAAAGATGTTACTAATTTATCTAAGAAATGGATCCTAATGGGTGACTTTAACTCTATTGTTGATCCTTCTGAGCAACTATCATGTTCTACTATATGCTTGAGAAACATATATGATTTTGACAATCTAATCACAGATTGCAACCTAATTTATGCAGGGTACTCTGGTCAAAATACACATGGTCTAACTCCGACAAGTTGAAGTGTATGTTGGTAACTAGCCCTTATAAATATTATATCTATTTATCTTAGAGTTTTATTAGTGTTATCTACATATGGTCTTCATGTTCTCAACCAATTTCATAAATCTCTAATCGTAATTTAGATGTCAAGTTCTTTAGAATAAGAACTAGATTCATTTGATTTGTTACACTTTATTTTTATCTACATATATATCTTTTAATGATTTGGTTAAGCTTCTCACTAAGTTATATGAATTTGTTAATGACTCTAGCTCATTTTGAGCTGGAGTGGAAAAGTCGGTTGAACATTCCGTCGAAGCAAAACTTTGACTGTGGGGACTGTTTGTTCTCTAATGCTGCCATCTTGGACTAACCGATTCTAGACGGTATTTTTTTCCTTCTACCATGAATATTTTTCAAACCATGTAATTTGAAAATTCTGGTTATTGTTTCGGGGAAAATATAATTTTTTTATTGGCAATGTCCTTTTGAGATGAATTCTCGAAACTTACGAGAGTTACTCCCCTTTCAGTATGTCCATCGTTAATAACAACCCTACCAGAGCATGGACAACCACCGTTGTGTTCAGCTGCTACAAAGGTATCCTTAGGAATGACCACCTCGAGAGAAATAAAGATTCTCCATGGGACGAATAGCTACCTCAGGAGGAATGGACATTGAAGGAATAGCCACCAGAAGAATGGCCCTTGACTGTTTTTTCTTAGTGGTTTTTCCAAAAATTCTTTTACTACTTATTACCACCAAATGATCAAAGATCAGAACTTATTATTTTTCACTCCTAACATATACATAGAAATCTTACCTTCAAACCCGTACAGTGGATTCTCTTTTCCCTTGAGAACGTATACCATATCTGTTGTCGATACAGTCTTTCGTCCAGAGTACTTAGCATAAGTAACAACAGTGCGAAGAACATCTTGAGAGATTTACAAGTCTCTTCGTACACAGAACCGCGAATTCTCGTCATGCCTCCTCTTCCGGCCAATCGACGGATTGATGGCTTAGTTATACTATCAATACTATTTGTTAGCTTATTCATGTGCCTCCTAGCTCCGCCTATACTGATACCTTGACCTCCTCTTCCCCTTCCAGTTGTTTCTTTACTTTCTTGAAAATGAAAACCTTATAAACCATATAACAAATATATGTTATTAATCAAAATAAAATGTTATTGTTAAAATCTTGAACACCAGATATAGAGGTGTTCATGAGAGGAATAACCACCAGAAGAATGGCCCTTGCCTATTTTTAGTGGTTTTCCATAAATTCTTTTACTGCTTATTACCACCAAATGAGGCTAAAAAATATGACAGGTCCCCATGTTTGCTAATTGTCTCAAGTTAGTCCCATTCCTTTACCTATGTAATAAACAGGTCCCTTGCATTTTAAAAACGTAACAAACATATCATTTTTTGAAAATGTGAGGGACTTGTTTATTACAAATTAAAAACATGAGAGACGTATTTATTACAAACGTAAGGACCTGTTTATTACATACGCGAGGACCTGTTTATTACAAACGCGAGGACCTATTTATTACAAAAAGATATGTTTGTTGTGTTTTTGAAAACGTGGGGATTTTTTATTACAGAGGTAAAGGAAGGAGACTAACGTGAGACAATTGACAAACATGAGGGACCTTCAATGTTTTTTACCCCACAAAATGACCGAAGATCGGAACTTATTACTTTCCCGTCCTAACATATACATAGAAAACTTACCATCAAACCTGTATAGTGGCGTCTCTCTTCCTTTAGAGCATATACCACATATGTTGCCAATAAATTCTTTCATCCAGAGTACTCGGTATAAGTAACATTCTGGCAAAGAACATATTCGAGAAACATCTTCAGAGATTTACAAGTCTCATCGTACACAAATTCGATGATTCTCGTCACACCTTCACTTCTGGCCAATCAACAGATTGATGCCTTAGTTATACTATCAATACAATATCTTAGCTTATTTTTGTGTCTCCTGGACTCGCCCATACCGATACCTTGACCTCATCTTCTCATTCCAATCATTTTTTTACTTTCTTGAAAATGAAAACCTTATAACAGATATATGTTATTTTATCAAAAGAAAATATTACTGTTAAAATTTTGAACACCAGATATAGAGGTGGCCATGTGAAGAATAGCCACCGGAAGAATGGCCCTCGCCTGTTGTTTTCTTAGTGTTTTTTCGAGAAATTCTTTTACTGTTTATTACCACCAAATCAGGCTAAAAAATATGGTAGGTCCCCTATGTAATGGCAGTCCCCTTTATTTGCCTTTGTAATAAAGAGGTCCAACATATTTCAAAAGCGTAACAAAGGGATCTTTGTTTTAAAATGTGATGAACCTGTTTAGTACAAATTGAAAACATGAGGGACCTGTTTATTTCAAACGTAAGTCACTTGTTTATTACAAAAAAGATCTGTTTGTTGCATTTTTGAAAACGTGGGAATTTGTTTATTACAGAGGTAAATGAAGGGGACTGACGTGAGACCATTGACAAATATGCGGGACTTGCCATGCTTTTTACCCCACCAAATGAGTAGATATCAAAACTTGTTATTTTTCAATCCTAACCTATACATAGAAAACTTACCATCAAACCCGTATAGTGGCGTCTCTATTTCCTTGAGAACGTATACCACATCTGTTGTCGATACAATCTTCCATCCAAATTACTCGATATAAGTAACAGCCTGGTAAATAACAACTTCGAGAAAAATCTTAAGAGATTTACGAGTCTCCTCGTACACAGAACCGCTGATTCTCGTAACACCTCTTTTTCTTGCCAATCGACAGATTGATGGCTTAGTTATGCTATCAATACTATATGTTAGCTTCTTCTTGTGCCTCATGGCTCCACCAATACCTTGACCTACTCTTCCCCTTCCAATCGTTTCTTTACTTTCTTGAAATTGAAAACCTTATAAACCATATAACAAATATATGTTATTTTATCAAAATAAAATATTCCTGCTAAAATCTTGAACACCAGATATATAAGAGTGGAATTTTTCGATGCCAAAGAAAACCAGAAAACCAAGAAAAAAAAACCAATCTTAGAAAAAAGGAATTTTCGCTTGAGAAAAAAGAACAGATTAACATTATACAAAACTTGTGCTCCCGTCTTTTCTTTATATACATGCAAGATTTAACGGATGCTGGTAATATCTGAAAGAATGAGCTAAGAGAGTTTTTTTTTAAATAACGTTCGTTGGATATTTATAAGATAATTTATTTATAAATGACGGAGAAGAACAAGAGGTAGTTGACGGGAGGAAGAGCAAAGGGTGGCGGGTCAGAGACTAACAAATAATACCCCTTGAGTATGGCTTCTGGTAGCATGTTTGACATATAAGAATTTTACCCACATCACCCATCACATTGCGTTATTATATGGGTTTAATGCTCTGATACCATTTGTACGAAATATGAGGTGTTGCATATTCCATTTTGGTATATAAATAAGAATAATCCGATCTCCACACTAGTGTGATATTGTCCGCTTTGGGTTTAGTGACCCGCACAACTTTACTTTTTGGTCCCACTTCCAAACAAAGGCAGAACCTAATGGGTTCCTGCAGGGGTCCGAAACCCACTTGATTCCTTATATAATATGTTTAGTACTTGCACAATAACACACCTATTAGTTTAGTCGACAAAACAAGTCTAGGAAGCCATAAATTATATCTTCGAGACTCAACTATAGATTTATGTCCTATAAAATTAAATTAAATTATTATCATTTATGACTCTTAGGTATTAGTTATATTGATTACAATTAAATTAAATTATATAGGATATAAAATATATTGATTAGATTAGTGTCGTAGGTAGATTGAACATATTATATATATAATCAATTTATATTATTTATATATATATAGATTTGAATAGATTTTTATTATTTATTTTATATTAAATATATATATATATATATATATAATATTTATATTATTTTAATGTAAATATATCATTTATTTCTTATTATATATAAAATACAAATTTATATTAGTTTAATATAAATATATTTATTTAAAAAATAATATAAATTTATACATAGATTTTATAGAAACTTTTATCATAGTGAACATAATAACTCTGTTCATTGTTGGCTTTGTTTTTACCCGTAGCAACGAAGAGTGTTGTACGAGTTTTCTCAGGTTTGAACTTTGAGAAGAATGAGGTGAAAAATAGAATGAGCGATCCATGGCTTAATGATTGTTTGGCGACACTTGTAGAAAAAATGTATTTACCACGATTAGTAACACAACTATCCTTCAACATTTTCAAACTATGAGTAAAATGAAAGTACAAGTAAAATTATCTTAGATTTATGTTTTTATTTTAATCTCACATATATATATATAATATTTAAATGATTTGTAAATATATTATTTATTTCTTATTATATATAAAATATCAATCTATATTATTTTAATATAAATATATTAATTTAAAAAATAATATAAATTTATAAAGATATTTTTATTATAGTGAACATACTTCTGTCCATTGCTGGCTTTGCTTTTACCCGTAGCAACGACGAGTGTCGAGCGAGTTTTTTCAGGTTCGAATTGTGTGAAGAATGAGCGATCCATGACTTAATGATTGTTTGGTGACATTTGTGGAAAAAATGTATTTACCACGATTAGTAACACAACTATCATTCAATATTTTCAAACTATGAGTAATAGGAAAGTACAATTAAAATTAACTTAGATTTATGTATTTATTTTAATTATATATATATATATATATATAATTTTAATGTAAATATATCATTTATTTCTTATTATATATAAAATACTAATTTTAATATATTTTAATATAAATATATTAATTTAAAAAATAATATAAATTTATAAAGAGATTGTTATCATAGTGAACATAACTTTGTCCATCGTTGGCTTTGCTTTTGCCCGTATCAACGGCGTAGCAACGACAAGTGTTGAGCGAGTTTTCTCAGGTTTGATTTATGTGAAGAATGAGTTGAAAAATAGAATGAAAGATCCATGACTTAATGATTGTTTGGAAAAAAAATATATACCACGATTAGTAACACAACTATCCTTCAATATTTTCAAACTATGAGTAAGAGGAAAGTACAAGTAAAACGTATATTATATCATGACAATGACAACTTAATAGTTGAGATTTTAATATAAACCATATTTGTTATAACCATTTTGTATATTATTTTAATTTATTTAGATATATATATATATATATATATATTTGATAATAATCAGAAGGTTCAAGACAGCTACGCCAGTGCTTCCAAAAGGCCTCACACTAATAAAGATATATTATTAACTTATATACTGATATTTCTTCCAACGTATAACTGATATGATATATTGGACCTTTATTCGCACCTACCAAGAGGACAGTGATGAAGAGATTGAATATAAGTAAGAGCGATGGGTTTGGGTTTTAAGATTTATAGAGAGAAATAATAGGTGTAGATTAATTAAGCGCAAGTACAAGTGTTTTCTTAGTGTTTTCATTTTGTTGTGATTGATAGAAGGTTTAAGACATGTCACATGACATTTAGAGAGAGAAGATTTTTAAGCCATGAGATCTTGTCCCGTTAATTAAAATAAGTTTAAAATTATTAAGACTGAGAAAAGAAATTACATAACACAAGTAGGGATGTTCTTATTGAATTTACTCTTAAAGATAATTTATGTAAACTATAGTCGAAGAATGTGTAGACCATTGAACAACTCTTAATGAGATTGCTTATATGGTCTCCATCCTTTAATCCTAAGGTTGAAAGTGTTATAACCCCATGTCTGGATCTGTATATCTAATATGCCTGAGTTCTTTTACAATGAAAGCATTATAATGACTATATCATCAAATATAGGACAACCTTTAAAAACCTGGATACCGGGTAATAATAGAGTCAAGCACAATGCCTGATATGCTTGAGTTGAGCTTGACATAACTAAAAACATGTTATATAAAATCTGGGCGGGGTTTGATAACAATGATGATTGTTGGCTTAATATAAGTTACAAATATGTTCCCAACTACTGCACTCATTGCAATCACTTGGCACACGAAAATTCTGATTACAAAAAAATTAGCCCTAAGCCTCAACCAAATCTGAAAGAACATCAAAAGAAGACCACTCCAAACAATGCTACTAGAATATGAGAGAAATGAATACCTAAATATTGCAATCCTAAAATCAATTCTATACTTACAAAATATGCCAATCTTATTAGGTCATCTCTTAATGATTTAGATGATGAAAATTCATGTCTTGTTAATGTCAAACCAATAAATTACCACAACAACACAAGAGATCACCAAAAAATTAAAAACACTAATAAATATTCTCAAGCTAAAAATAATGGCATAATCTCTCAAATTGACCAAAATATCAAGCTTGCTAAAAAGGATAACTCTCATTCTACAAAAGCAAAGGTCATTGAAGCTATTGAGTCATTAGAATCTCGATTCAACCCCAACCATATTTCTGACTGTGTCAACTTAGCATTTGAGCATCATACTCCTAGCATAAAGAATATAGGTAGCCTTCCTACCTCTCATATAAAAAACAAAAGTGAAAAGGATAAAGATTTTAAGGATTTGCTTATTAAGAAACCAAAAGGAATTAAAAGAAAGAAAAACAAAAATTCAATAGTCAAATCTCTAATGTTCAATGAGCTAACAGATTCCTCTACTAACAACCCTAAATGACCATAAATATTCTAAATTGGAACATTCGTGGTATTGATAACAAAGCTTTTAAGAGTATGCTCAAATCCTTAAAAGTTAAAGATAAGTTTGATATAATTGCAATCCATGAACCTTTAATTTATCAAGATAATATTGACAAGATTGCTGATTATATTGTTATTTACGTCATTCATGATGGACGAACGTGGAATTGTATATTGAGGAACTAAATCAAACCCCTCCAAGTACTTTACAAATAGTCCATGATGTCGTTCATCTAAACCGTCACATCTGTTATAGTATTTGATATTGAAATAAAGTTTTAAGAATTAATTTGTAAATAATGTAAATTTAGGGATTTAATTGTAAATAATGTAAGTTTTGTTCTTAATTTGTGACTGGTGTAAGTTTTAGAGGATATTTGTGACTTTGTATAATTTATAAGGACTAAACATCAATTAGTCCACTTTTGTAACAGATGCAGTTTGAGACTAAGTCTTGGCTCCTTTATATAAAGGACCAGACTACTTTAATAAAGGGGTTCAACACTTTTGACTTCGAAACTCATTTGTACTTGTATTTTCTCTCTCTTAAAGTTTATGGCATTTTCTCTCTCTAGAATTCTTCCCTAGCAATTTACCAAAGAAAAATCATACCTCATCAGTGTTTATCACAGATCAGACGCATTTAATACTCTCATCCGAGTTGTTTAAATTTACTATTAAGTTCTTCTTATTTCTCATGAATAAGGAAAGTCAAATATGAATCATATAATATACTAGTAAAAATTCTAAAATTCTTTCGGGAATAATCCACATATATCGGTATTTTGTTTTAGGGAACCTGCAGCCGCTACTCAGAGTGCAATGGGTGCGTACATGGTAAACCCTCAGTCTGACGCGATAGCCTGCAAACCAACGCCAGAAGGTAAACCACACAAGGTGACATGCTCAGCCGAGAAAGCGTATGTAAAGGGACTCGAACTCATGACCTTTTGGTCATAAGAATGCCATACTCAACCAACTCGGCTACCCCCTTGGGGGCCCACATATATCGGTATGTATCAACTTCAAGACTTATTTTTCTATGTATGCACCTCACCTTTTCATTGTGGTATGTTTTCTCTTGATATATACGATACAAGCACCAAAGTTTGAATAATAATAAAAACTAACAAAAATTTCAGTAACAAGTTTATCCATTCTTACTTTAGAGTATGACCTAAGTGCTTTTGTTAAAGATTCTTTGAATTTACACCCTTAAATTTTAGTTTAATAGAAATATTTATGTTCATTTCTTCTTTTTTATGTTTAATAGTATTTAATAAATATAATCCATCATTCAATTATAAATATCCAGACCCTACTAGATTTACGTACAAAGAATTAGTCATTTTATTTTTCATTACAAGACCTGAATATCTAAAGGTTCTAATATAAGAAAAGAGATCAAATTTCTTCAAACACCATTCAAATATAATAAATATCCAATAGAAATCATCAATAAAAAATCACAAATGAAAGAAACTAAGCACGAACTTCCATTTACTTGATAGCTGGATATTTTACCATCGTTAAGGCTTTGGCTCTTTATCGTATCCTACTTAGAAATAAAAATATAGGTGGTCGCAACCATATCAACCCAGCATGTGTCTCTTGCAACTGAAACATAATTGACATTCTAAAACGCACTAGAGTTGTGAGATTACCATTAGTTGTCATATAAAGTTGGTGGTGTTCATATTACCTTTTGAGATATCTCATCCTCTTGCAAAAGAAAACATCAAAATGAAGCATTTAATTTCTTTAGGTTTCTTTCCTCCTAAACCAAAAACCTAATAAAATGATCTATCATAATTTATCTTTTTTGCTTTTCTTTGTTAACATATAACCATATATACCTCAAAGCGTTCTTGATTTAACCTCTCAATTTTTTAAGTAGCATGAGAATTAGTTCACTAATTGTTAACTTCTCGCATTGAGGAAGAAACTGAAAGGCAAACCCTACAAGAACTTATTTAGAAAGGTCAATCTTAAGTGTCTTTAACTTTGAGGCGGTTCATGAAATTTCCAAATATAATATATTTATTATCTTTTTGTCATGAAAATTATTGGTAGAGAACTACATTATCTTTATATTAATACTCACCTTATTAATCTTGGCAAAACATAATTAAATTTCTCTAAGAAACTCAAGTGCATGGGTGATCTTAGTCGGGACAACCCCACATAATGCCAAAGGTATTTACTATTTCATGATTACCAAGCACAACCTATTTTATTTTTCTCGTGCCTTAAATTCTTTCTTCTTCTTATAAGAAACATCTTCAGTGAGGGGTGGAGAATTCTTAGCCTTTAATGTAATGTAAAATTATGACAGTTCAAATATAATTTCATATTCTCTTTTCATTGTATGAATCTAACCCATATAATATGAGAAATATATTGTCTAATGGGTTAAAGGTATTTGTTTTTGCTGGATTATTAGCACACATAAAATATAACACATAAATATCTCATTGACATAAACTTAGAACAATATTTAAATATGGATTCAACTTGTAAAACATAATCTTACATCGCTAATAAGATACCCTTTATAATTTTGAAAAAATTCATTGTCGATGCAGTTTCATTCGACTTAATTCGGGCAAACCTCCAACATGGATTACTATGGTGTGATATACTGAGTTGCTTTCCTAATTTTGATCAAATAATTGATGATAAATATAATTGTGAATCTCGTGTCACAATTAATTGTGTCAAACATTAACCTTCTTTTAGGCAGATAATGTTTGCAACATCATTATTCATGAACCCATCATAACCCTAAGTAAATCAATTCACCAACATTGATCATTATGATGTCATATGGTGGCTTAGTTACCTACTTAATAAATTTAAGATAACTACACAAATATACTCAAGTCTCAAGCTAACGTGTAGTCTAAATCTGAAAAAAATGGCATTTATATGTGACATACCTCACAAAGTTTTAGTGAGGGATTTTGACTAAAACGATAATGACATTGTCGCGGTAGACATAGGGGGGTGTCACTGTACTTCGAGCTGTTTTCACGACACCCATCAGGGGGCATCGCGTTAACGATACTAAAAATAAGGATTTACCACAGAAACCATCAGAGGGTACCACGACAAAAGGATCATTGTTAGTTATGGTTCAATTATGACTTAATTTACTGTTGTGACACCAACTATTAAAAATTTTATCACTTGAATCATAAATCCATACATATATAAATAATCTTGTTAAGGAGGTCTTTTCTAAATGCAATATGAAAAATTTACAAAAAGACATAACGTTTTCTTGTTCTTATCCTTTTGTTCCTTCACAACTATCAGTTTAGTATTATACATTTCTCATATTTATTTTTTATTTTGGAGTCTTATTCCTTTATTTATGCCAGCATGGACCACTCAATACCACATTATTTTGGATTTGATCTTCTAGCTACTAGTAACTCAGATTTTATTTTAACCAACAGAATGAACACTACTGTAATTTAATATAAGATCAAAGTTTGAGTTTTAATTTAACTCTAATTACAATATTATTATTTAGTTAAGTTGTTGTGCTAGAAACCACCACCTTATTTATTTCTTTACATATGAGTCTTTAACTTCATATTTTAGATACAAGTGTTAATGTTTTTATTCGATATTTCACCGAATCTAAATTTGATACGATATCTATATTATTAATTTCATATTGAATTTTATATATTAATTTCATACATAATTAAACAATCTTATAACAATCCATCTTAATAGTCAATTATCATTTAATTGGACTACTTTGTGATTCGAAATAAAATTCTATGTTAGCCGAATACATAACATTAAACACACGTTAATCCGTTCTAACAAAAATTTCAATAACTTTTCACTTCGTAGATTATTAAATGATATGACCAATAGATGAACATTATAAACTACAATTGTACTCACATATAAGATAAAACATCATATTTTAATATCGGATTTGTGACAATGTGTAGCATGTTAATTACTTGTTCTGTCATTTCTCAATGACTTGTGATATATTAGTTGTCAAATTACTTTTGATTTCTATATTTATGAATTTATTATTATTATACTTGATTATATTTAAGATTATGTTAAACTATTTTACTTTTACCGTATCTAAATATATGAATTGAATAAATTAAAATAATATAAATTTGAATTTGAAAATTTATTAACAAATATGCATATTTAAGAATTTAATTTATCTAAAATTTATATATAACAAAAAAACAATAAATATATTTTAAAAAAAATAGTATGAGAGTTTATAATATTACTTAAAGATTCTTTTATAGATAAACAAATGTCTTTAGGGTATCCGTGTGTGGATACCTGATTTCGATGGGGTAGAACATGAGAGAAAAAATATATTTATTTGAAAAATATCTGAACATGATAGATTTAATAAAATAAAAACGGGATGAATCACAGATTTAGTTATATCTGCATCAATCATGACCTATTATCGTCCCAAGATAAAACAAGCATAGTTTTTATAATAAACAAACCGAAGGGGTCTTGAATCCATAAGTAGTAAAAAAGAAAAATGACGCGTTATACGAAATATTGGTAATAAAACAATCAAGAACTGAAGAGATATGTACCCTAAATTAACTCTAAAAACACTTGGATTCCATGAAATCTAAATTCTACCAAATGAGTGCATATTATGATTGGTTTTAAAGTACAAAAACGAAACATAGAGCGCATAATCATATCCACGTTATTTTCTTTGACTTTAGTTTCAAATAAACATAAAATAGTAACACGCTTTGAGGATACATATTCGTTAACGTCCTTTTGATGGATAAGATCATTAGGACCAAACTTTTCATGAAACAATAATTATAATTTAGTTATTACAAGTAAAATTATAATTATTACTAAATGACATATTGTGTAGGAAACACATGACGATAAAATATAGTTTCTCTCTTTTAAGTCTTAGGATTTACTAACTTATGAATGGTTGAAAGAATGAGTAGCCCAACATAATTATAAAGAAGATAGTGGGCTTAGAGAGTTAACATAAGTTTCGTAAATTGTTTACATGTCTTGTCGCTTATCTATTAAATCTTTTACTTCAAATTTTTAATCAACATATTTCACTGCTTCAGTAGTTCTTTCTCCTGAATTGTAGCTGTTAGAGATATAAGGCCTAAGCCCATTAGCCCATATAGTTTATCTATAAATAATAGATTTAGACTCTATGTAATACACGCTTTCTAAATAATACAAAACCCTAGCCGTTCTCTTTTCTCTCTTTTGTTTACTATTTAACATGGTATCAGAGTCAGGTTGATCTGATCGGGGAACCGTCGCGATCCCCCTGTTTTGTAGATCTACCAGGTATTCAATTTCGTAGTAGTATTCGATTTCGGTTTGGAATTGGATTTATTTGGAAATCTTGGATTTGTTCGACAATTTTTGGATTATGTATTGGTATTGATCTTGACAGAGCATGTTAAAATCCGATAGAGAGTTATATTATTGTTGGACTTTGATATTGTTTTGGATCTGATTTTGTGTGATTTCCAATTTTTTTTTATCTTGTTTTTCGATTGGATTTGTGTTGGAAATTTCGATCTGCCTTTCGTCAGAATAGATATAGTTTTTGGTTTTCGGATCTGCTGTGTGCAGCTCTAATAAAACGGTCCGATCAAAAGGCAAACGATGTCCGTTTTTACTGAATTTTGGAGAGCATGTTTGGGACATCCAACCCTTAAATATAACCGGTCGGATTATGATTCGGTGCTACGGTTTGGGAGAAATTGGAACTGGAACAGTGCAACAGTCTTGTTGGTAAAACCGTGAATTTAAATTGATTTTGATTTTAGAAATTTAAAATTGGCAATCAGAAATTGGAAATTGAATTTAGTTTGTTTTTTTGGATATAAGTTTGGTATTTAGATTTGAGATTGGATTTGTTTGGGTATTTGGCATTGATATTTCATCTGGATTTCGTTTTGGTGTTTAGATGTCGTTCTTCGTTTATAGATTTTGTTTAGCTTCGTTTGAAGTTGTTTGGATTCGTTTGGCTCGGTTTGGTTGCTTTGGATTCGTTTGGATTTGTTTAGCTTTGTTTTGGATTTGTTTGGCTTTGTTTGGCTTTGTTTGGATTCGTTTGATTTCGTTTGGATTAGTTTGGCTTCGTTTGGATTCGTTTTGATTTGGACTTGTTTGGCTTTGTTTTGGATTCATTTGGATTTGTTTGGCTTTGTTCTGGCTTCGTTTGGCTTGGTTCGACTTCGTTTGGATTCGTTTGGCTTCCTTAGGACTTGTTTGGTTTTGTTTTGGCTTTGTTTGGCTTTGTTTGACTTCGTTTAGATTCGTTTGGTGTTTGGATTTCGTTTGGATTAGTTTTTAGTTTTGGAGTTTGGAGATTGGAGCTTGACGATAGGAGTTTGAAGATTGGAGCTTGGAGATTGGAGTTTGATTTTTGGGTTTTGACGTTTCGATTTTGGTTTTGATGTTTTATTTTGATTCGTTGATGTTTCAATTTTGTTTTTTTTATTTTGTGTAACAAACTCACAATGCAAGAATAAGCATTGCGAGTTTGAGAGAGGGTGTTAGAGATATAAGGCTTAAGTCCATTAGCCCATATAGTTTATCTATAAATAATAGATTTAGACTCTATGTAATACACGCTTTCTAAATAATACAAAACCCTAGCCGTTCTCTTTTCTCTCTTTTGTTCACTATTTAACAGTAGCATCCAATGACAATCCAACCGGTCATATTGAAGTCTTAGTTTTTCCAAACACGATGTGAAAAATTCAGTAAAAACCAACACAGATTGCCTCTCGATCAGACATTTTGATTGTGGTTGAACAAAACAAATATGGAAAAAAAATCAATTCTCGAGTATAAAATTTGCAGGTATTAAAATAGAATAAAATTTAAAAAAAAAATAGGATTGCTAACTTGCTTTTTGGACCAAAACAATTGAAAACCGGTGACATGAAGGTTATATAACTCATTATTATATCGCGTGTTATTGAAGTCACTAATGGACGAGGTCTATAGTTCCGAATTGTTCGTTCGGTCTTCTGACTTACCGATGATATTAAAGTAGCTAAAAATGGTTAAAAAACCTAATTAGCCACTGAAATTGGTTATATGCCGTAAAACACTTATTTTGATTTATTCATATCCCAAACCGATCACTTTTGCTTATAAGTATTGTATATCGTCATTGGATGTACCAATTATCAAAGTGGGACATGTGGCACCCAAATATACTATATTTATTACAAATACAATCGCTCTATAATTCGCATCCACATATCATCTATTTAAATTTTTACCATTTATTTTATTTTAATCTTTTTATTATTTATTTCTTATTTAATTTATCTATTTATCTTTACCAATTTACTATTTACTTTTATATTTTAATTATTATACAAATTATTGAGCCCTAACTAATTAAATGAATGGCATCGGATAAACTTTCTCATTCACTTATTTTTCTCCTCCAACACATCCCATCAACTTCTTCATCAATTTTTTAATCCTTTTAAGTTGTGTCTTTTAACTTTCAAAGCTTGAAGCTTTGATACAAATCAACTCTAATCCTTTCCCGTCAAGCTTTGATACACATTAATAACTCTACTTATCTTTCTTTATCAATTTTCGATACACACGACAAATTAGAAACTTTTATAGAGATATGTAAACTAAAGCAAAATTCGAGAGTAAAACAACCGTCTTAATTCTTTGTCATCACGGTGTTTTATCAAGACGAAAAAAGAACGATATCAGTTGATTTCAATATATATAAAAAGAAATAATAAATGAAACACGAAGAATAATATAAAAAAATCTAAATTTTTACGGTAAATTCCTATTCTTATATTTGCCTTTTTTATTCCCTTGGAATTGAAAGAACGGTAGATATGTTGATAAGGGGTATGGCAAATTTTTTTTTATTGACCTAAGACCAGACTAGAAATATGAAATATTTTGATGGATCTTATACGGTTGGATTTTACATCCGATTGATATATCTCTCACCAAATTTTGCACAAATTTTTCCCTGTTAGAAAACCTAAGTATAAAAGCATTTTATAAATCTCTCACCATTTTCCCTCTTTTCCTTTCAATCTCTCAAAAAACCTCTCAAACACAATTTTTTTTATCAAAAATCAAAGCGTTTTTTTGAAGAATCTGAACCCACAACAACATTAAGGTCAGCCATATAAACCTCCTACTATAATTGTTTTCAAGATTTTGTTGTGTATAAGTGGTAGAAAAGTAGGGTTTTTTTATTCTCATTTTAAAAGTATGATTTTGGCATGATTTTAGGCTTTGTTTTCATAGATTAGTGTTTTATAGTTGTTTGTTATATGCGAATCCATTGATTTGGTTTTGATTTTGTTGGAAATGGTGTTGTTTGGATAGATCTAAGATTTCTGTTTGTGTAGGTGTTCATCGCACGTTGCGTGCTACCAGATTTGTGCTCGTCGCATACGTCATGCGACCAGGAAGGGTTACCGGCGCATGTGAAGCTAGCACAAACCTGGTCGCATGCGACACACTTACATTAGCTTTCGCATGCGATTGTGTGTATCTATAGCACATGTGACTACATTTACAAAAAGTTTGAGTAATTTGTTTATGTTTTTAGGATGGGTCGTACAAAACTGACTTAAATTTTTTTTATCTTCGCCGAACACCACCAGAGCCTACAAAGGTTGCCGTTAACGAGGAAACAACAGAGGGTCCCGGTACAAGACGATACATGTGTCCTGGTGGTCCGGTTAACGATACCAGCCATTATGCTGGTTGAGCTCCTGGGGGAAGTTGTGGTGCGGATTCATCTTCGCAGTTAGCACCTGAGGCAGCTGATACAGAGTTCGCCTCACTGTTGCTACACGTCCCGAGTTTTTATCGTGATTACATCCTACATGAGGAGTTTAGCGTATATCATAGAGAAATAAGTTTTTATACTAAATTACTTTATTATATAATTTGGTTCTTAATTTTGTTAGACAAATTACTCATTTACGCGTTCGTGTGTTTGACACATATTTCAGGATAAAGTTAGTTTATAATATTTTGCTATATATAATAGTCTCTGCATATGGGACTTCAGGAACCAGACTTGAGTGAGGGCGAACGTCATGGAGACCATATTTGGACCTCTTGTCGATGCACTCTCCCATTGGCATACCGAACTGTATTTGATAGAGGCATTCCTAGAGCGTTGACATGAGAAGACGTCCTCGTTTCATTTCTCGTTCGACGAGATGACCGTGACTTTAGATGGCGTCCACGTCATCACCGGACTACCGGTTAGAGGTATGCCTTTCGATAAGCCTTACTTATGCTACCATGCATGGCGTACGGACATCTAACTTGGTTAAAAATCTTAGGAATGCTAGTAGTGTGGCATTGAGTTGGCTGCGTACCACATTCACGAGTGATAGATACAGTCATAGTAGGATTACATATGTTAGGGTTGATCACGCCACCCGTGCTTATATACTATTTCTGTTAAGTACCACTATTTCCGCCAACAAAACTGGTAATAGTGTTTGCTTAGATTACCTTCAGTTTGTCAAGCAAGTACCAGATTATAAATCAGTACAACTGGGGTCAGTGGGTATTGACACAGTTATATAACGCCCTTAGCTGGGGTTCTTTGCATGGTACAAGCGGTATTTGTGGATTTACATGGCTACTTGAGGTGTGGATCTTTGATCACTTTAGGAAGTATCGTGCTTTATTGTTTAGTGATTACGACCTATTGTTACCGCATATCTGCTGATATGCGCCACAGAAGATCGATATTTCGTAGGTTGTATGCAAGAAGTTGAGGCACACACTCTCGATGTGCACCGAGAAAGATGTAAGTAATATTTTTAAAATTTAAACGTTATATTTCTTACTATTAGACTTGTCGTGTTTGTTAACTTTTTCCTTTCAGATTATTTTCCTTCCGTATGCGTATCTACGGGATGACCATCAATTCTATAGCGTCTAAATGTGTTTGACATTGTTGTTCCTTATTACCCCAATTGCGTCACTCGTCAAATGGGACACAATTAGCTCATGCCGTTCAAGATACATCCTTCTGATATTAGAAAAGCGGGAAAGAAGATCGTTTAGAGGTACACTTGGGATGTTTTGGAGTGGAGGCACTGGTAGCATCATCTTTTCACCATTTTAGGTGAGGAATATGATGACGGGGAAGATAATATTGACGCGGTGTACCTTGTTTAGGTGAAAAAGAACTTGACGTATATAGTGACTAACCCTACTTAGGTTTGTGATAATTGAGAACCTCAGGTGCACCCTCAAGATGGTGCTGATTTTGTGGGATACGATCGGATCGCTGAGTTTATACCACGACTACCCACGTTACCGTACGACGAGTTCTTAGATGCTGCAACTGAGATGGGCAGGATTGCTAAGAGATATAGACGTCGTTGATTTGTATGTTAAGACTTGTTTGTTATTACGTTTTGAGGACTATGTTACTATGTTTGTTATTGTATTTTTACTACTACGTGTGTTATTATATTTTTTACTTGTATCCAGATATTTACGACTTTATGGATACTATGATATTTTATGGGTGATGTATAGTTTTGTGTAAAGCCAGTAGTATAAAACAACTCTGTTGTCAGTATATAAGAAACGTATCAAGCCGTCGCATGAGATATTAGTCATCGCTGTCGCATGCGGCTCTATCATAATTTACATGCGACACCTATTCCTTTGTCTTAAAACATGGGCAAAATATTTGTGAATCCATTGCATGCGACCATTGTATACCTTGTCGCATAGCTCATCTGCGACACATATCCCTCTGTCTGAAAACATGGGCCAAAACTTTGTGAAGACATCGCATGCAATCACGCCTACTGTGGTCGCGTGCGACTCTGTCGTGATTGGCATGTGATATATATCCCTCTGTCCAAAAACATTGGGTAAAATTATATGAAGTTATCGCATGCGATCGTGCCTTACAATATCGCATGCGAGCGAGTATAATATTATACTACTTCGTGCAAATCAAATTTTTCAAGAGAAATCAATTCAGTCGCAGTCAAATGACATACAAACAATTAAATACCAAGCATAATAAAACAGTTAAATAAAACGTAAAAATAAAAAAACAAAATATGACTATAACGTAGTAGTCGAAGTCGTATCCCATATTGTATTCATGTGATGAGTTCGCAATAGTATCATCGTTTTGTTCAATATGATCCCCAAGATATGCTACCGTATCTTTCGTAATGAAATTATAAACTTTTATCTTCCATACTTTTTCAGCTTCTTGCTTAATTTTGTATGGCATATATAACAGACGTTGCAGTGGTTCAGATTTAACCATATTGTACCTGTTTTTTACTTCTTCACGACTACGTGGTCGATGATTTGGTACTCTAAACCGGTTGTAATAAAAAACATCTTATAAAACACTCGGTCAGAAAAGGAATCGGTCGTATCGTCGGACATTGTCAAAGTGACAAACTTTCTCGCCTGAAGTATATGATAGTCTTCGTCAACATTAAACTCTATATTTCTAAATATTTTGTTTTTTATGTTGAAGAACGTTTGGTAGATGAAGTATTATGTCACATTTTGGCTCCTTTATATAAGAATAAATAATGTATTTTGGTAAAAACATATTATTGGCGGGAGCATTGTTTGGCGGGAACGAAACTATGGCGAGAAACTTTGGCGGCAAAACAATTGTAAAGAAACATTATTGGCGGAAAAAAAGTAACATAGGATAATAACCAACATTACATCAATTATCGTCTTTAGTCAAATCGGTAACATGTGGTGTGTCGTTCCTAACTAGCATAATATGTGTAAATTTGTTAAACCTACGATAATATTATTGCGCCCATTGACTCACTTTTTCGGTGGCGTAGACACCCCACGACATGTATAATAAAAGCAATGGTCCATCTGGCGGAGTAGTAATCTGCAAAAAAAAAAAGTGAAACTAGTGCTTTAGGTATGAAAAAAGTAAGAAAAGTTTATAAATATTAAATGGATGATATACTTACATTAACAAAATTTCATCTATGTACAAAAGTAATTCCAACTTCTATAATCGTTGAAGCGTTCATGGGTGGGCGTCCATGAATGGGCAGATACGATAATAACGCTGCTTGCGAGACGTGATATATAATACACTGCAACCTTGTCGTAATGATTAGTTATATGTCCAGAAATGTAATCTATTAATAGCTAGTACGGTTTTGCTTAAAGTAATCCAACCTACGTACCATATCATCATACACATCAGGCGAACCATAAACCTCCAACCAAGATGCACGGTTTCATTTAACTCTTTCAACAACTCGTGTTTAACATATGTCCATCTATCCTCATTATTGTACATTGAATGCGCTATAGAGCAATATCCGCATTATCTGTCCGAGATAACATCCACCAACTCACTGATATAAGCGTGTAGAAAAACCGAGATGCAATCCTGATATATTGTTAACTTTCCATCCTTAACAATTTGTCTTGGCCGACCAACTTTTGTTTTGGCAAGTGGTGGTGTGGGTGCTACAACCGAGACTACTTTCGATGTGTTTGTGCTCTCTAACATGTTAACGGGTGTACTACCTACCGAGTTTGCTGGAGTGCTAGCACTAGTGGTTTGTTTAATAGGATATTCCCACGCACTAGGTTCCATTTGGTCGATTTATTAACGTCTCCCTTTGGCCTGCCTTTAGCTCTAACCGCTTCTTTAGGGTCTTAATTATGACTAGTTTTGGGATTCAAAATTTGCATAACCTTATTGATAATATGGTCTTGTTGGTCATGGTCAAAACTATGAACTGAGCTATTTATTATGAATAGTTTTTTTCTTTCAAATCATCTTCACGCGAAGTGGGATCTCTATGAAAAAAATCTAATTGTCTAAAAAATATATCAACATATTATTAGGGAATGCATGTATCCTCTCTAGCTATTGATTCAATTTTACATGCGCAAGATAACCCATATGTTTTCCTAAGGACTCATCCTCCACATGCTACATGATCTACTCCTATATTTCTAGAACGTACAATAACATGCATCAATTCGGTTAGGCCCGCATGAGATACATAACATTTAAGTTCATTGGTCAAAGCACAATCAAAATCGGGTAGAGTACCAAACTTACGTCGCTCGAACGATTCGAGAACCCCCGCATGTTGCTTCGTTTAGAAGGTTGTGACCTTTTTCCAAAAAAAGTTTGAAATTGCATTGATTTGTCCCAATGTATTTTTTTAGGGTCGAGTGAGCACCCTCGCACCTACATAATACAAGTACATAATTAGGACGTATTTTTAAAGAGATATAATAACAAAACATAAATCAGAATTAAAAGAGATACTTATTTGTTGTTGTTTGGCCGTAATGTTTGATCTTGTTCGTTCGATATTGAAGAAACTTGTCACCATATTTCGTTATCCATGCGTCCATAATGTAATCAAAATACTTGGGGTGAGAGGTGAACATATCCTTCAATGTAACTAGATTCTTTTTGTAACTTTCAACCGTGTTCACTCCGGCTACGTAGCCATAAAACTCAACAAATTGTTTTGCAATCACATCATCTTGGAATATCTTTCGAATTGTCCCTAAAATGTTCTTACTTATAAGTCACATGCATAACAAGTGGTGTGTGCCCGAACATATTTCCTTGATAGATCACATAAGAGCTAAATCTCGATTAGTAGCAAAAAGGCTATGAAATACGCACACACTATCCATCATCAAAACATGAAGAATACCCAAAGCCCATGTATAATTCGGTATCTTCTCCTCGCTCATAAAAACATACATAACGGTAAATGTAATGGAAGTAGGCATAAACCCAAAAATCTCTAATAACGACATCTTATACCTAGTCGTCTTGTAGGTACAATCCATGAATAGCATATTAGGGAACGTACATAATAAGTTTATGCTCGTAGGATATACAAAAAAAAAACCGGTGATCACCTTTGAATCGTTTTTCAAACGTTCCCATGTCGAATATTCATGCTCCTTCAATTTCGTCAGCAAATATTGCATTTGGTTTTGTCCCCCGTGCTCAACTTCCCAATCTTTTTTGCGGCAATTATAGATTGCACACATGTTCGAAATATTATTCAGATATTGATTCTTCAAATCGCTATATATCTCCCTAAGACGCGAACCAATGTGAGACAAACTACGAACTAGTTCATCTTTATAGCGTTTTAGCCTACAAGTGCGGGAATGGTCGTCTAAGGGAACGTAGAGATCATGATTGTGTGTACCGTTTATCACCTCTGAACACCATTGCATGGCTAGTACGTCAATCCTAACACAAACGGACAATTACATTTTTTCATCGTAGTCCTCTACTTTCTTTAAGTATCTGCCTTTGTTTTTTATACGAAAATATTGCACCTCTCGCAAACGTAATCTAATCTAGGAGTTCTTCCCAATTTCCCGTTATCATAGAGCTTTATAATCGTGACGAACTAAATCTTCTTGGATTTCGCATAAATGAAAACATCTAATTCATCTTTCGTAAATAACCTACCTGTTGTAAATATTATTGCGTAATCATCATCTATACACGGAGGTTGGACAAGTTCCTCCTACAACGAATAACAATTTAGCTTAATGTATAACGAATTGCATGCTATGAGCGAACAATTTTTTGCTAGTCGCATTCGTTTTGTGACAGGTATAGAACTTGGGTCGCATGAAGGGATGCGATGCATCTATTGGACATGTTGCATAAAGGTATGCGACCACGAAGTATACATCGTCGCACGAATATGCGACCACAATGTTGATCATCGTAAAAATGCATGCGACCAGACTACAAATAAAAACTCGAGTTAAGCTCGTTACCTCCATTCGATAATCGTCCTCCCCGTCCAACAAGTCATCCAAAGAGATGCCCATTTCACCATCTTCCAAGAATACTCCAAGTTTTGTTCTTTGTGGTAGATTTTGTGGATTTGGAGTGTGGAATGTTAATATTAGGGTAGTAAATAGTTAGGGTTTAGGATAATTTTTGGGATAAATGACATGGTTGTAATTTATTAGAGTGAAAATGGTAATTTAGGAAAATCAAATTTGAATTTAAAAAAAGAAGGTAATGTGTTATATTTCTAGCTAGCCTGATCGTGTACCTAATCATCCCATCATGAATGATTGCAACCCAATATTAGCTCCCAAAGACTTAATAATCTTATTAAAAGTTCTGAGTAGTGATAGACTTCCGAAAAATATTTAAGTAAAATGGTAAATAATTATATTTTTAAATTAAAAAAAAATTAAAAGTTAAAGAATAAATAATAAAAAAATAACTCTTTGATACATTTTTTTTGGAGGGAACCCGCAACCGCTACTCAGAGTGCAATGAGTGTGCACAGGGTAAACCCTGTTTAGGTTCAGCCGAGAAAGCGTATGTAGAGGGACTCGAGCTCATGACTTTTGGTCACAAACATGCCTTACTCAACCAACTCGGCTATCTCTCGATACAATTTATATATATCAGTTTTTTTTTAAATTAACTAAAATGACCTTTTGATTTTTGATTTGTTGGTTTTAAAAGATTTGGTTTACGGTAAGATATCTTTTTCTTTTAGTGTTGAATAGTAAATCTTAAGGGGTAAAAATACAAGTTTATGATAAGATTTCGTTTTCTTTTTTAAGTGTTAGTAAAATCTTAGGATCTGTCATAACAATTTGGTTTTTGCTAGGTTAGTAGTAAAAATTTAGATGTTAGGACAAAATTTTGTTTTCTTTCGAAGTGTTAGGGTAGTAAAATTTTAATGTTTGGAGTTAGGTTTGTGGAGGTTTTTAAGTTTAGGATTAGTTTTGTGATTACCACAAATAAATAAATAATAGACATGAAAAAATATATTATGTGGTTTTCAAATTTTAGTTTGAAAAAAAAAGAGTAGTGCTAAATAAAGACTATTTATTTAATTTATAATTTATAATTTAGCCCAAGTTGAACCAATGTATCAAGTAAGAATCAACTTGGAGATTTGAAAATATATTAACAACTGGATTTCTTCTTCTCCAAGAAACACTTTCTTTTATGATAGTTCTTTCATAGTGGCTCTCTAGTTCTTCATCTTTTAGCCATGGAAAAGGTCACTCATAATGTGCTTTTTATAGAAGAATATCATATTCTTCAAGAAGATGATCAGTCTACGCAACGCAAAAAAGTCATATGCCGATTCTGTTAGATGTAATGTTCAGCAATCTATTACTGAGATTAAGCCAGAATTTACCATAGAATCAAAGGATCATTACTCAATCCAGTATGCGAAAGAGGTTAAAGATCACTTGATCAGTGATTCTACCACTACTATAATAGGAAAGTTCACTGATGGAATACAACGTAAGTCGTTATTAGAGAACTTTCTTCATGGTTTCAAATTCAAGGGCTCTTACACGTTCACAAGTCATGATTCTCGATATGTGTTCATGCAATTCTGCTGTAAATAAGATGTAAGTAAGATCTGGTCTAAGAACATATGGAGTTTTGAGGGAAAAGTTATGAGAATTCTGCGTTGGGAGCCTAACTTTAATAGAAGATTTGAAAGTCCTAGGACGCTGGTTTAGATTCGTCTTGAACGAATTCCTGAATTCATGTATAACTAAACTGTTATCAAAGATTTGGCTTCAGCTATAGGCACTACGTATAAAGTTATTGTCCCTAATAACAAGGCTACAATGAATGCTTGTTTTGCTCATGTGGAGGTAGATGTTTCGAAAGCATTAAAGTACAGAATCTGGATAGGTTTGGGACCCAATGATGGACATTGGATTAACATAAGTTACAAGAACGTTGCTCCATATTGTAGTGTTTGTTATCATCTTGGGCATGGGGGTGATGTTTGCAACAAAGCTGATAAGAAAAAGCAGAAAGATAATGAGTCTAAAGAGGATGGGAAGCAAGAAAAAGATGTTGCTGGGTCAAAAAAGGAAGGTACTGAGGAAAATAGTAGGGATGATTCACATCAGCAACAACAAGTTGTCCAAGAAGATACTGGTAGATTGCAGCAGTCTTTTATCAAGGTCTATAGAAGGAAGTTAAAGTCGATAATAACAAGAAAGGATCAAGATTCTATTCAGGAATCAAAAGAGTGTAACAATAATGATCCAAAAGCTGATTCGGTTGAAACTAACATGGAGGTCATTGAGGCTCTTCACAGACTTGACCAAGATTTTGCTCAGAGTAACTTAAGTATGAAAGATGACAACATCGATGATGTTAACAAGGGTGGCAGTTGTGAAGTTTCTCCTACAAATTCTGAATACAACTCTGACTTTAGTCCTATAATAGGCAATAAATTAAGATCTGAAATGAAAAGAAGAAAACCAAAAAAGATTACTATCAACTCTCTACTCAAGAAGGGAGAAAAATCAAACCAAAAATCTTTATCAGATAATGATAAAGATGACTAATTGGAATGCTAGAGGTTTGAACAATAAGCCTACCTTGAGAAGGCTGCTTTCTATTGTCAAAGGCAATAAGTCTAAATTTGTGTCGATTCAAGAGCCTATGGCTGAGGTTACTAAAATTGTTGATGTTTCTGCTGTTCTTGGCTTCAAGAATCATGCTTCTAACTGTTCTAACAAAGTTTGGATCTTTTGGGATGATGAGGTTGATATAACTGTTTTGGTTGATCATGAGCAGCTGCTTCATCTGGCTGTGGCTTATCCTGGTTGTGATACTCAGTTTAATTTTTCTGTTGTGTATGCCAAGATTAATCGTACTCTTAGACTTGAGCTTTGGGATCAGATGAAAACCATTGTAACTGAGGACCTTCCTTGGTTAATTACTGGAGATTTTAATTCTATTACTTGTTCTGAGGATCAAGTTGGTTGTTCGACGTTTGATCATGCTGGTACTTATGACTTTAATGAAGCTATTAGGATTTGTAAGCTTGAAGATGCTGGATATGTTGGCTCGAGATACACATGGAACAGGGGCACTCGTTGGAAAAGATTAGATAGAACTATGGTTAATGAAAAATGGATCAACAACTTCACTAAAACGCAGGTTTTCCACATGGTCAGAACTTGTTCTGACCATGCTCCTTCTTTTATTCAGGCTTGCTTGTCTTCTAGTAATGTTAGTTGCAAAAAGAGTTTTAAGTTTATTAATGCGTGGACTAATGATGATAGCTTTATAAGCACAGTTAAGTTGAACTGGAATAAGATTTGTAATGGCAATGAAGGTCATGTGTTTTGGTTTAAGCTGATGAGGTTGAAGGGTTGCTTAAAAAGGTGGAATGTTGATACATTTGGCAACATATTCAATAAGCTTAAGGACAATACTGATATGGTGAATACTATGGAGGATTTGCACTTGGAGAAAAATGACAATGACTCTAGAGCTGCTCTTTCCAAAGCCAACAGCATGTATATTAAAGCTTTGAGAAATGAGGAAAGCTTTTGGCATCAGAAATGTTATAATGCCTGGATGAGGGATGGTGATGGCAATATAAAGTTGTACCATTCCTATGTGAACAAGAGAAGAAGACATAATACTATAAGGGGGATCAAGGAGAATGGTGTATGGATTGATAATCCTACTGACCTTGCTAATTCAGCTGAATCATTCTTTAAAGCTATTCTCTCTTCTTCTTCTTGTACTAACAGAAATGATGAAGACCTTTTAATGCAGGATGATATCTTTACTAACATCCCTAGCCTGGTGAAGGATGAGGAAAATGCCTCCATCATCAGACACACTAGCAAAGAAGAGGTTTGGAGTGTTATTGCTAAGATGAAAAGTGATAGTGCTGCTGGCTTGGATAGCTTTAACTTACACTTTTTAAAATCTTGCTGGTCTATAATATGTGTTGATTTATGCAATGCTTTCAACTTTTATCTTTCTGGTCATGATATTCCTGTTGGAGTGTTTGCTACTTGCATCTGTTTGGTTCCTAAAATGTCTAATCCTACCACTTGGAAAAACTATAGACCGATAAGCTTGTGTACCTTGTTTAATCGAATTTTTTCTAACCTTATCAATGCTCGTATAGCTGACATTTTGCCTAAGGTTGTTTCTAAGATGCAAGGTTCTTATGTTAAGAACAAATTAATTCATGAAAACATCCTTATCACAAAGGAGATGATTCATGACTTAGATAGAAAGCCTAAAGCTGGTAATGTCATTATTCAGCTTGACATGACCAAGGCTTTTGATAAGCTTTCTCATGGTTTTATCCTTAAAGTTTTATCATGTTTTGGATTCTCTGATAAATGCATTGCTTTAATTAAGAATATGATCACTAATGTTCACATTTCTGTCCTTATAAATGGTCAAGTTAATGGTTATTTCAAGCAAATGCAGGGTCTTAGGCAATGAGACCCTTTGTCTCCTATCCTTTTTATTTTAGCTGAAGATGTTCTATTAAGGGGGATTTACAATCTTTACGGTAATAACAAAGGCCTTCACTAAGCCGCTAGATCAAATTTTCTGGTCCCCTGCCTTGCTTTCGCTGATGACGTGCTTATCTTCACTAACTGCAAGCCCACTTCTATAGCCATCCTCTCCAGTCTTTTTGACAAATATCAACTTCTCTCTAGTCAAGCTGTGAACAAAGAAAAAACTAAGTTGATTATTTCAAAGAAAGCCAATCAGGACAACACAAACAACATCAAGATCTGTACTGGTTTCAATATTGAATCTCTCCCCTTCAATTATTTGGGCATCACAATAGCTAAAAACAATAGAGGGAAGTACTTTCTGCTCTTATTAATAAGCTTCAAGATAAAATCAATGAATGGGACTTACATAACCTGTCTTTTGCTGGTAGAACTACTCTTATTACTAGTGTTCTTATGCCTATTATTTTCTACTGGATGCATAATACTTATCTGCCTAAGGGTGTCATTAACATAATTGAATCTTGTTTTAATAAGTTTCTATGGAGAACTAACTATCAGGTTAAGGCTATTCATTGGGCTACCTAGAATCATCTTTGTAGGCCTTATTCCGAGGGAGGGTTAAACATTAAAAGCTTATCTGATATTCAACTAACTCTTTCCTATAAGCTTTGGTTTCTGTTCAGAAAAGGCAGTAGCTTATGGTCCTCTTTGATGCAGAAGATCTACTGCTCTATACTCATGCTATAAAGGCTACTTGCAAGGCTACTGACTCAAGTGTTTGGAAGAGACTCTCCCTAATCAAAAGACAAGGTGACAAGCATATTAAGTGGAGTCTAGGCCAGGGAAATATGGATTTTTGGCTAGAAAATTGGCACGACAAACCCCCCCCCCTCCCCCCCGACAAGTGACCCTATTTCTCAAAACTGGTACCTAAATGCTTGTGTTAAAACCTTTTGGAAGAGTAATGAGTGGGATCTAAATGATCTCCACAATGTTATCCCTAATGACAGAATTCATCACATTTCTAAATATAGAGTTGATCCTCTTAAGGATGATAAAATCATCTGGACCCTTTCTGATAGTAAGGAGTTTGACTCTAAGAACACTTGGAATAGCTTGAGGAACAAGTACACTAAGATGAGTCTTTTCTCTAAAATCTGGAACTCTTCTACCCCTAAAAAGTTTTCTTTTCTTGTTTGGAAGACTTTAAAGGGTTATATTCCTGTAGACAATATCATTATGAAGAGGCATATCCATATGGCTTCCAAATGCCAGTTCTGTAACAGCTGCGAAGAGAGAAATCATCTCTTTGTTAGTTGTCGTTTCGCTTGGCCTATTTGGAATTACTTTAGCTGTCTGTTTAAGATCAGGATTGGTAGACATATGGTTCTCCCCCATGTTTTACATACTTGGTTCTGGTTTTCTAATAAAAAAAGACACATTACTCACATTGTTCCCCAAGTTATTTGCTATGTCATTTGGAGGAACCGAAACTGGTCTAAGTTTACTGATACTCATGATTCTACTAAGCAAGATATTGATAGGGTCATTTATATTATTCGTAGTATGGATCTATCTAATATGTTATCCTATAAACTATGGACTAATACTTACAATGCTGGTACTTCTTTAGGCTGTAGTTTATCAATCAACAGAACAAAAGTCCCTACTTACCTCAAATGGCTGGCCCCAAACCCAGGAAGATTAAAACTTAATGTGGACGGCTCTTGCAACAAGCATGGAGAAGCAAGCTCGGGGATCTTGTGTAGAAAATCAGATGGTGACATTCTCCTGGGCTCAGGAACTCTGTTAGGCAAGCTGAATCCTCTCTTCGCTCAGCTGGGTGCTTTGGTCGAAGGTCTGATAATCTGTAAGAAGAAGCAGTGGTTTGAAGTAGACGTTGAATCTGATAGCTTAACTCTGATCAATCTAGTTGCGCAAAGAAATGAGGCTTGGTACCTGAGTTCATCCTTAGATATATGTAGATCTCTGATTCATCCTAAAATGACGCTGAAGCACGTATCTAGGTTGCAAAACCAGTCTGCTGATTGGATTGCGAAGAGAGTCTTAATCCACAAGCAGAGTATGAATTTCTCCACACCTCCTGATGATTTACGAAGCATCACTCTCTTGGAAAGTCTTGGTTTAGGATTCGTGAATTGATTTGGAGATGCTTCGTCATATCTGTTTTTCGTTTGAATTGGGGAAGATGATGGGTTTCCAGATTTCTTCGGTTCTCTGGTGCACTGCACCCGGTTCCAGACCTTTCTCCTCTTCGAATCGGAAGAGAAAGGGTACTTTGGATGAGCGTCGACCATGAAGAAGAAGATGATCTGGGTCTTCTGTTCTCTGGTGCACTGCACCCGGTTCCAGACCTTTCTCCATCAAATGAGAAATGGTACTTTGGGTGAGCGTCGACCAAGAAGAAGTAGAAGATGGTGGCGATTTCGGTTGAGCTTGGATTGGGATTAGATCGGTTTCTCTCTTCTCTCTCAAAGGTATATTGAAGCTTTTGAAGCTGGTTAGATATGGTGATTAGCTTCGCGCGATAATGGAAGATAGCCTGAAGATTGTAGTGGGTCTTGCTTGCAGCCCTTCTATTTTTTCTTTTGGTTATTTTACCCTTAATGTTTTGTATCTAGCTATTTTGCTCCAAATGTTTTGTATCTAGCTATTTTGGCCCAAATATTTTGTATCTTCTCATTGTGGTAATAAAATTGTTCTTTGCTTAAAAAAATAATAATTTAGCCCAAGTTCAAATCATTTTATGAGAAAGATAAAAAAGATATAGTCTCGTGGTTGTTGAAATCTTTGAAGCCAAAATTCCATCAACAACAAGCGGAGATGGAGGCCAACACCTTGTGGGGCACCACCATCCGGAGCCAGAAAAGAAGTGAGGTTCTAAAATGTTTCTTGAATTGCTCCAAATAGCGGCGGATAAAGTCCATGCTCTTTTTAATTGCTTTCAATAGTGAAATTTCTGATTTTTGAGTTAAAATTTCGGGAATTTCCATATTTCTTATGATATAGTTTTTTCTTTAAATTTTTCAACAAATACAATATATATAATATTCCATTATTTAATCAAACCAACAATAAATTAATATATAAATAAATAATAAATAAATAAATAAATAAATAAATAAATAAATCCAACAGAAGAATTCATTCATCCTTTGCGATCTAGTGTTTTAATAAAAACAAATACGAAAATAATAGGTTTGTACTTGTGGTTTATAATTTTTTAAAATAAATTCAGGAGAGAAAAAATGTAAAACAAAAAAATGAAAATAAAAAGAAGTAATAACAGCAGAAAATGCTCTCTCATTCATGAGAACAACGTTTCCTTTTAAGATCAGTTTTGATGGCGTTTGGCGAGATCAAAGATTCAACATAAACCGTAGCAAGAGCATATCCTTCATACAATTTCCCAATGGGTGTCCTCTTTCGGATGTTGAAACAAGCCAGTTGTCTCCCCCCAAAAGTTTCTTGATAAGATTTCGCCCCTTTGTGTGATGCATAATGCAGGGCATAAACCTATCCTATCGTTTTGAGGACCAAAATGCATAGTTGTTAGTTTTGTCCATGATGAACTTACACCATATTCTTTCATAATCCATACAGTCTGACTTCCTATTGCGCTCCCCAAAGGAGTAGTCAAACAAAGAAGTCTATCAAGAACACCTAATCCACAAGTCTTCATACTAGATAGTCGAACATTGGGGAGAGAAACATAGTTAAAACTCTCTTCGCCTAACCTAAAAGATAAAATCACAGAACGACTTACTACTCCGGAGGGAGTGCACTCAATACAAGGCCAATGAAGAGCTTCATTCAAGAAAACCCCACGTTTCACCGAAGAAATATAAGAACCAAGGTATTCAGAATCTGCAGTCCAAGTACCCCTCCTTAAGGAGAATATTTGGATTCGTCTATCAACAAGAATGATTTTGTAGTCATCGGTAGAAGCATCATACCCAAATCCATATCCAATTTTAGTAAATATACTTTCGTTTGGCAGATGCATAGGAGCGGGTATTGTCTTGTGCTCATTGGTAGTGGGGTTCCACAAATGGAATCCCCAGTCAAAACCAGTACAAGTGCATAACAGGCCGTTGCTGGAACCTAGGATAGAACTGGCTTCATACATAGAATATGGAAGTTTAAGCAATCTGGAGGTAGAAAGATCATCTAAACTACTACTTGATGTCTCGCAGTCTACAGATCTAAAGCATTTTTGGTGCAAAAGAATGATTTTATATATTCCCATATCAGAGGCTCGTTTCAATTGCAAATTGACAAAATCGGTGCCAGAGATAAGCGAGCGCCATGATTTAGATACAGACCTGAATTGCAATAGCGATTTAACCGGCAGCCACGATAGAATCTCTGCGAACATATCTTCCGGAAGATGAATCGCCATCGCTGAACTGAAAAGATCAAAATCAAAATCAAAATCAAAATCGTATCAACCCTATACCTCGAACAAGTATAATTGGTAAGAAGAATGGGTAACAGTGTTGCTGAAAAAAAAGAAGAAGACTACATTGTGGATAAGATTAGGGTATTCAGCCCAAAACTCTTTAAATGCATTGATTAACAACTAGGGTTTGAGTTTATCAAAACAAATCCGGTTGGGATACAAAATGATTCATACATCAATCTAATTAGGTTAATCTATCGTGCTTTCAAATCAATTTGATATTTAAAAGTGAATGGCAAGAGACAAACACAGCAGTAACAATGAAACCTCACCTCTAATTGTTTGGTAGGTCGGAGAATGCGATAGCTGAAGTGGAGGATATCAATCGGCTTTCGTGAGCAGAGCAGCAAGGGGTCGCAATTTTCAATCCAAATTGCGGTTAACTCTTTTGCCCTACTTGAAGGTCACAGCTTTTCGTTAGTTTTAATAGATTTATTTACCCATATGCGGTTATTATTATTATTATTATTATTATTATTATTATTATTATTATTATTATTATTATTATTATTATTATTATTATTATTATTATTATTATTATTATTATTATTATTATTATAGCAAAATTAACTTTATATTACTATTAAAAAAATTACATTTGTTTAAGGAGTCAAACGAGACTCTAATACAAAATCAAGGGCTTTCCCACAATAAAACCTTTAAAATTTAATTCAGTCGAGACTAAGAAACAGTCTCGAACACCCTATCTTCGATCTCAAACTCCATTTCCAAGCTTTCAAACCTTTCACCTTCTACCAAACCAGAAATTGCTACTGCATGAGCTTGAAAGTCATTTAGCTTGAAGAAATTGGGAACTTTACTTCAAATCATCTCAGGAGATAGTAAAGCCCAAATTTCGATCCTAACCAAACCCTAACGAACTTCAATCTTCGCAATCTACTCAATCCTCTTCAAATCAGCACCTCTATCCAAAGATAGCATCAATAGAGCTTGTGTTTTCCCACTCGATCATGTCTAGCACGCATATACATTCTGCAAAAGAAAATAGAAGCCAACAGATCCCAGTAAAATCAAAATAATCAAGGAGTATATATGTAGCCTAAACCCAGGCTTTCAAGAAGCACAATCGCAAGCAGAGGAATAGGGGAATTGAAATGAGAGAAATATATTTTCTCTTTGCATTTCAACTTCCACTTAGTGAGCCAGTCAAGAGCTCTATTTTGCACTCGCAAAACAAAAGAAATCGACATTGATAGAAGAAGAAGGCTTCTACATATAGGAATTATAGATTTGAAGTACAAATGATTTTTCCTTTTCTCAATGATGTTAACTAGAGCTAAACAATCGGTTTCCATGTCTACATTAACCCAGTTCCCTTCTCTGCAGATCAGAAGCCCTTCCAACAACGCTCTGGTTTCAGCAACCAGTGGAGTTAAGTTTCCAAAGAATTTGCTCGAGTCGTTGATGATTATGCCTTCCCAGTCCCTAAAGATCATAACACCACAAGATTCTCCATTGCTGAGACATGAGGCGTCAACATTCAGCTTCAACCTGCTATTTACAGGCGTATTCCATTTAAGATAAGTGATTTCTTTACAAAGTTTTTGTTGGGAAAGACATCCTAATATTAGACCAGCATCACTAACATTTGTCCAGTGTTTGCTGGTAAGAACATTTGAGATGTCCAAATCCATAATAATTTTAGTTATTAAATTTATAGAAGCATGAATACTAATACCAGCCTCCTTAAACTTTGCATTATTTCTACTCTTCCATATCATCCAGCAGATTATTGCTGGTAAAGAATGGGTGATGTGGACTTTTTAAGTCGATGACCAAAACCAGTTATAAACAACATGCTTTATAGTCATATATCTTTCAATTCTTATATTGAAAAGGTTACTAAAATGACTCCGTAGACTCCATGCATAAGAACAGTTGACAAATAGATGGTTAACATCTTCACAGTTTGAGCAAAATTGGCATTTTGATGCCAAAAGTAAATGCATTTTTTTGTAAAACAGAGTCTATGGGAATAAAATTGTGAATAAGCTTCCAAAGTAAGAAAGAAAACTTCCTTAGTGTGATGGTTGTCCATATCTTTTCGTAGAAGTTTTAAGATCTCTTGTTTTTCCTTATAGAATTCCAAGTGCATTTCATGTTAAAGAGGTGGTCAGGAGATAATTCCTAGATCATAACATCATCTTTAGATGAATCAATTCGGAACTTCCTAATTTAATTTATTCTATTTTCAGGAACAACATCATTTAGAGCCTCCAAGTCCCAGGATCCAGCTTTCCAAGAGGAGTTAACTCTGGCCTCAAGAAACCAGCTATTTTCAGGCAACTTGTGATCTAAGATAAGTGTCCAGTTGTGCCAATTCTCAGACCAGAAATCCATATCACCACGACCCATTAACCACCTAATATTTATCTCTGCAACATCTTTAATTCCTACAAGGCGTTTCCAGGTTGGAGAGCCAACATTTTTAAACTTATTTCAAAGGATGAGAGTTTCTGTTATAGATATCATGCATGATTCTAGACGAGAGACTCTTATTCTTTCTGTAAGCAAACCAAATATTTTGAGAGAAAGTGTCCTGAATATCAGTTAATTTTCTGATATTCAGTCCACCTTCATCAAAAGGAAAGCAAAGCTCATCCCAAGAAGACCAATGAACTGATTTTTCATTGAACTTAGACCTCCACATAAATCTGTTAAAAAATATTTCCATCACTTTAATTACACAGATAGGAATAACAGAGTTTTGCATCCAGTAATAAGATATAGACATATGAATAATAGATATTAAAGAGAGTCTGCCCCATAAGATAATAATTTAGAGTCTCACTCCATGACTTTAAAGTTAATATTTTCAAGTAATGGGCCATAATTCTTTGCCTTATTATTGCTGTGCAGGGTGATACCAAGATAACAGGTTGGGAGGCAATCAGTTCTAAAACCAGTAATTTTCTCCAAGCTATTGATTCTGCATTGGTGAAGCTTTTTGGAGGTAATGATTTTTGTTTTTCCTTTGTTTATTGACTGGCCTGATACAATTTGATACCTGTCTAAGAAGCAACTTAAAAGATCAATAGTATAGGGTAGACTATTAGTATAGATGATGATATCATCAGCAAAGGCAGTACAAGAGACCGGAATTCTGGCCCTTGAAGCATACTCATAGATTTGTTAGCACTTAAAAGCATAGACAAACCTCTAATTTGAACTTCTTCACCTAAAATAAAGAGGCTTGGAGACAAGGGATCACCATGTCTCAAGCCCCTTTTAGTTTGGAAATAACCATAACTATTTTCATTAATTAAAATAGACAAGTTGACCTTCATAATCAAGTTAGAAACCAGATTTATGAAACTAATAGAGAAGCCAAATAGAGATAGGACTTTAATTATGAATGAGAAGGACATTCTGTCAAATGCTTTTGACATGTCCAACTACATCATAATATTACCTTTTTAGGCTTTCTATTAAGATCATAAGCCATTTCCTTAGCTATAAGAATATTCTCGTGTATAGACTTGTTCTTAACAAATGCAGCTTGGTTATTGGAAATAATATGAGGGAGAATATTTGAAAGTCTGGAATTCATAAGCTTTGAGAAAATTCTATTTAACATAGAACATAGGCTGATTGGCCTGTAGTTACTCCAATTTATGGGGTTATAAGACATAGGAATTAGACTAATCTCGGTAGCAAACATGCCATTTGACATGTTATGACCCTCAATAAAAAGATTTAATGGAGGTGCAAAGATCACTCTTGATAATACTCCAACAAATTTAATAAAAGGTAATGTTATAACCATTTAACCCTGCAGCACTATCAGATTTCATACTTTTAACAATATCCCAAATTTCCTCCTCTTTTGCAGGCATCACAAGAAGATCATTTTCTTCATTAGTCACCAACTTGGGAATGGTGTCAAAGATGTCACTAGCCATCATAATCTCCTCTTCCTCCTTGCTACTGAAAGAGTCACAAGACAGGTAAGAAGTATAAACGTTAACAGCAGAATTACCAATGCTAGCATCATCATATTACCAACAACCCTCATATATAATGCCTTTAATGGCATTTATCCTTCTTCTTTTATAAACATAAGCATAATAAAACATAGAATTGCAATCAACCTCTTTAATGGAGTCATTATAACATTTCTGTCTCCAAAAAGCCTCCTAAGTTCTAAGTGCCTTTAGATGAAGAGCAATAGCTTTCTTTAGGTTTGCATTAGAGATATAATCATTTTCCATTAGATGAATTGCATTAATAATCTCAACATTATCATCAACTTCTTTAACTTCGCTGAAAATATTCCCAAAATGACTTATATTCCAAACCTTCAAACAATTCTTTAGTTTTTTCATCTTAAACCAGAAAACTTCATTAGGCAGGGTTTTAATATTTAGCTTCCAATTCTGTTCAACATTGCTAAGAAAGGATTCATCAGCAGACCAAACATTTAAGAATTTAAAACTCTTTTTATTATGTAGATAAGTATTACTTATAGTAGAAAAGGAGATAAGAAGGGGGGCATGGTCAGAACAAGTTCTGACCATGTTGATAACCTGAGTATAATTGAAAAGGTTAGACCATTTATAGTTAATCATCACTCGGTCTAATCTTTTCCATTTTAAATTCTTATTCCAAGTGAATTTGGAGCCAACCACCCCATCATCTTCCAGTTGGCAGTCACTGATGGTATTCACAAAGTCTTCAATACTATTTTGGGAAAGGGAAGTGCAGCCCATCTGCTCATCCACATAAGCCACCACGTTAAAATCACCCATGGTAAGCCAAACCTTATTTTCAGTTGAAAATTTCCTAAGTTCAGCCCACAAATCACATCTTTGAAACCTGTTACACTTAGCATACACCACAATTAATAAGAAATTATTATCAACCCCAGGATAACAGACCTCCAAATGAAGACATTGTTCATGATTAACCAGAACATTAATACTTATATATTTGGCCCAGAAAATCCAGATTTTGTTAGCACAATTAGCAAAGTAATTAGGAAACCCTAATCTAATAGCCAATTCACACTCCACATCCACTCTAGCCATAGGCTCCTAAATAGCCAGAATTTAAAACTTCTCCTTAAAATGATCTATTTCAATCTACCAATAGTAGAATTGTTATTTACACCACGCACATTACAAGTTAATACTTTAATCATGATCATAAACAGATTTGTACTTTTTCTTTATCCCTGAGAAATGCAGAGATTTAAGAACTCTTTTGCTTTGCCTTTTTTCCTTTGCTAACAGATTTCAATTTTTTTGCAGTATATTGTTGAAGCTTGATCAGTAGGAGAACTTAAACTAATCTTTCTAACAAGAGAAAAAAAATCACTTCCAATGTTTCCTTGTCTATGTGAGTTTATAACAGAACGCAAACTGCTATAATCTTGAGAAATCTTGGAATCCATATCCTTACTGAGATTCTTCAAAGCTTCAATAATTTTTATGTCTTCACTATAAATTTTATTTTCATTTACAGAATCTTTCTGATCACACTGAGCATTGTTCATAGACGTAGCAGCTTGAAGAACAACCTTATTAGCTTCTATGGAAATCAGGACATCATTACAATTCCCAGTTTTACCCGAAGTTTTTGAAGATGAAGAATTCTTTTCAATCACCATAGACTTTAGTTTAGGAACATAGACCTGATTGTAACTTGTATTATAATTCTTATTTTTATCGACAATCTTGTAAACTTTCTCATCTGTTGGCAATAAAATGTCAGCTTCTCTTTGATCATTTACATTCTCATTTTCAATTGTTCTTTTACTTTAAATCTTTTGCATATTCAAACAATCATTCACCCTATGACCGAGATGAAAACAAGAAGAACAATAGATAGGGAGATTTCTGTAGGAAACAAATAACCAACAACCTTTATTTCTTCCAAATCCTACCCAGATTCTATCATGAATTTTAGCAGACACATCCATCTCAACTAAAGCAACAACCGCATTATTGAAGGCTTTATTTTTTTTTCCTTCAGGAAATTCAATCTTATATGGAACTCCAATGGTGGCTACAATATGCGATAAAACTTTCTTGTTATACAAAAATTCGGGAATCTTCTCAAGCCTCATCCAAACTAAAGATACAGGGCATTCATACTTAACATTGAAGTCAGGTTTCCATCGGAGAACTCTCATAGTAGAACTGCATATCTTCCAAACATTTCTGGACCAGACTTTACAAACCTCATCCTTCATGTCAAATTCCATGATAAGATGCCTAGAGTTCATTTAAAACACTATAATTTCCTTTAAACTTACTAGAAATAAGAAACTGACCGATAATAGTCTTTTTAGGCAAACCCGTAGCAAATTTACCAAGAATCGTGATTTTCGACGAATGAGTCAAGAACTCATTGACCTCACTAGAGTACTGAATGGATATATGATCTCCTTGATCATTTATATTTTCGAGAATAAAGTTGATATTTGTATCATCCTTTATGTCTTTTACAATATCTGCATAAGTTTTCTTGACATTTCCAGATTTCATCTGTACTCTGTTTCTTGAACTCAGAACAGGGAACTCATCTTCCTCAAAAATTTCCTTGTTGTATAACTTCATGATAGAGATGAAAAACAGAGATGAGATTAGGTAGAGGAATAAGAAGACTCAAGTAGGAGAATAAAAACCATAGAAGAACGGAGGAAGGATTGAAACTTGAATAACCAGGACCTTCTTGAGGAAGAAGAAGACCTTCTTCGAGCCTCCCACACCCTAGATGCGGTTTAAGTATACCCAATTTTGAGTTTACCCAAATGTGGTATAAGTATACCCAGTTTTTTTTTTATAAAAATACTCTTTTAAGGGTATATAAGTCCTTTTTTATTAACATTTTTTAATCAAAAGAATATCTATATTACGAATCGAAGTATTTATAAAGTTTGAGGACTATAGTTTAATTATATTAAGGCTACAAAATTTCAACAAGAGAAATTTGGTGCTTCTTCTTCCTTCAGCTTCCCTCCAAACATGAAGAAAATTTAGAAAACTTTTCAAGTATTACGAAGCCCAGGAATCGATCCAAAACAGTGTCTACCTTGCTCCCAACCTTCAGCTATAGCACACCTCTAGACTTTCTAACTTCCACAATTAAATCCTTCATCGACCTCTGTTCATAACAGAGCAACGAACCTACATAAATGAACAAAAGAAAAGCCAGAACTTCGAGAACAAATTACTCCACATTGATATAGCCCAGACCAAGACCTTCAAGCAAGAAAATAGCATAAGATTCGAGGGAGCATCATAGTGATTAAAGGTAGTTTTTTTCTTGCATTTCAGAGTCCATTTCGCAAACCAATCCACGACTTGGTTTTGGACTCTTGAAATGTGTCTAATCGATATTTTTGAGTTCATAAGCTTTTTACAAGCTGTCTGAATGGTATCTTTGGGCCAATAATCAGGTCTATTAGCTAACTGGTTGATAAGGATTAGCAAATCAGACTCAATGCCGACCTCATTCCAATTGTTTTTATACAGATGAGCAAGCGTTCAAGCAAGGCTTTTGATTCAGCAAGAATTGGAGAGAGCTTACCAAATAACATACCAGTAGCTTGAACAATATCATCGTTGCTATTTCTTATAAGGATTCCACCAGAAGACTCTCTATTTCGAGCACATGCACCATCCACATTCATTTTCAGTCTCCCACTAGCTGGAGCATTCCACTTCGGGTATACTGGTTTTTTGTTATTCTCCACTGATTTGCAGCCCAAAAGAATTCATGCACTAATCTGTTTAAACCAATGCTTGTAGTTAAGCTTGTTAGAAACAACAATTCCTTTAATAATTTTGATAATCAAATCAATAGAAGACTTGACATTTGGCTGCTTTTTTTGTATTTAAGATTGTTTCTGGCTTTCCAGACTACCCAACAGATAAATATGTGGTATAAAATGAGTTACATGATTTTTTTTGCTGGAGAACTAGAACCAGCATCTTAACATATGAGATATAATCATGAAACAGTTGATTTTAACATTAATTAGGAGCCAAAGAAGTTCCAAAGTTTCCAGGAAAAATTACAGCTGACAAAAAGATGATTTCTGTCCTCACAATTATTGCAAAACTGGCACTTTGAAACAATGTTTAAGTGCCTCTTCATTATAATGGAGTCAATTGATATGTAATTATTAAGCAGTTTCCAACTTAAGAATGAGAACTTCGTGGGGATAAAAGGGCTCCAGATCTTCTTGAAAATGGATGATTGAACATGTTTTGTTCTCAGGTTATTCCATCTAAGCTTCATATTGAAGTTACTGTCGTTTGAGAGCTTCCAACTCAGAACATCTTCTTTGTCTGAATTAACTCTGAGAATGCTGATAATATTCAGTCTTTCAATTGACAGTTGCCTTGCATTGCATTGAAGTCCTATGAGTCGTTCTTCCAAAATGTTTGAACTTTAGCATCCACGTACCAACTTGTGTTGCTGACACTAGCAGTATTTTTTTTACTAAAATCTATCCACCTTTTTTCCTACAACGTTCTTTCACTTCCCTCACTCCTCTCACTTCTCTCTAAAACTCTATGTTTTTCTCTTCATCAGGCAGGTAAGTATCAAATTATTATATGGTATCACGATAAAGTGGTTGCGAGAGACGCTGGCTTCAAGATAAAGTGGTTGCGAGAGACGCTGGCTTCAAGATAAAGTGGTTGCGAGAGACGTTCACTAGGGGTCACTACATTGAGCAGACTGATCCAGACACTATCCGCCAAGTATAACGAGCATACCTGATATTCTTATTTGGTTGCACTAGTAAAAAAAGTGTCAAGGCTGACTAATTATACGGGTTGGAGAATGTGGACTTCGGTTTATGAGATATTGCGTGGGGTACGAGTGCATTGGCATTTCTGTTCCATGGTTTGGGTGATGCTTCAAAAGCATCGAAGTATAACCTTTACAGATTTTTTACCATGCTAGACTGTTGGATTTACGACCATTTCCCCGCGTTTAGAGCCTCTGAGAACGCGTATCATATATCGAGGCAGCCGAGGATTGCGAAGTGGCTACCGAAGAGGATTGATGGGCAAAACATCCGCCCCAAATCGGTTCTACGTACTCTCCTTTCAAATCAGATGGAGAAATATGTAAATGTTTATATTTATTAGTAAGTAACATATTTATACTAAGTCATATTTTATTATGTATTAACAGTTTTACTATATTTCGAATAGGTTATTTTCGAGCCATACGAGGGTATCAGGGTTCAGTTTCAGGTGCAGGAGATCCACACTATCGCTTATTATTTCCAGATTATGAGCACAGTTGAGGGTTACATGCCGGATCGCGTTATGCGCCAGTTTGGACAAGTTCAGGATGAACCCTAACTCCCACTTGTACTCAGACCGGGTTACAAGAAGGGAGATTTGGCTAGATACACATAGGGTGAGAGTGCATGGCTGGATTGGCGTCAGCATTTACTTCAAGAGGATCGGTTAACTGTTATCATCGATACTTATAGACAGTCGGCGACGAACACGTATTGGAGGTACTTAGCTGAGTATGGTTGGCATACTATCAATCCACTCAAGCGCACCACAGACGATAGATTGTTGAAGGTTGTTCGATCAGTTGTTACATTGCCTATACGTCGAGATTTAGAGGGTGCGCTTCAGTGGAAATATCAAATGTTGCAGCTCTTCTCTCCTTGGTTATTTGTCCTCATTATTGGACTTGTTTTAGCTATGATATGATCTATCTTTTTTCATCATTTTTATGTTTGTTATCGTTTTGGAAAATTTATTGTACGTTGGTACTATGACTATTAGACTTTTCTTTCGTTATGAATGTTAGTCTTTTCTTTTCATCTTTATATTGATTTATTCCATTCAACTATAAATTCACCCAAATTATACATACTTGAGCAATGCACATTCAATTTGAATAAAAAATTATAACTACTGAAACAACAATCAATTTTACGCTTAATATTACTCGTTCAATCCGCTTGCAAATTTATTCGATAATTTGTATACGGCGGAAATCTTAAAACTGGGACACAAGCTTCTTCATAAAAACGTAACATCAAACGTTCTAATAGTATTATTTATAAAAACTCACCAAAAACCAAAAACAAAACCAATGACTAAAAACCAAGTCTCAATGCACCATTGGTACGCAGTCATGAGAACCTATGGTGCACACTACTCTGTACCCATGGTACAGCTGGGTGTGCACCATAGGTACAACGTAAGACGTACCGATGGTTCATTGTACCATCGGTATATGGGGCTTGTACTTATGGTATATGCCCCTTATACCGATGATACAATGCGCCGACCGACACACGATGTACCTGCCAGTGCTTGGCACCATTGGTGCCCAGTCATGCGCACCGATGGTGCCTCACCTTGCGCACCGATGGTGCACCATTTATGCACAATGTTTTTCATCAATTTCTTCCTGCTATGTAATTCCCACTAATTTTTTTTTCCGCTCTATAATTCCCGCCAAACTAATATTTTACTTTTCGATATAAGGAGCTCTAAGTTGGATACACCAAACACACAAATTTCTTGTTGCTATCTTCCTCATTTGTTTCTTTATGGAGTGGAGTGTGTTTGATGACACTCATCTAATCAAGGCTGCAAAACACGTGAAGTTTACTAGGTCAGACGATAATATCGATGGGTTTTTTTATGATGTTTTGTGTATGATGTATTTCATGTACAGAGGCATGTCTACGTTTACACAAATGCCTCCATCTCGGAGTCGTCATGACGTAGCCACTAGGTACATGTGTATAACTAGTGGACCAATGTTTTTGGTGTTCAACGAGCCACCAGACATTAGGAATGAGGCATTCAAATTATTTAGTTTAATAGTCACGAACTATTTATCTATATAAATGATGGAATATGTTCAGTCTCAAATCGTCATGAAGAAAGAAACACTGCGTATCCTCAGCGACAATGGAGGATACGATTTTGACTAAAGCTCTGTTTAATCTCAAGTTATGTACCCTTGTTTTGTCAAGTTATTGTTGTTTATTTTAATGTTTAATTTTAAGTTATGAAATTATAAGTTGCTTAATGCTATAAGTTGGACAATCCACGGATTTATCGTCAATATTAAAACAAGGTACCAAAACACAAACCACTAAGAAATGAAGTACAAAACGTTACAACAAAAAGTAAATAAAGTGTTAAACAACATACAACCGGCCAAATAACATAACCCGACTAAACGAATTCATCAAGATCAGTTACTTCTGGGAATGAACAAACTGGCTTTCTACTTTCGAGCTCTGCATATGTTTTACAACGACCAACTATTGGTAGCTCCCAAGTTGAAGCCTTTTCACTCTTCAACGCATACCACGTAGGATGTATACGTGCGCAAGGACATAGAGGCTTGATTGATAGCTGTTAAATCAAACAAGAATTAGAACTAAATCTTGTTTAATATAGTCGTGCTTAATATCAAAACTATTATTCAAATGACTTACATTGATGAAGTGATTAGTATCAACGAATACAAACCAAATTTCACGTCTTTTGGACATCATGAGTGGTTCACCGCATAGAGGTAGAAATGTTTGGCTGCAGTTGTGAGATCCCACAAGTGACACAAAATGAATAATGCATTCGAACTTGGTTGCAATCGCAATGCCCATCTCCAACATTGTCATCCAATATTTGGTGGATGATGGAGTTTTGTAGTAGTTTATACTTTCCGCAACCTTCAAGTTCATCGTAGATTTCCTTCCTAACGCCTTGCCAACCTTCTTCATGACCGTACAACCCAAACAAAACTGCTGTATATCCACAATGACCATCTTCCCTAACATCATTTATGCCAGATATAAAAGGATTGTAGTGAGTGGGAAACCAACGCAAAAAACATTTCGGATTGTATACTAGTTCTTTGCCTCCAACAAAGGATTGTATGGTATTTCTAGCAAGCGAGGTAATGGAAGAACTACGAGGACGAGGTACTCTAGGCACATCCGCACAAATTGTATTTGCACTAGCAACTACTTTACGGGAGTAAAGTTTTGGCTCTTTAAAAGAGTTCATCACTGAGTCAATGCTAGCCTTATCAACATCATCCACATGTTCCCATTTGCATTTATCTCGTTTAGTGGATGATGTATCAACAACAAGTTTTCGTTTAACCTGCGGACGACCGCGGTGTTTCTGCTTCTCCAATGGCTCTAACAAGGAGGATGTTTCAGGATAAACAATTTCAAACCATTTATTGTAAATGTGTTTTATACGGCTTTCGTCTTTTATCTCCATAACATCGATTACAAGGTTTTCTAAATCATCTTTGAGAATCTCTATCGTCGTACGACATGTATGAGGTTGTATATCTAACCTTGTCCAGTGGCTGTGAAACGTTTCTAACGATGCAACTTTTCTGTTTTTACGCCACTCGCGGATTTGGTGGTAGCAAGGTATACCATGGGTAGATTTTATCGCGCATATGCAAATGTCATCGCCTCTATTGTGTTTAACATTCGACCTTCAATGCACCACCGGTTGAGGGCCTTAGAACCGGTGGTTCGAGACGTTAGAACCACTGGTTCTAGGCCTTAGACCCGGCCATACACGACCAATGTACCACCAGTTTCGGGGCCTGGAACCGGTGGTGCGTAGGTCATGCAAGGCCGGTTCCAAGGCCTAGAACCGACCTTCAATGCTACGCACGATCGGTTCCAATGCCCGGAACCAATGGTGCGTGGCGTAAACAACCTCAATGTTACCTTTTCCGGCGACGTTGGCTTCTTTTCCAGCGACTCGAGCTCCTTCTCCGGCGACATTTTCTCATCTCCTTCCTCCGACGACATCAACTCCTCCATGCTAATGCCTACATCCGGGTGAGCCATGATTAATTATTTGTTTTTCTTCAAACTGAGGTTGAATTTTCTTGATAGTGCTTTGAATTTTGAAGTTGATTTTTAAGATTTTCAGAAAACAAGACAAATATGGTGTTTGATCTACTAAGGAATGGTGTTTGTTTGGGTATAGATAGCAAAATAGGTTATTTTATGAATTTGGTATACTTAGGATACACTTAAGGTTTTTTTGTACTTAATGGCAATCCTATAATTAAATGGAACATCGAAAGTATTTTTGTCCAAAAAAAATCAAAATAAAATCAACAGAGATTTATGGGTATACTTAAACCACGTTTGGTTATATATAGTCATACCTTTTATTTATATAAATATAATAAACATGAATTTTATAAACAAAATTATATAAATTAAGATTCCAATTGTAAATCAAAATTCAAAGTGGAAACTAGAGTCCTACTTTTCAAAATATATGATAAAATATATTTTGAAATATATGCAAAACCGTCGTGATATGAAAGAAACCATATTTATAGATATATCAATATTTTATTTAAAAAAAGAATTACACTAAAATAATAGCTTTATTGTATAAATATTTTAAATATAAAAAGTAGCAAGACAATAAAAGACATGTGAAATTTTATGTAAAATATGTTTTATTATAAAATATTAAAACAATAAAAAAAATATTTTTTAGTTTAAATTTATAAAATATATATATATATATATAGTTTTAATTAATGTAAATTTTAAATTAAGAAATAACATTCATTTTGAAACATGATTGTTTAATGAAAACAGTACGAACAAAATCAATGTTACAAAAAAAATTATGTAACTTTATTGATTGTATGATATTTATATAAACATAGTCTATTATAGTATTATTATTTTTTTATATAATATATATAATATAAAAAACTGCATATTGTTAGACATATTTTGTTTTTGTTTTGGAAAATTTATGAACGATAAACTGAATAAACGATAAATTAAATAAACTTGTAGGAATAATTGTGAAATTATTTATCCACTTTTTAAATCTAAAATAATGAAAGATAGACGAGATAATAGAATTCAAAAAAAAGAGAAGATATATTTTTTATAAAAAATTAATATTTTGTATCTAAAGTTTCATTTGAAGTATTTATATTAAAAGAGCCTAATTATTTTAATTGCACCATATTCTTAATTAATCCACGTGTTTGATTGGTTTTATAATATTTATTTCTGCAATCAATTACTCTCCTATTTATCTATCATTGAATATTTAAAGACAATTGGAAAAAAAACCTATGACAGGTGGCATCCTTTCAAAATATCTCACAAGGAATCTAGAGAGAACTTGGATCAGAGGTCTTCGAACCAAAACAGAGCGACAACGTCGCCGGAATAGTAGAAGAAGTTGAACTCTTACTTTCAGGTATCACCGACGTAAAGAGAAGGGTACTAAGCCTCAACTGAATCGAGAGGAGTATAAAGAGGACCCATCGGTTCCATCAACTGTGAATACTAGAGCACCTACACAAAATGGAACGCAGCCAAAATATTTGATGCCTCCGTTAGGGTACCATCAGTTTCATGAATATCACTAAAGATTTTAGTAGAATCAAGTTGTCCGACCAGGGTTTCCACCTAACCAACAACAAGTCTCAGCCATCTACTTGTGGATGCCATGAAGCGTTCTTCGAGCACAACCCAGATACCCGCCGAACTTGGTACATTGGTAGCAAAAACATCCGAATGAGGTAAATGGCTAGCCTCCGAATGATCCGCAATACCCACCAAAATTCATCCACCCATATCCAGGTTATCAACCAAATAGATTAAGATGCAATACAAACTTGGCACAAAAAAAATGGAAAATATCAGGGTCTTAACAGACATACTCATTCATGAATGCTCTAAATGACTACTATGAGGATGAGGATGTCCATTTTGACAAAGAGTCTCCACTTTCATATGAGGCTTTGTATCACATAACACCACCATTTTATGACAACCACAAGATGGACAAGTACTACGATAAATGAGATCTAAAACATCACATCCAAGAGTTCAACAACGAGATACTACAATATGAAATTGATTACGGGAAAAGTGGGAGAATTTGCCATGACCCTCTGAGGAAGTGTAATGCAGCAACTCAATAGTTTCCCAAAAAGATACGTAAAAAAACTATAAGATGCCTCATATGGTTTTTAAAAATCATTTTATATGCATACAGAAGATAAAAAAAGACATATTACATAATCTATTATAACCATAGAGCTAATGAGATCTTAAGGGAGTACACCAAACATTTCATGGAAACAAATTCTCATTTTACAAGATTGCCACGATCAGATGGTCGTAGCAACATTCATACAAGGAGTTCGGTAATGTTCTATTTTCCGATGCAATAATAAAAAAATAAATCTCCTAACTTCGAAGATCTACTAGCTCAAGAGGAGCAATATATCAAAGTAGATGGAGTCTCCAAAGCAAAAAAAAGGTAGAAGATATCGGTACTCCAGCCACATGTCGTTTGACTAAAAACCAGACACAATGGCACATATCAACATAAATAATGACACGTAGAAGTACATTGGTGCTTCAAATTTGGCCATACATAGAACAAGTCAGTCTCATGATTAAAAATGAAAGTCTAAAAATCGGTACAATACCAACAATAGAAAAAAGAGAGGTAATAACTCACCCATTAGACCATTTACTAAGTTGGATGAGAGGTTGGAGAAGATTTACAAAAATACTAAGGATACAATCATGTATGATTAGCATGGGAAGTTGCATGCAGCAAGGGAAATTGAGATAAAAATAAAAAAGGTAAGTTATATGGTGTTATTGGTCATTTCACTATAAATTTTTGGGATTTGCAGGATCAAGTCCAGACGTTAGTTGACAAGGACAAACTCAATGAGTTTATAAATAAGAAAGAAATAGAGGAACCTAGAAAAGGTTCCGGTGATGTTGCGAATCAAGCCTCGATTTCAGTCGATGAAGAAATGCCCCTGGATACAAACTATATTTTAATGAACGAGGCAGAGGAAGAAGAAGATTTCTTGGACCCAAATCTATACAGAAATATTATAGGAGTGATTGCCGAAGAAGATCCATACTTTAGAGTCTCCAAAAATCCAATAAATAGGTATACATAAGAGATCAAGATAGTATGTCAATGGCAGACATCCTACACTTGTACCAAAATCCATATTTGAACATATCATTCTCGGATAACGATCTAAGAGTAGTGGCCTCTTCACACATTTATGTAGTACTAATAGTGGTGAAGCTGGCAATAGTAGATATTAAAAGCGTAATGATCGATATTGGCAGCTTGACAAACATCTTGTACAAAGGTACTTATAGAATAATGAGATGAACTATAATGTTGAACCCAACTCTATGAATCCTTACTGGCTTCACTGGAGCAAATGCAATTATCCTATGAGAGCTAAATCTGGATGTTTTTTGGGTAACAAAAGTTCAGAAAAAATATACAATATTTTTAGATGGTGTTAGATGCATCATCTTCTTGTGATATTATATTAGGCCAAATTTTGGCTTGATCAAATACATGATGTAGTGTACACTGTTCACCCATGCCTACAATACCTCATAAACGAAAAATTAGTGGTGATAATAGGAAATTAGAAGACATTTAAAGAATGTTATGCATCATTCCTAGTATTGAAAGCATAACAACCAAATGATGAAGGGGCTATCTTGGAAGTGATGGATGACCCTAGGAAAATACATCGGCTGGTGTAGCCAAAAGAAGGTGCAGAAGATGTAGTAATGGAAGTAGGAAATATCTTGAAAAATGATTGAGACATCTAAATGATCGAGATATCTAAACCTCTAACCGGTGTAAGAGATAAGGGCACATGAGTCGAAGCCTCACCAAATCTTATTTCCACAATAGTTTCTACAATAGAAGACAATTGGGAAGTAGTAGAAGATACATGAATTTAAGGAGTACTCAACTACTCGTCTATGGGCTCAAGAGTTACATTACATTCACCCTCAACACTTGATTTAACGGTACTTACAATATTGAAAGAAATGTTATCTTTGACCAACGTATTTTGCTTATTACGGGTCGTTTCATCATCTTCACCTTTTTTCTCTTTGATATCAGAAGAGCAAAGTCCTCTTTTCTGATCCAGGTCGAGAGTGCTTACCACAATTTCTTTAGAAGCCTCTAAAATACTAGCTTCAACTTTTGAAGAAGCAATATGCACCTTTTCCAAGCCTCGGTCATTAGTATTGATGTAAAAGGTGGAAAATTTCCCAATTATTTCATCCTCCACAACCCTCTTCTTCGGGGATTGTTTCACGTTTTATTTCTTTATAGAAAAAGATTGCACAATAACATCTACATTAAGGATGATCAATGAACTGTTTATGAAACAAAATACAATAGTAAGAATATATATATATTTTGCCACATAATCCATTAAAACAACATACATTTGGCAAGTACATTCCAATATCTTGATATCAAGCTGTTATCTTCACAATATGAAATGAAAATGAGAAAATATCATGAAAAATCAAACAAAGAAAACGTAAAAAAACCAAAGTTGGAAAAAAGGTTGACTATGAAAAATTAATGTTTGGAAGCCTAACTTCTACTAAAAGGAGACTCTGCATATCCATACTTGGTCTCTCAGTTATTCAAGATCAAAATAAATTTACCATTCCATGCTTTGTTATAAGTGAGAAAGTCAACAATAGTCTTGGAGAATGATTTTATCACAAAATGAAAAAATGTACTGGTCTTTCAACTAGAAACTTTGGAAGCGTTAATGAACTCTCTTTAACAAAATTATAACTGGAATAAGTAGAATCTAAGAGTTTAGAACAATTTGACTTAGGCAGATATTTATCTTCCAAAAAATCAACAAGATCTGCAGCAAGAGGAAATTGAATCCCATGATCAAGACTATAATTGAACGAAACCACTTCATCACCGCGGACATCAAAATAATTTTCCCAATTTATATTAAACCTAACTTGGACATCACGAGGAATTTCCCAATTAATAAACTTTTTGTAACATTCATTTAGGGTCTGATACCTCTAGGGGTGAGAATGATGCCCCTCATTTGAACTTCATTTAAAGCTTCATAGCTTATCGCTAGAGCATCACAAAGATATTAAAGTCAACTGGAGTATTACTTCATCCAACTGTAAGACTTATTCCTTCCATATCATATGGGGAAATATGTTAAGTAACATGAAGTACAACTTTAAATATGTTTTCCTCTTAACTATAAATTTGTTTTTCTCATAAGTTTGAGGACGGATAGTGAGAAATTTCATAAATATCTTCTTCATCATAGGAATCGGGTCCATGGAAACCGTTAATATGATCATATTGACTATTACAAGCTTCATTTTCTTCTCATTTTCTACACATTTACAAGTTAAATTAAAAGTTTTTATAGCAAAATAAAAAATTCACAAACAATTTAATAAAACTAAGAAAATCCAAGAGCAGAAGTATAAGGAGAAGAAACATTTGAATGAGAAAATAAATAAAAAAAAGAAAGAGTTTGGTATTATACCAGGATGTATGATTTAATTAGAACCGCTTATATTTTCTATTCCATGGTTTGGATTAACTTGCTGATCTAACGAAGATTGGATGGCCATGGTTGCAGAGGTTGAAGAGTGTGCATACATTGGTTAAAAGAGGCAACTTTCAACAGGTGTAGCATTTTGCCAACCACTTGTGTTTTCATCCGCATAATAAAAAAATCCATTTAACTTAAAAAATATGACCACTTGCAAAAAAAACAAAATTTAAATATTATACCTACACAAAATTTATTGTCAAAAAATACTCACCATAATATAACTTCTGACAAACAAACAAAGAAAAAATCCGTTGACTAATAAATACGTATATACTTCTAATCACCTTTTTCGCCCTTATCCTTATTTTTCAACAAAGACTTTAGGTCAACCTAAGGATTTTCGATGCAAAAGCCAAAGCGAAAAAATATATCAAGTTCCTCGACATTGTTTAAAATGAGTCGAATAGTCATGAGACTTGAATGATTGGTCAAATAAGAGTTCACAGTATATTTTATGATTATTGTATTCATAGTGTACTTTGTGTTCAGATTGTATTTTGTGTTCATATTGTATATTTTTATGTTATTGGTGATCCAAGTATTCATAGTGATCCATATAGTTATTAATAGTTGGGGTATTGGTCCTATTAGGTCCATTATATTAAAAACTATTATATGGAAAGCTACGTATTCCCTTATAAATATACTTCTAGGGTTATAGAAAATAAAACACTTAAATTTGTAACCTTCTTCTATTATAGCAAGACATTTTTCTCTGACAACACCCGTGGACGTGAGATTATTGCCAAACCGTGTTAAATATCGTGTTCTTTTCTTTTAATTTACTTTATTTTATTTTGTGTATAAGCCATATGTGATAGATATTACATCTTAATTTCTAATAAATTGGCATAATAGCATAGGTTATTGCAATTGAATATAAATAATGATGTCTACATCAACAATATACAATATTGAAATATTTAATAGAGGATTTATCTTTGCATTGTAGAAGATTAATTTGAAATCTTCTTCGGTACTGCATTGGTTGTTAAAGGTTGTGGAGAATAAGTTAGTGACAGAAAAAATAGACGAAACAAGATCTTCAAGAAATGACTCTATGTTAGATTCTAATGATTGTAAAAGATAATGTTTTTCACGAGATTAACAAAAAGAAGACTAATGCATACGCTCTGAAGAAGTTAAAAGAACGTCACGTAGAGAAATCCATTATGAACTGCTTATACTTAAAGAAACTTTTGTATGGTATTAGGTTGAAAGAATATATGTTCATAACTGAACATCTTAATAATTGTAAGTCAATTATCATGGATCTGGAGAATATCGATATCATAATCGATGATGAAGATCAAGCCTTATTTGTCTTAAGATTGTTACCAACTTTCTATGAGAATTTCGTGGATACCATCATGTATGGTAATGATAAGTTATCTATAGTAGATGTCAAATGAGCGTTGAAATCAAAGGAGTTGAGATCGTTGTAGCCAAAATATAAGAAGAAGAAAAAAGTCTTATGACTTATAAATATCTAGAAACAATGTGAATTCTGCAAAGATGAGGATTAGAGATGCTCCAAATTAAGAGCCAGGAATTCAAATCATGAATACAGTGAGCAGAGTCATTATAAAAGAGATTGTACGCAGTGAAAGGTAAGAAGGGAAATAAAAAGGCAATGTTGCGAACATGGTAGAAAATGTGAATGATTATGAAAATAGTGATAATAGTGGGCTAAAATATATGTTATCTATGAGTTCATAATATAGGAAAAACTCTTGGACACTCGATATTAGCGTTATATAACATATGTGTCACTTTAATAAGTGATTTGATACTTATTAACCAATACAATAAATTGTTTATTTGAGGAACAATCATTCATTACTTGTTGGTAAAATCGGTAACGTTGGGATCATAATATTCAATGATGATGTTAGAATTGTGACGTGTTGGCATGTTCTTGGGATTAAAGGAATTCTGATATCTCTTAGGTTACTACACTCTTCGGGTTACAAGGTGAAAAAGGGCTTGGTGGTATGTATTAAAGGCACTTTGTAAAAGAACTTTACATTCTTCATGGTATTGTTATTCTGGGTGATACAATAGTAGTATTATCATGGAGTAATAACCAAATTTGGCAGGATCAGAATTAGTTATGGCATTGGCACCTTGCTCACATAAATGAAAGATGATTGACAATTTTGGGAAATATAGATTTGTTGAAAGGGTAAAAAGAAAAAATATTGAGATTTTGTGAACATTGTCTGTTTGGTAAATAAATTAGATTGAAATTTTGCAAGTCGATTGTAAGGAAGACTAAAAGGACAATATATTATATTCACTCCGACCATTGGGGCCAAAAATCCATCAAGTAATAGATCCATATGTTACATGAGTCTGGTCAATGATTATTCAAATATGGTGTGGGTTTATTTTCTAAAAACCAAATATGAGTCATATAAAACCTTTGTCAAATAGAATATGATGAACGAGAAGTACACATGGATAAATATCAAGCGTATTATGACAAATAACGGGTTAGAATTTTACAGTCGTGAGTTCAACGAGTTCTGCGATGCTGAGAGGATAGTGCATCATCACACCTGCTCTAGAACACTACAACATAATGTGGTCGCATAAAAAATAAACATAACGCTTTATGACAAAGCATGGATCATGCTCTTGCATAATGATGTCATAAAAAATTTTATGGATGAAAATATCAATAGAGAGTCTTACTTGGTGAATTAGTCTACATCAATAAATATTGATTACAAGAATTCTTTTGAGATTTAGTCTGGATCGTCGGCTAATTAGGAATAGTGGATGGTGTTCGGTTTTCCTGCGTACGCTCATGTGAGAGATAATAAACTTGATCCAAGGGTAGAAATATGTATATTTCTAGAATATTTTACTGAGTGAAGAGATATGGGTTATGGTGTACCGTTCCTAAGTTTCCATGTTTTTTCATCAGTAAGGACGTGACTTTTTATAAGTATGCTTTGTTAGAAAGTCATAAGGATGTACGGAAAATGGTCGGATCATGATCAGTTGTGAGTAAATAAGTCGAACTTGAAGTAAAATCAGTTCTTATTAAGTCTAATAATTTGAAGAATTCCAAGGTGGATCCAAGATCATAAGATAAAGTGTCAACAGTGGATGATCGCGACAATGTTGTACCTAAACCAAACCAATAATCTTATAACATATCATTGGGTAGAAAAAAAGATCTTAGACCACCATAATATATGTGAACCTACTTGTATATGCTTTGTAAATTGTACAATAAGTTGTGATGCATGGACCAAGTAGCTATACAGAAACTATAATAAGTTCAGAAATAGATCATCGCTATGATGGAAGAGATTGAATATCTTCATAAGAATCGAACATGTGATATTATTGATTTTCTTAAAAGATATAACGTAGTAGGCTGCAAATAGGTATTCAATAAAAAGGAACGTAACCTAGAGGATGAGGCACCTCAATTCAAGGCATGACTGGTAGCTAAGAGTTTTACTCAAAGATAAGGAATCAAATTCAATGAAGTGTTTTCTCTATTGGGGAAACATAGTTTGATTCGAGTTTTGTTATCCATAATAGTTTTCAAGACCTAAAGCTTGATCAGTTGGATGTGAAGATTGCATTTCTACATGATGAATTGCTCAAGAACTCACTGTATGGTTTGAAAAAGTAACTTATGCAATGGTAAAAACGATTTGATACATTTATGGTGTCAATAAGGTTCACAAAGACTCAATATGACAGTTGTGTGTATCATTAAAAGATGTCAGATGATTCTTATGTTTACTTGTTATTTTATGTGGTGATATACTCATTTTTATAGCATGTCATACGTTGTGAAGATACAAAATGATCTTAGTACCGAGTTTGAGATGAAGTATCCATATAGGAAAAATAATATTCTAGAGATAGAGATTACCAGAAATAGAAGTGTAGGATCGTTACATTCGTCTCAATGAATCTACATTGAGAAAGTGTTATAACAATTTAATATGTTTGATGTCAAGACAGTTACCATCCCTTTTGTCACTCATTTCAAGTTATTTACAAAAGGATCGGTCAAAGACGATGCAGAGTTGGAACAAATGTCGAAAATTTCATACTCAATTGAAGTTTGCATCATCATGTATATTATAATGCGCACACATCTTGATATTTCACATGCGATTAGTGTGGACATTAGATAAATGGGATGTTCTTAGAAATATCACTTGCATATCTTAAGAATAATGCGAAGGCTGGTCTGACTTTCAAGAAAACTGATATTGCAAGATCAGTGGTTGGTTTTGTTAATTTTGGTTTTGCATGGGGTGTGGATAAAAGGATATATTTGACAAGATTTCTGTTTACTATAGCTGAGAGTGCGATCAGTTGAAAATCACATGTGCAAGCTACTGTAGATTTGTCGATACTAGAGTATGAATACATGATTGTAATGTAGGTTTGGTCGCAGATTTGGGTTTAGATTGAAGTACCATAAAATTATTTTATGATAGTCAAAACGATATACACCTTACACAGAACCAGTTGTACCACAAGCGTACAAAGTATATCGATATCATGTATCATTTTATTCATGATATAATATCAAGATGAATTATCGATGTGAATAAAGTGCCCACACACTACAGTTCAATATAAATAATGACCAAGATAATCTCAATTCAAAAGTTTAAATGAGTGTTTAAACTAGACAGATGTTCGCATATGAAGTGTATTCTTTAAGGGAATTTGGTGAGTCAGATGAAGAGAAATTTCTTTGTTGATACTGAAGAACCGATATTCGCCTCAAGGGGAATATTTGTTGACAATGAGACTAATAGTATTGAGGCTTGAATGATTGGTCAAATAAAAGTTCACATTGATTCTTGTGTTTACGTTGTACCTTATGTTCAAAGTGTACCTTTTTGTGTCATTGGTAATTCAAGTGTTCATAATGATCTATATATTTATTCCCCTATAAATAGACTTTTAAGGTTATAGAAAAGAACACTAAAATATGTAACCTTCTTTTATCATAATGAAATACTTTTCTCTAGTGGCGCCCGTAGACATATACATTATTATCGAACCATATTAAATATTATGTTCTTTCTTTTTAATTCAATTTATTATGTTTTGTGTATGAGCCATTTGTGATAGATATTGCATCTTGATTTTTAACTAGCATAAAAAATTTACAAGAGAAACAGTGAAATAGGTATATTATTTCCCTTATCCTTGACCAAGGATTGAACGACTATTGGAATACCTTAATAGCAAGCTCGACCAAAGAAAGTCCTCAAACAACAATAAAGAGTTAAAGCAAGAGCACCACTTCAGATGATATGGTAGTCCTTACTTCATCAATCACTAAAGACTAAATGGTTACTCAGTTACGGTCAACAAATAATTGAAGAATTTCATAGCTAGTAAGTGATAAAAATAAGATAGAAAATAAATAAATATTGTAAGACCCATAACAACCTACATACTGTCAGAAAAACAGAGTTTTTTTATCATCAAGAGAGGTTTTGGCTGACGAGAGATTTTAATGAGGTAGGAACAGTTAAGTATGAACCAAGTTAGATACGTCTTCAATAATAGTTTGGCTAGGTTAATATTAGAATAACATAGGCTTTAAGACTCTTAAGAGTCTAGCCGAAGACGGCTGCCATAAATATTTCAATATATAAAAATGTATAATGTAATAGCTTCACATGTGAAGACGGATCTGTAGATAGATAAACGAATCAAGAAGAGTCTTTAGAGCACCAAAATATGCTTCGACATAGAGAGTAAATGCTCCAGCAAATGCAATAGATATTTTAGCCAACGTTAGATCTTCAGACAAATCATAGTTATGCATTCTTTGTTACTTGTGCAATGACTATAAAACTATTGATAATGGTGTAGATAGTAGAGCACGTACACATTAATTCATCAACAATTTTGTTAGGAATATGGGTACCGTATATTCTGCCTCTGTATATAAGTAAGAACAACCAATCTCCATACTCGTATGATACTCTCCGTTTTGGGGTCTGAAGACCCACACAACTTTGCTTTTGGTCCACTTCTAAAAGACCTCATGCTAGTTCAGTGATATATAAGTAAGAACGTATCTCAACTAGTATGAATCCTTTTGAAAGTATACCAAAAACAAAACCGTGCTGCCCTTAGGGGCCAAAACGGACAATATCATACTACTGTTGAGATTGGTTGTTCTTACTTATATACGAAGACAGAATATAAAGTACCTATATTCCCAACAAATTCAAATACTAAAAATCGAAAAGATTTAATAAGAAAATGATGAAATAATATATTTAAATATAAAAAAATAAGAATAAATCTTCATAATATCCAAAAAATATATTTATTATAACAACAAACTATATAGCTAAAAGTCTCGCTGCTATTAACAAAATTATCTATTCATTTATTTTATCTATAAAAAATTATTATTATATTCTCCAACCTTACTAATTTATTTATGGTTTTATTTTGACGCCGGTTCAAACTAACTATTCATAATTCTCCATGATAGATTAATAGTTTTTTTTTCTTTTTTAGTCGTGGGTGATGAAGATAATTATCGCCTGAGGGTAGGCTTGTAATTTGGTTGGTGTTTTACAGTAGTATGTGGGTGTTATGTGTTTAGAGTAGAGAGTAGAGAGATAATTAAGCTGGCTGGTAGCAGTTAATTATCATTACCCACACTTAATGCAGGTGGTTGGGTATTTATACCCCTGATGTTTGGGCCCTTATGGGCTTTCAGGTCATGTTTAATGGACCCGGGTCATGTTCAAAGACCCATGAGCTCTTAAGTAAGAGAGCAAGTAGCTTAGTCAAGAAGTGTTTAGGTTTTTTAGTACTTCTGTCATAGTTCGAACAGTCCTATGGTCTGAGTGTTCGAAGTGATTTGTCCGGTCCGGAGGCCTTGGACCGATCTGTCCTTGTCCGGGGAGCATGCAGAATTCGGACTCATCAGGAGCCCCTTTTTTAGGTGTTTGTGCAAATACTCTTGTCAAAGACCTGAAAAACAGTCCGACATCAGGGGCAGTTTTTATCCGGATAGGTCTATCAATTCGGGCTATAAGTTTATCCGAACAGATAAAGCTTCACGAATTCAAAACGGTTTTTGCCAGAGTTCGTGGGACACGTGTCACTCTCTGATTGGTTGCTTCAGCCGTTTTTTCACCTTGAATTTCGAACTCACCTTCTTCGAAAAACAACCTCTTAATTAAAGGTGGTGACATCAGCGCAGTCTTTTAATCATTGCCAAACTTTTCGAATTATCCTAGGAATCAACTTCCTTTTTTCACATTTACTATAAATACAAACTTACTTTCTACTGTTTCACCATCTTCTTCAAATTTACTCTGCAAAATCTCTCAAAGCTCTCTCTCTCTAAAGCAAAAACTTAGTTCGATAGTTTATGTTTACAGCGAGGAACGCTCTTGTTAAAGGCGGGTGGCTCAACCTTTCTGAGTTAGAGAAAGCTCAAAAAGTCGAAAGAGAAAGACGGATTGCAGCAGGGTTACCCTCCTCGCCTGTTGACAGACCAATCACCTCTGCTACTGAGTCAGATCGAGGCTCTTCTTCTTCCAAAGGCACTAAGCCTAGAAAACTATTTCAAACCAACCTCTCCCCCATAATCTATGGTTCCTCAGTTCAGGAATCGGAGCCTGTTGTCGAGCCAGGAGTTACAGCCACTAGCCTAAAAAAACCCTCTCCCTTCATAGCTATGGGATCGGATACGGAGTGCTCTCCTGAGAAGCTAGTCGATAGGAGGAAAGGCCGGTTGGTTAAAGGCCAAGGGTCTAAAAACACTCCCTCTAAGTCGGGGGCAAAAAACAGCAGCACCGGGTCAGAGGTGCCTATTAGAGCCCCCAAGGACAGACTGTCCGGACCGGAGGGCTCCAACCCAAGTCTTCAACAAGAAACTTCTGTTCCAGACACTCTACCGGAGAGAAGAAATCAAAGGTGTACTGAGGCCCATCAGTCCAGAGGCAAGGCTGAATCAAATTCGAACCCTCCCCCCACTACAGCTGCTGAAATCCCTTCAACAATTATGGAGGAAGTGATGGAGGAATCTGTTGAAGAGGCCCCATTTGAGTCTGAGCCCTCCGGTCAGACCAGTAAAGAGATAGTTGCCAAGAAGGATAAGGGCAAGGAGAAATTGTACTTGAGGCATCCGGATCTGCCGGAGAGCATAGAAGGAAAAGTGAGGTTAGCGTTAATTACCTCCTCTCCTTACAAAAAATTAACTACGCATTCATCCACACTGCTGAGTTGGGTAGGATGCGTACAAAGTGGGGCATACCAGAAAACGTAAAAATCAGGATCCCTATACACCCGGAGACTCATATGGATTGCAAGTTAAGCGAAGTGGTCATATTCACGGAGTTATTCAACTGGGGGCTCAGGTTCCCATTAGACCCAGAGATTGTCAGATATTTCCATCTGATAAAACTCTGTCCGAGCCAACTGAGCCCCAACGCTTGGTACACTCTCATGTCTTGCATCATGGCATCAAGGCTGTCCGGGATCCCTCTGCCAATGGAGAAGTTTGCTGCAGTGGCCAGCCTTTGCAGAAACCACCACATCCCCTTTTACCATTTCAATATGGGGGATGACTTCAAGGCTGTGGACGATCTGTTGGAGGCGGAGAGGAACTGGAGGACTCAGTTCCTATTTGTTAGTGGTGCCTGGGAGAACGGCAGGAAGATAAAATCCGGAGAGAACCCAAGCCTCCTCAGAAGCAGATGGAGGAGTGACTGTAAGTCTTCTACTTTATTCTTTTGTTTCTCTTTTTTTTTTTAAAAGTAGTTCGAACTAATGGGTCTCAATTTTTCCTTGGCAGTGCTACCCAAGGAGTTCAGTGACTATCAGAAAGCCGAGCAGGTTACTTGTGGCAAGATTAATGCATGGGCTGCTGAGAAATGGGGGAATCGATTCCACGCTGCTTTCACCAGTGGCAACTTGGCAAGGTCTCACTTGTGGAACACCACAGGTCAGAGAGACTTGACTTGGGAGGAGGTCACCACCCAGCCTCCTCCGGACGTTGTGCTTAAAAGGACCCATGAACCAGATGGGACACTCTTCCTGCCAGGCCGGGCCAAAGCCCCGAGCAAGATGAAAGGCAAGAAGAAGAAGGGAAAAAAGGTGGCGGATGATGCTAACCCTCCTGATGCAGAGAAGGATGCTCCAACAGATCCGGAGGGGCCAGCCCAGAGCCAAATTGATGCTGCTCTCCTGGAAGTGGTGGAGCAAGAGACTAAGAAACAAGAAGCGAACCTCCCAAAACCTCCAAGGGCTTCCAAGAGGAATCGTAAGCAAGGAAGCGAAGGTACAGACCGAGAAGCCAAGAAGAAGAAAACTTCTAAGGGAGAAGAGCTTTCTCTCCGGGCTCCGGAGCCTTCTTTCCAAGCTGATCCTGCTGACCCAACACATGCCGAGGAGATTCCGGGTGACTTTCATACCGATGAGGTTGAGGGGGGAGATATCAACATCGATGGAGTAGACATCACCGGTCTTGGTGAGCTTGGTGAATACTTCCTCAACCTCCCCATAGATGACTTTGCTGGGCCTTACCTTCCTCCAAGCACCTCCAACACGGTCACTTTTAATGGTAAAACTTTTAGTGTTTCTAGTGAAAGGGATCCCATAGCCCACTCTTTGTTGAGTAACGTGCAGCCTGTACTTGTGTTGGAGAAACAAGTCCGAAACCAGCCTGATATCATTAAAGACCTTAAGTCTGACAAGGAGAAGCTGTCCGAAGACCTTTGCACTGCCACCTCCAATGCTGCCATGTTAAAGGAAGAAACCGAGGAGTTGAAGAAAAACCAATAGGCAAGCACCACAAAAGTTGCCACTTTAGAGGAAACCATTAAAGACCTCCGGGAGAAACTGTCCGGACTGGAGAAAGACCTTAACACCTCAAAGGGAGAATCCAAAGCCAAGGATCAAATCATCACCAACCTGACCAATGACAAAATTGCCCTTGAAAATACAGTGTCCAAGGCTACCGAGGAGAAAACCACTTTGCTACAGGAGCAGGAGGCCAAGATCCAAGCCAAGATCAATGCTTATGCTACCAGAATGATCGACAGCCAGGAGGAAATGTACGCCAAGGTAAGGTCTGACATGGTTTTACTTTTTCACGAGAAATTTCCGAAGAGGAACCTAGGGGACTTATGGCTTCATGTTGAGCCTGAAGACCTCCCGTATCATACGATGGCCGAAGGCGACCGGTATGGCTACTCTAGTGATTCCTCAGATGACGAAGAACACTCCGGGGAGAAAATTGGCAAAGAGAAAGACGATCCTAAGGGAAATAAGGTAGATGAAGGTGAGCCATCTTCAAAGGCTCAACCTTAACTTATGATTTAATTTGTTTACTTCTTATTCAAACTAAAGTCCTTGGAAGGCCAAGGCATTCTTTTTGTAATTGTGTCCGGTATCTGACCGGATAGGTTTTTTGTTCTTACTTCGACTATTAAAAAGTCCTTGGAAGGCCAAGGCACTTTAATTTATTTCAATGAATGTTTCTGTTTTGCACAAATCTCATCTTCTTTCATCGTTTGTTCCAATTTCGATGGCTAGAGTTTAAATAGCCTTTAATTGTTTCATAGTGAGAGTGTTTAAGTTCTCCGGCTAGAGTTTAAATAGCCCTTAGTTATTTCAATCCGGATAGTGTGACAAAGAACAAAATTTAAACACTTGGAAAAATTTTAAGAAGGCATCGAATTTCATTCAAAAGCCCGGACACCTCATTAAAACCTCCCCGTGCCACCAGGGAGGAAAAAGTATGCCCCCAAATATTTACGTGGATGTTTAAACAAGTAAATATTTACACAAATGCTATTCCAAGTACATCCGGAGATGCTCGATATTCCAAGGATGAGTCAAAACTCTTCTATATTTGTCTTCCAACCAATATGTTCCAGGTTTAATTCTCTCAACAACCATATACGGACCCTCCCAAGTTGGGGCCAGCTTTCCGAACAGCTTTTCTTTAGTGTGTAAGAAGACCTTCCTCAATACCTTGTCCCCCGGTTGGAAATATCTTCTTTTAACTTTGGAAGCAAACCTGCTTCTCATCAAGCCATGATAGTGTGCAACTCTAAGGTGAGCCTTAACTCGTCTTTCTTCTATTAAATCAAGTTGACCTCTGATTGCCACCTCGTTAGCATGTTCGGAGAAGTTGTGAACACGAAATGATGGGAGAGTTGCTTCTGTGGGAGCTACTGCATCCATCCCATAGACCAAAGCAAAAGGTGACTCTTGTGTTGCAGCCCCAGGTGTTGTCCGGTAGGCCCACAAGACCTCTTGTAGATAACTAGGCCACTTCCTAGCAGCCCCTTCCAAATTCTTCTTTAAACCGGACAATATAGTCCTATTAGCCACTTCAACTTGCCCATTTGCTTGTGGGTGGAAAGGTGAAGAAAAACAATGTTGTATACCCCTTGAGGCACAGAAACTTTCCATTTCCCTATTGTCGAACTGTGGCCCATTGTCTATTGTTATCTTTTGTGGGACACCAAATCTGCAACAGATGTTGGATAGAATGAACTTTATAACATCTTTTGATGTTGTTCATGCTAGAGGGGCTGCTTCAATCCATTTCGAAAAGTAGTCTATGGCCACAATTATAGTTTTTCATCCTCTGGACGCCACAGGGAGAGGCCCTACTAAATCCAACCCCCATCGAGCAAAAAGAATAGGCTCAGAAATTGATTCTAAAGGAATGGCTGGGACATGAATTTCATTGCTGTACCTCTGGCATGGGTCACACCTTCTTACCAATTCCTTAGCATCTTTCATGATAGATGGCCAATAGTAACCGGACAGTAAAACTCTTCTTGTTAAAGCTCTGAACCCACAATGGGCTGATCCCTCACCATCATGCAATTCGGAGAGGAATACTTGAGATTCTTCATCCCCCAAACAGCGCAGGAGAGGTTTACTATAAGATTTTTTATACAACACTTCTCTCAATATGATGAAACCACGAGCCTTGTGTTTCAATGTTCTGGCTAGTGACTTATCCGGAGGCACAATACCATCAGAGAGATATTGCAGGAGAGGAAACCTCCAGTCTTGAGGTCGTTTCTCTTTTACTTCAAAAATTTCCTCTTCTTTACCTTTACTAAGTTGAATGGAGGGGCTTACCAGCACATGGATCCATGGATATGACTCCGTATATGCTATGGTTGCTAATGAGTCTGATAGCTCATTTTCTGCCCGGGGAATGTGCTCATAAACAACACTTTTAAACTTGAGTGCTTCATTCTTAAGGAGGAGTAAATATTTCACAAGCTGCTCCTTCTTAGCCTCAGATTGGCCTTGGGCATGGTGGATAAGAAGTTGGGAGTCACTTAGTAGCTTGACCCTCTTAGCCCCACAAATGTAGGCTAACTTTAAACCAGCTATAGCTGGTTCGTATTCGGACTCATTATTAGATGCCCTGAAAGCAAAACAAATAGCCTAGTACATTTTGTCTCCATATGGGGAAGTTAAACACACCCATGCACCATATCCCATAGTGCTAGATCCACCATCTGTTCGGACGACCCATACCTTTTTATCTTTTATATCAGTAGTTTGCTCCGAATCCCTGTCGGGGTGGAATTCAACCAAAAAGTCTGCCACAGCTTGGGCCTTGACTGCTGTTCGGGGAGCAAAGTCTATGTCGAAGTCCCCCAACTCTACTGACCATTTAGTCATCTTGCTTGAAATGTCTGCCTTTTGAAGGACATTCTTCAAGGGAAAAGAAGTCCGGACGATGATGGGATGAGCCTGGAAATAAGGCCTCATCTTCCTGGCAGCTATCACCAGGGCTAATGCTAATTTTTCAAGTTTCAAGTAGCGCCTTTCTGCCTCTATCAAGCTTTTGCTGATGTAGTACACTGGATGGGGATGACCATCGACCTCTCTTACCAACACATCACTGATGGCACAACTTGAAACTGCCAAATATACGAAGAGTGTCTCCCCATCAACTGGCTTAAACAAAGTTTTGGGGGAGGATATGTGCTTTTTGATCTCATTGAAAGCCTCATCACACTGTGGGGTCCAATCGAATCCTTTTGCACCCTTTAAAGTTTGAAAAAAAGGGGCACACCTATCCGAAGATCTTGAGATAAATCTGTTTAAGGCAGCTAATCTCCCCGTTAACCGCTGTACTTCTTTAATATTTCGAGGAGGCTCCATTTGAAATAGAGCATTAAGCTGGTCCGAATCGGGCTGGATTCCATGCTCACTTATAATATAGCCCAGAAACTTCCCGGACTGCACTCCGAACACACACTTTTCTGGGTTTAATTTCAAATTCACTTTTACCAAGTTGGCAAAAGTTTCTTGGAGATCGGACAAGTGCAACTGCTCATCCACACTCTTCACCATCATGTCATCAATGTATACTTCCATATTTCTTCCAATCTGATTAGCAAATGCCTTGTTTACCAATCTCTGATAAGTAGCCCCAACATTCTTCAAACCAAAGGGCATCACCTTATAGCAATGAAGACCTCTGTCAGTGACAAACGTGGTATGCTCTTGATCCTTCTGATCTACTTGAATCTGATTGTATCCGAAGAAGGCATCCATAAAGGAAAGTAGCTTGTTCCCAGAGGTGAAGTCTACCAACTGATCAATCAGGGGGACCGGATACAAATCTTTTGGGCAAGCTCTATTGAGATCTGTGAAGTCAATGCACATGCACCACTTGCCGTTTTTCTTTTTTACCAGAACCGGATTGGCAGTCCACAAAGGATATTGAGACTCCTTGATGTGCCCCATCTTTGTGAGCCTGTCAACCTCTTCCACAATGAAATCAGCCTTCTTCTTAGAAAAAGCTCTTCTCTTTTGAACCACTAGTGCTACGTCTCTCCGGACGGATAGATGGTGTGATATCACTTCTGATGGAACCCCGGTAACATCAGCATTGCACCAAGCAAAAACGTGCTGATGGTTCTTCAAAAACTTTAACATTTCATTTTTCAAAATGGATGGCATCTTTGACCCTATCTTGACACTTTTTCCTTCTTCCAGACAGTGTGTTTCTACCTCTTCGACTGGTATCAATACTCCAGGGGTCTCTCTGGGGTCATCAATTTCACCCTCACCCCTAGAAAGGCCCTCAAATTGCTATTGTTCGTTAATACGGACTGCCCCCAGCGTTCGAGGAGCCAGGGCGGTGGCATAACATTCTCTTGCAATCTTTTGGCTGCTCCAGACGACTCCAACCTGTCCCTGAACAACATATTTCAAGCACTGGTGGACTGTTGAAGCCACTGCATGCATCTTAGAGAGCCAAGACCTCCCTAGAATAGCATTATAACAAGTGGGACAATCCACCACAATAAAGAGTACTCTAACCATTTTTTTGAAAGGGCCCTTGCCCAATAGAACTTCCTCTTCGAACTCTCCGATCACATCTGCTGAGCTGCCTGTAAAGCCCACAATTGATCTGTCCGAACTTTGAATTAAAGCTGGATTTTTCATTCTCTTGTATGTGGTTAAGAAAAGGATATTGGCTGAGCTTCCAGTATTCGCCTTATGTCGTTGCCTCCAATAGATGCTCCTATGACAACAGCATCCTCATGAGGGCCATCAATGTCTCTTAAATCATCTTCATCAAAAACAATGAAGGGGAATGAGTTTTGTGACTGATAGGAAGTCATGCCTCCTTCTAGCTGGGAGGCTAAAGTATGCACGTGCCTCTTCCTCGAAGAAGCAGTAGGAGTTGTCATAGTGTCCCCTCCGAAAATTGTAAGTGACTCAAAAAACTTAATGAGTCCGGAGACCGACCTAGAACATTCCTCAATTGTACCCACTCTGTTTCGAGTTGGATCAGGATCCAAGTACTCAGATTCCAGGTCAAACCTTTCAATTATAACCATGGCTCCCTCCGGAGCAGCATTACTTGGACCAACCCGGTGAGTGTTGTCAGGCCTGTTACCTCCTCTTCTTTTCACGTAAGCCCTCAGCTTTCCCCTTTCAATCAAGTTATGAACTTCTTGTTTCAATGCTATGCAGTCATCAATGGTATGACCAATATCATTGTGATACTGGCAAAAAGAATTATTACGATGCTCTCTGGGAGACTTCAATGTGGCTGGTCTCCGATAATGCACATCATCCTTTGTTTTATCAAAAATGGTGGCCACACTTTCTTTTAATTCTGCGAACCACTCCGGTTGGACCCATGACCCTCTCTTGTTTCTGGATTGCTGACTCTGAGCAGGAGCAGCTGGCTGAGACTGAGCTTTTGCCCTACCATGCCCCTGTCCGGTCTCTCTTGCTTTGTTCCCGGACTGATTTTGATTGGGATTTGGTGCCACCGGGGTAGATCTCACCTGCATGTGCACCCTGGTTTTCTTTGTTTCATCAACGTTTATTTGTTTTCCAACCTGATTCAGCAACCCTCCCCATATCATGGCCTTCTTTCTGGTCACTGAGTCAGCTAGATTGCCCGGGTTCAAACCTTGCCTTAGGGATGCTATTGCTACCTGTTCGAAGCAATCAGCCAGCCCATTCTTGGTATTCAAAAAACGGCTTATATATTCTTTCAAGGACTCATTTGGCTCCTGGGCACAATGGATTATTGTGTCTCCATTTCCCTTTAGCTCTTTACTCCCTACAAACTGCCTCCGAAAGGCTACCCAAAAAGTATCGAAGTCTTTAATACAACCCTGAGGCAGACTGTTGTACCATTTTAGAGCACTCCCCGTAATTGATTGGGAGAATGCCCTACAAAGTAGCTTGTCATCGTCGTCAAAGTTGATCATGAAATTTTTAAATTGTTCCAGATGGTTGTCCAGATAGGTACTGTCATCATACTTTTCTATTTTGGTACTGTCAAACCTCTTAGGGAGGTTTCCGGACAGAATTTTAGAAGACAATAGAGATTGCCTCCAGTTTCTTCCACGACTGAACACAGTACCCTCATTGGGAGTTGCAAAGATACCTGGTTCATCGTGAAAAGCGAAGGGATCCATCAGCATCCGGTCCACATGCTTCCGGCTATGAGATGATCCTTTACCAATATGCCTTTTCATCTTTCCTTGTCTATCCCTTTTTCTTGAATATTTTTTAATCTGCTTTTGCTTTTTTCTAGTCCGACCCTCATCACTGCTAGAGGATAAGGATTTTTCAACTCCCTCACTGTCCGAAGAGCTATCAGAAGATTCTGAGCTTGAGTCAGAACTCTCCACTAGCTTAGACCGGTGAGACTTTTTGGAACTCGCATGAGTCTTTTTGGTGCTCACATGAGTCTTCGAAGACTCATGCTCTCTGGGGTTATTGGTGTGGTGAGCAGCTGATGCTTTGGACTTTTCTTTCAGGCCCATCTTAGCCTTTTCGGCCCTCAGAGCTTCTATTTCACCCTTTAGCCTATCATGCTCTTCGATAGTGTACTCATCGTTCTCTCCCACCACTTCGAGCAGAGCTGGTGGTACTTCTGGATTGTCCGGATTCATTCGGACAGATTTTCTTAGCTGGTTTTGAATGCTTGATTTGGGCACCTTCTCCTCCCACTGTGGTCGCCAATTTGATGAGGATAATTATAGCCTGAGGGTAGGCTTGTAATTTGGTTGGTGTTTTACAATAGTATGTGGGTGTTATGTGTTTAGAGTAGAGAGTAGAGAGATAATTAAGCTGGTTGGTAGCAGTTAATTCTCATTACCCACACTTAATGCAGGTGGTTGGGTGTTTAAACCCTGATTTTTGGGCCCTTATGGGCTTTTGGGTCATGTTTAATGGACCCGGGTCATGTTCAAAGACCTATGAGCTCTTAAGTAAGAGAGCAAGTAGCTTAGTCAAGAAGTGTTTAGGTTTTTTAGTACTTTTGTCATAGTTCGAACAGTCCTATGGTCTGAGTGTTCGAAGTGATCTGTCCGGTCCGGAGGCCTTGGACCGATCTGTCCTTGTCCGGGGAGCATGCAGAATTCGGACTCATCAGTGGGGTAAATCACAAATACGCTATATGTACTTAAAAATATATATTTTATATTTTTTTAGCGATTAACGGCTCTAATCATATTCAAGTCATAACAAACAAAAATATACACCAGAGTATCTTCAAATTATAATTTCGTTATTATTATATACTATCATGCTTAATTTCATTATAAGAACGCCAAAGTACAAAACATTTTACATAAAAATAAACTTTTGATCCAACCTAAAGATGGTAAGTAAGGAATGAGAGAACTAGTAGAATATTACATATGATCTTCTATCTTTCTAAGCATGATTTATGCTTAGAAGAGACAAACCCATTGAAATGATATGAGTTGCAGTATGTAGTTCTTTGTCATGACGTACAAAGAAAACAACAATTATCAGTATGCAGTATTGTGTTATAGAAAAAAAAACACAATTTACACCATTCAGTTTATAACTTTTAGAAATCTAAAACTGCTAACCTAAAATTTGTAAAGTTTATTCTTTACTCTTCTTCAAATAATATTAGATGCCATGCCAACGGCAAATCCAGATGAAAATATATTTCAAGACAATTAAAAAAAACTAATACTCCCTCCATTCCTTAATATAAGTCCTTCTAAGAAAACAAACTATAGTAATTCCATATAAGAAAACAAACTAGTACCAACGTAGTATTAAATGATATTTAATATGATAGCCAATGAAATGTAATTGCTTTCTTATCAAAACTACGGCTTTTATTATAATTGACCAATTAAATTTATTTCTACTTTAATTTTTATAGAAAAAAGAACTCATAATGAGTTTCCTTAATATCCGTCCAATAATATGGAACGGAGGGAGTATATTAAAACACCAACGCCAGCCTTTATATAAAAGAAAAAGGAACAAATTTTAAATATTAAGAATTCAATAACTAATGAATCGATTAAAAACTTTATTTTTATTTCGCCTATTTTCTTTAATTTTTTTTGTCAGTTTTATTATTATTATCTTTAATTGGTTTTAAACTATCTCATGTTTATTCTACTTAAATTATATGGAAAGTTTACTTAACCATAAAAATTTTTGTAGTTTGAAACTTTGAAAATATATACTTATTTTTAGAAACATTACCATGAGATTGGAGAAACCTTTTTAGACCAAAAAAAATCCTACGGTGAAAAACATAAGCTAATAATTTTGAAGACTAGTTTTTTTCTCAAACGTATATGCAACATCTTCACTAGCATGGTTCAAGCTCCGACAGTATCCACAAAGGGACATCATTTTTCTGGAGATATCGAGCAACCTAAATCATCACAAATGGCAATACTTGCCAACAACATGATCATCGATGGAATACCTTTAGTACAAGCTACAAGAGTTCATCCTTCAAACCCAACCATATACAAATCAGACCAACCAGAAGAGATAAACATAGATTTATCACTACTGATTACCTCTAATGGCTCTCAGACTGCTATACCAGGGTCAATCGCTCAATTCTCGGCTCTTAGAACCAATCTCACATTCGAACAAAACACAACCCACCAAATAACAATTAATCCCCTGTTATTATTACTCACTCAACGATGCCAAAAAAATCTTATGTTGAAGTCGCCAGACACTTACCTAACGATATCACACATTGACGACAAATGTGACCACAAATATGTTGAATTTCAAGAACATAGTAAAATCTTTCTATAATCCAATGCAAAACTCACTCTGATAGACAAGTTTTCTAATTGGAGGACACCCGTGGCATATATCTAGGATTCTTCAAACCATTTGGCTTTATAGGACAATTCAGTCTTGCATTATGGGATTCTTGCCATATAGTGATTAAACTGGACCTGCAAGATGATTTAAAGAAGCTCGGGAGATGTAATATTTGAAAAATTAGACAACTCAAAATGTGACTACTCCAATGGAATCCTAATTTTCATCCTAAAAAAGAATCCTCGATAACACAAGTTTGGATTTCATTTCCAAACATTCGGCCTACTTGCACAATGAAGACACAATCAGAGTCATATCCAAATATTTTGGCAATCCTTTAGCACTCCGAGTACCCTAAAAGAACAGCGCCATGTACAATTATTGTAGGGCATGTATCAAGCTTGATCTATCTAAGATACTATTAAACAAACTTTGGATTGGATTTGGAAACTCATATGGATTCTGGTAAGAAGTAACCTATGAAACCAGACCCACGTATTGCTGAGACTGCTACCACATTTGTCATAAGCAATATGACTTTTAGGAAAAGTATGCACCTCAACACATCTCAAGTATTAACCAATCAACAACCCCAAATCACCCCTAATGCAAAACAACTTGAGTCAACAGCACAATGAAAGCCAAAGCTAAAGTCTATAATAGTCAAAGAGGCATCCAAAAACAATATAGAGAATGGTAAGAATTAAAGTTGAATTGATAAAATCAGGAACACAAATCTTCTTAGAGAATTTTAGGTAGTGAAAAGTGTTTCTGATTATTTCATAGGCATAACTGACTTCTTCAGCCTCTTTAAATAGACTGAGTGAGTTAGTTAGAGAAATGGTTACATAATGGTATATTTGCAGTTCAACCCTTACCTTTCTCCTAAAGCCTAATTTAACTCTATATTTACAGAACTTATCACTTTAGTCCCTATCAATTGCACTTAGGCCCCTGTGGAATATCTTTCCTTATCAGTAGCCCCCATAGTTCTTATACAGACATTTATAAGAACTATTAGCTCCTCGAATTTTACCTCGAGTCAATACAATTTTCTTTACTTTATCTCTTTATTATGATTGAACTCAATGATCTGTGACTCCTCTTCAAATTTGTGAATAAGTGCAAACAGATTTCCCAATCGTTTCGAACTCGCCAACTTGAAGTATAGCTTTGCCTCTTCTTCGAACATTATTACTAGAAACATAATTTTGCTAATACTTCGAAATCTCTGATCCCTACTTGATAGATTGATTAGACCTTTAATAGTAGACCTATGACACTATACGTTTTCTTTTTGTTTCACATTCCACCCAATGAGAGCAACTTACTGGTTTTGCCTCTCCATATTCTCAACGTCACTCCTTTATCCTATAAATACCCAACCCTTCATTCACTAAGAACTTTTTAGAGAAATCACTTCTTGAACCATCTTCAACCTGTTCTTCATCTTCAACCTGTTCTTCATCTTCAACCTGTTCTTCATCTTCAACCTGTTCTTCATCTTCAACCTGTTCTTCAAGCCATCTTCAACCTGTTCTTCATAAATCTTGAAATTACTTTATCTTTTTCACCCACCAAAGAAACCTCTCAGATCGATACCCATTGTATGAGAAGATATCCTAAATACAAGAGATCTAAACCCAGAAAACCAGTAAAATCAAAGAAACCTCTTTTCCCTGGTTCTAGCAATCAAGTATTCGGGGCCTACGATTATCTTTGTATTTCAAAAAGAGCCAAAGAATACAAAGCTGCTGGGTTGATCTACAACGGTCCTCACTCTTCTTGTACCACTTTTGAATATGGTAACTTCGACCCCAACCTTGCCACTTCGTCTTCACCTTTAGCTTCACAACCAGAAACAAATCAAGAAACCTTTCCTCCTCGAAATCAACCTACTTCTCCATTGTTAAGAACTCATCGGAAATCTAAAGTTGTCACTTTAGACAAGCCAACTACTGATAAAAAACCACAACCTAAATCACCTGTGCTTCAAGTCAAAGCAACTAAAAATCTTCAATCCAGTTCACTTCCTCCTCAATTCGAAGCTGTCGAAGTTAAGCGACGCAAAAAATCAACCTTTCTAGCAATGGGCGAAGATACAGAGACCTCTTCTCCTCCCCCAAAAGAAGTGGGTGACGTTACACTAGAAAGTAGTCAGCCAATTCCTGTGACTCAACAGGAGACTCAAATCCGAAGTCGCTCTAATGAAGTCACTGATGAAGATAACAACAAAGACGATTCTGAAGCTACTGAATCTGATGCCGAAGAGGAATCCGAGGCTGATGGTGTAGTTCCTCCAAAAAAGATTCGAGGGAAGAAACCTCTTATTACACTTCCCGAGGACGTTGCTGCCTTGGTTCAAGAAAATCTTAAACCACTTTCTTCTCGGTACATTCTTGCCTTAAAGAATGTACCCTATAGTTACTACCTCGAGTCAGAGAAAGAGCAGCTCAAAAAATTATGGGGATTGACCGATAACATGACTCTTCGACTACCAGTGGAAGGAGAGACACCTCTAAACTGTCAGAAAGATGAGCTAGTAGTGTACCCTGAGCTCTTCAACTGGGGACTTCGGTTTCCCCTTGATCCGATGATAGTGAGGTACTTCGAAATCCACAGATTGTGTCCAACACAAGTCATTCCCAACCAGCTCTTCACTTTATTCTCAGCAATTATGGTATTGAGGCTTGGAGGCATTCCCCTCGAAATCGAGGACTTCATCTCAGTAACCAAAGTTTCGAATGGCCCAGTTTTGCCGTTTTATTACCTAACTCTTGAGGATGATTTAAAAATTGTCGACGACCTCCTCGAAGCTGATAAGTTCTGGAAGCAAAGATTCGTCTTCCTATCAGGAGCTTGGGAAAACGGCAAAGAAATTTCCGATGCCAATCCTTCCAAACTCACCCTTACTTGGAGAGATAGCAGTAAGTGACACCTTCCCCCCCTTTTTTTTTATCAATTTATTTATCTAACTGTTTGTCTCCCCTTTTTCTTAGAAATTCCGAGGCGATTTAAGAGTCGTCGAAAAGAAGCCAAGGTCATCTTCCAACAAATGGCTGAGTGGGCAGAAAAGTCTTGGGGAAATGGCTTTCACTCAGCCTTTGAGCCAATCAACTTCGTCAACAGCCATCTCTGGCGTATATCCTTATGGCCTGACTTCCCTCAAGATCCGATGATCCCCCCGGATCCTATCCTAGCAGTTCAAAGGATACTTGCACCAGATGGGAAATGCTACCTTCCCACCCGGAACCGAAGTGCAAGATATATTCCCTTAAAGAAGAAAGGAAAATCGACCCACAAGAAGGCCAACACAAGTAGGGCCAAACCTTCCAAGACTTCGAAGCGTGCAGTGAAAAGAAAAGCATCTGCACCTCCGCTTCCCACTATATCCGAAGAAGACCAACCTGTCCTGAAAAAGAAAAAGGACAATTCTCCAAAAAAGAAAAAGAGTAAGTCCTACACACCAAATGAAAAGAATGAGGCTGATATACTAGAGGCGGTGCTAGCTTCCGAAGCGCAGGGGAAAACTTTTATTGAGGAAAACCCTGAAGGAGGATTGACACTAGGAGATAATCAAATAGACGATTATCTCAACTTCGAAGATTTTAATTCAAGCGGGGATTTTGTGTTTTCTGGCTCCCAACCTACCAATGTTATTCCACCAACTTCTACTGGGGCTGATGTGGCTTCGACATCAAATGCCATCATTCATGTTCATCACTACCCAACAGTTCTTCCTCATTCAGACAAATCCGATGAGGTAGCTTCGATCCTTCGTCCTTTTGATAATTTAAGTGCTGCAGGTAATAAATTATGTGAAGAAGTGAAAAATTCACACGCACAATTAGAGCTTCTTGCACAAAAATTGGTCAAGAGCAAGAAAGAAACAGAGTCTGAAAAGACTTCGAAAAATGAGGCATTTCAGAAATTCGAAGCTGAGAAAGAAAAGCTCCTTAAAGATCACAAAGAAAAAGTTGAGGCTTTGGAGACTTCTCATCAGCTAGCTCTTAAAGACCTAAATTCTCAACATTCCACTGCTATCTCTGAGGCGAAGAAAAAAGCTTCCGATGCTGAGAAACTTGTTAAAGAAACTCAGGAGAAGCTGGAGAATTGCCAAACTGAGCTGACTACGCTTCGGACAAAATTCGAGGAAGAAAAGAATGCTGCCGTCAAAAAGGCCGAGGCCGCTGTTGGCTCTTTAATGCTCGAAGGTATCAAAAAAGCTCAAATTGATACAACTATTCAACTTCTTCGAGAGGTTCATGCTGCCTGTCCAAGGCTGGATTTAACAAATCTTTGGAAACAAGTTCCTGAAGAAAGTCACCCAAGGGAAGCATTCGAGGTGCCACCAAGCTCCTCAGAAGAAGAAGATGCTTCAGAAGAGGAGTCATCAGAAGAAGAAGAAGATGATGCCTAATAGGCTAGGCAATTTGTTTTTGTGATGTTTGTTTTTTTGTGTATTTGATTAAGTACTTCTCCCCTTTTTTGTAAACTTCGTATTTTATCCAACGAACAAACCACTTTTTTTTTTTATATCTTAAATTTCTGGTATACTTGTTTGAACTGGTTATTTCTAAAATCAGATGCACTCATAAGACGTGGCACCTCGAAAATTAGATGCGCTCATAAGACGTGGCACCTCGAAAAATAGATGCACTCATAAGACGTGGCACCTCGAAAAATAGATGCACTCATAAGACGTGGCACCTCGAAAAATAGATGCACTCATAAGACGTGGCACCTCGAAAATTTGGTTGTTTCTTCAAAGTTATCGCTTCGGAAAATTATTCTTGGTCAACTTTCAAAGATGATCAGTCTTTGCCAAGTTACCAAAATAATAAATCACCCATCATAGTAAACAACCAATGGCCAAAAGAAATTTTATTAAAAAATTCAATATTAACCAGACACCTCGTTAAAACCTTTCTGGGCCAACAGATAAGGAAAGAGTATGTCTGTTTTACAAAAATTTGAAGTACAGTTTTACTCACAGTACAATTTCAAGTGCTCTATATTCCAAGGATGTTTGAGCATCCTCCCCTCTCGATCAGACAGCCTGTAGGAACCTGGCTTGACCTTCATTTTAACTTCGTAAGGACCTTCCCAATTCGGAGCCAATTTTCGGAGGTGCTTATCCCTAGTATGAAGAAATACTTTTCGTAACACTCGATCGCCAATTTTGAATTCTCTCCTCTTAACTTTAGCATCGTACCTGCTTCTCATTAACGTTTGATAATGGACCACGTTCAAATGCGCTTTGACCCTTTTTTCCTCTAACAAATCAAGCTCAACCCTTCTAGCTTCATCGTTTTCCACATCGGAATATCGTAGTAGTCTATAGGAAGGCAATGTAGATTCAGCAGGGCACACGGCGTCCATTCCATATACCAAAGAAAAAGGAGTCTCTTTTGTAGCTTCTCTAGGTGTTGTTCGATATGCCCACAACACTTCTTGAAGATAATTTGGCCATTTTCCAGCTGCTCCTGCCAAATTTTTCTTCAGGCCATCCAAAATAGATCTATTTGTAACTTCCACCTGCCCATTTGCTTGGGGGTGGAAAGGAGTAGAAAAGCATTGTTGTATTCCTTTCGAAGAGCAAAAAGAGTCCATTTCCTTGTTATTAAATTGAGGACCGTTGTCCGTCGTTATTTTTCGAGGAACTCCAAAACGGTAGCAGATATTACTTTGAATAAACTTGATCACATCCTTAGCCTTTGTCCCAGCTAAAGGTTCCGCTTCTGCCCACTTCGAAAAATAATCGACCGCAACAATAATCATCTGTCTTCCACCAGAAGCCATAGGTAATGGTCCTACTAAATCAATCCCCCACCTATCGAAAGGAACCGCCTCAGAAATTGTCATTAATGGTACTGCTGGTTTATGTATTAAATTTGCATATCTTTGGCAAGTATCACAACTTCGAACTAACAACTTGGTGTCCTGCAAAATGGTAGGCCAATAATACCCTGCCAACAATACCCTACGTGTTAAGGCTTTGAATCTACAATGAGCTGATCCATCCCCATCATGTAGTTCGGATAAAATGTCCTGAGACTCTTGTTTGCTTAAACATCGTAGCAAAGGTTTCGACGCAGACCTTTTGTACAATACCCCATCCAATACCACATAGCCAAGAGCTTTATACTTTATTTTCTTAAGCAAGTGTTTATCAAGAGGCAATATTCCCTTCGAAATAAAGTTTAACAAGTCAAACCTCCAATCTCCTCGAGCGCACATCGGATCATTCACTACCTCATTAACAACTTCACACTGCTCAGAATTCGATATGATCGAAGGCGATGGTTGTGTCATGATCCATGGATATTCTTCAGAGTAAGCCATTGTTGCCAAAGAATCAGCCATTGTGTTGCTACCTCTTCGAATATGCTCCACTTCGACATTTTCAAACTGTGCCATCATTCCTCGAAGCTCTTGTAAGTACAAAACCAAACGTTCCTTTTTAGCTTCCGATGCTCCTTTAACATGGTTAACTACCAACTGTGAATCTGTTTCCATGCGCACAAATATTGCTCCACAAATCTTTGCTAACCGCAATCCTGCTAGCACAGCTTCATATTCAGCTTCGTTATTCGAAGCATGAAAGCCAAATCTTATAGCTTGAAACATAAATTCCCCTGTTGGTGCCACCAATTCAACTCCTGCACTCGACCCTTTGTTACTGGATCCCCCATCAGTTCGTATTATCCACGTCGGATTCACGTTAGCCTTTTCATCATCTGTCTCTTCGGATATGCTTGAGTGGAACTCAACCAAGAAATCTGCTAAGGCTTGAGCTTTGATAGCTGTTCGAGGAGCGAATAACACGTCGAAATCTCCTAATTCTACAGACCACTTAGTCATCCTTCCTGAGATGTCTGGCTTTTGCAAAACGTTTTTAATGGATATGAAGTTCGAACCACAATCGTATGTGCCTGGAAGTAAGGGCGCATTTTCCTCGCTGCCACTACTATACACAGTGCCAATTTTTCGAGCTTCAAATAGCGTTTCTCAGTATCAACCAAACTTTTGCTGACATAGTAGACAGGCTTCGAAATTCTCGTATCCTCGCTGACCAGAACTGCACTTACTGCATAATCTGATACTGCTATATACAAAAATAACTGCTCACCATTTCGAGGCTTTGACAATATTTCAGGAGAGGACAAAAGATTTTTGATCTTCAAAAAGGCTTCTTCACAATCCGAAGTCCACTCAAAATTATTAGGTTTACGCAGCACCTGGAAAAAAGGCAAGCACTTATCTGAAAAACGAGAAATGAATCTGTTCAAAGCTGCTAACCTGCCTGTTAACATTTGCACTTCTTTGACATTCCGAGGCGAAGACATAGATATCAGAGCTTTCAATTGTTCTGGATCCACTTCGATTCCTCTTTCACTAATCATGTACCCCAGAAATTTGCCAGATCGAACTCCAAATGTACATTTTTCTGGGTTCAACTTCAATTGTATGGCTCTAAGATTCAAAAACGTCTCTTCTAAATCATCAATGTGTTCATCATCACTCTTGCTTTTAACAAGCATGTCATCGATGTACACTTCGATATTTCTCCCAATTTGTGAAGCAAACGCCTTATTCATCAGCCTCTGATATGTTGACCCAGCATTTTTTAATCCGAACGGCATTACTTTATAGCAGTGCAAACCTCTGTCAGTAATAAAAGTCGTGTTTTCTTCATCATCTGGATTCATTCGAATCTGATTATACCCCGAAAATGCATCCATGAAAGTCAAGATTTTATTTCCCGAAGTGGAATCCACTAACTGATCTATTCGAGGCACCGGAAAAGGATCTTTTGGACAGGCTCTATTCAAATCTGTGAAGTCCACACACATTCGCCATTTTCCGTTCTTCTTTTTCACTACCACCGGATTAGCCGTCCACCTCGGATAATTGGCTTCCCGGATATGCCCCATCTTGTATAGTCGATCCACCTCGGCAACTATTGCCTCGGATTTTTCCAACGAAAAGGCTCTTCTTTTTTGAATTATCGGTTTGACATTAGGATCAACCGCCAAGCTATGACATATGATGTCACTTGGGACCCCCACTACGTCTTCGGACCTCCACGCAAATACATCCAAATTTTCAGACAAAAAAGTCAACAACTTTTCTCGCATCGATAAAGATAACAGGGTCCCAATTCGAAGTACCCTGCCATTGTTGAAAATATATTCCTCTATTTCTTCATTGACCACCACAGAACTCGGGGTTGACCTCGGATCATCAATTCCCTCGTCTGTTCCACCACAAGACAACCCCCCAAACTGCTAATTCTCCATCGGATCATCAGAACTTTTGCCCCGTAGTCTAAATGCAGCAGCATAACATTCTCTTGCCACCTTTTGATCACTTCGAACTACGCCGACTCGGTCCTCGATCACATACTTCAAACATTGATGAACTTTAGAAACTACAGCGTACATTTTAGCCAACCACGACCTCCCAAAAATAGCGTTGTAGCTTGATGGACAATCCACCACCACAAAAAGTACTTGTACTTTCTTCTTGAAAGGCCCCTTTCCCAAAGAAATTTCACCCTCGAACTCCCCTATCACATTTGCTGTTGCGCCAGTAAACCCGATGATAGTCCTTTCCGATCTCTCTATTCAAGGCGGAGCAGTTAATCTCTCATATGTTGACTTGAAAAGCACATTAGCAGAGCTCCCTGTATCAATCAGCACTCGTCGAATTTCCACCCCGCATACTTCTGCTCCTATGACCACTGCATCTTCATGTGGCCCAGTAATCCCCCTCAAATCATCCCCATCGAAAATTATAAAGGGCACATCCTTTTTGTTGCTTAGGTGTGCCGATGCTCCTCCCTCAATTTGCCGTGTTAAATTCACTATATGCCTCTTCCTCGAATTATTAGTGTTGTTGGTCATCGAATCTCCCCCAAATATTGTTAATGATTCGAAGAAGGCACACAAATCTCGAACACGTCCCTGACGCATCGGCTCATCTATTGACATTAACAAAAGTCGACTGGGGTCTGGTTCGACATATTCCGAGGCCACATCGAAACCATCACCCTCACCTGCAACATCTAAAATCATTAGTGCAGTTTCCTGCTTAGAATTAGGATTACCAATTTTCGGAGCTGCAGCTTTAGCATTCTTCCTGACATATTCCAGCAACTTTCCATTTTCGATCAAAATTTGCATCTTCTTCTTTAGAGCAATGCAATCATTTGTATCATGGCCGACATCATCATGATACCTGCAGAACTTATTATTGCGCTCCTCTCTTGGCCTGTTAATAGCTGGTGGCTTTCTAAAATTTATTGTTCCCCTTGTTTTTTCATATATCGAAGCCACGCTTTCAGTCAGATCCGCATAATAATCTGGCCTTTCCCATACATTCGATCTGGATCTAAACTGTTGCTGATTATTAGAATTGTGTTGATTATATCCCCCTTGATACGAGCTCGAAACTCCTCGGTTAGAAACATTTTGATTGCCCTTCGGACGCGAGGGATTGTTGTTCGATGTGTTAGATTGTCCATTCCCCTTCTGAATAGTACTAGCACCTCCTCGAACCCGCGTCGATTCTTCGACCTTAATCTGATCCTCAACCTGAGCCATAAGAGCTCCAAATGTTAACGCCCTGCGCCTCGTAGTCTCATCGGCTAAATCCCTAGGCAACAGTCCTTGCTTAAACGCCGCCATAGCCACACTTTCTTCACAATCATCCAATTCAGCCTTTGTTGACACAAACCTCTTAGTGTAATCCTTTAACTTCTCTCCCACAGCCTGCTTGCATTGTATTATTGTGTCTCCATTAGCTCTCATTTCCTTGCTCCCCACAAACTGTCTTCGGAAAGCGGTATAGAAGCCTCTAAAATTTGCAATTGACTCCTTAGGAATCTTGTTGAACCATTTCAGCGCAGTTCCCTTAAACGTCTGAGAGAATGCTCTACACACCAATTTATCGTCGTCTTCGAAATTAGTCATGTAGTTTTTAAATTGTTCTATATGGTCATCGGGATCTTGAGTCCCATCAAACTTATCAACTTTGGAAATATCAAACCGCCTCGGAAGCGGCACAGATCTGATCTCTCTGATCAATGGTGAATCCCTCCAGTCGACTCCTTGAACATACTGGTCTTCATTTCTCATCCCCACAGTAGCATATAAGCTTGACTCACCTTCATATTTTCGAGGCGAATATCTCCGAGGCGAATATTTCCGAGGTGAATATACTCGCCTCTCTTTCTTTTTCCTTTCTTCTTTATACACCCTAGCTGGCCGGAGCTCACGCTCTGCTCCTCTTGAATGGCCTCGAGAACGTTCGTACCTCGGTGTTTCATCAGACTCAGAATCTTCGAAATCCTCTTCATCACTAGAGTTCACATACAGTCGCTTTTGTAACTTTTTTTTCCTCTTTATCCCGCTATACTCTTTTTTTTGCTCAAAACGTGTTTTACGCTGTTCATATCGCTCGTCGCCATCGTCCATCGACTGATCCGACTGATCATTTTGATCACCCCCTGCTATTTTAGACCTAAGCCTAGAACCATCATTATCTCCCTTCTTTTTTATTAATTCGTCAAGCTGTGCCACCTTCCTTATCATCTCATTCATTTTTCCTTCAAAATCAAATTAGATTGATTGAGTTGGAATCGATTTACCTGCCTCTTGCAGATCGGATTTCAATGTTTCCATAGCCTTGCGAACAGATGGATTGTCACCTTCCTCTGAATTCATCTTCAATCAGCGAAAAATCAAACAGAATATGAAAATTCGAACGAAAAACTTTGCAAAACGAAAACTCGAACGTCGATTTCTGATCTGTTGATCAAGGTATCCTCGCCCCCTCCTTCTAGCGCCAATTTGGTAAGAATTAAAGCTGAATTGATAAAATCAGGAACACAAATCTTCTTAGAGAATTTTAGGTAGTGAAAAGTGCTTCTCATTATTTCATAGGCATAACTGACTTCTTCAGCCTCTTTAAATAGACTGAGTGAGTTAGTTAGAGAAATGGTTACATAATGGTATATTTGCAGTTCAACCCTTACCTTTCTCCTAAAGCCTAATTTAACTCTATATTTACAGAACTTATCACTTTAGTCCCTATCAATTGCACTTAGGCCCCTGTGGAATATCTTTCCTTATCATAGAACACCAACTCAAAAAAACCAATGATAAGAAACAAATTTCAAAATCTATCTTATCAACAAAGTGAACAACTCAATTCATCCAGCAACCTTCAGAAGACATTACCAACTTCTAAACCACCAACAATCACTAATGAGCCAATAGCTTGGAGTCAACCCACAAGTAACACATAAAATAATCACATAACCAAGATACACGAAGCAAATATACTGGAATTCAAGAATTACCTAAACAATAAAATGAAAAAATCCAAGCGAAAATCACATAGACACCTAAACCCTACCAAAGTCATTAATTCAAATGGACTGTTAGGCCCCATATTGGCTTCTCCAAATGACAATCAAAATTGTATGCTGAAATGTCAGAGTCATAGACAATAAGACTACAATGTGCAGACTCAAATACATCATCTATACAAAAAACATTGAATTCCTTGCAATCTAAGAACCTATGATATCTGACACTCACCTACATAAGATTACAAGAATTCTTGGATACTACAAAGGCATTATCTTATGGAAGGATGAGTTTATGTTCAAAATTTGGAAAATTTTAGAAAATTTTGGCTAGAATATACATGCAACGGTTACCTACACCACCCTAGACAAATACTTCATAGTCTTAATAATTTATTCAAAATTCACCAGGGATCAAATAATTGATCTATAGAACAACCTTATATATTGTTGATCCTACAATGGACGACTTCAATAACACTCAAAGTGACTATAATATCTTTGATGCTGGATTCGATGGTTCTAAATTTACTTGGACCAACTCCCGCAAATGGGAACACTTGGATATGGTGTTACACATTAATTTATAGTTAAACTACTTTGATAATACCTTAGTTAAACATTTGGCCAGAACTGGATCTAACCACAATATTTTTTGTAATACTATTCCAAACTACTCAGACAAACCTAAGTCATCATTTAATTTTCTTAATATGTGGATTCTTCACCCATATTTCTCAAGTATGGTAGAAAGTTTTTGGAATGAAGATATATCAGGCCTTCTTCTTTAAACTTTTTGGTACAAATTAAATAGACTCAAGACTAACCTAAAGACTTGGGCCAAAGATACTTTTGACAACAACTTCAATGCAATTTCTCAAACTAGAGAAGAAGTTAAGTTTCTTGAAAACTGCTTTTAAGAAACCATAACACTTGAAGACAAAATCAAGCTGGCAAAATCTTAGGACATTCACCTCCAGCTCTTTGCAATGGAAGAATATTATGAGATTAAAAATGCAATTTTAATTGGATAAAATGGTGATAAAAACTTAGTTGTATTTCATAACTATGTAAAGAAGAAAAGAAGAAACAGTAAAATCATCAAAATCATAGATGGCAATAATTGGATTGAGAACCAACAAGAGATATGAAACTCTATTGTGAATCACATTAAGAATTTTCTTACTGAGCACCCCATTGAAAAAAATATTATTGACCTTTCTAATACCATCCCTAAGATCATTACAAAATAAAGATAATAAATTCATATTGAGAACTCCATTTGATGAATAAATGCATACCTCATTGAAAGTATTGAACCCCTCTAGTGTTTCTAGAGTGGATGGATTCAAAATTAAATTTTTCCAAGAACGTTGGGCTATAATAGGAAAGGATCTATGTGATCCAGTCAGAGCTTTCTTCATTGGTGACATTATTCCCCAAGGAGTCTATGCAATAAAATTTGCCTCATTCTAAAGAAAGATTCTCCAAAAACCTGGAACGACTATAGACCCATTATTTTATGTATCGTATTTAATAGGATCCTCTCAAGACTACTAAATGAAAGACTCCTTAGAATTCTAACAAAGCTTATCTATGAATAATAAAAGGGTTTTCTTCATGGGAGAAACATTCACGACAACATATTACTGTCTGATGAGATTGTGAATGACCTTAACAGAAAGACTAGAAGGGGTAACCTGATTATCAAAATTGATATGACAAAAACATTTGCCAAGCTCTCTTTCCCATTCATCCTAAAGATCCTAAATAGTTTTGGTTTTTATCAAAGATTAATTAACATAATAAATTGTTCAATAACTGCAGTTTGGTTCTCAGTCATACTTATGGTGAAACAAAAGGCTACTTAAAATCATATAATGAAAGTCATGCAATGAGACCCGTTATCTCATAGCCTCTTTATCATAATCGGAATTTCTCATTATAGGACTCAAAAATCTTATGCAAGACAATAGAGATTTAAGATACAAATCATCCAGTTAGTTATAGTACCTTATCTAGCCTTCATAGACGACATCGTCATCTTCTCCAATGCTTCATCCTCAAATATCAATAAAATCCATGTGTTCTTGCAAGTAGACCAATAAATTTATGGTTAGGTAATTAACAAGGATAAGATAATTTTCATACATATAAAAAGAATAACACTAGCAATGAACAACTCTATAAATTCCTATCTGGTTTGAAGAAATGTTGCTTTCCAATGAAATATCTACGAATTAAATTTCATCCTAGAAATAAATCTATATTCTTTGAAGACTTAGTAACCAAAATAAGAATAAAAACTAAAAAATGGGACAACAACCTCCTCTTCTTTGGAGATAGACTCACACTAATTCAATTGGTCATCATTGTTATACCAGCTTACCATCTCCAAAGTATCATCCTTCTTAAATCTGTTCTCAATAAAATATAAACGAGACTGAACAGATTTCTATAGGGTTTTAATGAGCAACACAAAGCTATATCTTGTACAAATTGATATCTATTTGTAAACCTTATGAAGAATGAGGTTTTAATATCAGAAGTCTAGAATACACTCAACAAACTTAATCTTGCAAGCTATGGTATAAATTTAGAGAAAATAAGAGTCTATAGTCCAAGTATATGCATTCTACCTACTGTTTAATATATCATACTATGCAAGTCCAAATTATAGCTAAAAGATATAATATATGGAAGAGACTTATGAAGGTGAGAAATATAGCTGAAGATTTCATATATTGGGAACTAGGCAAATGTGTCTTAGAGTTCTGGTTAGATAAATGGTGCAATAACCATCCTCCCATCTCCCTTAGCACTGAATAATCAAACTCTTGGTATGAACAAAAAAAATACTGGATATAAGGAAACTGGAATACACCCAAGCTCCTCAATACAATTCTGCCATCAGACATAGAAAAAATTAGCTTCTTTCTATTAATGAAACTGAAAAAGATACAATTCAATGAACATTATTTGACCATGGGGACTACAATACTAAAGCTACTTGGGATAAGATCAAAATCAAATGAACTATATCCATACTACTCAAGAAAATCTAGAATGACATCACCCTAAAGAAGTTTTATTTCCTTCTTTTGAGACTGATGAATAACTGGATCTTTGTTGATTCAGTTCTCCGACACAGAAATCTGACCCTAGCGTCAAAATGTCAAAATTATGAAAAATGTGAGTCTATAAATCATTGTTTTGTTCAGTGCAGATCTTCATGGAAAGTCTGGAAATATTTTGGTTTCATCTTTAACTTAAGAATTTCTAGGCATATGATATTGCATCAAATCATAAAGATTTGGGACTGGTCTTCTTTTAAAGAAGTCCACATTCGTACCATTCTCCCTTCTATTATATGTTGGTCTATGTGGTCACATAGAAACAAAGTCAAATACGAGCAAAAAAACTTCACGGCATCTACAATCACTCATCAAATAAAGAACACAATCCTAAAGCTTGATGTTGCTACTCTGATAAAAGAGAACACTCGACCAATGATACATGTCATGCCTATAAATTAGGTTGTTACAATAACCTAAATCATCCTATAAAGATTATATCTATCAGCTGGAATCCTCATACTACCACAAGGCTGAAACTGAACATTGATCGATTCTGCTCATTAACTAGAGAAGCAAGTGGAGGTGCTATTATTAAGAACTATAACAAAGACATCAATTCAGCTATTAGTAGCTCTATGGTAATCAAACTCCTATCATACTTGAATGTCGTACCCTACTCGATGGTCTTATTCTTTGTTCTAAATTGAAAATCTCTAGCATTTATATATAGACTGATTCTAACACACTAATAGAAATAATACTGAATCATAATGTTCCATGATTTCTATCTTGTTTATTAGACTGTCGTAGGAAATTGATAACTTCAAGCATGACAATAACACACAATTACCGGGAGAAAAATTTGCTGCAGATTGGCTTGCCAGGTGAACTTACACATGCAAATTCAGACGAGAATTAAATGTTAACCAAATTCTTAATCAACTCAGAGTAATTTCCCTCGTGGACAGCCTTGAAGTTAGATTCATAAGAGACATATCCTAATGAGAACATGATACAAACTCTAAATATCTTTTACTTATTTAAACTACAAGGAATATAAAATATATTAAGTTACACATCTCTCTGTTAATTGACTTGAGCAGTCCCAACAATAACGAGTTAAAATCATTTTTAAAATAAAAAAAAGATTGTATAAATCGCACAAACTTCATGGACTCAAAAACTATAACCATCTGTGGAAAAAAACAGAGTAGAAAAAATCAAATATAGCGCCCAATTATTCTGAAATTTCTTTTGTTTATGTAATATACCAAAAATTAAATCAAAGTCCAATATCTCTTTTATGTAACCAAACTCTAATAATTCAATACAAACAGCTTTTGAATTTTTTTTAAAAAGTACTTTACCACTAAATATTATTTGTTGTACTAATGAGCACACTAAAAGTTTAAAAATATCTTTACCTTGTTAAATTGAAAATCACCTTAACATATAACGGAGATTGTATAGCTCATATCTAAGATGGTAGAACATAACATTGAACTTCTTACTATTAACATATAAAATTATGGCCAAAGCTATTTCCTCCATGGAAATTATTATTTCCTCCATAATTTGAAAAAGCCCCATGTTGTTATTTCCTCTATAAAGGAAAATACATATTTGCCCTTTTACCCATTTATTCTACTTTCACCTATTATTCTACTTACTCTCACCCATTATCCCTACCAATTCACCAATTAAAAGAAAAAAAAAACCCTAACTAAACTTTTCTACCCATTTTTCAGCAGCACGTTACATTCAAGAGAGAGAGAAGCCATTGGGAAAAAACCCTAACTAAACTATTCTACCCATTATCCCTTCTTTCTACCCACTTTTTTTTCAGCACCTACTTACAAAGCAACATCCAAGAGAGAGAAGCCATTGGACAAGGTAAATTTTCTCTAGTTTATTCTTTTTCTTCATTTTTTGGTAAGATAGTGGTATTGTTGTTAGAATCGATTTATGATTTCGTTTTTGTTAGGTTTCTGCCCGGAGCAGCTGATTCCGAGAGGGTCACTCGGAATCAGCTGCTGCTCGGTTTAAAAAAACAGCAGCTGATTCCGAGTGGCCAACTCGGAATCAGCTGCTGTTTTTTTAAACCGAGCAGCTGATTCCGAGTGACCCTCTCGGAATCAGCTGCTCCGGGCAGAAAAAAATTTCATGTGGCCCTCACAAAGTAAAAATATCACCAACAAAACATTAAAACAAATACATAGGACAAAATGCATGCAGCAGACCCTCATGACGTTACCGAGGATCCAATTCGGTGATTGACACTTCATTTATCGAGAAGTCACCAGTTTTACCTTTGTTTTTATCCGAGCTTCGCACCAGCGATGAAGATGAGTGAACATCCTCATATGACTTCTTCCTCCAGAAAATGATGTAGACAACTGCAGCAAGTGCCATGGAAATCATAATGATGGAAATCATAACTGTAGGAACAACAATGGTTACAATTGTCCTAGAAGAAAGACTTCCCTTTCTTGCAAGAATCATGAATAATTATAACTAAATAAGTGAGAGGGGTGGATTCATCTATTTTCCATACGAAATTGAAAGAACAAGAATTTACTATTTCGGAAATCTTCTCTCTTTTATTCGCCAAAATACAATCTAGTTTTTGTGTATGTTTAGATACATTTCTTCAGGTAGGTAAGGGATCAACGTACCTTTTGCGGCTGACTTCTGCTCATCGCAGTGAGGATTTGTATATGGAATAGCAACCAAATCATGGAACAAGGTCCTAGAATTGATTGTCTAGTTTCGATGTCCAATTTATCAAAATCACGAGGTAAAAATGACAAAGACTGCAATGTTCATGGTGTTTGACACTTCATTTATCGAGAAGTCACCAGTTTTACCAACAAAATATCACAAATACATTAAAACACCGAGTGGCCCTCTCGGGACAGAGAGTTTGCAACTGATTCCGAGTGGCCCTCTCGGAATCAGTTGCACTTTTTTTTTTAAAAAAACTTGCAATTGATTCCGAGAGGGCCACTCGGAATCAGTTGCCAATTTTTTTTAAACATTGCAGCTGATTCTGAGTGGCCCTCTCGGAATCAGTTGCGTTTTCATAAAACAATTGATTCCGAGATATTGACTCGGAATCAGTTGCAAAATGCCCAGATATCATTAAAACGGGAATGCAGAAATCAGGAAGTGTTCAAATGACTATTCTAAAACGTAAAAAACGATATTCAAATACCTTATCTAGTTCTTCACTACTGTTCTCCTGCATGGAATGAGATTCTTGATTTTCCATGGTCGAACGGCGTTCAATCTTCAATAAAACTGATATTTTTTGGTTTTAGGGTTAATTTTAGGGTTCAATCTTCCATATGTAGGATTAAAAATAGTTTAATCTTATGTTTTTACAGAGTAGGGTATTCTATTTCATTAATGGCACTAACATTAAATTTGAATACAAAACAAGGGTAAAATGGTAAAATCATGTTTCACTAGTTTTAGAAATTTCAAAATATGGAGGAAATAATAATTTCCATGGAGGAAATAGCTTTGGCCTAAAATTATTAAGATATCAAGTAAGAAGCTTACTAAGCTAAACCGACTGTACAAATATTCAGAATGAGTTGTGGTCTCCAAATCGGGGTTTAAATCAGAATATAGTTCATCGATTATCGCGTTTTCTTTCATTTAATCTTTCGACTAAAAAATCATCCGTCAGGGTCTCTGGATTATTCAAAATCTATAAATTTAGTCCCGGCGTGTAGACTCTTCTCTGGTTTAGTCACATGTCTCCATAGTTAAATGGTACGAATCTCACAAATAGCCCCTCGACTTCTAATTCATTTTACTTTTTAAATTTAATATTTTCTAATGTTTTTTGTTTTTTGTTTTTTGATATTTTTTTTTTACTTTTTTATTATTTAGAAAACAAGGTACCGCAAAATTTGCGATACCCGTTCTCCTTTTGTTTTTCTTTTTTCGTCTTTTTAATAAAATCCAAAATTTGCACAAATGAACACCAATTCAATATTGAAGTACGAACCACTAACAAAAATAAACTTATGAAAACGAGAGAAGAGGCCACACAAATTCTTGTGGATTTCTAGAAATTTTGTCTCCCCCCACCCAACTGTAAGCACCTTGATATTAAAATCAAAATCTATATAAATAAATGCAATGCAACTGACCGTGTCAATGTCAATAACGTTAATCAAATGGAGACAAATCTATCATGGGCATCCGAGAGTTGCAAAGCTAATAATCTCTATGGTAGAGAAAATATTACAAGTTCAGAAGAAAAAAGTGGAGATGAAGCTAAATCTCATTCTTAACACATACATTAGCGAGCTTCAATCTTGGGAGGAGACAAATATACAGTTCGTGTCGCATCTGTTCTCGACTATAGAGAGTTTGCACTAAGTAGCTTGTAAGGTTCCATTAATCAAAGGTGTAAAGGTTAAATTGCAATCAGCTTCGGCAATATTAAGCCATACATTGTATATTACAGATTCCATTGCCTCCATGTTAACTAATTTCTTACCACAAATTGAGAAGACCGTATCATTTACTTCTCAGTTAGCAGAAGTTGTTGTACAAGAGAAAGCTAGGAATTTCATATCCATTGATGTGTCCGGAAGTTGATCCTTCGTTAATGGAATCATTTGGAATTGAAATTCTACTTATGAATTTCAAAAAAAATGAAAATGTAAATCATCTTTCTCTTTCTGGTTGCTAATGTGGTCGTTGTTCTCTCTGGAATAATAAAGGTACAGTGAAAAAGAAAGAATATAAAGCTCACGAGAGATGTTGGTGATACATGTAGTGGTCGGACATTGTAGATAAAGTTCGGTTTAAAAAAGAGGAAAGTACCCCTAAATACCTACTCAACTATCAAATACCAAAATGGTACCCGTTTTTGGACTAGTTTCATAAAATACCTAGAGCCATATTTTGGACAATTTTACCCTCTAGGGTATAAAAGAGGGATTTTTGATTGAAACCCACATTTTCACCTTCTAATCGTGACTTTTTGGTTCCATTTCCTCCCACTTTCACATTTCTAATTTTGAGGAGAGAGAAACCCTAAAAACTGGAGCCAACTCTGACCCAGCGGAGGTTTCGTCGATTGTAATCCTTGCCGTCGACCAGTTCGTATTCCGTCGAACGAAAAAAGTCACAGAACATCCACCGCGAAACCGATCAACAGCTAGGAGTTGGAGCCGACGACCAGTCACCGGCGTCGTTTGTTTTGGGAAGGTAAGGTTCTTTGTTTCTTCTTTTCACTGGACGTTTGGACTTCACTTATTGTTTTCATAAGCACACATAGTTTTAAAGACGTCGCCGGAGTAGTTTAACCGCCGACCACCGTCTACTGCCTCCTACTCTTTTGAATAGAGTCGAACAGGTACGTTATTTTCTCCGTCGAACAGGTACTGAACACTGGCTGTCTGTGAGCATTATGCTCCGACATCGATCAAGAGGTAAAGAAGGAAGCCGTCGTCGAGCCACCAGCGTCGTTACTGTCGAAGAGGTATGTTTGACGTAATTTTTGTTTTCGTCGGACGTTTCAATGTGGCTCTGTGTGTTTAACAGTCGACTGTATTAACGTCGCCGGAGTAGTCACTGTATTTGAGTACTGTATTGGACAGTTCTCTGTTCTCCGGTGACGTTTTTTCGTTTCGTCTACAGTTGTACGTTAGTGTTATACTTCAATCCTATAAACTAATATGAGCTAGATCTACTTTTTTGAAAATGATGAACAAAACTTAGCAGTTTAAGTAACTTTGAGACCAAAAGAAACATAGATCTATAATTAAGATTTATAGATCTGACTCGCATTTATGTTTGATATGCTTTAAAATTGAAGTAGATTATGTTACTGTATCGTCTTGTGTTGTTGATGGACCGGGAGAAGGAAGCCGTCGTCGAGCCACCAGCGTTGTTACTGTCGAAGAGGTACGTTTGAACACATAATCAACCTTCTATACGGTTCTGAAAACATTGTTATATTACTAGTTTTTGTGGCAAAGTTTTTTTAGTGTCACTAGCGATCTCATATCTATGTATCTAGAAATGTGATATTAGAATTACAGGCAAACAGTTATTTCACTGTATCTAGCAATGTCTCATGCTGTATCTAGCAATGTTTCATGCTGTATCTAGCAGTGTATACAAGGCATAAATCACAACTGACAAATAATATAGTGTCTAGCAATCAGATATGCACTAAAATCGCAATGTAGGTTCACTAAAATCGCAAGGTATGCATTGTGAGACTGTAATTTGTCTGGGTTGTTTGTAGATCATATCCAGCAGGATGTTCCTTCTTGTCTAGCAATGCGTGCCTTCATATCTAGCAAGGTGTTCCTTCGTATCTAGCAAGGTGTTCCTTCATATCTATCATTTCCATCGTGAGAGAACAAGAGCTCTAAAAGTCGGTCTTATCTGCGGCGGTCCTTCTGCTGAGCTCCAGTTTTGATTATTACAAGCGGCTTGTTGTTTTTTTAAACATTAGATTAGTGTTGCTTATTCCTAGTTACCGAGTATTGTAATTGAAAGATTTGGTTCAGCGGGAAATGAACGCTTTACTGAATTTAACGTCAGTCTGTCGAATATTTTAATGTAGTAACAAACGATGCATCGACTAAAATATGATTATAATGTGTATGCGTATCAGTTCTTAAGTGTGATCTGCATCTTATTTTCAGTTATACTCAAATACTCCTACAGATTTTGATTTTAAACGGATTACAATGTTCTTGTCAGAGATTTAAAAAGCTTGTTATGAGTTTTGATACTTTTGGGTTTTTTTGCAGTTTTCAGCAGTTCTTTGTGTTTTAAAACACAATAGTCTGATAGATAATGCGTTTTCAGCAGGGTGTTCCTTTTTGTCTAGCAATGTGTTCCTTCTTGTCTAGCAATGTGTTCCTTCTTATCTAGCAAGGTGTCCCTTCTTATCTAGCAACGTGTTCCTTCTTATCTAGCAACGTGTTCTTCATGAGAGTGTTTAGTTTATAGTACAAACATGAGAGCGTTTAGTTTATAGTACAAACATGAGAACCATTAGCTACATGGAGTATATGCACCAAAGGCATTGTCTACAGCCCCTGCCCAGATACCTTAAGATTTCTAAAAACTGTAAACTTTTTGTATATAGGGCATGTTTGTTTTCTTAATCTCTGTAGGAGTCTGATTCTGCTCAATTCTTTTGGATCTCCTCAAACTCACTCATAAAAACTTAGAAGAAGATATCAAATCCAAACAAAGGTAGAAATAGAAAACAAAACACAAGATGAATGAAACACAAGATGAATTGTCTATTACAACTTCTTCAAACACACATTACAGATAATATATATTTATATATGTTTCTGAAACACATCGATGCAACTCGAATGCCTTAGAAATAGATAAAAGACACATAAATAACAGCTACAGAAGCTTCCATCTTCTGTTTTCCTGCAAAAATAACAATAATGTTCTGTCATTAATTGAATATATAGCAACAAAGGTTGCATATGAAGAGATGCAACAATAGAACAAATCATTTATAAAGCTAAAAGGAAATATAGAAACCAACGAAACCAAAAAGGGTTGAACAAGCAAGCATTGCAGTTCAGTTGTGCAACATTAAAGCTCGAAATTCTAGCTCGGAAGCATAATGCAAGAAAGAAGGGAGCATCATGCACCTACTCTTCTTGTATTGTGTAGTATTTTAAAACCAAAAGAGTAAAGAACCAAAAGAGTAAGGAAGGTATCATACTTGTGATTAGTTAACTAGCATTGTCTTTATGCATATCTATCGGACTCATTTTAATTTCTATAAGTCAGATCTATCAGAACAATATGCGGAACAATCGCAATGTCTGTGAGTGCAAACTACCAGACTCCAATTAGTAAAAATGCAATCAAAATTCTAATAGCTTCATATTAGGAAATCAAATACACCAATACTAATGAATCCTGGGTTCGCAAAAAATCCAAATCTCAACTATGGTAAGATAAAATCCAAATGGTACTAGTATCATATCAGATCTTCGAAACCAACACAGAACATTACATTACCCGACGCAATCCTCCCGCTCCAGATCTTCAAGTTCCGATACCGTATCATGATGCAGACGCTACTCCAGACGGATCTCCGATTCAGAGTCATGTACTCGACGCTGATATTCCGTGAAAAGGAACGAAGTTGCACCTGCAGCATCCACACAGAGCAAATATCAGTACACTGAAATTACATCTATACATGACCACATTCACGAATGATATGCAAAGTTTAATGGTTGTGTTGGCAACTTGAACTTATTAGGATTTATTATTCTAAGGACAGTAAACAATAGACCCTTTAGTTGTTTATAAATTAGAGTTGGTATTTAAAAATGCACAGATTAGAGTCTATCTGAACGTCAAAGTAAAGTTGAAATATAAGCACGAGAAGGCTTCATAGAAGCCTATATATATAATTTACTGTTGGCTTGGCTGTAAATTGGTGGATAGCATGAACCTAATGTCTACAGCTGCAAAAATAAAAAAGAAATACAGTGTTTATCTTTTAAACACAGTGATTAAGCCAAAAAGCTTAATCACTAGCTATTTTTTAAGCCAAAAAACTTAATCACTAGCTGTTTTTTAAGCCAAAAAGGCCTACACTAAACATGCAATATTACTCGTAACAAACAGCATATGTGCACCAAATAACAATAATATTAACAAGACTTGACTAAGTTGACAAACCGAAGACGACCTTAGCATAATTCCTATCGTTTTAATTAGAATCCAGGATATAGATCCAGTTCGCTGTACTGTCGTGTCTATCAGAGCAATATACTTACCAATCGCAATTTCTGTGAGTCATATCTATCAGACTCCTATAAAGAAGATATCAGGCCAACAGATTCACCAATTAGTGAGCATCACTATCACATACATACTTGAATTCTAAACTGACCAACTGGACAAACGAAGCGATAGTGATAATTGACGAAAGGGAACTGAAATTGAGTACCTTAGGAGCAACAACAGTAGCCGCTTTGACTACCAAACCAGGGAAAGAACGATGCGAGAGAGAACCAGGAGCCAATCTCCCGAATGAAGCGAATCTGACACCAGAAGCTTGAAAAGAAGCTAAGTTCTTAGCTACTGTAGCTGATGGTGGTGTTGTTAATTGAGTTGAAGCCATTTTACCAGCTATGGACCAAATGCTTCACAAGATTTATCTGCAAAAAACAAATTGAACAGATAGACACAATCGAAATGATACAAAAACTTACCTTTTCTCGCTTTTCTCTTTTCTTCTCTACATAATTCTCTTTCACGAATTACTATGCCTTCTCTGTCTGCTGCTACTACTAGACATCAAGAACCCTAGAGATTATTTCGTTTCGGTTTCGGCTTTTTTGCTTCACTGGATCCAATTGCAAAACACAAAAGTGAAGAAAGTGATGGAAAATATATGAATTTTTCGGGGTTTTGATAACTTGTTTCGAGCAGAAGAGCTTGTGCTTTCGATTGAAGAGAGAGGGAGGTACGAACGAGTAGTGAGCGAATTCGAGAGGGTCTGTAGTTCAAGAGAGATGGTTAAGAGAGAGAGTGTGGCTGATTCAAAATTCAAAAATGTTGATGGTTGGAAATACTTATTAATTCACAAAATAAGTCTTATATACTAGGTTAAGGGAAATCTTGGTATTAAAAAAAGAAAAGGTATTAGAAGTGGATATGTTTAATGAGATGGTTATTAAGTGAGCATTAACCCATTTTTGGGTACTAGATTGTAATAGGTTTGGCTAAAAGGTACTTAGTGTGTCATTTCCCTTTAAAAAATCCTTCACCGCTAAAAGAATACAAGACATTATGTTCTAACATATGGGGCTTCTGGTTTTTTTTAAAAGCCTATCGCAAATTTTGTGATACTCCGTTTTCAAAATAATAATAAAAATAAAAAATAAAAAAAAATAAAAAAATATTAAATTTAAATAGTAAAAATAGAATTAAAAATCGAGAAACGGTTTCTAAGACTAGTACCATTTAATTATGAGGACACGTGGCTGAATTAGAGAAAAACCACGAATGAAGAATAAATTTATAGATTTTGAATAATATTGGAACTCTAACCGGTGATGTTTTAGACTAAATGAAAGAAAACGTGATAGTTGAAGGATTATATTCTGATATAGACCCTAAACTAAGATGGTGCAACAACAATTTCATATAATTTTAGTTATACCATCTATATCATATATATATATATATATATATATATATATCTTAGTTTTTATGATCGTAAACAGTCAATTCCACCACTTATTTATTAGAATAAAATCACTCTTTGAACGATGAAAAACAGACCGAGAAGAAACCGTTAATTTTATTCAAAACGAACAACAAGTAGATAAAATGATAAATAAAATCAAATACACAAGATAAATTTAACGTGACTTAAGTGATGGAAATAATTTTATATTCAAAGACAATGGATCTAGTTCGGACCGAGTTCGGGCTCATCCGTTTGAGACCGTCTTTTTTATTTGAATTCTAACCTGGTCCGGTCTGCTGCGGGTTTGATATTTTTGAATCCGAATCCAATCTGTACGTGTTTGCGGGTTAGTCCGACACAGCCCGCAAATAGTATTTTACTATTTAGGTTTTTCGGTTCACGTAATTCAAACGTAATTTTGTTTTTTTAATTTATTAAAAATTAAGATGTAAATTTTTCAAACCAAAACAAATATACTCAAATAAAAAAATATAAATATTTATAAAACAAGTAATCTAAAACATGTCTTAAATAATGTGAAATAAAACATTAAAATAAACATAAACATTTTTGAAAGTTTTTCTAGTTTCGAATAGTATCATCAATCACCACCATTCGTCACAATATTTTCATCTTCATATCATGATATAATCATCGAGAAAAGTTTGAAATGTCGATATTAAATGTGACATTAATTTTGGTGACAAACTTAACACATACCATAATGCTAGATTAAATAATAAAGACTATTGATAAATTTATACTAAAATAAGTTAATAACTATAAGAATTTAAATATTATTGATTAAGTTTAGTGTGAAAATAAAAAAAATTAAATATATTACTGAAAATAATATTTAATGGAAGATTCTAATTAGTAATTATTTGAATTACAAAATTTATATATTATGGGAAATCATTTTTTTAGTAATTAATAATTTGCTTTATATATTATTGTTATTATTTCTATTATATATATTTTATATTTTCGGACCTGATCGGGTTGGACAAACTAAATTTTCATACCCGGCCCGACCCGCATACGAACCATAATTTTTATTTACGTATCCGATCCGTTATAAGTTCGGGTCGCAGGTCAAAATTATACATCCGATCATCTGGTTTTATATATGGCATTAAAATAGCCAAGAACAATCTAAAGGACACATTGGCGATGAAAAGAAATGATAGATAAGTCTTGCCAAAAGGGATAAGCGATAAGAGGGGTTCGTTGAACCCATAAATAGTAGAATACGTGATTGGTTTTAAAGCGTAAAAAAGAAATATAAAGCGCATAACCCTATCGATATTATTTTATTTGACTTTAGTTTTTAATACACATAAAATAGTAACATGGTTTGAGATACATATTAGTTAGACAAGATCATTATGTTCATACACTCTTCATGAAAGCAATAATAATAATTTAGTTATTACAATTAAAATTATAATAATTACTAAATGACATATTTTTTTTGGGAAACACAGATTAAAAAGGACGATAAAATATAATTTGTCTCCATAAGTCATAGGATTTACTAACTTAGGAACAGTTGAAAGAATACTTAAATGGCGCAACATAATTATGAAGAGGCTAGTGGTCTCAAAGAGTTAACACAAGTTCCATAAATTGTTTATATGTCTTGTCACCCATTTATTAAATCTTTTACTTGAATTTTTTAATTTTTCAACCATATATTTCACTGTTTCGGCAATAATGCTTTCTCCGAATCGTAGTATCAAATAACAATCTAACCAGTCAGATTGAAGTCTTAGGGTTTTCAAACACAATGTCCAAAATTCAGCAAAAACCAACACAGTCTATCCCTCGATCGGACATCTTAATTGTGGCTGAACAAAACAAATCTGAAAACCGAAAATAAAACAAACACAAAAAACAAAATTTGCAATATAAAAACATACTATTTGTTTTTCAAGAAATAGGATTATTAACCTGCTTGTTGGACCAAAATAATTGAAAACTGATTACACGAAGGTCATATAACTCACTATTATATCGCGTGTTATTGAAGTCAACGAATGGATGAGGTCTAAAGGTCTCAATTGCCTGTGGTCGGTCTTCTAACTTACCGATGACATTAAAGTAGCTATGAGTGGTTAAAAATTATAGTTAATCACCAAAATCGGTTATATGTTGCGAAATAGTCACTATGGTTCCTTCGTACCCCAAACCGGTCACTTTTATTAACAAATATAGCATATACACGTCATTTATCAAAGTGTGGCACGTGGCATCCAAATTCACTATCTTTATTACTAATATAGTCTCTCCATATTTCAGATCTAAAATACCATATATTTAAGTTTTTACCATTTATTTTTATTTTAACTTTTTTATTATTTAACTTTAATATTCAATATTTATTTCTTACTAATTTATCTATTTATCTTTACCAATTTACTATATACTTTTATATTTTAATTCTTATACAAATTATTAAATATTAACTAATTAAATGATGGATATCCCAACTTGATAAATTGATATTTCTAGAAAACTTGAATTTAATAGAAACAAGTTTATGAGTACCTGTTGAGAAGTTTCCTATAAGAGCGAATTGCGATGCAGCCATAAGATGTTATTTATCTTTTGAAGTGTATTGAATATCTATATAGTCTGGTTTCTCTGAGATATCTACTAGTGAGAATCTTGATTCTTTTCTCATATTACCGATTACCTATGAAATGTCTTGTGTGTCGGAATTCCTTCTGGTTTTAAAATTGCAACAACTTGATTTATTTGATTTGGATTGCATGAATGAAGAGCAGGGAAGTCTTCTTTTTTAGATACTCTTTTATGTTCTTCATTTGTTGACAATTTGATATATTTTTTTGTAGAATACTTTGAGGGGAGTATTTTGATGGAGGTAAGGAAACAAGTGAATCACCATCTTCCATTTTCTCTTCTATGAATGGATGGCGAGAAGCCAACCTTGTTGGTGTTATTAAAAATAGAATAAAAACTTGGATGAATCATTTGATATTAAATTTAAGAGATTTTTTGAAACTTTTTGGGGAGAAATGATTGTATCAAAAGAAATTATCTAATCTAATAAACATTTCTTCTAGTTTTACAACTAAGATATCTATAATTCATATTATATTTGTCTACTAAATTTTCATCACTTATTCTAGATAGTCTGGATTAGTTTAAAGTTAGCCTAGATTGGTTTAATATTTTCCAAACAATGAATGACCTCTATATATATATATATATATATATATATATATATATATATTTAATAGTTTGAAAAATACTTTATCCAACTATATATGTGATGGATAAAGATTTCATGTGAGGTTATTAGAGGTTCAATGTTTTATTTTTATTTTTATTTTATTTTTTAAATTGGAATCTCAAATTAAATCTTTTATTTATCGTAGAATTTTAAATAAATAAATAATTTTAAAATTTAGTGAATTAGAAAGCTCATTTTGTTTAGAAATGACAATGGACCATTTACGAGCATGGTTTAGGACGGTCCACCCGGTCCTGTTGTTTTGACATCCGAGTCTGAAACCGACCTGACCTGTTTCGGACCTAATATTTTCAAACTCGAGCCTGTTCGTTTATGTCTGCGGATCAACCCGCTTCGACCCGCGGACATCAATTTTAATATATTTTATTTTATTTTAAATATATTTTATTATATATTTTATTATTTTTATATTATTTTTATTTTATATATAATACATAATTTTTATAATTTTTAGGCCGGATTGGGCCAGACAATTTAGAAATCTGAACCCGGTCTGACTCGCTTGCGGATTATACTTTATAACCCGTACCAGACCCGTTCTATGTTCGGGCCAAACAAAACCTACATTGTCATCCCTACTTGTGTTATGTAGTTGCTTTTCTGAGTCTTAATAATTTTAAACTTATTTTAATTAACGGGACAGAATCTCATGGCTTAAAAGTCTTCTCTCTCTAAATGTCATGTCACGTGTCTTAAACCTTCTATCAATCACAACAAAATGAAAACACTTGTACTTGCACTTAATTAATCTACACCTGTTATTTCTCTCTATAAATCTTAAAACCCAAACCCATCACTTTTACTTATATTATATCTCTTCTTCATTGTCCTCTTGATAGGTGCGGCCAAAGGTCCAATATCTCATATCAGTTATACATGGGAATGAATATCAGTATATAAGTTAATAATATATCTATATTAGTGTGAGACCATTTGGAAGTAGTGGCTTAACTATCTTGGACCTTCTGATTATTATCTAATCAATATATATATATATATATATATATATATATATTTATCAAAATAAATTAAAATAAGATACAAAATAATTATAACAAATATGGTATATATTAAAATCTCAACTATTGAGTTGTCATTGTCATGACATAATATACGTTGCACAAATAACTAAAATGTGATTAAAATAAAAATAAAAATCTAAGTTAATTTTACTTGTACTTTCCTCTTACACATATTTTGAAAATGTTGAAGGATAGTTGTGTTACTAATCGTGGTAAATACTTTGTTTCTACAAATATCACCAAACAATCATTAAGTCATGGACCGTTCATTCTATTTTTCAACTCATTTTTCACACAATTCAAACCTGAGAAAACTCGTTTAACACTCGTCGTTGCTACGGCGTTGCTACGGGTAAAAGCAAAGCCAGCAATGGACAGAGTTAAGTTCACTATGATAAAAATTTATTTGTAAATTTCTATTATTTTTTAAATTAATATATTTATATTAAAAATAATATAAGATTGGTATTTTATATATAATAAGAAATAAATGATATATTTACATTAAATCATATAAATATTATATATATGTATATATATATATATATATGATTAAAATAAATACATAAATCTAAGTTAATTTACTTGTAATTTTCTCATACTCATAGTTTGAAAATGTTGAAGGATAGCTGTGTTACTAATCGTGGTAAATACTTTTTTCCACAAATATCACCAAACAATCATTAAGTCATGGATCGCTCATTCTATTTTCAACTAATTCTTCACACAATTCAAACCTGAAAAAACTTGCTCAACACGCGTCGTTGCTACGGGGTAAAAGCAAACCCAACAATGGACAGAGTTATGTTCACTATGATAAAAATCTATTTATAAATTTATATTATTTTTTAAATTAATATATTTATATTAAAATAATATAGATTGGTATTTTATATATAATAATAAATAAATGATATATTTACATTAAAATCATATAGGTATTATATATATATAATTAAAATAAAAACATAAATCTAAGATAATTTTACTTGTACTTTCCTCTTACTCATAGTTTGAAAATGTTGAAGGATAGTTCTGTTACTAATCGTGGTAAATACATTTTTTTCACAAGTGTCACCAAACAATCATTAAGCCGTGGATCGCTTATTCTATTTTTCACCTAATTTTATATATATATATATATAAAATAAAAATCTATTCAAATCTATATATGATAAAAATAATATAGATTGATATTATATATATATATATATTAAAAAATATGTTAAATATACATACGACACTAATCTAATCAATGTATTATATCCTATATAATCTAATTTAATTATAATCAATATTCCTAATATCTAAGAGTCATAAATGATAATAATCTAATTTAATTTTATACGATATAAATCATAGTTGAGTCTCGAACACATGATCTATAGGTTCTTAAACTTGTTTTGTCTACTAAACTAGCGGGTGTGTTATTGCTCAAGTACTAAACATATTATATAAGGAATCAAGTGGGTTTTCGGGCCCCTGCAGGAACCCATCAGGCTCCGCCTTTGTTTGGAAGTGGACCAAAAAGTAAAGCCGTGCAGACCACCAAACCCAAAGCGGACAATATCACATTAGTGTGGAGATCAGATTATTCTTACTTATATAAAAAAAAATAGAATATGCAACACCCCACATTCCGTACAAATAGTATCAGAGCACCAAGCCCAAACAAAAACGCGATGTGACAGGTGACGTATGTGAAATTCTCATATGTCAAACATGCTACCAGAAGCCATACTCAAGGGGTATTATCTGTTAGTCTACGACCCGCTACCGTTTGCTCTTCCTCTCGTCAACTATCTCATGCTCTTCTATGTCATTTATAACAAACCTCTTCGCTCTTCGTTTATATAATTATTTTCAAGGTAAATAAATTAGCTTATAAATATCCAACGAACGTTATTTTATAAAAAAAACCTCTTAGCTCATTTTTTTGTAGATATTAACGACATCCGTTAAATCTGCATGTATATAAAGGAAAGATGGGAGCACAAGTTTTGTATCCTGTTAGTCTGTTTCTTTTTTCTCAAGTAAAAATTTCTTTATTCTACGGTTGGTTTTTTTTTTGTTTTCTTAGTTTTCTTGGTTATCTGGTTTTTTTTGCGTCAGAAAATTCCACTTTTATATATCTGGTGTTCAAGATTTTAGCAGATACATTTTATTGTGATAAAATAACATATATTTGTTATATGGTTTATAAGGTTTTCAATTTCAAGAAAGTAAAGAAACGACTGGAAGGGGAAGAGTAGCTCAAGGTATTGGTGGAGCCATGAGGCAGATAAAGAAGCTAACATATAGTATTGATAGCATAGCTAAGCCATCAATCCGTCGATTGGCAAGAAAGAGAGGTGTGGCGAGAATCAGCGGTTCTATGTACGAGGAGACTCGTAAATCTCTTAAGATGTTTCTCGAAGATGTTCTTCGCCAGGCTGTTACTTATACCGAGTACTTTGGACTAAAGACTGTATCGACAACGAATGCGATATACGCTCTCAACGAAAGAGAGACGCCACTATACGGGTTTGATGGTAAGTTTTCTATGTATATGTTAGGATTAAAAAATAATAAGTTTTAATTTTTGGTCATTTAGTGGGGTAAAAAACATGGCAACTCCCTCATATTTTTCAATTGTCTCACGTCAGTCCCTTCCTTTATCTCTGTAATAAACAAATCCCCACATTTTCAAAAATGCAACAAACAGATCCTTTTTGTAATAAACAGGTTACTCACGTTTGTAATAAACAAGTCCCTCGTGTTTTCAATTTGTAATAAACAGGTTTTTTTACATTTTTGAAATATGGTGGACCTGTTTATTAAAGAGGTAAATAAAGGGGACTACCATCACACAATTGACAAACATGGGGCCTACCATGTTTTTTAGCCTCATTTGATGGTAATAAGCAGGAAACGAATTTCTAGAAAAACCACAAAGGAAAAAACAGGCGAGGGCCATTCTTCTTGGCTATTCCTCCGATGGTCACCTCTATATCTGGTGTTCAAGATTTTAACAGTAACATTTTCTTTTGATAAAATAACATATATTTGTTATATGGTTCATAAGGTTTTCATTTTCAAGAAAGTAAAAAAACAGTGATTGGAAGGAGAAGACTAGGTCAAGGTATCGGTATGGACGGAGCTAAGAGGCACAAGAAAAAGCTAACATATAGTATTGATAGCATAACTAAGCCATCAATCCGACGATTAGCCAAAAGGGGAGGTGTGACGAGTATCATCGAATTTGTGTACAAGAAGACTTGTAAATCTCTCAAGATGTTTCTCGAAGATGTTCTTCGCCACACTGTTACTTATACCGAGTACTCTGGATGGAAGACTTTATTGGCAACAGATGTGGTATATGCTCTAAAACGAAGAGAGACGCCACTATACAGGTTTGATGGTAAGTTTTCTATGTATATGTTAGGATTGAAAAGTAATAAGTTCTGATCTTTGGTCATTTCGTGGGATAAAAAACATCGCAAGTCCCTCATGTTTGTCAATTATCTCACGTCAGCCCCCTTTCTTTACCTCTGTAATAAAAAATCCCCCCGTTTTCAAAAACATAACAAACAGATCGTTTTTTTGTAATAAATAGGTCCTCACGTTTGTAATAAAAAGATCTCTCACATTTTCAGTTTGTAATAAATAGATTCCTCAAATTTTAAAAAAAAGATATGTTTGTTACGTTTTTGAAATGCGAGAGACCTCTTTATTACATAGGTGAAGAAAGGGGACTAACGTGAGACAATTGACAAATATGGGGACCTGTCATATTTTTTAGCCTCATTTGGTGGTAATAAGCAGTAAAACAATTTATGGAAAAAACACTAAAAACAGGCAAAGGCCATTCTTCCTGTGGCTATTCCTCTCATGGCCACCTCTATATATGGTGTTCAAGATTTTATCGATAACATTTTTTTTATTAATAACATATAGTTGTTATATGGTTTATAAGGTTTTCATTTTCAAGAAAGTAAAGAAATCGACTGGAAAGGGAAGAGGAGGTCAAGGTATCGGTATGGACGGAGCTAGGAGGCACATGAATAAGCTAACAAATAGTATTGATAGCATAACTAAGCCATCAATCCGTCGATTGGCCGGAAGGGGAGGCGTGACGAAAATCAGCGGTTCTGTGTATGAAGAGACTATAAATCTCTCAAGATGTTCTTCGCCTGGCTGTTCCTTATGCTAAGTACTATGGACGGAAGACTATATCGGCAACGGATATGGTATACGCTCTCAAAGGAAGAGGGACGCCACTATACGGGTTTGAAGGTAAACTTTTGATATATATGTTAGGATTGAAAAATAAAAAGTTATGATCTTTGGCCATTTGGTGGTAATAAGCAGTAAAACAATTTCTGAAAAAACCACTGAGAAAAAAATAGTCAAGGTCCATTCTTCTGGTGGCTATTCCTCCCATGACCATTCTTCCTTCCTCCCGAGGTGTTCATTCCTGAGGATACCTTTGTAGCAGCTGAACACAACGGTGGTTGTCCATGCTCTTGTAGGGTTGTTATTAACGCTGGACATACTGAAAGCGGAGTAACTCTCGTAAGTTTCGAGTGTCTTAGTGGGGATGGAATTCCATTCCCAACAGCTGATGTGAGAATTTTATTGGACAATTAGATAATTCTTTTAATTCCATTAATAAAGAAAATTCAAAGGACATGGGAAAGATCCCTCCCACTAAATAGTTTTAGTTTTATGTCTGACTTAGGAGGTTTATATTGGTTAGTATACTTTGTTTTTCGTAGACTGTATAATTTGTACTATTGTTTTTCTATTAGTGTCATTATCTCATCAACTACATGATTCGAGTATGTTGATATTGGACAAATTTTTGTATTAATGTAGTATCTTAGTAAACAAGTAAAAACTTATAATATTTTTATAAACTGTTTGGTTCCAGGTTCTTAGATGGTTAGATGCTCAGCTAGCACGCTTATTGTAATTTTTGGTTGTTGGTGTCCAAACAGAATAAAAAATACTACCATGATATAATTTGACGTGTTTATAGCTCAATTATTTTTAGTGTTTTGGTCAAAGTTTAGTTTTATAGACAAACCCGGTATTATGTTATTAACAGTTTACTCTTTTACACTGTTATATTCTAAATTTACTAGCCATACTTTAAGGTGTTATACTTCCATACTATCAAGTTAACTTTTGAAAAAAAAGAACATACCACGCCTAACTTATTATCAAATATATTTAATAAAATAATATATTACGATTTAGATTCTATTATCATATTCTAACATTAATTGAAAAAAAATTCAATAGGTTGGAGAGGAACCCTAAAAATGGCTATATATGGATGTACTATATTAATGATGACATTTATGAATGAAATGAAGAAGGAAATAGCGCCACTAGATTTATAACAAGAGATCACATCAAGAACAAGAACATGTTACTTTTAAACCCAAAATAAGTGCGGCAAACAACTATTCATGCATATAGGGGCAAAAATATGGGTTTTATAACTTTTTGGGATAATAACTATCTAAAACATATTAAATTAAAATTTTGGGATAATGGTTATTTTTCAAGATAATTTAAAGTTAAAATATAAATAATGGTGAATTTTTTAATTTAAATTGTTAGATTATTGTTATTTTAAAGCAAAATTTTAAGTTATTTTTTTTGGATTTTGATTATTTCAAAAAAAAAAAGTTAAGATATTTAAAAAAGGTAAGATACAATCCCCGTATGCATGTCAATGTATAAAAGATTTGAACCACTAATAAAATTCACTCTCTTAATTTGGTAACTTAATTTGGTAAGTATTTTCAATTTTATTTTGTTTTTGAAATAATTTGTTTTGATTTTATTTTGGTTTAATTTTTATCAATGTTTTGATTTAAAATAAGATTCAAAGTTGTTGCTTATGAAAAAAATGAGATTTTAATAAAAAAATAAAAATTAAAGAAGATGAAAAAAAGGAAGAACACAAACCTAGTTTCACCAATTCGGTTTTTCAAGGTCACCCCTTTTTATTTTTTTCTTCGGTTTTTTAAATTCTTTATTTTATTTTGAACTCAAAAACTTTTAAAAAATAAATAACATTATAACCCAAATTCAAAGTTACATAAATAAAAGAGTTAAAAAAACCAGGAGTTATTTTGCTAAAAAACCCAATAAATAATGCTGGTTCTTCAAGTAACCCGAGTAATAAAAGTATGATTCATAGAATTTCATCCGAATGAATATATAGTGACTAATCCAGGAGTTGGCCAACTTTTAGAAAAAATTGATATCAACATCAAATATAAATTTGACGAGAATTCATCTCAAAATGACATTGCCAATAAAAAAATTATATTTTCTGCAAAACAAAATTTGAAAAAAATAACCAGAATTTTCAAATTACATGGTTTAAAAAATATTCATGGTAGAAGGAAAAAAAACACCGTCTAGAACACCGGTTAGTCCAAAATGGCAGCATTAGAGAGAAAACAGTCCCCACAGTCAAAGTCTCCCTTCGACAGAATGGTCAACCGAATTTTCCACTTCAGCTCAAAATGAGCTTGAGTCACCAACAAATCCATATAACTTAGCGAGAACCTTAACCGAATCATCAAAAGACATAAAGGTAGATAAAAATAAAGTGTAACAAATCAAACGATTCTAGTTCTTATTCTAAAGAACTTGACATCTAAATTACGGGGAAAATGAAGAGGATTAAAGAACCTTATTAGGCTTACAACAGGAACTCGATTAATACCGGACTATCTCGACGATTAGATATTTATGAAATTGGCTTAGAACATGAAGACCATATGTCAATAACACTAATAAAACTCTAAGATAAATAATATAATAATTATAACGGCTAGTTACCAACATACACTTCAACTTATGGGAGTTAGACCATGTGTATTTTTACCAGAGTACCCAACTTAAATTAGGTTGCAATCTGTGATTAGATTGTCAAAATCATACATGCTTCTCAAACATATAGTAGAACATGATAGCTGCTCAGAATGATCAACAATAGAGTTAAAGTCACCCATTAGGATCCATTTCCTAGATGAATCAGTAACATCTTGTATGTTGTCCAAAGAGAGGTTCTGAGATCTCGAGAGCATTTTGCATATGTTATAGATACCATAAAGTTTTTGTCATGAGATGAATGATTAACACTAACATGGAGAAGTTGGTCATGATCAATAAGAGGGTGTATTATATAGGTATTGTTCCAAAATAACCATATATTGTTAGAGATGTTAGACATAACATGCTGAAATCCCAACATGTGAGTAGTTTTACTTAGATATCATTGGTTCTTGAGTTGCCAAAACTTCAATCATCTCAGATATTACAATGGATTTTATCCTTTTTCGAGTAACTTTATTACCAACCCCTCTAACATTCCAACAGAGGATTGATAACAATCAAGATCCTGATGACCACATCGAACAACATAATGGGATGAGAAACATCCTTTAAGTGGCTTCGCAGACTCTACTTCTTTGCATAAATTCTGTGATGCAGCTCCAAGATGTGCAAAAGGCTGCAAAGCAACAACAATTTTTTTGGATGGTTGTTCAGTGCGTACGATCCTTTGACTATTGAAGGGCATGATGGCAGAGGTTAAGGGTGATTGGGGAGTTTATAATTGAACCACTTAGGGTATAGCATTAGCAGTCAATTGATCTTGGATCTTTTGGACTACTGAATTAACGTCTTGAGGCTCTCCTAGGTGGATAAAATCATCAAGATCGAAGAAATCATCTTTATGGTTGTCTTCCGCTGCAACCTTCCCTTGTTGATCTTCAACAACAATAGTTTCTTTATTCGCCTCAGATGCGAGCACTTCCTCCAGAATCTCAGCTTCATTCTTCTTGGCCTTTTTAGAAGTTAATACATTGGACGTGCTTTTTTGAAGCATCAGTTTTCTTCTTTTTTTATGCAGGCTCAGCTTCATCCTCTCTTTAATGGTGGAAAGGCTTGGTTATGTTGCCTTCCTCTTTGACTTTGTCTTTGTCACCGAAATTTCTGAAGGGCTAGCATCAAATATGCTAGCTGCCTTTTTATTCTTCTTCCCTTTCGTTTTTAAGAGAAGGTGGCTGTCAAATCTGTTCTGAACCAGAAGATTTGCCTTTCCATCAGGTGTTACAAGCCTCTTTATAGCATGAGGTGGATTTGGATATTTTATCGAGATTTCAAGAAAGTCAGCTCCCAAGGTTATCCTTCATAGATGTCTGTTGATGAAGTTGATAGGCTGAAAAGCTGAGTGGAACTTATTGCCTCACTCCGTTTCAGCCCAAGCAGCCAGTTTGGCAAAAGTATTCTTCGAATCTTTTTGGCCAAACTTGTAACACCTCGAGATTTCTGGAGACAGCACATAAATTAGTAAGAAATTAAGAACAAGTTATTTAAGGCAAAAATACAAATAAAGTATAAGAAACTTATCGTTACTCCTCTAGCCGAGGTTTAATTTTGAAGGATTGGCTTCGGATATGTCCTTCCCATTCTCCCAAACCCCTGATATAAATACAAATTTTTGCTTCCAGAATTTATCAGCGTCAAGTAAGTCGTCAACAATCTTGAGATCATCATCCACCGTCAGGTAGTAGAAAAGAAGCACTAATCCCTTCGAAATTTTAGTGAGGGAGATGAAATCTTTGATACAAAGGAGGATTTTGCTTAATCTAGAGGCCATCACCAATGACGGAATGATGAACCATTGGTTGGGAGTTGCTTCTTTAGGGCACATATCCAGGAGTTCGAAGTACTCGACGATCATTGGGTCTGTTGGAAATCAAAGACCCCACTTGATGATCTCAGGATAGACCGCCAACTCATTATTTCTATAATCTAGTGGAGTCTCTCCAATTTCTGGGAGACGAAACGTGATGTTTTCTGCCATGCCCCACTGTTTTTCAAAGCAGTAGCTTGGGATTCTGGATAATATAAGTAAGAGACGTTCTTTAATGCCATGATGTATTCTGGCAGGAATCGCTTCCGATTTGGCCCTATTGAAGAAATGAACTCATCGGGAAGTTCGACATGTGTCTTCCTTTTTATTCCCTTCTCCCTTGGTGCTTCTGTTTTTGGGGCACCCTTAATATTAGTTTCGGTTGAGGCTACATCTTCAATGTCAGCTTCAGTGTCCTTCGAATCATCATCATCAGTGTAAGCTTCAGCATTTGAGTGAGTAGCTTCTGAATCAACCTCTTCTTCAGAATTTTCATCCTTTCATTGGGGTCTGTTTGAAATCGAGGTTGGTTTCCTTTGTTCTCTATTTGAGGGATTTCGTTGAGACGAAGTGGTTGTCTCAAAAACCTCCCTCAGGGGAGGAGAGGATAATATTGGGTTGGTGGAAGCATTTTGGGTAATAGAGGGTGAAGTGTTCTCAACATCGTCTCCCATGGCTAGAAAGGTTATTTTTCTGGGAAGGTTTTGGGGAAGACGAGTGGTTGGCTATACTCGTGGAGTCTCTTTGTATAATGGCCAAGGAGGCTCAGAACTAAGAGAAGATACTTATTATGACTTTCTTAAAGATGTTAAGTTTGAGTCACTTTGCGGTGAATTCGAAGGTTGGGTGTTGTGGAAGAGATTCGAGGTGGTGAAGTTCGAGTTGAATTAGGTTTGGTATTTTCTGGGTTGGTTGAATGTGAAAATATAAGAGAGCTAAGGTTAAGATCGAAGTTACCGTAATGAATTTTCTCAATGGAAAACTTAAGGAGCGTTGCTTATCAATCCAACTCCTTTGTATTCCTCATCTCTTTCACTGATGCAGAAGTAATCGAAGGCACCAAAAACTTAGTTATCAGATTTTAAAAAGGTAGGTTTTCTGGGAATTTTGGCTTTTGCTCTTCTGGATTTTGGATACTTTCTCATAAACAGGTTTGAAGATTGAATAGAAGTTTGGGTTTTCCGGTGAAGGTAGCCAACAAGTTGAAGACTCAGATGAAGGTAGCCAATGAATCTCTGATGAACATACTTTCTCTCTCTAAAATTGAGTTTGTGAGGCACACAGTAGTTCACATAAATATTTATAGGAAGGAAAAATGAGCTTTGAGAAGTGGAAGAGGTGGAAGAGTTTATTGGGTGGAATATCAAGCGGTTTTTTGGAAAAGAAAGCTTGATACCTACTATATGCCAGGCCTAGGGGCAGACCTAGGACCTGGTGAATCATCACATTTCCTACTTCACTTCGAATAATACTGATTGTTGGGGAAAACTAGCTCAAAAATCCACATGAATAGATTTGAAGTACTACCAAAAAATTAGTTGATTTCGAGGAGATTGTTTCTTAGGTAATGATTCAAGAACACAAAGTATAATTAAATGGTCTCGAAATAACATGTCTAGTGTAGATCAGATTTTGGCAAGATAAGATTAGTCACATGGGCCGATTTCCGATGACATCTAGTTCTTATTCGCTATATTTCATAAGAACTAGGGGGATACTGATAAGGATATAGGATGTTAGGGACCTAAATATAATAAATAAAGACTTATATGACAATTTGTATAGTTCAAGGATAGGTTTCAGATCTTATATAAGAATGAGGGACTAATATGTAATTATCCCAAAGTTGTAACGGATTCTGTTACTAAATATTAGTTCTTATACATAACGGTCAAGGCTAAAGTTGACACTTACGTTATCTTCTATTGAACAACATACTACTTTTTTACTTCTTATTTTCTCTCTCTAGAATAAATCTAACTTTCTCTTTCAAGAACCAGATCTTATCTTCACCAGAGACCATCAAGGAGAGCGTGAGTCTCAGTTATAAGAGGACTTTGTTTCCTATAGATTCTACCTATATCAGCCTTGATGTCCCTCTTGAAGTCTTTGATGATTACACTGCAAGTGGCTTCATCTGAAAGAGAACAAGAGGCATCAATATTTAACATAATCCTTGGAGCAGTATGGGGAATTCAATGAATAATAATGAGCTTTCTAGAGTGATTTAGATGACCGAAGCAACCGAATTCATGAACCAAATCAGGGTATTTAACCCAGAAACCCTTTTAAGAAGATTATCTATATCTAACTTGATTATATAATTTTTTACTTGAGAGATCATAGCACTAGCAGAGGTCTTCTGGATTTTAAATTTCTTGTTTTCTTTAATGCCAAATATTCCAGCAAATGATAGCTCGAAGGGTATTTTTATGTGAATGATGTTAAGAGCATACCAGAACCAAAGTCTGACAATGTGAGTCATGGACATATATCTACCGATATGAAATTTAAACATATTGCTCGAAAATTGCTAGAATTTCCATGAGGATTTGGATGATACAAATATATGATGAAAAGATTTAACATTATCACATTATTGACACTTAGATGCTAGAGATTTTTTTTGAAGGGTTGTATCAACTGATATCCATTTATGAAGTATCCTTCATAAGAGGAAATACAATTTACTTGGGATAACATTGTTCCAGGTTCTTGATAGTAACATAGATCCTTTGTATCTCAACTCATTTCAAGTGGCATTGAAGCAGAATTCCCAGAGTCATTAGCAGTCCACTGTATTTTGTCTTCAACTGATGTTTTGACAGAGAATTTAAGGATTCCATTGATGTCCAATTGAGTGACATAAGATTGTAATCTGTCAAGATCCCAACCGATGTCTGTCCATAAGTTTTTTTACTTTAACTTGGTGGTACCAAGTAGTATCAATTACACCAATTAGGTCAATTAGAGGTTTAGTGTTGCACCAACAATCTAGTCAAAAGTCAGAGTTTCCTTTACCAATAGTCCAGTAGATAAAGCCTTTAGGAGTGTTTCTAACATCAAGTAATCTCTCCTATATTTGGGATCTCTTACGAATTAGTTTCACTTGCATAGGATGAGAAATAGAACATTAGATGATGTGCATAAAGTTAGCCCAAATGCTTTTGTTTTCTCTGAATTTTAGCCACTGGTTACAAGAGTAAGTAAGCTGAATATCTTTAATTTTGTTGATGTTTAAAGCTCTTATGTGTAGGGATAAAACATCATGCTCCAACTAGCCTAAGAAATGGCTTTATGGTTATCAGTTGTGCCCCAAAGGTATTTGTTGCATATGGCTTCAATTCTTTTGATGGTGAAGGAGGGAAGCAATGAGGGTTGAAGTTGGTAATTGGAAATAGCTAGCAAGACTGATTGGATGAGTCTTAATCTGCCACCAAAGGATAGTAAGGTATGATCTCATTCTTGAGTTTTCTTTTTTTAGTTTAGTAATAAGTTCTTCATAGTGAATTGTAGTGCTTCCGTTATGAATGATTGTACCCAAATATTTCATAGGAAATCTTCCTTGGTTAAATCCAACAATGTGATGTATATAAATTGCTCTATTTTTGGAGAGATTTTACGAAGAATGAAAGAATAATTCTCGTTGTAGATTAGTTGGCCTGTTTGGTCCTGAAACTTGACTAGAAATTTGCATAGATTGTTAAAACTAGATTTTAAACCATTGGAAAAATTATAATATCATTAGAAAAAAATAAGCAAGGAATAATGATATTACTATAAGTTTTGTATCTCATGTTAGGATATGCTTGAAAGAGTTGCTTTAATCCTCTTATCAGAAATTCTTGAGCCAAGATGAAAAGACTATGAGAATTATGATCCTCTTGTCTGAGACTATTAGTTGATTTAAAGTAGTCATTTGCTTTACCGTTGATTATAACTAAAAATCTTACATTGTTAATTAAGTTCATGATTAGATTGATGAACTTGTTTGCTAAAATCAATAGAAACTCTATCAAATGCTAAAGACATGTCCACTTTTAGGATAATATTTCCTCATATACTTTTCCTATTGATGTTCAATAAAATTCTTTGTAGAGGAGGATGCTCTCCTGAATGTTTCTACTCCTTACAAAGCCACTCAGTTTAACAAAGATAAGTTTAGAAAGAATATTAGAGATTATATCATTGATAATCCTAAACTTATCATATTGAACATATTACATGGATTTATAGGTCTATAATCATTCAAAGTTTTAAGGTCATCATTTTTAGAAATCATATGGCAGTAGCATACACCCCACTATGAACCTGATCACCATTAAAGATTTCTCTTAAGAACATAAGTAAATATATATGATATTCCATCATTTATGATAGATACAACTGTTAAATCCATCCACACCAGCAATAATGTTAGGGTTCAAAGCATTAATAAAATTAAGAATCTCCTTATCAGATGGAGGGTCCATTAGGATGATGTTATCTTCAACGAAAACCAAGATAGGAATGATAAATTGAATAATTATAGGATCAGTATAGCTAGAATTATATGTGAGGAGATATTTGAAGTGGTTTATTGAAGAGTTATCCAGTTTTTTAGGGTCTTACATTGCAAGTGTTGTTAACTTGGATTTTAGTGATTCTGTTTTTCTTCTATTTTTTTAACATAGCTGTGAAATGCAAAAAATGTTCTTTTCACCATTATTTGTCATGTTTATGTTGCATTTTTGTTCCCAATAGCTTTCTTCTCTAGCAAGTAGTTGTAGATGAATTTCATTTGTTTTGGCTAGGTTAATTTTTGTTCTCTTGGGTGGTTGAATCTTTGTAGCAAGCTTCATAAAACTTGATATATTCTTCTAACTAAGCAATTAAGTTAAATATATTGTCAAAAGTTTCTTTATTCAAATTTTAAGTTTAGCCTTTAGTCTCTTGAGTTTCTGCCAAAATATTTGAATAAGATAGTCATAAGCATGATCATTCCAGTTAGACTTGATTGTTGAGTTAAATTCATGATGGTTTAGCCACATGTTCTGAAACTTGAAACCATACATGGCTTAGGAGCTAGAGTTTGATAATTTGATGCATAAATAAGAGTGGTTCGAGCCTGTTCTAACCATATGAGTGACAATTGTGTTAGTGAAGTAGCTTGACCATGTAGGATTGTATAAAACTCTGTCCAGACGCTTCCACTTGTGGGAGTTAGACCATGTGTATTTTGACCCAAATTACCCAATATCAATTAGGTTGTTAAAATCATCTATGTTTCTCAAGCTTATAGTAGAACGTGATAGCTGCTCGGAAGGGTCAGCAATAGAATTAAAGTTACCCATTATGATCCATTCCTTAGACGAATCAACAATATCTCTTATGTTTTCCCAAAGAGGTTCTGAGATCTCGTGAGCATTTTGCATATATTATAGATACTAGAAAGTTTTTGTCACGAGATGAATGATTAACACTAACATGGAGAAGTTGGTCATGATCAAGGAGAGGGTGTATTGTATAGGTATTATTCCAAAGTAACCAGATCTTGTTAGAGATGTTAGACATAGCATGTTGAAATCCCAACACTTGAGCAGTTTTACTTAGATGCACATTAAATATTATTGGTTATTGAATTGCCAAAAATTTAATCCTCTCAGATCTTACAATAGATTTGATCATTTTTCGAGTAAATTTATTACAATTCCCTCTAACATTCTAACAAAAGATTGTTAAAGTCAATTATGAGAGCCAGTTCGAAATCTGGCAGACCTTCTGGTTTGCATTGCTTTGGTTGATTATAATCCTGTAGTGCTAGAAGTCTTTATGTTTTTTTATTTCTTAAGGATTTTTCTAAAATACTTTTCATTCGTGGCAATTACTTTAGGAGGGGTGATGAGGCTTCCTATAGGATGAGGTCTAGGAAAGAGGATACCAAGGTGCTCAGAGTCTAGGTGAATAGAAAAAGTTAGTCTGACTCCAACTTTCAAGGAGTGAAGAGCTTTAATTATTTCAGCTTCATGGAGATCAGGTATGATGTTTAAGTTTTTGGTTAGGTTAGAATTATCCCTGTGAATAGGCTCCAATAAGGGGGTTAGGTATGGTTTATGGGTTGTGAGTGTATGATTGTTGAGATTGGATTTGTTCGAGTCAGGTAGATATTTAGGATCTTCGTTTGAGGTAGAATCTGTAAAGAGAGGTTCTCTGGTTTCTAATTGAATAGGGATAAACGAGACCTTAACTATCATAAATCTCAGTTTGATAATCTAGACTTCAAAAGTTTTATATTGTTCATTGATGTTGGGTGGTTGGGTAAGAGGATAATTTTCAACAGGTTTCGGGGTGTCTTGAATTAACTTTCTACAAGATTTAGAGTTATGACTCGTATGATTACATATTGAGTAATACTGACTACTGAGGTTTATCTTCATAGGTAACCTTGACTCAAAATCCATCTTCATCACCAAAGGTAACTCAGATTTTTTCTTGAAGTGGCTTTGAGAGGTTTATTTCCACCCAGGCCTTATAGTAGTTGCACATGGCGTGGTTTTTAAGAAAAAAACTAAGTATCAATAGGGTTCCCTATATATTTTGCTAAATATCTCATTGTATCTAGATTATATAGATAGTTAAGAATGTTTCTTAGATTGATCCAGATCAGAGAGATTGAGGATTCTCTTCTATGATGAAAATTGGGTGTCCAATTAAGAATACGCATGTTATATTTATCCACAGACCATACTAATATTCTTCATATACACTTGATATCTTCATGTAGATCCAGTTCGATCATTAGGTGGCGAGGGTCCAAGATAGCCAAACTGACTTGCCCTTTGAATTTTAAAGAATAAAAAAACTTTTGAATCTCATTTATTGGTGGCCTACTGCTCAAAAATTTCCCTATGACTGTGTACTTGGCCATGGATTGAAGGGTTAATAAATATTTTTGTTGGAAATCTACAAAAATATAGTCTTCTTGATTTTGAAGTTTAACATGTTCAAGGACCATAGTTTTGGGAGTAGTTCTGACTATATTTGAGTAAGTTTTCATCTGGGGCTCAGTTGTTTGATTCAAGTGATCGTTTGATTGGTGTTCAAAACCATGATTATTTTTTAGATCGTAAGGGAGGGTAGAAGAAGGATTATTTTATTGAGATGAGATAATAGGTTTTGCTGAGAAGATGAAAGTCTTGAGCATTAGTTGCTTGAAGAGTCATAGTTCCAGATTGAGGATGGTCCAGCTGCTGGTTTTGGTAAAGATCATGGAGATGATTCTTGATTAGATCAGATTGATGAGACTTATTAAGGGGATCAACATCATGGATATGTTTCAATGGGTGCTCATTGATCAATCAATGAGAAATTTCAATCAAGAATGCAAGAATTGGTTTCGTGGGAAAGAAGCAATTCTTCTTCCCTCAATTGGTGATATTTTTTAATTTCTTGTTATGCTATAAGGTTGTTGGTTTGGTTTAGGTATAACATCGTCACTATTATTCAATGCTGACGCTTCACCTTATGATCTTGGATCTACCTTGGAATTCTTTAAATTATTGGACTTACTAGGAAGTGATTCTACTTTAATTTCCACTTGTTTACTCATAACCGATCCTTATCCGACCATCTCCCGTACATTTTTATGACTTTCTAACAAAACACACTTATTAAAATTCATATCTGTACATATGAGAAAACATGGAAACCTAGAATCGGTACACCATAACCAATATCCCTTCACTCCAGTACCATATTCTAGAAATCTACATTAATTTATTATTGGATCAAATTTATCATCTCTCATAAGAGCGTACGCAGATCAACCAAACACCATCAACAGTTCATAATTAGTCGATGATCCAGACCAAATTTCAAAAAATAATCTTATAATCAATATCCATTAATGGAGAATGATTGACCAAGTAAGACTCTGTATTGTTATCCCCAAAAATGTGTCCGGCACCAGAATGTAAGATTATGCTTCATGCTTTGTTCAAAAAATTATGTTTAATTTTTATGCGACCCCATTCTATTGTGGTATTCTAGATCAGGTGTGTTTATGCACTATTCCCTCAGCATCGTAGAACTCGTTGGATTTACAACTGTAAGATTCTATCCCATTATTTGTCATAATATGTTTGATATTTCTCCCGCTCTACTTCTCAATCATCATCTTCTATTTGACAAAGGTTAGATACGACTATATTTGGTTTTCAGAAAATAAACCTACACTATCTTTGAATAATTATTGATCAAACTCATGGAGTATCTGGCTCTATTAGTTGATGGAGTTCTATCTGGATTTAATGGTCTGAGTGAATGTAGTCCACTGTCCTTTTAGTCTTTCTTACAACCGACTTGCTGAATTTCACTCTAATTTATTTACCAAAAACACATAGTGTTCATAAAATCTCAATAATTCTACTTTTTACCTTTTCAACAAATATATATTTCTCAAAATAGTCGATCATCTTTCACTTATGTGAGCAAGGCGCTAATGCTACAACTGATTCTGATCCTGTCGAATTTTTTTATTATTACCTGATAATACTACTGTATTATCTCCCAAAACAACACTACATTGGATAATATAAAGCCATTTTGCAAACTTTCTTTCATACACACCATCAAGCCCTTTTGTCACATTGATTTCACCATCTGTTGCATGATACTTATAACCCCGAGAGTTTAATGTTCCAAGAGATATCAGGTTTCCTTTAAACCACAAGAACATGTCAACACATCATAACTCTAAAAACACCATCAAACATTATGATCCCAAAGTTACTAATCCTACCAACAAGTACCGAATGATTGTTCCCTAAATAAATAGTTTATTGTATTGGTTTTTAAGTATTAAACCACTAATTAAAGTGATGCATGTGTTATATAACGTCAATATCGAGTATCCAAGTTTTTTTCCCATATTCTGTAATCGCATATAACATATCCTTTAGCCCACTGTTGTTACTATTTTTAGAATTATTGACACCTTCGACTAGGTTCGTAATATTTCCCTTTTGATTTCTCGTCTTACCTTTCAATTTCGCACAATCTCTTCTATAATGACCATGGTCACTGCATTCATAACTTGAATTATTGGCTCTTAATTTGGCTCTTCTCCAATTCTTTTTCTTTACAGAACTCACCTTGTTTATAAATATTTTTCTGGTCATAAGACTTTTCCCTTATGCCTAATTTTTTTACTTCAATTGTCTCAACTCATTTGGTTTCACCACACATTTAACATCTGTCGTAATAAGCCTATTTTTACTATACATGATGGTATCCATGAAATTCACATCGTAAATTGGTAACGATCTCAAGACAAATAAGGCTTGATCCTCATCATCGATTATGGTATCGATATTCTCCATTTCCATAATAATTGACTTAAAATTGTTAAGATGTTCATTTATGGACATATATTCTTTCAACCTAATACCATAAAAATGTTTCTTCAAGTATAGGCGGTTCACAACTTATTTCTCTAAGTAAAATTCTCCTAAATTCTTCAGAGCTTACGCATCAGTCTTCTCTTTATTTTACTCGTGAATAATGTTATATTTTACACTCATTAAAATCCAACATCGTTCCCTTTCTTGAGGATCTTGTTTTTTTTATCTTTTTTCATCCCCGTCAGTAACTTATTCTCCATAACCTTCAACAACTGTTGCAGTACCAAATAAGATTTCAAATTAATCTTCTACAACACAAATCTAGATCCTCTATCAAATATTTCAATTGTGTATTTTATTGATGTATACATCATTGTGAACATTCAATTACAACAACCTATGCCTATTATGCCATATTATTATAAATCAAAATGTCATATCTGTCACAAATGATTCATATATAAAACTGAATAAAATGAATTAAAAGAAAAGAGCACAATATTTAACATGGTTTGACAATAATGTCTACGTCCATGAGTGTTGTCAAATAAAAATATCTCACTATGATAGAATAAGGTACAAATTTAAGTGTTCTCTTTTATATAACCCTGTGAGTCTGTATATACAAGAATAAATAAATTTCCATATTATAAATTTCAATATAATGGACTTAATGGAACCAATAGCCCGACTGTTAATAAATATGAATCACTATGAATATTTGAATCATCAATGATACAAGAAGGTACAATATGAACACAAGGTACATTGTGAATACAAGAATCGCAAGGTACACTGTGAACTCTTATTTGACTAATCATTCAAGCCTTAAAACTATTCGACTCATTCTAAAGAATGCTGATGAACTTGATTTATTTCTTTAACTTTGACTTTTGCACTGAAAATCCTTAAGTTGGCCCCTAGTCTTTGTTCAAAAATAAAGATAAGGGCTAAAATGGTGATTAAAAGTATATCTGTCTTTATTAGTCAACCGAGGTTTTCTTTGTTTGTTTGGCATAAGTTATATTGTGATGAGTACTTTTAGACAATGTATTATATGTAGGTATGATATTTAGATTTTATTCTATTTGCAAGTAGTCAGATTTTTGAAGTTGGAAGGATTTCTTTTATTACTTGGATGAAAACATAAGGGGTTGGAAAAAATTTACCCATGTTGAAAGTTGCCTATTTTAACCAAACGTGTGCATGTTCTTCAACTTCTGCAACCATCGTCATCCAATCTTCATTAGATCTGTAGGTTAATTCAAACCATTGAATAGAAAAGATCAACGGTTGTAATTAAATCATACATTACCTCTGGTATATATACCATGCCCTTCTTATCTTGATTTATGTTTTTCATTCCTCATTTAACTATTTATTTTCCTTCTACCTATGCTCTTGGATTTTCTTGATTTTGTTAAATGTTTTGTGAATTTTTTATTTTTGTTATAATTTTTTTTTAATTTTACTAATAAATGGATAGAAGTCGAGAATAAAATGAAGCTTCCAATAGTCAGAAAATTCTCCGTTAATCGTCCTCAAACTCGTTCAAAATACAAATTTATAGTTAAGAAAAAAACAATGTTTAAAGTTGAACTTCATGTATCTTATCACATTGCATTATCTGATATGGAAAGAATGAGTCTTACATTTGCAAGAAGTAATGCTCCAGTTGACTCTGATACTCTCTGAGATGCTCTAGTGGTATGATATGAAACTTTAAATGAAGTTCAAATGAAGGGCCTGATTGTCATCCTTATCGGAATATGACCTTAAATGAATGTTACAAAAAGCTTATGATTGGGAAATTCCTCGTGATATCCAAGTTAGGCTTCTTATAAATAAGGAAAATCATTTTGATGTTTGCGGTGATGAAGTGGTTTTCTTCAATTCTAGCCTTGATCACGGGCTTCGGTTACCTCTTGCTGTAAATCTTATTGACTTTTTTGGGAGATAAATATATGCCCAAGTCAACTTATTATAAGCTCTTAGAGTCTACTTATGTCATTTATAATTTTTTTAAAGAGTGTTCATCGGCGCTTCTCAGCCAGTGAGTTCCTCACCGCTCATAAGGTTTCTGGCCGAAAAACTAGTATGTTTTTCCATTTTGTGATGTAATCCTTTTCCAAGACTATTGATGGCCTTCTTACTTACAAAAAAGCATGGAATGATAAATTCATTTTTATCTCTAGAAACTGGAGACCAGGTATGGATATGCAGAGCCTCCTCTTAGCCGAAGTTGAGCTTGCAAGCATTAATTTCTCAATTCTCAATCTTTTTTTCTATTTTGGTTTTACTTTTTATTTGTTTGATTTTTTATTTATATTTTATCCTTTTCATCTCATATTGTGAAGATGACATTTGATATCCAGATATTGGAATGCACTCGCCAAATTTACGCTATTTTGTTTTTTTTTTTTTTTACTTTTGTATTTTGTTTCATAAACAGTTTATTCACAATTGGATAATATATCTGTATTATGAGGGTTCTCCATATGTAACTTCCCTAATAAGGATTTTATGTGCAGTCTTCTTTTATAAATAAAAAACTCATGAAAGAATCCCGAAAAAAAGATTTGGAAGGATAAATTTTTTGGGAAATATTCCACCATGGAATTTCGCATCACTACCAATAACCGAAGCTTAAAGAAGGTGTTTTTTTTGCTTCGACAAAGGCTGAAATCGGTATTTTTGATTGATAAGGGTAGAAAAAATTATGTTGATAAAGGTACACAAACCAATAGGTCTGTAGCTATTCCACCAAGTAGGGTTTATAGTCTTAGGGACAAGGCAAATGCCAGTGGCAAATAGCCCAGTAGGAATGAAACTGCCTTGAATATAAGCATTGAAGGCATTGCACAAGTCCCTTTTAATGATAAACTAGCAATGTTTAAAGAAATATAGGTTGAAACCATCTTATATTTGTATTACAAATATATTACAAATATATCTTATAAATCAAAAGATAGAAACTCTAAAAAAAAGCTTATTTTTTAAAAAAGTTACAAGATAATATTACAAAGAAGGGTACTATAGTATTTTAGTAGAGGCTTGATACCAAATTTGGATAATCATCTTGTTTGGTATCAAAAGTTGATTTTGAACTAACATTGGTACTTATATGAAAGTCTCCCTATATTTATATAACATAAAAAGAACAATTTCATAAACCATGAATAATAAATAATAATAAACTAATAATACTATAATTGATAAGTTATTTTTTTTATAACATTGGTTAGGTTTGTATTGTTTATTATTTATGGTTTATATTTTTAAAAAATATATATCAAATAAATATTCAATTGATATTAGATATCGAATTAGATGATTTTTTAAATATTAATTTAAATCATATAGAATGGTTTTTAAAACGTTTATTTTTAATTTAATATATATATATATATATATATATATATATATATATATATATATATATATATCAATTAGAATTATATATGTTTTATAATTATAAGCTAAACATATTTTTTTATTGTTTTAATATTTATTAATAAATCATATTCTTTTATAAAATTTCATATATTTTTTATTCTCTTGATATTTTTTATATTTTAAAAATTCATACGATCAAACTATTATTTAAAAAAAATTATTAAAATATCTATGAATATTATTTTCTTTTCCCTCCTCACATGTATTTAAGAATATATTTTATCATATATTTTAGGAAGTAGGACAATAGTTTCCACTTGAATTTTAATTTATAATTGGAATTATATAAAGGGTTTGGCTAAATTAGGGTCCAATTGGCTAACCAGCCCCAATTTTCACCATACCCAAACAAATTTTAAGTAGCCCCAACATTATACCCAAAACACCCTTTCTTTTTTTACTAAGTCAAAACCCTAAACACTAACAATTTCCATCTCTAAACCAGCCCCAACCCAAAATCAGTCCCAAAACCTTAAAGAAACTCTCATTTCCAAAATTCTACAATCTTGCAAAATCAGCCCCAAAATCAGATCCGAAGAACTCTACCACATCAACATCAAGCCAAGAACTACAATGGGAAAAGGAAAAGAGTAAGTTTTTACTCTTAAATGTAGTTTTTTTTTATATTTGGTTTTGCTTAAGTTTTTTTATTTTGATACGCATAGGGTGTTAGAATTGGCGAAGTTTGGTTATGAAGTTGTTTTTAGTTGTCTAGTGATGCTAGGGTAGATTTGATTTTGGCTGATTTGTTTTCTAGGAATTTTTACGAGTTTTTCTTCAAGTCGTTAATGGTGGCTTCGAGCATCCCCCGCCGGTTCAGTTCTTGGTTACCAGGCGGGGGATATTTTTTTTTTGCAGTTGTTCATCCTTCCCCGCCGGGTATTAGGGGTTTAGACCGGCGGGGAAAGATGAATTTCCAGATATTCATCCTTCCCCGCCGGTGCTGGGCCGATTTACCCGGCGGGGAACGATGAACATGAAAATACTGTGTTCACGTTCCCCGCCGGCTGGGGGCCGATTCACCCGGCGGGCGAAAATTATTATTTGGAAATTGAATTTTCTACCAGTCGGGTGAATAATTTTCACCCGGCGGGTAGAAAATTCAATTTTCAAAAAAATAGTTTTCACCCGCCGGGTGAAAATTGGTCAACCTGCGGGGAGGCCTGATATTTTCATAGAAGTAGTATTTTTTTTGCTTCGTTCTAACTTGTTTTGTTGTGATTGTTTTTGCAGACACGATGCACCTCGCTCGAAGGAGAAGGCGGCCAAAGCGGCAAAAAAGGGCGAAGGTAGCCGACGACCGGTGATCGCTAGGTCGGAACGTGGGGAGCCGACCGAGCGTGGTCGCCCCGAGCGCGAGGTGCGCGGGGACCCCACGGAACGATCCTTGCGGCATCGAAAATATGACGCCACAAGGGATCGCGGTCCCACAAGGGAGGCCCCTCATCCACGATCTTCTCCTCCACGAGAGGTGCTCCCCATCCGACGGCGGCGTGCCCTAGTAGACAAGGAGGACACAGAGGAGGAGGAAACAGAGGTCCCTATGCCACCACCTCGAAGAGAGGTCCGTGCGGAAGGGCGTCCAACCGATCCGGAGGGATGGAAAAATCTTTTTCTATCCCAAAATAGCGTCCTTCTCTTCCCCGACTATGCCCAACATGAGGCGTACTACGCCTTAAAAAAGATGTAAGTTATCGAATTAATTATATGTTTGATTAGTTAAATTGTTGTTTTAACATTGTATATATTTTTGAATTTTTTTACAGGCGCACTCGGGTATCACGGTGCAGTCGAAGTACGGTTTGCTTGGTCAGTGGGACCTTAGCAAACAGCTAGCGGTTAGGGCTTACCTCGAGGAGACACCATTTTGGCCGTTGATGCGACATCTACCAAGGTTCAACAACCACATGCAGTTGGCCGAGGTGTTCGGTGAGAGGTGGCACCAAGAGACCAACACGTTCCAGTTTTCCTTTGGGGAGATGACGTTGACACTGGACGACGTCTACGTGATTACTGGCCTCCCGGTTGAGGGAAGAATCATTGATGTCTATAGGCCGTATCCGATAGAGGCGACGTACGCACGCTATGCGGAGTTGTTGGGAGTTTCGGCTGCTGATGTGCAGCAGGAAATGGAGGCGCACGACGGGAGTGGATTTGGCCTCCGATGGCTTAGGACCACATTCTCCGGGGACGAGTATCTAGATTCTAATGCCGCCTGCACTACGAAGATGAAGATGGAAGCAGCTAGGACATACATCTTGTTCTTCCTCGGCTGTACTATCTTTACCAACACGAGCCAGAAGAACATCCAGTGCGATTTTCTCCACCACCTTGAGGACTTGACGAAGGTTGGTGAGTACGCATGGGGTACTTGTGCATTGGTGTGGCTGTACAAGAGTTTGAGAGGCATTTCGAAACACTCCTTGAAGAGCTTGGTCGGTTTCTCGGCCTTGTTTGAGTGTTGGGTCTATGACCACTTCCCTATTTTCTGCGCGTCAGTGAATAGTGGTTATAGCCCAACGGATCCGAAGATGCTGGCGTGGTTGCCCAAAAAGATCCCGGTATCATTAACTCGCGGGAAGCCTTACTACCATGACATTCTCGCGGCTCAAGGAGAAAGGGATGTAAGTTATCTTCTTTACGTTTATTAATATACATCTATTCTATATAAAATGTAGTACGAGTAATTGATTTTTTTTTAGGTTATATTCCGACCTTACGAGGATGTCCGTGAGGTGTGGCCGGAGCAGGCAATAGGGTTGTACCGAAACCCTATTCGCCTTATGATGGTGAGCGAGGCATATCACCCGGACCGAGTGATGCGCCAGTTTGGTTGGATCCAAGAGAAGCCGCTGGACCCCTTTGTTGCTAGAACCGGTCTTGGTAGAGGAGACCATCTTCGCTATGCGCTTCAGGGTAGGCATTGGACTAACTGGAGGGAGCACGTATACGTCATTGATAGATATTCGAGGCCCTTGGAAGAGAGTACTCACACGTCATCCCCCCAGTACAAGGCATACGTGAAGATGTACGGGTGGTTTAACATCACGCCTCAGATTCTTACGGAGGCGTCCGCGATCGATGTGGTGAACACGATTAATCGTGTTCGGCCATTAGACGATTCGACTGGCGAGATTTTGTTGTTTGCGAGGAAGGTGTTGGACATTACCGGTCCATGGCTTTTGATTATCATGGTTGGATTTTTGATTTGTATGTTATTCTAGTTGTGAACATTACCGTCGTTTATAAATGTTGACATTTGGGCTGTTTTGCTATTATAAACCTTAAGTTTGTTGTTGTATTTCAGTTTTAATATGCAATTGTTGTTCGTTTAATTTAAGTTTGTTGTTGTGGTTTGCATTTTCGAATTCGATATTTCACTCACACTCTAGTTTTAAAAACGTAAAACCTAAGATAGTTTCCCCCAAAGTTAGTTCCAAACTAAGTTCCCAGAAACACCTTATGCCTCATATTGTTTTTTTTTCAACATAACCCGTCCCCCGCCGGTGGAATAATTTTCAACCGCCGGTTGACAACTTCCCCGGCGGTTGAAAATATTTCCCCCGCCGGGGTGAATAAACTACCCGGCGGGGGCGGTCCCTTATACCGCCGGTTGATATCGAGTGGAAAATTACATTTTTCCACTCGATATCCCCGCCGGTTGGAAAATACTCAACCGCCGGGGACATTTTCAACCGGCGGGTGACAAATGCTTGGCCGAAGGGGAGGCCTTCGACAATCCATCCTCACAATTTCTAAAGGATGGGTCTACTTCTCCCCCGGTATGAAAATTCAGCCCCGGCGAATTTTATTATATTTTACATATCACCGCATACGAGTTGAACATACATTCATCTAAGGAGATTCATTCATTAAAACTCAACCTCAAACAATAGAACATACATTCATCTAACGAAAATTAAACTGAAATACAAACTGATACAAACAGGCACTATCCAGTTAATCACTCATTTCCTGTAAACGGATGTCGATAATGTCAGAACGAACCCTATCCAGTTGATCCTCCGTTATCGAATCCGTGTCTTGACATTTGAACAAGTTACTCGCAACACGACGTTCTAATTCGGTGAGGCCAGAAACCGGATGAAGGCGGTGTGTGAGTAGGACTGGCCACCTAGCCTTCACCTCATCAACACGCCTTGACATTTTTGGCGGTTAGACACCATCCCTTCCGTATAATAAGTAAATTTGGAATAGAAATGCCTCCCAGTACGCTTTACGCCCCTCTTCCATGTGAGTGTTACCAAGTTCAATTGATGCTTTAATTAGATATTGATCTTCTAACTCGTTCCAGAGACACATTATTTTAGGGTTTCTCTTGTTGTTTACCCTTAAATGTGTGGGCATGACATTTATTTTATAGGAATTAAACCCCCGCCAAATAATTTGGCACAATAACTCCCACCAAAATAAATCCTGCCAAATTCAATTTCCTACCAAATTCGACGTCCCGCCAAATTCGAACACCAACCTAATGAGACTCTCGCCAATAAACAAATAATAAGCGAAAAAAATAACTCCATTTTCCCGCTCATTATCTTTATGATTGAACCACATACATGTACTCTATAAATACTGTAATCCGACTATGAAACTAAACACTTAAGTTATAACAATGGGTGATTCTGGCTGGAATGTGTACGAAGATGCAAGCCTCCTAAGCGCATTCGACTTCGTCAAATGTACGATGCAAGAGGAGATTCCTGGTTTCGTCGATGCGGTTCTGTGCAGAATGTTCTTCAACCACGGTAGGGAGGCATCGTGTCCAGGATGTTTAATGCCCCGACCACGTGCATGCGAAGAAGTCGCCGATAGGTTAGCTTATCTTAAAACAATGACTATACATATCGAGTCACTTCCTTGGGAAGTCCGAACCAAAGTCCGAAAGGTATTCGACATGGGATTGCAGAGTACAATTACGCAGGAGATGGTGTCACATGCGATACAGCGGATGGAGCAGGAAATAGCCGACGCAATAGCCAGCGCCGTTGAAACGTACTCAACTCCTGAAGGAAATAGTGATGAAGAGGAATTCGGAATGAACTATCTGACTCCGTAAAACTAAATGTGCAATGATAACTCAGGGTTAGCTTATCTATCATTTGGTTTATGTTATGTGCTTATGTATTTCTAATTATGCAATGGTTTTGATTAAAGTGTAATGTTTTAATGCAATCGGGATATTAAGAAGCTTAAGTGTTATTGTTTTAAACATAAAAAACATCCAAACATAAAAACCAAAAAAACATAAAAACCATCTAGGGTTTACATTCATTACAATCGTCTAGTCATCAAACAAAAGCGGATAAATCGGTTACTTCGGGGTAATTATTTTTAAGCTCTTCGTATTTCTTGCAACGAGATGCAATCGGCAATGCCCAACCTTCTACTTCTGGTGAACGCAACTTTAAGCAACAAGGATGTATCCTAGCACATTGGGCCTCCGCCTTAATCCCAAGCTACAAAACGAAAACACGATAAAATAAATTTCTTGATATTAAAATTACCATTAACATACCCCTTGTATGAATACTTACGTTCACGAAATGGTTGGAGTTGACCCAACCCAATCCGATTTCCAACTGGTTTGGTATCTGAGGAGGTGCACCTCTTAGCGGAAGGAAAGTGAAGCCGACATCCATATTTCGGAATAGCCCAACAAAATGGAGTATGCAGTTAAACGCAGATGCAATTGGCACTCCCATCTCGGGCATGGACATCCAATGGTCCTTAGTTCCCACATCGCTAGAACATTTCACACGCTCCGCAACATCAATCAAATCCTCCATGCTAGTAAAAATCTTAACGTAGACGGATGCGTAATCCATCAGCTCGTTGTAAAGGGCATCCCTTATCAACCTCCACCCATCTTGTTGCCCATTCAAGGCGTACGCTATCGAGCGGTACCCGCAATGCCCATCGGATTTAACATCGCTAATGGACTCTACGAAAGGCCTAAAATAGATGGGGAATTCGTTCATGTATCCTTTGGGGTCTACAAAACTTGCCTTCACCGGCATCGTAGAGCTTGACCTACAACCCACCGTTCCACTACTAAGCATTGTCCCACTTGCTTGCGTTGGAATATCGCTACCTTTCGTACGAGCGGGGGCGCTTTCCGAACCACGTTTAGGCCCCTTCTTTTTTTTCACTTTACTTGAGGTTGCGGTTGGAAGTTTGAAGTCTCCAAGTAAGGATGGTGTACTAGCATTTTCTGATTGAAGCACATACTCGTGCCCACTTTTGTCGCGTTTAGTGGATGTATCATTAGCGGCAATAGATAACTTACGTTTGTTAGGTGGACGACCGCGCGCTTTTTGCTTAACCAATGGCTCCAAAATGTTAGTTGTTTCGGGATGGACGACGGCAAACCATTGTTTATAAACGTGCTCTATGTGTGCTTCGTCATTGGACGCCATGACATCGCATACTAGTTTGTCAAGTTTGGCTTTAAGTTGCTCATTCGTCGAGAGGTTGGTACGAACTAGGATGTCTAACCTCTTCCAATGTTCATGAAACAACTCAAGCGGCACCTCTATGCCTTTCGCAACAAACTCATAGATTTTGTGGGCGCAAGGCATACCGTGCGTAGTTCGTATGGGACAACCGCAAGGCATATCCGGTGCGATGGTCATGTTCGGGGCACATTCGACTTCGTCGGCCAAAAGTTCCATTGCATAGTGGGAGATGTTGTTTTTTAGTTTACCGTACACAATGTTTGTGAATTTATGTAGGGCCAACAACCGACTCTTTTCAAAGGAAGCCTTGATGTCCCCGTGTTGCAATTCGATCAAAGTATGCAACTTCAACCAAAAAGATTCGAAGTTACCTTTGCTCGTACCGATGAAACGCTCGAGGCTCGAATGAGCGCTCTCCACGCGGTTTGTGGTTTGGTTACCAAAATGCATCCACTTGTTAGTTCTTCACGTGACAAACTTGTCACCGTATGGCCCTACCCAACTCAATCTCTTCCGGATACTCTTTAAAGTCGCGGTGCAATTCCGACCGGTAGTTCTCGTAGGCTAATTTCGTTTCCGTCAACATCATTTCATTCCACACTTTCGAAAAGGCGTTGGACACTTTCTTCTTCTTTATGATCCTTTTTGTTTTTCCTAGGACGTTCATGTTGATGTGCCATCGACACAACATGTGCGTTGCATTGGGGAACACTTCCTCCACCGCATTCACAAGCGCCAAGTCTCTATCCGTCAAAACAATGGATGGTAATTCGATGGAGTGAGTTACCATCAACGAATGTAAGCATCCTAACACCCACTTGTAGGTCTCGATTTTTTCATTCGACATAAACGCAAATCCAATGTAGAATGTTTTCCCCGTACAAGTCGCGCCCACGACCTCGTACAACGGCATCCCGTATTTGATCACCTTGTACGTGTTATCTATTAAAATGACGTTCGGAAATGTCCGTAACAAATCCAAACTAACCGGGTGCGCAAAAAAAAGCTCGCCTATGATATCGCTTCCGTCTTCGGACTTTCTATGGAATTCGTAGTAGTTTAGTCGCTTTAGTTCACCCAACAAGTATTGGAATTGCGACCGACCGCCTTTCTCGAGCTTCCGGTGTTTTAGTAATGCGTTGTACACGGTGCGCATTGTAGAAGAATTCTTAGGGTTCAATTTCTTCACTCCACCAAGAATATCACGAGGACGGGATCCCATTTTCGTAGAACTAACCACGGAATCCATCTCTATTTTTTGAAAGCGTCCCACGTAGGAATGACCTTCTTTGTAGGATATAGTATCGTGATTGTGAACGCCGCACACAACCTCTATTCCCCACAAATCATCACCCATCTTCTTTCCTTTAAGGGCGAACGGGCATCCGCATTTTTTCATTCCGGTAGACTTCCTCTTTAGATCCTTGGGATCTACCAGTTTTGTGTAAACTCCAGATCTTTCACACACAAACTCTACTCTCGGAGTTTTACGATCGTGTCTATCGTATCGGCGTAAAATAATCACAAATCCGTTATATAATGCGATTTCCTTAACCCATTCGATCAGGTTTGCCTGGGAGTAGTAGTGAGATTTGGTGTTGAACAACTCGCTATAATCGATGGAGCAAGGCACCGGTATTTCCTCCTCCTCCGCCTTCGCCATGCACGAACTAGACAAATCATCCTTTGACTCATCCTTTAACCCTCCATCTCCACTTTTTAACTCTTCACCCTATGTGAAAAAAACCATCAAATACGAGCATGGATAAAATAAGCCAACCCCAACCTAACGGTTAGAAAATTCACTTATTGAAGGATGTTGCCCCGCCGGTTCTATATGGTTCCAACCGGCGGGGACATTGTTAAACCGACGGTTGAAAATTCTCAACATGACGGGGCTATTGTCAACCGCCGGTTGACAATTCACCACCCGTCAGGGGTCAGGGCCAAAATCAAACTCCATTAGGGAAAAAACACAAGGGTTGACCCCGGCGGTTACATAATCCCACACCGGCGGTAGAACTATCTACCCCCGACGGGTTCCAATAATATACCCGGCGGGGACCAAACACAAAATAAAACTCATAATCTGCACAAAACAAGGGAGTTGGCCCCGCCGGGTACAGGGTAACAACCCCGCCGGGTACGAGTGTCCCACCCGGCGGTTGGGACTCGATGAACCCGCCGGGTGGACATGGTGGGCCCCGGCGGGGAACCTTCATAGTTTTTATTATGAATGTTCATAGTCCCGCCGGTTTAGATGGTTGAAACCGGCGGGGTACTTCGGGTTCTAGCTTTCTAAATGTAGAAGGTCTACCAAAATGGAAACTTTTCTAAATAGATTGGTTAGAACAACTACCATATTTGGAGTCACATGCTCCTCAACAAGCTTCTCACATTCAGAGTCCATCCTTCGATTATTCTGAATTTACAAAAAAAAAAGTAATGATTATTTGGAGGTTTAAGTGTTTATTTGTGAGTTTTTGAAGTTTTTGAAATTTTTGGAGTTTTTGAATTTTTAGGAGTTTTTAAAATTTTGGTTAAGTGTTGTGTATAAGAGGGTTGTTTGGAGGAATAATTTTGTGTTCTTCTACATTTGGCTAACCATACCCACATTCCACTACAAGACAAAAATAAAAATTCTTGGTCAAAGGATAAAACTGTCTTTGACTATTGAATTAAAAAAATTGTCTATATTTTGTGAATGGTTAACAAAAATTAGGCCCTAATTTAGCCAAGCCCTTATATAAATTTGTTTATGAGATTATTCTTTTATCGTTTCTATATATATATATTAAAACTAACGAAAAGCTGTGACCTTCGAATAGGGGCAAAGCGTTAATATTGAAAATTGTAACCCCTTGCTGCTCTGCTCACGGAAGCCGATTGATATCCTCAACGGCAGCTATCACATTCTCCGACCTACCAAACAATTAGAGGTGAGATTTCATCGTTTTGATAAACTCAAAACTTAGTTGTTGATTGATGCATTCAAAGAGTTTTGGGCTGAATACCCTAATCTTATCAACAAATTCTTCTTCTTTCTTCCACCAACACTGTTTTGCTTAAAGTTCCATTCGAGTTATAGAGTTGATACATTTTTTATTTTCATCTTGATTTTTATCTTTTCAGTTCAGCGATGGCGATTTGTCTTCCCGAAGATATGATGGCGGAGATACTTTCGTGGCTGCCGGTTAAATTGCTATTGCGATTCAGGTCTGTATCTAAATTATGGTGCTCTCTTATCTCTGGCACCAATTTTGTTAATTTGCAGTTGAAACGAGCATCTGGTATTGGAAGTTATAAAATCATTCTTTTGCACAAAAAATGCTTTAGATCTGTAGACTGCGAGACATCAAGTAGTAGTTTAGATGATCTTTCTGCCTCCAGATTGCTTAAACTTCCATATCCTACCTATGAAGCAAGTTCTATCCTAGGTTCCAGCAACGGGCTGTTATGCACTTGTATTAGTTTTGACTGGGGATTCAATTTGTGGAACCCGAGTACCAATGAGCACAAGAAAATACCAGCTCCTACGCATCTGCCAAAACGGAGTATAGTTTCTAAAATTGGATATGGATTTGGGTACGATGCTTCCAACGATGATTACAAAATTATTCTTCTTAATGGATCAATCCAAATTTTCTCCCTAAGGAGGGGCACTTGGACGACCTTTGCAGATACCAAATACCTTGACTGTTATATTTCTTCAATGAAATGTGGGGTTTACTTGAATGGAGCTCTTCACTGGCCTTGTATTGAGTGCACTTCCTCTGGCGAAGTAAGTCCTTCTGTGATATTATCTTTTGGGTTAGGCGAAGAGAGTTTTAATTATGTTTCTCTCCCCAATGTTGGACTATCTAGTATGAAGACTTGTGGATTAGGTGTTCTTGATGGATTTCTTTGTTTGACTACTCTTTTGAGGGGCGTACTAGGAAGTCAGACTGTATGGATTATGAAAGAATATGGTGTAAGTTCATCATGGACTAAACTAACAACTATGCATTTTGGTCTTCAAAACGATAGGATAGGTTTATGTTCTCCATTATACATCACACGAAGGGGCAAAATCTTATCAAGAAACATTTGGGGGAGACCACTGGCTTGTTTTGACATTGGAAAATGGAGACATCCTGGGACTGTATATGAGCATTATATTAATGCTAGTGTTTATGTTGAATCTTTGATTTCACCGAACGCCATCAAAACTGATTTGATTTCACCAAACGCCATCAAAACTGATCATAAAAGAAAATAATGCTCTCATGGATGAGAGAGCATATTCTGCTGTTATTCTGCTGTTGTTACTTTCCTTCTTTATCTATTTTTTCTGTTTTTCATTTTTCTTTCTCCTGATTGTAGTTTTAAGAAATTATAAATCACAAACATAAACCTATTATTTCCGAAATATTTTTTTTTCTAAAAACATTGGATCTTAAATGATTGATGGATATTTATCTTGGTTATATTCTTTTACTTTATATTTATTTATATATTGATTTAATTATGAGTTTGATTCAATAGTAAATTAATATTTTTATATTTGTTATTTTTGTATTTTATTGGAAAATTAGAAAAAAAAAAACTATACTTGAAGAACAAAATAAAAAATCCGAAAAAAAGTAAGGTGAATAAAAAAAATCAAGAGGTCATACTCTTTTTCTACTCAATACGATTATTTAATCATTTTTTTTGATTATTTTTGGCTATTTTAATTTCATCCGTAAGTTAGAGGGCCGAACAGAATCTGCTTTATAATAAATAGTGCCAATATTTTCAATTATTTTGATTCAACAAGCAAGTTGATAAACTCATTTATTTGCACTTTCAAATTTTGTATCTTATAATTGATTTGATTTTTTTGCTTTTTTTTTTATTTTTGGTTTTCAGATTTGTTTCCGCCACAATTAAGATGTCTGATCGAAGGGCAAACTGTATTGGTTCTTAATTTTGGACTTAAAGTTTCAAACCCGTTGGATTGTTATTTAATGCTACGGTTTGGGATAAATCACTGTCGAAACATAATCAGTGTCGAAACATTGAAGTATGTTGATTGAAAGCGTGAAAATTGTGATAAAAGATTTAATAGATGAGCGAACATACCAATAATTCATGGAACTTATGTTAACTCTCTAAGCCCACGAGACTTCTCATAATTATGTTGGGCCCTTTTGCTTTAATACTCATTCTTTCAACCGTTCAACCGTTCGTAAGTTTGTAAATCCTAAGACTTAAAAGGAGAAATTTATTTTTATCGTTTTCTTAATTGTGTTTCCCTAAACATATGTCATTTAGTAATTATTATAACTTTAATTATAATAACTAAATTATAATTATTGCTTTATGAAAAGTGTGTGGTTTTAATGATCTTGTCCATCAAAAAGAGAATATGTATTCTCAAACCATGTTACTTTTGTATTTTTATTAGAAAGTAAAGTAAAAAAAAGTAATGTTGATAGGATTATGAGTTTTATGTTTCTTTTTTACACTTTAAAACCAATCACAATATGCACTCACTTGGTAGAATTTATATTGAATGGAATCCAAATGTTTTTAGAGTTAACTTAGGGTACATGTCCCTTCAGTATTGACAATGACTAAACGCTTGTTCCAATGGCTTCAACTCTAGTTTTTCAAATTCTTTTGGGCCTCTATTGGCCCCAAGGCCGATGGTTTGTTCCACGCCTCCTCTTATGGTCAATCGGCGGATTGTTGGCTTCATTATCCCTTGACTATTATCTTGCAGATCTTTCCTTTCCATGTACCTCTTGACTCTTCTCATTCATAAACCACGACCTCGTGTGTTGTGTTCTCCTATTCCTAATCCACGACCTCCTCTGACTCGTCGAAACACAGGTGTTTTACTTTCTTGAAAATATTATAAACCTTAAATCAAACATGTTTTTTTTATCAAAATAAAATTCTACTCCAACTTTTTAGAATAGTACATATTTATATTCGATTCTTGATATATATCAGAGTAAAACATTGTAGATGCGAGAATGTAAAAAAAGTAAAAGATCCATAATTAACGGTATTTCATGTGATTTGGGGTTTTATAGAATAAAAAAATGAGTGACGGAATAAAAAATAATGCTCTTTCCTTTTTTATATATATACATGGAGATTTAACGGCATATTTTTATCACATTAGTTATAGATTTGGAGAATATTAATATCATAATCGATGATTAGGATCAAACCTTTTTGTTTTAATAAAGTTACAAACTTCCTATGAGAATTTCGTGGATACCATCATGTATGGTAATGATAAGTTATCTATGACAGATGTCAAATAAGCACTGAAATCAAACGAGTTGAGACAATTGTAGCCAGAAAATAAGAAGAATGGAAAGGTTTTATGACCAGAGAAATATCTAGAAACAAGATGAATGTTGCAAACAAAAAGGTTGGAGATACTCCAATTTAAGAGCCAAGAATTCAAATTCTGAATACGATGATCGGGTTCATTATAAAAGAGATTGTACGAAAGTGAAAGGTAAGAAAGGAAATCAAAAAAGAAATATTGCGAAGCTGGTAAAACGTGTGAATGATTCTGAAAATAGTGATAAGAGTGAAGTGAAATATATTTTAATTTATGATTTCATAATATAGGCAAAACTCTTGGATACTCGATATTGGCGCTATATACCACATGTATCACTTTAATAAGTGGTTTGATACGTATTAACCAATACAAAAAATTGTTTATTTGAGGAACAATCATTCGTTACTTGTTGGTAGGATCGCTAACTTCAGGATCATAATGTTCGATGATGTTGTTAGAACTGTGATGTGTTGGCATATTCTTTGGTTCAAGGGAAACCTGATATCTCTTAGGATACTAAACTATCCGGGTTACAAGGTGACAAAAGGGCTTGATGGTATGTATTAAAGGCAATTTGTAAAAGAGCTTTACATTCTCTATGAGACTATTTTTCTGGAGGAAACTATTGTAGTATCATGATGGAGTAATGACCAAATTTGGTAGGATCGGAATCAGTTGTGGTATTGGCCCCTTGCTCATATAAGTGAAAGAGGATTGGCTGTTTTGGGAAATATAGATTTGCTGAAAGGGTAAAAGGTGAAATTATTAAGATTCTTTGAACACTATTTATTTGGTAAATAAATTAGAGTGAAATTCAGCAAGTCGATTGTAAGAAAGACTAAAGGGACAATAGATTACATTCACTCATACCATTGGGGCCAGAACTCCATCAAATAGTGGATTCAAATACTACATGAGTCTGATTGATGATTATTCAAAGATGGTGTGAGTTTATTTACTAAAAACTAAATATGAGTTATATACAAACTTTATCGAATAGAAGACGGTGATCGAGAAGTATACCAAAAGAAATATCAAGTGTATTATGACAAATAATGGGTTAGAATTTTGCAATCATGAGTTCAACAAGTTCTGCAATACTAAGAGAATATTGCATCATCACACCTTCTCTAGAACACCACAACATAATGGGTCGCATAAAAGATAAACAGAAATACTTATGACAAATCATGAATCATGCTCTTGCATTATGGTGTCGGAAATGCTTATAAGAATCCTTTAGAGATTTGGTCTGGATCGTCGGTTAATTATGAATATTTTATGGTGTTTGGTTATCCTGTGTACACTCATGTGAGAGATGATAAACTTTATCCAAGGGTAAAGATATGTATATTTTTATAATATGCTACTTGAGTGAAGAGATATGGGTTATGGTGTACCGATTCTAAGTTTCATGTTTTCTTACCAGTAAGGACATGACTTTTTATAAGTGTAGAAAGTCATAAGAATGTACAGGAAATGGTCAGTTGTGAGTAAAAAATGGAACTTGTAGTAGGATAAATTCATTTAAATCTAATAATTTGAAGAATTCCAAGATGGATCCAATATCATAAGGTGAAGCGTCAATATTGGATGATAGTGACTGGTAAGAATTAAAGCTGAATTGATAAAATCAGGAACACAAATCTCTTTAGAGAATTTTAGGTAGTGAAAAGTGCTTCTGATTATTTCATAGGCTTAACTAACTTCTTCAACCTCTTTAAATAGACTGAGTGAGTTAGTTAGAGAAACGGTTACATAATGGTATATTTGCAGTTCAGCCCTTACATTTCTCCTAAAGCCTAATTTAACTCTATATATTTACAGAACTTATCACTTTAGTCCTTATCAATTGCACTTAGGCCCCTGAGGAATATCTTTCCTTATCAGTAGCCCCTCTAGTTCTTATATAAACATTTATAAGAACTATTAGCTCCTCGAACTTTATCTTGAGTCAATACAACTTTCTTCACTTTATCTCCTTATTATGATTGAACTTCAATAATCTGTGACTTCTCTTCGAATTTGCGAATAAGTGTAGACAGATTTCCCAATCGCTTCGAACTTGCCAACTGGAAGTATAGCTTCGCCTCTACTTCGAACTTTATTACTAGAAACATAGTTTTACTAATACTTCGAAATCTCTGTTCCCTACTTGATAGATTGATTAGACCTTTGATAGTAGACCCATGACACTACACATTTTCTTTTCGTTTCACATTCTACCCAATGAAAGCAACTCACTGATTTTGCCTCTTCATATTCTCAACGTCACTCCTTTATCCTATAAATACCCAACTCTCCATTCACTCAGAACTTTTTAGAGAAATCACTTCTTGAACCATCTTCAACCTGTTCTTCATCTTCAACCTGTTCTTCAAGCCATCTTCAACTTGTTCTTCATAAATCTTTAAATTACTTCATTTTTCTTTATCCACCAAAAGAACCTCTCAGATCGATACCCATTGTATGAGAAAATATCCTAAATACAGAAGATCTAAACCCAGAAAACCAGTAAAATCAAAGAAACCTCTTTTCCCTGGTTCTAGCAATCAAGTATTCGGGGCCTACGATTATCTTTGTATTTCAAAAAGAGACAAAGAATACAAAGCTGCTGGGTTGATCTACAACGGTCCTCACTCTTCTTGTACCACTTTTGAATATGGTAAGTTCGACCCCAACCTTGCCACTTCGTCTTCACCTTTAGCTTCACAACCAGAAACTAATCAAGAAACCTTTCCTCCTCGAAATCAACCTACTTCTTCATTGCTAAGGCCTCATCGAAAATCTAAAGTTGTTACTTTAGACAAGCCACCTACTGATAAAAAACCACAACCTAAATCACCTCCTCTTCAATTCGAGGCTGCCAAAGTTAAACGTGCCAAAAAATCACCTTTTCTAGCCATGGGTGAAGAAGCAGAAAACTCTTCTCCTCCCCCACACTCTTCTCTTCCCCCACAAGAAATGGGTGACGTTACATCAGAGAGCAGTCAGCCAATTCCTGTGACTCAACAGGAGACTCAAATCCGAAGTCGCTCTAATGAAGTCACTGATGAAGATAACAACAAAGACGATTCTGAAGCTACTGAATCTGATGCCGAAGAGGAATCCGAGGCTGACGATGCGGTTCCTCCAAAAAAGATTCGAAGGAAGAAACCTCTCATTACACTCCCCGAGGACGTTGCTGCCTTGGTTCAAGAAAATCTTAAACCTCTTTCTCCTCGGTACATTCTTGCCTTAAAGAATGTACCCTACGTTTACTACCTCGAGTCAGAGAAGGAGAAGCTCAAGAAACTATGGGGGTTAACCGACAACATGACTCTTCGACTACCAGAAGAAGGAGAGACACCTCTTAACTGCCAGAAAGATGAGCTGGTAGTCTATCCTGAGCTCTTCAACTGGGGTCTTCGGTTTCCCCTCGACCCGGTGATAGTGAGGTACTTCGAAATCCTCAGATTGTGTCCAACACAAGTCACTCCCAACCAGCTCTTCACTTTATTCTCACCAATCATGGTATCGAGGCTTGGAGGCATTCCCCTCGAAATCGAGGACTTCATCTCAGTAACCAAAGTTTCGAATGGTCCAGGTTTGCCATTTTATTACCTAACTCTTGAAGATGATTTAAAAATTGTCGACGACCTCCTCGAAGCTGATAAGTTCTGGAAGCAAAGATTCGTCTTCTTATCAGGAGCTTGGGAAAACGGCAAAGAGATTTCGGATGCCAACCCTTCAAAGCTCACCCTCACCTGGAGAGACAGTAGTAAGTAACAACTTGCCTTCTTTGAATGATCATGTTTATTTAACTCCTTCTAACTGTTTATCCCCCTTTTTCCTTAGAAATTCCGAGGCGATTTAAGAGTCGTCGAAAGGAAGCCAAGGTCATCTTCCAACAAATGGCTGAGTGGGCAGAAAAATCTTGGGGAAATGGCTTTCACTCAGCCTTTGAGCCGATCAACTTCGTCAACTGCCATCTCTGGCGCATATCCTTAGGGGCTGACTTCCCTCAAGATCCGATGATCCCCCCGGATCCTATCCTAGCAGTTCAAAGGATACTTGCACCAGATGGGAAATGCTACCTTCCCACCCGGAACCGAAGTAAAAGCCATCTTCCCTTAAAGAAGAAAGGGAAATCGACCCACAAGAAGGCCAGCACAAGTAGGGCCAAACCTTCCAAGGCTTCGAAGCGTGCAGTGAAAAGAAAAGCATCTGCACCTCCGCTTCCCACTATATCCGAAGAAGACCAACCTGTCCTGAAAAAGAAAAAGGACAATTCTCCAAAAAAGAAAAAGAGTAAGTCCTGCACACCAAATAAAAAGAATGAGGCTGATATACTAGAGGCTGTGCTAGCTTCCGAAGCGCAGGGGAAAACTTTTATTGAGGAAAACCCTGAAGGAGGACTGACACTAGGAGATAATCAAATAGACGATTATCTCAACTTCGAAGATTTTAATTCAAGTGGGGATTTTGCGTTTTCTGGCTCCCAACCTGCCAATGCTATTCCACCAACTTCTACTGGGGCTGCTATGGCTTCGACATCTAACGCCATCGTTCTTGTTCACCAGCCAACAGTCTTTCCTCATTCAGACAAATCCGATGAGGTAGCTTCGATCCTTCGTCCCTTTGATAATTTAAATGCTGCAGCCAATAAATTATGTGAAGAGGTGAAAAATTCACATGCACAACTAGAGCTCCTTGCACAAAAATTGATCAAGAGCAAAAAGGAGACAGAGTCTGAAAAGACTTCGAAAATGGAGGCACTTCAGAAATTCGAAGCTGAAAAAGATGAACTTCTTAAAAAGCACAAAGAAAAAGTCGAAGCTCTGCAGACTTCTCATCAACAAGCTCTTGAAGACCTAAATTCTCAACATTCCACCGCAATTACCGAGGCAAAGCAAAAATCTTCCGATGCTGAGAAACTTGTTAAAGAAACTCAGGAGAAGCTGGAGAATTGCCAAACTGAGTTGACTACGCTTCGAACCAAATTCGAAGAAGAAAAGAATGCTGCCATCAAAAAGGTCGAGGCCGCTGTTGGTTCTTTAATGCTTGAAGGTATCAAGAAAGCTCAAATTGATACAACTATTCAACTTCTTCGAGAGGTTCATGCTGCCTGTCCAAGGCTGGATTTATCGGATCTTTGGAAACAAGTTCCTGAAGAAAGTCGCCCAAGGGAAGCATTCGAGGTGCCACCAAGCTCCTCAGAAGAAGAAGATGCTTCAGAAGGGGAATCATCGGAAGAAGAAGAAGATGATACCTAATAGATAGGGCAGTTTGTTTTTTGTGATGTTTGTTTTTTGTGTATTTGGTTAAGTACTTCTCCCTTTTTTTGTAAACTTCGTATTTTATCCAACGAACAAACCACTTTTTTTTTATATCTTAAATTTCTGGTATACTTGTTTAAACTGGTTATTTCTAAAATTAGATGCACTCATAAGACGTGGCACCTCGAAAAATAGATGCACTCATAAGACGTGGCACCTCGAAAAATAGATGCACTCATAAGACGTGGCACCTCGAAAAATAGATGCACTCATAAGACGTGGCACCTCGAAAAATAGATGCACTCATAAGACGTGGCACCTCGAAAAATAGATGCACTCATAAGACGTGGCACCTCGAAAAATAGATGCACTCATAAGACGTGGCACCTCGAAAATTTGGTTGTTTCTTCAAAGCTATCGCTTCGGAAAATTATTCTTGGTCAACTTTCAAAGATGATCAGTCTTTGCCAAGTTACCAAAATAATAAATCACCCATCATAATAAACAACCAATGGCCAAAAGAAATTTTATTAAAAAATTCAATATTAACCAGACACCTCGTTAAAACCTTTCTGGGCCAACAGATAAGGAAAGAGTATGTCTGTTTTACAAAAATTCGAAGTACAGTTTTACTCACAGTACAATTTTAAGTGCTCTATATTCCAAGGATGTTTGAGCATCCTCCCCTCTCGATCAGACAGCCTGTAGGAACCTGGCTTGACCTTCATTTTAACTTCGTAAGGACCTTCCCAATTCGGAGCCAATTTTCCGAGGTGCTTATCCCTAGTATGAAGAAATACTTTTCGTAACACTCGATCGCCAATTTTGAATTCTCTCCTCTTAACTTTAGCATCGTACCTGCTTCTCATTAACGTTTGATAATGGACCACATTCAAATGCGTTTTGACCCTTTTTTCCTCTAACAAATCAAGCTCAACCCTTCTAGCTTCATCGTTTTCCACATCGGAATATCGTAGTAGTCTATAGGAAGGCAATGTAGATTCAGCAGGGCACACGGCGTCCATTCCATATACCAAAGAAAAAGGAGTCTCTTTCGTAGCTTCTCTAGGTGTTGTTCGATATGCCCACAACACTTCTTGAAGATAATTTGGCCATTTTCCAGCTGCTCCTGCCAAATTTTTCTTCAGGCCATCCAAAATAGATCTATTTGTAACTTCCACCTGCCCATTTGCTTGGGGGTGAAAAGGAGTAGAAAAGCATTGTTGTATTCCTTTCGAAGCACAAAAAGAGTCCATTTCCTTATTATTAAATTGAGGACCGTTGTCCGTCGTTATTTTTCGAGGAACTCCAAAACGGTAGCAGATGTTACTTTGAATAAACTTGATTACATCCTTAGCCTTTGTCCCAGCTAAAGGTTCCGCTTCTGCCCACTTCGAAAAATAATCGACCGCAACAATAATCATCTGTCTTCCACCAGAAGCCATAGGTAATGGTCCTACTAAATCAATCCCCCACCTATCGAAAGGAACCGCCTCGGAAATTGTCATTAGTGGTACTGCTGGTTTATGTATTAAATTTGCATATCTTTGGCAAGTATCACAACTTCGAACTAACAACTTGGCGTCCTGCAAAATGGTAGCCCAATAATACCCTGCCAACAATACCCTACGTGTTAAGGCTTTGAATCCACAATGAGCTGATCCATCCCCATCATGCAGTTCGGATAAAATGTCCTGAGACTCTTGTTTGCTTAAACATCGTAGCAAAGGTTTCGACGCAGACCTTTTGTACAATACTCCATCCAATACCACATAGCCAAGAGCTTTATACTTTATTTTCTTAAGCAAGTGTTTATCAAGAGGCAATATTCCCTTCGAAATAAAGTTTAACAAGTCAAACCTCCAATCTCCTCGAGCGCACACCGGATCATTCACTACCTCATTAACAACTTCACACTGCTCAGAATTCGATATGATCGAAGGCGATGGTTGTGTCATGATCCATGGATATTCTTCAGAGTAAGCCATTGTTGCCAAAGAATCAGCCATTGTGTTGCTACCTCTTCGAATATGCTCCACTTCGACATTTTCAAACTGTGCCATCATTCCTCGAAGCTCTTGTAAGTACAAAACCAAACGTTCCTTTTTAGCTTCCGATGCTCCTTTAACATGGTTAACTACCAACTGTGAATCTGTTTCCAAGCGCACAAATATTGCTCCACAAATCTTTGCTAACCGCAATCCTGCTAGCACAGCTTCATATTCAGCTTCGTTATTCGAAGCATGAAAGCCAAATCTTATAGCTTGAAACATAAATTCCCCTGTTGGTGCCACCAATTCAACTCCTGCACTCGACCCTTTGTTACTGGATCCCCCATCAGTTCGTACTATCCACGTCGGATTCACGTTAGCCTTTTCAGCATCTGTCTCTTCGGATCTGCTTGAGTGGAACTCAACCAAGAAATCTGCTAAGGCTTGAGCTTTGATAGCTGTTCGAGGAGCGAATATCACGTCGAAATCTCATAATTCTATAGACCACTTGGTCATCCTTCCTGAGATGTCTGGCTTTTGCAAAACGTTTTTTAATGGATATGAAGTTCGAACCACAATCGTATGTGCCTGGAAGTAAGGGCGCATTTTCCTCGCTGCCACTACTATACACAGTGCCAATTTTTTGAGCTTCAAATAGCGTTTCTCAGCATCAACCAAACTTTTGCTGACATAGTAGACAAGCTTCGAAATTCTCGTATCCTCGTTGACCAGAACTGCACTTACTGCATAATCTGATACTGCTATATACAAAAATAACTGCTAACCCTTTCGAGGCTTTGACAATATTTCAGGAGAGGACAAAAGATTTTTGATCTTCAAAAAAGCTTCTTCACAATCCGAAGTCCACTTAAAATTATTAGGTTTACGCAGCACCTGGAAAAAAGGCAAGCACTTATCTGAAAAACGAGAAATGAATCTGTTCAAAGCTGCTAACCTGCCCGTTAACATTTGCACTTCTTTGATATTCCGAGGCGAAGACATAGATATCAGAGCTTTCAATTGTTCTGGATCCACTTCGATTCCTCTTTCACTAATCATGTACCCCAGAAATTTGCCAGATCGAACTCCAAATGTACATTTTTCTGGATGCAACTTCAATTGTATGGCTCTAAGATTCAAAAACGTCTCTTCTAAATCATCAATGTGTTCATCATCACTCTTTCTTTTAACAAGCATGTCATCGATGTACACTTCGATATTTCTCCCAATCTTTGAAGCAAACGCCTTATTCATCAGCCTCTGATATGTTGACCCAGCATTTTTTAATCCGAACGGCATTACTTTGTAGCAGTGCAAACCTCTGTCAGTAATAAAAGTCGTGCTTTCTTCATCATCTGGATTCATTCGAATCTGATTATACCCCGAAAAAGCATCCATGAAAGTCAAGATTTTATATCCCGAAGTGGAATCCACCAACTGATCGATTCGAGGCACCGGAAAAGGATCTTTTGGACAGACTCTATTCAAATCTGTGAAGTCCACACACATTCGCCATTTTCCGTTCTTCTTTTTCACTACCACCGGATTAGCCGTCCACCTCGGATAATTGGCTTCCCTGATATGCCCCATCTTGTATGGTCGATCCACCTCGGCAACTATTGCCTCGGATTTTTCCAACGAAAAGGCCCTTCTTTTTTGAATTATCGGCTTGACCTTCGGATCAACCGCCAAACTATGACATATGATGTCACTTGGGACCCCCACTACGTCTTCGGACCTCCACGCAAATACATCCAAATTTTCAGACAAAAAAGTCAACAACTTTTCTCGCATCGATAAAGATAACAGAGTCCCAATTCGAAGTACCCTGCCATTATTCAAAACATACTCCTCTATTTCTTCATTGACCACCACAGAACTCGGGGTTGACCTCGGATCATCAATTCCCTCGTCTGTTCCATCACAAGACAACCCCCCAAACTGCTAATTCTCCATCGGATCATCAAAACTTTTGCCCCGTAGTCTAAATGCAGCAGCATAACATTCTCTTGCCACCTTTTGATCACTTCAAACTACGCCGACTCGGTCCTCGATCACATACTTCAAACATTGATGAACTGTAGAAACTACAGCGTACATTTTAGCCAACCACGACCTCCCAAAAATAGCGTTGTAGCTTGATGGACAATCCACCACCACAAAAAGTACTTGTACTTTCTTCTTGAAAGGCCCCTTTCCCAAAGAAATTTCACCCTCGAACTCCCCTATCACATTTGCTGTTGTGCCAGTAAACCCGATGATAGTCCTTTCTGATCTTTCTATTCGAGGCGGAGCAGTTAATCTCTCATATGTTGACTTGAAAAGCACATTAGCAGAGATCCCGGTATCAATCAACACTCGTCGAATCTCCACCCCGCATACTTCTGCTCCTATGACCACTGCATCTTCATGTGGCCCAGTAATCCCCCTCAAATCATCCCCATCGAAAATTATAAAAGGCACATCCTTTTTGTTGTTTAGGTGTGCCGATGCTCCTCCCTCAATTTGTCGTGTTAAATTCACTATATGCCTCTTCCTCGAATTATTAGTGTTGTTGGTCATCGAATCTCCCCCAAATATTGTTTGTGATTCGAAGAAGGCACACAAATCTCGAACACGTCCCTGACGCATCGGCTCATCTATTGACATTAACAAAAGTCGACTGGGGTCTGGTTCGACATATTCCGAGGCCACATCGAAACCATCACCCTCACCTGCAACATCTAAAATCATTAGTGCAGTTTCCTGCTTAGAATTAGGATTACCAATTTTTGGAGCTGCAGCTTTAGCATTCTTCCTGACATATTCCAGCAACTTTCCATTTTCGATCAAAATTTGCATCTCCTTCTTTAGAGCAATGCAATCATTTGTATCATGGCCGACATCATCATGATACCTGCAGAACTTATTATTGCGCTCCTCTCTTGGCCTGTTAATAGCCGGTGGCTTTCTAAAATTTATTGTTCCCCTTGTTTTTTCGTATATCGAAGCCACGCTTTCAGTCAGATCCGCATAATAATCTGGCCTTACCCATACATTCGATCTGGATCTAAACTGTTGCTGATTATTAGAATTGTGTTGATTATATCCCCCTTGATACGAGCTCGAAGCTCCTCGGTTAGAAACATTTTGATTGCTCTTCTGACGTGAGGGATTGTTGTTCGATGTGTTAGATTGTCCATTCCCCTTCTGAATAGTACTAGTACCTCCTCAAACCCGCGTCGATTCTTCGACCTTAATCTGATCCTCAACCTGAGCCATAAGAGCTCCAAATGTCAACGCCCTGCGCCTCGTAGTCTCATCGGCTAAATCCCCAGGCAACAGTCCTTGCCTAAACGCCGCCATAGCCACACTTTCTTCACAATCATCCAATTCAGCCTTTGTTGACACAAACCTCTTAGTGTAATCCTTTAACTTCTCTCCCACAGCCTGCTTGCATTGTATTATTGTGTCTCCATTAGCTCTCATTTCCTTGCTCCCCACAAACTGTCTTCGGAAAGCGGTATAGAAGCCTCTAAAATTTTCAATTGACTCCTTAGGAATCTTGTTGAACCATTTCAGCGCAGTTCCCTTAAACGTCTGAGAGAATGCTCTACACACCAATTTATCGTCGTCTTCGAAATTAGTCATGTAGTTTTTAAATTGTTCTATATGGTCATCGGGATCTTGAGTCCCATCAAACTTATCAACTTTGGAAATATCAAACCGCCTCGGAAGCGGCACAGATCTGATCTCCCTGATCAACAGTGAGTCCCTCCAGTCGACTCCTTGAACATACTGGTCTTCATTTCTCATCCCCACAGTAGCATATAAACTTGACTCACCTTCATATTTGCGAGGCGAATATTTCCAAGGCGAAAATTTCCGAGGTGAATATACTCGCCTCTCTTTCTTTTTCCTTCCTCCTTTACACACCCTAGCTGGCCGGAGCTCACGCTCTGCTCCTCTTGAATGGCCTCGAGAACGTTCGTACCTCGGTGTTTCATCAGACTCAGAATCTTCGAAATCCTCTTCATCACTAGAGTTCACATACAGTCGCTTTTGTAACTTTTATTTCCTCTTTATCCCACTATACTTTTTTTTTTTGCTCAAAACGTGCTTTACGTTGCTCATATCGCTCGTCGCCATCGTCCATCGACTGATCCGACTGATCATTTTGATCGCCCCCTGCTATTTTAGACCTAAGCCTAGCACCATCATTATCTCCCTTCTTTTTTATCAATTCGTCAAGCTCTGCCACCTTCCTTATCATCTTATTCATTTTTCCTTCAAAATCGAATTGGATTGATTGAGTTGGAATCGATTTACCTGCCTCTTGCAGATCGGATTTCAATTTTTCCATAGCCTTGCGAACAGATGGATTGTCACCTTCCTCTGAATTCATCTTCAATCAGCGAAAAATCAAACAGAATATGAAAATTCGAACGAAAAACTTTGCAAAACGAAAACTCGAACGTCGATTTCTGATCTGTTGATCAAGGTATCCTCGCCCCTCTTTCTAGCGCCAATTTGGTAAGAATTAAAGCTGAATTGATAAAATCAGGAACACAAATCTCTTTAGAGAAATTTAGGTAGTGAAAAGTGCTTCTGATTATTTCATAGGCTTAACTAACTTCTTCAACCTCTTTAAATAGACTGAGTGAGTTAGTTAGAGAAACGGTTACATAATGGTATATTTGCAGTTCAGCCCTTACATTTCTCCTAAAGCCTAATTTAACTCTATATATTTACAGAACTTATCACTTTAGTCCTTATCAATTGCACTTAGGCCCCTGAGGAATATCTTTCCTTATCAGTGATGATGTTGTACCTAAACCAAACTAATAATATTATAGCATAGCATTGGGCAGAAAAAAAAAGTATCTTAGACCACCAAAAATATACGTGAACCTACTTGCATATGCTCTATAAATTGTAGAATAAGTTGTGATGCAGAAACCAAGTAGCTATAAAGAAGCTATAGTGAGTTCAGAAGCAGATCAGGGTTATGAGGGAAGAGATTGAATCTCTTCATAAAAATCAGACATGGAAGCTTGTTGATTTGTTTAGCGTACATAAGGTAGTAGACTACAAATAAATATTTAATAAAAATGAAGGTAACCTAGAGGATGAGGCACCTCGATTCAAGGCATGACTGGTAGCTAAGAGTTTTACTCAAAGAGAAAGAATCGACTTTAATGAAGTGTTTTTTCTATTGGTGAAACATAGTTCGATTTGAGTTTCGTTATTCATACTAGTTTTTCAAGACTTAGAGCTTGATTAGTTGGATGTAAAGACTGCGTTTCTACATGATTAATTGGATGAACTAATCTACATGAGACAACCATATAGATTTATCAAACCTGCAATGGAAGATAAGGTTATTTTGCTGAAGAACTCATTATATAGTTTGAAAAAGTAACTTATGCAATGGTACAAACGATTAGATACATTCATGGTATCAATATGGTTCAAAAAAATTCCATATGTCAGTTGTGTGTATCATCAAAAGATGTCAGATGATTATTATGTATTCTTATTATTGTATATGGTGATATATCCATTGTTGCTTATCGTATGCCATACGTTGAGAAGATAAAAAATCATCTTAGTACCGAGTTTAAGATGGAGTATCTAGATAGGGAAAATACCAGAAACAGAATCGTAGGATCATTATACTTGTCTCAACGAATCTACATTGAGAAAGTGTTATAACAATTTAATATGTTTGATGTCAAGGCAATTAGCATCCTGTTTGTCACTCATTTCAAGTTATTTACAGAAAGATCGGCTAAGAACGATGCTGAGTTGGAACAAATGTCAAAGATTTCATAGTAAAGTGCAGTTGGCAGCATCATGTATATTATAGTGTGCACACTTCTTGATATATAACATGTGGTTAGTGTGGTTAGTAGATACATGGGATGTCCTGATAAAGAACATTTACATATCTTAAGAATAATGCGAAGTCTGACCTGGCTTTCAACAAGATCGGTATTGGTGGATAATTCAACGATATTGCAGATCAGTGGTTGGTTTGGTTAATTCTAGTTTTGCAGGGGATATGGATAAAATGATATATTTGACAAGATTTGTGTTTATTCTAGCTGAGAGTGTGATCAGTTGAAACCAAATTTGTAAGCTACTTTAAATTTGTCTATAAAAGAGTCTGAATACATGGTTGTAGTGGAGGTAGCTAATGAGACAATATGGTTGCAAGGGTTTGGTCGAACTACAATAAAATTATGTTATGATAGTCAAAACGACACACACCTTACAGGGAACCAATTGTACCACAAGCATACAAAGTATATTGATATCGTGTATAATTTTATTCATGATATAATATCAAAATGAATTGTTGATGTGAATAAAGTATCTACACACTACAATTCAATAGGTATAATGACCAAGATAATATTAATTCAGAAGTTTAGAGAGTGTCTAAACTGGACAGATGTTCGCAATATCAAGTGGATTCCTTAGGGGCATCTGGAGATTCAGATGAAGATAAATTTCTTTGTAGTAAAGAAATGATATTCGCCTCAAGGGGAATATTTGTTGAGAATGAGTCGAATAGTCCTGAGGCTTGAATGATTTTTTAAATAAAAGTTCACAATGATTTTTGTGTTTACTTTGTACCTTATGTTCAAAGTGCACCTTCTTGTGTCAATGGTGATTCAAGTCTTCAATGATCCATATATTTACTAATAGTTGTGTTATTTGACTCATTAGGTCTATTATTTGGAAAGTCATTGTATATTGTCTATTGATTCCCCTATAAATAGATTTTTGGGGTTATAAAAAAATAACACTAAAATATGTAACCTTCTTCTATCATAATGAAACACTATTCTCTAGTGGCGCACATAGACATAGACATTATTCTCGAACCATGTTAAATATTATGTTCTTTTCTTTTAAGTTAATTTATTATGTTTTGTGTATTATGATAGATATTTCATCTTAATTTTTAACTAGCATAAAAGAAATTACAAGAGAAACAGTGGAATATGTATAGTATTTCCCTCATCTTTCACCAAGGGTTGAGCGGCTACTAGAATACCTTTATAGCAAGCTTGACCAAAGTAAGTCCTCAAACAAAAATAAAGAGTTAAAGCAAGAGCACTACTTCAAATGATATGTTAGTCCTTACGTCATCATTCACCAAAGACTAAAGGGTTACTCACTTACGGTCAACAAAAAGTTGAAGCATTTCGAAGCTAAGAAGTGATAAAAAATAATATATAAAATAAAAATAGATTGTAAGACTCCTAACAACCTACTAACTGTTAATTGTATTATTATTTTTTGAAAAATAGAGTTTTTTTATCATCAATAGAGGTTTTGACTGACGAGGGACTTTAATGAGTTAGGAACAGTTAAGTATAAACCAAATTAGAGACGTCTCAAATAACTGTTCGGCTAGGTTAAGATTAGAATAAAATAAGCACGACTCTTAAAAGTCTAGCCGAAGACAGTTGACATAAATATTTCAATATGTAAACAATATATAATGTAATAGCTTCGGATGTGAAGACAAAACTTTAGGTTAGATAAATGTATCAAGAAGAGTCTTCAGAACACCAAAATCTGCTTCGGCATAGAAAGTAAATGCTTTGGCAAATGCAATAAATACTTCAACCAACGTTAGATATTTCGGAAAAATCATAATTATGCATCCTTTTGTTACTTGTGCAATAACTATGAGACTATTGTTAATATTGTAAATAGTATAACACGTATACATTAGTTCATCAACAATTCAAATACTTAAAATCAAAAAAAATTAATAAAAACATAATAATATAGTAAGTAAAAACTGAATAAGACTATATAGCTAAAAGTCTCGCTACTATTAATAAAATTATCTATTTATTTATCTTATATTAAAAATTTATTGATATATTCTCCAACTTTACTAATTTATTTATTGTTTTATTTTGACATCGGTTGAAATTCTATTCATAATTTTCCACGTATGATCAAAAGTTGTTTTTCGTTTTTAGTCGTGGGGTAAATTACAAATAAATCACAAATATGCTATATTTACTTAAAATTATATAATTTATAATTCCTTGACGATTGTATAGCTATAATAATATTCACGTTTACATACCTCGTAACAAACAAAAATATACACCACCTCAGTATCTTCAAAATATAATTTCATTGTTGTTATAATCTATCATCCTTAATTGCATTATAAGAACGGCAAAGTACAAAACATTTTACATAAAAATAAACTTTTGATCCAACCTAAAGATGATAAGTAGAAATGAGAGAACTTACATATCATCTTCTATCTTTATAAGCATGATTTATGCTTAGAAGAGACAGACCAATTGAAATTATATGAGATGCAGTATGTAGTACTTTGTCCATGTATTTATTTCACAAGAGTGAGACATACAAATAAAACAACCATTATCAGTATGTAGTTTTGTTTTATTGAAAAAAGAACATAATTTACATCATTCAATTTATAACTTCTAGATATCTAAAACTGCTAACCTTAAATTTGTAAGGATTATTATTTACTCTTCTTCAAATAATATTAGATGCTTTGCCAACGACATATCCAGGTGAAAATATGTTTCAAGATAATTAAAGGAAGATTGATTCATGAGAACATCCTCATTGAAAAGGAACTGATACATGACATCAACAGGAAAACAAAGGTTGGCAACATAATTATAAAAATGGATATGTCCAAGGCATTTGATAACCTATCCCACTGCTTTATCTTAAGAGTTCTACAATGTTATGGTTTCATCAACAGAGTAATTTCTTTAGTAGATAATATTATCAAGTTTGTTCAAGTTTCAATTCTTATAAATGGTGAATCTATTGGCTTTTTCAAAATGAAAAGATGAATTAGACAAAGGGACCCCCTGCCCCATAGTTTGTTCATTCTTGTCGAGGATGTCTTGTTAAGGGGCTTACACGAACTGTTTATAAAAGAAAAATCTCTTAGATATTCAACTAGAAGTAACTTAATAATTCTTATTCTCTCATTTGCGGATGACCTACTGATATTTTCTAATGGTTTATCATCTTTTTTGGAGCATATTGGTAATTTTCTGCAAATTTATCAAGAAGTCTCAAAACAGTCCCTAAACAAAGAGAAAACCAACATCATTATTGCATCAAACTTGACTCAAGACAGTAAGAACTCTTGAGCTATCCAAACTAGCTTTAATATTAGCAATTTACCAACTATATACCTTGGAGTTACTCTCAGCCCTCACAACAAGGCATCAAACTACTATTCTTTGGTAGAAATTATCAAAGCTAAAATTGAAAGTTGGAATGATATAGCTCTTTCCTTTGAAGTTAGAATTACCTTGATAAATAATGTTTTAATGATCCCTTAGTATTGGCTCCAAAGTTATTGGCTACCAAGTTCTGTCATCACCAACATAGAAAGGCTGCTGAACAAGTTCTTGTGGGGATCATCAAATGAAGCAACTAAAATCTACTGTTCATCTTGGTAAAACATCTGTAAATCATATGAAGAAGGTGGATTAAACATTAGAAGGCTGCAAGATATTCAGAAATCTTTCTCCTGCAAATTATGGATAAATTTCAGAGAAAACAACACATTGTGGGCTAGACTAATTCACAACATTTACTGCAAAGGAAAGCATCCACTGCAAATAAAATACTCAAAAAAGGCTCTTTAACGTGGAAGAGATTGGCTAACATTAAAGAATTTTCAAAAGAGAAAATCAAGTGGAAGTTGGGGGAAGATAAAGTTGCTTTGTTGTTAGACAACTGGTATGGCTTTAACCTTTTAATCAAACTGGATCATAACTCAAATGATAGCTGGTTTAAGGGCATTCAGATTTGTTCCTTCTGGGAAAACAATGGATGGAATGTCAATAAACTGCTAAAATATCTCACAAGCTTCAATATTAATCTAATACTTAAAACTAAAATCATAGAAAATGTTACAAATAAAATTGTTTGGAGCTTATCTAGCAATGGAAACTTTAGTTTAAAAGATACTATGCAGGTCCTTAAACCAGTCATTTTCAGTTCTTTCTTATTTGAAAAACTGTGGAATAACATCACTCCAAGGAAATGCTCTTTCCTTGCTTGGAGACTCTTGAAAAACAATTGCCAATTGATTCCATAATCAAACTAAACACATTCAACCTGCATCCAAATGCCAGTTTTGTTTTAATGAAGAGTCAAAAGATCATTTATATGTTAACTGTAATTTTGCGTGGAGTATATGATTTTACTTTGCAGGGATTCTAAAGGTGGGTGTAAGAAGACACATGACTACGCAAAACTTGCTCAAAACCTGGGCTTGGTCATCTTCAGAAAAAATCCATGTCAAAATAATCTTACCTCCACTAATATGCTGGGCAATTTGGTAGCAACGAAATAAGACAAAAGTCAATAGAGATAAATTTTCTTCAAGGTCTACCATCAACTACATTACAAACATGACTTCTAATCTAGACCACTCCAATGTCCTTCAGAAAAAACACTGGAAATTCAGTGAAAATGAAGCACCAACTCTTGGTTGTGTTAATCATTTCAACACTAAACTGAAAATCACTCACCTTAAATGGACGCCTCGAAGACCAGGAAGATTCAAACTAAATTCAGATGTATCTTGCTTATCATATAGGAAACAAGAGGGGAATAATTATTAGAGATAGCAAAAGAGTTTTAAGCAGTTCCTATGGAAATACCTACAAAAAACGTACTGCTCTAAAAGTTGAAGCAAGGGCAATTCTCGACGCCATTCTTCTATGCAGAATCATCGGTATAAGGGAAGTTGATATTGAATCAGATTGTAGAACTTTCATCTCTTTAATTTCTTCTGAAAAAAACCAAAAATTCTTAGAATCATTAATCGACAGAATCAAATCGATTATCACTGCCAATATGTCTGTCCATTTTATCTTTAGGGAACAGAACCTAGTTGCAGATTGGCTAGCTCGCTGGAACCTAAAGTGTAAAATGAAGATTGAATTTAAGGATTTCAAACCTCTTCCTCATTTAGAAGCAGTTTCGAAACTGGAAATCCTACGAATAAGCTATATTAGATATAGCTAGTGATCAAGTTTACCTCTGTTTTGTAGAACCAGCTAAGTAAATCCAAGAAGAAATGAGCTGAAAGAAAGAATGAAGAACTGAAGAGATGAGAAGATGGAAGGTTGAATGAATTAAGGATGAGATCTCAGGAAGCCTATCGAATTCTGTTTTAAGGAAGAAAACATGGGCAAATTTTGAAAATCGGAGAGGGAAAGGGGAGACATCACATTTTCAGATTCAAATTTCAATTTTAGTCCCTCTATTCTGTAATTATTCAAATTGAGGACTCTAAGTTGTAAAACCTATCGATTTTACCTAATTAATAAAGTTTCCTTTAGATTAAAAAAAACTGAAATATAAAAAAATATAAGTATTAAAACAACAACGCCAGCCTTTATATAAAAGAAAAAGGAACAAATTTGACAAATTAAAATTTCAACCATAACTAATGAATCAATTAAGAAATTCGTCCTTTTTTATTTTTAATTCTTTTAAACTTGTATATATTTTTTTCTTTTGTCTTTTTTATTATATCTAATTGGTTTTAAAATATCACATGTTTATTGTAGTAATTATATGTAAAGTTTTGTTTACTGTAGGTTACCATAAGAAGTTTATAGTTTGAAACTTTGAAAATAAATACTTATCTTTAGGTACATTACCACTAATGAGATTGGAGAATTCTTGGGCTAAAAAATATCCAACGGTGAAAAACGTCATATACAACAGTAATTTTGAAGACTAGTTTTTTTCTCAAATGTATATGCAGCATCTTCACTAACATGGTTCAAGCTCCGACAGTATCCACAAAGAGAAATGTTTTTTTCGGAGATATCTAGCAACCTAAATCATCACCGATGATAATACCGGCTAACAAAATCATCATTGATGGAATACCTTTAGTAAAAGTTATAAGAGTCCATCGTTCAAGCCAAACCATATACAAATCAGACAAACGAGAATATATAAATTTTCCACCACTGATTACCTCTATTGGCTCTCAAACTACTATCTCGGGATCAATCACTCAATTCTCGGCTCTTAGAGCCAAAACCACCTTCAAACAAAACCTAACCCACCAAATAACAATAAATCCCCAATTACGATTACTCACCTCAACAATGCCAACAAAATCTTATATTAAAGTCACCAGAAAATTACTTAAAGATATCACATATTAACGAAAAATGTGACCAAAAATATGTTGAATTTCATGAACATGATAAAATCTTTCTAGAACCCAGTGCAAAACTTACTCTGATAGACAAGTTTTCTAATTAGAGGCCACCCGTGACATATATCCAGGAATTCTTCAAAATATTTGGCTTTATTGGACAATTCAATCTTGCATTATGGGATTCCCGTCGTATAATGATTGTACTGGACCTACAAGCTGATTTAAAGAAGCTCTGGAGATGCAACGTTTGGAAAATTAGACAACTCATCATGCGACTACTCAAATGGAATCCCTATTTCCATCCTAAATAAGAATCCCCGATATCACAAGTTTGGATTTCATTTCCAAACATTTCTGCCTACTTGTGCAATGAGGACAAAATCAGGATCATAGCCAAATATTTTGGTAATCCTTTAGCACTATGGGTACCTTAAAATAACATGGTCATATACAATTATTGTAGGGCCTGTATCAAGCTTGATCTATCTAAGACACTATTGAACAAACTTTAGATTAGATTTGGAAACTCATATGAGTTCTGGTAAGAAGTAACCTATAGAACCAAACCCACGTATTGTTGGGACTGCTACCACATTTGTCATAAGCAACATGACTGTTAGGAAAACTATGCACCTCAACAAATATCAAGTATTAACCAATCAACAACCTCAAATCACCCTTAATGCAAAATAACATGAGTCAACAGCACAATGAAAACCAAAGCTACAACCTATAATAGTCAAAGAGGCAGCCAAAAAAAATATAGACAACACCAACTCAAAAAAAACAATGATAAGCAACAATTGTCAAAATCTATCCTATCAACAAAGTGAACAACTCGATTCATCCAACAACCTTCATAAGACATTACCAACTCCTAAACCACCAATAATCACTAATGATCCAATAGATTTGAGTCAACCCACCATTAACACACAAAAATAATTACATACCTTGAGATATATGAAACCCATTTAATCTCTTCCATATCTAAAACTAAAAACGACTGGTAGTCTTCCCTCTTCACCTATAGCCACAACCCAAGACAGTCTAGAATTCAAGAAGTACCTAAACAATAAAATGAAAAAATCCAAGTCAAAACCACCTAGACACCTAAACACTGTCAAAACCATTAATTCAAATAGACTGTTAAGCCCCATATTGGCTTCTCCAAATGACAATCAAAACTTTATGTTGGAATGTCAGAGTCATAGAAAATAAAGCTACTATGCGCAAACTCAAATACATCATCCGAACAAAAAACATTGAATTCCTTGGAATCCGGGAACCTATGATAGTTGTCACTCACCTATATAAGATTACAAGAATTCTTTGATACTACAAAGGCATCACTAATACCACTATCAAGATTTAGATCTTATGGAATGATGAGTTTGTGATTCAAATTTTAGAAAATTTTGGCTAGACTTTACATGTAAATGTTACCCACACCACCCTAGACATATACTTCCTAGTCTCAATAGTTTATTCAAATTCACCAGGGATCAAAGACTTGATCTATGGAACAACCTTAGAAATATTGTTGTGGACGACTTCAATAACACTATAAGTGACTATAATCTCTTTGGTGTTGGATTCTCTGGAATCAAATTCACTTGAACCAACTACCGTTAATGGAAACGCTTGGATATGGTCCTACATAATAATTTATGGTCAAACTACTTTGATAACACCTTAGTTAAACATTTGGCCAAAACTAGATCTAACCACGGTATTTTTTGTAATATTATTTCATACTACTCAGACAAACCTAAGTCATCAATTAATTTCCTTAATATGTAGATCCTCCACCCATACTGCTTAAGTATGGTAGAGAAAAAGTTGGAATGAAGATATGCCAGGTCTCCCTCTTAAAACGTTTTGACACGAATTAAATAGACTCAAGACTAACCTAAAGACTTGGAACAAAGATACATTTGAAAAAACCTTCAATACAATTTCTCAAACTGAATAAGAAGTTACTTGAAGATAAAATCAAACAGGAAAAATCGTAGGCCATTCACCTCCACCTCTTTGCAAGGAAAGAATATTTATGAGATTAAAAATGCAATGTTAATTGGATAAAAATGGTGACAAAAATTTAGCTGTATTTCATAACTATGTAAAGACTATTTAAGAAAACATAATATCATCAAAATCATATATGGAAATAACTTGATTGAGAACCAACAAGATATAGAAAACTCTACTGTGAATCACTTTAAAGATGTTCTTACTGAGTATCCTATTGAAAAAGATATTATTAACCTTTCTAATACCATCCCCAAGATCATTACAAAATAAAGATAATGAATTCCCTATTGGGCACTCCATTTGATGAAGAAATACATACCTCTATGAAAGTATTGAACCCCTCTAGTGTTTCTAGAGTGGATGGATCGAACACTACATTTTTCCAAGAACGTTGTGTTATAATAGGAAATAATCTATGTGATCCAGTCACAGCTTTCTTCATTGGTGACATTATTCCTCAAGGAGTTTATGCCTCATTCTAAATACAGACTCTCCAAAAACCTGGATTGACTACAAACCCATCATTTTATGTACTGTATTTAATAGGACCTCTCAAGAATCCTAAATGACAGAAACATCCACGACAACATATTACTGACTTAAGAGATTGTGAATGGCCTTAACAGAAAGAATAGAAGGGGTAACCTGATTATCAAAATTGATATGGCAAAAAACATTTGACAAGCTCTCCTTCTCATTCATCCTAAAGATCCCAAATACTTTTGGTTTTTATTAAAGAATCATTAACAGAATAAGGTGTTCAATAATTGCAGTTTAGTTCTCAGTCATGCTCAATGGTGAAATAAAAGGCTATTTAAAATCATATAATGAAGTCAGGCAATGAGACCCGTTATCTCATAGCCTCATTATCCTAACCGGAAAATTTATCGTTATAGGACTTAAAAACCTTATGCAAGACAATAGAGATTTAAAATACAAATCATCCAGTTTAGTTATAGTACCTTATCAAGCCTTCGCAGACGACATCGTCATCTTCTCAAATGCTCCATCCTCAAATATCAACAAAATATACCAAGAAATTTATGGTCATGTAATTAACAAGGATAAGACAATTTTCATTCCTACAAATATAATAACACTAGTAATGATCAACTCCATAAACTCATATCTGATTTCAAGCAATGCTGCTTCCCAATAAAATATCTACGAATTAATATTCATCCTAGCAATAAATCTATATTCTTTGAAGAATTAGTGACTAAAATCAGAATAAAACTAAGGAATGGGACAACAACCTCCTATTCTTTGTAGACAGACTCGCACTCATTCTATATGTCCTCATTTCTATATCATCTTACCATCGCTAAAGTATCATCCTTCTAAAATTTGTTATCAATAAAATATAAATGATACTCAACATATTTCTATATGATTCTAATGAGAAACACAAAGTTATATCTTGGACCAACTGGATATCTATTTGTAAACCTTATGAAGAATGAGGTCTTAATATCAGAAGTCTAGAATACACTCAACAAACTTTAGTCCAATTATATGCATTCTACCTACTGATCTATATATTATCCTATGCAAGTCCAAATTATAGCTAAAAGATCTAAAATATGGAAGAGACTTATAAAGGTGAGAAATATAGCTGAAGATTTCATATATTGGGAACTAGGCAAAGGTGCCATAGAGTTCTGGTCAGATAAATGGTGCAACAACCATCACCTCATCATTCTTAGCACTGAAGAATCATACCCTTGGTATGAACAAAAAAAACTATTGGATATAACGCAATTGGAATACACCCAAGCTCCTCAATGCAATTATGCCATCAGACATAGAAAGAATTAAACTTCTTTTAATTAATGAAACTGAATAAGATACAATTCAATGGACATTATCATACCATGAGGACTACAATACTAAAGCTACATGGGATAAGATCGGAATCAAAGGAACTATATCCATGTTACTCAAGAAAATCTAGAATAACATCACTCTAAAAAAGTGTTCTTTCCTCATTTTCAGACTGATGAACAACTGGATCTCTGTTGATTCATGTTCTCCGACACAGAAATCTGACCCTACCTCAAAATGTCAAAATTGTGAAAACTATGAGTCTATAAATCATTTTTTTTCTTCAATGTAGGTCTTCATGGAAAGTCTGGAAATATTTTTTTCTTTAACTTAAGAATTTCTAGGCATATGATGCTGCATCAAATCATCAGGATTTGGTACCGGTTTTTTTCTAAAGATGTCCACATTCGTACCATTCTCCTTTCTATTATATGTTGGTCCATGTGGTCACATAGAAATTAAGTCAAATACGATCAAAAAAGCTTCACTACATCTACTATCACTCATCAAATCAAAAACACAATCCTAAAGTTTGATGTTCTTAATCTTTAAAAGAGAACACTAGACCAATGATACAAGTTCCGCCCATAAATTAGGTTGCTACAATCACCAAAATCATCCTAGAAAGATTATAGACATCAACTTGAATCCTCATACTACCACAAGGCTTAAGCTGAACATTGATGGATCTTGTTCATTAACTAGAGAAGCAAGTGGAGGTGCTATTATTAAGAACAATAACGAATACATTATTTCAGCTATTAGTAGCTCTATGGTAAACAGACTCCTATCATAGCTGAATTATGTGCCCTACTCGATGATCTTATTCTCTGTTCTAAATTGAAAATCTCTAGTATTTATATAGAGATTGATTGTGGCATACCAATAGCAATGCTACTGAATCATAATATTCCATGGTTTTTATCTAATTCATTAGACTGTTGCAGGAAATTGATAACTTCAAGCATGACAATACCACACAATTACCCGGAGCAAAACTCTCTTGTAGATTGGTTAGCCAGGTGGACTCACAAATACAAATTCAAACAAAACTTAAACGCTAACCAAATTCTTAATCAACTTAGAGTAATTGCCCTCCTGGACAACCTTAAAGTTAGATTAATAAGAGACATATCTTAATGATAACATGATACCAACTCTAAATATCCTTTACTGATATAAACTACAAAAAATATAAAATATATTAATTTTTTTTACTACAGTAACTTGTCCTACAGGTATAAATACCTGACAAAATTATTTTACAACTCAAAATCATTACTCACTCCTCGAAGGATTATAGCAGACACGCTTCACTTAAGTCCTCTTGCACAACACTCAATTAGAGATGAAGTAGAAAAGTAAGGAAATCTCAGTTATATCTGATGTGGATAATTTGTGGTTGGAGGGTATTTTAGGGAGTTCGTGAGTTTAATATTATTTTCTGGTTAGTGAGTAGGGAGATGAAGGAGGTGTAAGCATGTATTTGATGTTTTTGAAAAAGTCCAGCCTATTAAATGAAGTTGGTTGGGGTATTTAAACTGGTTTTGTGACCCATGGGCCTTTCGGGTCGGACTCTGGGTAAGGGTCACTATTTAAAGCTCAAACCTTAAATAATTTTAGCACATAGCTGAGTCATGCATTGACTGGTTTGACTATTCTTGATTTGCGTGGTCTAAGATATACACGAACAACCCCTCCGATTTACAGCAATGTTCTTCCAAAAATATCTGACCTTATCAACATCTGCATTAATCTATTCACATCCTGTCAAAGTCTTAAGATACAAAATCTCAAATTTAAATAAAATTTTACCTTTGATTGATTTACTTAAAAGAGAAATAATAAGTTACACATCTCTCTGTTAATTGACTTGACCAGTCCCAAAAGTAACAAACTGAAATCATTTATAAAATAAAAAAAGATTATCCCACATAGAAATCGCACAAACTTCATGGACTAAAAAACTATAACCTTAAAAGGAGTAGAAAAAATCAAATATAAAACCCAACTATTTTGAAATTTCTTTTGTTTATGTAATATATCAAAAATTAAATCAAAGTCCGATATCTCTTTTACGTTACCAAACTCTAATAATTCAATACAAATAGATTTTGAATTTTAAAATAAAATACTTTACCACTAAATATTATTGTGAACTAATAAGCACACCAAAATTTTAAATATGTATTTACCTTGTTAAATTGAAAATCACCTTAACATATAACGAAGATTGTATAACTCGTGTCTAAAATGGTAGAACGTAACTTTGAACTTCTTACTATTAACATATAAAATGATTAAGATGTCAAGTAAGAACTTACTAAGCTAAACCAAGTAAGAACTTACTAAGCTAAACTGATTGTAAAAATATTCCGAATAAATTATGGTCTCTAAACTGAAGCTTAAATATGAATATAGTCTTTTGATTATCGTATTTTTTTTAATTTAGTCTTTCGACTAAAAAATCGTCGGTTATGGTCTTTGGACTATTTAAAATCTATAAACTTAATCACCGTGTGTGGGCACTTCTCTGGTTCAGCCACGTGTTCCCATAATTAAATGGTACGAATCTCACAAATAGTCCATCTGACTTTTAATTTCATTTTTACACCTTAAATTTGATAGTATTTTCAATATTTTTTGTTTTTTTTTTGTTTTTTATATTTTATTATTATTTAGAAAACATAGTATGGCTTGTATTAGCATATATCTGACACGTAACATAATTTTTACTAAATTCATGGCAAATATCAATTAAATTGGACTAAAATAAGTCTCACAACAAAAATCTTCTTATTAGCCATTTGTACCTATAGTGCGCCCCAACTACATAATCATGCAAATCCTTCAAAATTAACAAAGTTTCATTTTTAGTCAAATATCTCATAAGTGGTCATATCACACTATATATATACAATATTCTTTCAAGTAAAACATATTTTGTTGTTTTCCTTTAAAGTTTGTGCCTTAGCTTTTCTTAAGGCAATATTTGATAATTAAGAAACAAAATATATTCTTGAAGGCAATCAGTAAAAGGACAAACAAAAATTACTTTCAATCCATCCTTTTGACCTTAAATTGATGAAATTTCTTGAAGTATTACCATGGGATTTCTTTCCAAACAACAAAATTTTACAAGAGAATATACATTAGCATTTTCTAATTGAGGTACTTATTGAGAAGTTACTTTTTCAAAACATTCCTCTAATTGCTTAATCAATTTCAAGTACTCTTTTATATTATCTTGCTTTGATTCAAACATTCCTTAAACTCAGCTTATCACCATTTATGAATCAGATACTATACAAACTATTTTTTCCTTACAAATACGAGCGAATTTTATTCTAGCTAAAATTGTTTCGTATTATGTTTCATTGTTGGTGGTTTCAAAAACCAACTTGATTATTTCCATTATTTCCTCCCAAACGGACTAATGAGCATGATTTATACTGCTAGACTGAGAGCCATTTTTCTAAGTCTAAATATCTTGTTTCAACATCCACCAAACTTTTACTTACATAATAGATGGGCTTTTAAATTCCAGTATCCTCTCTAACCAAAATCGAACTCACTACTAAAATTGACGATGCATATATACAACAAACTTTCTCCATAAACAGTCGTTGATGGACTCTCACTAGACGTCAAATACTTCTTAAGGTTGTCAAAATATTATTCACGCTCATCATTGAATTCAAATCGATTTGCTCATCATAATAATTCAAAAATGTTTGCTTTTATTTGATGCTTTGACTATGAATTGAGACAAAGAAACAATATGACATGTTAACTTTTGAACTCTTTTTTACTTTAGTGGGGTCATAGTCAAAACTACTTCTAATCGTGTTGGGTCGTCTTAGACACACCTATTATTAATGACATAACCAATAACCTTTTCGGTTCGTACACCAAAAGAACATTTTAATGGATTTAACGTCAAACTGAATTTTCTTGAATGTTTCAGCTATTACTAACGTATTCCTCACGGGAAGAACACTCTTCCAAGATCACAACGGGACAGTAGACGTGGAATATGAACAGGATGGTCAGACGAATGATCGGACACGAATGAAATGATTGAACACGGATAGTGAGAAGTGAGGTGGTGGTTGATGGATTGGCTATATCACCAAGGAAATGGATTGCCTTGGAAAAACCACCTGAAACCAAACGGATATGACGCACCGCTTGATCCAGGAATTTCGTAAATAGGATGTTGGATACGACACACCAAGAGAATTCACGAGAGAAATGATCGAAAAATTGGGAGAAAACTCAAGAGAAATTTTATCAGAAATTCGATGACTAAAACATAAAGACATAAGGAGTTTAAATAGACAAGCACACGAGCCAGCCCAAGAGTCACGCTCATTGTATGAACGACACAAACCACCATTCATGAATAAAAACTAAAAATTAACTAAGACTTAATACAGAAATTAAAACAACTCTGGACCATAAATTTGAAATGACAAGGATGAAAATGGGACAGCCCAAATGCACAAGAATTCGTCCAGAAACTCCAATGGATCGGTCCAAGAAATGCCAAATAAATTCAAGTCCATGGGCCTTAACAATTCAATCCTTTAAGAGTCTATCCAAACCTAAAAGACTTAGCCAAAAATGAGTTAACTTGTTCTTGGATGGCTTTAGACTTTGATCGAGTCATAGGCCCACTTGGAATGGTCCAAGAGCCCTGGTCCAAGGTGCGGGCCTTCGAGTGCATTATCGGGTCAGTAACCAGGCCAGAAGGGTCGTCCGGAGCGTTCGGCAATTCGTCCCGGACGTTCGGCTGGTCGAGGGCCCGACTTGGCACGTCCGATGAGTAGTTGAATGGCACGGCCGAAACCTCAGATTCTGGTTCTTTGGTCCTCGGGAACAAGTGGTCAGTCGTGGTTTCTTCATGGTCGTCCGGTTCAAGCTGGATCACATCATCCCCTCCCACTTGAAGAGGATTTGTCTTCAAATCTTGATTATCTGCACAAAAGGGAATTAAGTCAGTGACATTAAAGCTTAAACTTACAGAATACTTACCTTGCAAATCCAGTTGATACGCATTTTCGTTAATGTGCTTAACGATCGTGAAAGGTCCATCGACCCGGGGCATGAGTTTAGATTGATGCTTTTCTGGAAATCGATCCTTGCGCAAATGGATCCAAACTTGATCTCCCGGTTGAAAGATAATTTCTTTCCGATGCTTATTAGAGGCCTTAGAGTATTGCTTTGTTTTTGCTTCAATGTTGGCACGGGCCTTATCATGGATCTTCTTAACTAGTTGGGCTTTCTGTTCCCCATCAAGACTAGCATGCTCATTCAATGGTAAAGTAACAAATCCATAGGTGAAATCGGGTTAAAACCATAAACAACTTTGAATGGTGAATGCTTGGATGCAGAATGGACTGAATGATTGTAAGAAAATTCTACATGCGGCAAGTGTTCCTCCCAAGTCATCAGGTTCTTTCCCACAAATGCATGCAATAATGACCCTAAAGTCCTATTTACTACCTCGGTCTATCCATCACTTTCTGGATGACAAGTTGTGGAAAAACACAACTTGGTTCCCAACTTAGACCATAAGGTCCTCCAAAAGTGACTTAACAACTTGGTATCCCTATCAGAAACGATCATCTTAGGCATGCCATGTACTCTAACTATTTCCTTGAAAAACAAACTAGCTAGATGAGACGCATCATCGGTTTTACTACATGTAATAAAATGTGACATTTTTGAAAAGCGATAAATAACAACAAAAATGTTGTCCTTTCCATGACGAGTTCTAGGAAAACCTAATATGAATTCCATGGACAAGTCAATCCAAGGATGAATAGGAATAGGCAAATGATGATACAAATCGTGAGGCCGAGTCGTAGACTTAGCCATCTTACACTTAGCACAACGGCTGCAGATGCGTTCCACGTCCTTCTTTATATGAGGCCAGTAGAAATTTTCTCTTATGATGGCCATTGTCTTGGACATGTCAAAATGTCCCATAAGACCACCAGCGTGAGCCTCCCAGACAAATAATTCTCTTAAGGAACAAGATGGAACACAAAGCCGATTCTTATAAAACAAGAATCCATCTTGAAGGAAGTATCGACCTACAGGATTTCTCAAACACGACTTATAGATTTCTCCATAGTCTTGGCCAGTTTCATACAATTCCTTAATGTGTTCAAATCTTATAATTTTAACTTCTAGAGTAGAAAGAAGAGTGTAGCTCCGAGAAAGAGCGTCTGCCACAATGTTCTCTTTACCGTGCTTGTACTTAATCACGTACATAAAGGTTTCTATGAACTTCGTCCACTTAGCGTGGCGTTTGTTCAGCTTGTGTTGGCTCTTGAGGTGCTTCAAGGATACGTGGTCAGTATGAATGACAAATTTCTTTGGCCATAAGTAATGTTACCACGTTTGGAGAGAATGGACAAGGGCGTATAGTTCTTTGTCATATGTTAGGTAGTTCAATGTTGCTCCTCCAAGTTTTTCACTGAAGAAGGCAATGTAATTTTTATCCTGCATAAGAACAGCTCAAATCTGTATTCCTGAGGCGTCACACTCGATTTTAAAGGTATTAGTGAAATTAGGTAACATAAGCAAAAGCGCATTAGTGAGTCTATCCTTAAGCGTTTGGAACACTTGTTCTTGTGCAATCCTCCATTTGAAACCACCATTTTTCTTGATGACTTCGGTTAAGGGCGTGGCTAAGGTGCTAAAATCCTTGACGAACCGTCAATAAAACCCGGAAAGACCATGGAAGCTCCGGACTTCACTCACGGTCTTAGGTGCTGGCCAATCGCATATTGCCTTCACCTTCTCCTCATCTACACGGAATCCATCTGCACCAACCACAAAACCTAAAAAGACCACATGATCGGTACAAAAGCAACATTTCTCCAAATTAGCAAATAGACTCTCACGCCTAAGGAAATCTAGGACAGCCTGAACATGTTTAACATGATATTTTTTAATCCGCCTATAGATTAAAATGTCATCAAAATATACCACAACAAAATGTCCAATAAACTCCCTAAGTATATGGTCCATTAACCTCATGAAAGTACTAGGTGCGTTTGTAAGACCAAATGGCATAACGAGCTACTCATAAAAACCATGCTTAGTTTTAAAAGCGGTTTTCCACTCATCATCTTCCTTCATCCGGATTTGGTGATAAACACTTCTTAAATCAATTTTAGAAAATATGCATGCACCATACGATTTATCCAGCATGTCATCTAGTCTAGGAATGGGATGTCTATATTTTACCATAATGTTGTTGATTGCACGGTAATCAATACACATTCTTCATTTACTGTCTTTTTGGGAACAAGGAGGACTGGCACGGCACAAGGGCTTAGGCTTTCGCGGATATGGACCTTGCGTAAGAGTTCCCCCACTTGCCTTTAAAGCTCCTTGGTCACCACAAGATTGGTCCGGTACGCGGGAAGGTTTGGCAAAGCGAATCCGAGAACAAAGTCAATCTGATGCTCTATCCCGCGGACTGGTGGAAAACCATCCGGACACTCTTCAGAAAACACATCCTGATACTCCTGCAAAACATGACTCAGAATGCTCGGAGTCTCCGGCTTAGGATTAGATGAAGCAAGAAAATATTCCTTAAAAACGAGCATAAGTATTAGTTGCTTACATGCTAAACTCTTAGTGATGTCATTACCTTTGAGAAAGAAATTGGACTTACCCTTTGGAATGTTGACCTTACCGTTTGCAGCCTTCTGTTGCCGAAGGTAGAGCTGGTCCAAATAGACCTCATGAGGGGTCATAGGAACCAGAGTAGTCTTTTTCCGTTGAAGAAGAAAGAATATAGGTTTGTAAATCTATCATGGATGACCCGGCGGTCAGATTTCCAGGGACGTCCGAGGAGTACATGTCCAACGTCCATTGGCAAAACGTCGCATAGGACCTCGTCCTTGTACTGACCTATCTCCAAAGGATCCCTCACTTGATGCATGACATGCAAATCACCTGAATCATTTACCCACTGAAGAAGATATAGTTTTGGATGATTTAATTCCTTTAAAACAAGTTTCCTGACCATAGAATCGCTAGCTACGTTAGTGCAACTACCTCCATCAACAATCAAGCTACAAACCTTGCCCTGAATTATGAAAGAGATTCTCCCTTTGTTCAGTGTTGTCAGTTTTGAATTGGACGGTCAAGGTTTGCATGGACACTAAGAGTTGTCCGGAAACTGGCGTTTCAAGCCTTTTTTGGACTTCCGGTTCTGAACCCGATTCCTCTTCACGTTTGTCCTCGGATTGGACATCATCATTCTCCATCACAATCATGTATCTTTTATTAGAGCACTCGTTGGTGTAGTTTCCAAGCCCTTGACACTTAAAACATTTGATGTCCCGAGTGCGGTTGGGACGTTCCACAGCTTTCCCTTTGTCAAAGCAGGGTGCAACCGGTTCGGCTCTGGACGTGGAAGGTTTGAAATCAAACGGTTTGAACGGTCTGGAATCCTTTTGAAAAGGTGACTTGTGAGGCACGTTTCCTACACCAAATGAAGATCGCACATTAGTTTTTATTTTTAGTTGATTCTCAATAAGTAATATCTTATGAAGCATCTCATCAAGATCGACATAGTGCTACAGCTCCAAGTGGTCTTGTATGTCCCGGTTGAGACCATACAAGAAGCACAACATGGTAGCCTCACGGTCTTCAGTCACACTCGCCCGGATCAGAAGCATCTCCATCTTTTTGAAGTATTCATCAACACTCAAGTTTCCTTGTTGAAGATGTCTAAGCCTCTGGTGCAAGTCACGATGAAAGGGTTCAAAGCGCCTCCTCACCGTCATCTTCATTTCGTTCCAAGTTTCAATCGGCCTTTCTCTATTGCGCCTTTTAGAAGTAACCTGCTGATCCCATCAATTGAGAGCATAGTCATAAAACTTTGTTACAGCCACATTAACTTTGTTAATCTCATAGTAATATTGACAATTAAACATTAATTCAATCTTTTGCTCCCAATCTAGATAGGCAGTCGGATCATTTTTGCCATAAAAGGGTGGGATCTTCAGCCGTAGGTTTCGTATGTTGTCCGCCTGATGAGGTGGTGGTCTTGGCTCACGGTAGCGTCTTTGCCGATCCTGGATGCTTCGGTCCGATCCACCGGTTTGGTAAAATTGGGTTGCGGCTTCATCTTCTATGAAAGATCTTCGGCCAAGACATCCTCTAGATGAGGCATCATCACGCAGTGGAGGCAGTTGTTCTCCGGTGCGCTTTGGTTTCTCAGGAAAGAGAACACGATGGTGCAGGTTCCTTCCTTCAGGTAAGTATTGATGGATCTCCTTACGAATACCATCTTTTAGTCTGATCTGAATGGTTTGGAATTGTTCCTCCATGGTTTGGTTGAGGCGTGTGGTGAGAGCATCTAACATGCGTGTATATCGCGTCTCCTCGGAGTCATCCTCGGTACCTGCCATAGGAAGAGACTAAAAGGCCAGTCAAAAGTCCAAAGAAGTCAAATGGTTACAAAGAAAACTATGAGAAATGGAAAAGACACAAAGGAACCGTTTTGCAAACAAGGACTTCAAACGACGCAAACAATTTTTCAGATCAAACAAGATATTTAGAACGAGAGATAAATAGACAAAAATCGCCAAGAATAATCCTACCCAGGTCAAATAAATGAAAAAAATAAAACAAAGACAAGGGAAGAGAAATCGGCATGTTTGAGCTCTGATACCACTTGACGTGTTCCTCACGGGAAGAACACTCTTCCAAGATCACAACGGGCCAGTAGACGCGAAATATGAACGGGGTGGTCGGACGAATGATCGGACACGAATGAAATTATTCAACGCGGATAGTGAGAAGTGAGGTGGTGGTTGATGGATTGGCTATATCACCAAGGAAATGGATCGCCTTGGCAAAACCACCTGAAACCAAACGGATATGATGCATCGGTTGATCCAGGGATTTCGTAAATAGGAAATTGGATACAACACACCCAGAGAATTCACAAGAGAAATTATCAAAAAATTGGGAGAAAACTCAAGAGAAATTTTATCAAAGATTCGATGATTAAAACATACGGACGTAAGGAGTTTAAATAGGCAAGCACACAAGCCAACCCAAGAGTCATGCCCATTGCATGAATGGCACAAACCACCATTCATGAATGAAGACTAAAAATTAACTAAGACTTAATACAGAAATTAAAACAACTCTGGACCATAAATTTGAAATGACAAGGATGAAAATGGGACAGCCCAAATGCATAAGAATTCGTCCAGAAACTCCAATGGATCGGGTCAAGAAATACAAAAGAAATTCAAGTCTATGGGCCTTAACAATTCGATCCTTTAAGAGTCCATCCAAGCCCACTTGGAATGGTCCAAGATCCCTGGTTCAAGACGTGGGCCTTCGAGCGCGTTGTCGGGTCGAGTTCAGTAACAGGGCCATAAGGGTCGTCTCGGACGTTCGGCAATTCGTCCTGAACTTTCGGTTGCATTACCTGGACGTTCGGCTGGTCGAGGGCCCGACTTGGCACGTCCGACGAGTAGTTGAATGGCACGGCCAAAACCTCAGATTCTGGTTCTTTGGTCCTCGGGAACAAGCGGTTAGTCTCGGTTTCTTCATGGTCGTCCGGTTCAAGCTGGATCACATCAATTACCATCAAATGTTCTTATACAATATTACTTTTTATGATCACGTGCTCGATATAACTTTTAAGTTCTTCCCAATTAATGAGCAAAAATATGATTGACGAGCCTTTAATAGGTTAATCCCAAAAAAAATCAACCAAACGCCATTACATTATCACACTATAATCTTCGTTCTGTCATGAAAGTCATACTTTCTTCATCATCGGGATACATCTTAATTTAGTTATAACCTGGATATGGATCCTTGAAATATAATGTATAATGCCATACCATTGAATCTACCAATTGGTCAATACGAGAAGGAATTTTTAAAAATGTTTGGTTTAAATAAGTGTAATCAATGTAAACTATACAATATCATGCTTTTTCTTAACAAAACTGTATTCGCTATCCAATTTGGGTATTTTGATTCCATTATCTGACCAACCTTCAATAGTATCTCCGCATCTTTTACTAGTGCCTCCAATTTTTCCTTAGATAAATATTTCCTTTTTGCCAAATCAGTCTTACGCCGTTATCCATAACTTATGATAAATTAGCAAATTTCTTATTAATATTACATCGTATATGCTCCACGTAAAAACCTCGTCATTTGATTTTAGACACTCAACCAATTCATCTTTGATTTTTTTTTTCACTCAAATAATCTCCAAGCAAAAATAATTTCTCAATACCAATATCCTCATATATTGTTCCATCAAACGATTCAGTTATACAAACTGCTTCTTTATGGTTGTCAATATCATCTTCATTAATTTCATCAAAGTTTTATCAGAGTCTGATAGTTCATCATTATTTGATTAGGTATGTTATTGTTACAAGATAATATTGTTTGGGGATAAAGAAAGAGAATAACACTTCATTGATACTCGTTGGCTTATTCTGAATATCTGAATTTTCCTTCCCACAAAGTATTTCAAGCACTGATGATAAGATGAAGTTACTGATTTTATTTTATGAATCGGAAATAACCTATAATGGAATTGTATGATCCATATATAAAAACCGCCATAACCAAAGTGTTCATTGTTTTATTTGTATTATCAAGTCCCATAACAATTGGAAGCTCCACTTTTTCTACGCAATTAGGTTAATGCCTAACAAAACTAATCAAATTCTTTTATAAATTTTTATATGGTGTCACTCCAATAATATATCATATCCATTTTGAAATAAAACATTAGTAAAACTATAAATATTAACCATTACCATTCTCATGAGTACAACCATAATTTCAACTTTATTAACAAATCATCTTCATACGGGATAACCGATCATCTAAGGTCGTCATCAATAAAATTAAAAAAAATGGATATCTATTAAAATGCATAATAAATTCATCAACAAGATAAATTTCAAAATCTTTCCAGTAAATTTTCCTTGAATTATTATACGTTCTTACTAAAAGACCCCTCCAAAAATAGTACATATCACTTGTTTTCTTGCCATATGGGTTTTCAGACTACAAATATTTTGAACTTCCTTCATATTCTCTCGTTCCAACTTCCTAATAAACTCAACCACCTCATCATTATTCAGTAACCTTTGAATTTCATCCTTCAAGTCGAAACAATCTGTTGTAGCATGCCCATAGTCATGTTGGTAAGCATAGTAAAAGCTTTGAGATCTTTCATTTTTGTAGAGTTAATAGAGATTGTGGAGGTCGATAATTAACTTTATCTCAAGTTTTTTCAAATATAATTTTAATTGATGTGTTCAAAGGAATAAACTTTATATTCTGATTTTCTTAATACGAATACCTAGCTATATTTTTAATTTTGACGGACTACCACGGTTATTGAACATCAATGTTTTTTCTATCAGACAAACTGATTCTTTGTTCTGGAGATTTCATTGACATGACCTCATTTTCGCTATTTTATTCTACTTTTATGAACATCTTAGATCTTCTCAACAAATTTCTCATGTTATCAACTAGATAATTAATCAAATTTGCAAGCAATTTAATGTTTGTTGGTATATATCTTTTATAGGTTGTTAAAGTCACTCATTCAACATATATATCTAAAATATTCATCTTTTGGATATATTGTTGCATATAGTTCCTCAATGATTCACCTTTCTTCTGATGCAAAATCATAATATAATCTTTGTGCTTCTTGATAAATTTATTTACAATGAATTGACTTCTAAAACAAGTCCATAATTCCTCAAAACTTTTGATATATTTATAAGACATATTATTAACCATGCCAAATGTTTTCCTTACGAGTCATAGAAAACATTCTAACACATGAGACTATAATTAGGACTAGAACCAAGCATAACATTTATAAATTATTCTAGTTGATGATTTGGATCTTCAGTTTCATCATACTTATCCATCCTATAAGGATCAAAATCCATTGGCAGATCACCTTTAAGAATTATATGGGACATGTGAGAGAATGTGCAAGAGTGTATGCAACTAGTTTTGGTCTTTCAAAAGTTTCATTAAACCCATCTGTTATTTTTACTTTTCTTATAGAATTTACTTTATTGCTACAGAGTTCGTCATCTTCCTTGTCCTTCAATTTTTTCTTTGTTTAAAGTTTCTTGAACAACTACCTTATTTTGATTTTTGTTTTCTCTTTTGGTTATTTTTTCAGTTAGTAATTGCAAAGCTTTGGACAAATGATCAGAAATTTCTTCTTTATTCACTTTTTAAGTTTTATAACATGTTGAATAAAAAAATGCTCCTATTTCAAATCGTTCATTTATAGTTATAAAACATTAATAACGAATAAATTCTCACTTTCACAAGTAGTATATTGTTATCTTGATGACCCTAATCCAAACACAACTTGTTGGATTTTAGAATTATTCACTACATCGACATGTGTGATTTTTAGCTTCTCAGTTCTAAGATTGACCATAAAAATATTGGATATACCAGATTCATTAATCATAACTTCATTCATAAAAACAATAGAAACCACTACTGAAATAGTTTGAGTTTTTTCATTCTTATGCATCGGTAAAATAATACTTGTTCTCTCATGAACCAATTCACATCAGCCACAAAGAGATACAATATTAGAGATTATTGGACGATTGTTGGGTACATCTGAACCGAGAAATTCCAAGATGAAATCCTTCTAATTCCCGAGCGAGTCAAAAATATTAGTTAAACAATTCTTTTCGAAGAGATTTCACATAAATGGTTTCGAAAATGATAAAGAAAAATCCTTAACAAACAGTTCTAATCGTAAAAGGACTGATATTATAGTCTTACTCTCAATTCATTGGATGAATGACACAATAATCTTTATGTAAATGTGGCATTCATCTAAAAAAGAGTTAGTTACAAACATTACAAGTATACCCTCTAACTCTCATATGGTATGTCAGTAATACTAAATAGTATCTTTAAGGTCTTAGAAGTTTCTTGAGTATTCTTTCAACATATTACTTTTTATATTCTCTTCGATTTCTTGTCTTAACTCTGCTCACCTGATCATGGTATTCAGGTCGTATACACCTTGTTGAATGCCATTCTATCTTAATTCAAGCTCATATATAGGTCATCCAATAAAGCTTCATTCTTAAGTCTTCATATCATCTACTTGTTATAATCATCTTATAAAGTATATCAAAATCGTCATAATACCTAGCAGATTTCTTGCTCTTGAGTCTTCATATCACTTACTTGCTCTGATCAGTTTATTCTTTATATTGGTATCATCATAATCCTTGAAAGGCTTCATTATAAATCATTTTTCAATCATGCTCAATGTGTCTTTTATAATACATAAACTTAAGTTCATATCTTTGGGTCATCATATTAGTAACTTTCTCTTTAGGTACCTTTCTGCTTAGTTTAAAGTTGTCTCGATGAAAGACTTTTAATTATTGAATAAAAACATAAAACCCTTAGAAGAAGAGATATTATTAATAACATACTCCTTTGTTGTATTTTAATATTTTAAATATTATTACACAGCTATTAATAAATGTATTGACATCTTTTTACTATAAAAACGTGATTGGAAAAACATCGCAAATAAAATATTTATTTTATAAAATATCATGTAATATTATATTAGTTAGTATAAAAGAACATTTAACATAGAATATAGGCTTTGCTTTAAACATCAATTAAAATATTAGATATTCAATAAAAAATAATTAATTAAAATGTGCCATGTTTGGAACATGAATCCAGTTTTTGAGAAAAAAAAAGGAAAATTGATGATGTGGGTGGACTTCATCGACCTTAACCGAGCATGCTCAAAATATTTATTCACAGTTTTGATAATTTACCGACTCATGGATGCCATTTTGGGCCACAAGATGTTATCTTTTGTAGATTTATACTCATGCTGTAATGAAATCTTCATACATCTTGATGATGAAGATCATACACCTTTCATGACCAAGTGTGACCACCTTGTACTAGCTAATGATGGAAAAACAGTCATATAGTATGTCTTTTATGTATTTTGTGTTCTAATGGCTAGAAATTTTCAATGAGATAAGGTAACTTGGCATAGTTTATGGGCATAATCAAGGCTATCATTATACTTTATCCATTCTACATCAACTGGATATGACACATTCCATAAAGAATAATTAAGTAATATTATGTGAAAATGAAGGATTATCTCCCGTCGAGCACACAAGTGAAAAACATTGTTTCATCACAGAAACAGACCGCTAGCCTTTGCCCATAAATGTGAAATTTAATATCGATCGATGTTGGGATTGTATATTAAGATTCAAGTGATTAGCTTTATCTAATGTCAGATGGCTCGTAAATGACTTTCATCGGTAGAAATATTTATCTTCACTGGTGTTGAGTCTCTACGACATTAGTCGTTGGCACCTCCAAAAGCCTCAGTTATATGTCGTGCAGTACCATCCCCTCCATCAAAAACATTATTTTATCACACTCCATTAGGGATGTATTTATGACTTTATCATTCATTGTTATGTACAAGACTATTTAGTTCATCAATGGAAAATATATTTCAAGATTTTATTAAATACATAATTTGGTAGCATATGACAATTTAATGGGGAGATTTTTGAAAATTTATGGTAGGTTCATGCTTAATGATGTATTTGGATAATGTTGATAAATGGTCTAATTAATAAGTAATCAAATAAATTAAATAATTAGCAATTAAACCAATAAATAAAAAATTATTGTTGACGTAATTATGTAGATTCCATATCAAATTTGGGATTTGTGAATGATTAAGTCCAAATGTTGACAATTAAGACTAAACATAAAGTTTAGGAATTAATGTAAGAGAAAAATGTTAATCAGATAATGGTCCATCACTATAGAAAAAAATATAAGTGTATGAGTGCAATTGAGCTTAATTCCAAATCTTTAATTTCCTTTCATAATAAGTTCGACATACAAGGTATATTTCATTAGATTACTTGATCTAAACTAAATCTTGCACTCCACTAGCTTGAAATCTACACCAAGATCTTTTCCTATTTTCTTCAAAATCCAAGACATAGATCATATTTGAAGATTCAAGATAGGGTGATCGGAAGTTTTAGTAATTAATTACACAACAAAAAAAATTACAATATTGCGGGAAACGCTCACTAAAATGTCTACATTATCATGTAAGTGTGTATTTTACATTCCTAGAGATTTCTCTTTCTAAATAAGATTCATAATACAATTTTAATAGTTTGAGTGATTCAACTTTTATCACGACGATATCAATTAAGTTTAGCTTTGGAAGACTTGTCATGATCATAGGAAGAAAACCAAAAAAATAATGACATTTTTATTCTACCTTAAAGTAGGTATCGACTATAATTGATGCCAGAGGTGTCATTTTACATTGTTAAACAAAATAATAATATAATTCAAATGATTAAATAATAATAATTACAAGGTGAAGTGTGTTTCCATCTATCTCAGAGTTAAAAAAATATGTTGGAATTTATTTAAACACATTAATTTAACAGTATGCGACTTGTACGATATATTTTATTAATATATTTTTATATTAGTTTTTAATTAGTATTATATATAAGCTTGTTTGTTAGATAAAAAATATAATATAATCGTGTATTTATTTGAAAGTGTGTATAATTAAAATTAAACTTATAGTTTAGATTCACTTTGGTTTTGGTTTTATATTTATATCTAACTAATGAAATATGAGAGTCGTATATGAAACATTTTAAGGACGTATTATAGAACTAAACACATCTCTTTTTGTAGTGGTAAAATAATATATTTGTATTATGCTGAAAATTACCGACAATAATATTTATATATTGTTATTTTGGTTTGATTTGTTATGAAGCATAGTTTAATATACTAACAAAGTTTTTTACCAAGGTGAATATATATTTATATATCATCAATTACCATTACAATAGGAAATTGGTTAGAAAAAAAATGCTAACATACAAAGAAGGTAGATTCACGGTAATCAATTTTAGATTGATGGTAATCAATAATATTTATCTAGATTAATTTTGTATTTTAGAACTATATGAGATTTTGTGATCTTACGTGTCCAGTAAGAAAGGAGGACATATGGGACAATTTTTAATCTTACGTATGCAATAAGAAAGGAGGACATGATAATGCTTTAGGGTTAGATGACATTATTAGAATGACAGAATATGACAATTATTTTTATGATCTCACTAAATAAAGTAGTGATGATGGAATAATTAATTTTTACTCTAATTGAACCCCCTCACCTCTTGAAATCATCTCACCAACAAAGCTATAAAGTCAAGAACTTCTCAAAGAATACTAGTTGTTGATGTTAACAGATGCAAAAATATCGATGTTAATAATGTTATAGGTGATGATGTAGATGTTGTTGCATGTAATATTGTAATGGATACTTGAGTGAATATTTTAGTGAATATAGATATTTGGAAATTTAGAAAATTAAATCCTATGTTGTGACTCGAACTGAGACGTTTTAGCCAAATTCATTATTTACGTTGACCATAACACTCATTTATGTTGCTTGTTTCTGTGACATTTTCAATCAAACGTATGGAAGATAAACAAAAATTTCACTAATGCATATAAATATATTTCATCATATATGTGCAGTTTTATTAAATCAATGGCTGGGAAAATCTACCTACCAGTATTTGTTAAGAAATCTAAAGTTTGTGATTGAACGAACATCGCCTCTCAAACATCCAATGGATAGTCGTCAATCGCTCGATCAATATTTGTACACGCAAGCATTTTGTGACTCTTTAACAAATCCGAAAATGATGTCTTTCATAATTTACTTTCAAGTGTTTGGACAAATCTGAATATGATGGTTTGACCACCTTATTTTTTCAATTTTTTTTTCTAATTGTACTCATGTTATTGTAACTTTGAAATACTAAAAGGGGCTAGCGATTTAAGTTAAACTAGAAAGAATGTTTTTCTTTTCGGAAAATTGGGCCCGAAAGAGGGCGAGATTAGCACGATGTAAACATCCTCTTGATTGAAGCTCTCCAGACTGATCATGCAGTTTAAAAAAATATAAAACTCAATGAATATTGACTTTCCATCCAAACCAAGACATTAGACTCAATCCTACGTTTTCTTCAAACTCAAGTTTAGAGACCGTCGTAGAGGAAGAAAAAATATAAAAATTTAGCTGCAATCTTGCAAGCATACACAGAACATGACATCTATCCTAACAACAGAGCACTGAGTCAAACCACCCAGCTCCAACCGAAAGAGACCAATGCTCCAACAGAACCGACACCAACTACCGGAAAGTGAAAGTAAGAGGTCAAAAGTTTGGTCGTACAAACCAATTATGACCAAAATCATTGTCCCTAACTCCAAATCTATGAATCTAGCTCCAATCTCTTGCAACGTGCTTTGTCATTATATACGATGACTCATTCGTATTAAAAAAGTAAACACCAAGATACCTTTTATACGAGTCGATACCATATACGGTATAAACCATTCCAAAATTTGGTGTCGAACAAAAAACTGCACTAACCTCTAAAAATAGTGAAAAATACGTAAACTTTGTTTTAAAAAAATTGTTGGCTTAAGCCGATTTTTTTACAAAAACAAAAACAATTTAATAAAAATAAGAAAAATAAGTAACCTAAATTATGAATCTACTATACTACAAATTTTTAACGGATGTGTTAGTGGCTGTTATATAATTTTCTTGGTAGATATCTAGAATTTAAGTGTTTAAATACTATATGTATACATGTTTTTTATTATTCGAACTATAAAACAAAATATTTTTATAAAATGATGGTTGTGAAAAAATATTTTATTATTATGAAGTGTTATTAAGTCCAAACACAAGAAGTCTTAAAGACAAGGACTTAAAACTTAACACAATTTAGAAGCTCCAAAAATTAAATTCGCGGTAAAAATTCAGCTTTAAGTTGAAGGAGAGAGTTCAGCAGTACTTGGTTTCTCGAGCAACGACTTCCATCAACGATATAGAGACATGTTTCAGAATTTGAATCTTCTTCATCTACCAGGATTGACAGAGTATCTTGATTATGCAGAAAACACTAGGTAATTGGGAACGACTAATGGAATGCCAATTGTTCGATAAATTTCCTCAACAAGATGAATTTTGTAATAGAGAGCCACGATTGAGACAGAGAGAGCAGATGATCTTCAAGGCTCAAATTAAAATGGAAGCTTCAATATATCCATGAAGTACCCTCACAATACAGAGAGAACCGCTATGGAAGCACCTTTAAACTATTTAACATTTCAAGAAATCGATTGATTTAAGTGGTGATTTGGCATACTGTATATTCTTCTTTGAACATGTCTCGAATTCAACAAATGATTTGGCCAACAGCTTCTTATCATTGTTGCTGATTATTTTGAATAAGTGGTTGATACTTGAATTGGACAACTGGTGACTGATTCAACTGGTGATTCGGCCGACGATATTTTGGTGTTTCGGCTTGAATATCATCGTTGAATAGGTGGTGATTTGGTCAAATGAATTTCGGAAGTTAACACTCAAATTAAACAAGTGGTAATTCAGTTTCTTAACACCGGAAACTCTTTTTAACACTTGAATCGAAAGATATGCAACCAAGATTTTTGACGGACTTCTTCTTATGCAGTAAATCGTTAGTGAAGTTAGCAGTGTTACTGTTTTACCTGATGGTATTTTGACAATTATCGTTGTAAATCGCAAAGAGATTTGATGCATGTGAAATCGGATATATTCTTCGGCAGTGATTCGTGGTAATGAAATCCTCTATATACCTTGCTACTTCAATCATTACTCTAAAAAGTGCTTATAATTAATATTAACTTCTATTTCTCGTATTTTATGTACATATTTAAATAACTGAGTTTAACAATATATTTAAGGATAAATCTATTTCCACCATGCAAATTATTATTTCCTCCATAATTTGAAAAAACCTCCGTGTTGTTATTTCCTCCGTAAAGAAAGTTACACATTTTCTCTTTCACCTATTTTTTCTTCACAAAACCATACCCTAACATACCATTACCCATTCAGTACAACAAAACCCATTCTTCATAAAACCAGTACCTTACAAAACAGATTCGAAGAGAGAGAGAGAGAGAGAGAGAGAGAGTGAAGCCTTGGAGAAGAAAACTCATTCTTCACAAAACAGTACCCTACAATAATAGAATCGAATAGAGAGAGAAACCTTGGAGAAGAAAACCCATTCTTCACAAAACCAGTACCTTACAAAACAGATTCGAAGAGAGAGAAGCCTTGGAGAAGATATGATGTTTATCGGATGTATTTTTTTTATGGGATGATGTTTTTTTGTTTATCGTTGCTGTTTAGCCTTGTTTTAAGTGTTTAGAGGTTACAAAACAATCAAATTTTAATATACACTGGTGTTTTACACTTGATTCCGAGATGGCCACTCGGAATCAGGTGCAATGTCCCAGTGAACAAATCATCACATTATATAACGGGACAGAGAGTTTGCAACTGATTTCGAGTGGCCTTATCGGAATCAGCTGTTGCTTGGTTCCAAGTTGTTTGCAACTGATTCCGAGAGGGCCACTCGGAATCAGTTGCAAACTCTCTGTCTCCACATTTTGGTTATAACTTGGTAAAAAAATACTGCACTTGATTCCGAGAGGGCCACTCGGAATCAGGTGCAAAACCCCAGTATATATTAAAAAAGATTCCAATTAAGAGGTTGTATGTATATGCAAAGTGTATCTATCATGTCAATGAAAGTTAGGGATTGGCTTTAGAAAAGGTTGAGAAGTGTAGAATAATGGATGTGGGCCGGTTTTATTAAGGCACCTTCATGATTAGAACAGCACGTCTCTCTCTCTACACATAAAAGATGGATTTTGGGTTCCAAAAAGCAGAAAGAAGGCAGGGGTAGAAGATGATGCACATGGACTGTTTATTTGTATCTTTTTTTTTATTAAAGAGACAATCTAATCTAATAAAGACATGAAACTAAACTAATGGAAGTTTTAAGCTGGAAGTTTTCACATGTTTGCTGCAAATGGATTGATAAAAGACACCAAAGTGACTGTTGATAATTCTCGAAAAAAAAGGAAATTATTAGATGGATTACAAATTATTAAAATATGTAGGATATATAGGATTAAAAATGGTTTAATCTTATGTTTTTACAAAATAGGGCAATCTATTTCACTAATGACACCTAACATTAAATTTGAATACAAAACAAGGATAAACTAGTAAAATCATGTTTCACTAGTTTTAGAGATTTTAAATTATGGAGGAAATAATAATTTTTATGGAGGAAATAGCTTTGATCCATATTTAATATGAATAAGTATTATATAACATCACTAAATCTAAAAAAATATGGGTAAATATATAACCCGAAAATTATGGACGAATCGTTCAAGGTTCGGTCCTGAAACAATCCAAACAACAAGCAACTTGTATTTGAATCGTCACTGAAAATCGTACACTTGTCATCCATCTATGATAGAAAAATCCTACGGCTGCAAACCACTGGCCAATATAAAATAAATTGGACAGATCGATCATTGGACTGACCATTTGACCATTGACTGCTCTTCTTTGTCATTTCCAGTAAATCGCGAGGAAGTATCGTCTTACTTGGTATGATCCAATGGTCAGTCCAAAGCGCACATGCTTAATTAATAATATATTAATTAATATTATCTACTAAGTATGTCTGAGTGATTTAATAATAATACATTTATTTGTTTTGTTTGAGTTGACATCCACCATAATAAAATATAACATCACAAATTATGGATTATATTCATATATAGTACAGCTTAGCTTATAAAGATTTGAATCGAATTGAGTTTTTTTTATCAAGTCAGCCTAAACATTAACAAAGAAACCTTTAATTATAATACTTTAAAAAAAACTGTTTATTTGAAAAAATTGAGATTATGTTTAAACAAAGATTTTTTCTTTTCGTATAAATTTCAACTCAGTTTATAAAGAAAATAATAGTGATAATTGAATTTTATAAAAAAATAATATTTTTTATAAAAGTAATTTTATAAAAATAATAATACTTTTTATAAAAATAATTTTATTTTTGAGATCGTAAAAATAAAAAAAAGATAAAAAACAAATTTAATTTATTTAATATTTGAATTAAAATGATTTCCGACTAACCGGTTTGTTAAGAAAAATTGAATTCATACTAACTATATATATATATATAATATGAAGTAATTTATCGGTAATCACTTAGCATAAAATTATATATTAATAATGGTATAAAATTGAAGAAAATATCAATAACTACCTCACCAAAGTACTAATAACCACCACGATTTTTTTAATATCTATTATATCTTTGGTATATTGCTACAATTTTGATTTCTTAGTTTTATTTTTTCATTTGGTATATAATTGTTTTTCGAATTTAGATAAGTTTTTTTTTATTATTATTTCTTCTTTTGATCAAAATATTTTACAATTGCCGATCATTTGTTTTTTCTATCGTTTATCGATTCAGAAGCAATTTTGTTTTTTGTCATTGTTATTTTATATTGCTTCGAGTTGTTTTGTTGTTGTTTTATGATTATATGTCTATGTTAGTTATATTGATTCTTTGATTTCATACATCATGTAAATATTCTGACAACTATCTGAAAAGATTGATTTTGGGAAACATATTTTGAAATTTTTGGTATATGCATGTTTGGTTGCGAAATTAAATACATTTTGTTGGTGTAATTAATTAGTATGTTTTGATTGAAAAATTAAGCACATTTTTTGTTATGTAATTAGGAAAAATCTCAAATTTAGATCTCTTTCACCAAACTTTACATGGTTGATATCAGTAATGAATCATCCACATCCGTCTGGTATGACCCGTGACTCTTTTCTAACTTGTTTATTGACGGTTTTGGTCTAACTATTATTTGTTATGCTAGAATGCGCAGCAAAAGATCTCATCAATCTCATATGTTAACACAATAAATCTTTATTTACTGATATGGAAGATGATAAACTCTAGAACCTTAACCAGGATTGTAACATATTTAAATTATACAGTACTTATCATTTCAATAGACACACCGTGTCACACGTTACTTAGACCAATCTTGTTTGGAACAAGCATAATATCCATAAACACTCATTTATTAAATGGATGGCTATTCATAATAAGCTTATCACCTAAGACAAACTCCTCGAATGGGGACACACAAAAAGCCCTGGGTATGTTTTATGCAACAACTCACTAGAGACAATACAACTTCCTATTTAAGTGCCCTTACTCCCAACTAATTTGGGATCCTAGCTCCAAAAAATTCAAGTTATCCCAGTTGAATGTTGACTGACCCTCGTGGTTATATACCACTAGTGTTTGAACCTTCTTCTCTACCGGAATTTTCCATCTTTGACGCGCTGATTTCTGTGCAGTTTTCTAACACCTATGGAAAACGATGAACGCTAGGATCTTCACTGACTCATCATCCTTAAGTTCAGCTCTTTCTTACTGTATCCTCTCCAACCTCTGCTACAAATTTCACGGATTAAATTTTTTATGATTGTGCTAGTTCAGTACGAATTTATGGTTTTGTATTTTCTTCAGGTTTACCTCATATTCAAGTAGGTTCTAAAGTAAAGATTTTTCCTAATATTCAAATAGGTTCTCAAGTAAAGAGCTTGTTGGATAGCGCTTCACAACTCCATCGCACAACTTAACATATATAGTTATACACTGATTGTATAAAAGTTTTCTTATCTTAGTAGAGGATCTACCCACGAGGCCGCCTCTAGTCCAAAGATCTTTTTATTTATTTACCGAAGTATGCCATGGTTGATGTGTAAATAATCTTTCATATCCATTTAATTATTTTCTTAAAAAATGTCAGGTTTATTTCGTAAAAAATATCAATTAGAAAATATTAAAAAAAACTCAATTCTTAATTTTTAATATCATTTAATGTTATGTTGATGGTGTATTTTTTTTTATTAATCCATAACTTTCAAATAAATTTGAAAGTTAAAAAAATATTATACTAATTTATTTTAGATATATAAAATAGGCTCATATATTAATTCTTAATTAAGGAAAAGATATAGAATCTTTTAGTATTTAAAAATGAATGTGAAGTAAAATTTAATTTGGAATAAAAATTATTATATTAATTTATTTTGGATATATTAAATAGGTTCAAATCGGCTTATTATATATGGTTTCTATATTAATTCATAATAAAAAATATTTTTCAAAATTTTTGAAATTTTAAAAGTTATATCTAACTCATAATTTGATTTAGAATAATTATTGTTATTAGATCAATTATTTTAGAAGTAAAAGAGTCAAATATGGTTTATTATTCGTTTTTATAAGAGAATATAAGTAGAAACAATTTATTAGCGTTATGCTTTTTAAAAACTTATTATCGTAATAATATTAATTTTTTATGGTCCACGTTAAGTTTATTATTTATTTATAAAAACTATTAAATTTATTAAAAATTAATTAAAGCAATACCAATATTTTGGATGGTCTTTAGACTATTTGAATCACCATTCAAATTCACCAATATCACTAAGAGTTTATTCAATTTACATTTTCATGAAATTTTTACAAAAATGTGGTAACAAAACGGTTACCTTCATAGAAAAATTTATTTCCAAAAAATACTTTTTTCCATGTACTTTATAGGTAAACCTTATGGTTTTGTGGTTTCTAGGCCAATTAAGTTTTGTAATAATCAAAGTAGATAATTTTGTAGCCTAACTATTTCGTAATTATTGGATACAATTAGGATTATGCTTATGATTCAGATGTTAAAGTGTTATTGTGATTGTTTACGTTGGAATAACGAGCTTTGTACTGGTATTAAGAAAAATATTAAAAGCAACGTGGAAGAAGTTCGTACGTGGATTGTTTGGTCGTCTACCAAAGTAGCGTTTGAAGTTCAGCCCAAACCAATTATGATTGTTGATATTTCAAACAACAAATATTCTTGTAGTACTTGGCACATATAGTGAATCCATTGTTCACATTCTTGTGCTGCTATATTTAGTATTCATGGGACCATTCGACATGTGTATAGTTATGTTACAATTTAAGTTATTATAAGGAAACTTAATATTGCGGAATACTAGTTTTAACTACTTTTGCCGAATCTTCTTGCTTAAATTCATCTCTAATAGTTCTTTCACCTAGATTGGAAAAAATAATGTAAAACCTAATAAGAAACGCAATTTACCCCGAGAAAAATGTATTTTATCCCACGAAGAAACGTATTCTAGTTTAAAAAGAAACATCATATCTAAATTGGTTTTATGGATGTGATCCGCTAATGATATAGCTGAAATATTTTGTTCTTGATGCTCTGATTTGTTCCTAACATTCCATATATCACGGAAAATTGTATGAGGGAGAATATTTCTTATATGAGTGTCTTTTTTAGTTGACCAAAACTAGGGACATGAATCAAAATCATATATCTTGATAGCTTTAATCTAAACAACCTAGAAAAACTTATCCAAGTTTCCCAATTCATTTTACACTCCATAAATTAAGTGTTTAATAGTTTCATTTCCATTACAGAACTGATACTTAGAAGCTAATGAAATATGTCTATTCTGTAAAATTGAATCCACATGAACTCATTATTTAAAGAGCCTCCAAAGCTGGAAATACCATTTTTTTGTAGTAGAATTGTTCCATATTCTTCTAAACATATTTGATCTATTATTTTTCTCTCTAATTTCATTCTATTTTTTTTGTATTGAATGCTCCATTTAATGACAATGATCATTTAATTTTATCTTCTTCAACCATATTAACATAGATTCTCAATATTTTATCAATGTCTAATGACATGATAATAACTTTCAACTTTGTCATATTTTATGTTCCTTCCTTCCAAAATGACTCATTGTTGTTACCCAAAGGAACCTATTACACATTTGATCAGTTCTTGAAATCACAGTTTTAAGAAGAAGACAACTTTGTATGTGATAAATAAGAATAACCATTAAAACTGATTGGATCAAAATGAGCCTTCCTCCTAATAACAACAACTTCTCATCTTGATCTTGAATTCTCGATCTTATTTTTACCACTAGTTCATCAAAATCTTCAAATTCATTACTTGTATCTATTGGTTTTCCTAAATATTTAAAATAAAATCTTTTATTTTGGAAACCATTTATCTTTTCAATTACAGATATTCTTGAAAGGAGTGACAAATAGTTTTTGTAATTTTAACCATTTGTGCAAGCGTTCTTCATAGTGATTTAAAAATTCATTATTTTTTAAGGTTAGAGGATGGGTAATTTGCAAACATGATGAAATCATTTGCAAAAACTAAACAATGCATGACAATAATACTTCATGTTTTATAATTCATCTCTCTATTATCTTCAAATAACATCTTTAAACCTCTAATTAGATACTATTCAGGTAGTATAAAAAAATTATAAGACAAATATCTCCTATTCTTGATGAGGGAGAATAAAAGACAAGGGCCAAAATGCATAGAAATAAATGTATAGGGGCCAAAATGCATAGAAATAAATGTATAGGGGCCAAAATACATAGAAATAAATGTATAGGGGCCAAAATACATAGAAATAAATGTATAAGGGTTGAAATGTGCTAATTGTAAAGATATAGCCAAAATAGGAAGGAAGTTTAGAGCAGGGACCAAAAAATGTAATTAACCCGAATTTAAGCGTGTGGGGTCCGCAATTGTACTATAAAAGGACCACACACGCTTCACGAATTTCGAGATGAATAGTACGACTTTCTCTCTCTACTACTTTGGCATTTTCTCTCTCTAGATCTGATACTCTAATATTCCTCTATCTCCAAATCCTCATATAGCAAAATCACCCTCGGACCATCTTTTAACTCTTCAGTGGCGCCGTCTGTGGGAAACGAGAATCGTTCCGACGATCATCACTCCCTAGAAATAGTTCTTGTTCCGAGGAGAACCATGGAAGGTCGGGGGGACGATCCAGTTAATCCCTGCGAGGAAAACATGGAAGGGGATGATTTTCGAAATGACTTGGAGTCCGAAGGAGAGGGAGATCGGCGAGTCGAAAATGATTTTGATGACTCCGCTCTTTTGGCTCAGAGGAATGAATTGTTGCTGGAAATCGAAAAACTGAAGGCGGAGAAAGAAGCCGCCCAAAGAAACATTCGATCTGAGATAAGGAGAGAGCCTGTCGAGCAAAGGGAGGAACGGGACGTTGAAACTCGTCCCAAGAAAAGGGATGATAGGTCCCGGAGGCGTGAGCGACGATCTCCAAGGAGGAAAGACAAGTACCGTTCGGACTCAGCTTCTTCGAGTGGCTATTCGCGGTATAGCACTTCTGAATCTTCTCCTCGAAGATGCCACAGGAAGAAAAAGCGTGGTCGAAGGCAAAATGAAGCTCGGAGGGGAAGGAGTTCGGAGAGGAAGTCCTCACGGGAGAGGAGTCGCCACGACCGAGTAGATGATCGCTCTCATGAGCAGGTGAAGTGCCCAGGGAAGGATAATGTAGGTCCTCGGAATTCGGAATGGCAGCAACAGTACACTTTGCCCTCCGAGGAGGGCTTGTACTTCTCGAACAATGATAATCTGAGGTCCAATATTTATCGAACAGGGCACAATTGGAGAGCCTCTCCTTTGTCTTCGGAGATCTTAGTAGGGAATCTCCCAAAGCATTTTGACATCTCGAAGCTTGAAAAATTCGACGGAACTCAAGATCCGGATAGTCATATCGAGCAATTTAAGAATTTTATGATAAACTTTGACGACGATGATAAACTCCTGTGCAGAGCATTCTCTCAAACTTTTAAGGGAGTGGCGTCCAAGTGGTACAACAGGTTACCTCAGGGGTCTATTAAAAACTTTGACATGTTCTGGAGCATTTTTAGACAACACTTCGTGGGTAGCAAGAAGTTTCGGGCCAACGGGGACACTATAATTTACTGCCGACAAAAAATGGGGGAGAGCCTCAAAAACTACACCAATCGTTTTGTCAAGACTAAGACAGACATGGAATACTGCAAGGATTCGGTGGCACTAGCCGCGTTTAGGATGGGATTGCTCCCCGGATTGTTGAAAGACACAGTGGCAGAAAGCCAAGCAATGACTTTTGGGGCATTGCTGGACCAAGTTGAAAAGAGAATTCTGGTAGAAGAAACCCAAGCTTCAGAAAAAGGGTCCGGAGAACAATTGGACCATAATCAGTTCCAAAGGACTGAGTCAAGCACCCAGGGCCCTCGGTTGACTGTTCAGACTAAAAGCGCGGGTCAGTATCCTCCAAGGCCAAAATCAAATCAGCAATATTATGGCAATCACTCAAACCACAATCAGGGGGGAAGATATATGTCGAACAAGTGGACTCGACCCGACTACTATGCGGAGTTGACGGAAAATGTCGCTGCCATATTTGATAAAGCTAAATCTTCGGTCACGTTTAGGAAACCATTTCCCATACAGACACCAAGGGAAAGCAGAAGCGTTAACAAATATTGCAAGTATCACGAGGATGTGGGCCATGACACCAAAGATTGTATAGCCCTTAAGAAGGAGGTGCAGTCTCTCATCGAAAACGGAATGCTGCTAGAGTATGTCAAAAAGCACTCCCAGAAGAATGCCGCGGTAAAAGCTGTCTCAAAGAATACTGACACGACCATGGTGATTTCCGAAGGGGTTGACGATTTTGACATCGAGCAAGAGTATTTGGACCCAAAAGCTGGGAGGAACAATGTGAATTTGGTCGAAGAAGAAATCCCAAAGGGGAAAGTGGATAGTCTGTGTGCATTTTTTGAGTCCTTAGCAATCTTTGGCGGAGACACTATTGCAGGAAATTCGAACAGCTCACGCAAAAGGCACATGGTGAATTTGACCACCCAGATCGAAGCTGGAGTCTCCGCACAAATGCATCGGTCGCCTTCGCCTATTATTTGTTTTGATGATGATGATATGCGTAATATTGCAGGCCCCCATGAGGACGCTGTAGTGATCGCGGCGGGCATCGCGGGGGATCAGATTCAAAAGATACTTATTGACACAGGAAGCTCTGCGAACATTTTGTTTATGAGCACGTATCGCCGCATTTCTGACCCACCGGTTATCCGAAAATCTGACAGAACGATAGTAGGTTTTACTGGAGCTACCGCGGTTGTCGTGGGAGAATTTCAATGTATAGTAGAGTTGGGGCGTGGACCATTTAAAAAAGAAGTGGAGGTACTTTTCATTGTAGTCGACGCTCCCACCTCGTATAATGCCATTCTAGGTCGATCTTGGTTATCACGGATGCACGGCGTCATCTCCACGGTGCATCAGTGTCTGAAATATGTCATCGGGAACAATATTGGCACGGTCAGAAGTAGCCAGAAAATGGCACGAGAATGCTATCAAATCGCCTTGTCTTCTAAGGGAGTTCGAGGGGGGCCTTCAGACTCAGCATAGCAATTAAAGGGGCCACCCTCCGAGGTCATTCCTTGTGATGATCCGAGGGAGGCCCCCGGATTTCAGGTCCCGGAGGAGGACTCTTCGCCACACGAGTTCATGACTGGGAAAGTTTTGAAAATAGGGGTTCATCTCTCCCCCGAGTTTAGAGGAAAGTTGATTAATTTTTTATCTGACAGGCTCGATATGTTTGCTTGGTGTGCACAGGATGTCACAGGGGTGCCGACGGAGATTATATGTCACAAGCTCGCCTTGCGATCAGATGTTCGACCAATAGTTCAGAAAAGGAGGCCTGTCTCCCCGGAAAAGGCCTCAGCGATCTTGTTGGAGGTCGAACGACTTTTAAGTATTGGTCATATTCGCGAGTCGCATTATCCCCTATGGGCATCGAATCCGGTGTTGGTAAGGAAGAAGAATGGCAAATGGAGGATGTGCATCGACTTCACAGATCTAAACCGTGCTTGCCCTAAGGATCCTTTTCCTGTCCCGCGCATTGATCAGTTAGTAGACTCGACCTCCGGAAATCGGTTGTTATCTTTCATGGATGCTTACTCGGGATACAATCAAATCCGTTTGGCTGCTAATGATGAGGAGAGCACTTCTTTTATTACCGGGCGAGGTCTATACTGCTACAAGGTCATGCCATTCGGTTTAAAAAACGCGGGGGCAACTTATCAGCGACTGGTTAACAAGACCTTCGAGGAGCAGATTGGGAGGAATATGGAAGCTTATATCGACGACATGTTGGTAAAAAGTGAGAAAGACGACGACCATTTTGCCGACCTCACAGAGACATTCCACAATTTGCGTAGGGTCAACTTAAAACTCAATCCAGAAAAGTGTATTTTCGGAGTGCGGTCGGGTAAATTTCTTGGCTACATGATCAGTGAGAAAGGTATTGAGGCGGACCCGGAGCAATTAAGAGCGTTGATCAATATGAGTCCTCCTCGAAACATTAAGGAGGTGCAAATCTTGACAGGGCGGTTGGCTGCCCTCAATCGATTCATTTCCCGCTCGTCGGACAAATGTGCCCCATTCTTTAAAGTTTTGCGAAATGCGAAGCATTTCTGCTGGACCGAAGAATGTTCGACGGCGTTTCGTCAAATTCAGGAGTATCTAACCTCTCCGGAGATTTTATCTAAACCATTGGTGGGGGAGACGTTGATTGTTTATGTAGCGGTATCCGCGTGTGCGGTCAGTTCCGTGCTCCTCCGGGAAGCTGACGCTCTATTGAGGCCAATTTATTATGTCAGCAAGAGTTTGCTGGATGCCGAAAAACGGTATCTTACTTTGGAGAAGGTGGCCTTGGCGTTGGTGACAGCAGCGAGGAAGATGAGACCTTATTTTCAAGCGCATCCAATAGTGGTCCGAACGACGTTTCCTCTGAAAAGTCTATTACAGCGACCTGACGTCTCTGGCAGAATGACTAAGTGGTCCGTTGAGTTGGGAGACTTTGATATAACATTTGAACCTCGCACAGCAATAAAGGCACAGGTGTTAGCGGATTTTTTGGTTGAATTTCACTCTGATAGGGACGAACAGGAAGAACCTGACACAGTTGCTGAGGAAGAATGGGTAGTTCGAACGGATGGGGGGTCGAACATTTCAGGTTGCGGGGCAGGTGTCCAGCTAATATCCCCGCAAGGGGTTGCCATGTTTCAAGCCATCCGTTTTGTTTTCAAAGCTACTAATAATGAGGCTGAGTACGAAGCAGCTTTAGCCGGCCTACGCTTGGCCCAAATATGCGGGGCTCGACGGGTAAAATTGGTCAGTGATTCTCAGTTGGTGATCAATCAGGTTTCAGGGGAGTCCGAGGCAAGGAAGGAAACATTGGTACAGTACTTGAAACTGATAAAAGATTTGGCGTCGGAGTTCGAAGGCGTCAAGTTCGAGCATGTCCGACGGGAAATGAATGCCATCCCGGATTCTCTTGCTTCTGCTTCTCGGACAGAAGGTTATCCTTGGGTTTTGACCCAGACATGCCCATCGATCTCTATCTCTAAAGACCATGTGATGAATGTCTCAGAAGAAAATCATGCGATTACCCCTGATTGGAGAACGGTCATCATTGATTTTTTGGCTCATGACATCTTGCCCGCCGACAAATATGAAGCCAGAAAAGTAAGATTCAAATCTCACGGTTACATTTTGTTGGACGGATCGTTGTATAAGAAGTCTCTGAGTCGACCATTGCTGAGGTGCTTGAATGGACCCGACTCACAAATTATCCTCTCCGAGTTACACGATGGCGAAGGATCCGGTCATTGTGGATATAAAGCTCTGATTCGCCGAGTATTCTTGGCAGGATATTATTGGCCAACTATTTCGACCGATGCAAAAGATTTGGTCAAACGTTGTGACACGTGCCAGCGGTACGCTAATATAATCCACAAGCCAGGAGCACTGATGGAAAGCGTCCCAGAGGCGGTTCCTTTTGACAGATGGGGCATTGATTTGGTTGGACCTCTACCTATGGCCTCTGGGGGCAGACAGACGATAATTGTAGCTGTTGATTATTTTTCTAAGTGGGTAGAAGCTGAGCCACTTGCAGGAACAAAAGCCAAGGAGGTGATAAAGTTTGTTTTATCTAATATTTGTTGTCGTTTTGGTATGCCGTTGCAGATTACAACGGACAATGGACCACAGTTTGATAACAAAGAATTTCAGAGTTTTTGTGTGTCAAGGGGTATACGACAATGTTTCTCGGCGCCATTTCATCCTCAGGCAAATGGCCAGGTGGAAGTAACCAATCGCACCATCCTCGACGGGCTGAAGAAGAACTTAGAAGGCAAGGCGGGGAAATGGCCCGACTATTTACAGGAAGTACTATGGGCTTATCGAACAACTCCACGAACAGCTACTGCTGTGTCCCCTTTTGCCTTAGTTTATGGAATGGATGCCGTGGTCCCACCAGAGCTCCTCTTTCCCTCACACCGCATAGCAACTTATGACTCAGACGCCAATAAAGAGCATAGAGCTTTGGCGTTAGACCTGGTGGAGGAAAAGAGGCAGCGGGCGCAATTGACTTCCCTTCATTATCAAACTCTTATGCGAAGCCGATTTGCGTCCAAAGTTAACCATAGAGATTTTCAGGTGGGAGACAAGGTCCTACGGAAAATCTTCTTGCACACCAAGGACAAAAGTTTGGGGAAGCTGGGTCCCAATTGGGAAGGCCCATACATGATCACTGAAAAAATCAAACCAGGTACTTATCGGTTGAAGGATAAAGATGGGCGACATCTTCGTCTACCTTGGAATATTGAGCATTTAAAGCTGTATCTCGATTAGCAGAGCTAGGAGCAAATATTGTATTTATGTTCCCTTTTCAGTGTATCCTTCGGGAAAAATTTTGGTGAGGACACACTCTTTCCTACCCTGCTAGGCACAGGAAGGTTTTAATGAGGTGTTCCGGTGATCCCATCAATACAAAGTTTCTTTGCCTTTAATTGTATTTTTTGGGTCACAGTGACATGTGCCTCGAATTGTTGTCCCTCACACTATTTTTTGGGTCACAGTAACATGTGCCTCGAATTGTTGTCTCTCACACTATTTTTTGGGTCACAGTAACATGTGCCTCGAATTGTTGTCCCTCACACTATTTTTTGGGTCACAGTAACATGTGCCTCGAATTGTTGTCCCTCACACTATTTTTTGGGTCACAGTAACATGTGCCTCGAATTGTTGTCCATCACACTATTTTTTGGGTCATAGAAACATGTGCCTCGAATTAATGTCCTTCGACCTATTTTTCGAACCACATTAACATTAAGTATGCCACGATGATTTTGGACTTTCAAACTATTCTTCGGGTCACATGACGATGTGCCACGATGATTTGGGACTTTAAAACTATTCTTCGGGTCACATGGCGGTGTGCCACAATAAGTTGGGATTCAAAATATTCTTAAGGCCAAGTGTAAAACTTGGTGCATATATTTTGTAATTATTATTCGAAGGGCTCCATTTCGAAGGGCTACATCTCGAAGGCCATTTAAGTCAACATTCGAAGGCTTAAGGACAAGTGTAAAACTTGGTGCATATATTTTGTAATTATTATTCGAAGGGCCTGGATGTATCTGCCTAAGTAACAATTCTTCGATGACCCGGCGGGTTGAAGTTCGAAGGCGTTACTATAAGGATAGCTTCTGTTGAATCTTTCTCAGTGCAAATGTTTCGAAGAACAGGTAAATATTTCAGTCTGTCAAAAACATAACAAATTTCTAATTTAAGTTGGTCCAAATGAACATTGTTCGAAGGGCTAACATCATGAAAAATTCGGAGAACAATACATTGTGGAATTACGGCCTATTCGGCCACACAAAAAGAACAATACTTGTTGAAAAAGCACAACAGCTTCTAACCATTACAAAAAAGGAATAAAGGCCTTTTAGGCCATACAAAAAACCATCTCCGACCTTGTCATTTAATCGGCGTCCTTTGAATTATCACTCCCCTCATTTTCTGAGTCTTCACTCTCACTGACAACTATTTGGGGTGGACGAAGTTCTGGGGGGACAAGCTTCCAGAAGTGACCCAGTTCATATTCAGGGTGCTCAGTGTATATTTGGGTCAATAAGCCAGCTCGAGTGGCAGCATCTCGAGCTGGTAAAGTCTTCGAACATGTGGCTGCATAGGCATCTGCACCTTTCTCTTTTGCCTCTTCGATCTCCACTGGGAAACTTCTAATTTTTCTCTTCAAACTGTCGCGCTCCTCAACTACATTTTTAAAACCCTCACTGCATTGTTCGAATGCATCGCATGCCTTGCGGTGCCCTGCTTTATATTCAGCAATTAGCCGTTCTTGGGCGGTAGTCTTTTTCTTGTATAAGTCTCTCTCCTCCTGGCAACATTGTTCTATTATTGTGATATAATGCTCAGCTGCAGAGAGACGTTCATACAAGGCATCAGCTTGGCCTTCGACAACTGCATGCTCCTTCCTGGCTTCTTCGAGCTTAGCGGCAGCAACTGATGCTTTGAACTTATAATGATTCTTGCGCTTCTCGAGATGGCGCAATTTCTTCCCTCGATTCACTGATGTATGAAGCAGCCTTCGCAGACTCATTGAAAAATCATCGTCTAAGGGAACCTCGAAGGAGCTCGAAGGAGACCCTAGATCTGCAGAATCGAACTCAGAAAAATTGCCACAGGCCACATCAGGGTGAACGAGTAAGGGAGTATTTGTTCGAGGGGCAGGGATAGGAGCCAGCCTTGGACTGCCTTCGAAGGAGGCTGGTTGAGACGCCTCAGTTAGAGGAGAGTGCAAAGTTTGATAGGAGGCTTCCTTGGGTGATAGGCCACCCCTGTTTTCAGCATCAACTGCTCCATCTTGGCCTTCTCTGTTGACATCAGTCCATCCATCATTGTCAGGAGTTTCTCCTCCCTCAGATCGCTCTTCTATGGGCTCAAGAAGGATGCCTTTTCCTTTTAAGTCTTTGATCTTGTTGTCCTTCTTTGTTGGAAGGATAGCAGCAGGGGGTAACGGAGTGGTATTTATCGTCACACCAGTGTTTGTTCGGGGGGCTCCATCTGTCCGAGGGGCCACATCTGTTCGAAGGGTTCCATCTTTTCGAGGGGCTCCATCTGTTTCTTGAACGTTGCTAGAATTCGGGGTCCCTATGTCCCTCGAAGAACGTGGTTTGTTAGCCTTGGCAAGTGGTTTGGGGTTTGTTGATTGAGGTGGTACAGCCTCTTCTTCTGGAGGGTCACCCAAATGACTTTGTGAACGAGAGCGTTTGGGCAGATAGATGATCACATCCGGCTTGCTACATCGTTCTAACACTTCGCGCTCAGAAGGCGGAGTCATTAGAGCCCTCATACTTATACGATCTAGAGGGTTAAGTCTCCAGAGTCGACTTCTGGCCAAGTTCTCATCGACGAAGCAACGACGAAAACGATTATCCCACTGTTCTTTTGCCCACAAGCGAAGGTTACTGAAAACAGTGGTAGCTCCTTCGACATAGTCGGAGTACGGTTTGGATACTCCGGTCATAGCTGAATCAGATAATAAAGGAGAAAAATAGTTATAATAAATATGCTGTTCGAAGACGTATGTGTCTTCGAGGGTGTCAATTCTTCGAGGCAACTATAAGATTCGAAGAAGTAATTAACTTAGAAAAATGTACAGAATAATTAAACATTCGAGGGCGTCTAACGATTCGAAGAGCACTTACATTTCATGGTCCATTTCAGGGAAAGTTTATGTGGATTCGAAGGGGTGGCTTGGGAACCGGTCTCCCAACATCCAGAGAAAAAAAGGAACTGTTGCCTCCATTTTTTGTCTGCTTCCAAGAGGTCCTTTAACACCTTTTGCCCCCGGTTGAATGTCATTGAGTAGAAGGGGAAGTAAGGGTTCCGAGCAAGGCCAGCTAGACCGATTATTTGTTCCAGCAAAAACTCTTGGCCTGAAAGCCTTGAGGCCATTATGCAAGCCATCAATGTGAACCACATGTTGGGCCCAACTTGTGAGGGACAGAGATCTATTTTGGCAAGGTATTCAATAAAGAAGGGGTCTAAGGGATACCTTAGCCCCCAGTTCATGATTTCTGTGTAGACCACCACTTCGTGATCCTTCACAGACAAGGGCGTCTCTCCTTCGGAGGGAAACCTGATATCAATATAAGAAGGAATGCCCCATCGAGCCCTAAGCATTGTCTCTTCATCCTCAGAAAAGTACTTGTACTTGATGTTGGCCAGGGCTACCATATGTTTGTTCTCGATACCTCTGATATTATTTCCGACGATGTTGTCTAACTCCAAGGGCAAAGTCACATCTCCCTTTAATTTTGGTGCAATCCGGCGAGCTTGTTCCTCGGATATTGCCGAAGAGGAAGTACCACCAGTTGCAGGGGTTGACACGGAGGTAATGGGTTTTTTCCGGCCAAGGAACTTGTTGAAAGGTTTCATAACTATGGGGTCTAACGATTCCTCATGCCTAATCCGCATATCCTCTTCGGTGATAAGTGTTCTTGAAGGAGAGAACTGAGTACCATGGATGGTCATGGATGGTGTGGAGGGCAGACTAGAAGCTTCTGTTCCTTGCCTTCGAGGAGGACTTTCAGTATTGTCTTCTAGGTTTTGCCTTCGACTAAGATTTTCAGTACTTTGATCTAAGTTTTGCCTTCGAGGAGAACTTTCGGTGTTGTGTTCCAAATTTTGCCTTCGAAGAAAACTTTCGGTATTGTGTTCTAGATTTTGACTTTGAGGACTTCCAGTGTTGTGTTCTAGCCTTTGCCTTCGAGGAGGACTTTCGACGTTGTGTTCCAAATTTTGCCTTCGAGGAGGACTAACTGAGTTTCGAGGAGGATTTTCGACATTCTGCTCCAAATTTTGTCTTCGAGGAGGGCTAACTGCGTTCCGAGGAGGACTACTCGAAATCCTTCGCGGGCCTGGAGATTTTTGGGGGTGGTCTTCAACATTAGTTGAAACAGTGGGCTCTCGAATGGTTAGGGAAGCCCCTCTAGCCCGTTTTCGTTCGTGAGAATTTTTTCTATCTCTGTGAGACTTTTTCCTCTTCGAACCTGACGAGTGCTTGTGAGACTTTTCTTTCCCCATTTCTTTCGGAGGGTTGTTTTCGTTGAGTAAGCTTTGACGAGCTACCTCACGAGGAATAATGGCAGTCGAATTGTCCGAAGGAGGCCAAGGACCGAAGAATGTTGTAGTCAATGGCGGGGGATGCGGCCTTACGTCTTCACCAGCGGCAACCCTCTCCTCGAACCGTTTACTAATCAACAGCCAATCAGGAATTCGACGAGCTTTATGCGCCAGTTTTATCTCTCTAGAAGTGATTGAACAAAAGTTACATTAATGAAGCTAGAAGTCGGTATTTATAGAAGCTTAGTGGGCTTCTTTGGTAACAGGAGCCTGGAGACATTTTTATGTTGTTTGCCTAGGGGTATGATGGTCATTATAGGTGAGTAATATATGACAGCCTAGCTAAAGTAGAAGATGAAGGGTCTTGTGTCAGAGGTTGTCATGGGAAGCGGAAGGGTTTCCTGACAAAAGAATAGGTACCGTTTCTTCAAACGCAGGCCAACGTTGGTATCTGTGCAGTGACATCATCAATCCTAGCACCATTTTTCGCCTAAGTATATAATTGTTCGACGAACGTTTTGCTCAAAATGTTACAAGGATTGGGGGGCTACTTGGTACATATTCGAAGAGATAATCTTTCGAAGAAGCGATTTTTATGCCTAAGGGACTTATGAAGTTCGAAGGGGTAATAATTCGAAGAGATTTTGGCCGGAGGAATTATTCAGTCTTAGTAAATCTTTCGAAGAAGCGACTTTTATGCCTAAGGGACTTATGAAGTTCGAAGGGGTAGCAATTCGAAGAGATTTTGGCCGGTCAGAAGAATTATTCAGTCTTAGCAAAACAATTTTTTACTAAGACTGGGGGGCTACTGATGAGGGAGAATAAAAGACAAGGGCCAAAATGCATAGAAATAAATGTATAGGGGCCAAAATGCATAGAAATAAATGTATAGGGGCCAAAATACATAGAAATAAATGTATAGGGGCCAAAATACATAGAAATAAATGTATAAGGGTTGAAATGTGCTAATTGTAAAGATATAGCCAAAATAGGAAGGAAGTTTAGAGCAGGGACCAAAAAATGTAATTAACCCGAATTTAAGCGTGTGGGGTCCGCAATTGTACTATAAAAGGACCACACACGCTTCACGAATTTCGAGATGAATAGTACGACTTTCTCTCTCTACTACTTTGGCATTTTCTCTCTCTAGATCTGATACTCTAATATTCCTCTATCTCCAAATCCTCATATAGCAAAATCACCCTCGGACCATCTTTTAACTCTTCAATTCTAACATCGCTTGTGGATTTAAAATAGTTATTTAATTTTTTATTTATTATAATAGAGAACCAGTTTGAATTGACAATTCATAATCTAGTTTAACCATCTTTGATTGAAACCACATGATTTCGTAATACTTATGACAAATGAGAAAGATATTCTGCCAAAATAAATTCACATGTCTAACTTGATCATCATATTACCACCTCTAAATTTTATATTTAGATCATATGATAATTTTTGAGTCAATAAGATGTTTTTTTGAATGTCTCTGCATTTTATAAAACCTTAATGTTCTTCTAAGACGAGTTTAAGATTTTGATCAATATTTTATTTAAAATTTTATAATAATTATATTAAAGACTGTGTATAAACTAATAAGCCTAGAATCACTTCAAATTTTAAGTGATTCCACATTTAGCACCAAACAAATGGCAATTATGAACACACATTTTGGAGTCTGATGATCATGAAATAAAGATCTGATTGTTGCACAAAGATATTTAGATATGATTAGCCAACCAAAATTGAAGAATTTTCAATTGAACCTATCAATCCCAGTTGCATTGTTAGAGCGAAAGGTTTTTACTGAGTTTTGAATCTCATCCTTTAAAGGTAATTATAGATACTGTTAGGGTGACAGCCAAAGTCCCACATCCCACATCAGTTAATATGGGAGGAAGAACGAGTATATAAGTTACGAATACATCTCCATTAGTGTGAGACATTTTGGAAGTGGACCAAAAGCAAATTCGTGCCGATCTTCGGGCCCAAAGCGGACAATATCATACTAGTATGGAGATCCGTTGTTATTATTTATATACGGAGGTGGAATATGAAATACCCATATTCCCAACAAATGGTATCAGAGCTCCATGCCCAGACAGAACCACATGTGGTGGGTGATGTGGGTGAAATTCTCAGATGCCGAACAGGATGTACAATCCATGTTCAAGATGATTGATCTGCTCTAGTTCCTCGTACGGAGTGCATGTGGCTCATCAAGCAGTAGTACTTGATTGGAGTAGTGGCGCTAAAGAACAAGATGATTGGTGGTCTAATAGGAGGTGAGCAGTAACATCCGTAGTGCCTTTATGGTTCAGGTAGCCCCAACCTGATTAAAGTGGGCAGATGAAAGTCAATTGAGAGGAGGCTAAAGTGGTAATTTGTTCGAGAGAAGGATTTTTCAGGGTGACGACCAAAGTTCTACATCCCATATCAGTTAAAATGGGAAGAAAAATCAATATATAAGTTAAGAATACATCTCCATTAGTGTGAGGCATTTTGGAAGTGGACCAAAAGTAAAGTCGTGCGGATCTTCGAACCCAAAAAGGACAATATGATATTAGTGTTGAGATCAGATTGTTCTTACTTATATACTGATAATGAAAAATATCAAGAACGGAAAGACAATTGAAAGATATCAAGAATGGAAAAGTTTAGAGAAAGATCCACAAGAAAATACACCTTACTGAAATCCTAACAAAAAAAATTTCTCCTTTTTTAAGAAAAGATCAGTTAGCTTATATAGCAATTGTTGTGGGCCTTTCGGCCTATTGAGCCATTGGACTAAAACAATTGGTCCATTAGAGGCTAATTCATCCCACAAACTTACTAAGTAAAAACATATTTACTTCTCATTACAAAGTACATATTGGTTAAATATTCTAAAAGTCCGACTTGCGAATCGAATAAATCATACCCTCATCAGTAGCCCCCCTAGTCCTTGCGAAGAATTCTAAGGAAGGACTAGTTTTGGCGCTGCTTCAAATGTTACCTGTGAATGAGTTTACATGCAATATTAATACTATGATAAAAAGATACTGACATTGATAAAGTGAGGAACAAAACATAAAATGTCCTGGCCAACAGATGTAGACCAACAAATGTAGGAAATGTAGACCAACAAATGTTAGAAGATCCATCAGATCCAAAATAATAAATTTTAAGTGTTGACCAACTAATGTTGGAAGATCCTTCGGATCCAAAATGACGAATCTCATATGTTGACCAACTAATAGCTGGAAGATCATTTGGATCTAAAATAATGAACTTCGAATGTTGACCAATTAAAATTGGAAGATCCCTTTGATCCAAAATAATAATAAATTTCAAATATTGACCAACTAGTGTTGGAAGATCCTTCAGATCCAAAATAACGAATCTCATATGTTGACCAACTAATAGCTGGAAGATCATTTGGATCTAAAATAATGAACTTCGAAAGTTGACCAATTAAAATTGGAAGATCCCTTAGATCCAAAATAATAATAAATTTCAAATATTGACCAACTAGTGTTGGAAGATCCTTCGGATCCAAAATAACGAATCTCATATGTTGACCAACTAATAGCTGGAAGATCATTTGGATCTAAAATAATGAACTTCGAATGTTGACCAATTAAAATTGGAAGATCCCTTAGATCCAAAATAATAATAAATTTCAAATGTTGGCCAACTAGAGTTGGAAGATCCCTTGAATCTAAAATAATAATGAATTTCAAATGTTGACCAACTAGTGTTGGAAGATCTCTCGGATAAAAAATAATAATGAATTTCAAGTGTTGACCAACTAGTGTTGGAACATCCCTCGGATCCAATATAATAATGAATTTCAAGTGTTTTCGGTATTCTCCCGCCGAACTTGTTGTTGGACAATAATAATATTTAGAGGCTGCTGCAGTTTCCTAAACTCAAAGGAAGCGGACCTTCTAACTCATTTGCAGAAAAGGAAAGGTATTCAAGACAAATTATCACGCACAAGGCTGTAAGTTTATATAACAGTTTGGCAAAAGGATTATAAAATATTGATCTTTCCAGCTTCTATCTAAAGAGCAAGTTGAAATACCTGTACAAAACATACGGGTTAATATGTTTATATACCTCGTACCAGATGCAAGCAGCAATCACAGGAATAAACACGATAAACACCTGCCATGCAACCTAGGACATGACTACAATAATGCCAAGTAGTTGAATTATCGTGAAGGCAAAAGACCCAAGTTGGCCCGGAATGTTTGTTTCAACAACGCTTTGGTCTGTAGAAGCTCGGTTTATTATTCGCCCACTTGGAAAGATGCATCTTGTTGAAGAGTAGAGTAGCGGTTTTGTATGCAGTGGTCATAAGAAGTGTTGATTTTGCAAGAATGCAAAAGGAACTTGCAATCGATAAACCTACATATACAAGAATGAGCATAGATCTTGAGACTGCAAGTTTAACATCTTCGGACACAGGCGTTGCCCAAGCCACCCAATAATTGCTTCCAATTTGAAGAGCCTGAAAAACAGCATGTCCCAATAATATAAACGGCACAAGAGCTCCTCCATATGCCAATGTAAAAAATGACGAGTACACTGAAAAACCAACTCCTCATTTCTCTCTCTCCTCATCTTCCACAAGCTTTTTGGAGTATCAGATACATCCTCTTTGTTTGCGTTACTAGCATTACAGTCTTCTTTCTTGCTGCTTAAGTTTTCTGAAACAGACCCTGCATCAACTGAATCAAGTGCTAATAATGCCTGCTCATGTGCACCTACAAGTTCCATGAAATCGGTTCCTGAACTCAGAATGGAATTGTACTTTCCAGCTTAAGTGATTCTTCCATTTTTCATGACCAATATAAGATCAGCAGCTGGGAAGAACTCAACCTGATGAGTAACATAGATCACTGTTTTTGTACTTAGCAGACCAAGCTGAACTTCCTTAAATAGATGGGATCTTGTATGAGCATCCATAGCACTGAAAGGGTCATCTAACAAATAAATATCGGCATCCTGGTAAACAGCACGGGCAATCTGTATCCGTTGCTTTTGTCCACCACTTAAATTGATTCATCTTTCTCATATGACCGTGTGATCACCGAATGAAAGTATCTCCAGGTCTTTCTTTAAGGAGCAGGCTTCAAGCACCATATCATAACGTTCTTTGTTCATCTTCTTACCGAACAAAATGTTATCCACGATTTTTCCGCTTTGTATCCAAGGTGACTGAGCAACATATGCCTTTGATCCACACACTTTAAGAGAGCTTGATATTTTCGATACCTCCCCTAAGATACATGAAAGTAAGCTTGACTTGCCCGAACCAACAGTACCACAAACAGCGACTCTCATGCCGTGAAGGACTTTGAAGTTTATGTTTTTAAGAATTGGTTCCGCAGAAGAAACATACCAAGAAAAAGTTCCATCATTTGCTTCTACTGCTCTATCCGAACAACCATGAGGAACTTTTCCGACAAAATTAGACTGTAATTCATCTAGACGAAGAAAAGCACACATATATTATCTGGTAGTGTACCAGACAATCTATTGTATGTCAGACAAATTGTTTGTAAGGAAGACATTTTAAAGAGGGATGAAGGTACACTTCCTGAAATAATGTTTTCTCTAATATTAAATCTCTTTAGTTTGACCAATTTACCAATTTCAAAGGGATTATTGCCTCTTAACAAATTGGATCCCAAATTCAACCCCTCCAAGTTCGATGAGTTGAATAGAGAGAGGGGGATGGTGCCAGTGAAGTTGTTCATTTCAAGATTCAAGATTTTTAGATTCGGTAAGGTCCCTAGCCATGTTGGAATATATCCAGAGAAGTAGTTTTTACTCACTATGATAGATCACAGAGGTCGTAATTGAGATAGCTTTATTGGAAGCTTTCCTTGGAAATTATTTTTGTGCGAGGTCAAGATATGATAGAAATGAAAGGTCCCCGATCTCTGGAGGGACTTCTCCTGCAATCCCCATATTTGACATATTCAAGCCCACCAGTCTCCCATGACGACCTCCACAAGAGACGCCAACCCATCCGCAAACAGAGGCAGAGATCAACCATTTGGAATCCATACGCAGGGCATTGGGGTGGAAATTCATAATATGGTTTTTTTATTTCAAGGAGGGTAGCTTCATCGGTTGTTAAGTTGGTCCCACTTAGAAAAGTTGGAAATAAATTTGGTGGGGCAAGAAATGATGTCAGTTTTCCTCTTTACAACCACATGTTTAGCTACTGATTGGTTGACTGAAGCTGAATCATTTATAAAGAGATGAAAATCTAGTAACCCTTCTGCTACTTCATCATCCCTCTTGCTCTCTTTGAAGTACACTTTCCCATTTGTGGTTTTCTCAATGCTGAAATAAATTCAAGGGATAAACGGCAAGACAAGTCAACATTGGTCAAACGTACATTCCAGACAGGTATTACACCTTTGGGTGATGCAGACACCACTGAATAGGATCCTCAACAGCACCTCCATTGTCATTTCTTGTCACCGCGACAATACCTTTCACACATGCAGAATGTGCATCCTCAATACAGAGCATGACACTTTCCCACTATTTGTATTCCAAGCAGTAATATTTTAGTCTCTCTCTTGTCGGAGTCGTTGATGTTTCTCAGCAACTCGTCTTTAAGAAGCCACGCTCCCTTAGGCAGATCGATTTTGACTCCACCAGGGTTTGAGTATATAGCAGCGACTCATAGGGTAAGGCTTTAGGGATTCAATTGATAAAAACGTTAGGGTTTCGATGCAGAATAGCCTATTCTATATGCTCGTAACGGTTTTGGATATGTAATCCAGGTACCGGTCATTTTCCCACAAACGGCGCCATTTGATAATGAAAAATATCAAGAACGGAAAGACAATTGAAAAATATCAAGAATGGAAAAGTTTAGAGAAAGATCCACAAGAAAATACACCTTACTGAAACTCTAGCAAAAATATTTTCTCCTCTTTTAAGAAAAGATCAGTTAGCTTATATAGCAACTGTTGTGGGCTTTTCGGCCTATTGAGTCATTGGACTTAAACAATTGGTCCATAAGAGGCTAATTCATCCCACAAACTTACTAAGTAAAAACATATTTACTTCTTATTACAAAGTACATATTGGTTAAATATTCCAAAAGTCCGACTTGCGAATCGAATAAATCCTACCCTCATCATATACAAAGACAGAATATGTGGTACCTATATTCCCAACAATAACTTTCATTTTTTTTGCTTTGGCATTATGATATTTTGAATTTGTTATAGTTCTATTTGGTTTGCTTGATTTGTTAGAAGATTTTTGAAATGATTTTCTACAAATTTTCTAATTTTTTATTGGTCACTGATCCATAAATATCCCTCTAAAATACCATGAATTTTGTTTATTTCTCTTATTTTTTACATAATTGTGAAATTATTTGGTATTTTTATCACCATCCATCATTCAACTAAACCTACTCTCTTGTTTACAATAGATTTCCTCATTGGTCAAAAATTGTAAATGGTTTGATTGAGCTTTGAAGAGCTTTATTTTATTTTATAAACTTTGGCTAGTTCATAACAGTTCTTTAAATGTTTCACCCCCTCCTCAGCCTAAACTATAGCTTCAACAATGTTCCCCAAAACTTACAAATTTCAAGCTTTTGAACAAAGCTTTCGTCTTTTAAGTTTATTCTAAAAAGCTAGAATATTATTACCATTAATTTGTACCCTCCAATCGTATTCTACAACCTTTAAAAATCTGGATACAGGGTTCACGTATTTTGAAATTTGAAGAATTATTTAATACGATTTTTTTCACTCATATGTTTATACATAAAGGAAAATGTCATGAACCAGCTCTAGCTAAATTCTTGAATTTTATGGTTTCAAAGTGCCCTAGCCAAGTTAAGTTGTATAAAACTCTATATAGCCTCTTTAATTTTTGATTATTTGACCATGTAAATTTAGACCCAAAAAACTTGCATCTTCCAAATAATAATCTTGAATAACATTGTCACAATCATTCATGCTCCTTAGTCACATAGTAGATTATGATAGTTATTTTTGTGAATTAGAAATACTATTGAAATCACCCATAATAATCAAGGTAATAGATTGATCAACAACTTCTCTTAGACCATCCAAATTAGAACTTTTTTGTTTTTAGTACTTTTTGTATACATAATAATAACTAAAAATAATTTTTTCATAGAAAAGTGGTTGAATTTTAGGTGAAGAAACTGATCATGATTGATAAGTACTTCAACTTTGAAATATTCCTTCCATAAATTTCAAGTTTTATTACTTATATATGTTGCATTTAACTAGAATTCAAGTTTTTTAAAACTTTCTTTAAGTTTACAACTGAAATCATATGTTCTTAAATAACTATGATATCTAAATGATCTCCTCTTTTTATTGATTTAATTCTTCTAATAATGTATTTATTCTCTACTCCTCTCACTTTCCAATTCAATATTGTGCCGAAATCGCATCAAATAATATATAACAAATCACGGAAAAATAATAAAACCCTTTGCTAGATTCATCTATAGAAGAAACAGAAAATCAAGAATACTTACGGGTTTTCCTGCTGCTATCCATCTAGTGTTCTCTACAGTTCCTTTGCGTTCCTCAGCGATTCCACGTTCTCCGGCGATTCCGTTTATGAAACTAAGAGACCTACAGAATCAGATTAGGGAAGAAGGAAAAGTTTCCAGACACTAAGGAAGCGGCCGTATTTCTGATTAGGGTTTAGAGTGATGAAATACCTAAACCTAGCCCCTTATTTATAGATTTTACAATGTGAAGCACAACATTGTAAAGCCCATCCTTTGTTACTTCCTTGTGTCCGGGACAATAACCCAATAAATTGATAATTCAATTTATATCCCTGATTTATTAATTCAGACTTAAGTGTTAAGATTTGGGCCCTCTTCATCACAGTGCCCAAATTCAACCCGGTTACCACACTTGAGCCCATAACGCCTTTTTACCCATAGGTCCAATTTAGTTAATTAAATAATTAACTCGACTACTTTTAATTTGGACTTCCTTAAGACAATAATCGAATATGTTTATTTAGCATGTCGGTCCAAATTATTGTTAGTCTATAAATATATTAAATAAATATATTCCAACAATCTCCCACTTGGACCGTCATATGCTACTCAAGAATACATATTCAACTTTAATGGGATCCCTATATTCATTGTCAATGGACAAACGGTACAACCCCGTACATGACTGATAACAATAAAGGACTAAAGACATATTTCTCGTAATGTGAACAATAGGATGCAACAGTTATCACATTACCATTATCAATCAATTACTTGGGCCAATTATGGAGCGTGGCATAAGAGTAATATGGCTTGTAATCGTACATATCTACTCTTAAATGGTTCATACTTTTTGAGATCCAATACAGTACAAATATCAATAAATATTTCCAAGCATATATATATATTGCAATAAACTTTAATGTGCACAATACTGCAAAATATAACATCAGATCCTATTACAAACTCTCCCACTGAAACTAACAATCCTCTAAATCAACTACACCCATATTGATGGTGTGTCCCTGGAAAACCTTAGGCAAAACCGCCTTTTTTAGGGGATCTGTTATCATGGAGTTTGTACCGATGTGCTCTATACTTATCTGACCCATCTGTACTCTTTCTTTAACAGACATAAACTTTATGTCTATATGTTTGGATTTAGACGCGCTCTTGTTGATGTTAGAGTACTGCACTGCGGAATTGTTATCGCAATATAACCTCATAGGGATTTCTATCCCTTGTACAATGCGTAATCCAGTAACAAAATTCCGCAGCCATAGTGCCTGGTTTGATGCCTCAAAGCATGCAACAAATTCTGCTGCCATGGTGGACGATGCAATAAGTGTTTTCTTTACACTTTTCCAGGATATTGCACCTCCAGCCAATAAGAATATGTTGCCTGACATGCTTTTTAATGTGTTTGCGCATCCACCAAAATCCGAGTCGGAATACCCGATGATCTCCAGTTTATCCGACTTCCTATATGTCAACATGTGCCCCTTTGTTCCTTGCAGATATCGGAGTACTCTTTTAACTGCTTTCCAGTAATCCATTTCTGGGTTACTAACATATCTCCCCAACATGTTTATAGCAAAGTCAATGTCCGGCCTAGTACAAACTTGAGCATACATTAAACTCCCAACTGCAGAAGCATAAAGGGTCGTTTTCATTTCTTCAATCTCAAGTTTTGTCTTAGGACATTGACCCGGACTAAGTTTGTCACCCTTTGCTATAGGGGTACTTAGGGGTTTGCAATCTGCCAATCCGTAACGTTGTAGCATACTTTTAATGTATGCTTTTTGTGATAATCCAAGAATACCACGAGAACGATCTCGATGTATCTGGATTCCTAACACAAAACTGGCATCACCAAGATCCTTCATATCAAACTTGTCTAATAGAAATATTTTTGTAGTGTGCAACAATTCCTTATTGTTCGAGGCAAGCAATATGTCATCCACATATAATATAAGAAATATGACATTACTCCCACTGAACTTGTGATAAACACAATCCTCAACCGAGTTGATCTCAAAGTCATAACCGACTATCACCTCAAGGAATTTGTGATACCATTGACGAGAAGCTTGTTTAAGCGCATAAATGGATTTCTTAAGTCTGCAAACCAGATCTTTTTAGTTACTTTCTACAAAGTGTTCTGGTTGCATCATGTAGATCGTTTCCTCAATATTACCATTGAGAAAAGCGCTCTTAACATCCATCTAATGAAGCTCAAGGTCAAAATGTGCAACTAATGCCATGATTGTTCTAAAGGAATCCTTCGTCGATACTGGAGCGAAAGTTTCTTTAAAATCAATCCCTTCACGCTGAGTATAACCTTTTGCTACAAGACGTGCTTTATGTCTTTCCACATTACCTAGGGAATCGCGTTTGGTTTTGTAAACCCATTTACAACCAATTGCCTTTTCCCTTCAGGTAATGTGACAAGATCACATACCGCATTATCCTGCATTGATTTATACTCTTCTTTCATAGCGTCAATCCACTTTTGAGATTCAGAGCTTTCCATGGCATGTTTGTAGGATGAGGGATCATCTACAGTTCCAGCACATAACTCATTATGCTCCTGAAGATATACTATAAATTCTGGACCTATAGTACTTTTCCTTTCTCTAGTGGACCTTCTTAATGGCACTATTTCCTCCTGTTGCACTTCTTGAGGAGGTAGAGTTTGATCATTATGAACGATGTCATTTTGATTCCCTTGTGGAAGATTATCTTGAGGTTCCTCTTGTTCTACCTGAATCTTTATATCCTGGTTAGAACCCTCAAGTGGAGCATCAGTGTTAATCTGAGGATTACCTTGTTCTAATGGGATCGAAATGATTGGCATTACCGCCCAATCTTCAGATATCTTAGTATCCCTATTAAAACCTTCATGAATATTTATGGATTATTCCTCAAAATCAATATATGTTCCCTTATTCTTCCCCCCAAACTCAACATCCTCTAGAAACTTGGCCGTTCCTGTCTCAAATATTGTACTAGTGAGAGAATCATAAAACTTAAACCCTCTAGAATGTTCGGAATAACCTATGAAGAAACAACTAACTGTTTTTGGGTCCAGTTTCTTTTCTTGAGGTTTGTAAGGCCTCGCCTCAGCTGGACAACCCCACTCATGCAGATGCTTTAAATTAGGTTTACGCCCGTTCCAAAGCTCATATGGAGTCCTAACAGTAGCCTTTGTGGGTACTCGATTGAGTATATAAGCGGCACATTTGATGGCTTCCCCCAGAGAGATAATAGTAGAGATGAGTGACTTATCATGCTTCTAACCATATCTTTTAGTGTTCGGTTCCGTCTCTCAGATACACCGTTCATGCGAGGTGAACCAGGCATAGTGTATTGAGGGACTATTCCACACTTCTCTAGGTACTGTGCAAAGGAACCTGGACGTTGTTCACCCGATCCGTCATATCTACCATAGTATTCACCACCACAGTCAGATCTAACGGTCTTAATGCTTTTACCAAGTTGTTTCTCAATCTCGGTCTTAAAAGTTATGAACTTGTCCAGGGCCTTATACCTTTCTTGTTGACCGAACCTTGACCCGGTCCTTTGCCATATGCCTTCCGCTTAGGTCCTGCCTTATTTGGTGATGTAATCACATTAGCCTCAAGCGATGTGCCTTTAAGTCTTTCCTCCTCCTGTGCAGCGTGGGAAATCAATTCATTGATATTCCAATTTTCTCGCATGCAGTTATAGGTGGACTGGAAATACTTAAACCGGTCTGGAAGCGAATGAAATGTGAATCCCACTATGCATTCCTCAGGTAAGTATAAACCGATTGCCTTTAACTTTTGGCCAATCATCAACATTCCTAGAATGTGCTCCCGGATTTTACCTTTGCCATTATACTTTTTGGTAGCTAGCTCGATGAGCAAACGCTGCATCTCTACCTTTTCATTTTTTTTGCAAAGGCTTTCTCAATCTCCGTGAGAAAGACCGAGGCAGTGGTAACACCTTTAGGGACAGCCCCACGCAATGTTACTGTTATTCCCTGTAACAAGAGCGCCATGCATAACTTATTTGACCTTTCCCACTTTTCATCAGCCTTAGTTTCATCCGGTGTACTTTCCGGACTAAGGGGAGATGGTTTAGGAGTTAACAATGCATAGTCGTAATCATGTACAGATAAAAACAGCAACATTTCTTCCTTCCACAATTGGAAGTCCGAACAATCCAACGTTGGTGGACGATTCCCCAACAAATTGTAACTCATTGATACTATAATAAGAACAAACAACACAAAGCACATCTAGCATCTTGACATATAACTGAAAACATATGCATAAACATGACAAATACATGTAAAACATAAATTCCTTGATAATAGATACCGGAGGGCAAATCAAATTAACATGAAATTTTATGAGTTTGAGAAAAATACTATGATCATTATTTTAATTTTCTAATTGCCAATGAGACCTTCCGGAGGGCCGATGTCATTTACATATATTAAAATAACCATAATTTGATTTTCTTAAGTACCGGTGAAACCTTCCGGAGGGCCGATTTCACCTACTTAAAATCAAAAAATCGTAAGGCTGAAATTAATTTATCCTTAAGTACCGATGAAACCTTCCGGAGGGCCGATTTCATCTAATTAAAATTAAAATCAGCACAAAGACCATTTTCAATAATTTTCTCCCGTTCATGATTAATTTAAACCCAAACGTGAACCTTCCGGAGGGCCGATAATATTTGAATTTAAATTAATCCCAGAACTTTTCGAAGCCTAGGATCCTTAAGAAAATTAATTTTAACCTTCCGGAGGGCCGATTAAATTAATTTCTTAGTTTCACCTACCGGTCTACGAAACCTTAATCATGCATCGTCATTTAATCATTCATACACATACAATTTAATTCACAAATAAACATACAAAAAAATATCAAAGCATCATATTTGTGAAATATATTGTTCAAATATTTTCAAATTAATAACTTTTTTTTATTATTTAACTTAATATTTGCAGCAGCCTGCACGTGCAGCAGACTGCTGCAAATATTAAGCCCTGCTGCAATTTGCAGTAGGCTATCGCAGCAGTCTACCGCTGCTGCAAATTGCAGCAGCTTACCTGCCTGCTGCAATTTGCAGTAGGTTGCGGGTCCTGAACGGGCCCACCCTACAAATTTATTTGTAGTAATGCTGTGGGTTTTGGGTGGGTCGAGCCTGTATTCATCATGCTGTTATTACCGTTTGGGTATTTTTTGTTGTCCCTATTCTTTTGGCGGTTACGGTGTTTATCGCCGGACAACCTTCGATCAGCGTTAACATCAGGGGTTAAGCTGTCGATGAGCCACTGTCCCAATAATTTTGATTTTATTCGTTATTTTAGGGTTGATTTGATGCTAATTTTGGGAGAAAAATTCCAGACATCAATAAACCCTAATTTTACCCGAAATAAAAAAAATACCCAAACTATAAAAATTGCAATTTCCTGATAATAAAACATGTGTTTCAATACAATAAATCACATAACATGCTTTTCATACAATCTCTAAACCTATGCCCTACCAATTCAATTAACACATAATCCCAATGACATGGATTCTTTACGATTAAGAAAAATATGCATCTTTGTCTATCAATACTCAATTTGATTATTCTACTGAATCCAAAAAGGGTTTATTTGGCTCTGATACCAATTGTTATATATTATCCGAAATCGCATCAAATAATGTATAACAAATCACGGAAAAATAATAAAACCCTTTGCTAGATTCATCTATAGAAGAAACAGAAAATCAAGAATACTTACGGGTTTGCCTGCTGCTATCCATCTAGTATTCTCTACAGTTCTTTTGCGTTCTTCAGCGATTCCACGTTCTCCGGCGATTCCGTTTATGAAACTAAGAGACCTACAGAATCAGATTAGGGAAGAAGGAAAAGTTTCCAGATACTAAAGAAGCGGTCGTATTTCTGATTAGGGTTTAGAGTGATGAAATACCTAAACCTAGCCCCTTATTTATAGATTTTACAATGTGAAGCCCAACATTGTAAAGCTCATACTTTGTTACTTCCTTGTGTCCGGGACCATAACCCAATAAATTGATAATTCAATTTATATCCCTGATTTATTAATTCAGACTTAAGTGTTGAGATTTGGGCCCTCTTCATCATAGTGCCCAAATTCAACCCGGTTACCACACTTGAGCCCATAACGCCTTTTTACCCATAGGTCCAATTTAGTTAATTAAATAATTAACTCGACTACTTTTAATTTGGACTTCCTTAAGACAATAATCGAATATGTTTATTTAGCATGTCGGTCCAAATTATTGTTAGTCTATAAATATATTAAATAAATATATTCCAACAATAAGTACTTCAACTTTGAAGTATTCCTTCCATAAATTTCAAGTTTTATTACTTATATATGTTGCAGTTAACTAGAATTCAAGTTTTCTAAAACTTTCTTTAAGTTTACAATTGAAATCATATGTTCTTAAATAACTATGATATCTAAATGATCTCCTCTTTTTATTGATTTAATTCTTCTAATAATGTATTTATCCTCTGCTCCTCTCACTTTCCGATTCAATATTGTGAAAGCCATTAAATATATTCAAAAGAATGGATATTATGACCCTTTTATATTCATTGTTTTGTTTTCTTTTATCTTTTTAACATGTTTACCTTGTGCTTTTTCTTCCTCCTACTAAAAGTTTCCCGAACTCTTTTTTCATGCTTAATATTCCCCAATATTGGGGAAGACGGTAAGCTACAAATTGTTTCTTTTAATGAAGAATCATTTTTTTCTTCTGATAAGTCGAACTCATCTGATGCACTAATTAATGCATCTATATCAACAAAGTCTAAGGCACCAATAACATCGCTGCCTTTATCAGGTTCCTTAATTATAACTATTTATTTGTTCATTTTGCCATGTTCTAATTTTGGATTTGCTGATTTTGCTTCTACATTATATCGTTAGGAATTGCACTTTTTTTTACAGGAACAGATTTGAGAGTTAGAATCCTATTTAACACTGGATCATTGTTCTAGAGTGACAAACAAATAAAAACTAGATAATATAAATTTTTTTACACCGCTAATTTTTTTTAATTCAACAACACACTTTAAAATATATGGTAATTGGTTTAAATTTTTCATGCGACGAGACTTAATACAAAACTAAAAAATATTAGATGGTGAATAAACAACGTAACTAGCCTTCGTAACAACCACATAAATATAATTGGTCGGCCACTAGAAGAGAAAAAAACAACATCATAAAATTTATAGTAAAGTATATTTTTCAGAAATCCCTAGAATATACCCATATATATATATATATATATATATATTTGATAACTAAAGTAAATGTGGTCGTATAAATTACAATTATATCTAAATATGTTTTTAGATTACTATACTGAAAATCATTAACATTAGACACATATATTTGAGAACCAAAGTAAATATCGTCTTGTAAATCACAATTATATTTAAACATGTTTTATTATAGATAGTATTGAAAACTATTAAGGGTTATGCTAACCGGTGCCCATGGGCACCGGTTAATGATGCATTTAATGACTACTTTTCTATTATTTTATATCCTTTTTTATTTGGTGGAATGTACTTTTTTTTTAATTCCAACACTAACCTTATTCCAAACCACGCGTCTGTATTATCTTGTTTTTTTATTTATATTTATTTCAAATAAGTTAAGTATGTCACAATTAAACAACGAATTATATCCTTTGCGTTTTTATATTTAATTTTTACATTACTTTTAAAAAAATTGTATTTATTTAATTAATTAATTATTCTGGTTAGAAAAGTCCAAGGAACTAGAAAATCGAATCCAACGGCTGAGAAGCAGCGGTCAAAGTGCGGCTTTCCTTGTATAAATGTTCAAAAGTTTATTAGTTTATTCAATTAAGTACATAATCAGATTTGGACTTTATGGGCTAAACCAGACAAATATGCTAAAAGTATCACACATCCGCTCCTTCAATTTTACCTTATTTTTACAAACTAGGCATGCTATACATATTTTACTCAAATTAGCCCTTATACTATTCACATTTTAAACATTCACTTATCAAGTAATTTAATATATCAATATGCCACTTTATCCATTCTATATAGAATAGGATGCATTAAATAGAATATTCTATAAAAACACTTCATTTAGTAGTTTTCTGCTGATTGTTTTGAACCCAATTGACTATTTATTTTTAAAATAATTGGGTTTTGATCATATTATTTTGTAAACAATTTTTTATAAAAGAATATATCACATTTAAATTCGATAATTAACCTTTGTACTTTTGTCAAATCTAAAAATAATAAAAGTAGCATAGTGCTTTTTGAGAAATAGATAATTGAAATATCATTTTATCAATATTAGTTGTGTTATTTTAATTGCCTAACTAATATAAATGTGATAAGTATTGTTATTTATTTATTTTTAATTGAACATGAAAATAAACATTAAAAATTACGAGAATGTAGTATTATTAAAAAATATGTAAATTTTATTGTATGACCATTATTTTATAATGGTTGGTAATTATATCTAAGTTTTGTAATTTATACGAACATTTAGTTTTAGTTTTTTATTATCTTTTTTTTTACAAATAAATTGTTAGTTAAAAATCATTGGTATTAGCCCACCAATTATTATTTTTGGACAAAATTAATTTTTTGGATATATTTATTCAAAGATTAACTTTATAAAAAAAATATAAAAGTCTAATTTTATTAAAAATGAATTAAAAATTATCACAAAATCAATAATTAACACACGAAAATTAATTCAATCTTAAAAAAGCTAAAATCAAATATTTTTTAGAAAATGTTTAAATTTGGTTCCAAATAATATTAAGCAAGCCAAAACAAAATAGACTATTTTTGAATTTTTATTATTTTATCTCTACATAGTACGCACCGGATGAAACCTTCTCAACCACCGACATACTCATCTGTCCGATCATTTATATTCATCTGGCGGAAAGTTCTACCACCGGTTAAAAAATCCGATTTTTAATAAACTCTTAAATTTAACAAAAAAATTAAAATTGACTATCTAGAATCAAATTTAACCATAGTTTATTGGTTTAAAATTATCTGTCAGAAATATTAGAAGAAAATTGAAGTAATCTTCAAAGACTATAAATTAAATAATCATATTTAGTTAAAAGTCTGAAGTAATCTTCAAAGACTATAAATTAAATAATCATATTTAGTTAAAAGTCTACACTAATCGTGAATCAAGAAATCACGTTAGAATTCCATGGGCAATTTGAGGAAAAAAAAACCAATGTGGGTTAGTTTTGGATGAATACAAAAAGTTGAGGAGGTGGATTGATTATGTTTCTTGCGCATCTAAAACGCCAACAAGTCAACCCTCTGCAGTTGATTGGTCTAATTAAGACTACCCAGATAAAGGAGCAACCGCAAGAGACCCCCTCCCTCCCTCTCTCTCTCTCTCTTCATATAATCAACAAAGTAACAAACCATAGTTTCTATCAGTGTCTGAAAAAATCAACCTACAATTTTTTTTCTCTAAGATCTTCTGGTGATCCTTTATATGATTAAATTTCTATTTTTAAGCCAAAACATCATCTGGGTTTTCTTTTAATTGTATTGATATACACAGCTCAACCTTTGATACTGTAAGGAGTTGAGTGTTTTTGTTTAGATGGGAGCTTGTTTCAGCAGCCGTGTGAAAGTTGAGATTTCTTCCAACTCAGGTACTGATTGTGATTGTGATTGTAATATGTACTCCTGTTTGATTTGATCTCTGGGCATTTATTTTTTTAGGGTATGATTAGATTTAGTATGTAGATTTGAGATGTTCTTCAGGATTTGTTTTGAATGACTGAACTTGCAAATTGTGTAATGTCTTTTTTTTTTTTTTTTTAAGTTTAGGGAAATTAAAAGTTTTAGTGATTCATGTTGCAGAGCTGAATTCGAAAAATGTGAGTGGAGATAGTAAGGTATCTTCATCTTCGATTACACCACAAACGCCTCGAAGTGAAGATGAGATCTTACAAAGGTCAAAGTTGAAGAATTTTAGCTTTGGTGAACTCAAGAATGCCACTAGAAACTTCCGCCCGGATAGTGTATTAGGAGAAGGTGGGTTTGGTTCGGTCTTTAAAGGCTGGATTGATGAAACTACTCTTACACCGGCTAAGCCTGGTACTGGCATGGGTATAGCCGTCAAGAGGCTCAACCAAGAAGGATTCCAAGGTCATAGAGAATGGCTGGTGAGTCACTCATGATTGTAATTATGTTTTTTCCGATTTTAGTGACATTAATGAATGATATGTTTAGATCAAATGAATTTCACTAACACTATATTCGTAGTTTGCTAAACGGTCAGCTCAGTTAAGTTTTTATCGGACATTTCATACTTTAATGTTGGTAACTTATTTGTGTTATAAACATTTGTGTAACACAGGCTGAGATCAATTACTTGGGACAACTGCATCACCCGAATCTCGTTAAACTAGTTGGTTACTGCTTAGAAGATGATCATCGACTTCTAGTATACGAGTTCATGCCTCGAGGTAGCATGGAGAATCATTTATTCAGGAGTGAGTCCAGTTCATCCTTCCTATTTACCATCATATCGGTCGGGTTAACATAGATCTTGAGTTTGGTGCTAACTACATTGTTGGTTTTAATAGGAGGCACTTACTTCCAGCCACTTTCTTGGACTGTACGGATGAAGGTTTCCCTTGGTGCGGCAAGAGGTGTTGCTTTTCTTCATAACGCTCAGCCTCAAGTCATCTATCGTGACTTAAAAACATCTAATATCTTACTCGATTCGGTATATTTCTTACACCTTTCAGTTAGTGCGACTGTAACTGCTTTTGTTTTAGCAACTAAAACTGACCTCACTGTGTTTTTGTCTTTATACTACATTGCAGGCTTACAATGCAAAACTCTCTGACTTCGGATTGGCTAGAGATGGACCCACCGGCGAAAAGAGCCATGTATCCACTAGGGTCATGGGTACCCATGGATATGCTGCTCCTGAATATCTAGCTACAGGTACATTGGTGCTCCAAATAATATCTTAAGGCTCGTTTGGTATACTAGTTAATATTAGAGGGGAAAGAATAATAATAACTACGATTGAATTAGACGAGATTGAAATGATGGGGGTTATTTAGTCTTATCGAATCCCAAACCTCTATAGATATCATTTAATGATTTGGAGTCATGTGCTGACACCGAATATCGGCTTGGGCTATATAATCTTGGGGCATCGCCAAACACAGGATTTGACGACAATAGTCCAATCTGGTCAGAGTCCTTTGTGCCTAATGAGCCCTAACCGATTGCTATGAGATTTGATTGTTAAGCATATGGTCATCCCTCCAAGTATTTATTTATATAATTGTTAGATTTAAATCTAGCTTAATTGATATTGTCCAAAAAGTATATAAGGAAACATGTTTTGCTTTGTTATATTGTGACATTCAACAAAGTCATTATTTATCAGTATTTGATAATTTTATTGATATTGCACTAACTAGGTCATCTGACGGCAAAGAGCGACGTCTACAGTTTCGGAGTTGTTCTTCTTGAAATGTTATCTGGTCGAAGAGCCATAGACAAAAATCGACCTTCAGGGGAGCATAACCTGGTTGACTGGGCAAGACCTTACCTAACTAACAAGCGAAGAGTTTTACGTATAATGGATCCCCGTCTCCAAGGTCAATACTCTCTTCCCCGTGCTCAAAAAGCAGCTTCACTTGCACTTCAGTGTTTAGCTACAGAACCCAGATTCAGGCCAAACATGGATCAGGTTGTAAAAGCACTAGAAGAGCTTCAAGAACAGAAAGACGGATCTAAAGGTGGGTCTAGAGGTGCGTCAAGAGAACGGATGGTAACTTCTCGCAGTCAATGCAATGATCGACCAACAAATTACCCTAGGCCATCTGCTTCATCGCTTCGAATCTAGGAGTAAAAAATATTGGATTATAAATTTCCTCTGAAATTTCAGCAAATCGGTGACTATAATGACCGTGCTTAGCAGTGTACAGATTTTGTCCCTATGTTTATTTCTTTGTTTGTTTTTTTTCAAACTTTTTTTGTGATAACTGTCACTTCCTGGAAAGAAAGATTTGGCTTGAGCATGGTTTTGGTTTGTCAAGCGTGTTTCGAACTTTGTTGAAATGGTTAACCCATGTAATAGAATTCAAAAGAAAATGTAATTAAAATTAGTCTTGGAGAGAAAAAAACATTTTGAAAGGATAAAGGGAGATGTTAAAAACGATTTTCAAAAACAAAATTACACCAAACAGTTTTCATTACCTTAATTATTTTTTACCAGAGTTATTTAATTTTTTTGCATCACCATTTTCTGTCATTCAAAATTTCCCTGAAATATATACAAATAGTCTTGAAGAATTTAATAGTTCAGACCAATTTTCTCTATATTTCTTTCAACTGTCCATACATCCTCAAACACTTACACACCAGAAAGAAAAATATATTAAGGAAAAATTCACTTAACGTTATCATCTACGAAATTTCATCGACCTAAAAATGCGACACGATCTTTCTGTATTGCCTGTGTCAAGTTGATGTCAAATAGCTCGCACCGAATAGGCATCTCCATTTCATAGAAGGGATTCTTCAAGACATAATCCGTGTATAGCTCGTAAATGAATTTCAAGAGACTCCCCATGTGTTGTGTCCCAGGTTCACAAACCACAAAGAATTTTGTCCCTGAAACAAAAGATAACATCTTTTAATGTATATCAACGTTAAATCACAATATTTCATTAAATCAACCAGCATTCCACGAAACAACAAGTCGGAGTTTCAGAAGGTAAAATAATGAGGGGGACAAATACGATCGGCACATATAACCCTTGGAGAAAATAAGCTTTAAGTCTTGCGGTTATCATCATTGGTATATAAGTTAAGGTTTTGGCGCATGCTCTTAAAGGTTAGGGAATCCACTAATCAACATGTCACACATTGATCAACGACCTATAACATTACTTCTATATTGCAATAAGGTGCTTACAGACTAATTATGGTGCAGTTCGAAACCATATGAATTCTGAATTTCGAATTGTTTCAAAAATAAGATAATCTTAGTTCAAGTAGACAATCCCTCACCATAAGAAAACCAGCAAAAAACAAAGAAATGGATACTTTATGTTACTTGATAAACATTCTACACACGGATAAAAGGATAAAAAAGCATACCCGTTAAAGATTGGAAGCAATGCAGATCAAACGTGTCAGCTTCGAGTAGTTCGATTCCTGCACAACCAGTGGTTGGCGATAGTTGCTGAGAGATTGCATGCATCGAATGCCATAAACTAGCCACCCGCAAGCTGTCATTTGTGTCCATACGTCCTTTCGAACCATAGTCCTTAATTTTTTTAACAAAAATAAAATCTTAATGAGCATCAAAATAATAATGATCCACTACTCACAAGATAGCACTCAACAAATCTCCTCGCATAAACTAACATTTCCGATAGCTCTAGACGAAGTTGATTGTATAGCCATTGATCCATATGACCTATTATCTATCCTCTGATCTATTAAACAAACAACTATTTGAATTGTTTCAAGATCCAATTCATCTTCAATTTTTTCAACTACAACACTGGTAAGAGCATTCATTTCAAATTCAACTAAACCTCATCATGGATCTAAACACAATAACATTCAGCAGCTCAAAACTAAAAATTCATCAACTGAAATGAACTACAATCTATCCTCAAACGTTCAGAACCAATTTCTGCTTCCTTTGCCTACCTATTTCACATCGAAAAGAAAAGAACAACAAATCTACCTTCGTGGAGAAACTCCACTTAAAGCTCTACCTAATTTCATCTCATATCCTAACACAATTAAAATTTAAGCCGTTGTAGATGTGAATTGCATTTTCCAAGTCAATGCTTCCAGATTCTATAGAGAGAAAGAGAGACGCGAGTGAGAAAGTAAGAGAAACCAGGTACCTTGTAGAAGATCAAGCCACCGGATTTGTTGATGATGTAAATACTGCAAATCGCTGCCATTTTCGAGGTCTACTCTTGAATCTGAAACTTGAGTTACAGGAAGAAGATATCACGATCAAGAAATCAAAAGTAGCCCCAAATCTAACTTCTCTTTAAAAGTAAAACCCTAATTTCACTCAATTTACTCTCTTTACAGCAATCAATTAACTTTCATCAAAATTACTTTACAGTCCTTGGTCGTTGCTTATGCGGCCACGTAGGCATTTTTAAAATTTGATTTATTAACGAGCTTAAATACGTTGCAGAGCTTTCAGCCATATGCGTCTAAAAAGATTAAGAGCGAAACGCCCATCGACTATTCTGTTCTTCCAATTTACCCCTGCAGGTTATCATTATGTATTCAGTCACCTATTTTAAAAAATCAATTTGCTAGATGTTTTAATTAAAACATTTTTTAAATTTTTTTGTATGTTTAAGTAACTAGTAAATATCCGAATGATATCAATTTGCTACTGTATTAAATCACCTTTAAAATAATCTACCTGCTAGGTATTTTAGTTAAAACAAAAACAATTTTTACATTTATAAAATTGAGTTCTCTTGAGTTATTTATAAAAGTACAAATGATATCTAACATTTTATATATAATATTTAAGTGTATCAACTTCTATTAGCTATATTTTACCGCCAAAATGAAATAATCGTTATTATACAAAAATAATTATTTTAGACTATAAATATATAATCTCAATAAATGTAGTATACTAAACATATTTGTTATTAGTCTTTTAAAGTTTGAACGGTCCATACAATAAAGTGTCAAATTATATTTGAATGGTTCCTAATATCTCAGTGACGAGTTACATGAACTGTTTTGAAAATCTTGTAACGTAGAAAAATGTTTTAGATTCGTAAATTTTTCTTTCAAAATGGTGGTTTATATGTATTTGTTATTTAGATAAATATATACGGGTTTTAGTTATGTAAAACGAGGTGTAGTATCGTTCTCAAGAAGACTTGTTAATGAAACGTCGATTACAGTATTATAAATTTATTGTGGTATTAAAATATTAATTTCGGTCATTTAAACGTCACTTTCATCGTCGTTGTTCCGAACCAGGGTTTCGTCTCTATGATCTAGGACTTTGTACACTTTGATGTGTAGTTAAAACAATTTGATCTAAGATGAATATGCTATTTTTGTTCCATTGAGTGTTTTGATATTGTTCTGGTATGGAGATATATACGTTAGATGAAATGAATCCACCTTTGGATTTGAGGATTCAATTTTATTTACATGACTGTTGTTTGTGATAGTGATCATGATCGACTTAAAGAATATAGTCTTTTCGTCTTTTTTTCCTTCTTGATAATTTTCATATTTTTTTTCGTAAATAAAAATGTTTGTCGACACAGCGGAATACTTTATAAAAGAACATAAAAATATAATACCATAAAATTAATTTATAATTAATTTATTGAATGATTTTATTCACAAAATAATCTTTATTATACCGAAAGAATATTTTGAACTACAAATCTTTAATCTAATTATAAATGCAATATAAGAGTATTTCCCAAACTATAATAATATTATCCAATTTAACCAGAAATAATACATTATACTAGATACATTCTTTAATAATATATACCACTCCAAAACAATGATAAAATTATTTTCCTTTTGTTTTCTTTTTCTAAATACAAACATACGCGATTTTTTTTTCTACCATCGTTCTTTCTTAAACTTCTAGTTGGTCCACTGTATATCTCGCATTCTCCATAATTGGCCATCACCGATATCACTTTTAAAAACCAAACTTGAATATGAAAAAGTGGAAATTATCTGTATTAGAATTCTAAGGTCGAAACTTAACTTATAACACACGTTTCGTGTGCCACATCAAACATGAGGAATTTGTTTTATGAGATCATTTTTTCATATATTCTTTCAAACATGTGAATATCCTTCGTACAATGTTACAGTAATCACAAATTTGTTTCGCATTTCGTTGCACCAATTTTTTATGCATGTTTCACAACTCGTAGTTAATTTTAGCATGTTTCGTAGTTTGCAACTCGCATTTGTTTTGAAGCATGTTTCGCAGTTTGTAGCTTATTTTAGCTCATGTTTTGAAATTCATTTTAAATTTTTTTGTAATTCATTTTATCTCATTTTTTTTAAATTCTTTTTTACCACAATTCATAATTCATTTTAACTTCTGTTTCGTAGTTTATTTTTTGTCCGTGTTTCGCAATTCTATTTTAATTCAAATTTTACAAAAAAAAATAAAAAATATATATTTAACAAGTCATTTTAACTCATATTTTACAATTCATTTCAACTTATGTTTCATAGATTATTTTAACTCATATTTTTCAATTTTGGGTGACAAATAAATAATTCAAAAAATATTATTTATGGATCTTGTTTTGTTCGTTTTTTAAAAAACAATTTTTAGTTATATTTTCCGAGTTATAAGTTGAAAAGTATAAAAAAAATTAAAAACAAAAATATAGGATGACATGACTTGCGGCCGTAAGCAAAGGTTACATAATTATTGTATTATTTATATCATCTTTCGTCGCGGCAGCGGGTCATTTTCACTGCATCTAGTCATTTTCATTGTCGGTAGGACATTATCACCAAAAGGTTTAGAAGTAATTAATATGAAAAAAACCAAACAATTATTACACCAAAAAAGTTGTAAAAAGTCTTGGATTGCTCGCTATAAATCACCAGAATAAACCATTCCAATGTTATGCTAAGTTATGTTAGTATTAAACACTTGACACATTGCATGTCATGTTACATATGTTCAGGGACGGATTTCGAAGGGATATGAGAATGCCCATGACGATCCTAAATCAGCAAAATAAATTTAGTATAGTGGTAAAGATTTCTTCTAATATATTTGATGATCTAGATATTATCAAACGCTTTCAAGGCATGAGTAAGATAAGAATTTATTATGCTTGGACTATACTATATTTTTATTTTGAGTTGTAATCGATATATTTACATATTTTTATTATGCGGTATTGAGATATTTATCTTTTATTAAAAAAAATTGCATTAGATTTTTTCGGCATATCTTAAATTTTAGTCATGGATCTGCCACTACATATGTTGTTGATTATAAGTAGCAGGTGCCAACCATAAGATATCAACATTTTTGGATACATATTCATGATTTTGAACAACAATTAGCCCATTGACTATTCACCTTCATAAGAGATAATCTATCGATTAAAAATATCCGATTTTAGTCATTTTGGATAAATTTAGTCCCCTCCGTCACAAAAGCAAACAATAAAAAATTAATTATTTTTCAAAATCCGTGTTCATCCATTTAGATGTCTTTCAAAATGTTTATAATTAAAATATCACTCTTTTTTTTTCAATCTAAAATGTTTCAGCATTTTTTTTTGTAGATTTCATCTTATCAAAATTCTAACCATACATGATCAAAACTTAAAAAAAAGTTGGGGACGAGAGCTTTTCTTCTCCAAGAACCACTGGTTCTTCTTCTTGATTTCTTCAAGCTTTCTCTTCAATGGTGATTCCCGCCTCATCCTAAATTCTTTTCTCCTTCTTAGCATTGTTGACTTTATCTCTGTCATGGAGATATATAACAATGCTGTTTTTAAAGAGGATTTCCCAGTAGACTGTTCAAGAAACAAAGAACAAAGCAAAAATGGAAAAATCATGAAGTCTTATGTAGATGTTGTTAAAGCTTCAAATGGGGAATCAAATGGAAAATTAAAACCTGAAAAACATATGTGATAAGGTAGATCATAATTCTACACAGTATTCCAGCGAAGTTAAAGATTTACTGTCTCAGTCTTCAAAGATTACTTTTACTGGGAAGTTCTCTACTGCATTACCAAAGAGAACTATAATTGATCAATTCCTGGTTTCTTTGAAATTCAGAGGTAGTTACACTATCTTCAAATGGGACTCTCGACATATCATATGGAATTTGACCTTAAAGAAGATGTTATCAAGATATGAGCGAGAAGCGTTTGAAAATTGGGAAACTTGACGATGAGAATGCTACACCGGACGCAGGATTTCAGTGTTAAGTTTGAAAGCCCTATTGCCTTAGTCTTGATTAGGCTTGAGAGAGTTCCAAAATTTCTATATGATTCAAAAATTATAACTGAAATTGCAGCTACTATGGATATTCCGTACAAAATTGAGTTTGCTATAAAAAAACAAAGCATTTAACAATGTTGTGTATGCGCTGGTGGAGATGGATGTTACCAAGAAGATTCATAATCGAATCAGGGTTGGTTTTGGAAAGAATGAACGATGTTGGTTATCTGTCTCTTACAGGAACCTTCCATCGTATTGTTTTTCTTGTTACCATTTAGGCCATAAGCATGATGAATGTGTGAAGACTCAGAAAGTTAAAAGCAAAGAAGTTGAATTAGGAAAAGAAAGAAAAAATTCTTCTGCTTTATTATTGCCAAAAGATAATGTTTACAAGATTGATGATTAAAAAAAAGATAGTCATACAAATTCAAATATGGTCTAGGTTCCTAAACTAAAATCTATTGTTGTTAAGAAGAATCCTTCAACTTCAAAAAAGGGTGAAAATGTTGGTCAATGTAAAGATATATTGACCTCCACTGGAAATAATAATGAAGACCTTCATGTTTCTCAGAATGTATATGGTTCCCAGATGCAATCTATAAAAGAAACAAAGGATCCTGTAGAAAACAATAAAGTTATAGATGCTTTAAAAAACTTGAATAAAGTAATGGATTACAAACTTTCTCAGGGCTTTAACAATTTTCCATTGGTAGTGAATGTACTTCTCCAGTCACGATGATCAGTTTAAATTCTTCAACAGATCAGGCTTTAACAATATCCTGCAAAAAAGTTAAAGTCTATTAGTAAAGGGAAAAGACCAAGCAAAAGAGTATTAAAATCTCTGCATTTTTCAGGGATAAATAAAAAATACAGATCTGTTTCTGATACTGATTAAATTTTTAAATTAGAACGTTCAAAGGATTAATAACAACTCTACTATTGGTGGGTTAAAATATATTATTTTAAACGAGAAGGTGAAATTGCTGGCCGTTCAAGAGCCTATGGCAAAGGTTGAGGTGGAAGGTGATGTTGCTGCTAGATTGGGTTACCCAATTTTTTGTGCTAACTCTACTAATAAGATTTGGGTCTTCTGGTTTGTGGATATCAGTATTAGTATCCTTGCTAATCAAGATCAATGTCTCCATTTGGATGTCTGTTACCCTGGTATTTCTAGCAACTTTATGTTAACTGTTGTTTATGCAAAGTGTAATAGGGTTCTTAGGGGGGATCTATGGGCTGAGCTAAGAAGAATTTCTACTGAAAATCGTGTTTGGCTTACCATGAGAAATTTTAATGTCGTGGCCTCTGCTGAGGAGCAAATAGGATGCACTGCTCTTTTCCAGAACAATATTGAAGACTTTGTGGATACTATTAATGATTGTCATCTTGAGGATGCTGGTATCGTGGACTTCAAGTTCACCTTGAATAAAAATATGAAATGGAAGCGATTAGATCATGTGATGTTCAACACAAACTGGGCTAACATCTTTAACTATACTCAGGTTATCAACATGGTTAGAACTTGTTCTGACCATGCTCCACTCCTTATTATTGTATCTGTTTCAAATTCAAATTATCTTAACAATAAGAAAAGCTTCAAATTTTTAAATATGTGGGTTTCTGATGACTCTTTCCTAAGTATGGTTGAACAGAACTGAAATCTTAATATTAGAGCTTCTTCAAATGACATTTTTTGGTTTAAAATGAAAAGACCGAAGAATTGTTTGAAGAACTGGAATAGAAGTCATTTTAGAAATATTTTTAACAGTATAAAAGAGCCTGAGGAGAATGTGAATAAGATGGATGCAATTCACCAAAGAGAAAACAACTTTATTTCTAATGTTGGTCTCAAGAAATCTCCACCTTTTCACCTTAAGGCTCTCAGAATTGAAGAGACATTTTGGAGACAGAAGTGTTATAATTTTTGGCTCCGGGATGCTGATAGTAATTCTAAGGTTTATCATGCATATGTGAATAAAAAAGAAGAAAAAACTCTATAAAAGGCATAAAAAATGGGGAGAGTTGGTGTTATAATAAAATTGACATTGGAAACTCTGTTGTTAATTACTTTTCTTCTTACCTGTTTTGTAGTCCTTATTGCAGCAAGGCAGAAGAGGATGTATTAATGGCTGATCCTATCTTTGAATATATCATAAATCTGGTTACAAAAGAGGATAATGAGTTGCTGATGATGCCTGCAAAGGAAGAGGAAGTATGGGACACCATTAACAGTATGAATAAATATAGTGCAGCAGGTTTGGATGGATACAACATCACTTTTTATAAAGTTTGTTAGAATATTATTAAAGATGACCTATGTATTACTATTAATTCCTTCATTAAAGGTCTAAATATGCGAAAGAGTATGTTTGCTACTAGTATTAGTCTTATACCAAATACTTCTAATCCCATAAACTGGAGCAACTATAGGCCCATAAGCCTTTGCACCATGTTAAATAGAATATTCTCTAGGCTTATTAATTCTAGGCTCTCTACTATTTTTCCTCGTATTATATCAAACAAACAGGGAGCCTTTGTTAGGAATAGGTCTATCCATGAGAATATTCTGATTGCCAAAGAGTTGGCTTATGACCTTAATAAAAAGCCAAAAAAGGGAAATATTATGATCCAGTTGGACATGTCAAAAACATTTGACAGAATGTCCTTCCCTTTCATTATGAGAGTATTAACCCTTTTTGGCTTCTCTAACAAGTTCATCACTGATTATGGAAATGTATATGCTAATTTAAATCTAAAAGGGGTTTGAGACAAGGTGATCCCTTATCTCCAAACCTCTTTATTATAATAGTGAAAATCCTAATAAGGGGATTATATAGTATGGTGAACTCTAACAAATCTATGCAGTATGCTTCAAGATTAAGTATTGTTATCCCTTGTACTGCATTTGTTGATGATATCATTATTTACAGTAACAGTCAACTCTATTGAGTTATTAAGCACTTTTTTAGACATATACCAAATAGTCTCAGATCAGTCTATAAACAAGGAAAAATAAAAATTATCACCTCAAAGAAGCTGCATCATTGTAGAATCCACAATCTGGAGAACATTACTGGTTTCATTGCTGAGAATCTTCTCACTTGTTATCTTGGTATCACCCTGCACAACAATAATAGAGCTCAGAATTTCAATCCTTTTCTGGACAAGATTAATGCAAAAATCATGGAATGAGACTCAAAACACTTATCATATAGGGGAAGACTCTCTCCAATCTCTACTATTCTAATGGCTCTTCCTTATTATTGGATGCAAAGCTCTTTGATTCCTATTTCTGTTATAAAAAGATTGGAAAAAACTTTTAATAAATTTCTTTGGAGAACTAATTTCAATGAAAGTAGTACCCATTGGACTTTTGGGGACAAAATTTGCTTTCCTTTTGAAGAGGGTGGACTGAATATCAAGAAATTAGCTGATATTCAGGCCACTTTCTCTCAAAGTCTTTGGTTTTCTTATAGAAAGAAAAAATAATCTCTGGGTAATGCTTATGCATGATATATATAATAGGAATATCCACCATTTAAAAGTAAATTTTAAGCAAACTGGTTCACTGACCTGAAGATGTCTTGTAGATATCAAAGTTGTTGCCAGAAAACAATATCAGGTGGCTTCTTGGTAGGGGAGACATGGACTTCTGGACTGAGAATTTGGATGATCTGCTTCCTATTTTGGATCATAATCTGCCAGCCAGTAACTGGTTTTTGGAAGACGGGGTCAACTCTTTTTGGAGAGCTGATATTTGGGATTTTTAGTCTCTGAATGGATTTATTCCTAAAAGCATGAAAACTCAAATAAATAAGTATAAAATCAACGCTGCTAAAGATGATGAGATGATCTGGATGTTGTCCCCTGATCACCTATTCAACTTGAAGTGCACTTGGAATTCTGATAGAAATTTCCAAAGTCCTTCAAGTTTTAATAGGAAAATCTGGAAACGTCTCAAGAAGTTTTCCTTCTTTTTTGGAAACTCGTGCGTAATTATATCCCCATAGACTTTGTTTTACAAAAAATGAATTTTCATTTGGCATCAAAGTGCCAATTTTGCTCAAAATGTGAAAATGTAAACCATCTTTTTGTAAATTGTCATTATGCTTGTAGTCTGTGGAGACATTCTAGCAATCCATTCAACATTAAGGTTGAGAGATATATGACGATAAAACATGTTGTTTACAACTGGTTTTGGTTCTCGACTCATTGTTTGCCACCTATAATATGCTGGGTGCTATGGATGAGTCAAAATAATGCAAAGTATAAAGACTCTGGTATCAGTCTTCATACCTCAATTATCTTGACTAATAAAATTATTCAGGGTTTAGACATCTCTAAAGTACTTACGAGCAAACACTGGTTGAATGAAAGTGATGTTAGTTTCTCTTTAGGATGTCTATCCTAAGAAAAATTGTAAGAAAGTTACTTATCTTAATTGGATTGCTCCGCTGAATGGAAGGTTGAAGCTAAATGTGGGCACCTCCTGTTTAAAAAATGGTAAGTCCTGTGGTGCTATGATTTTCAGAAATCATGAAGGCAACATTGTCAATGCTTCCTCTAAACCTTTTGGAAAGCTACTCCTCTGGTTGCTGAAACCAGAGTCTTGCTTGAAGGGCTTTTTATATGCAAGGAAATAAATTGGATGAATATTGATGTCGAAACAGATGGTTTAACATTGATAAACATTATGAATAAAAAGAAAAATCTATGGTACCTTAAATCCTTAATTTCCATATGTAGAGACTTATTATTGCTTTCAATGACTTTATCTTTTGTTTCGAGAGTTCGAAATAGGTCCGCGGATTGGCTCACCAAGGGGACATTGAAATGTAAAGAGAAGTTAACTTTCTCATATTTCAATGCTCCGAACACCCTTCTCTCGATTGTCTTTCTTGAAAGCCTGGGATTAGGCTATGTTTTCTCTTCTTAAATTTTCGAATTTGGCTTTAGATACTGCTAGATTAGGGTTTTTGTTTTTGCAGATGGAGACTGGGGTTTGGAGTGGAACTCTGGTGTTTGGAGCTCTGAAGATCCTTTTTGTGGCTAGGGCTATTGAATCGATGATGAGTGATAGAGTTGAAGTGTTGAAGGGTTTTCTAGGGTTTGTTTTGATTAAACTGGTAGATTAGAGCTCTCATAAACAAATTTGTACCATGGACTGCTAAATTGATGACGATAGAAAAAAATGGTGGATACAAATTATTCGAGGGTTTGACTTCTACGCTCTATTTTCAGAGGGAACCCGCAACCACTACTCAAAATGCAATGAGTGCGCACAAGGTAAACCCTCAGTCTAAGGCAATATAGTCTGTAAACCAACGTCAGAAGGTAAACCACACAAGGTGACATGCTGAGTCGAGAAAGCGTATGTAGAAGGACTCGAACTCATGACATTTGGTCACACACATACCTTACTCAACCATCTCGGCTACCCCTTAGGGGCTTGACTTCTACGCTCTGAAAGCTTTAGCTATGGAGTTTGGTTATGCTGGCTCGTGGAGCTACTCTGAGTGACTGAGGACTATTTTTAAGCGTTATTGCTTTTTAGTCCCTTTATTTGTATGATTAGTCTTAATTGGCTCAAAATATTTTTGTAATTTCTTAATTTGGTAATATAATTCTTTTTGCTTAAAAGAAATAAAAATAAATTCTAACCATACATTATTAAAATTTTGCTAAATTAAATATAAGCTAATATTGACAATATTACAATACTGAAAGGGCATCTGATAATATTCCTTATAGTTGATAGAAAAATTGGGACTTTGAAGTGCCTAACTACCCATTTCTCATGAAACCAAATATAAACCGACACAACGAGCTCTCTCTCGTGAACATAGAGAAATAGCAGTGAAAATGGATAACACAAAACCAATCATAGAAATCGACGGGCTCCGATTCACATATCCAGGAATTGATGGTCATCCACCGCCGGGATCAACTCCTTTAATCGAAGATTTCTCTTTAACTCTCAACGCAGGCAACAGGTGCCTTCTCGTTGGATCTAATGGCGCAGGTCGGTTTGTGATTGACACTTATATTTTAATTTCGATTATGCCTAGTTTCGATTTAATTGACAATTCCGAAAATGTGATAGGAAAAACTACGATCCTGAAGATATTAGGAGGTAAGCACATGGTGGAGCCACAAATGGTTCGAGTCCTAGGGAGGTCTGCTTTTCATGATACCGGTTTGACGTCGTCCGGTGATCTGTGCTACCTTGGAGGAGAGGTTAGTGCGAAATTTTGTTTGCTTTTCTGGTAAATTTCGCTTTTCTCAATTTTTGTATGGAAATGTAATGATGAGGATATGTACATTATCGTTAGATACGATTTGCTCTCAAGTGCGCTTAGTTGTGCCTTTATGGATTTTGTTAGTATTCAATTGAAATCTTGTTTCTCCTAGGATCCAAATTTTGAACTCCAGCGTGATAGCATGGTAGGAGTTTTGGTGTTTTTTAAAATGTAGTTTCTTCTCTTTTTGAGTGAACAGGTTCGTCAAAATTTAGTTTGGATTGGATCTGTAGGTAATAATCGCTAAAGATTAGTCATACATCGCACTTTGAGTGTGGCATTTATAGGAAGAAGTCACGCCCTTCACTTAGCGAAGTATTTTTTTTATCTTGCAGTGGAGACGCGATGTTGCTTTTGCAGGGTTTGATGTACCTATTCAAATGGATGTTTCAGCAAAGAAAATGTTATTTGGAGTAGCAGGTATTGATCCTCAAAGAAGAGACGAACTGATCAAGGTAAGATGCACGTACTTCTTTGGTCAATTTACTTTCATTCACCTGCACACTTATTATTTGTAAGAATTAGTAATGAGAAGGTATAGAATAAGATATTTGCGGCTGTGAATTGTTTTATAAGTACACAAGCGTAGTGTTACCATAGATGAATGCACTCTTGTATTGCGTGACACTTTTCACTGTTTCGGTAGCCTTGTTTTTTCTAGACTGATGTATGTATTTAGAGAGAGATAATAAGCACAGCTGAAATATGATTGTAAGGCCGATCTTTGCCTTTACAAATATATGGCATGTACATAACTTTGGGGGAGTATTGATTTGTAGTTTTTGTCTATTGATACATAGAAATTTAAACCTCGGGGCTTTATTTCTGAAGTTTCTCCTCATTTGATAGATCAATTTCCATTAGTGTTACAAATTCATGTTGATTTTTATTGTACCTTTCTTGTTTGTGGTGTTTTAGGTATTAGATGTTGATCTCTCATGGAGGTTGCACAAGGTCTCCGATGGGCAAAGAAGACGTGTCCAAATCTGTATGGGACTCCTCAAGCCATATAAGGTAACTCCATCGTTTTGGGTCAATGATATGTCTCCTCTCTTTGTAGTGTCCTTGTCTACACCGTTGTTGGAACGGATTCTTATTTGAGTAGGTACAATTTTGTCGTCTTTTTCCCTTCAGGTTCTTCTTCTTGATGAGATAACAGTAGACCTTGATGTTCTAGCCAGGGCAAACCTTCTGAACTTTCTGAAAAAGGAATGTGAAGAGCGAGGTGCAGCGATTATATATGCAACACATATATTCGATGGCCTGGAAAACTGGCCGTCACATATCGTATGTTTCATTCCTTTTCAAAAATTTATCTTTTTACCATATCGATCTCTCTTAAACTTCATACCTTCAATATCTGCAGGTTTATGTGGCTCGTGGGAAGCTACAATCAGTGACACCCATGGATAAAATCAAGGAGATGAGCAAATTGTCATTAATGGTTAGTGTTTTCACTTGTTTGGACTTTTTATTTATTTATTACACTGTAGTTATATAGCCTGTACATGATTTCTTTTCTCTTGTATAGTTTCCAAGATCCGGTATAAAGAGTTTTATTTTGTTCTCCCTCGTTTGTTTTTTTTTCTTCAAGTCAACTTCTTTTGTCTTGGAATTTCCTGTATTTCACACTCATCTGTATATATTATCGGCAATTATTCTAGAGAACGGTCGAGAGCTGGCTTAGGAAAGAAAGAGATGAGGAGAGAAGGATACGGAAAGAGAGAAAAGAGAAGGGGCTGCCAGAATATGAAAAACAAGTTGATGGTAGCCGTGTGATAGGGGATCCTGTTCGTGTGCTCAACAATGGTTGGGCTGCTGGACGACTACACTCCACCGTTAAAGGTGAAGAGAACTTCCTCTTAAGCTCAAATAAAGTTCTGAGATAGTTAATATCTTTACTACTTATATTGCTATCAATAGTAATACGATTCATTCGAAGATTTCGGTTAACTACAATGCTAGGGTACTTGTTTCGTCAAAAGTACCCTGATAAGCTACGAGACAGATACGTGGGGATTTAGTTATCAAGAACTACTGAGATGCAATTTGTTTATTATCTTTGTTGTATTTATAATTAAGCTTATATTCTGCAAGTTTAGTAAAGACGATCCATAATCATCTTTGTGTGGTTTTATTGTATAAGTTATGAGAATATCTATTTGATTTTATTATTCAGTGGAGCTGGTTGCGATACTAGTCGTACCATGTCTAACTGCACAGAAACTAGCATAAATAGTGATAAAACGTATGGCTGTTAACCGTGTGTATGTGGATTTGGTTCCCAGATTTCACCCTCAGATCTGATTCTGTGACTATCGATAAAAAATGAACGATATAATTGGTACTTATTCTCTTCCTTAAGAATACTGTCTTTCTTTTTTTAAAGTACGAAGATAATGTGTCATGTCATGTGTAATGTCAATAAGATCAGAAGAGAATGTTTGGTCATGGAACATGTACGTTTTTGTTCAGTGGTTTATTTTATTCTTAATTCTTTCTTAGATGCTAATTAGATTATTATGGTTTGGGTCACATCTCTTTTGTAAAGGAGAGAATAACAGTAGTGGAATTTAATTTTCCCGAAGATGGTTGTAATTTTTGGATGAATGTCAGGCTGACATCTTATTTTATGTCATGGTACCGTTGTCCTTGTGTGTGTTTTCTCTAAGTTTACTGTATTACTAAATTAGAATAAATTATTTTGAAAAGAAACTAACAAAAGAAAGGTAGGACGTATTTGAAAAAAGTTTGAGTAGTTTGTAAGCTATACGCATTGAGAGAAAGTTAAAAGGAATAAGTTTGTTTGGTGAGTCTGGTCCTCGTTTAAATCCAAAATGTTACTACCACATCTCCAAGTATTCCTAGAACATGGTTCCTTATCAACTAGGTTCCCAATTTTCCTGGTTATGTTTTTAATGCACCCAGTAGAAAGTAAACGGTAGTGTAGTGATAGAATAAAATACATAAAGATAAAAGGAGAAAGAAAAAGTAAATATGCACCGCCATCAAGTTGCAAATATTGTTAACTTGACAAACAAGATGCTTTTTTTTTTTTATCACAATCTTTTCCTAATTGGACATTTAATTAATGTGCAGAGCAGAGCTAGACCCTTCCATTCGTATCTCTATCAATTTCGTTATTTAAAATAAATATTTATTTTTCGGGTAGGAACGCTCTACAATTATGATTTTTTTTTAATAATACAGAATAAATAACCAAAATAAAATTATTAATAACGAATCAACAAAAAATATAAATGAAACCAAGTATTATATAATGAAATTTATATATAAATATAAAAGCTGCGGGGTACATGTTACTTTCTTGCAACCACTTCAGCATCTCTTACAATTTCAGTATTGCTGCCATGTTTTACTATAACGAGCAACGCATAAAATCCAAAACTCCAAATTATAAAATATATAAAAGAAAAACACCCCACACAATTTAACTTCCTAAATTTCCGTTGTCTAATCCTATCATAAACCCGGTTCAATTTTTCTTTTTCACTTTCTTCCATAAACACTTCATATTTTCCCGAGAAAATTTAGGAAATAGAAGGTCTTGGAAGTGGAAGGTACTGTAAACGAAAACACAACCATAATAATAATAATAATAATAGTGAATATTAATGCTAATTATAATAATGGAGTACTAGTTTCCTTCTTTTTAGACTCTGAAATTCTTGCCGGTGAAAGTTTGACCAAACTGCCAATGAGCTGGTGCCACGTTGTAGGATGTAGAAGTTCGTCTGTCACTGCCTGTAACCCTAAAGGAAAGTGACTGTCCAGTAAGAACAGAGTTAGATTGCCAGTTTTGTCCCCAATTGCGGCTCATACTTAACCACGCTGTGTTTGTTCCTTTGACACTGACCCGCACCAGATCTCCTGCACCTGCGACGTTGGTGACCAAAACCAAGTTGAAGTAACGGAAACCGTTGATTGTGAATCTTATGCCACCTTGTTTCCTACATGGTACTCTGTTCACCAAACACAGTAAATTTCAATATAGGGGTAAATATGGAATAAATGAAATATCGAGAGGGTATTAATGTCTTTAAAAGATTTTGTGACCCCGACAGTAATAAGAGGTTTGTCTGTTATTATTACTAACTTTGAGGTACTGACTTATCCTGAGGTTTAGGAATATATTCGAGATTGACGAAACTACCCCTTACGTAAAATGATTAAAGTATGGGTATTTTGGTAATATTGTACGGATTTTATGTTTAGTGAACACGAAAGTGATAAGACAGTGTTTGGTTACCGGAGAAAAAAACAAGTTCGAAGATCTCACCTTCGGAAGTTAACCGGAACGATTCCAGCTCTGTACTGAGCAAGTTTGAGAAACATAGGCATAGCGAGATCGAAATGAGGACGAGGAGGGTTGCACCACCCTCCATTATCACTCGCCTGAGCGAAATTCGGTGGACAGAAATTGGTGGCCGTCACTAAGATAGAAGGATTTCCCGGGTTGCACCACCGTGGGTCGTCGACACATTTGATTTCGAAACAGGAGCCACAGCTCAGCCCGTTGTTGAACAGAGCGGTACTAAGCGCCGCCGTGTTAACGCCGTAGCCTTGACTGTACAGATTACCGTAACCACAAGCCCCACCTATTAGATATATAATGAATGCGCGTTAGAGTTTTCATAGTAACAGAGTGAAACAGAGTATACAACTAGTGTGACATAAAAACAGAGCTAAACTTGAAAATTTGTGGTGAATGTGAGTTTCTTCAGAGTTGTAGAGCAAAATGAAACCATTACTGAGATGGGTTTTGAAATATTGAAGCTGGAGAATGATAAATTAGAGAGAGAGTATATACCCATAGTGCCTGAGGCGTCACTACCGCCGTAGAAAGTAGCATGAGCAGTTTCCCAAGGACCACCGACATAAACCCCCGGGATTTTAGCATTGGCAAAAGCCAGAAACGACGCCGTAAAGGTGAAAAGGAAGCATAAATGAGCTAAAGAAGAAGCCATTGTCGTGCACAATCAGTGTTTTCTTTGGTTTAGAGAGAGGAAAAAAGGGAGTGGTGTGCGTAGTGCAGGGAGCGAATGCAGGATAAAGCGGGATGAGACTAGGGTACTTATTAAGAACTTTCAAGGGTAAACTTGGGTTTTCATTATATTATTTGTATTTTTATAAATTTCTTTATCTTTTCTCTAATTAAAACTATGTTTCCCCATTATATTTTTTCTTTTCTTGTTATATTGTTTTTCTATTTTGATGAGGTAAGTTGTCTGAAGTATGTGCAATTTTACTTCGTTGTTTAGAGAAAAAGTAAAATCAATTCAAATAACTAGTTTTTCTTTAAAAAAAGTCCAATTCAGTAAATTTTTTATTTTAAAAATACGGTTTCGTGTTAAACTTAGGCCATATTTTGTTATAAATTGACACTTTCGTCCGTGTTTAAAAGACAATACGTTTCTAATTTTAAAATAAATACTTAAATATATATATTTACATGTAGTGAATTCTTTTTTATAACCATTAAGTACGGGTATTTAGCCCAAACGAACTTTTGCATTTTTTAGTTTTAATTTCTCCAAATTAGTTTATTAATGTGAACTATTTATTATCTATAAATGTATAGTTAAAATTTTGATTACATATATCGAATCGTTAAACAAAGAAAATAGTGAGGAGGATGGAAATCTCTGTCAAGAAACAGAATCTTGAATTTTTTTCGAGAAATCCAGAATTGACACAATCCTGCTTAGATTGTTTCAAATCATGATGAATTCTTCCATCATGGAAGAAGGAGAGATTGCTGGAGAGATTGTTGAGTCTGTGCCGAACTCCAATTCGCCGTTATCTGTGAAATCAATACCGGTTGATACTTCCTCTGTTTTTGCCGATGAGTTTCCTGTGTTATCTCGTGAAAATCAAAGTAGAAAGAATGATCTGTTTAAACCATTTCCTGCAACAAATATAATAATTAATCCTGTGTTTGAAAAGAACAATGAAAAGAATGTAAAATCGTTTGCGGAAATTCTGAAAAATGAAGAGCAGAGACATCTTCACAAAAATTACTCTGTTTCGAAAGAACAAGGGAATCTGATGATTAAGTTTTCGAAAGAAGATAAAGATCATCTTCAGCAATTGTCCAAGCATATGATCGTCGAGAATTTTACATACGGGAAGCCTAAGTTTGAAGTTATTAAAGAATTCCTGAGCAAATTCAAGTTCTGTAACAATTTCAGTGTGGCTCAATATGATTACAGACATGTCTTCATTGAGTTTGATAATGTGAAAGATCTTAAAAGGCTATGGACTCGTAATGTGTGGAAGGTTGGTGAGAAGACCACGAGATTGCTCAAGTGGAGCACGGATGTTGATCCTAACAGTGAGAGCCCGTTAACTCCAGTTTGGTTTACTCTTAGGAATCTACCTGAGTTCATGTACAACGAAGGTACTATCCAAGAAAACGCTAAGTTTTTGGGTACACCATTGAAGATTTGGATTCATGTTGTTAATCGTATGAAGATCAATTGCGTTAGATTATGGGTGGAAATGGATGTGTCGAAAGAGTTGGTAAACAAGGTTCAGGTTAAGTTTGGGGAAGATGAGGTTTTCTGCTTCGAGGCCAGTTATGGATCCCATCCTAGTTATTGTAATATATGTAATCATGTTGGACATATGGACAAAGAATGCAAAAGGAATTTGATAAATCAAGAACAAGATAATGTTGACAGTTCTGATCTTGCTTTGTTAAGAGAAAATACAATTACAACATCTCAGTTAAAATCTTTGATTGTTGACAAGGAAAGAACAATGGAGACTATTGATAAGGAGTTTACAAGATTCAGTAATGCTAAGCCTAATCTTGATCCTGTAATATCTAATGAGATTGATTTGTCTTTTGGGGAAAGTGAGAAGCAGCCTGTCTTGGAAGACGCTGAGATGATTGAAGCTCTTCAAATGGTCCAGAGAAGTTCTTTGTTTGTGGAGAAAGATGACTCTGAGCTTAATATGAGTATTAACTCTCCAACTAAAGGAACTACGGGTAGTCTTCAGTGTTCTCCTACAAAAGCTCATATAAATGAAATATTAGCAGACAATCAAGGTAATCAAAGTAAAGATTTAACAAGAACTAAGAAAGTGAAGAAAACAAGAACTTGGAATAGTAAATGCCCCATCTCCTCCAAATTATTGCAGTTGAAAAAGACTGCTAAACCTAAATCTTCTAAATGACAGTTAAGCTTCTTAACTGGAATGCAAGGGGGATGGGCAATAAGCAGACCATTAGAAGATTAAAGTCTCTAAAGAGATATGAGAAGCCTGATTTCATGACTATTCAGGAGCCACTGATTCATGTTTCAAAGATTTTTAAGGTGGCTGAAAAGATAGGTTACAAAAAATACTTTAGCAATATCAATAACAAAATATGGTTGCTTTGGCTTGATGATTATGGGGTTGATATTATTAGTAATGAAGAGTAGGTGGTCCATGTGACTGTTAACTACTCCAATATGAATAAAACTTTTAGACTTGTTGTCTATGCTAAATACAGTAAGTCTTTAAGGATGGATCTTTGGAACTCTCTAAGAAGATTCAATGATAATACTGAATGGATTATTTTTGGGGATTTTAATACGATTCTTAATATGGATGAGTAGTTATCATGCACTAGTGCTTGTTTAAGAAGTATGGATGATTTAATGACTTGATCTTGGATTGTAGCTTAATTGATGTGGGGTATTCTGGCTCTAAATATACGTGGACAAATGAAAGGAAGTGGAGGAGGTTGGATAGATTACTCTACAATTCTGCTTGGATTATCTACTTTGATTGTACTAAAGTTGTCCATCTAGCTAGGACGTGTTCTGATCATTCCCCAATCAGTATTACAATCTCTTCAAATCATGAAATGGTCAGGCCAGCTTTCAAGTTTCTTAATATGTGGACTAGACACCCTAATTTTCTTGACGTTGTGAATGGTAGTTGGTCTAGTTCAATGAATGGGAATCATGTTCAAAAGTTTTGGAGAAAGATAAAGAGACTTAAAGGGGATTTGAAGGTTTGGAATAAGAGGGATTTTGGTAATATCTTTGATTCAATCAAACTGATTGAAGAAAAGATTGTCTATTTGGAAGTTAAGTATCATGATTTGAATGAAAGGGCTGATAAAGTTGATTTGGATAATGCTAAAGTTACTCAACTTGAATTGCTTGCAAGGGAAGAAAGTTTTGGGGAACATAAGACGCATACTTTATGGGTCAAAGACAATGACATGAATACTGCCTTTTTTCATAATCTTGTCAAGAAGAGAGTAAAAAAGAATAGGATTCAAAGAATCTGGGATGGTTCCCAGTGGTTGGATGAACAAGAAGCTATTTCTAACTCTGATGTCTCTTATTTTCATTCTTTAATGAATAATGACTGTGAATCTAACATTTCTACTCTTGTTGATGTAAGTCCTAATCTAATCACTGAGGAGGAAAATTCTACTCTGATTGGGTACCCTACCAAAGAAGAGATTCACAGTATTGTTTGTGAATTGAATTCCAATAAGGCTGCTGGGCCTGATGGGTATAATGCTAAGTTCTATAAAGATTGTTGGCACATTATTGGTGATAACCTATGTGATGCTGTCAATGAGGTTTTTAAGGGTGGGGAGGTTCCTATTGGAGTTCACGCCTCTACTATATGTCTTATTCCCAAAATCAGCTCTTCTAAATCTTGGCGTGACTTTCGTCCTATAAGCCTTACAACTCTCTTCAACATAATATACTCAAGACTAATTAATAAGAGGCTTGATGTGTTACTTCCTCAGCTAATATCTGATGAACAGGGTGATTTTGTAGCTAATAGAAGTATTTAAGAGAACATTCTTATAACTAGGGAGCTTTGTTTTGATCTTAAGTTGAAGTCAAATGGCGGAAACAATATTATATTAAAGATTGATATGGAGAAGGCCTTTGATAGGCTGTCTCACAGTTTTCTCCATTCAATCCTTAAGGCCTTTGGTTTTTGTCAGGGTTTTCTTGATATTATTATGGGAAATATTACTAACAACTAGTTTTCTGTTATAGTAATGGTGTCTCAAAATGCATTTTTAGGTCTAATCAAGGCTTGAGACAAGGGAACCCATTATCCCCAAGCCTGTTTATACTTGCTGAGGAGTATTTTCTAGGGGCTTGAAGAGAATGAATGCAGAAGACAATTCAATCAGATTTAAAGCAAGAGGTAGCCTGTTGATTCCTGCTTTGGCGTTTGCTGATGACTTAACTATTTTTTGCAATAGTTCAGTGCCCTCTTGTTTAAAGATAAATGAGTTTCTGTTACATTATCAAAAGTGCTATGGTCAGATCATTAACAGCAACAAATTTAAGCTGATTGTGGCTGAAAATACTACTCTATCATTCATAAATAGTGTTGAGAGACAATTTGGTATTAGACACAACTATCTGCCCTTTAAATATTTGGGGTAATGATTGGTAACAAGAGCAAAGTTAGTGATTTCTACAATCTTGTATCTAGAATAAGAGATAGAATTATTGACTGGGATGGTTGCACTCTCTCCTTTGGTGGGAGGCTGATATTAATACAGTCTGTCCTCTCTACCCTACCTTTGTATTATATTTAGAATATAACTTTTCCCAAAAAATTTATACACATAATTGAAAATCTCTACACTAAATTCCTATGGGGCAATAAGTTGGAGACTAAAACAATTATTTGGGCTTTTTAGAAGCAGATAAGAAGACCTTATGCAGAAGGTTGTGTCAACATGAAAAATCTTGAAGATTTGCAGACAACCTAATCCTATAAGATTTGGTTTAATCTTAGAGCTAACACTTCTATATGGTCAAAACTTATAACCTCTATCTATTGCAAAGCCATCATCCCATTATCACTCATAATCCTATCAGAAGGTCTAGAGTTTGGGCCAATTTTATCGAAGTAAGAGATGAAGCTGATAAGCATATTTTCTGGATTCCTGGTTGTGGGGAAATTGATTTATGGTTGGATAGGTGGTGCACTGAGAGGGCCCTAATCTATTTCAATGAAACTGACAATAGAAGCCTTTATGAATGTACTAAGATCAATAGTTACTGGTCAAATGGAAGATGGGATTTAGACAAGCTTAACTACACGATGCCCTATCCGGTGGTTGCAGGTATCATTAAGATTAAACTAAATGTTACTCCTGATAGAATTATATAGGCATTGTCTAGATGATGGCAAGTTTAATGCTAAGAATACTTGGAATGCCATTCATGATAAAGGAAATGTATCTAACATGTTCAGGATGACTTGGAACACTGTAACTCCAAATAAATGCTCATTTCTTCTTTGGAGAGTTCTGATGAATTGGCTCCCAACTGACACCAATTTGCAGAGAAGACATTTCCATTTGGCATCAAAGTGCCCGTTCTGTCAGCAAGAGGAAAACAACAATCACATAATGGTTAACTACAACCTATCCTGGCCTATCTGGAATCATTTTAGTAGTATTATGGGAATTAAAGTTAGAAGGAATATGACGATTCAGCATGTTATACATACCTGGTACTGGTCTTTTATAAAGATTTGTAGTCTGAGATCAATCCTTCCCGCTATCATTGTATGGATTATATGGAGAGCTCGTATACAAAAAAACATAAAGAGATAAATGTTACTTCTACTTCATTAATAAACCAGGTAATCTATATCATTACTGCATTAAATTGTTCAAACTTACTGAGAAAAAAACATTGGGGAAAGGACTATAGAAAAGCAATTCTTCTAGGCTGTGATGTTCGTCAGGACAAGTATCATGCTCCGTTATCTCTAAAATGGAATGCTCCCAAATTGAATCGATACAAGATAAATATGAACGGTGCTTTGACTGATATTAGGGAGGCCAATGGCGGAGGGATTATCAGAAACAGCGAGGGAATCATCATCAAAGTGTTTGGTAAAATCTATGGGAAGAATAGCTTGATTGTTGCTGAAACTAGGGCACTTATGGATGGTCTTCTTCTATGCAAGTCTCTGAGAATCAAGAATCTAGATATCGAGGTCGATTAGAGCTTTCTGGTGGAGCTGATTGGGAAGGGGGAAAATATATGGTATCTTGATCCCATTATTAACTATTGTAGAAAGCTGATGGATTGTACAATTGTGATTAAGCATGTATACTTGGAGCAAAACAAAGCCTCCGATTGGATTGCGAAGGAGGCTTTGAATTGCAGAAGAGACTTTACTTTTGACCACGATTCTGCCCCAATTGATTTGAAAGCGATAGTTTTCCTTGAAAGTATCAGTTTGGGTTACATTAGAGATAGATATAGTTTGACTTGATTTGGGTTTCCGGTGGTGTTTAGAGTTTCTAGCGAAGGAAGGTTTGGCTGTTTGGGAAGTGAAGTTCGTTGAAGAAGGTAGTGGAGGCATCATCAAAGTCACATGTCAATTAAAAGTTGGATTATTACTTAAAAAGCCATGTGTTCATGTTTGTTTTCCATTTTAGTATGTTTTGTGTTTCTTAGTTCAAATTGACCATGTACTTTGAAAGTTATCAATAAATCCCAATTTTAGATAAAAAAAGTTAAAATTTTAATTATTATCTAATATCTTAAATTTGTAACTTGTAGATAGGTAACTGAACAAATAATAAAATATATAATTATTTTAATTCATTTTTTTAAAATAAGTTTATATTTTTTAAGCCGGAGTTCGGAAAAAAATCTAACAGTGTCGTTTTCTTTGTCATTTTAAGACAAACTCTTTTCCAGATCAATAAATGATATCTTTAAAAAAATTAAAATCATATTTTCATTAGATTCAATAACCATGGTCTCACATCTTTATCATCAAATAGTATATGTCTCCCGTTTTTCAACTTCCTCATGCTTGGTCTCACATCTATCCACTTCATCATGTCCGATCTCTCCACTTCCATGACATCTGGTCTTGTATGATTTAATAATCTTTGGTTTCTCCACTTTATCGTGTCTGATCTCCCCACTTCCATCGTGTATGGTCTCTCCACTCTCATTATGCATGGTCTCGGATGATTTAATAATGCATGGTCTAGCATGATTTAATTATGCATGGTCTCTCCACTTTATCATGCATGATATCTCCACTTCTACGCGCATGCTCTCCCCACTTCCATCATGCATAGTCTCATATGATTTAATAATTCCTAATGTCTCCACTTCAACATGTCTGATCTTTTCACTTCCATCATGCTTGGTCTCTCAACTTCATCATGCATGGTCCCTCATCTCTCACACTTCATCATGTATGGTCTCTCATCTCTTACACTTCAACATGACCAATCTTACATCTCTCCATTACATCATGAATGGTATCACATCTCACTATTATATCATGCGAGACCAAGGCAAAACAAAGTAAGAGATGCAAGACCAACCCAGAATTACTAGGTGTGAAGAAAATAATAAAAAAATAGTAAAAATATAATCCATAGATCTAGTTTTGTTTGTCTTAAAAAAACAAAGTCGACGGTACTTTCAATTTTTTTTCCTGAGTTCTGGTTTAAAAAATACGAACTTTTAAAAACATCAAGAAATATAAGGTTTAGTTCAAATAAGAAGAAGAAAATGGTTACGTGGATGGTGATGAAGTGTGTGTATATGATGTATTATTAGAAAATTGGGTATCAAGTTTGAGTTAAGTAGAAAAATGTATAGTATATAGGTAATAGTGATGCTTGGGGTACCAAATGACAATAAAATTAGTATTTGATATATTTGCTTACGTTTCCCAATTTTATAACATTTTCCAATTTTGAGACCAAAATACCTTTATATCATTTTATGTTAAGATGAAATATGTTTTATGGGTAATTTATCAATAACCATCCAACAACAAAATTATTTACCAATAATCACTAAGATTTTGATAAAATACGGATAAACACATGGTGTTAAAACTAAAGTACCGATAATAATCGAGTCCCTCTACAAACGCTTTCTTGGTTTGAGTCTGTCACCTTGTGTGGTTTACCTTATGGCGTTTGTATGCAGGCTATTGTGTCAGACTGAGGGTTTATCCTGTGCGCACTCGTTAAGTAGCGGTTGCGGGTTCCCTCCAAAAAGAAGAAAAAAAAGTACTGATAACAACCTAGAATTGGTTTTAATATTAATATACACCTAAACCTTTTCTATCTTTCATTTTCTTATTTTTTAAAATTTCATATATTTCAAACTATAACTTTAAAACACACAAGATACCATTGGTTTTTTTTTTAAGACAAACAAAACTAAATCCATCAAAGATGTTTTTTGAATTTTTTTTGGTTATATAATTATGTGTAATTGGGATGTGAAACAATTCTAGAAAAACAAATGTTTCAATGACATAATCACGTGTATATGTGTTGCGCAAATAAGAAGAAAATGGTTGCGTAAACATGACTTTTGATTGAAAATACGTTAGCACACTAGTTGTTATATTTTTATTTATGAACTAAATTTTATATGCTCGAATGTTTAAATGGTTGATGGATGACTATAGTTTCGTAGACCGATAGGTGAAACTAATGAATTAATTTAATTGGCCCTCTAGAAGGTTAAATTAATATCATTAGAGATCATAAGGTTCGAAAGCTTTGAAAGTTAAGTTAAATTTAAATATTACCGGGCCTCAAGAAGGTTAACGTTTGAGTTTAAATTAATCATGAATTAGAGAAATCACTGAAAATTGTCCTTGTATTGTCTTTAATTTTAAATAGGTGAAATCGGTCATACAGAAGGTTTCATCAGTACTTATGAAAATTAATTTCACCCCTACATAATATTTAATTTTAAGTAGGTGAAATCGGCCCTCCGAAAGGTTTCACGCGTACTTATGAAAATTAAATTAAGGTTATTTTAATTTAAGTATGGGAAATTAGATTTCTGGAAGGTTTTACTGGTACTTAAAAAATTAAAATAATGATCGTGGTATATTTTTCAAACTCATAAAATGCATGTTAGTATGATTTTTCCTATGGTATCTATTATCATAGTATTTTATGTTTTACATATATCTGTCATGCTCATGCATATTTTTCAGTTATATGTCAAGTCTAAAAATGTGTTCTGTGTGTTGTTTATTTTATTTATAGTGACCATGGGTAAATCTATTGGGGAATCATCCATCCATGTTAGATTGTTTGGATTTTTTACTATGGAAAGAATACACGCTAATATACTTGTCTGTCCATGAATACGATTATGCACTGCCAATCCTAAACCATGTAACCTTAGTCTGGAAAGTATACCAGAGGAAAAGAACACGAAAGGTGGGAGAAGTCAAATAAGCGATACACATGTATGATGTTGTAGGGCATACCAGTATCATTCCGATAGGATGTCCCAAAGAATGTTACCACAACATCTTTCTCGTGGAGGTCGAGAAAAACTTTTCTAAGAACAAAATAATAGAGATGCAATATTTTATTAACGAGATCTCTACCAAGAATTGCACTAACAAAGGTAAAATATATGAGCATATCCTTGGAACGTTTGTGATTGGCCAAAATTTAAAGGTAATCAGGGCACACCTTCATGTGGAATGCATAATGGGGTTCAAATTTTAGTTTTTATCAGAAAGATTTAAGTATTTTCGCATAGGTGTATGAAAGACCTAAAGTGGTAGTGCTTGAGCTTCATGTGACTACATCTTCAAAGGGGATAGAGCCTAAGCGGAAGGTAAATGAAAAATGACATGGTTAAGGTCTGGTAAAGAATAAAAATCTTGAGGAATCGACCATTGGTTAACGTTTTTTATGCAAAGAAAAAAGACATTTGAAGAAGGATTACGAGAAACGATGGGCTTGCATGTTAAGAAAAGATACTCTCACATCTTTGGTTATTTCATAGAGTAATATATATTTTTTTTTAAAAAAAAATACTCGGTGGGTTGATTCGCTGCAACAACTCATGTATGTATTTCTTTGTAGGTTGTCAAAGATAAGGGTGCTAAGTGAGAAAGAAAGATCAACTTTCACTGAAAATTGGAGCTCTTATCATATTTTAGTTATATGCAATTTATATTTAAATTTTTTTACTGGTCATGTTTTATTTCTTGAGAATGTCATGTATGTTCCCAGTTTTTGAAGGAACTTAGTTTCCTTTTTAGTTTTGGACATGCAAGGTTATTCATGTCTAATAAGAAACAAATATTTTACATTCTCTTTAAATAATGTGATTGTCTGAAAAGAAGTTTGATGAAAGATGATAATTTTTATTTATTACATACTATAATAATCACCATAGTTCTATGACTGTAAAATGTATAACAAACAATATTATTAAGTCTGAAAGATCCTTTAAATGATGGCATAAATGGTTAGGTCACATATCCAAAGTTAAGATGGACAAGCTTGTTGCTGTAGATCTATTGGAGTCCATTTTATTACTTTGATTTTGGTATATGCGTCGAGTGTATCAAGGTAAAAAAACCAAAACCAATAAGACAAGGGCATATAAAGCTACAAAAGTCTTAGAGTTGATACATAATAATATTTGCGGACTCTTTCCACATGAATCGTGGAACGAGCAACAATACTTTATATCATTCATCGACGAATTCTCTCGTTTTGAATACCTCTATGTCCTCATGAAAAGTCTGAAGTCCTTGACAAGTTTCAAATATTTTAAGAGAGAAGTTGAAACAAGAACTTGGTAAAAACATTAAGACCGTTATATCTGACCGTGGTGGTGAGTAATAAGAAAAATATGAATGATGGGGTGAACAGCGTCAACGACCATTTGCTAAATACCTAGAAGGGTGTGGAATAGTCCCTCAATACATAATGCATAATTCACCCCGCGTGAATGGTATACCTATGAGGCAGAACCGAACACTAAAAGATATGATCATATGTATTATAAGTCATTCATCTTTACCACTATCTCTTTGGGGGAAGCCATCAAATTTTATACTTATATACTCAATAGAGTACCCATTAAGGCTAATGCTAGAACCCCATATGATCTTTGAAATGAGCGTAAACCCAACTTAAAGCATCTACATATGTAGGGTTGTCCAACTGAGGCAAAGCCTTACAAACCTCAAGAAAATAAACTGGACCTAAAAACAGTCAACTGCTTCTTTATTTAGAACACTCTAGGGGTTTAAGTTTTATGATTCTCTCACTGATATTTTCTCAAGGATGTTGAGTTTGAGAGAAATAATAAGGGAACCAATATTAATTTTGAGGAATAATATTTTGAGATTCATGAAGGTTTTAACGTGGATACTCAGGTATCAGAAGATTGGTCTTTAACACCAATCGTTTTGGTCTTGTTAGAATAAGGTAATCCTCAGATTAATATAAATGTTCCACTTGAGGGTTCTAATCTAGATACAAATATGGTCTAGGTAGAAAAAGATGAACCTCAAGGCAATCTTCCTTAAGAAGATCAATATGACATTATTCATAATGATCAAATTCTACCTCCTCAAGAAATACAACACGAGTAAATATTTCTTTTAAGAAGGTCCATGAGAGAAATAAAGAGTATTATATGTCCATGATTTATAATATATCTTCAGGAGCATGATGAGTCATGTGTCAAAACTAGATGATCTCTTATTCTACGAATATGACATGATAAGCTCTAAATTTTAAAATTGGATTGACACTATGAAAGATGATTTTAAATCGATGTAGGATAATACAATATAAGATCTTATCCCATTACCTGAAGGAAAAAGATAATTGGTTGTAAGTGGGTTTACAAAACTAACGCAATTCTCTGGGTAATGTGGAAAGACATAAACCACTTCTTGTAGTGAAAGATTATACTTAGCATGAAGAGATTGATTAATGAAACTTTGCTCCGGTATCGAGAAAGGATTCCTTTAGAGAAATCATGGCATTAGATGCACACTTTGACCTTGAGCTCCATCTTATGGATGCTAAAATTGCTTTTCTCAATGGTAATAGTGAGGTAAACAATCTACACGGTGCAACCATAACACCTTTTAGAAAGCAACTCAAAGAATATGGTTTGTAGTCTTAATAAATCTATTTATGAGCTCAATCATACCTCTCGTCAGTGGTACCACAAATTCCTTAAGGTGACGGTCTCTTTTGACTTTGCATTCAACTTGGTTGAGAATTATGTGTATCATAAGTTCAGTGAGAGTAATTTTATTTTTTTATATTGTATGTGGATGACATATTGCTTGCCTTTAACAATAAGGAATTGTTAGACACTACATAGATATTTTTATCCGAAAAGTTTGATATGAAGGATCTCGATGATGTCGGTTTTGTATTATGTATGTAGATACACATGGACCACTCATGTGGTATTCTTGGATTATCATAAAAAACATACATTAAAAGTATGTTACAACGTTACAGATTGACATATTGGAAGCCATTAAGTACCCATATAACAAACGGTGAAAGGCTTAGTCAATGTCAATGTCCTAAGACAACACTTGAGATTAAGGCAATAAAAACTATCATTTATGTATCAGCAGTTGGGAGTTTAATGTATGCTCAAGTTTGTACTAGGCCAGACATTATCTTTGTTGTAATTATGTTAGGGAGATATGTGTAAAGCAAACACGTATTGCATTGTCCATTATGTAAAAGTGTAAAGCAAACACGTATTGCATTGTCCATTATGTAAGCAAAATTTTGTACGTGCTTTGAGGTATAAAATCAAGCATTGTGGATATAGGTATTTTACAAGGGATAGAAGGTCCCATGAAGTTGTATTGCGACAAAAATTCCACGGTGCAGTATTCTAACAACAACATAAGCTCGTATAAATGCAAACACGGAGACATAAAATTCATGTCCATTAAAGAGAAAATTCATATAGGTCAGATAAATATATAGCACATCGACAAAAACTCTATTGTAGCAAATCATCGTGGAAAGACGGTTCTTTCTAAGGTTTTCTAGGGACACGTCATTAGTATGCGTGCATTTAATTTCGACGATTGTTAGTTCCATTGAGAGACTTTGTAATATAATTTAATGTTATATTTTACAGTATTTTGCACATTGAATTTTATTGCAATATATATATATATATATATATATATATATATATATATATATATATATATATGCTTGTAAATATTTATTGATATATGTATTGTATTGGATTTCCAAAGGTAGGAACCATTTAAGAGTAGATATGTACGATTACAAACCATATTAATCTTAAGCTACACTCTATAATTTCCCTAAGTAATTGATTAATAGTAGTAATATGATCATTGTTGCATCATATTGTTCATATTATGAGAAATAAATCTGTAGTCCTTTATTGTTATCAGTCATGTACATGGTAGTATCGATTTAAGGTAGTCCAAATTAGGTTTTATAACTTTGGGCTTCAAGCTGTAAAGTCTATAAATAAATGGCTTTGGTTTTGGAATTTCTTGAGTCTAAATCCAAAACAATTGATAGTTGTTACCTCTACTAATTGGAAGGTCAGTATAATCTTTTCTCTTTCCCTTTCGATTTCTTCATATAGTATTCTTAAAAATCAAAAGCTTGTTGTAAATTAAAAAAGAAACATGGCAGTGTATAATAACTACAAACCAATAAAAAAAATTGTTCTTCTTTTCGTTTACTCAATAAAAGATTGTAAAAAGAATTTTTTTTTACGTTGTTAAAAAAGATTCTTCAAAATTATCCACAATACCATCAATATTTTTCGATTATTTAAAATTTAAAAATTTAAAAAATGAAGAATGCTTTTACCCTAGTACTATCATTTCGCTTATCTATAACAAAGATAACAAAATTTAATACGAAAGACAACTAATCGAATTAGTCCAATGATAATTTTATTTCCACACATTCTTTCAAAAATAATATTATACTGTATAATTGCTCATAGGTTCGAAACTAAATGTCGGTTTGGAAGAATATTTTGGTTTGGATATAAAAGATGTTAGTGGTTTCATTTTTATTTATTACATATTTTTGAGTTCTGAGTTTTAGGTTTTAGTTGTTTTATTTGTTTATTTTGTAGTTTTAAACAAAAGGTTAATTTTACAATATAGAATTTGGTTAAATATCAATTTTCTTTTTAATATTAGTAAAACAAAGTTAAACTACATTTATTTTAGATATGAGAATGCGAAGTTTAATACTATCTGAAACTCCATTAAAAACTTTGATGAAGTTTTGTTTGAAATCAGAGATAGAATTTGTGATTGGGACAAAACTACTCTATCTTATGGGGGAAGACTATTACTTATCCAATCTGTTCTTTACTCTATTACTGTATATACTCTTCAAAGTTTTATCTTGCCTAAATCTATTGCTTAAAGAATTGAAATCCTTTTCAACAAGTTTTTGTGGGGATCTAAGGATGACAAACATGCTATGTTATGGTCTAATTGGAAAAAAGTTTGCAAACACTTTGAGGAGGGAGGGCTTAATATTAGAAGGTTGATGGATATCCATGATGTTTTCTCCCACAAGCTTTGGCTGAATCTCAGGTCACAAAAGTCTTTGTGGGCAAAACTTTGATATCCTCACTTTCTCTTTCTCCATCATAACTAGGTGAACAACAACTTGATATTCACATGCTTAGTTCTTTAATAGAACTTCGGATTCCTTACTGAATGAATAACACTCTATTTTCATAAAACATAGTCATATATTGTTCAACACCAGTAATTTCACTTAGTAACCATTTCACCAACATGGCTTCCTTTATTGTTTCAATAGTAACCATGTATTTTATTTCCGTAGATGATAAAGTAATGAATCTTTGAAGACAGGATTTCCAGCTAACCATTCATCTAAGCATAGTAAACATATGACCCAAAGTTGACTTCAACATACCCTATCAAAATCTCATCAAATGTGTACTTATGATTATAACACAACCAAAATTCAATTGAACTCTTCAAGTAATTCATGAGTCATTTGAGGGGTTGTGAGTGCGACTTTCTCGGATTTGACATAACTATGCGTACAATACTAATAGAGTAGGTAATATCAGATCGTGTGGATATCATTGTATACATAATGTTCCAAATGACATTAACATAAGGTATCTCTTGTGTGAACTTCTTATATATTTTTTTGGTTGGCGCTTTAGTGATACTGAGTTTGAAATGAGCACCTGTGAGAGTTTCAACTTCTTTGACTTGATACAAACCAAACTTCTTGAGAACCTTTCGTATGTATTATTGTTGAGATAATAATATATACCATTTTTATTTGTTCCTTATGATTTCTATACCAAGTATCCTCTTAGTATCTCCGATATCCTTCATTTCAAACTCTTCTTTAGGCGAGTCTTCAATAATTTAATTCTCTTTTAATCATTTTCAATTATTTGTTTGTCATTCACATACAACATTATTTGTCTTTACATGTGTTTTTACTTATTATTGTAGATATAATTTTCATAACAACTCCTCATATACTTGGCGCACTTCATAAAAGAATCAAATTTTCTATTATACTACCTCGCGATTGTTTCAGCCCATATAATGATATTTTAAACAAAACACCTCTCTCCATTCCCTTCTTAAAAACCTTGAAGCTGACTCATATATATAGTGCCATTTTATTATCCATACTTAAAGGTTTAGTAAGTCTATTTTATCTATCTCAAGATCAAATCTAGCAAAAAATGATGGTCTAACCCTTATTGAGGTTTCTTTTATAACCGTTGAAAAACTTTCATTGAAATCAACATCCTCATTTTGTGTGAATCCTTTAGCCACCAAACTAGCTTTAGATCTAGACAGATCAACTCTAATAATGCCTTAATTTCTCTTGAATATCCATTTACTCTCAACAAGCTTATAATTCTTTGGTTACTTCATAAAAATCTAGGTAGCCATCTTCTTTAGAGATCTTAGTTCTTCCCTCATTATCATCAGTTATTTCAGCTTATCACTATTCTTTCTAACATTGTGATATTTCTTGGGTTCAAAAACATCTTTAAATTTCAATTGAAAAAGTATAACCATAATATTACAAAAATTATACTACGTGGAAGATTTCAAGGTCTTCATACTATATATCTTACTAGATGATAATTGTCAAGATTATCATGTTGCTTATCAGTCTCAACATCTTTAATGTTTAGAACATTAAACCCTCACCCTCTTTAATTTCATGCAATAGGTGAACTTTCTTTTGCAAGAACATTATCAATACAAATTTTGAAATTATCGTTGATAGAAGTATCTTTAGTTCTACTCTCGTTTTGACAATACTAGGTTTAGTCTTCACCGTCTTACCTACTGGCGGACGTACATAGGAGTCCGGAGGGGGTGAGAGCTCACCCCGCTTACTATAAAATATAAGTTAATTTATATAGTTTATTTTGGGATAGTAAGTATTTTTAAGGAAATTTTTAATTTTAAAAATCTAATATAATGATTATTTTTAATTAAAATTGTGGATAATATCGTTTATAAAGGCAAATTTTAAGTTAAAATATTTAAAATCTTGAATCATATGGGTTGATTTTTTAAGTGTTCTTATTTTTTTATTCAATTTGTTTTACAATAATCTGTTTCTATTTTATTTGGTTAATCTTTCTCTCCCAAAATTGAATTTTTCTTTATCTTTGTCTTCATTTAATTTCAAAGTTAATGTATTATTGTTTATCAAGAGAGATTATAATTAAACAAATTTTAAAAGAGGGAGAAAAGTAAGAACATGGAAGAAGATTGAGATTTTAATTAGATAGATTAAAGAAGATGAAGATTTTAATTAAATAAGTTAAACAAAGATAAGGAAAAAGATTGAGATTTTAATAAAATAAATTAAAGAATGTGAAGATTTTACTTAAATAAATTAGACTTGAGGGAGAAAATGAAGAAATAAATAAATAACATTGATAACAAAAATTCAAAGTTACATATATGAAAAATTTACATATTAATGAGTACATTTACTTATTTTTTTAGTTAGAAAATTTGTATTTACTTCAATCATATCTTTTAAAAACTATTTTTAAACTATTATTTAAATAACAATTTTCACTTTATTCCTTTATATTTTATTTATTTTTTTAATTAGCAATATATTATGATTTGCATTTATAAAATAATTAATTTTATTTTTTATTATACTTACACACATTTTTGTTAAACAATATATATTGAAATAATTTTTAATTTTTTTTCAATAAAATAATTTATTTATATTATAAATTATGTTTGATAGAAATTTAATTTTATCTTCATATATTTTTTATATAAAAATTTGATTTTATTTCCATATATTTAAAAAACATATATCTTTTACGTAATAAATTTCATTTTATTTCATCTGTTTTCAAAAATATCTATTATATAATATATTTTATTTTGTTATATTTTATTTTTTAAATATCATTTAAAATAATATATTAAGAAAAATTAAGATTTATTGTTAAATATTAAATTAACATGTAATAAATAATATATTAAATATAATTAAAATACCTTAAAGTAGTTGTATACAATGAGAGAAACATTTTTAAAAATGACAATTTAAAATTGATAATGAAACCATTTTACGACGAAGAAATCGTGTGAAATGAATTTTAATTTTTTTTGTTTAGCCTCGTTTTATTTTGATTCCTGGATCCGTCACTCGTCTTACCCAATGACTTAACCTCATTTTTGAATGTCACATCTTGATTAATCAAAGCTTTCAAACATCTAGGTTTCATTCACCATTACCTAAAAAGTTTTACTCATTCTTGATAACTCAGGAACAAGCAATTTAATGCTCTTTGTTGAATCTTATCTTACATCACATTTGTGTAGGCAACACATTTGAACACTTTTATATGTTCAAAAACATGTTTCTTTCCATTATATACTTCTTATGGATATTTAAACTTTAATATCTTAATTGGAATCATGTTGATGATATATGAAAATACCATTACAACTTCTCCTTATAAATTTTGACCCATTCTAGCTGTAACAAGCATACACCTTACAATTTCCAATAAGGTTCCATTTATCCTCTCAGAAAGTCCATTCCTTCGAAGAGTTCCTCTCACAGTTTTGTGTCTAGAAATGACAAGTTTAGATCATCTAGTAAATCTCTCCTTTTTACATCTTAAGCCATTATTAGTAACTTAACCCTTTTGCTTTTACCTAGAATAAAACTTTTACAAAAGTTTAACTTTTGAACTATGTTATCATCCAGTAACCCATGTTTGCTAAGATCAATAAGGTCTTTGTCACTCACATGCTCTAACCTCATTTATTGTAACTTGGTGGAATATCTATTTATACTAGACACACCTCAGTCACTAAAGACTCTTTAAACACGAAAAAAACATTAGTCTTATAGGCTTTTATAGCAACTAGTGAGCCTTGTAAAATCTTAAGTATGTTTTTTCCTTCCTTATATATAAAGAATTCTTCATCTAACATACTAATAGTAGAAGATCTTTTTAACATCGGGTACATACCTTAGGTTTTTTTTATCACTCTCTCAAGTCATATAGACAACTTAAGTCTAATATTCCCCATCCCTTTTACAGCACATGGTTCATCATTCCCGAGTATGACATTGCCACCATCAAATGATTTTAGGTTTTTTTAAAAATATATTTTGGAAGTCGTGTGGAATGAAGCTCTTGAATCCAAGACCCACTTGTCATGTACCTACTAAATTCATAGTTATCCGAGACCATTTCAACATCTTCAGCGTCCTACTTTGGATAGCTGTCATCCTTCATTTTATCCATGTCTTTATATTTGGTATGACATTCTTTCTTGCATGGCCAATATATAACTTTGTAACCAAAAACTAAAGTAAAAAAATATTAATATAAAAAATACAATAAAATGGTCTAAAAGTTATGTCCGGAGCAAATTGGAAAATAACAACAGACAAACTCAATTAGAGTCTTACAAAAAAACAATAAAGACTAGATTCAACATCGATCATAGAGAAGAAAGTATGAATCTAAATAATCACAACAAAATAATAACCATACCACACTAACTCTTAAAATCAGACTAATCGATAATAACCAAAATAGTAAACAAAAATACAAAATTAAAAGGAATGAAGACATAATTATTTAACACAAAAGACGTTTACTAAATGCTTACTACTTCACATATATTATAGAGAAAACCTAACCTCAATATCTAAATTTGAAACCCTCAATCATGAATTAAAATAACTAATACAATAACACGCCTGAATATCTAATTCTTTCACACACTCTCAAAACCTACACACAAAATAATAACATATAAGAACACATAAAGATATATAAATTCAAATAACAACTCCAAATGGAAAAATACACAACAAAATAATCAAGAAGGAGCATGAGACCACCATGAACCCTTTGTAGTGTGATCCACCTGAAAAGATGAAAACAAAGTCATCATGCAAACTAGACATAAAATAAAACAGGTTACAGAGAAAACACCATAGAAAAAAGACGTGTAATGAACGAGAAATGATTCGGATATTGAAAAAAAAGTGAGAAGATTTAGGGGATAAACAAACAAAAGAGAGAGGGTAAAACGACACTGTCTAATATTTTCTAGAGAAGGAAAACCCTAAAAAAATATATAAAAATTAACTTTTTCTATACTTTGTTTCTCAACAGTTTTATACCAAACTATTCTAATTTAATCTCATTTTTGTTAAAAAAACTAATTATTAAAATAAAGTAGGTTTTTAAAGCATTGATAATTATTAATATGTAATATATGATTGTAAAACAAGGTTTTGTTTTACCCAATAAAATAATATATAGTTTTATATTGATGTAAAATATGCCTTTTGATCAATGTCATGATATATGTTTTTTGAAACTTAAAAATAGTTATCCGATAAGTTTATTACTTTATAACAATACATGTATTGTATTTACAACCCAGCGCAATATTTTATTTTACAATAAACTTAAAAAGTTAAGAGAAACTTTTTTGGAATAACAAATATAATAAAGATAATAAATTAATGGATAATTTAAATTCAAAGCAAAATTTCAAGTGATGATAATTTAATGAAAATTTGAGATAGTATATATTAGATTTGAATGAGAATAAGTTTTCTAAAATATCATGATGGTTGTTTAATTAGAGTGAACATATGAAGTTCAATTTAAAGTAGGTGAAAAAGTAGTAATTTGTTCGAAAGGAGAATTTGTTAAGTACAACCAAAAGTTTAGAGTGCCTAACATGATAGACCAACCAGAATCAATGTGAAAATTTTGTTATACAAATTTATGACCGAGACAATATCGTCTTTTTATATTGATCATATGGATATGTTGTAAAGCTCTATGGCCCAGGTGGTGAACTCATGCACAAATTGATTAGAGTGTGTGAATGAAAGTCAATTAAGTGGAAGCCAAAAGAATACTTTGTTCGAGAGGATAATGTGTTAAGTGTGACCAAAATACCACATCAGTTAGATTTAAATCTATGATATATAAGTAAGAACATATCTTAACTAGTATAAAACATTTTAGAAGTAAAACAAAATCAAAGTTATGTGAGCTTTCAAATTTCAAAAGGATGGTGTCACAAGGTTCTACACTCAAAAGAAAGTAAATCAAATATTTTCTTCCCCATTCCATTTTAGTCAAATGAAATGATCAAGTAGAAGTGACAAACATGGGCATCAAGAATATGTTTGAAGGATTTGTTGGGACCTTGTCGGAGTTCTTACAAGATGTTTTATGTTCATATCAAACCACGCCTATGATTACTATAAAAGAAACGCAATTTCCATGGTGTATGGAATGGATGCAGTAATTCCATCCGAGATATATGACATCTCACGTGATAACAACAAATTATGAGACAAATAATAAAAAATCCTAAAGAGCGGAGGTAAATATAATTGAAAAAAGAGTCAAAGTGTATCTTCGGTCCGAGCACTATAAGGAATTTACGAGAAATATATAAAATCACAAGTGTATTTTACAAGAGTTCTACGAAGAGTTTTCCTCTATAAAAAAAGAGGCTCAACAAGTTGGCTCCCAATTGGGAAAGCCCATTCATGGTTGAAGCCAAGGTGAAACCGGAAGGTTACATGTTACTAAATGCATAATGAAACCCAATTCGAAATCTCTACAATATAGAGAATTAAAAGCTTTAGCATACTTCTTCAGACAAAATAGGTTGTAATTTACTACTCATGTAAAACGTGTTTATAAAAACAAGAGGATATACTCTTTTCTCCATCGGTCACGCGATGAAGTTTTTAAAAATATCGACAATAATAATACATTTTTCCGTGTAAAAGATAACTTATTTATTATTTGCATACAAAAAGATAAGTTAAATAACAACGGCCAAAATGCCGAATTAAGGGATTCCTTCACGAAAACCTTATAGATTAGAAAAAAATTGACTAAAATGTTCATACAAATAATAGTAATAATAATTACTTCAATAATAAAGTTCTTCATCTTGAAAATTATGGCTTTTAAATTCTACAATTAGTAAGTCTCGAATGATAAAAAAAAATCCTTGAAAAATAAAAGGCTTAATTAGGAACATTAGGCTTATCAAAATATATAACAATAATAAGTCTCAAAATCAATCCTTAGACAAACAAGCAAGTTGCAGTTACTTCAAAAAAATAATAAGAAAAAAGCCTAACAAAAATCATGCATCCTAATCATATATGGTAATTTTTAGAAAACTCCAAATAGAGAACATAAATGCATATTCAATAAGTTTCAACCTATTAAAACTGAGCAATCAATAGAAAAACACTGGAAAATATAAGTATTTTTATTAAAAACACAAAGACTCAGCCAAATTTATAATAAAAAAGTACTCATAAAACCAAAAGAGTCTTAGTATAATATGTACAACAATACTTTCAGTATTTATACAATTGGAAACAGAGAGTGGTTTAAAAACTTATGAAAATATAAGTATTTTATTAAAAGCGCAATGACTCATCCAAATTTATAAGAAAAAAGTACTCATAAAACCAAAAGAGTCTTTAGTACAATACGTACAACAATACTTTCAGCATTTATATAATAGTAAAAATAGAGTGGTAAAAACTTATGATTATAAATTTTCTTCAGAAAAATAAAATCTTTGGTTGAGACATCGATAGTTGTTTGTACATTAAAAGCTTAAACATTCTCAATTTTTGGATCATTAGAATGAACTTCATTAGTCTCGCCAAAGTTTTTATCAATATTACTCCCTTCACCATGTTTGCCATACTTAACCACTTCATGATCATTCGTATTTTTTTATTCTCAATTTCTTCAAAATGGATAACAGATCTTTGGCAGTAGTAAGTAAAGCTTAAGAATTATTAACTTCTTATACAAGTAGACAAAACTTTACTTTGTATACCAATCACATTATTATAAAACATTCCATATTGGCTGCGAGCTGAGAGGCTCTGCATGCAACAATGCACTACCCAACTGAGGCATTGTAAAATATTTACTCTTCAGTTTTTCAGTTTGGACTGCAGTTCAGGGTTTAATAGCCTTTCCATCTCTCGACCAACTTCAAACTTAACCTTCAGCTGCTTCTCACTCTCAATCTTATCTTCAAGAGTATCCCTCAAAGCATAGTATCATTCACTCAACAACACCATTGCGATGGGCCTAAAGGTGAAAAATGTGGGCTGCATGATTAAATTTAGCTTGATGAATCATAGTTAGACCATTTAGGATAATCTATAAAACAAGATAACGTATAATAAGTGTTTATACCACAACATAAAATGGAGAGTCAGATATAAAAAATAATAAGCAAGGAAATTTTATCTTACCATAAATCCTAAATTCAAGTGCCTCTTAGCAAGGTTTACATGAGAGGAGTTGATGCATAGTGTCATCTAACTTGCTAGTGTAGCAAACTGAGTCAGAATTCCAAGAGTTTTGGCTAACGAGAAAATAACGGATGAAGTGACATCATCACCTGAGGAAGTAAGTAGGTTGACTAAACCACCATTTGGATCCACAATCATGATATCTTAAAGTAATTATATCAATGGTAGGAGTTACTGGTATGAAGTCATCCGTATCTTGTGAAAGGTCATCATCAATTATAGTAGGAGGATTTGGAGCCTATGAAAAAGTAATATGAGTATTAAGGTTGAAAACTACATCCTCTTTTATAGTAACCTTTTGATTTATAATTTCAACATCTGAAGTACTATTCAGCTCTATCATTTTACCTAGTACATTATCAACCTCCTTAGGAACCTCAACAGTGGTTCCATTATCACCCTGGTCCTATTATAAGATTTTTAAGAAACCTCAACAATGGTTCCATGATCACTGGGAAAAGCATCTTTATAGATGAAGATCTCATAGCTTGAGAAGTACCTTTGACTTTATTTTTCCTAAATTGAAAAGTTTCACCACAATCTCGAATGATGGTTGCTTTATCCCCATCAAGGATCTTTCACCTTATAGCTTCAAAATCAAGCTTCGTTATAGACTCAAGAATGACCGTTACACCATTCCCTTCAAACCATGAACTCTCTTGGACTTAGAGACATTATGTATAACAACCACTTTCAGCACAATGGGAGAAAGGAAGCTCAATTTCAAAGCATATAGACCAATCAAGCTATCTTTTAAACTTACAAACTTAGAAGAATCATTTTCAAGAAGGGAAGATGCATAAACAGAAATGTTGGTAATCCTTATATCTACCAAATGATTTAAATAAAGAGGTTGATGAAGATCATAAATAGGTTGAGAAACTAATAGATTACTATTTTGCTCGGATATATAAGTCATAGGTATATAACTTTTATATTTAATAGTTAATTTAGTTTCAATAATGATAAAGATATTAGCGGAGGAATTATCTTGACCACCTAAGTATTTTACCTCTTAAAAGGCATATTATCCTCTTTATCTTCAGGCTCATCTTCTTTGGGAAATTAGGGAAAAATCATTGATTGCTCACAACAAAAAAATACATACATTATAGCCTTCAACTTTGACACTCAAAGAATTCACAAAATACGTCTTCATTATAGCCCTATTCGTAGGAGGAGATTTCTCAAACTCTTTTTTGTAAAGAAGAAACAACAAACTTTAACAGTTGGGACAGATGTGACTAATTTGGAAAACATTGACAATATCATGATCCAGATAAAAACAAAACTCGTGATCAAGAATATAGTTGAGAAAAATAATTTCATTACCACAAGTGCAAGGTGAGTTTATTTTTTTATTGGAAAACCAAATATAGACACGAGAAATCACATAATCAAAGAATTGTTTTATACCAAAAGTGGACATCATGAGAAATCACATAATCATAGAATTTTTTATTCGCTTATCTTCGATTTGATACCGATATATATATATATATATATATATATATATATATATATATATATATATATAAAACTTAACGTCTGCGTTGAAGTTAAGCACTAATCTCTTGATTCAATTTGGCGACCACCAAGTCACTCCATGTTACTACCTCATACCATTGACAGTCTCATACCCTCAACATCGGAAGGAATATGAGATCTGACTCTAATGAAGTGACAATTTTTTATGATTTCTCCTTCTTAGTTATAAATATGATTTTTTAATTTTGTATTGGTTGAAGAATCATTTGTGAATACTTCAAAATTTCTTCGTTAACAAAAGAACCATCTAAAAAACCAATATTTCAATTATTTTAGTTATAAACACATTTACGACTTTCACTGGTTATACCCATTTATATATGAGAAATCAAAAGTTTTTCATAACATAAATAACAAATTAACCATCAGGTGAACAATTCAACAAAGTCAAAGAAATGAACAAAAAAACAATGATGTGAGAAAATGCATAAACGAAATCAAAGAAGGAATGAATGTGATATTTATACCCAAAAGTATGATTTAAGTCAAACCACCGATTTTGCTGAATAAATTACTTATATTAAAAAAACATGGAGGTTCACAATTGCAAAAGTTAAAGATGGTGCACTCGCATGCTGAGAAAGACAACTTTCGTACACATTTAACCTTATGTCACCCACTTGAGCTTTCACCAACAAGCTCTCAAACTTCAAAAATTTGACAACTTACAAACCAAATTATTGTAATAATGATATGCATATATCAATGTTTTGGTTACGACTCAAAATAAAAATATATTGTAGTAAACACTTATTTATCTATAAATGTCACAAAGAAATCATTGAACCGTTGACTAAACTCCAAAAATATAAAAGGAAGAGGTATAAAAAACTTAAACAACATCTTGTAAACAAATTAGACTAAATCATTTCTGAAAAACGGGATAAACAACTCAAACTCTACTGTCATTACTATAGCATCCTGAAAACTAAAGCATTCTTTCATTTGAATTATAACATTTTTTTTTAATTTTCGAGAACATGAATTAAAATTGAAGAAAAATAGAAAACGATTGGAAAAGATTTGAAGTTATCTTTAGGAAATGGATTTGGAAACGAATAATTTTTTCGAACACGAGATTTTGGGATACGATTGGAATAGATTTGCAAACGATTAGAGAAGATTGAACAAAACTTTTACAAACGACATGACTGGAGATAGATAATGGTCTCTAAATTTAGATACGAACATATTCAACGAAAATAAAATTTAGATGAATATTTTTTGTGGGAGTAAAGTCGATTTTTTTTTAAACAAATAAAGCAAAAAAAATCGAACAATTTTTTTTGTAATAAATATATATATTTATTTAAAAAATAATAAATTAATTCAGATGGATAATTATGGAGAATGAATTTTTTTGCATAGAATCTGAAAACCCCAAAAATTACCCTAAACCCTAACTATTTACTACCCTAAAAACCTAAAACAAAGATTCTACAACCCGAATCCACAAAATCGATTATGTTTTTAAAAGCATGATTTTGGCATGATTTTAGGCTTTGTTTTCATAAATTAGTGATGTAGAGTTGTTTGTTACACGAGGATCCGTCGATTTGGCTTTGATTTTGTTGGAAATGGTGATGTTTGGATAGATCTAGGGTTGCTGGTTTTGCAGGTGCTCATCCCCCATCAAGCTTCTCCATTTTCCTTCCGTGACATCATCTTTTGAGGAAGATCCTTCTGAGATAGATCCTGAGATGGACTCTAGACTTCCGTCTATCTCTGAGGATAAGGAAGTGGAGATTGGCGAGGAGGTGGAATCGCCCCCCAAAAGGATGTGCACGGATGAAGCTAAAGACAAGGGTAAGAAGGGTTTGTCCTCCAACAGGACCATCAACTGATCCACTGTAAGTCTCCTATTCATGAATATAGCTTCTTGGAATGTTTGTGGCCTCAATGACCCGATTAGGCAAAAAGATGTCACCGACTTTATTATTACCAATCATATATCTTTGATAGTCCTAGTAGAAACTAAAGTCCAAATTCTGAATGTCGACCCAATTATCAGACGTATGGTGCCGTTTTGGCATGTGATCACTACTCACTCTTCCCACCCCTTAGGAAGAATTTGGATTACTTGGAAGCCTAGTGTCATTACGATCACTAGGATCTCCCAATCTTCTCAGTTTATTCACTGTATGGCCAACTGTCATAACTATAAAGTCTCCATCAAGCTTACTGCAATCTATGCTTTTAGCGAGGCTCAAGATCGCATTTCGCTTTGGAATGACCTAATAGCCATCTCTAATCAGGATAACCTCATCCCCTGGGTCTCCCTTGGGGATTTTAATGTCATCCGTCATCCAAAAGAGCGACTTGGCTCTTCTGTCTCTTGGTCCTCAGCAATTGATGATTTCAACAATGGTTGTTACCATTGCGAGCTTAGTGACCTTCGATCATCTGGCTTTCCTTTTAACTAGATTAACAAACAACCAGCTCACCCTGTCCTTTCCAAACTCGATCGAGTCCTTGTCAACCCTGATTGAGACGATATATTTCCCATGTCCCACGTTTTCATTGGTCATTTTCGAACCTCTGACCATACCACAGTCACTCTCAATCTTGGACTTTCCCGCCCTAGACGGAAAAAGACTTTTTGTTATTTCAACATGTGGCAATCTCATCCTCATTACAAGGACTTAATTTCCAACAGCTGGAACTCCCCTATTTCTTCTTCGGGGATGAGGATGGTCACTGATAAGTTATATCGATTGCAATCTGTATTAACTTTGTTGAATCGTAAGGAGTTTAGTGACATTTCTTCCAGAGCCGATAAAGCTCAAAAGGATCTGTCTGTGGCTCAATCAAAATTAGTCACCGACCCTCTCAACCCTTGCTTAGTTTCAAATGAATTGGAGGCCTTTGCTTCATTCATTTTTCTAAGCCGAGCTGAAGAATTTTTTTTGCAACAAAAATCTAGGGAAAATTAGATTCAGCTCGGCGATATGAATACCAAATTTTTTCACAAAAGTATCAAAGCCCGGCTTTTTCGCAATAAAACCATCTCGATTTCAAATGACCATGATGTCATCATTTCCTCCCCCTCGAAAGTGTCAAAAGTTTTTGTTAAATTTTTTGAGAAATCCATTGGGACCAAACATTCTGTGGCCTACCCCGGTCTGGAAAACGTTTCCACTCTTATCTACTCGAAAGTTAATTTAGCTGACCACGAATTTATGATTCGTGATATTACTTGCGCTGAAATCTAATCCGCTCTTCATAGTATTGATAGTGATAAATCTCCGGGCCCTGATGGATTTAATTCTAGTTTCTTTAAGTCTTCTTGGAACATCGTGGGCCCTGACATCTGTAAAGGGGTCCAAGAATTCTTCCTCTCTGACTCTCTCTTTGAACCTTGGAATGCCACTTCCATCGCCCTCATCCCCAAAATAGACTCGCCTTTTGGGCCTGCTGACTATAGACCAATTGCTTTATACAATGTTGTCTATAAAATCATCTCTAAAATTCTGGCCAACAGAATAAAAGTATCCTTCCCTTACCTTATCGACTCTTCCAAATCTGCTTTTATTTCCGGAAGGAACATTTCTGATAATATTCTCCTCTCCCAAGAGCTTCTTAAAGGGTATCATACCGATGGTAGAGGCAAAAAAATTACCCTTACAATCGACATAATGAAAGCCTTCGATAACGTTCGCTGGCATCTCATTCTTGATGTCCTTGTTGCGATGCATTTTCCTGAGAAAATTATCACTTGGATTGTCAAATGCATCTCCTCCCCTTCTTACTCCATTATTATTAATGGAGACCTTCACAGAAATTTCAAAGGCAAAAAAGGTCTTAGACAAGGTGATCATTTATCCCCCATTCTTTTTGTGCTTGTTATGCAAGTGCTTTCCAGTATCCTTAAAGAGAAAAGTCATAATGAGAATTTCTGTTTTCATTAGAAATGCCACAAACAGAAAATCATTAATCTCTGCTTTGCAGATGATCTGATGATTTTCTGTCATGGTGATACTTATTCCCTTAATCTCATTAAAGATGCTCTGGACGACTTATACCTTCTTTCTGGTCTAAAAGTCAATCCTTATAAAAATTCATATCTTTTTATCTGGCATTGACAATGATATCAGATTGGATCTTCTGCCAATTCTGGATTTCCTTGAAGGAACCCTCCCGGTTAAATATTTAGGAGTCCCTCTCCTCACTGGTAGACTTACGCATTCGGATTACCGCCCCCTTCTACACAAAATTACCTCTAGAATTGAATCTTGGACCGCTAAACATCTCTCTTACGCGGGTCGTCTCCAGCTAATTAAATCGGTTTTATTTGCTGGTCAGGTTTATTGGTCTTCGATATTTATTCTTCCTTCTAGAATAATTAAGGAATTAACCCAGTATCTTCGCCGGTTCCTTTGGTCTAGACCTGCTATGAAAACCCATGGGGCTACGGTAGCCTGGTCCACCATTACCACTCCCTATAAAGAGGGCGACCTTGGGATCCTAGATTTAAAAATTTGGAATCAAGCGACCGTCCTTAAGCACCTCTGGTCCATTGTAAGCAAAAAGACCCAATCTATCTGGTGCGAATGGATCAAATTAGCAAAAATTAAAAATAAAAGTTTTTGGGATGTTTCCTTAGGATCATCCCCCTCTTGGATTTGGAGGAAAATCCTCCGTCTTCGCCCTCCGGCTCGTACTTTATTCAGGGTTGCTATCAGAAATAGTCAGAGCACTTCCTTTTGGCATAACCCATGGCTCATCTCCCAGTCGATTGCAGACCATTATGGTACATGCATAATTCCAGACTCTTGAATGAGAAATAATCTTAAGGTTTCAGACATCATAAGTAATGGTGAATGGAACTGGCCGGTCAACTTAAGATCGGCTCGAGCTCGTAGTTTGGATGAAATCAACAGACTAATCTTCTTTCTTCCCTAACCCAACTCTCTCTTGATGGATGTTCCATACTTGACTGCGAAGGACGGATGCATCACTTTCATAATCAAGGACATGTACAACGCTATTCGCACGCCTGCCCATATCGTGGGGTGGGCGGGGTTAATTTGGAACAAATACAACATTCCACGGCATTATTTCATTTCTTGGCTAGCCATTAAGGGTAAGCTAAATACTAGAGACAAGCTTATTAGTTGGGGTTACAATACCCCAACTGATTGCCCTCTCTGCTCCTCTGATTTGGAATCTATATCCCACATCCTCTTTGAATGTAGTTTCACTCAGAGTATTTGGAATGGTGCAAGTAATAAACTTGGGTTCCCATTCCAATCCTTGAGCTGGAAATCTTGGATTCTCAAGGCTTCAAGTTGGGCTAATATGCGTGACCATTGTATTTGGCGTACGTGTTTCAACGCGGTTGTCTACCACGTTTGGAAGGAGCGGAATTCAAGAATTTTTGGATCTACGCCAGCCTTGGCCTCCTTGATCTCTCACCATATCTTATCGGATCTCTGATACAGATTTCATGGTAGCAAGATTTTCTGGCCGATGTAGTTTAATTCTTTTCTAACTTATTTTTGTTTTCCATACTTGTTTCAGGTGATCTTCTTTCAGGATTGGAGCGTGGTCTCAGACTGGAAGCACCCGGAGTCAGCTTGAAGCTTCTGTGTCACACTCACCTCATCTCTTCAACTTGATTTTGATACTATGTTGTATCTCCAGTGCCATACCTGTTAGGCATTTAGACTTCGATCTGTCCTATAGTAGTTCTATTGTCCTGTTATGGAATTCTATTGTAGTTGTTGTATTGCGGGGCATGCCCCAGGATTATGTATGAACACTTTCAATTAATTTAAGTTTTTATTACACCAAAAAAAAGTAGTAAAAGCAAGTGATGAGTGTTTTTTAGAATTTGAATTATGGAGGAAATAGAAAAACTGATGGGAGAAATAGCTTCACCATTAATTTTAACCGTCAATAAGTTAATAAATATATATATATATAGAAAATTATTATATTTCAAAATTATCGGGTATTTATTAGAGTCAAGAAAAATCATTGAGTATTTATCATCCAATATTCACTCTTATTCTTTAAATTTATCTTTTTCTCTTCTAAGATAAAATGTGCCGAGCACCTGCAAAACTAGCAATCGTAGATCTATCCAAACAACACCATTTCCAACAAAATCGAAGTCAAATCGACGACTTTGTATGTAACAAACAACTCTACAACACTAATCTATGAAAACGAAGCCTAAAATCATGCCTAAATCATGCTTTTAAAAACAAAATCGAAAAAGCCTAATTTTGTACTACTTAAACACAACGAAATCTTGAATTTTTTTTATAGTGGGAGGCTTGTATGACTTATCTTAATGTTGTTGCGGCTTCAGATTTTTCAAAAACTACGCTTTAGTCTTCGATGAAATTTTTGTGTTTGAAAGGTTTTGTGAGAGATTGAGAAAAAAAAAAGAAAAAAATGGTGAGAGATTTATAAAATACTTTTATATCTAGGCTTTTTTTTGAAAAAAAACAAATTTATCCAAAATTTGATAAAAAAATCTATCAAACTAGGATAGGATCCATAAAAATACATAATCTTTCTAGTATGACATTTTAAATAATTGTTTTCTTTATGAATATTCCAAAAAAAATTAAGTCACTACGTTATTTAACAATTCATCAAATAGGCTGCCGACTAAATTCAACATATTACATAGACGATGCGATAATACGATCTAAAATATTATTAGAGTTCGGTGGGATGTTTGGATCCGCAAATATAAATACGATATAGACGACACTCTCCAAATATAATATATTTTGCGGTCACTCGAAATATATTTAATCTTTTAGTAACAAAATTACTACTATACTGTATACTGACCTAATAAATATTGTAGACGCATAGTAGTAGAACTAGAACGTCACTCGAAATTAAAAGGCGTGAAATTATAGAAAAGCGCGTTAAAACAGGCCCCACTAAATTTGTCCGTATATGTACACACGACGTATACGGCTGCAACGCCTCGTTTGGCGATAGAAGCCGAACCGAAAGAGTGGGACCCCGTCACTACTCGAGCCTGACGCTTGTTTCTTATAGTGGCCCGCCCAGTCATTCAACAAATCTACTCTCTCTCAACCAAACAGTCCATCGTATTACTGGTATTGTTATTATTATTACTACACACGTGCGAAACCACAAATACTGTATACTCTTTAATGTTATAAATGTGTTTGTCGTAATTTTGTAGTTATGTTTATATGTTTAGAGGACGTAACCAAGCCACGATCTTCGTTTTAGCTCTCTATGAACATCTAAGCGGTTGTTAGGTTTTTTTTTTTAATATCGTCACCAATTGTCTTCAACATTCATAAATTATACAATTAAATTTGAAACGGAATAAATTCATGGAAGGGGTTATAAATGTGCTTTAACACGAGATTATTTTTGGCTCTCTATAAACACCTAAACAATTAGGTCTTCTTTAATTTTCTCACCAATTGTCTTTAACACACATAAAGGCGTATTAAATTTATAAACTGAATAACTTTATTGAAGAGGTTATGCACCGGATCTAGATATATATTATATTTTATGTTAAGACGAATAAAATGTGTTTCTTAAATATTAGGTTTATGTGCGAGAAATATAATATCAAAGTTTGATTTAAAAAAATAAAAATATTATTGGTTTGATTTAAGTTTTAGGTGGAGTAGGGATGATTTATTCCATTTAATTTATGGCGTGGATGATGACGGGGAAGATTACCCTCATTGGGTATAAAAGAAATAAAAATATATTATCTATAAAATAAATAAAAAATTAGAATGATTTTTGGATTAATAACATGATATTAAATTTGATTTTTTAGAGTTGTTTGTTTGATTCAAATATTGGGTATGAAAAAAAAGAATGCATACTAAGTTCATTTATGAATCAGAAGTGGGATATGTTGAAATATATAGATCGGTCTATATTTAATGATGTAATTTTTTTTGAAAACAAACAGATAGTTTGATTTTATTACTTGAAGAATGAAACAAAAGAGTTTGATACTTATAGAAAATATGATTCTCACTATCCACTAACATCACTTAGTAATTTGAGACTTTCAGACTTTTTAGTATAACTCCCAGCACTCCACTAACGTCATTTAATAGTTGGGAATTAATTTGGAACCGTCTGCTTCTTTTGAGGATTTTGTGGGAACTATAAAAACTGTGATGGAATTGTGCGGGAACTCTGTGGGAACCAGGTGCTTCTTTGTAACTGAAATTATAGGAGTAAAGAATGCACTAATTTGTGACACTCTCCCTTAGTGCATTCTTTCGATCAGCTAGACCACAAGAAAGTTGTTGAACCAGTATCGAAACAATAGCTTGAAGTGGACCATCTGTCATTCACATTATCGGTCCAATCGGTATCAACAAACCCACATAAACGAAAATTTGCAGCGGCTTTGTCAAACAGACTTTGTGCTTCTTCACCTGTAATGGTTTCTTTGAGTGCTGCTCGTGCAAGTCAACATGAACATCTGGGTCAACACCCACATGGGTACGGAAAAATTATGCAAAATCGAACAACCAATCATCAATTTTAATTTCCTTACTTTCTGGTTCTTCTGATTTCTTTTGAGCCTTTTTTTTCTAGTTTATCGAAATATATAATCTCAGATTCTGAAATATAACCACCAAAAGAAAAGGATTCACTTTCATCCACTTTAATTTCCTGAATCTCAAGAGGCTTCTCCTCTTCTTCCTCCAACAAATAAGGTTCTTGTTTAGGATCAACCTCAACAATATGCAATCTCAACATTACAACCGACTTAGCTACATTTGATTTAAGTTTACTATCCACAGACAGCTCCGCCAATCTGAGCTCGCCCGTACACGTTATTATCACCAAATCTCCATCGTTATCCTTATACTTGATAAAAAACGACTTTAACGCTGGAAATCTTGTACTCACAATCTCTCTCAAAACCTTAAAGTTACAGTTAACAGGAATCTGACTAAGCCTTATATCACGCCCATAAACAAGCTTTAATTTTCTCCAATTGATTTGAACAACCATCTCTACTAGCTGCTTACGAACTGATACCGCATTTGACTCAGATAAACCCGCATCAACTTGACCATCATGGCATGTTGTCGTACTAATACTGCTTTTAGAATAGCCCTGCGAAACCTTCAACATAACCTTAAATGATTTGCTTTTGCTCTCACGCGGACCATTTTCAGTCACGATACCACTCTGTGGCTTCTCTATCTTATTATTACCACCAAGAAACACAAACGAACCATTTGGTACCTTCTTCGGTGGGTGTGCAGGTAGACAAGGCCCGAGTCCAGGAATCAGTGCACCGCGGATAGCTGAGGCACTAAGGGAAACTGGTTAATTAATAACCGAAGTCATATTGTCCGGTTGATTAACAAACTCAATCGAGAAACAACTTTCCCATTGTCGCTTATTGTTCTCTTCAACATCATGTGCAACATTTGCATCTGATTCGATAATTTTTTAATAACAGTTTGGTTTGAGGTGTCCTGATTTTCCACACTTCTTGTAAACAAGCTTTGAACTACAATCCGACTTTATGTGTCCATTCATTCCACATCTAAAATATGTCAGTTTAGAGTTGTTTGGTGACTCCCTATCATTCCTTATCTTCTTACCATCATTTTGAAAGTGACTTTGTATGTTTTTCTATCTTGACCTATCTTTAGTAAGCAGTGTATCTTCAAAATCAACTGAATACTTACCAAGAATTTGTTTAACCAATGCTTCCTGGTTATAGAGTATGTTCTCTAACTCAACAATTGATGGTTGGTTAACCCATCCTTGTATTGATGATATAAATGGCATGAATTCAGATCGTAATCCACGAATAAAATAACGTCTTACCCTTGCATCACTGATAGGTTCATCACTACTGACATATTACATTGGGTAAAAGAAGCAAGCTCATTATAAAGGTATGGAAAATGCATAGTATTTTTCTGGGTAAAAAACTTGTCAAGAGTATCCCAAATATCCTTTGGAGAATGCAATGCACGAACATGATCAATAAATTCCTTACCGATCGAAGTTCTCAACACGAATAAAGACTTTTCGCACCTTACTTTCCATTTCCTCCTTAACTCAGCGTTTTCTGGAGTATCACTAGGAAATATCTCGGTACCGGAAACAAGATCCCATAAATATTGTCCTTGAAGGAAGGCCTCCATACACAACCGAAAATATTGGTAATTAGTTCCAACAAGCTTCTCTGTAGACATAGGAGAAGCTGAATTACTTCCATTCATATTGATTTAAAAGTAATAACACTTGACAGGATTTCTCTAGGTAATAAAATTAAACACTTGATATGCAGATACCTTGCTCTGATACCATGAAACAACTTGAACAGGCAGATAGTTTGATTTTATTACTTGAAGAATAAAATAAAAGAGTTTGATATTTATAGAAAATATGATTCTCACTACCCACTAACATCACTTAGTCATTTGAGATTTTCAGACTTCTTAATATAACTCCCACTACTCCACTAACGTCATTTGATAGTTGAGAATTAATTTGGAGTTGTCTGCTTCTTTTGGGGATTTTGTAAGAATTGTGGGAACTGTGAGGGAACTGTGCAGGAACTCTGTGGGAACCAGGTGCTTCTTTGTAACTGAAATTATGGGAGTAAAGAATGTACTAATTTGTGACATTTGTTTGATTCAAATATTGGGTATGAAAAAGAATGCATACTAAGTTCATTTATGATTTAGAAGTGGGATATGTTGGAATATATAGATCGGTCCATATTTAATGATGTAGTTAGAATTTTTTATTAAACTACCAAATCAATAAATAATTAGATAATTTATATATTTGAGAATTTGACCAATTGATGAAAACAATTACGGAGTTAATTGTTTAGATACCGGGTCAAATCCGGATTTTATAAATGATTGAATGTGAATGTAGATAATTAAGTCTAAATATAAGTTTAAAAAATAATTTTGGAGAACAAAAATTACTCATCTAATAATCTAAGACCATAGTGCTGAATATAAACATATATTGCAATTAAACTTAAGTTCAAATCCACAATTATATTTTATACAGAAAAAGATAATCAACAGATTATTCTAATCACTAAAATTTAAAATTTGAACCGCAATACTGGTAAGATAAATATATATATATATATATATATATATATATATATATATTAAATTTTCTTTCTTAATTCAAGATACATGATCCATATTATCAAGAAAATATATCATATTGGGAAATTAATTTCTGATGTAATAAGAGAAATAAGCATCAAAGAACACTGTTACATGAAACGATTGCTATGATGTTTTCTTTGTGAGAGAAACAAGCATCAAAGAGGATAAACGAGGATTGATTTTTCAGTTATAAGTGTTTTAATGATTCAAATATCCACTAAATTAGTATATGAGACACTCCCATGTATATCGATTAATAGTATTTTATGTAAAAACATGTTGTTTTAAATTCCACTACAAAATCCACATCATTGGGATATTGGTTACTGTTTGAACTTGCTAGGGCGTTGATTTAACATTAAATAATGTTTTGATTGATTAAATTAGATGAAGCATGATAAAAGTTTTATGTTTTATTTTGAGATTTAATTGCATGCTAACATTAAAGGTTTTTACTCAATTTTGGGGTTGAGTTGCTCTTGAAAAATGGTGATTTCGTAGCCAACATACCTAAAATCATGTAAAAATTCGTAACAACACAACTTTATCGCAATATATATATTTTTTCTACGACAACTGGTTGCTTTATCACAACAACAATCTTTCTTTTTGCGGAAAAAAATATATATTACTGTAACGAAAAATATATTGTTGCAATTATGCACCTTAGGTTGCATTTTAAGGGATATCCTTCAACCTGTGACCACATGAGATGTTTGGACATGCTATTTTTTATGTGTGGTTGTTTGTTTGGTGTTTAAATGATCTATGGAATTATATGATTAAGGTTATCATGATTGCGGTAAGTGAACCGTGAAACAAATATATCATCGCAAATGAAAGTTGTTCGTAAATTGAGATATTTAAGATCTTAAACGTTCATAGTTAATACTATTATAAGTATTTATGGCCCCAAAAGTCTAATGCTTGACATATTTAATTGTGAATAGAAGACTATCATATGTGTATTGGTCACCAAGGATTTTAATCAAAATAGAAAAACAAGTCTGAATAAGAGTTTACTTGAATTAAGTCAATTAAAAAAGGATAAACATTAATATTTCTCAAACTCACAAATGCATGTTGATATGTATTCCCAAAGGTATCTTATTAGCGACGTATATTATATTTCACATGTAATAGACTATTTTAAAACATTATTTGCTAAAGATTCTAAGTCAATGAATGTGATATATGTTGTTTGTTATGTATAAAAATATAGTTAATATATTTAAATCATTTGGTAATACAACTCTTATATTTGATGAGTTGGTTTTTAAAATGATTATAAACATAAATTTGTATTTAAAATGTTATAAATTCGATCTGACATTAAAGATTAAGAATATTACACCCTCGCCAGAGAGAGTTCTCATAAGTAGATGAAAGAATTTGACTTGTGGAAAAATTTAAATAAGCTGTGTTTATAAATTCATAGAACATTAAATACATTTGGAATTCTATATGAGTGTCCCGATTGAGATCACTCATGCAATTGAGTCTCTTTAAATAATTGAGAAAAGTTTTTTAAAAGTTTAGTAAGGTGGAAATTAAGACGTTTTTGTTATAGCTCTCCATCATGAATTTAATAGAAAACAAACAATAAATTTATTTTTGGGATTTCAATGATCGCTTCAAATTTAAATGAATTTAAAATTAATATTCTCGAAGATGTTCCAGTAGATTTTGTGTTTCACTTTTCCCTCAGCGTGAGAAGTTAACAATTAGTAAACTTCTCATATTAATTAGGATGAGGATAAACTAAAAGAAAAATATTCTAAGATACATATGGTGAGTTCTTAACAATGAGAGCATAAAATATAAAGTATGATCAAGGCTTCCGGGTTCAGAAAAAACCCCTAAAGAATCACACATTGCAGGTTGATATTTCTTGTACAAAAGGGGAAATGACATCTCAAAAAGGAATTTGACAAGGACAAGCTTATATAAAATCTAATGGTAATCTCATTATGGGCTATTCATAAATCAATTTATTTTCGGTTACATGAAACACATGATGGGTGCATGTTTATATATTCATATAGAGTATATTAGGAAGTTGCAGTGTCAATGATGATAAAAGGTTCATCTATCACATAAAAGGTAATTAATGCTCACTTTATATCATTTGTGATTTTTCAGGTTTTGTTTATGTTGAACATTTATTGTATTTATAAAATATTAATTAGAATTTGATTCATAAAAGGCACATTTGGATATTCAGGTTTTTATTTGAATAATCAAATAACTTGTCTTTTACATAATAATATGATATGCACAAGATATTTAACAATGAATTATATATTTTAATTATAAAATACTTTTTAGCATCATAAAGAAATAATAAACATTTATGTATTTAAACTAAATTGTGAAATTGAAAGTTTAATAAATATTTGGCACAAATACTTATGTCATATCTCTAAGATAAAAATAATTTATAACCTTGTTGTGAAAAGATTTATTAGTCTCACTTAATTGTTTAAGCTTCAGTACTTACATCAAATGTACCAAGGAAATACAAAGTACAATAAAAATGTTAGATGCATACATAATGAAATAAATATTAGATTTGATACATACTGATGATTGTGAACCATTCCAAAAAATATAATGGAACAATCATTGATATTATATCTCATTTTAATTGATTTATTTCGTTATTGATATTTATACTTCATTCATGAGATAACAGAATCCCTAAGACAAGTTCATAACTATTTATAACAAAGATAAAAAACTTGGTAAGATACCGTAATAGTGAATACTATAGCATATATGACGGTTTGGATGAACAATATCATGGATCATTTATAGAGTACCTAGAAGAATGCAGTACACTTCCTCGCAATATAATGTCAGGTTAGTTTAGAATAAAAATGTATATGAGATACAAAACTATACATTTAAGGATATAATGAGAAATATGAGTAGTCATTCAGATCTATCAATATCACTATAGAGAGAGTCCATCAAATGTGTTTTTATACATTCTCACAATCGATCCCCCAAAAGAAACAATTAAGACCTCACATAAACTATACAATGAGCATAATCTAACTTAAAGCATATGCATGTTTGAAGATGCCCATATGAAGTAAAGCCTTATAGATTGAATTAATATAAACTAGATAATTAGAACATTCAAAATGCTAAAAATATTGTGATTCTTCCACTTAATTATGTTTGAGTTAAAAGCATAAGAGTTCTTTGAGGGTGTGAGTTTAGGGAGAATAATTTATGAAAAAAATATTCATTTTTAAGAAGAATATATAAAGATTCATGAAGGTTTTAACAAAGATAAGTATGTCATGAAGCCAACATATCGATTATAAAGATCCAAAAGAAGGTTGTTGATGAATTCATACTCATGTATCATATGATTTGGTTTCATTACTTCATTTTAGTCTCGTTAGAATATAAATTTACTCAAAAAAATTGAAGAAAATTAAACTTTACATCCTTAATAAGTGCAAACTTAGGAAATAATACCCTTAAAAAATCCACTATAGATTATAAGAACACTATTTATTTGGATAAGATAATATAATTTTAAGGACATAAAGATTATGTGGTGTAACAATAAATAATTTTGTGTTTTCATAAAGTCATGAAAAGTTATGGTTCTCAACGCTATGAAAGGAAAATATAAGTCAAAGGAAGACGTGGTTTGAGAGTTTGTCCCATTACCTTAAGAACTGAAGTTGATTGGTTGTACGCAAAACCAAACAAAATTTTAAGGATAATATATATATATATATATATATATATATATTTAAAGTGTTCTTTGTGATAATATTTTATACTCAGTATAAATGAATTAACTTTAATGATACTTTCTCTCCAGATTCATGAATGACTCATTTAAAACCGTCATGATACTAGTTAAACCTTTTTGTATAAAGATCCATCAAATGGATGATAAGATATTATGTCTCAATGTTGATATTGAGAACATGATATGTTGGTGCAAACTGAGAATTTTCAAATTGGTGATCCAAAATCCATAGTGTGTAAACTTAAAATGAATATATTTATGAGCTCAAATATGCTTCTCAGTAATGGTACCATAAGTTCATTGTGGTAATAACCTCATTCGATTTCGAGATAAACTCCATTGAGGACTTTATATATCACAAGTTTAATAGGGCTAAGTCACACGATAAAGAATTAATATATACTACAAAATAAATTCCTATATACAAATTTAATATGGAAGATCTTGGAGATACAAATTTTATATTAGGAATCTGAATACGTAAGGATCGCTCATGTAGAATCTTCAGATTATTACAAAAGATACACACACACACATATATATATATATATATAGTATGTTACAACGTTACAGAATGGTAAATAGCAAGCTCGTGAATATGCCTATTGCAAAATGAGACAAATTAAGTGTAAATCAATTTAAATGATTTTTTTGAGATTAAGAAAATGAAAAATATTGGATATTAATTAGTAGTCAGAAGTCTAATATATGCTCAATTTTGTATAAGATTGGACACTACATTTATAATCAAGTTGTTCAAAATATATGTAAGTAATCTAAAGATGAACCATTCGAAAACGTTCAAAGTTATTTTCTGGTATAAACAACAAACAAAAAGACATATATTGACATATAAGAAGTCAGATATTCTAGAAATCATTAGGTTTTCATACTCATATTTTGGTAGGATGTATGAAAAATTTAGTAGCATTCCATAGGGAAAAGTATAAACCAACACTAGTTGTATGCTTTAATGCGTCCAACCACTCATTAAGGTTAATAAAATTAGCCATTATAAAAGGATAGAAAGTACCCTAAGGCTGAAAATAATTCTACAATTAAGTAGTAATAGTTTGGCTAAGTCCAAACATATAGACATAGAGTTCATGTTTATTAAAGAGAGTGTATATAGCTATTAAGTATATCTCCATTTAAGTAGAGCCCGTTAAGAATACAAATGTATGATTACCTTTCATATTATGCTTATACTACACACCATAATAGATTAATTTAATTAATTAATGATGATAATGTGATTACTGGTGCGTTCATTTACTCGCATTGCATTGAAGATGTCTTTACTTATTTACCGCTCATCCTCATGCACACCATTGTTCAGGTCATATATGAACAATAAATTACAAAATATTCGGTAAGTAAATACATAATTTTGTAACATATGAGGATCCAAGTGGGAGATAGTTGGAATATATAGATCGACCCATGCTTAATGATGTATTTGATTATTGTTCATAGACGATCAAATTAATAAGTAATCAAATAAGTAAAATAATTGAGAATCGATAGATGAAAACCAACTATGAATGTAATTGTGTAAATACCGATTAAATTCAGATTTATGAAGGATTGAACCCGAATATTAATAATTAAGACTAAATATAAGTTTATAGACTAATTCGGGAGAATTTTTTTTAATAAAGTAATAATTATGGACCATAATGCATGATATAAGGATATAAAACAATTGAGATTAAGTTCAAACCCAACAATTGCACTTTTATACATAAAAAGAGAAGTAATATATTTTTCACTTGACCACTAAGGTAAAAAAAAATTCTTACTTCATGCATAACCTGAATTATAAAAAAACACACACAAGATTGAAAATCAAGTGCTAAAATGATAAAAAAAAATCAGTTAAAAATAATATATTATTGCTAAAATATATTTTTAGTCGTGTAAATATTCTCGTATGGAATACCATAGACTTAATTTCATCCAACCACCAATGCAACCCATGGCTTGTCCTTGGTGATTTCAATGCCATTCGTAAGCCTAAGGACCAAACAACAACTCGGACCTCTGGAATTCATCGATAAATGACTTTAATAATTGTTGTTAGAAAAAAACTTAAATAATCTTTGATCGACAGGATTCCAGTTCTTTTGTGTAATAAACAATCAGAAATACTATAGCTTCAAAAATTGATCATTTGTTACTCAACAACAACTTTGACTCCATCTTCCCCAGCTTCATCACCCACTTTGATTTCCCTTGTATCTCAGACCATACACCCATCACCCTCCTGCTCTAAATTCCCAATCTCCACTCTAGAAAACCTTTTAAATTATTTGACATGTGGAAATCTCACCCTGAATACAATTCTATTGTATCCAATAACTGGTTTATTCCAGTTTTGGGAGCCTCCATATCTACCATTACTGTCACACTAGAATGCCTCCAAATAACATTGACTAATCTAAACAAGAAAGAACATAACAACATCCCATAAAAAGTAGATAAGGCTCGTTAAACCCTCATTCAAATCCAACTATGCTTAACCATTAACTCTAATATCCCCTCCCTCATTGATGCTGAGATCAATGCCTCTAAAGAATTTATTTTCCTTAGTATTATTCAAGAAGGAATCCATTTAAACCTGACTAAAATTATGGGATCGCAACATCAAATTTTTTCACAACAACACTAAAACCCGTATCGTTATGAATAAGATCGTCACTATCAGCGACCACCATGAATCCTTTTGTTGCAGACATCTTTGTCAATCACTTCTATAACCGTCTTGGATCCAAAACCCAACCACTTATCTAGGTTTCTATAAAATCCAAAAACTAATCCACATCAAACTCAATGTTGCTGAAAAAACCAACATAATCTGCCCCATCATGGATAGTGAGATACAATCCACACTGTTCAGCATTGGTAGAAACAAAACCCCCGACCCTGATGGCTATAATACGAGTTTTTTTTATAATATTTTGGGACACTATCGACCTCGAACTAATCGCGGGGTTTCACCACTTCTTTTGTCATAATAAAATGGACACCAACTAGAATAAGGCCCTCATAGCTCAAATCCTAAAAAAGATAGCTCAGCCACACCTTCTGACTTCAAACCCATTGCTTGTTGTAATGTCATTTACAATGTCATTTTAAGGTAAATTCCAACCACATAAAATGAGCCCTTCCCCATCTAATAAACTTCTCTCAAGTTAACCTTCATCAAATACTGTAATATCTCAAATAATATCATTCTCTCGCAATAACTTCTTCACGGTTACCACACAAATCGAAAAGGTCCCCGTGTAACTATGAATATTGACCTTATATAAGCTTTCAATAATGTTCGATGGTGTCTCCTCTTAGATTTACTTTATGTTATATAATTTCCTAATAGAATGATTGCTTGGATCATGAAATGTTTATTCACATCCACCTACTCTATTACTATCGATCGTAACACCTTTGATGAGTTCAAAAGGAAAATAGGCCTTTGACAAGGGGACCCCCTATATCCCTTCCTCTTTGTTCTAATCATTCAAGCTCTAACTAGTATACTGGAGGAAAAAAAAATCATAACTCGGACTTTGATTTCCACTAGAAATGCCACAAGATGAAAATCACCAATCTCTGCATCGTATACGAATTAATGATTTTTTTAGTCGCGCAAACCTTAAGATTGTAAACTTAATGAAAGATGGCCTAAACAATTTGCATCTCTTTCTGGCCTCCACTTGAACCCATGCAAAATCCATATTTTTCTATCTGGCGTTATCGATTTCGTTCGTCACTCGAGAATCATAACACTCGGTTTCAAGGAAGGCTCCCTCCCAGTGAGATACTTGGGAGTTCTCCTCATAATCATGCAACTATTATACAACGAATGCATACCACTGTTCAATAAAACCATGGGCTAATTAATTCTTGGGCCTCCAAATACCTTTTTTACGTAGGTTTGTCGCAACTTATCAAAGCGGTTCTATTCACTGGCAAAGTATAATGGTCCTCGATCTTTATTGTACCGGTCAGAGTTCTTAAAAAGTTATCCAAACTTTTTCGTCATTTCCTTTAGTCTAGAGTAGAGATGAAAATCTATGGCTTTAAAGTTTTTTGATCCAAAATTACATTTCCTTGATATGAGAGAGACCTTGGGATTCTCGACCACAAAAGTTGGAATCGAGCGACCGCCTTAAGAATTTCTGGACCATTCTGATTTAAAACCCTAATTCATTATGGAGTAAATGAGGTTTAATGGAAAAGGTAAAGACACATACTTTTAGAATCTCCCAATTGGATCTAATATAAGTTGGGGTTGGTAAAAATCCCCAATCTAAGAGCAACAACCGCAAACCTCATAAAAATCCAAGTAGGGGATCATATCATCATATTCCTTTGGTTTGACCCTGGCTTTTTCATAACTCTCTTGTCGACCATTATGGTCAAAGCATTATTCGTTCAACCAAGATGGGAAGCAACATAAAATTCTCTACAATCATATCTAATGGAAATTGGAACTGGCCCCACTCCCTCTGTTTGAGTAGAAGATCCCGCCAGCCGCATCTCCTTGAAATCAAAGCTGACATCAGACAACTACACATCCATGTGCGTGAGGGAAATGTTGTGAAGATCTGGCTCCCAAACTAGAGCTAGTAAATTTAAAATTCTCAATACATACCAATCTATTAGACCTCCGGGTCTTTAAGTGCCTTGGGAAAACCTTGTGTGGAATAAGCACAACATTCTCAGACACTCTTTCATTGTCTAGATGGCCATTCATAAAAAAACTCACCACTTAAGATAAACTTCTAGCTTTGGGATATAATATCCCTTAAAATTGCGTCATCTGCAATTCTAGCCCCGAAAACCATCAATCATTGATTGATGAATGGTTCTTTCACCCAACTAGTGTGAGAAAATATTTTCAAAAAACTCGCCTTCCTTAGCATTGACCATGATTGACGTTCTTGGCTGGGCATTGCTTACAGTTTGAGACCTCCTTCTAATGGCCTTGCACACATTTGGTGCACGATATTCTGTACAGTGATATACTGTATTTGGTAAAAAAGGAATGCGATGATCTTCACGAACACCAACTAACTGGGTCGCCAATATCTAATCGCATCCTCCCCGACAATCCGTTACAGATTTTTGAACACCAAACCATAATAAATAAAATTAACTAACTTATGTTGTTGTGTATTTTATTATGTTGCAGGTTCATTCTAGTTTTTGAATCTCAACTCATGAAGGCTACCATATAAACATACAAATGTAATTGTATAGCTTCGTGTAAACTTACAAACTCTTTAATTGTCATAGTTTTTGTTGTTTTTTTTATCTTTGCGCTATTTTTGTTGTTTTTTGTGAAGTACCGAACATTTTTATTCGGAAAATATCCTTTTAAATATATAATAGTATTTTTAGTATTTTTGTCAAAAATTATTCTGATGTGATTGTACAACATTTTTTTAAAATATTATTTATTTTACCAAAAAAATACTAAAAGTTATTTTATGTCTTAATAATAAAAATACTAAAAAATATTCAAATTTATCTTTTAATTGATTTTTTCTTTAATCCTTGCTTAAATTTATAAATTCAGTCCTGAAATACTCCATATATATAAACAGGAAGCATTTGAAAAATAGAGTAAGAAAATAAGTAATAAGAAAGTAGTAGTAGAGTAGATACATATCGGGCCAAGTCCCATGTGAAACGAATAATTATGGTATTGGTTGCTTCCAAAGAGTTCCCATACCAATCTATAACCCCCCACCACCACCATGTGCTTTCATTTATTACTTTTTTCTATTTATTTGTTTTCCCAATTCTTTTATATATTTAACTCTCATTATCATCAAATTTAAGCCATTATCCTTTTTCTTTTTCTGGTATTCTTCAAAAACAAGATATCTTCACCTTGTCTTATGTTTGGCTCATCTCATTATCATTATCATTCCTTTTTCTTATTCTTATATTTTGACATTATATCTATATTGATTTATTTTACAAACATAAAAATTTAACAGATACCAAACATGTCTTCAAATATTATCATGTGTAAATTTAATAATATTAATTTAATTTTCTTTTGGGTATGATCATATATATGTATTTACTATAATGATTTAGTAATTTATAGTACTAGAAAACAGTCAGCTTTTTAACTTTTTTTATAGTCTTTATCATGTGAGAATTACAAAAGGGCTCTCTTCGTAACTTGTTACTACTACTAGTAGAATCGAATCATTATTGAGTTATAGTATGAAAACTAAAGATAACTGTTGGTCTCTGATTTTAAGATGTCATATAAATATTTTAGCATTATCTTGGACGTCTAAAATAATAATATTCCCAATATTTTATTCATACAAGTAGTTCGATAATATTGTAATCGATAGTATACAAATATTCGCGTAAGGGATGCAGTTTTTTCTCCCACTTGAGTTGTAAGAGGGATACGGGTTTATATGCCTTAAAAACGGTAAAACAATTATATTTAAACAATGCGAATAAAATTATTATGAAAAATAATTAATTATATTTTAATTTTTATGATATTTTTTAGTTTCTGTGATATTTTTTATATGTTTAGTTATATAACTAAATATATCATTTATACAAGAGTACGGTTAAATTGGGATCGAGATTTCAAAATCTGTTTTCTTTTTGAAAAAGTTTGACAAGATCATTTTGTCTTTCATATATAAACATCCATTGTGAAGATGATGATTTTTTCAAATTTTTAGATTTTTTTTCTTCAGATTTTGGGGTTTTATTATAAGAAAAATGGGTATCATTATAGTGGGATCACGTTTCTCAATTTCGCATAACCCTTTATATAACTAAGAGAAAAATACTTATAAATATCCACTCAACTATATTATTACCACTTAATATCCAAAAATTACATGCTACCAAAAAATACTTGGACCATCGTAAATAAGTATAGGTAACCCTCTTCCAATTCGTTGAGTCAAATACTGATCAACGTGGATATAGCCAAAGCCTTTGACAGAATGTCCCCAACTTTCTCAACAAAGTTCTGTTATCTTTTGGCTTTAATTCTGGTTTTGTTAATCTTATAGACAAGATTATAGCCATGTTAATGCTTTTATCCTTATCAATGGTCATGTTGTGGGTTACTTTTAAACTAAGCGTGGTTTAAGACAAAAAGACTCACTGTCTCATAGTCTTTCCATAAGTGCAGAGGAAATTCTTATTAGAGGCTTAAAAAATCTGTTTACTAACACTAAATCAATGAACAACAAAACCATAAGTCACATTTTAATTCCTACTCTTGCTTTTGTAGATGATTTTTTTCACTAATGGCTCCATCTCCTCTATCTCTTTGCTTATCTGGATGTTTCTGGCCAAATAATTAACAAGGATAAGACCAATATCATTAGTTCTACTAGTTTTCCTTACTCTAGAGTCTCAACTATTTTAACTGCTACTGGATTCAACAACGATTACCTTCTAGTTACTTACTTGAGCATCAATCTTAACACTAACAACTGGTCAAGGAAATTTAATACTCTTCTGAACAATATTAGAACTAAAATATCAGAATGGGAGGGCAAAAATCTTTCTTACGGGGGAAGACTTATGCTTATCAACACTGTATTGATGGCCATGCCTACTTACTAGATTCAAAGCAACACTTTTCCTAATGGTATTATTGACAGAATTGAGAAAATGTTTAACAATTTTCTCTGGGGTTCTAATCAAAATGTGTCAAGAATTCACTGGCGTAACTGGAACAATATGTGCAAGACTTTCACAGAAGATGGTCTTAATGTTAGAAAGCTTAAAAACATCTAAGACACATTTTCCAATAAACTACGGGTTAGATTCAGACAAAAGAAGACTCTCTGGGTTAGGTATATCCACAATATTTACCGTAATAATATTTAATCTCTTCAGGAAAATTATATAGCTAAGGTTTGTTCCAAGGTTTGGTGCAGGCTTGCTGAAATTAAAAATATCGCGGAGCCCTAGTGTTAAGTGGATTATTGGGAGATGAGATATTGATTCTAGATTGACAACTGGTTTAGGAATTCTCATTTTATAAAATTTGATGATCACACTGATAATACCTGGTATATTCAGGATAAAGTCTACAATTATTGGGACCAAAGTAGCTGAAATAAGTCTAAAATAAGCACTATTCTCTCTCTCTCTCTCTCTCTCTCTCTCTCTCTCTTAATGATTAGAACAATATTGCCAGATCTTTATAAAGGAAAATACTAATAATTCTCTCTATTGAATGGTGTCAAATGATGAGATTTACAACACGAAATACACCTCATAATAAATCCAGTCTCTTTGGTAAACTATGTAATAACATAAATCCTAGAAAATGTTCTTATTCGACTTGAAGACTCTTTCACAATTGGATGCCTACTGATACTGCGATGCAAAAGAGACACATGTTATTGGCCTATACATTCCAATTATGTAGTAATGTGGGGACTTCTAACCATTTGTTTGTTGATTGCAATTTCTCATAGGGTATCCGGTGCTACTTCTCTACAATTTTCAAATTAAAAACTGGGAGATACATGACTGTTCCTCATATGTTGAGAAACTGGTTTCAGGCTTCTAAAAAGGATGTTCATCTTTGCTCTATTCTGCCCCCTATAATTTGCTAGGTGTTTTGACAATTCAGAAATAAGTCTAAGATCAAGGGTTATTCAACTAATGTTAATGACTACTATAAACTATATAAAATACATAGTTATTGGTATTGATCAAGCCAATATTCTCTTCAACAAGCATTGTTCTCCTTATAATCAATTTGCTTATGAGCTTGGGTGCTACAACCACATAAACACTAAGAGACATCATATCTATCTATCTTGGACTCTATAAATCTCTAATAGAATAAAGGTTAACACTGACGCCTCTTCTCTTGCAAATGGAGAAGCCATTGGTGGTATAATATTAAGAGACAACAAAAGTGACATTATATCAGGTCTTAGAAATCTGTATGGGAAGCTTTCCCTCTTAAAATCTGAAGCGAGAGCTCTCTTTGATGATCTTCTCATCTGCAAGCAACAAGGCTAGCTCAATGTTGATATTGAGACAGACTCTGAAATTTTTGTAAACATCAATTCTAATGGAAAATATCCTAAGCCTCTTGAGAAAATTCTGAAGTATTACAGAGGTCATCTCTATCCATCCATGGTCATCCATTATGTTAACAGGGTCTAAAATTAAGCAGCGGATTGGCTGGGTAAATGGGCCCTCAAGTGTAAGATAAAAATTAAATTCAACAATCAACAAGCTCTATATAATCTTATTGCAATAACTTTTCTTTAAAGTCCGGGAATTAGCTATATTATGGACTATATCTAACATCATCTTATCAGATTATAATATGCTAACAGTTTCTAGTTGATGCAAGTCTCGAACAATTATTATCTAGTATATTTTATTATATTTCAGGTCCTCAACCTGGGCTCTTTGCCTGAATACATCGACAATCCTAGTGCAACTTGGAAATCATCTAAATTGAAGTATTCAAATCAATCGTTGCCTGTAATAAACAAAGAAGATATTAATCTATTGGATTACCTTAGCGAAGCTTCTTTTCTAGTTATCTTCCACAGTCCTTCTCTATCATCTGATTCAAATTCTCGAGAGCGTCTTCTTGAGCCTCCTCGACGTCTAGATTTTCAAAATCCTTCTTTAGGCTCTGCTTCTTCTCCATGACTTGATTAATCTGATTATATGCTAAAATATGAAATGTTTGCATGAAAGAGAATATTTTGTTCTTCATTCTCACTATAAGTTTGATTTTCTTCTCCCATAATGATTCTATTTACTTTTATGTTCTTCCCCAATTCATTTTGTTTACAGAAAAGTTGTTATATCCTGAACAACACTACTAATATCTTCCTCTAATCTTTTTGGGAACGATGATTGATTTCACTAAACTCCTTGCAACTTGCTAGTTTCTTTTTGGTCTCTTCGATTAGTCATCCTCAAACGGAACTTCAAAATTTTAGTTTTCAGGCTGGCGGTAGATTTGCGCTCCAACTTCTCCCTTTGAAGTTTATATTTTCGTCAATTTTCCGTAAACCGATGATCTTTGCTTTTTGGGTTATTTTGTGTAAAACCCCTTTTAGCCACATTATCAGTTTAATAAAAAGTTCCCTTCAGGATAAAGAAAATTATTAAAGATATTAATTAAAAAACAAAGATAAGTTAGAAATAAAAGTAAGAATATATACTTATCGTGAATATGTCTTTAGCTTATATTTTTCGGTTGAAATTTTTAGAAAGTCTTAATTCCATTATTCTTTAAAACAGGGTTGTGAATTTTGTAATTATTTTTAATTTGGTTGTATTTCACTAATTAATTATAAATCTTATAAAAGAGTATTATAAGAATTTAACATAATTATTATTTTTAAATTAGGTTTTATTTACTTATGTATGTTGAAAATATTTAATCTATTTTTAATTATATTTTAATTAATAAAATATGATCACTAATCAATAAATTAATAATTAGGATTATATTATAATATATTATAAAAAATAGCATTTATAAATCAACCATTAAAATATTGGGTTTTTAATTTTCTAATAAAGATTATGGATTTTTAGGATATGAAATTATTTGTAATGATATTAGAAGTGAAATCAGAGTATATATATAATTTAATTATAAATCTTATTCCATTTAAATCTTTTAGTCGTGAGAGAGATAATATATATATATATATATTTAAAGGTTTAAATTTTAAATTTTGGTGATGGTAAAAACTGATGGAGGGGTAGTTTTGGAAGTTATTTAAGTTGTATAGTATTAAATTCAAGGTAGAGAGTTAAAGAGAGAATATAGGTGTTTGTATTTAATATCAAGAGAGAGAACATTCAACCCATTTAATGTTGTTTGTCGAACTATTTATATCTTTTCTGGATCCATGGGTCATTCGGATCAGGTCATAGATTTGGATCAGCCTCGTGAGCCCACATACCAAAAAATAAGTGAACTAGACACTTAGCTGAGTCACTAGGCATACTGGTTACTCATCATGATTAAGGTTTTTTAGGTTTGAATTGTCCCTCTAAGAAAAATCCGACCCTCTTTACCGTTTTCACCTCCAATATAATCTGACACTATCATCTAGCCTCCTTAGCTCTCTCAGAAGTACATCGGGAGAGCTGATATGTTAAATAGTTTCCGAACCCCTTCCGAAGGATATATTCAAAACATGTATTCCCAAAGGTCATAACTTCAGTATGGTTACCTTTTTAAAACATATGTCACGTAGTTATTGGACCTACTGACCAACGTTTCTCTCGGTAATAGTGTCTACCCAAAAGAGGAAAGCAACTACATTTAATAGCTCCCTTTAATTATTATTTTCGGTTTCTTTTCCCTAGTAAAAACACTCAAGCGTTTCTCCCTATCTTTATAAGAGTAATATTTACACTGTTGGTATTTCTAGAGTGAGAGAGTTTAATCTATATTTTAGATAGAGAAAGAATCAATTTCTCAAATTGAATTTTACCTTCTTCTTCTACCTGGGTCATCGTAGATTAGTTTTTCCAGTATTTCACAGGGTTTGTATGTTTATAGCCAGGAACACACTAATTATAGGAGGTTGGCTCAATTTCCGAGTTGGAAGAAGAAAAGAGGCAAGCTAGAGTCGCTGTCGGATTACATGCTTCACCAGGTTGAGTAGTTTTGACCCAAATTTCAGAATATGGTAGGGTTAACTCGTTTAAGAAACATCAAATACTTTCTGAACATAGCCCAACTGCCCAATATTCTAGATATCCTGATCAGTCTGCTCAGTCAACTAAATAATTCTCAATAAAAAGGGTTATCAGCCACAGACCTCCTTCAACCTTCATCGCCATGGGATTAGAAATTGGTAAAAATACTTCTCGTAGAGCCACTAGGCTTTCTAAGGAAAAAACTAAGCCTCCCCCATTGGATAAAACAAACGAAAAATCAGCTGAAACTCCCATTGACACTAGCAATTCCCCAAAGAAAATTATGGTCATAGGAGAAACTACTACAACCGAATTTCCTTCAGAATTAATTTCAAAAGAAAATCCCACAGTTTCATCAACTGAGCCTTCTCGAACTGAAGAAGAGAATCCTTGTATTCAGCCCAGTGAACCCTTGGAACAAGGACCACAAGTGATGGAAGAAAATATGGATGATATTGGTGAAGATACCCATTTAGAGATGTCCAGTCAAACAGGGGACACTCAGAAAGTGACAAAAAAAAAGAAAAAAAAGTTATCTTGCCCGAATCCACTTCCTCTGTCCCTTATTGGGCGAGTTGGGTCCAACTTTACTAAGGTGAGTGTCAAGTATCTCTTGGATTTATAGAGAATTTCATACAGTTATTTTCACAAATCTGAACTGGAATTTGGTTTGGTTTATTTTGGGCTAGCGGTAATTTTGTAAAAGTGTTTTATAAGATGTTTGGGGTATTAAGTGTTTAGTGTAAAGTAGTGAGAGTTTTGAGCAGTTTGGTTGTATTAAATGTTCATTACTCTCATTAATGAGAGTGGTTGGGGTATTTATACCCTTAGTTAAAGACCCATGGGCTTACGAGTCCAGTTACGAAACAGGGTCAAGTTTAAGGACCCATTAATCTTTTAAGCCGATTAGCATATAGCTTAGTCAAAAGGTGTTTAAGTGTTTTTACTTTTGTCGTGTTCGGATAGTTGAGTGACATGTTTTTGTCCGAATTGCCCTTGTCTGGATAACATATTGGGCTGTGTCTAGATAATCTGAACTCATCAGTAGCCCCTTTTTTAGGCCTTGCCAAAAATCTTTAGTAGGACTAAAAAATATACTTAGCCAATAACGACTTTGTCCGATCTGCTTGTGCGGTCCGTACTAAGGAGTTTATTTTCATCATTAACCCAGTTCGTAGTCTGTCCAACCTGATTTCTCTTTCTAGAATTCTAAGAGTTTTCATCTTGGATTGTGGGACACGTGTCACAATATGGTTCGACCTACTAGCCGTTATCCTTCCTCGATCGGCGCACCCACCAAGTCTAGAAAGTTACTTAGGCATTTAATCCTCCACACGTCTGCGCCGTCTTTAATCATTGTCAAAACAATTAATTTTTTCTATTGCTATATAAATCCTTTTTTCACTATTTCACTGTCTTCGTTACTCAAAGCCTTCCTAGAGAGATTTTCACTATTATCCTCAAACTTGTTCTTGAAAAGTTTTATCCTCCAAACAAAATTCATGTGAAAATTTGTATACATAAATTTTATAAAAGACTCTTGATTTTCTCTTTCAAACTTTTTTCATATGAAATTTTTTATACTTAACTTTTATAAAAGATTTTAAATTTTATCCTCCGAACTTTTTTATATGAAATTTTTTATACATAACTTTTATAAAAGACTTTTAATTTTCTCCTTCTAACTTTTTCATATGAAATTTTTTATACTTAATTTTGTTTAAAAGACACTTTCATTCCAAAATGATAAAAATTGTAGACCAACATTCGTTGGAAGACCCTTCCGGTCTAAAATAATAAAAATTATAGACCAACATTCGTTTGAAAACCCTTCCGGTCCAACAATGATAAAAATTATAGACCAACATTCGTTGGAAGACCCTTTCGGTCCAAAAATGATAAAAAAAAAATGTAGACCAACATTCGTTGGAAGACCCTTCCGGTCCAAAGATATGTTTTCAAAAATATTTACAAACTTACATATATACTCTAAATACAATTTGAGATGCTCAATATTTCACGGGTGAATAAACTCTCTTCCTTCTTTATCTTTGAGTCGATATGTCCCTGATTTAACTTTCTTCGTTACCGTATATGGACCCTCCCAGTTAGGTCATAGCTTACCAAGCTGGTTTTCTTTCGTATGAAGATATATTTTCCTCTACACTTTGTCCCCTACTTTGGACTCTCGTCTTCAAACTTTGGAAGCGTACCGACTTCTCATCAAAGTCTGATAGTGTAAAGAATTCAATTGTGCCCTTTGGATTTTTTATTCTATCAAATCTAACTATGTACGTTGTACTTTGTCATTTGCTTCTTCTAAATATTCGCTAATTCGATACAAGGGGAATAATATTTCAAATAGAACCATTGCATCAATCCTATAGACTAACGCAAATGGTGAATCTTATGTAGCCGTTCGAGGAGTAGTTTTATATGCCATAAAACTTATTGTGAATAATCTTGCCATTTTCCAGACTTTCCTTCCAAATTCTTTTTTGCACCATCCAGAATTATTCGATTGGTAACCTCAACTTGGCCATTCGCTTGTGGATGGAAAGGTGCTGAGAAGTACTGTTGTATTCCTTGAGCAACAAAAAATCCTTCATTTCTTTGTTATCAAAATGTGGCCCATTATCCATCGTTATCTTTCTTGGAACCCCAAAATGACAACATATATTGGAAAAATAGACCTGATCACATCATTAGCTTTTGTTTCTGCTAATGGTTCAGCTTCTACCCATTTTAAAAAATAATCTACCGCGACAATTATCGTTTTTCGTCCACGTGATGCCATCGGTAACAGTCCAACCAGATCAATTCCCCATCGGTCAAAATGTAGTAATTCAAATATTAATTCAAGAGACACTCTTGGTGTATAAATTGTATTAGAAAATCTTTGCTCAAGTTGAAAGGGCGAAAAAAGTTGAAAGGGAGAATCGCATTGCTGCCAGTCTCTCAGTTTCCTCAAGTGAGAAATCATGCGAACCGACTCAGGAAGCTGATCAAGGATCATCCTCTTCCAGAAACCCCAATCCTAGACAGTTATTCAAACCAAGCCTCTCTCATCTTCCCTCAAGCTCTTCTGTTCAAGAGTCCCCACCTTCAGTTGCTAAAGAAAAAGCGGTTTCGAGTGTCAGGAAACCTTCCCCCTTTTTAGCCATGGGTTCTGACGCTGAGAAATCCCCGGAGAAATCAACCCCTCGCCGGACGACTCGTCTAACCAAATCCCAAATAACTACTTCACTTCCAAAGCCCTCCGGGTCTGAGGAAACTAAAGAAACCTCAAAAGATAAGCCCTCCGGATCGGAGACATCTAAAGTAGCCCCAAGGGCCAATCCCTCTGGATCCCAATCTCGACCGGACACTAGGCCTGTAGAAACAACAGACGCTCATCCATCCGAATAGCTTTTAGGGCTAGAAGTTGATCCCCATCCATCCAAGGTAATTGATAAACCTTCCACAGTGATGGAAGAATTAATGGAAGAAATTATCGAGGAGGCTCCCTTTAAAACTGAAGCATCAGGTCAAACGGGGGATGCTGCTTCTGACAAGAAGGGCAATGGCAAAGTCAAGGTCTGTTTGACCCATCCGGAGCTTCCGGAGTGCCTAGAGGGCAAAGTAGGCCCTAACTTCAAAAATGTCACTGTTAAATATTTGTTTGCCCTAAAGAATATAAACTATGTCTACACCCATACTGCTGAGTTCGGCCAGATCCGGACGAAATGAGGATCCTAGAGTCAGCGAAGGTAAGAATACCTGTGACCTCGGAGACTCCTATGGACTGCAAAGTCAACAAAGTGGTCATCTTCACTGAGGTGCTAAACTGGGGACTTCGGTTCCCATTGGATCCAGAAATTATCAAGTATTTCTACCTGGTTAAGCTCTGCCCAAGCCAACTAATCCCAAACGCCCGATATTTTCTCTTTGCTTGCATAATGGCATCAAGGCTATCTAAAATCCCACTCCCAATGGAGAAATTTGTCAGTGTGGCCAGTCTATACAAGAATCACCATATTCCATTCTACCATCATAATATGGGGAACAATTTCAAGGTGGTAGACGACTTGCTGGAGTCTGAGAAAAACTGGAGGACACAGTTCCTGTTTATCAGATGGTCATGGGAACACGACAGAAAGATCAAGACCAACACTAATCCCAACATGTTAACTAGGAGGTGGAAGAGTACTGGTGATTTTTTTATGTTTGTTTTTCATGCTCTTTTTTTTAAATCATAAGTATTCATCTCTTGATTAATTTGTCACTCCTTTTTCAGTGCTGCCGAAGGAGTTCACCAGACACCTCGATGAAGGGCAAACAACCTATGCCAAGCTTAATGCATGGGCTGCGGAGCGTTGGGGGAATGCCTTCCACAATTGCTTCACCTCAGGAAATCTAGTGAGGTCCCATCTGTGGAACATCACAGGTCGGAGGGATCTCACATGGGAGAGATAACTACACCTCCTCCTCATAGCGTAATCGTTAAAACCTCCCCGCGCCACCGGGGTAGGAATGAGTATGCCCCCTAATATTTACATTGATATCTAACTAGTAAATATTTACACAACTTTTATTCTAAATATAACCTGAGATGTTCAATATTCCATGGGTGCTTCAAAACCCTCCCTTCTTTGTCCTGAAGCCTATATGTCCCATGCTTAAGCTTTTTCGGAGACCTCATAAGGGCCTTCCCAGTTCAGAGCCAGCTTACCGAACTGCTTCTCCTTGGTGTGTAACAAGACTTTTCTCAAAACTTTATCTCCCAGTTGGAAATATCTTCTTTTGACCTTGGAAGCAAGCCTGCTCCTCATCAAGCCTTGGTAGTGGGTTGTTCTCAAGTGAGCTTTGACCCTTTTTTCTTCTATTAAGTCCAACTGATTCCTAATTGCCGTCTCATTAGGCTGTTCAGAATAGTTATGGACCCTGTATGATGGTAGGGTAGCTTCAATGGGGGTAGGGGCATCCATCGCATACACTAAAGCAAAATGAGATTCTTGTGTAGAAGCCCGATGAGTAGTTCGTTATGCCCACAATACTTCTTGCAAATAGCTTGGTCACTTCCCTGCAGCTCCCTCTGGATTCTTTTTTAGTCCGAACAAAATGGTCATGTTGGAAACTTCAACCTGGCCGTACGCTTGTTGATGGAAAGGAGAAGAAAAGCAGTATTGAATACCTTTAGAGGCACACAAACTCTCCATCTCCTTGTTATCAAACTATGGCCCGTTATCTGTGGTAATATTTTGAGGAATCCCAAATCTGCAACATATATTAGATAAGATGAATTTTATGACAACTTTCGAAGTGGTTGCCAAAGGAGCTGCCTCTATCCATTTCGAGAAGTAATCAATAACAACTATAATAGTCCTGCACCCTCCGGGCGCCATTGGAAGAGGCCTAACTAAATCCAATCCCCAACGAGCAAAAGGTACTGGCTCAGAAATAGACTCCATATGTACTGCTGGCACATGAATTTCATTGCCATACCTTTGACATGGATCACACTTCTTTACCATTTCTTTAGCGTCTGCCTTTATGGATGGACAATAGTACCCAGCCAATAACACTCTCCTAGTTAGAGCCATGTACCCACAATGTGCTGATCCCTCTCCATCGTGTAGTTCAGATAAGACGACTTGAGATTCTTCAACCCCCAAACAACGCAGGAGAGGTTTACTGAAAGATTTTTTTATAGAGAATTTCCCTTATGATTAAAAAACCACGAGCCTTGTGTTTAATTTTCCTTTCCATAGGTTTATCCGGAGGCAAAACCCCATCAGAGATATATTGAAGAAGGGGAAATCTCCAATCTTTAGGTTGAACTACTTGTATACTCAAGCTCTCCTCTTTTTCCTTGTTCTGATTTGATTGTATGGATGGGAATTCTTGTATATGGATCCAAGGGTATGACTTAGAGTATGTTATGGTTGCTAAGGAATCTGCCAGTGTATTTTCTGATCTAGGAATATGCTCATAACAAACACTTTTGAAGTTGGCTGCCACCTCTTTAAGGACAAGTAAATATTTAATCAGCTGTTTTTTTTTTGCCTCAGATTGACCTTGAACATGATGAATAAGAAGCTGAGAATCACTCATCAACCTAACTCTTTTAGCCCCACATAGAAAAGCTAACTTGAGACCAGCTATAGCCGCTTCATATTCAGACTCATTGTTAGAGGCCATGAACCCAAAACATATAGCCTAATACATTTTATCACCATACAGAGAGGTTAAGCAAACTCCAGCTCCACAACACATTGTGCTTGATCCATCATTAGTGCAGACCACCCATTCTTTCTCAGTTTTTCCTTCTGGAACTTGTTTAGAACTCTTATCTGAATGGAACTCTACTAGGAAATCAGCAACTGACTGAGCTTTGATAGCAGTTCGAGGGGCAAAATCAATATCATAATTGGCCAATTATACTGACCACTTGGTCATCTTGCTTGATATGTCTGCCTTTTGGACAACATTCTTTAATGGAAAAGATGTTCGGACGATGACAGAATGAGACTGGAAATACGACCTCATTTTTCTTGCTGCAATTACCAAGGCTAGTGCAAACTTTTTAAGCTTCAAGTACCTCTTCTGAGCATCTATCAGGATTTTTCTAATGTAGTATACCGGATGAGGGTAATTTCCCACCTCTCTAACCAACACTTCACTTATAGCACATTCTGACACAGTAAAGTATACATACAGTGTTTCTCCTTGTACGGGCTTAAAAAGGGTCTTTGGTGAAGATAAATGTTTCTTTATTTCATCAAAATATTGGCCGCATTGTGGAGACCAATTAAAGTCCTTAGCACTCTTCAAGGTTTGGAAAAAAGGAGCACATTTGTCCGAAGACCTTGAAATAAAACGATTCAAGGCAGCCAACCTTCCAGTAAGCCTCTGGACTTTGTTAATATTCCGAGGAGGATCCATTTTCAGTAAGGCATTCAACTGATCCGGATCGGGCTGTATCCCTTTCTCACTTATCACATAACCCAAAAGATTTCCGGATCGAATCCCAAAGACACATTTTTCTGGATTCAATTTTAAATTCACCCTTATCAAATTGGCAAATGTTTCTTGAAGATCAATTACGTGGAAATATTCCTCCAAGCTTTTAACCATCATATCATCGATGTACACCTCCATATTCTCACCAATCTGACTAGTGAATATTTTGTTTACCAACCTCTGATAAGTAGCCCCAACATTCTTTAACCCAAAATGCATCACCTTGTAGCAATGAAGACCCCTGTTTATTACAAAGGTAGTATGATCCTGGTCCTTCGAATCCATATGTTTCTGGTTGTACCCAGAGAAAGCATCCATGAAGAACAATAGTTTGTTTCCAGATGTTGAGTCCACCAACTGATCTATCAAGGGGACTGGATAAAGAACTTTTGGGCAAGATCTATTGAGGTCAGTAAAATCGATACACATACGCCATTTCTCATTTGTTTTCTTGACTAACAGCGGATTTGAAGTCCATAAAGGATACTGGGATTCCATTATGTGTCCCACCTTGGTAAATCGATCGACTTCTTCGACTATTACATTAGCTTTCTCCTTAGATAAAGCTCTCATTTTCCGTACTACAGGTGCAACGCCACTCCGGATGGACAAGTTATGTGAGATAAGACTTGCAGATACTCCGGTCACATCAGCATTTCACTAAGCAAAGACATGCTGATTGTTTTCTAAAAAAGATAACAATTTCTTTTTCAATTCTAACACCATCTTGGAGACAATCTTAACACTTCAACCCTATGCCAGAGAGTGTGTTTCAACTTCTTCAACCGGTATTAAAACACCAAGGGAATCTCTGGGGTCATCAATCTCACCCTCTCCCTCAGAAGGCCCCAATAACTGCTAATCTTCATTAACCCGGACTGCTCCTAAAATTTTAAGAGCAAGTGCAGTTGCATAGCACTCCCTTGCTATCTTTTGACTACTTCGGAAAACACCCACTTGCCCTTGAACCGCATACTTCAAGCACTGGTGGACTGTTGAGGCCACGACGTGAATTCTAGGGAGCTAAGATCTTCTAAAAATTGCATTGTAGCAAGTGGGGCAATCTACCACAACAAATAGCACCCCGACCAGCTTTTTAAAAGGCCCCTTGCCCAACAACACCTCTTCCTCAAACTCCCCAATCACATCTATAGAGCTTCTTGCGAAGCCCACAATGGTTCTATTTGACCGTTGAATAACGGCTGAATTTTTCATCTACTTGTAGAAGCTCAAGGAAGAGGATGTTTGCCGAACTGCCTGTGTCTATTAGAATTGGTTGGATATCATTGCCCCCAATAGATGCTCCTATCACCACAACATCCTCATGAGGTCCAGCAATATTTCTTAAATCATCCTCATCAAAAACTATAAACGTAAAATGTGTATGACACTGATAAGAAGACATGCCCCCTTCCAACTGAGTAGGCAGACTATGAACATGCCTCTTTCTTGATGAAAGAGTGGGCGCTGTCATGGTATCCCCTCCGAATATGGTGAGTGACTCAAAAAAACTAATGAGGCCGGACACCGTCTTGACCTATTCTGTTATGACCTCCGCTTTATTCCGAGTTGGATCAGGCTCTAAGTACTCTGAGTCAACATCAAACCTTTTAAGGATCACCATCGCCCCCTCCGGAGCAAATGTACCTATATTGTTTGTAGGGCCGGTTCGAGGAGCATTGTCAAGCATATTTCCACTTCTTCTTTTGACATAGTCTCCTAGATTGCCTCTTTCAATGATATTCTGTACTTCCTGCTTCAAAGAAATGCAATCTTAGGTGTTATGGCCAATATCATGATGATACTGGTAAAAGCAAGTATTACGACTTTCCTTAGGAGATTGCACTGCTGATGGCTTCCGAAAATGGAACTCATCCTTGGTTTTGTCATAAATTTTGGCCACATTCTCTTTTAGTTCTGCAAACCACTCCGGTTGAACCCAAGGAACTCTTTTACTCCTTAACTGCTGGCTCTGAGATGGATTTTGGTTGGACTGAGTCTGTTTAGCCTTGTTGGACCCTTGTGGGGTCTCTGTAGCCTTATATCCGGACTGGTTTTGAGCTGATGTGGTGGACCTCACCTGGCGGTGCACCTTGGTCTTTTTGGTTTCATCCACATTAATATGGAAATGAGTTTTTAGGAATTAATTTGTAAACAATGTAAATTCAGGGACTTGATTGTAATTAATGTAAGTTTTATCCTTACTTTGTGAATGATGTAAGTTTTAGGAAGCTATTATGACTTTACATAATTTGTAAGGACTAAATAACAATTAATCCATTTTTGTAACAGATTGAGTTATTCAACTAAGTCTTGGCTCCTCTATATAAAGGACCAGACTGTTCTAATAAAGGGGTTGAACACTTTTTACTTGAAACTCATTTGTACTTGTGTTTTTTCTTTCTAAAAATTCTTAAGCACTTTCTCTCTCTAGAATTTCTCTTTAGCAATTTACCTAAGCAAATCAAAACCTCATCACACATTAATCTGATTTCCCACCTGGTTTAACAGGCCACCCCAAGTCATGGCCTTCTTTCTGGTCACCGAATCACCCAGATTCCTAGGGTTCAACCCTTGTCTCAAAGAAGCAATTGCCACCTGTTTTAAACAATCTGCTAACCCATTCTTGGTATTTACGAACTGACTTATGTAGTCTTTAAGGACTCATTCGGCTCTTGGGAACAATGGATAATAGTATCCCTATTTCCTTTCACCTCCTTACTTCCCACAATCTGCCTCAGGAAGGTAACCCATAATGTAACAAAGTTTCTGATACAACCCTGGGGCAAACTATTGTACCATTTAAGAGCACTCCCCGTAAAATATTGGGAGAAGGCTCTACACAGTAGTTTGTCATCATCATCATCAAAATTCATCATAAAGTTTTTGAACTGTTCCATATGGTTATCCAGATCCTTACTCCCATCATACTTCTCTATTTTGGAACTGTCAAACCTTTTGGGAAGGTTTCCGGATAGTATTTTAGCAGACAAAGGCGATTGTCTCCAATTCCTATTACGACTGAAGATTGTGTCTTCATTAGGTGTTGCGAAAGTACCTGGTTCGGTCTAAAAAGAAAAAGAGTCGATCAGCAACTGATCTACATGCCTGTGGTTGTGGCTGTGAGATGACCCTTTGCCTAGATGGCTCTTAAGTCTCCCATGCCTATCTCTCTTTCTTGAATGTTTTTTAACTAGTTTTTGTTTCTTCTTGGACCTCCCTTCATCACTACTTGATGACAAAGACTCTTCAAGCTCAGCCTCATTCGAAGAGCTGCTGGAGGACTCAAAATCTGAACTTTCAACCGGCTTAGACCGGTGAGTCTTCTTAGAACTAACATGGGTCTTTTTCAAACTCAAATGAGTCTTTGCTGATGGATCATTCTCCCTAGGGTTGTCAGTATGATGGATGGCTAACGCCCTTGACTTCTCTTTTAAACCCACTTCTGCTTGTTTTATGGCCATCAACACCTCTATTTCTACTCTCAACTTGTCTCGCTCTTCGATGGTGTATTCCTTGTTTTCCCCAACTACCTACACCACAAGTAGTGGAGTTCGTTGCTCGTTCGGATCCATCCAAACTGGTCTTTTCTACTGGTTTTGAATGCAAGATTCAGGCACCGTCGTCTCCCACTGTGGTCGCCAATTTGGTTTGGTTTATTTTGGGCTGGGGGTTATTTTGTAAAACTGTTTTATAAGATGTTTTGGGTATTAAGTGTTTAGTGTAAAGTAGTGAGAGATTTGAGCAGCCTGGTTGTATTAAATGTTCATTACTCTCATTAATGAGAGTGGTTGAGGTATTTATACCCTTAATTAAGAACCTATGGGCTTATGGGTCAAGTTACGAAACCGGGTCAAGTTTAAGGACCCATTAATCTTTTAAGCTGATTAGCATATAACTTAGTCAAAAGGTGTTTAAGTGTTTTTACTTTTGTCCTGTTCGGATAGTTCAGTGGCATGTTTTTGTCCAAATTGCCCTTGTCCGGATAACACATCGGGTTGTGTCTAGATAATCCGAACTCATCAGAATTGATTCAGAAAAAATAGGGATTATTTGAATCAGTCAAAGTAAGTTTCAAATATCTTTTGGTAGTTTATACCGATGTTCTCAATTGAGCCCTTTGGTTTCCCCTAGATCGAGAGATAGTGAGATATTTACACTTGGTGAAATTATGCCCCAGTCAATTAGGCCATAATGCATGGTTCACTTTGTTAGCTAGAATCATAGCTTCCAAGTTATCCAAAATTCTGATCCATATGGAACAACTAGTTGTTGTGGCTAGTTTGTGTCGTAATGGTCATATCCCCTTTTATTATTTTAATATGAAGAATGACTATAATATGGTACATGATATCTTAAAAACAGAAAATCCTTGGATGACTCAATTTATTTTTTTCAGTAGTGCATGTGAAAATGGTAGAAAGATTACTTCGAAAGGAAATTTGAGTATGATCACAAGATATTGGAAAAGCTCACGTAAGTGTTTTAAATATTTCTTTCGTTTTCACATTTAATGTTGTTATTTTTCACTTCAGATTTGTTTTGTAGTGTTCTCGAAGCCCTTCTAAAAAATTGAATCAATGGGCCAATGAGAAGTCGTCAACTGAGTTTCACAACTGCTTTAATCTGGGAAATATGGTGAGAGCCCATCTATGGAGAACCAATCCGATCCGTGAACTTTCATGGATTCAGTTCACCACTCCTCCTCGAACTATGAAGTATCGGCCCAACTGATGAAATCGATGTAGCCAAAAGATGAATAAGGAGGGCAGTGGCAATAAAGAAGTGAAGAAGAAGAAAACTTTAGTTGGTTCAGAGATCATTCTTCGACCCAAAGTCCTTCATTCAATCACTCCCATCGAGGTTCCCCCTCAAACAAATGCATCTATCAATCCTCCTTCCTCACTATTTTTCACAGACGATAGACCAACTTTTGGAGGTGATGACCAAATGGATGGCATATGTAACTTTAACTTTGAAGACTTCGAACGAGCTTTCCCTGAATTTACCGGTCATGCGAATGATGTGACATATGATGGAGTATTCTTTGAATTATCTTAGGAGAATGACAAACTGGGATACGCTATTTTGAGCTACATAAGGCCAATTATTGATTTAGAGAGGCAAGTAAGGGAGCAGGTAAAAGAAATCGATTTTTTTTAGGTAAAAATCAAAGGCTAAAGAATTATGTTGAGGCAGAAAAATGTAATGTTGAAGTTTGAGTAAGGAAATGAAAACATCAATGAGGAGCTGGTTCAAACAAAATATGACCGTGAGAAACTGCAACCTGACTACAAATATATGCAGTCAACTAAATTTAGGGAAATTACTTCCTTACAGACTCAGCAAACTAAGGACAACTCTAGCTTTCAACACTTAAACGAAGAGAAAACAATCTTGAGGACCTCCTTAAACAGAAAGAAAATAAAATCACTTCTCTCAAGGTAAATACTGCTCAAGAGGTAGCAGATGCTAATAATGCATATGCTGATAAAGTATTGGAGCGTTGAATAAGTAACTCCATCATTATTCAACCCAAAAGGAATTACTTTGTAACAATGGAGTCCCATATCTTTGATGAAAGTAGTGTGATCCCGATCATTCAAATCCATTTGTATCTGATTATACCCAGAAAAATCATCCATGAAGGATAATAACGTATTTCCCGATGTGGAGTCTACCAGTTGATCTATCTTGAGAACTAGAAAAAGATCCGTGGGACAAGCTCTGTTAAGATATGTAAAATCAATACACATACGTCACTTCTCATTTTTATTCTTGACTAGGACCGAATCGACAGTCCAAAGATGATACCGGGGTTCTTTAATGTTCCCCACCTTGGTTAACCGATCCACTTCTTGGACTATAGCTTCTGATTTTTATTTAGAAAAATCTCTCTTTCTTTGTACCACCGGACCCGAATCAAATATGACAGACAGTTTATGGCTGATAACACTTGCTGGTACTCCAATTACATCCTCATTGCACCAAGCAAACACATATAAATTCTTAGATAAAAATAACAATAATTTTTCCTTCAATTCTAAGGCTAATTTAGATCCGACCCTGATGTTTTTCCCTTCAGCCATACTATAGATTTCAACCTATTCGATTGAGATAACAACATTAGAAGCCTCTTTGGATCATATATCTCGTTTGATACCACATAAGCCTCTACTAATTGCTATTGTTTTCTAGTTTCAACTGGTTCCAATAATTTTTGGAGAGAGAAACGTGACATAATATTCCCTTGCCACCTTTTGGCTGCTTCGAACCACCCACAGTTGACCTCTAGTGACATATTTCAAAAATTAGTGAACAGTGGATGTTGCTGCATGCATGCTAGATAACTAGGATCTACCAAATCGCATTATAACACGTCAGACAATCAACTACTATAAATAAAACCCTTACCATTTTCTTGAATAATCACTTTCCTAACAAAGCCTCACTTCCGTATTCCTCAATTGTCTCAGCAGAGTTGGGTAAACACCACTATGGTTCTATTTGAACGTTGAATAACCGAAGGATTTTTCATTTGTTAATAGGCCGATAAAAATAAAATATTTTCCAAAAAACCTATGTCAGTAGAGATTCTTCGTATTTCGCTGCCTTCAGTAGATTCTCATATCACCACAACATATTCATGATAGCTAACAATTTCCTTTAGGCCATCCTCATAAAAAACAATGCAATGAGCAGGGTTCTAGTAAAGTTGTGTAGACATCTTCCCTTAGAACTGAGTTGTTAAACTGTTCGCATGTCTTTACCTGGAGCATCTTGATGGTGCTCTTACAGTATCTTCCCCAAAAATAGTTAAAGATTCGAAGTAACGGCATAGATCAGATACTTTCGCTTTTCTTTCTGTTATCACACCAACTTGATTCTGATCTGGATCGGGGTCTAGGTACTCTGAATCCACGTCGAATCGTTCTACAATTACCATCACATTTTCTTGTTTAGATGTTTCCATACTTTGTCTTTGAACATTTTGTGATGTGACTTGGGTTTTACTTGCACTAGGCTGAGCACATGTGTTAATGTTCATGTTACCTCCTTGTTTTTAGCAAAAGCAGATAATTTCCACTTTCAATCTTGGGTATCATGGCCCACATCATTGTGGTACCTACAAAAGTGTGTGTTTTGATTTTATCTGGGGGATTGAATTGGAGCTAGCCTTCGTAAATGTACAACATTCTTAGTTTTATCATAAATGGTGGCTACATTTTCACTAAATTTACAAACCATTCAGGTTAAACCCATTGATTTCTCTTTCGTCTAGATTATTGACCCTGATTTGACTGACTCTATCTAGGCCGATGTGAACCTTGTCCGGATTCTTTTGGATGGTAATTAACCGTAGCTTGAGACTGAGTATTAGCTTGTGAGATAGAAATTGCAGGCACATATTTATTCTGACGTGGTAAAATTGACTTCTTGGTTTCCTCCACTATGATTTTTTTTCCCGACCTGGATATAAATTCCTCCTTGTTAATTGTAAAAGATATCTTGATAAATATATTGAATTAAATCTGTGTTTGTGGAAAACAAAAATGAAAGTATTGAGAGAGAATTAAAGTATTGAAATTCTAGAGAGAGAAATAAATAAACAGAATTTATTTCAAGAAGTAAAAGTCGAATCCTTCATTCATTGTCTCATCCTCTATTTATAGGCACGGAGTTAGATTTGAACTGAATTAGTTACATAAAGAGACAAATTTTATTGCTGTCTTTTATATTTACAAAAAATACAAGTCTCATCTCATGAATTTACAATTCATTTAGAATAACCTTAATGTTATTGTCTTAAGTCTCTGATAATTCGTGTCCTTATCAGTAGCCCTCCTAGTTCGTATGAAGACATATTAGATAAAAACTGCAAATTACCATATTCTAGGTTGCTTCGAATACTAACCACCCATCATTACATCGAAACAACTTATTTCTATACTTATCTTCTTCAAGCGAAACTGTCTTTAAGTTTTACCTCGAATTAAGACTTCTTAATATTATACTTAAAGTCTCTTTGAATCTGTATGTAATCTTCTCAAGTTTGCTTTGAATGTACACGTGGATTTTGAATCAATTCTCTACTAACAGCTAGAAACGTATGGAATACCTAGTGCGTATGCAGACTGTCGTTAGATCTAATGATATACAAATGTCACCCTACTTGGTAGTAAGAAACCGTTTGGCTGTTTTTCTTCCATCCAATAGATGTCATCAACTCTTCATCTTCTCTACCCATTTTCTCCTTTATTATTCTTCTATAAATATTTTCCTCTTAGTTATTTTTACTTCACATACAACTTCTAATGAGAGGAAGAGAAAATCAGCTGAAAACATTTTTGCCCTGCTACCTTCACTGGAAAATTCAACTTTTCCAATTTACCTTCATCTTTCTATAAATTAACTTGAGAATTCTTCTTCATTCTAGTTTAGGAAAAAATCTCCATCTGCTAAAAAACTCATTTTTGGTATCTACGACTATTTGTGTATCACTGAAAGGGATGTTGAATATCGTTCAACATGAGCAATAGATAACTCTCTAAAATTTTAAACTCAAACCACAGTATACAGTAATTTCATCCCAGGGTAGAGTTCTTCTGGCTACCAAAATCCATCCAACCGAGTTCTTGACAGTTGCTCACCAAAATCTCCTCAACAGTCACCGCTTCGAAATATTTCACAAGCACTCTCTGACAACGTATCCACTCTTCCTTGAACAAATCGCAAAGAGAGAAAAAGAAAATATTATTATAGAGAATAAAAAACATCTCATATAGTTAACACTAAAAATTATCGAAATTCTCACAAGGAGATACCTCGAATTCAATTAGAGACTCACTCTCACCAGACTCAACCTCATACATGGGAGACTTCGAAGACAATAATACCCTATAGAACCATACACATTCTCCTCCCCCGAAAAAGATAGCCGTGACTAGCAAAAAGTCATAACAAACTCCTTCGAAGACCCTTCAACAAAACATAAAGGTAGCCTTTATTCTACAAGATACTACTAGTGAGAAATCTCAACCATAATTGCCAGAAGAAGTGTCTAAAGTAGAAGCTGAATAAGAGTCGAAGACAAAAACAGATTCCAATCATAAAATTACAGAAAGTGGCGCTGCTTCAGAATCCGAAGATAATGTTTCAAAGAAAACGGCTCTAAAGAAAAATACAAGGAAAAAGAAAGAGCCAATTGAACTACCCGAGGATATTGCTGCAAATCTAAGCATAAAACTGAAGCTGGTCCTCCCTGAATATATCATTGTATTGAAAAACATGCCGTATGAATATTATAGCCTTTCCCATGCAGAACGATTAAAAAGACAATAGGGTCTGCCAGACAATGTTGTGCTTCACTTACCACAAATAGGAGAGGCTCCACTTTCTTGTGGAGTAGATGAACTTGTGGTCTATCTTGAGTTCATCAACTGGGAATTTCAATTCCCATTAGACCCAATGATAGCAGAGTACTTCAAACTTCCTGATTTTTTCCCAACACAAGCAAGCATGGATTTATGGTTCACCCTCTTATATATCATTATGGCTTCCAGACTAGACAAAATTCCTCTTTATATTAAAAACTTCATTGCAATGGCTAGTCTTTCAAAAACTCCAGTGCTTCCATTCTACTATCTCACCCTCGGAGATGACTTCAAGATAATTGATGATCTCCTCGAAGCTGCCAAGTTCTGGAAACAAAGATTTTTCTTTATTTATGGAGCCTGGGAAAATGGCAAAGAAATTTCCAAGGAGAATCCGTTAAAACTCAACCTTGTTTGATGAAGTACCGGTAAGTTAATTAATTTCCTTTTCTTTTCGTATCTTATATTCCAAATCGTTTTATTTATGTATTTTTATTGCATGTAGAAATTCCGAGGCGATACAAAAGCTCGTAAGAAGACTGTAGAAGAAATCTTTGTCAAACTGTCTAGCTAAGTAGGTAATGCATGGGGTAACGAGTACCATAGTGCCTTAATGCCCATAAATTTTGTCAACAACCACTTATGGAAGATCTCCCTGGATCTTGTCGTTTCAGATGATGAGTTAATGGAACCTAAACCCAAACGACGCTTTAAAAAAATTATTAACACCTGACAGAAAAGTTATACTTCCGGTTCGAAATAGGTCTCAAAGCTACTTACCCCCAAAGAAGAAGGGAAAAAAGAAAAAAACAAATACCAGCTCTTTGACAAATCTGAAGCCACATAAAAGACATAGATAAATAAAAAGAAACATAAGCGAAACTGATCTTCCAACCATTGAAGAAGGAATCGAGGCTAAACCTTGTCCAAAAATAGAAATAAAAACCGCCGCTTCAAAAAAGTAGAAAGGCTCTTCAAAAACTCCTCCAACAAAAAATCTAGAGAAAAGCGTTGAAATATCTCTCTCAAATCCAAATCCAAATGCCGATGAGACATAAGAAATCGTAGTGACAGATCAACAAGGAAATGATAACTTCATCAACAAAAAGACTATTGGTGAAGATGAAATTTAAGATCTTTATAGGGACATGAACCTAGAAGCTCAACGAATTCAAGAACAACTTGAACAAATTTCTCATCAAGTTACTGCACATTTTCTTTCTGAAATTGTAAGTTCGAATCTTCCACCAGGTTCCTCATCATCTGCTCTTATGATTTATGAAAATCCTCCTACTATCCCTATTGAGGATCCATCTGAAGAAGTATCAAATGTACTTCAACCAGTCTCTAACCTCGAAGAAGCAGCAAAGATTTATGCAGAGAGGTTACGTCTGCTCGAAGCAAACTGGAGGCTATGGCTAAATATATGATCTAATGCAAAAAAGATACCGCCGGAAATAAACATATGAGAGAAATTTTTGGCTGACATATCCTCGATCAATTCCAAGTTTTCGGGGCTAATAGATCAAAGTTCATAAAAGCATCCGTCCATCTCACACATCATTTGAGAGTTGTTCATGAAAAATAAAAAAATAGAGTTAAACTCTTCCCATCAACGTGAGCTGGATGAACTCAAAACAAAATCTGAAAGAGAAATGGGCGAAAAAAAAATACTCTTATCTGCAAAAGTCACTTAATAAAAATGAGGAAGAGAAGAAACATATAGCTGATGATATGACATCACTCAAAACGACATTCTAAGAAGAGTAGCGACTTGCTGTAAAAGATACCAAGACCCAAAGTGGGCTAGAAAGCCTTGCTCTTATAAAAAAATGAGGAGGAGCAAAAAACAATCACTTTGCTAAGAGAATTCCATACAACATTTCCAAAGGCAAATTTGTCAGGCTTCTCGAAATTAAATTCCTATAGAAAATCGTCCAAGTGAAGCATTCAAACCTATAACCACTGAGTCATCTAAAGAAACTGAGTTAGAGGAAGATGAAGACGCCTCTGATCAGGAAAAGAGCTCCTCATACCACTCTCTCAATGAAGATAAAAAAGATTAAAAAATGGATTTTTTGTTTTATATGTTATTAAATCACCATTTGTTGTCAGTGTTCTATTTTTTGTAAGTGCTTAACCGCTTGGTACATGAACTTATATTTTTATAAGGCTGAAAAATGCGATTTAATTTGTCCGAGGAACAATGGCTTCTTTATTATTCAAATACTTACCACCTTTATATTTCATATTGAATACTTTTATATTCTATGAACAAGGCGTTAACACTTCAAATATTATTATTACTTGAAACAACGCGTTTAGAGAACATTGGCACCTCGAATATACCATCTCTTTAAATCAATAATTTAAATATATGTATATAACTTTAAATAAGTCATTACTTTAAATTAATGTGTAACACTTCGAATCTAAACATCACTTTGAACAATGCTCTAAACAAACGTATAGCACCTCAAATAAAATAATGCATTTAAAGAACATTAGCACTTTGAATATGGTTATCTTTTTTAGCAGTGCTCTATATAAACGTGTAGCACTTCGAATAAAACTGTGCGTTTAAAGAATGTTAGCACCTCAAATATGATTATCTCTTTGAACAATGCTCTAGATGAACGTGTGACACTTCGAATAAAACATTTACTTATATTACCTTTCGTTAACTACTTCAAAGATAACCAGCCTTTGCATAGTTACCAAAATAATTTAAGTATTTTTGTCTACAATAACCACTGACCAAGAAAAATAATTTTATTAATATCTTCGAATATAAATGTGACACCTCATTAAAACTTTAATGGGCCAACATGATAGGAAAGAGTATACCACTTATATAAACAATAAAATCATATAAAATGTTTGAAAAAAGAAAAAATCACTCCCAGTAAATTTTCAAGTGTTCTATATTCCAGGGATGTTGTAGCACTTTGTCTTGTTTATCATGGAGGCGGTATGTACCCAGCTTGGGTCGCTCTACTACCACATAGGGACCTTCCCAATTCGGGACCATCTTTCCAAGCCGCTTGTCCTTTCTATGGTTAAAGAACTTTCTCAAAACTTTATGACCTATCTAAAAATCTCTCCGTTTTATGCTCGAATTATAACGACTCCTCATCAAAGTTTGATAATGAGTCAAATTCAAATGTGCTCTAACTCTCTTCTCTTTGACTAAGTCAAGGTCTGTCCTTCTTGCCTATTTATTTGACTCCTTAGAATAATGGAGTACTCAATAAGAAGATAAATTAGATTCTATAGAGCTTACAGTATCCATACTATATGCCAAAGAAAAATGTGTTTCTTGACTACCCTCTCCAAGAGTCGTTCTATAAGCCCACAACACCTTTTGCAATTTAGGCCATTTTCAAACAACTCATGTTAAATATTTCTTTAAACCTTCCAAAATATACCTATTAGTTACTTCCACTTGACAATTTTCTTGAGGATATAAAGGTGTAAAAACATTGCTCAATACCCCTCGAATTGCAAAAAGAAGTTGTTTCTTTGTTGTTATCTGTAGTATTTTTTGAGGAAATCTAAAACGTAAAATAAATATTGTTCATATTGAACTTGATAACATCCTTGGCTTTTGTACCAGATAATGGTTCAGCTTCAAACCACTTCAAAAAATAATCTATCGCCACAATAATCATTTGACGGCCTCCAGAAGTCATAGGTGGTGGCCCTACTAAATCTATTCCCCATCTATCAAAAGGAATGGCTTCAGATATGGAAGTAAGTGGTAGTAGCGGTGTATTAATATAATTGGAAAAACTTTGACAAGTATCACAAACTCGTACTAAAACTTTAGTATCAGTCATAATTGAAGGCCAATAATAGTCTGCCAACAAAACCATCCGCGTCAAAGACTTAAATCCACAGTGAGATGAAATTTCACCATCATGTAACTCAAATAAAATCTCTTAAGATTCATGTTTATCCAAAACCGTAATAGTGGTCTACTTAAATAAGTCTTATACAACTCTCCTTCTAACATTCCATATCCATGAGCCTTGTATCTTAACCTGAGCTAAATTCACATCTTGAGTACCTCGAAATAAAAAATCGAGTATATCAGATTTCCAGTCGCCTCAAATTGTTTCTGGAGTGACAAACACCTCCTCAATATATTTACATTGTACTGATTGGGTCAAAATTAAAGAGATTTCTTGTAATAATATCCATAGAAATTCCTCTGTGTAAGCAATGGTTGCTAAATAATCAGAAACTATGTTATCTCCTCGATTTATATGCTCAACAATCACTTTATCAAATAAAAAAGTTAAGCTTTGAAGCTCACGAAGATACAAAACTAACTGATCTTTCTTAGCCTCAGATATCCATGTTATATGATTTTTGACTAGTTGCGAATCTGTCTCCAAAGGAACCGTTTTTGCCCCAAAAATAATTGCAAACCTTAAACCATCCAATCCAGCCTCGTAGTTAACCTCGTTATTTGACGCATGAAAACCCAAATCAAATAGTTTGGTACATAACTTTTTCAGAGGGAGATATCAATTGAACCCCCGCGCTCGAACCCAATATGCTAGAACCACCATCAGTTCCAACCAGCCATGTTGAAATTTCTAGCAATAATTTCTTAACTATCCCTTCATCTCGTCGACTTAATTGAAACTCGAACAAAAAATCTGCTAAAGCTTGAGCCTTAATCATTGTTCGTAGAGCAAAACTTATATCAAGTCTCCCAACTCAACTGACCACTTGGTCATTCCACCATAAATATCTTGGCGTTGTTAGTGTGGTTTATTTATGATCAAAGCGTGTTTTGGGAAAGAGTTTTAGGAATTTAATATGTTTAGTGAGAAGTAGAGATAAATGAGGTGTGTACTAGAAGTAAATTTCTATCCTCTCATTGATGAAAGTAGTTGGGGTATTTATACTTATTTAAAGAATTGTGGGCCTTCCGGGTCGGATCACAGGTTTGTGTTAAGTTTAAAAACTTATAAACCCAAGAGATGAAATGACTAGCAACTATCTGAGTCATGTTCCACTTGGTTATACTTTTCGGTGGGGCATGGTACCGGATATGTCCGAACTGCCCTCCAGATATATACACTAGTCAGTGTCGAAGAAATCCAACCTTATCAGTAGCCCTTTTAGGTCTTGCAAAGATACTTTGGAAGAGCTAATTCAGAAAATAAAAATTAGTTTGTATCCAAGGTGAAGTCGGATGTATCCGATGTGAATCTAGATCAGATTCAAAGAGATCAGCTTACAGTTATGAATCCCAAAAGTCAGATTTTTTTGAAGTGGGACACATGTCGAGTTTTGGTTCAACCTCTCAGCTGTTTTTTCTCATAGATTCATGTACCTGCTTGACTAAAAAGTAACTTAGGGTGTGCTACCCATACTTCCCAGCCCCTAATCATTACTTTGATTGATGTAACTTCCCTAGGTGAAACTCCTACATCGTCATCCCTATTTAAACTAGTTTCATTATTTATCTCTCTAAAAATACAAAAATTTCGAGAGAGAGAGAGAGAGAGAGAGAGAGAGAAAGCTTGAAAATCTCTTAAACTTGTGTATGGGTTAATTATATGTTAATAGCTAGAAATTCATTGGTGAAAGAAGGTTGGTTAAATTTATCTGACTTGGAAAGAGCCAGAAGAGACACAAGAATCGCAGCTGGGCTCCCTGCCTCTCCTGGTGGAGAAATTAGTCAATCAAAACCAAACACAGACAAGAGCTCATCATCATCAAAGACATCAAATGTTAGAAAATTATATTTTATCCCAGCCCTATCTTCCTTGAAATCAGGGTCTTCAGTTCAAGAGTCTCAAAACCCTCTGCCTATAGAAAATGAAGTTTCCAGTGTTAGGAAACCTTCACCTTTCTTGGGCATGGGTTCAGATGTTGAGAAATTCATCCCTCGTAGGGTAAATCTCTTGTCTAAAGCCAAAATTACTCCTTCTTCTTTGAAACCGGCTAGTTCAGAGACAATAAAACCTCAAGCAGATTCTAAACCGTCCGAACTATAGTCAAACGTAATTGAGGAGACCATGGAGGACAATATGGAAGGAACTCCCTTCGAGACGTCCAGATAGACAAAAGACAATGCAGGAGATCAGAAGGTTAGTGTGAAATACTTGATAGCTCTTTAGAATATTGCTTATATATACACACATACTACGGAGTTGGGTCGAATCCGAACAAAATGGGGATTTCCTGATCTGTCAAAGTGAGAATTCTAGTCACTCCAGAAACCCCCATGGACTGTAAACCCCATGAGTTAGTGGTATATACCGAGGTGCTCAATTGGGGCCTTCGGTTTCCTTTGGACCCAGAAATAGTCAGGTATTTCCACCTGATAAAGTTATGCCCAAGTTAACTAAGCCCAAACGCATGGTATACTTTGCTGGCTGGTATAATGGCATCTAGGCTTTCAAAACTTACTCTGCCCATGAAGGAGTTTGTTTTCGTGGCTGGTCTATGTAGAAACCACCATATCCCTTTTTATCATTACAATATGAGTAATGACTACAAGGTGGTAAACGATCTGTTGGAGTCCGAGAAGCCATGAAGGTCTCAATTACTTTTTATTAGCGGAGCGTGGGAGAATGGCAGAAAGATAAAATCCACCACTAATCCAAGCAAACTGACCAGCCGCTGGAAAAGCTTAAGTAATATCTGTTTGTATTTTTATTAGTTTCTAAATTCTATATTAATATTTCGAATTAACTATTGTGTTTTCTTGTAGTATATTCAAACACGTTCCCAGAGCGCCTAGATGCAGGCCAAGCTATCTACACCAGGCTTAACGAATGAGCATCAGAGAAATGGGGATTGGTTTTCCACAACTGCTTTACTTCTAGAAACTTCGCGAGGTCTCACCTTTTGAATACTACGAGGAGTAGAGATCTTACTTGGGAGCAGCTGACTACTCCCCTCCTGCAGATTTTATCTTGAAGAGAACTGAGGCCAAGGATGGAAAACTTCACTTGCCTTCCCGGAACAAAGCCTCTAGTCACCTAAACAAGATCAAGAATAAAAGGAAGAAGAAAACTAAAGCTGACCCATTTCAATAGGTCTCCGAGGGGGTCAGTTTAGAGAACCAATGAGGAATCAATGTCGTTTTGATGAAACCAGTTGAGGTCACAATGAAGGAAGCTGGCGGATCAAATCATCCGCCTCGTATTACAAGGATAGATCATAAAAGGCACAAAGAGAGCAGTGTTTAAAGAGGTGCAAAGAAGAAGAAAAGTAACCTAGGATCGAAGATGATACTTTGTCCTACCGAAATTCCTCCCTCCGATCCTACTGATCTCTCTCATTTCAATCCTGCTGATTTTACTCCAAAAGATGAAATTCCATCTAACCGTTCTTTTCAAACTTTCTTACCGGCCGAACAGGCAACTGCTGAGGGGGATGTTAACCTGGATGTGTTTCAAAACATGTACTTTAGTGACTTGGACAAAGATTATTTCGAACGAACTTTCCCTCATGCCTCTACGGCCAACGCTGTTACCCATAATGGTGAGTTGTACGAGATATCAAGTGAGCAAGATACTCTAAGCCACGCCCTCTTATGTTACAACCGTTCGGTAGTTGACCTAGAAATGCAAGTGAGGGAACGAAGAACGACCATAACCTCCCTAACCACAGAAAACCAGGGCTTGAGTAAGGATCTCTCCACTACTTAGTAAAGTATAGAGGCCTTGAAGAAGGAAAAAAAAGACTTGGCTACCAAACTGCGCCAGTCAAAAGATGCTCAAAAAGATCTCCAGACTAAGTATTCAAGACTGAAAATTTCTGCCTTTACAGAGATTAAAACTTTGAAGAATCAATTAGCTGCCAGTGTCAGTACTATCACAAATTTATCCGAAGAAAAAACTAATTTGAGGAGGCTTCTCAAGGAGAAGACATATGAGAATGCATCTTTAATAAGAAAGCAATCCCAAGAGATAGATACAGGAAGAAAGAAGTATGCTACCGAAATAGTGGATTCTTTGGAGAAAAGAGATGAGGGGGTTAAATAAGACATGGTTTTGCTATTCCATGAGACTTTTCCGGAGAGGACCATTGGTCCTTTGTGAAAATATGTACCTTACAAGGAGATCCTTTTCCATACCATGTCGGATGGTGACAAGTATGGTTATTCAAGTGTGGAAGATTTTGATAAAAGAACTAGTGAGAGCTCAAGCATTGAGCTCAGGAGTCCCAAGAAAGGTGATGGTGATAAAGAAACCGAAGGGAACAAGACCTAAGGTTGTAATGTTATGTCTGTTTCTTTTAAAAACTAATGTCCTTGGTTAGCCAAGGCATCTGTTGCGTGTTTTTTTATTCTTGTCTTATAAACCAAAGTCCTTGAATGGTCAAGGCATTTTGTGAATTGTGGATCAGACTTCTTCCGATCAAGTTTTAATATTGCATCTTTCTTTTGTAAGAACTCCATTATCTTCTCACAGTCAATGTTTTAAATAGATTTAAATATTTTTGATTTGTTAAATAAGTGTTTAATAAGCATTGAATGACTCTAATCACAAATGTTTAATAAATGTGATCAAGTATTTAACAAATCTGATCAACTCTAAGATACTTCATTTGAGATAGGGGGTGTTTAATGAGTATTTAATTTATCCAATCACCTCAAACTATGGTCAAGAATTTTACACCACACTTTGAAGAACGCATAAGATATTATTGAAAAACCCGGATACCTTGTTATAACCTCCCCGCGCCACCATGGTAGGGAAGAGTATGCCCCCTAATATTTACATTGAAGTATAAAAAGGTAAATATTTACAAGAGAGTTTTATTCTAAATATAACCCGAGATGTTCAATGTTCCACAGGTGCTTCAATGATCTGCTTTCTTTGTCTTGAAGTTTATATGTCCCTGGATTGACTTTTTCACATAACATATATGGATCTTCCTAGTTTGGAGCTAGCTTTCCAAATTGTTTCTCTTTAGTGTGAAAGAAGAATTTTCTCAAGACTTTGTCTCCCAATTGAAAATCTCTTCTTTTAACCTTGGACGCAAATCTGTTCCTCATTAAACCCTGATAGTGTGCTGTTCTTAAATGTGCTTTGACTCTTCTTTCTTCAATCAAATCCAACTGATTCCTAATTGTCATATCATTTTCCTGTTCGGAATAGTTCTGGATTTTGAAAGACGGTAAAGTAGCTTCGATAGGTGTAATTTCATTCATGCCATAAACGAGAGAAAAAAGGGATTCTTGTGTAGCAATTGGGGGAGTAGTCCAGTAAGCCCACAATACCTCATGAAAATAACTTGGCCACTTCCCCGCAGCTCCTTCCAAATTATTTTTTAACGCGGACAAGATCGTTCGGTTAGCAACTTCAACTTGTCCATTAGCTTGAGGATGAAATGGAAAGGAAAAACAGTGTTGAATTCCTCTGGAAGTGCAGAACATCTCCATGTCCTTATTATCAAATTGTGACCCATTATCTGTAGTGATCATCCGGGGAACTCCAAATCTGCAACATATGTTGGATAAAATGAACTTTATCACCGCTTTAGAAGAGGTTCCAACTAAAAGAGCTGCTTCTATCGATTTAAAGAAATATTCAGTTGCCACAATTATCGTTTGATATCCACTGGATACCATGGAAAAAGGCCCTACCAAATCCAACCCCCATCTATCAAAAGGTATTGGTTCGAATATGGACTCCATAGGAATTGCTGGCACATGGATTTCATTTCCATGTCTCTCGCAAGGATCACACCTCTTGACCATATCTTTGGGCATTTGCCGTTTTGTTGGCTAGTAGTACTCTGCTAATAAGACTCTTCTGGTTAAGGCCTTATAGTCATAATGCATAGAGCCTTCACCATCGTGCAGTTCGGAAAAAACATTTTGGGATTATTAAAATCCTAAGAAACGCAAGAGGGGTCTGCTAAAGGATTTTTTGTAAAGAACTTCTTTTAACACCAGGAAACCGCGAGCTTTATATTTAACTTTCTTAGCCAGGGCTTTATCTGGAGGTAAAATTTTATCAGAAATAAACTGAAAAACATAATACCTCCAGTATTTGGGTTGAACGACAAATATATTAATACTCTCTTCATTCTCTTTTCCATTTTCTTGGCTTGAATCTATCGATGGACACTCCAGCATCAGAATCCATGGGTAATATTCAGAATAGGCCATGGTTGCTAAAGAGTGAGCCATAGTATTCTCCAATCTAGGGATATGTCCATATCAGATATTCTTGAAATTTGCAGCAACTTCTCTCAATATGAGAAAATATTTTATCAATCGTTCCTTCTTCGCCTCAAACTGCCCCTGAACATGATGAATAAGTAGTTGGGAGTTGCTTATCAATCAGACTCTTTTTGCCCCACATATAAGGGCCAGTCTGAGACCAGCTATAGCTGCTTCATTTTCATATTCATTATTGGAGGTCCTGAAACTAAAACATATAGCTTGATACATAGTATCACCATAATGAGAAGTTAAACAAATTTCGGTCCCACATCCCATGGTACTAGATCCACCATCAGTTCAGATTAGCCATTCGTTTTAATATTGGTACCCTTGCACTTGCCTGGGTCTATCAGCATGAAACTCGTTCGAGGGGCAAAGTCAATATCATAATCACCCAACTGAACTGAGCACTTGGTCATCCTGCTTGATATATCAGCTTTTTGGAGAACATTCTTCAAAAGAAAAGATGTTCGAACAATAATTGGATGAGCTTGGAAGTATGGTCTCATTTTTCTAGCTGTTATTACCAAAGCCAAGGCAAATTTTTCTATCTTCAAATATCTTCTTTCGGCATCTAACGGGCTTTTGCTGATATAATAAACCGTATAGGGGTAATTATCCACCTCTCTTACTAGCACAACACTTACTGCATACTCAGACACAACTAAGTATATATAAAGTTTCCCCCCCTGAACAGGTTTAAATAGTGTCTTGGGTGAAGATACATGCTTCTTGATTTCAAGAAATTCTTGATCACACTACATAGACCAATTATAATCTTTGGCATTCCTTAATACCTAGAAAAATGGAGCACACTTGTCTGATGATCTTGAAATAAACATGTTCAACGCAGCCAAGCTTCTGGTTAATCTTTGAACTTCTTTAGTGCTCAGAGGAGGGTCCATAACTAATAGCGCATTGAACTGATCCGGATGAGGTTGAATCCTGTTTTCACTTATAACATAACCCAAGAACTTTCCAGACCTGACCCCAAAAATAAATTTCTCAGGGTTTAATTTTAAATTGACAGCTTCCAAGTTAGAAAATGTTTCTTGAAGATCATATATATGCGCATCTTCTTCAAGGCTTTTCACCATCATGTTATCTATGTAAATTTCCATATTTCTGCCAATCTGACTATCAAAAGCTTTATTCACTAACGTTTGCTAGGTGGCCCCAATATATTTTAATTCGAATGGAATCAGTTTATAACAATGAATACCTCTATCTGTAATAAAAGTGGTGTGATCTTGATCCTTCAGATGTATCTGGCTGTACTCTGAAAATGCATCCATGAAAGGCAACAAATTGTTCTTAGAGGTAGAGTCCACTAACTGGTCTATCCGAGGAACATGATAAGGATCTTTGGGACATGCCCTATTAAGATTAGTGAAGTCAATACACATGCGCCACTTGCTATTCTTTTTGTTGACCAAAACAGGGTTGGCAGTCCATAATGGATACTGAGATTCTTCGATGTGGCCTATTTTGGTCAAATGATCAACTTCTTGAACAATTATAATTGCTTTTTCTTTAGAGAATGACTTTTTCCTTTGCACAACTGGTCCAACATCAGCTCGTACAGACAACTTATGAAAAATTACATCAGCAGACACTCCGGTGACATCATCATTGCACCATGCAAATACATGTAGATTATCCGATAAAAATGATAGTAGCCTTTGTTTCAAACTCGGTGCCAACTTGGTACCAATTTTAATACTTTTACCCTCAAATAGGGAATTAATTTCAACTTCCTCTATAGGTTTATGACCATAGTTTTAAGCGACGTGCGACTCCCCGCGGCGACGAGGGGTCAAAAAATTGCGGCGACGCGACGAAAGTTGCGGCGATATTTATTCCGTTTACTAATATTATTGATTAAATAATATATAATATAGTAAAAATAGGAAATTAAGTCCAAAACTCAATAAAAATATTATAAAATCTTAACTTCAAATATTTTAAGACATTCAAATACGACTAAACATAAAAATACTCCAACTAAACATAAAAACTCAAATATCATCATGAATTAAGTTATCTTCATCTCCTTAGCCTCATATACATCCCACATAGGTGGGAGGCAGCGTGCAGTAGAAGAACAACAAGAGATTTTGCGTGTGACAATTCAATATTTAGTATAAAATGTGAATAACTTTTATCAATATAAATAAATTGATTAAACATCTAATTCATTATATAGTTTATATTTGAGATAAGTTAGTGGTTTCGAATAGTTTGAAAGTTAAATAGTAACCGTTACTTCAGAATGGATTTAATTTACTTTATACGTAACGTTCCAGTTCAATTATAACAGTTTAAATAACTAAAATTAGTTTATATATAATAAAAAATAGATGTAGCCAGTGGAATAGCACTCGCGACGCAACGTGACGCTACGCCTCTGTAACGCCGCTGCGGCGGACGTCTTTATGTTTGGACCGTTAGGTAACTCGTCGTAACGATTTTTGAGCGTTACACGCCGTTGCGCGCTACAACATTTTTTAAAACTATGATTATGATACTGGGAGCCTCCCTTGGATCATCAATTTCCTTTTTATCGGTGGAAGACTCTAATAACTGTTAGTATTTGTTAACCTTAACTGCCTCCAAAGACTTCGAGGCAAGGGCTATTGCATAACATTCTCTAGTTACCTTATGACTGCTTCAGACAACACCCACTTGTCCTTCCACAATATATTTTAAGCATTGATGGACAATGGAAGCCACAACATGCATCTTGGAGAGCCAAGATCTCCCAAATGTCGCATTATAAGATGTTGGGCGATCCACCACAATAAACAAAACCCTCACCATTTTCTTATAAGGCCCTTTGCCCGGCAATACTTCTTCCTCGAGTTCTCCAATCACATCTACCGAACTCCCTATAAATAGTTATATTCGAACATTGAATAATCGAAAGGTTACTCATCTGTTTATAGGAACTTAAAAATAATATATTTTCCGAACTACATGTGTCAATTAGGATCCAACGTATATCATTTTCTCCTATAGATGCCCCTATCACCACGACGTCTTCGTGAGGTCCTGCAATGTCTCTGAGGTCATCCTCATCGAAAATTATGAAAGAAGCTGGAGCTTGGTATAGGTGTTTAGACATCCTTCCATCCAATTGGGTGGTCAAGCTGTTGACACGCCTATTTCTTGAAGAACTAGAAGGTGCAGTCACAATGTCTCCCCCAAATATGGTTAAAAACTCAAAATACTTAACCAAATCAGAAACCGTAGCAGTCCTATCCATTGTCACCCCTACCCGATTCCGACTCGGATCTGGATTAAGGTACTCAGAATCCATCTTTCAGTAATCACTATAGCGTCCTCCTGCCTAGACATTCCAGGAAGGATCAAAGGAGTATTTCGGGGAGTATTGGCATTGGATGGTGTATTATCCTGCCTGGTCCCCCCCTTGTTTTTTAACATAGGCTCTCAATTTACCTATTTCAATGAGATTCTGCACCTCTTGTTTCAAAGCTATGCAATGGGTATCATGCCCAATGTCATTATGGTATTTATAGAAACGGGTACTTTGGTTTTCTCTAGGAGACTGTAACGCGGCTGGCTTTCTAAAGTGTACTTCATTTTTAGTTTTGTCATATATTGTAGCCACTAGGCATGGGCATTCCGTTCTTCAGTTCGGTTTGGTTCTTTCGGTTCTCGGTTCTTTCGGTTTTTCAAAACTAGTACCCATTTAGGAACCGAATAAATTTCGGTTTGGTTCGGTTCGATATGGGTACTTAACTCGGTTCCAATCGGGTAGTTTTGGATACTTTAAATGCTTTACGTCAACATATATAAAACTCTTTTTACACTTTAAAAAAATAAAACTATGTTAGATGGTAAGAAAAAAAATACTAAATATAAGAAAATTTTCAAAATTAATATATTAAATAATAATATTAGTAGTATAAAGAAAATCGAGAGATGATATCAAGTTTATTAAATTATATAAATGTTAATATTTTTTTATTTTGTTTATACACATAATAGTTTGTAAATATGTCGACACTTTGAATAAAGTATTTTGTCATTTATTAAAGATAACATAATTAGAGATCAATGATAAAAGACAAATTTAGGGGAATCTAACTCTGAAAAAGAAAATATATTTTCAGAACAATTCAAAATTAAGGGTTAATACATAGGTTTCGGTTCCTAACGGGTACCCACGGTTCTTCGGTTCGGTTCCGAGAACCGTGGGTAATTGAAAACTGGAACCATTCGGGTATTATGAAAGAACCAAATCTACTTCGGTTTGGTTCTTTTGGTTCCGGTTAAAATGCCCATGCCTAGTAGCCACACTTTCTCTCAACTCAGCAAACCACTCAGGTTGAACCCAAGGTCCCCTTTTGTTTTTGACTTGCTCGTTCTGGTTCTGGTTGGACTGACTCTGTCTGGGCCGGTGAAATCCCTGTCCCGTTTCGTTCGATCTATAACTGGACTGGTTAGTTGTTTGAGGTGTTGATGCTGTAGTTGTGGATCTGATCTAGCGAGTTACTCTTGATTTCTTAGTTTCTTCAATATTAATTTGTTTTCCAACTTGATTTAACAACCCTCCAAAGGTCATAGCTTTATTCGGGTCACAGAATCATCAAAGTTCCCCGAATTCAACCCCTTCCTAAGAGAGGCAATTGCCACTTATTTAAAGCAATCAAACAACCCATTCTTTGTATTTAAAAGCCTGCTGATGTATTCTTTTAATGACTCTTTCGGTTCTTGAGCACAATGGATTATGGTATCACGATTGCCTTTCAGCTCCTTGCTCCCAACAAATTGTTTCCAGAAAGCAACCCAAAAGATATAAAAAAATTATAGATCCCTGGGGGAGACTGTTATACCACTTGAGGGAACTTCTCTTAAAGGTTTGAGAGAAAGCCCTATACAGAAGCCTGTCATTATCGTCAAACTTCATCATGAAGTTCTTAAATTTCCCAAGATGATTGTCTAGATCTTTACTCTCATCGTACTTCTCCATCTTTGAACTATCAAATATTTTAGGAAGATGTCCGGAGAATATTTTTGAGGATAAAAGTGACTGTATCTAATTTTGACTTCGACTAAACACGGTATCCTCATTCGGAGTAGTAAAAAACATGGTTCGGACTGGAAGGCAAAGAGATCAATTACCAAACGGTCAATATGCTGATCAGCTGACCCATCATCTTCCGTTGATACTTTTTGAGCCTGCCATGTTTGTCTCTCTTTCTTGAATGCTTCTTGAGAAACCTTATTTTCTTTTTTAATAATCTTTCATCACTGCTAGATGATACTGACTCTTCAAGTTCCGCAGCATTACAGGAACTGCTAGAAGATTCTGATGTGGAGCTCTCCATTCATTGGGATCGATGTGTTTTCTTGGAGCTGAGATGAGTCTTCAGGGACTTCTCATTTTCACCAGGATTATCAATATGATGGAGCACTGATGCACCAGATGTTTCTTTAACTCCTTTTTATGCTTGTTTTAGCGCTCTCAACGCCTCAATCTCATCCCTCAATTGATCGCGCTCCTTAATAGTGTACTAATTATTTTCTTTTGCTCCTTCCACCTCTGGAGGTGGATTATTCTGTGCATTCGGATCCATCATAACTGGTTTTTACTACTGGTGTTGAATTTGTGATTCAGGCACCGTCGCCTCCCACTGTGGTCGCCAATTTGGTGTGGTGTATTTCTGATCAAAAGGTGTTTTGGAAAGAGTTTTAGGAATTTAATATGTTGAGTGAGAAGTAAAGAGATAAACGAGGTGTGTACTACCAGTAAATTTCTATCCCCTCATTAATGAAAGTAGTTCGGGTATTTATACTTCTTTAAAGAACTGTGGGCCTTCCGGGCCGGATCACGAGTTTGGGTTAAGTTTAAAAACCCACAAGCCCTAGAGATGAAATGACTAGCAACTAGCTGAGTCACGTTCCACTTGGTTATACTGTTTGGTGGGGAATAGTACTGGATATGTCCGAACTGCCCTCCGGATATATACACTAGTCAGTGTCAAAGAAATTCAACCTCATCAGTAAATTTCCTGTTAAAGTGTGCACCTTCTTTATTGTTCGAGGTGATGCCATTGATACCAAAGCCTTTAATTGTTCATGATCAGCTTCTATTCCTTTTTCACTGATGATGTAACCTAGAAACTTTCCTGATCTTACACCGAAAGTACATTTTCTATATTAACTTCAATCAAATAACTCTTATGTTAGAAAAAGTGTCCTCTAAATATTTCAAGTGTTCACCATATGTTGGACTTTTAACAAGCATATCATCAACGTAAACTTCCATGTTTCTCCCAATCTGAAAAGCAAAATCCTTATTCACCAGTCTCTAATACGTCGCCTCTGCGTTCTTTAGACCAAAAGGCATAACTCTGTAATAATGTAATCCTTGATCAGTTATAAATATGGTACTCTCTTGATCTTTTGGATTCATCTGAATCTGGTTATACCCTGCAAATGCATCCATAAAAGAGAGAATTTTATTTCCTGAAGTGGAATCAATCAGTTGATCTATTCGATGAACAAGAAATGGATCTTTAGGACATGCACGATTCAAATATGTAAAGTCAACACACATCCGTTATTTCTCATTCTTCTTTTTAACCAATATTGGGTTAGCAGTCCAAAGTGGGTATTGTGCCTCCCGAATATGTCCAACCTTAGATAACCAATCAACTTCTACCACAATAGCCTTAAATTTTTCAACAGAAAAGCTAGTCTCTTCTGAATAATAGGTCTGACCTTTGGATTTAAAGTCAAACTATGGCATATTACCTATGGTGGAACCCCTACCACATCCTCATTTCCAAGCGAAAACATCCGAATTATCGCAACAACTGAAAACACAAAATGGGCGATAGTAACGTCCCTATTCACAGAGTTCTCCCATTTGTAAATGCATACTTTTCGATATTCTCGCTTACTGCCAAAGGACCCGGGATTTCCCTCGGATCATTCACCCCAACCTCATCCGAGGTGAACCCCCTAATTGCTATTCAGCCAGCTAATCATTGGAATTAGATATTCGAGAATAAAGAGTTGTTGTATAACACCCTCTGGCTACGTGCTGATCGCTTCGAACCACCCTAACACGATTCCCAATGATATACTTCAAACACTGATGAACAGTGGATACTACAGCATACATTCTCGATAGCCAAGATCTTTCAAAGATAGCATTGTAGCTAGTTGGATATTCGACCACCATAAACAAGACTTGGACACTATTTTTAAAAGGGTCTTTTCCCAAACATACTTCTCCTCGAATTCACCAATCGCTTGAGCTGTCACTCATATAAACCCAATTATGGTACGATCAGATCGAAGAATCTTAGGTGGATTACGCATCCTATCATACATAGACTTAAACAATACTTTTGCAGAACTGCATGTATCTATTAAAATACGTCGAATTCCAATCCCAGCAATATCTGCCCCTATAACCACTGCATCTTCATGAGGTCCTGTTATTCCCGGAAGATCGTCACCATCGAATAAAATAAAATATGCATCCATCTTTCCATATAAATTAGTGGTGTCCTATAACCGTTTTTTATAATCTTTTTAAATTATAATGTAGATAAATAAGTGTGTGATAAATCAAACTTTCATTATTATTAGAAATACCATTTCTAATATTTATACAAAAATCTAAATATTACCATTAATGTATATTCATCTAAGATCAACTATGATCACACGAAATACAACCGAAATGTGTATATAAATCCGCAAATTTAACAAATAAGACAACTGAACCCAATTTAACTAGAACAAGACTAACGAATCCAATATAAACTCATGAATTTCCTTTTCAAATCGCAATGTTGAAAATAAAAACAGGATAATAAAACCCAAGACCCAAGACCGAAGTAAGTATTTATGTTTGTTTCACGTGGTCCGGATAACATTTTCATTAAATAAAAAATGGTTGAAATTATTGAACCTCAACGCTACTCCATTGGTGGTGTATCATTAAATGCGAAGGTAGAAAGAGAGCTGTAGAAGGGTTGGGTAATCGGCTGAAAATATTACAGGTGGCTGTACCTTTTTAACACGTAAGTGTCTACGGGTCCTACGTACCCACCAACCGGATCTCCACGATCTGCCTCGTCACCCTAATAATGCCAACAAATTTACTATATCAATCCCACTCCAATCCGGCATCTTTTAATAAATTTATATTATATTCTAACCTATTAATTATATTATACTATATTATATTATATTATATTATTTAAATTTTTAATATATATTATTCAAATAACTAAATAATATTTGAATATTAGAACAGAATAGTGATATGGACTCATGATTCATTATTTTGATTATTAAAAGTTATATGAAATCTAATGGTTTGAAGTTTTGTATGTACTATTCAATTTTTTAGTTTGTGGATAAAACTTTATCGGTAGGGTCATTTATTTAGTTTTCAACTAAATTTAATTATATTTATCATTTTTGTAAAATAGATATAATAATTTTATATATATTTGTTAATTATGAGTGTTAAAATATTTTAAATGATCGTTGTTGTGAAGATAATTTGTCACATATTAAAATGTCGGAGTATTATTATTTTATTCTTATAATATTTAATATTTTTTCAGTTATTTATTTATTACAGAAGTATTTATGGTGAACCAGATCTAACCGAGACAGATCTCATTAGTGGCGATCACAGTGGATGCAATAACTTGCTTGGTATCCAAAAATCATTTTCCAAAATTAGCTGTTGAATAGTAAGTTCATTTTTTTTGTTTGCTTAGACTACTCGATGCGTAGGAAAATAATCTCACTCCGAAGGGTGAAGTTACTTGTGAGAGATTAAGAAGTCCACTTGATTCAGCTTTGTTACAAGCTTAGTTGGAAGAGTAGATTAGGTTATTTATGGATGAATTGGTTGCATTTCGGGGCGAGAGAGAAACAATGGCTGCAAAGCCTTTGGCCCTTCGATCCAAAATTATGAGGATCAATGTGGATACATAAACAATCAAAAGAGACATTACGGGATCTATGGGACCCTACAGTGTGAACAAGAGTTTCAATTTCCCTACGAAAGAGTATGAGGTACGCTACTGCTACCTTTAACCTAGTTCGAGTGATGATCAGTTTTCCGAGAGAGAGAAGTATATTTTATCTCCCAAGAGAAGACATCATCGAAAGATCAGTGCGTATACCAAAAACAGACATTACTCTTCATCCAAATGTTCGAGGCACTTAAGAAGAACTCGTAGAAAGACTATGATCATGTTGGCCCATAACACCACATAGAATAGTTCAGGAAACTCATGCTGAGTTTTGAGGATGATAATAAGCTTATTTGTCGAGCCTTTTCGATGACTTTCTAAGTTAGTACTTTGACTTGGTTCAATCAGTTGGCCCCAACGTCAATCACAAACTTTGAAACTTTGTGGACTTTATTGAGACATTAATTCATTAGATGAAAATATGTCAAAGGTCATTGAGATTTCATTATGCTTTGTAAACAAGAAAATGAGGAAATCTTGAAGGACTAAACCCAACATTTTTTTTCAACTAAAAATAACCTCGAGTATTGTAGTAAAGATGTTACATGCGCATCGTTCAGGTAAGGACTCCTCTTTAGGACTCTAACAGGGAATCTTATAAACAAACGAGTGTTGTCCCACAGAGTGTGCTGGCTTAAGTAGATTCACATATTAAAGTTGAGGCATTGAACACTAAATCGTCCCTCGACTATCGCGTTTGGTGGCAGATAGTCCCTTGACTTTCAAATGTCCGTTGACAGTCCCTGGACTATCGCGTTTGGATAAAGTTAGTCCACCAGATCCTCTGATCCATGAGAGGCTGCCACCTGTCACCATAGTCCCCAGAATTTTGTATCACCACTAGTCCCTTGAGTTTAGGTCAAACCAAAAATGTAGAATATTACGGATAACTAAACTCAATGGACTAGTGGTGATACAAAAATTTGGAGACTATGGTGACACGTGGCAACCTCTCATGGATCAAAGGATCTGATGGACTAACTTTATCCAAACGCGATAGTCCACGGACTGTCAACGGACATTTGAAAGTCAAGGGACTATCTGCAACCAAACGCAATAGTCGAGGGACGATGTACTGTTCAAAGCCTTAAAGTTGATGAGAATATACGACTTCGGCTTATGGTACAAAGAAATCCTCAGCAGAGTTATCAACCCCCAACTCTAATCCCAAACACGACTGCAACAGTCTACCAAATATCACTAGCATAACAACATAAACAAAACTTCCATTTCTATTTCCTCCTTCCGATTGTATTAATTGTGCAGTCTAGGGTGCAACAAACTCAAGCTTCGAATGGAAAGGCCAAAATTTAACAACCTAAGCAGGGTGGATAATATTTTAGAGGTCGAGACAATTGTATAAACAAGTGGTTACGGCATAACAGCTACTCAGAGTTCACCGAGAGTGTGTTGACTATCTATGATAAAATCATGAACTATAACCCTTATAAATAACCACTTTCTTTAATAAGACCTCGGGTTGAAAAGAACAACAAGTTTTGCAAGTAGCATAATGAAATTGGGCATTGGACCAGAGATTATATTACCTTGAGAGAGGAAATCCAAAGCTTGATAGAGAATTGGAAGCTAGTGCAATTTATCAAAGTGATAGCTCAGCACAGAGACCTTCGGTAAATGAGTAAGCTCTAGTCAGGGTTGGGGGTTAGCGACCCTTATGGTTATTCCCATGTAGGAAAATACCAATATTGTGATAGTAGAACATGAAGCCGGAATCTTTGATATGTCTAGTAGGTATATCGACCATGATTCGAATCACCATGTGGTTGGAGCTATTTCTGAAGGAGAGTTAATTCCATCTTTCATACTTCTCACTATATCCGGAGAAGACTGTGTCTGAAATTATTAACTATTCTAAAAACAAGCATCTCAGAAACATGGTTTCTCTCACAGGTATTGGAATTAGGTCAAACAGGTACTCAAATCGAAGATTTCGACGAGCCCGTCAGAGTTCAAAAATGTTACTTGTCACTAAGTTTGAAACCTAAATTTGACCAATAAAGCCTTAAAAAACTAGTCTTTATATTTAGGCATTATTTTTATTTATTTGTTTTATTTTAATACATTTATGTAATTTCTCTTATTTGAAATTAAGGATTTGGGTGGTTTCTATATAAAGCATCCTATACCCTATTTTCCATCAGACTTTGATGAATAAAAATTGAGATTATTTTCTCTGAGTCTCTGAGTCTCTTTTACTCTTTAACCTAGGGTTAGGGTTTATATCAATTTTTTTTTCTTTCTTGTGTTTTGCACCCGTCTGTTCTCTTTTTTTTTCTAAGAGCACCTCCATCATATTGGTATCAGAGCTTCAGAGCCCCTACTACGTGGGTTAAAGAGATATGTCGCCTAAGAGAACCGCTCTTAGGAAGTCCACTCTTGCAATCGCAGAACATTCGGTCGAGAGGAGATGGAAATCTATTTGGAGAGATGGGTGGGCAGATGAATTTGTTGCGGTATCAAATGATGAAATTGATAGAAGATATAAAGAGGATGGCCAAATCTGGATTCCAAACTCCAATCGTAAATTCAAAGTCGAAAGTCTTTTTCAAATGATCTAACTACAATCATATCTACAATTTGGAAAAACTAAAGGGGAAAGAGATTCATCAAGTAGTTTTTTGTGACATGGAGGGTTCACCAATACTCGATCATCCACTCTTTGATGAGTATGAGGCTGACTACGAGGGTGAAATTTCTGATGAAACTTGGCCGGAATTGGGAGATCCAATTTATGATGTATACGACGATGATGGTCAAATCAGTATTAAAGACGAAGATGATTGGGTAACACCAAAAACAATCTCTCATTATTTCAGCAAGGTAAACAACAAAAAACCCCATATGTTTTAATTTATACTGAAGAAAGTTAAATATTTGGTTGATAATTCTTTCTCTAACCCAAAGAACTCTAAGAACAAAAGAAGATCTAAGATTAAGAATAAACAGGAAAGCCAAAATATAAAAAGAAAAGAAAAGAAAAAAGAGTAGTGTTTTAATAAATGAAAATTATGATTTTCAATTAGAACGTGAGAAGGTCTCGGTTCATTTGCTCGAGCCAGATTGTAGTGTCGTTGATGCTTTTGGTAGAGTTTATTGTGGTAGAATTCAGCACAGACAAACAATCTAGTATATAATGCCACATCAACTTGAGAAGCCATCTGTTATTCAACAAAGAGGAATTGTTTCTTTTTTCAATTGTTTGGATGTGATGAACAAGGTTATACAGAAGCAAGCACATTTGTTTGTCAGAAATAACCTCTCCCAGATTTCAAAGATTCTTGAACCATGTTTCAAGTACAGAATGGTAGATGCTGGAACATTTTTGGGCTAAAAATCATTATTAGTCCCTCATGTTTACCACTTGTATCAAACTACTCCCCTTCCTTCACTTTTGACTTCTACTCATCCCCTTTGTTCCAGAAATTTGCAAATTTAGCCCCCCCCCCCCCGCACATGTGAAGCATGAGATATTGACACATGTCTCCTAGTTTTGTTGCAAGTTTGGTTCTCCAAAATTTTGGCCATAAATGCCACTGCTCATGCCACATCAAATGCCAAGTAAGCTGCCTAGTCATATTTACCATTTACCATTAAAAGTTACCATTTACCCACAACTATTATATTCGGACCGGGTCGAACCCAATTAAACCTAACAAACCCAGCCCACTACAATATAACCCAACACGAACCCAATCTACTATAACCCAAACCCACAATTAATCACCCAAACCCCTAATTAAATGAATCTGAAACAAAACCCTAACTTTATGGACAAAACTTATCTTCTTCCCCATTTATTTTCCAATTAAACATCCATCTTGTAGCTATCAATGAAAGGGGTTTCATCGCCTAAATCTAACCACGATGCAAGATATGCCATCCTTGCTATTTTTAGGGTTTTATCACTCGATGGACAAGGAAAATGAATATAGATGGACAGAAGGAAGATGGATGTTTAATTTGAAAATAAATGGAGCTTTGTTGATGGAATTAGGGTTTTTGTTTCAAATTCATTTAATTAGGGGTTTGGGTGATTAATTATGGGTTTGGGTTATAGTAGATTGGGTTCGAGTTGGGTTATATTGTAGTGGGCTAGGTTGGTTAGGTTTAACTGGGTTTTATCCGGTCTGAATATAATAGTTGTAGGTAAATGGTAACTTTTAATTATAAATGGTAACTTTTAATGGTAAATGGTAAATCTGACTAGGCAACTTACTTGGCATCTGATGTGGCATGGGCAGGGGCATTTATGGCCAAAATTTTAAGGAACCAAACTTGCAACAAAACTGATACGTGTCAATTTCTCAAGCTTCACATGTGCGGGGGGGGGGGGGGGAGGAGGGGGCTAAATTTGAAAATTTCTAGAACGAAGGGGATGAGTGGCAGTCAAAAGTGAAGGAAGAGAAGGTAGGTTATACAAGTGGTAAACATGAGGGACTAATAGTGATTTTTAGCCAACATTTTTGTGTTTTTTTGCTGAATATGGTATTTGTAGCTTTTCCTCTATATGCAGCTAGTACTCCACCATATGTGAAGCAGTTGTATCAGAAAGTGAGTTTTTACACGCACAAGGGTGCTACTGTGCTTAGTCAATGGGTTGGTGAGACTGAAAGACATTGAAATTGCTTTTTGAGGATGTAGTTCTTTAAATATTTTCCCGTTTTGAATTCGAGGTCGAATTATTCCCAACTAGAGAAGGGTGATGTAGCTAAGATTGCAGACAAACTGGTTTCTCGCTCATGTATCAGAATTGGGTTAAAGTGGTACTCAAATTGAAGATTTTGGCGAGCCCATCAGATTTCAAAAATATGTTTTGTCTCTAAGTTTGATACTCGAATTCGACCCATAAAGCCTCCAAAAACCATTTTTATGTTTAGACGTTATTTTTACTTATTTGTCTTTGATGAGTCCAGACAAATCCACCACTGTTTACTGAGATATCCGGACATGGGGTAATTCAGACATAAACTGTCCACTGAACTTCTGGACAGGACAAAAGTATTAAATAACTAAACACATTTTGACTAAGCTAGGTGCTAATTAGCTTATTAAGTAAATGGGTCCTTAAACTTGACCCGGTTTTATAACTTGACCCAAAATCCCATGGGGCCATAATTAAGGGTATAAACACCTCAACTACTTTTATTAATGAGGGTAATGAATATTTAATACAACCAGACAGCTAAAATCTCTCACTACAAAACACCCAAGCATTTAATACCCTTCAAACTTTCCAAAACACTTGACAAAATTACCCCCAGCCTGAAATAAACCACATCAAATTGGCGACCACAGTGGGAGAAGAAGGTGCCTGAATCTAGCATTCAAATCACCAGCACGAAAAACCAGTTCGGATGAATCCGAACGAGCAAGCAATTCCATCATCTTTGGTGGAGGTGGTGGGAGAAAACAAAGAGTTCACGACCGAAGAACGAGATAAGTTGAAAGCTGAAATAGAATTATTGAGGGCCACCAAAAAGGCATAGATGTGTTTAAAGAAAAAGTCAAAAGCGTCAGCCATTCACCATACTGACAACCGAAAGGGGAACGACTCCTCAACAAAGACACATTTGAGCATGAAAAAGACTCATGTCAGATCTAAAAAATCTTACCGGTCCTCCAGTAGCTCCTCAAATGAGGATGAGCTTGAGGATTCTTTGTCATCAAGAAGTGATGAAGGAAGTTCCAGGAAGAAATAAAAGTTAGTTAAAAAATATTCAAGAAAGAGGGATAGGCATGGAAGACTAAAGAGGCATCTGGGAAAGGGGTCCTCTCATAGCCACAACCATAGTCACAGGCATGTGGATCAACTGCTGATGGATCCTTTTGCTTTCCATAATGAGCCAAGTATTTTTGCAACACCTAATGAAGATATAGTTTTTAGTCGTGGTCGGAATTGGAGACAATCACCATTGTCATCCAAGATACTGTCTGGAAACCTTCCTAAGAGGTTTGACAGTACTAAAATGGAGAAGTATGATAGGAGCAAAGATCCGGACAACCATCTGGAATAGTTTAAAAATTTTATGATGAATTTTGATGATGACAAACTTCTTTGTAGAGAATTCTCCTAGTCTTTTACGGGAAGTGCTTTGAAATGGTATAACAGCTTGCCACAAAGTTGTATTAGAAACTTTGATACGTTTTGGGTGGCCTTTTGAAGGCAATTTGCGGGGAGTAAGGAGGTGAATGGCAATGGGGATACTATCAGCCGTTGTGCTCAAGAGCCAAATGAATCACTGAAATAATATATAATCCGGTTTGTAAACACTAAGAATGGATTAGCTGACTGCTTTGAGCAGGTAGCAATAGCATCTTTAAGACAAGTGTTAAACCCTGGGAATCGGGCTGATTCGGTAACCAAAAAGAAGGCCATGACTTGGGGCAGTTTGCTGAATCAGGTGGGAAAACATATCAAAGTAGATGAAACAAAGAAGACTATGGTACACATGAAAGTGAGATCTGCCTCAGCTGCCCCAAACCAGAACCAGTCTGGATACAAGGACAAAGAAACCAGACAGGTGGCGAACAGGGCCAAACATACTCAATCCCACCCAAATCCAGCTCAGAGCCAACAACTAAGAATAAAAGAGGACCTTGGGTCCAACCGGAGTGGTTTGCTGAGATGAAAGAGAATGTGACAACCATTTATGACAAAACAAAAGACGAAGTGCATCTTAGGAAGCCGACATCGCTTCAATCTCCTAGGGAAAGCCGTAATACTTGTTTTTGCCAATATCATCATGATATTGGCCACAACACCGAAGACTGCATCGCCTTGAAACAAGAAGTGCAGAATCTTATTGAAAGGGGGAAGCTAGGAGCTTAGTTCAAGAGGAGAAGTGGAAACAGGCTTGACAATGGTCACCAGAGTGGCCTAACGAACAACGCAGGAACATCTGCTCCGGACGAGAATATGGTAATCCTTGAACGATTTGATGTCGAATCAGAGTATTTGGATCCTGATCCAACCCGGAATAAAGTAGGGGTTATAACAAAACATACTAAGACAGTTTCCAGACTCATAATCTTTTTTGAGTCACTTACGATATTTGGAGGGGACACTATGACTGCGTCAACTCTTTCTTCCAGGAAGAGGCATGTTCACACTCTAGCTACTCAGTTAGAGGCAAGAATGTCTTCTTATCAATCCCAAATTCCTTTTTCCTTCATTGTTTTTGATGAAGATGATCTAAGAGACACAGTTGGGCCTCGTGAGGATGATGTGGTGATAGGAGCTTCGATTGGGGGTAACGACATCAGGCAAATTTTGATTGATACTGGCAGCTCAACCAATGTTCTCCTTTTAAGTTCTTATAAACAGATGAAAAATCCAGCAGTAATTCAGCGTTCGAACAAATCTATTGCGGGCTTCACAGGGAGCTCTGCGGATGTCATCAGGGAATTTGAGGAGGAGGTACTATTGGGCAAAGGCCCTTTCAAGAAGATGGTTAGGGTACTGTTCGTTGTGGTGGATTTCTCCAGGTGTTACAATGCGATCTTTGGCAGGTCCTGGCTCTCTAGGATGCATGCTGCGGCTTCAACAGTCCATCAGTGTTAAAAGTACGTTGTTCAATGACAAGTGGGAGTTGTCCGGAGTAGCCAAAAAATAGCAAGATAATGTTACGGGACTGCACTTGCCCCTAAGACTCTGGGGGCAGTCCGGATTAATGAAGATTAACAGTTGTTGGGGCCCTCTGAGGGTGAGGGTGAAATTGATGACCCCATAGAGACCCCTGGTGTTTTGATACCAATTGAAGAAGTTGAAACCCACTCTCTGGCTGAAGGAAGGAATGTTAAAGCTGGCTCCAACATGGCACCAGAATTGAAGAAACAATTATTGTCCTTTTTGGAAAATCACCAACATGTTTTTACTTGGTGCAGTGCTGATATGACCGGAGTACCTGCAAGTGTTATATCATACAGGCTGTCTATCCGGAGAGATGTTGCACCTGTTGTGCAAAAAAGAAGAGCTTTTTCTAAGGAAAAAGCTGATGTAATAGTTCAAGAATTTGACCGACTTACCAAGATGGGGCACATAAAGGAGTCTCAGTATCCTTTATGGAAAGCCAACCCAGTGTTAGTAAAGAAAAAGAATGGGAAATGACGTATGTGTACCGACTTTACTGACCTCAACAGAGCTTTCCCAAAAGGTCTCTATCCAGTCCCCCGGATAGATCAGTTGGTAGACTCGACATCTGGAAACAAGTTATTATCATTCATGGATGCGAAGGACCAAGAACACACTACGTTTGTTACATATAGGGGTCTCCATTGCTATAAGGTGATGCCTTTTGGGTTGAAAAATGCTGGGGCTACTTATTAGAGTTTGGTAAACAAAGCATTTGCTAATCAGATTGGGAGAAATATGGAAGTGTATATTGATGATATGATGGTGAAGAGCTTATAAGAGGAGTTGTATCTAGCTGATCTTCAAGAAACTTTTGCCAACTTGGCAAAGCTTAATTTAAAGTTGAATCCAGAAAAAATGTGTGTTTGGGGTGCGGTCCGGAATTTTTTTGGGTTATGTGATAAGTGAGAAAGGGATACAGCCTGATCCGGACTAGCTCGATGCCTTATTAAAAATGGACCCTCCTCGAAATGTTAAAGAAGTACAAAGGTTGATAAGAAGATTGGTTGCGTTAAATCGTTTTATTTCAAGGTCTTCGGACAAATGTGCCCCGTTTTTTCAGACCTTGATGGGTGCAAAAGAGTTCGACTGGTCTCCGTAGTGCGACCAAACGTTTGATGAAATAAAAAAGCATTTGTCTTCTCCCAAAACCATTTTAAAACCTGTTGACGGAGAAACACTGTATACATACTTGGTTGTGTCAGAATGTGCTATAAGTGCAGTACTGGTAAGAGAGGTGGACAATTATCCTCGTTCGTTGTACTACATCAACAAGAGTCTGATGGATGCTGAAAAAAGATACCTAAAGCTTGAAAAACTGACACTAGCCTTGGTGATTGCTGCCAGAAAAATGAGACCATATTTTCAGTCTCATTCTATCATTGTCCGGACATTTTTTCCTTTGAAGAATGTTCTTTAGAAGGCAGACATATCAAGAAGGATGACCAAATGGTCAATATAATTGGGTGATTATGATATTGATTTTGCCCTACAAACTGCAATCAAAGCTCAATCTGTGGATGATTTCTTGGTAGAGTTTCATTCACACAGAATTACTAAACAAGCTACATAAGAGAAAACTAAAAAAGAGTGGGTAGTCCGGACCGATGGTGGATCAAGTACAATGGGTTGTGGGGCTGTGATTTGTTTAACCTCTTCGTATGGCGATAAATTATACCAGGCAATATGCTTTGCTTTTAGGGCTTCTAACAATAAGTCTGAATATGAGGGTAGCTATAGCTGGTCTAAGGTTAGCTTTTCTGTGTGGGGCTAAAAGAGTCAGATTAATGAGTGATTCTCAGCTTCTTATCTATCATGCTCAAGTTCAATCTGAGGCCAAGAAAGAACAATTGATTAAATACTTGTTCATTCTTAAAGAAGTAGCAACTAACTTCAAATATGTTAGCTACGAGCATATTACTAGATCTGAAAACACGCGGGTAGACTCTTTGGCAACCATAGTATACTCCAAGTCCTACCCATGGATTCATGTACAAGAATGCCCATCCATACAACCAAATCATAACAAGGAAGATGAGGAGAGCTTAAGTGTACATGTGGTTAACCCCAAAGACTGAAGATTTCCTCTTCTTCAATATATCTCTGATAGACTTTTACCTCCGGAAAAGGCTATGTCAAGGAAAATGAAACACAAGGCTTGTGGTTTCTTGATCATAAGAGAGGTTCTTTATAAGAAGTCGTTCAACAGATCTCTCGTACGTCTTTTGGGGGCTGAAGAGTCCCAAATGTTTTTATCCGAACTACATGATGGAGAGGGATCATCATACATTATGGCAGATGCTAAAGAATTGGTGAAGAAATGTGACCCATGCCAAAGGTATGGTAATGAAATTCATATTCCAGCGGTTCCCATGGAGTCAATTTCTGAGCCAGTGCCTTTTGCTCGTTGGGGACTGGATTTAGTTGGGCCTCTACCAATGGCGTCCGGAGGGTGCAGGACTATTATTGTAGCCATTGATTATTTCTTAAAGGGGATAGAAACAGCCTCCTTGGCAAGAACTACTTTAAAAGCTGTTATAAAATTTATCTTGTCTAACATTTGTTACAGATTTAGGGTTCCATAAAAGATAACCACAGATAACGGGCCACAATTTGATAACAAGGATATGGAGAGTATATGTGCCTCTAGGGGCATTCAGCATTGCTTTTCTTCTCATTTCCACCCACAAGAAAATTGTTAAGTTGAAGTGGCAAACAACACCGTCCTGTCCAGTCTGAAAGAATTTAGAACGGACTGCATGGAAGTGGCCAAGCTATTTGCATGAAGTATAGTGGGCATACCGGACTACTTTTAGAGCTTCTACACAAGAATATCCTTTTGCCTTAGTGTATAAGATAGATGAAATTGCTCCTATAGAGGCAACTCTTCCATCATACAGAGTCCACAATTATTCCAAACATGCCAATCAGAAGTCAGTTGGACTTAATAGAAGAAAGAAGAGTTAAGCCTCATCTTAGAACCACCTATTACCAAGGCTTGATGAGAAGAAGATTTGCTTCCAAAATCAAGAGAAGAGATTTTCAGTCAGGGGATAAAGTATTAAGAAAGGTTTTCTATTATACTAAGGAAAAGCAGTTCGGTGAACTAGCTCCGAACTGCGAATGCCCTTACGAGGTCTTTGAAAAACTTAAGCCTGGGACATATACGCTTCAAGACAACGATGGAAGAATCCTGAAGCACCTGTGGAATATTGAACACCTCCGGTTATATCTGGAATGAAAGTTTTGTAAATATTTACTTGTTTAAAGTCCATGTAAATATTAGGGGGGCATACTCTTTTTTACCTTGGTGGCGCGGGGAGGTTTTAATGAGGTGTCTGGTTTTTCAATAAAATATGATGCCTTCTTAAAACATTCAGAGTGATTTGATTACAATTCTTTTCAAGTCTTCAATTTTACTAAGGATATTTGACAGATCAGATTAATTTGGTAAATTGATGACCCATTAAACACATGTCATTGGAGATTTTAAACATTCTCATCTTAAATATTTGTAAAGTAAATAAGGGCTCCTTAAAGATTAGCCATTAGAATTGAAATCAAGTGTGAAACAAATCAAAATTTAAGCAAAATAAACCCGTTCGGGTAAAAACCGGATAATGATATTAGAACACAGAATATGCCTTGGCCATCCAAGGACTTTCAGTTTTAAAAGAAAAAGAGGTTTAACCGGACACAATTACAAAAATTCCTTGGACATCCAAGGATGTTAATAGTTCACAAGATTAAGAAAACAAAAAAAATATAGTTAAAAACCTCAGGGGTTATTCCCTTCGGATGTTCCTGCGTCATCTCCTTTCTTAGGGCCTTTGAGCTCAACACTTGAACTCTCCCCGGTTCCTTCTTCTTCATCAGTAGTGTCATCAATTCGACTAGAGTAGTTCATCTTATCACCATCTACCATCTTATGGAATGTGATGTATTCATACTCTACGTATTGCCACAAGGTACCAAGCGTCCTCTTCAGAAACGTTTGGTGGAAAATTAGTACCATGTCAGACTTCACTTCGGCATACATTTTTTCCAAGGGAATCTATCACCCCGTTGGTGTATTCATTGATGCGGGCCTAAATTTTATGATCCTTCTCTTTCACCAAGTCTTCTTTCTCCTTGGTTGCCTTAGACACAACCTCTTCAAGGGAAGTCTTATCACCGGACAAGGTCTGAAAAACATCATCTTTAGTATTCACATCTTCCTTCAGGGTGGATAGATCTTTCTCCAAACCGGAGTACTGAGTTTGGAGCTCTGTGTTAGCTCTTTCCGAAGTGGTCAGCTTGGTTGACAGATCTTCTTTGTCCTTCTTCAACTCTTCAAGCTCCTTCTTCAGGGCCTCAATGCTCTGGTTAGCGTTGAGGAGATTAGTTGACAAAGTCTCATTGTCTGTGTTGAAGGTGTTGATGAGGGCAGACTGATTTTTCACTTACCTTTCCAAGTTGAGTACTGGTTGAATATGACTTGCCATTGTAAGTCACCATATTAGAAGAGCTTGGAGGACGGTAGGGGCCAGTGAAGTCATCTTTCTCAAAATCATTGAAATAAAGATCGATGTTTTAGAGGGGACTGATGTCTACTCCATCAATCTCTCCTCCGGTACCTTCCACGGATTGTAGATCGATGGGAATCTTCTCTGCTAAGGTGGGATCAGTTGGGTCTGTTAGAGGTAGAGGCTCCGAAGGGCAAAGGGTTACTTCTTCCCCTAAGGTGACCTTTTTCTTCTTAGCAGTCCTCTCATTGCTGCTAGCTCCTCTTTTTCGGTTTTTTTAGGTAGCATCAATACCTCCTGAGTTCCCCGGAGCGGTCTCCTCTATAGCAACCCGAACTGCCTCCGTTGCAGCCTTCTTTTTCTTTCCCTTTCCCTTCATCTTGCTAGGAGCTTTGGCTCTAGAGGGCAAGGCCAGTTTGCCATCTTTTTTATCTGTGCGCTTAATGATGACAACTGGGGGAGGTGGTGTGGTCAAATATTCCCAGGTGAGATCTCTCCGGCCTGTGGTATTCTACAAATGGGATCTCACCAAATTTCCATAAGTAAAAAAATTGTGGAAAGCGTTTCTCCAACGTTCTGTGACCCACGTGTTCAGCTTGGCACGTTTAACCTGCCTCTCTTCCAGATAGCCGGTGTACTCCTTCGGTAATAGTGATAAGAAAAAAATAAGTGGTTCACGACTCGAATATTTGTAAAAGTGAGAAAGAGAAAAAAACAAGATTGAAGACTTACTTGTGCTCTTCCACCTACTAGTGAGCATGCTAGGGTTCGTTTGGGCTTTGATATTTCTCCCATTCTCCCATGACCCACTGATGAACAAAAACTGATTTCTCCAGTTCTTCTCCGATTCCAACAAATCATCTACCACCTTGAAATTGTCTCCCATGTTATGGTGATAAAATGGGATGTGATGATTTTTGCACAGACTGGCCACGATAGCGAATTGCTCCATAGGGAGAGGGATACCGGACAGTCTCGATGTCATTATGCATGAAATGAGGGTATACTATGCATTTGGACTTAACTGGCTTGGGCAAAGCTTAATCAGGTGAAAATACCTGACGATCTCTGGGTCTAAGGGGAATCTGAGCCCCCAGTTGAACAGCTCAGTGTAGATGACAATCTCATTGAATTTTAAGTCCATCGGAGTTTTCGGTGTGACTGAGATCCTCACTTTCACTGATTTTGGGATCCTCCACTTAATTCGGATCCGGCCCAGCTCGGCATCGTGAGTATAAACGTAATTGATGTTCTGTATGGCCAACAGATACTTCACGTTGACCTTCTGAAAGCAAGGTCATATCTTGCCCTCTAAGAACTCCGGAAGATCCGGATGAGCCATTCCAACCTTTAATTTTCTTATCCCTTTCTTGTCAGAGGTAGCATCCCCATTTTGCATTGAGGCTTCTGTTTCAAATGGGGCCTCTTCGAGACTATCCTCCATCACCTCTTCCATCACCTCTTCCATCACTGTGGAATATTTATCGATTGTTGTGGATGGAAGAGTGTCAACTTCTGGCTCAATGGTCTGTCCATATGGTTGCGCATCAGTTTCTTCTAGAGGTCTGGTGTCCGGTTGAGGCTCAGTTCCAGAGGATTTTGCTTGAGAAGCAACTTTGGATGCCTCTGATCCGGAGGGTTTATTTTGAGGGGCTCTAATAGAAACCTCAGATCCGTAGGGTTTGTCTTTAGTTGCAGACTTAGAGGCCCCCGGTCTGGAGGACTTTGATTGTGAACCAGTTGCGTGGGCTTTCACCAAGCGAGTTGTCCGGCGTGGATTGGTTTTCTCTGGAGATTATTCGATATCAGATCCCATGGCTATGAACGAGGAGGGTTTTCTAACACTTGATACTGCTTTTTCTTGGGCAGTGGAAGGCTCATATACAGAGGAGCCTGATGGGATTGGCAAAAGGTTTGGCTTGAATAGACGTTTGAGTTTTAGATTTCTGGTAGAAGATGATCCTTGATCAGTTTCTTGAGTTGGGTTATCGGAATTGTCGCCTGGGGAGACTGGGAGACCAACAGCAATGCATCTCTCTCGTTCAACTTTATTTCCCTTCTCTAATTCAGACAGGTTCAACCAGCCGCCTTTTACAAGAGCGTTTCTAGCTGTGAACATAAAACTATCCAAGAACGATTTTGAAAGAAAAGGTGAAAGATCTGTAAGAGATTTGGAGAGTGATGAAGATGGTGAAACAGTAAAAGAAAATGGTTTATATATTAGTAAGGAAAGAGAAACTAATATCGAGGAGAAGACAAAAATATTCGAGCAATGATTGAAGACGGCGCTGGTGTAGGAAATATTAAATGCAGAGGTTAGTTTTTAGGCTTAGTGGGAGCGCCGATCTAGGTAAAAACGGGTGGTAGGTCAAATTAGGATGCGACACATGTTCCACGATCCAAATAAAAACTCTTGGAATTCTAAGAAGAAATCAGTCCGGACAAACCTTGAACCAAACGCACGAACAGACCAGAAAATATCGTTACTGACTAAGTGAATTTTTTTAGTCCTACCAAAGATTTTTTGACAAAGCCTAAAAAGGGGCTACTGATGAGTCCGGACAAATCCACCACTGCTTACTGAGATATTCGGACGAGGGTAATTCGGACATAAACTGCCCACTGAACTATCCGGACATGATAAAATTATTAAATAACCAAATACATTTTGACTAAGCTAGGTGCTAATTAGCTTATTAAGTAAATGAGTCCTTAAACCTTACCTGGTTTCATAACTTGACCCGAAAGTCCATGGGGCCATAATCAAGGGTATAAATATCCCAACACCTTTGATTAATGAGGGTAATGAATATTTAATACAATCAGTCAGCTAAAATCGCTCACTACAAAACACCCAAGCATTTAATACCCTTAAAACTTTCCAAAACACTTGACACAATTACCCTTAGCCTGAAATAAGCCACATCATTCTTATTTTAAGATATTTATGTAATTTACCTTATTTAGGATTAAGGTTGCTATATAAAGCATCATATACCCTATTTTGATGAAGAAAAATTGGGATTATTTTCTCTGAGTCTCTTTTACTCGCTAATCTAGTGATATGGTTTATATCTATTGTTTCTTCTTCTTTCTTATGTTTTGCATCCATATGCTCTCTATCACTCTATCTTATATCACCTCCACCATCTTCTTACCCTCATATAATGTTTTATAATGATGATCTTGAACGTGTTATTGGTTCTCATAAAGATGATATTTTTATAAGTGATATGTGGAAGATGAATAAATTAAGAGAGTTCTAATTGACAAGAGAATTTTTACGTACATAATATTCAAAAGAACTTATGATATAATGAAGAATTTTCTTGTTATTCTTCGTTCAGAATGAGATTATCGGCTTCACTAGAGCAAACACTACCACTACCGAAGAATTTGAGGTCGAGGTTGTGATGGGAAGAAAGGAATACAAGAAGGTGGTTGAAGTTATCTTCATTGTGACTCACAATGTGGTCTACAAAGTTCCTATGTTATCTAGTCAGTGAGAAGAATATTAAGGTTGATCTAACGCAATTAGAGGTCTTAACTTCAATGCAACCACCCCACAAAGATTGTTTTGGGAAGGCTAGCTACAGACAACAGGTTTATCTCTCGATCCTCATATAAATGCTTCATTTTCTTTCCAAGTCCTGAGAAATCCTAGCAACTTCTAGTTGACAAAGAGTACGACCAAGCGTTTCATAAGATAAAATCACATTTCTTCTTAAGGGACCTTGTTTAAACCAATAACAGAAGAGAAGTTATTTGTCTATCTAGTCATCCTGAAAAAAGGTTGTAAGTAATGTCTTCTCAAAAGAAAAAGATAATTGTCCAAAGTTTGTGATTTATTTTGGTAAACGTTTGTCAGAGGCAGAGACCAAGTAACTCTATTTTGAGAAGCTGTCTTTGAAATTGATTTTTGTTGCAAGAAAGACGAGGCTTTATATTAAATGACTCTCCATCGTGGTTCAATATTTGTTGTTGTGGGATTTTATGAAAAATCTAGATATCTCAAGCACATTAATTTGATAGTCAATAAAGTTAAGAGATTTTGATATAACTTATGAACCGATTACATATATCAAAGCTCAAGCCCCTAGCTAATTTTTAAACAGAATTTCACGTTGAAAAACTTGAACCATTAATCGAAAGCTCAAAGTTGGAGTGGTTGGTTCAAACAGACGTAAGGTATAATATATCGGGTTGTGAGACATGTGTGCTCTCAATGGCTCATTTTTTGGAGACAATACATCATATGATATATTTTGGTTTCCAAGGATCTAACAACGAGGATGAATACAAGGCTGCAATTCTGGAACTTTGGTTGACCTATATATGTAGAACCAAAAATGTGTAATTGATAAGCGAATCGCAACTCCTTATAAATCATGTCCTCATATAAGTAGAGGCTCGAAAAGATCATTTGGCAATGTACTTCAAAGCACTGAAAAATTTGGCATAACTCTTTGAAATCGTTCAATATGAGAAAGTCACGAGAGCGAAAAAATTCCTTGTCAGATTTCTTGGCCTCAATATATTGCTCTGGACCCGAGCCTTGGGTTAATTTGAAATGGTATCCTTCAATTAATAAGAAACACGATTGTGGTCTAAGAAGATTCTTGGGGTGTGTATAATTAATTTAGAGTATTGAAGATTATAAATCATTGATTTACTTACATATGGCACCCTCATTAGAGACAAAGCTGTTGCCCGAAGGTTAAAGTTTAAAAAATACGGGTTTTGATAATTTGGAAGGACGTTGCATAAGAAGGGTTTTAGTCATCCCATTTTGTGATACCTTATCATCGGTGAGTCACTTAAAATTTTCAAAAAATATCATAGTTAGATTAGTTCGGCCCATTTTAGGTTTGAAATTCTAAGCCATAGAGTTTTGCTTGCAGGTTTCCAAGGTCCACGAATCATGGTCGATGTAAAATAATTGGTGAAAAAATATGATATTTGCCAACAGTTTGCTAATACTATATATTTCCCAGTTGTACCACTTGAGTCTATATCTGAAGCGTTACCCTTAAACATGCGGGGCATCGAACTGGTCGGTCATTTACCTAACACTTGGGGAAGATGTCCACACTTTATTATTGTAATTAATTATTTTTTCAAAATGGGTGGAGGCTGAACCAATTAATAGGATAAGGGTTAAGGATGTGATAAAATGTTATCATAACTAACATCTATTACATGTTTCGTATGCCAAAGTCATTAACTACTACATTAGGCTTCAATTTCGAAACACATATAATTTTTTTTCTTCGAAAACGAGGCGTCAAGAAACATATTTAAACACCCTTTCATCCTCAGGCGAACAAAAAAACAGAGGTCACTGGTAGAATTATTACGAAAGGGCTAAATAAGAATTTAGTAGGGGCTGTAGGGTACTAGACTAACATTTTGCAGCAAGTAATATGGACATACATGACAACGCCTTAGACCACAACCGGAGGAAATCTACTTGCCCTGTGTATGACATGGATCTTTTCGTCCAAGTGAAAATATTATTATTATCTTTTAGGATGGCTAATTACTCCGAATAAGGAAATGATGAAGAAAGAAAGGCCAATATGGATCTGATTGAGGAGAATATGACTAATTCTTATTTGATATTTCAACACTTTCAATTTCTCATGCGAGTATGTATGCCTCTAGGGTTCGAGCATGTGAGTTTTAAGAATGTGATAAAGTACTAAAAAAGATCTTCATACACATCAAAGACCACATGCTCGGTAAGATTCGTCCAAATACGGAAGGTCCATCTTTCATGTCCGAAAGGGTCAAAGTTGTAAATGAGGAAAAAAAAACTAAAAAAACCCATGGCATATCGAGAATATAAGGATCTACTCTAACTAAGTTTGTAATCAATGTAAAGGTTTGATGACAAGACAAATGTCATACGATTTCCTACCCCAGTACCACTTGAATTCATCGTGAAGTTTTCCAACCTTAGTTGGTCAAAGACCTATCCTATACTCTAAGGTTTTGGCTTGTTTTCACCCAAATCAATATTAAATTTTTTTAATCTTAGTTGGTCGAAGATTTATCATACGCTATAAGTTTTTGGCTCTATTTTATCTGAAACACTCATAAAATATTCAATTTTAATTTGTCGAAGATAAACCTTATGCTCTAAGCTTTTAATTTATTTTTATCTGAAACCTTTATAAAATATTCCTGTTTTAGTTGGTTGAAGATCCAACCTACGCTCTAAGTTTTTTGTTTGGTTTTATCCAAAGCCCTTGTAACAGTTTCCAACATGGGTGAGATTCATTATCACGGCTGCCACGATCATGGTCATCACAACTATGACAAAATATGGTCACAGTCATCACAGTCACGATAGAACACGACATGATTAACGTCTCAATTTTATATTATTTTTATAACACATATAAGACAAGTCTTGTTATTGCTTGATAAACACATTGGTTATATTATATGTATATTATAATTTAAAAGTATTACAAGGTTAATATAATTTTATAATTATTATTATGGTTTTATTAATATTATGGTTTGATTATAAGTACTACAAGTTTTATTATAATTTGATCATTACTTACTAGAGATAACAATATCGTTAAAGTATGATTGTAGTATAACTTGTTACAGTTTGTTTATCTTATAAGTGGTAAAATAATTGTATAATTTGTTACGTTATGATATTAAAGGATAAAAAATAAATTTTATTTATTTAAGTCTTTTACGAGTTATACTCTTGCGGGCTAATTGTACAAATTTTCTCAAATTGAACTACTCTATTACAAACTCACTAATTTTTTTTTTATTAAAAATATGTTTCATCATAAAACAATTCGTCTTGTAATTTAACTGGTTTTTTTCATTATCACGTCCCTCACCAGCTTATTTCAAAAGATCTTCTTTAATATCATCAAGAAAAATAACTATATAGCCTAATGGTAAGAAACTATGGAGTTTAATCGATAAAGTTTGCATTGATGACCACCAAATTGAAAATGAAATTCTTGTTAACATAACTATTTTTTATTTTGAAAACAATCTTTGATATTAGTTATAATACACATTATAAGAGAATAATAAGAATAATAATTTTGATGATATATGTTTTCTCTTACAATGTGTATTATAAGTTAATATCATGACTAGTATGAAATACTACATAGTTTTGTTAACAAGAATTTCAATTTCAATTTGGTGGTCATAAATGTAAACTGTAGCCTTTAGGGTTCTTAATTTCCTTTACTTGATTTGAGAGATTTTAGTATGAAAAAATAGTAAATGAAACAAATATCAAACAATCCCACAAAATAAAAGAAAGAAAAAGAGTATATCAAGCACTTAAATCGCCAATGATCCTCCACCGTCAAGAAAATTTGATTAAGTAGATCGATTACGAATTTGGATAGAAGATTTTAGAAGAATTATATAGAAGAAGATATTGGTTTGAGAGATTATAGTCATAATTATTTATATTGGTTCTGAGAGCTTTTGGAAGAACAATATTATTTGAGGATTATATGAGAGTTGAATTAATAGATGAATGAGAAACTTATGATTTTCTTGTCTATTTATAGAAAATAATGTAAAAAAAATCAGACTAAATCAGATATCCGATTTGTCGAATTGGATATTCGATTTGATCAACAACTCTTTTTTTTTTATCAAATCACATATTCAATTTGACAAAAAATGTTTCAAATAGGATATCTGATTTTCTAAGTAGGATATTCAATTTGCAACAGAAAAAAAATCTTATAAATAGAATTATTCTCACAACTATCTCCATGCTTCTCACACAACCAATATACTTTAAATCATTTTTTTTCAATCCATATTTCTAATGGCTTTGAAAGGAAAATTTAAAAAATCTCAAACATATGTCGTAAAAAAATCCTCAACGTGTAGAATAAGAGCCGGGAGAGATTCATCGTCACATAAAGATGTATCCGAGAGTATTAAAGAACATATAAACTACTTAGAAAACCTACAGATATATACTTGAATGATATAATTAACTATTAGTTAAAATATCTATTATTTATGAGATATATATTATCTAAAGATTCCAATAACTTGAGAGATATATTTTAAAGATCTAATAAACTATTTAAAATATAAAAAAGTTGAAAGATGTGAAAATCCAAAGATTCTAATAACTTTAAAGATATAGCTTAAAACTCTCCTAAACTATTAATTGAAACATCTAATAAACTATTTAAAATATCTAATATTTGAAAGATATAAATATCAAAAGATTTCAAAACTTTAAAGATATATTAGAAAGATTTAAAATAGTTGGAAAATTTAATAAAATATTAGTTGAAATATTTAAAGATCTAAGGATTCTAATAACTTTAAATATATAGTTTAAAGATCCGATAAACTATTAATTGGAAGATCTAACAAACTATTCAAAATATCTAAATAAAACTAAAAAAAATATTGAATAAAAATATTAAATATTTTGGTTATGATATATCTATCTTAAGTTATTTCATTCGATTAAATAAGTGCATATAAATTAGTTATTAATAAACGTATTAAAAGATATGATAAATTGTTAAATGTGATAGAGTATGTAATAGTAAAAAACTATAATGGCGTGACACTGTAATGTGGGAGACCACAACAGGGTGAATCTGTAATGGTGGAATTGTTTTAAATGTGATGTGATGGGATGTTACGGTCACGGTAGACACCTCTAGTTGTAGCCATTGAAGCTTAAGTAAATACGAAAACAAATACAAAGAGAGAACATACAAATAATTTAATTTTTAATTTTATTAAATACATATTCACTATTGTATTAAGGTATATAAATTAGAGAAAAAAATATTGTATATATTACCTTCTTAAAGGCCATTGTCTATGAATTTCTCTTAATTTTTAATATGTCAAGAGTTCTTGACTGCTATTTCAGAGCGGACCAAGTACCTCAGAAATATCTTAGAGCAGATTTCGAATGCATATTTGTCTGGACTGAGTTTAAAGTTGAATATCCAGAGTTTATTGAAGTCTCTTCTCGATCTGCATGTGGTTTTATTCTCAGCTAGTTCCTAGTATATCATCGATATGTTCCTGAACATTCCACCAGATTTGGCTGAAGAAAGCTTTGTTTACCAAGCATTGGTATGTTGCACCGTTATTTAGACCGTCAAATCACAAAATTTATATATTCCTCATCACCGGGATGTATGAAAATTTTAATTATAGCATGAATAAACATCCATGAATGATAGAAATTTATTTCCTGAAGTGACATGCACCAACTGATCAAAACCCCAAACCAAGAATGAACTATTCAGGCAAGATCACTTGAGGTCGGTGAAGTTTATATAAATATTCTAGTTTCCAATTTTATTTGTGATGAGGAACAGATTTCCGTTCCAGATTAGGTATAATAAATTCTAGATGTAGCCACTTTTACCTAATGGTTTGGCCTATTCAAGGATAGGTTGGCCTAAAAAGTCGTATTCCTACCATACAAGCCTATTTTATATAGTGATAGACGCTCGAGCCAAGGTAGGAATGTTCGGGCTGAGCAAAGAAAAAAAAGGCTGCTCCACTCCGCCGCAGTCTCATGAACTGAAATTCGTTGCCTTCCTGCACGCGAAGCGAGTCTCGACTTTTTCTTTGAGATAATGTTATACGTCTTTATTTGATCTGTTGATAATTGATGTTAGATAACAAAGTAAATAATCTGTGATTGTAGAGTCCCTTAGGCCTCGCCCAATATGGATTGTGCTTCCTAATGTAAGTGTAACTTCATTTAGTACTTTAATATACTCAGATATATGGGGACATCCCTCAGATTTTCTAAATCGTCTAAGAAAATAGGGGTCTCGACCAATTTCTATTTTTTTGTGGAAAAATAAGTAACATAACATTCTCTGGTAATATATTGATTATCGTAGATTATGTTAACTATTTCCGTTAATAATATAGCGTATGCAATTATGCATAATGAATGTTAAAATAATGTATTTGATTGAGCCATGATCGACTATAGATAACATTGTTTGACCACACCTGTTAACAATATAACGTATGCACTGTATTTGATTGGAGGAAATTTCAAAACCCGTGAAATATGGAACACTACGGCCTCTACCATATGTGAATTAATAATTTATGTATAGTTTATTTCCACCTTAATTAATTTTATATTACAAAAAGGCCGGTGGCATCCTCTTTCCTATTCTGGTGGCGCAAGAATGTTCTAAAAAGGTGCATATATACCCGATATATTAATTTATAACATATGATACAATGTCACGAATGTGTATGTATTTTGGCTTATTTTGAATCTTCATAAATTATTACAATGTATGATTGTTCATGTAGTGAACCAGAGTATGTGGATAATACGGTTTGTTTCAAAGCTTCACGAATTGTTCTAACCTTAGTTGGTCAAAACAGATTTGATGCTTTAAGGAAATGATTAGACTCAAACATAATATTTTGCAAAGGGTTTCAAACTTGTTATGTGAAAGTGAGGCTTAACTTCTGTGGTGAAGGGTTTGGCTATGATTGAAGGCTCCTTAAAGAATTCCAATTGTAGTTGTTCATAACAATGATAAAAATTAAGATACATACTCCAACCTAATCAATGCCTGATCACCTTTAGGTCAGGTTGACTCACAAGATGACATAAAAATACAACCAAACAAAAGAAACATGATTATATATATGAAAAAAATTCTGTGATAATTTATAGGACCCAAGGGGTCGGAAAAACTCAAAATTTCATGACCTTCTAGAGACTTTAAGAGTTATAAGATGAAAAATTTACTAACCTTCCAGCGACTATAGAGGTATGAATAAAAATTTAAAGATAGAACAAACTCGTTGGCCATCCGTAGACTTTTAGTTCAAAAAAATAAAGCAAAGAGAATGAAAAATTATCATCGTTCTATTGAATTAAGAGGGTCGGCTTGAGTAGCAACATGATCAGTTTAAACAGTAAGAGAATCGGTCTGAGCAACAACATTCGTAGGTGAGTCCAAGTCTATGGGGTTGTCTTGAGCTAGATTCTCCTATCCCTTTTCCATTTACTCTTCGGTCTCCTCCTCTTCTTCTAGTTCCCTATCCAAGTGAGGGATACTCCTTGTGGTCTGCCACTTTTAAAATCTTTCTTCCAGATTGGGCCAAGATTAAGCTCTATAAAATAATCGTGGAAGCTAAGTACCATTCATCCCCGAATTACATCTTATTATTCACTAAATATCTTGACAAAATCCTCTAGGTCTTTGGAATGCACCTTATTTTTATTGTGAAGAACCTTTTCTGCCTCCTAGACTTTTGATTTGAGCTTTTTGATGGTAATTTTTTTGGGCCATATAGTGCCTTAAAGTTTTGCAATAGTCTTCTCATGAAGCTCATGATTTTATTTTTCGATCATAAATTGATCTACTATAGAGGCTTCCAAGTGTTGGTTTTGGGGCTCAAATTTCTCACCTTCTATCACGTAATTGATAGGATTCTTTATCAACCTATTAAGGTCGAGTAATTTGAGTTCGTTCTCATCTATGAGATGTTGGAGCATGGCCCATGTATTGTTGAGCTTGACATGTAATCTGGTCAAGCACTAGTATTTTAAAAGAGCTTGTGTAAGTAGTTCTATATATACTATAAACGTACTTTAGTTTATAATGGTTCAATATCATGCTTGAGCAACAAAAGAAAAACTATTAAAGCCCATCAACTTGACATAATGCTCACTTACTATGTAATACACATAATTAATGTAACTGTTACAACTGTAATCAAACTATAAATAAGAATTACAAATTAGGAGCTCATGGTGCTCGCTTTTATGCACACCTAACAAGTAAGATCACTGTACTCTAAATTATCCATCCACTATTATCTTCTTCAATTCTCAATCTTAATCTTCATTTATCTCCAACAACTAGCTTAAAACCCTAACAATCATTGTTTGGAACCTATTCTACTAGTGTAAACAAAATCTAAACACATTATTCCCTCCCGATCATGCCTACGGGCTCGCACAACTTAAGATTCTACATTATTTCTTGATTACTTTTTGTAAGCACATACATAAAATAACGTTTTCTTTGTTCAATTTGGAAATATTTTTTGGTATATCCAGCATGTCATATGGGTCCCAACTTCAATATCATATAAGAAAATATCAATCAACAATAATAATTGGCCAATAATATAAAGGTTTGAGTGTTTGAGATAAAAATAATTTGAGTAAGAGTGAGGTATGTGTGTTTGAGTGAAACACAAAAAGACTGAGGTATGTGTGTCTGAGTAAAACACAAAAAGAGTAAGGTATGTGTGTCTGAGTGAAACATAAAAAGAGTGAGATATGTGTGTCTGAGTGAAATACAAAAAAGTGAGGTATGTGTGTCTGAGTGAAACACAGAAAGAGTGAGGTATGTGTGTCTGAGTAAAATATGGAAAGAGTGAGGTATGTGTGTCTGAGTGAAACACAGAAAGAGTGAGGTATGTGTATTAGATTAAAATAAGAATCTTTGAGTGAAGAAAGAGTGAGGAAAGTAACAAGAGTGTTTTGAGTGAAAAAAAAGGTGAAGAAAGTGTGAAACAATAGTGAAGAAAGTGTGAAAAAATGGCATCGGATTCGAATAATTTCAGTGTCCAATGTGTGCCCAAATTTGATAGAGATTATGATCACTGGAGTTTACTCATGGAGAATCTCTTACATTCAAAAGAGTATTGGTGTGTGATTCAGCCAGGTCACCATGAACCTAAAGAAGGTGAAGTGTTGATGCAACAAAAGATGTTGGATGAATCTAGGCTTAAAGATTTGAAGGCAAAGAATAACTTGTTTCAATCCATCGACAAGACAATTTTGAAGACCATTACTCAAAAGTAGACATCCAAACAACTTTGGAAAGAAATAAAGACCAAGTATCATGGCAATAAAAGAGTGAAGCGTGCTCAACTCTAGAGGCTTCGAAGTTTGTTTAAAATATAGGAGATAAATAAGGGTGAGACGGTGACAAATTATTTTGGAAGAGTCATGGTCATAGAAATTAACATGAGAAATTGTGGAGAAGACCTGGAAGATGTAAATATTGCTGAGAACATCTTGCGCACGATGACAGACGATTTCAATTATATTGTATGTTCAATTGAGGAGTCGAAAGATATTGATCAAATGACAGTCAATGAGTTGCAAAGCTCATTACTTGTTCATGAACAAAAGCTACGAAGCAAGGTCTTTGAAGAACAAGTACTGAAAGTCGATGGTGATCGCACTTATGGACAAGGAAGTTGAAGAAGTAATTTTGGCAGTGGGGGAAGTAATTTCTTGAGAGGCAGAGGAAGAAGTGGAAGAGGATGAACTATTAGAATAGCTCATGTTGAGTGCTTCAGGTATCACAAGCTAGGATATCAATATTAGTGACCAAATGGAGAAAAAAGAGAAAACTTTATCGAGTTCGATGAAGAAGAATAATTACTTTTAATGGCTCATATGAATATCAAAGAGGTTGAAGATAAAGAGGTTTGGTTTATCGATTTTGGTTGCTCAAATCATATGACAGGTAACAAAGATTGGTTTGTTGAGCTCAATGAAAACTTTAAACTTGGAGTAAAACTAAGGATAGCTCATGAATAGAGGTGATGGGAAAAGAAAATGTGAAGTTTGAAGTCGAAGGGATGACCCAAATATTAACATATATGTTTTTTGTTCCAGAATTGACTAATAATCTATTGAGTGTAGGGAAACTTCAAGAAATGAGTTTAACTATTTTGATCGACCAAGAAGCATTCAAAATCTACCATCCTCGTAAAACTTTGACTATAAACTCTAAAATGACAATAAATCACATGTCCACTATATCTGCAATTAGAAAGTCTGGTCTATATAGGTGTCTGAAAGTTGAAGATGATGAGTCATCCAATTTATGGTACAAGCGCTATAGGAATTTGAGTAACAAATACATTAAGACTATGCAAGAAAAGAAAATGGTAAAGGGATTACCTCAAATGAAATAGGCAACGCAAGTGTGTGAAATATTCATATTGGAAAGCAACATTGGGAAATCATGTCAAAGAAAAGTTAGTGGCGAGCAACAGAGAAATTGAAGCTTATTCATGTAGACTTATGTGGCCGATATCTCATGCTTCTTAGAGTGGAAAAAATTATATATTCTTGTTGGTAGATGATTATAGTCGCAAAAGTTGGATATACTTTTTGTCAGACAAAAATGAAGCTTTTATTGTTTTTAAAAACTTTGAAAACCTTTATCGAAAAAAAATAGAAAATTTATATGTTATCTGAGAACCGATAGAGGAGGAGAGTTTACTTCAAATAACTTCAACCAATTTTGCAAAGAAAATGGAATCATAAGACAACTAATTGTTGTCTACACTCCTCAGCAAAATGGAATAGCCGAGAGACGAAATAACACAATCATGAACATGATCAAATGTCTACTCGCAGAAAAGAGCATGCCAAATAATTTTTGGGCTGAGATAGCTAAGTGGACGTGTCATGTGTTGAATAGAAGTGTGATAAGTGTTGTAAGTGATATAGTTCTAGAAGAGTGTTGAAGTGAAATTAAACCAAGTGTGAGCTATTTCAGAATTTTTGGTTGCTTAGGTCATGTGCACATCCCTGAACAACGTAGAATAAATGTAGATAACATGATCCATAAGTGTGTTTTACTTGGAGTAATTGAGGAGTCAAAGGCATACCAACTTTATGATCCAACTTTAAAGAAAATTATCATTAGTCGGGATGTAATATTCGAAGAGGAAACGAAGTGGGATTGGAATGTTGATGTGAAAAATTCAGATGATAGTCTTGAATGGAGAGGAGAATGATGAAGAAATCAAAGATGGTGATGAAGATGTCATTGGTGAAAATAATGTCATGTCACCTCAACTTGAAACACATCAGAAAAGAAGTCATAGAGCACCAATATGGATGCAAGATTATGAAAGTGGAGAAAGGATTTCAGATGAAGAGGCTGAAGTACAAATGGCATTGGCACTATTTATGTCTCATGTTGATCCGATGCGTTTTAAAGAAGCTGTCAAAGAAACAAAGTGGATTGAAGCAATAAATTGTGAAACAGAAGCCATTGAGAAAAACAACACATGTGAACTTGTAACTCTCCCTGCTAATGCAAAGAAAATCATGGTTAAATGGGGTTTCAAGACTAAATTAAATGAAAGTGGATAAATACAAAGCAAGATTGGTGGTGAAATGATATGCACAAGAAGAAAGCATTGACTATAATGAAGTATTTTCATCGGTTGCAAGATGGGATACAATCAGGATTTTATTGGCTATTGCTGCACACAAAGTTGGAAAGTATATCAATTAAATGTAAAAAGTGCTTTCTTATATGGAGAATTGAAAGAAGTGGTATATGTGGATCAACCAGAAGGTTTTGTAAAAAAAGATGAAGAAGATAAAGTATATAAACTCAAGAAAGATTTGTATGGTTTGTGATGAGTCCGAATGCGGAAAGCTCCCCGGAAGGACAGATCAATGTAATTCTCTCCGAACACCGGACAGATCTCTTCGAACCAATGTGAGCCTAAGGCTGTTCGAACTATGACTTAAGTACTAAAAAAAACCTAAAAACTTCTTGATTAAGCTACCTGTCCTCCTGCTTAGAACTCGTGGGTCTTTAAACATGACCCGGGTCCATTTAAACTTGACCCGAAAGCCCATAAGGGCCCAAATAACATACTATAAATACTCAACCACCAGTATTAACTTCGAATAATGAAAATTAACTGCTGCCAAGCTGCTTAATTCTCTCTCCACCTTGAAACACCCTTACACCACCTTGAAACACCCTTACACCACCTTGAAACACCCTTACACCACCCCAAAACTCCACTTGAAATTACCAGCCTACCCTCAGGCTACTTTAATCCTCACCAAATTGGCGACCACAGTGGGAGGCGACGGTGCCTGAATCAAGTATTCGAAACCAGGTAAAGACAGTCTGTCCGAATGAACCCGGATAATCCAGAGCTTCCACCAGCTTTGCTCGAAGTGGTGGAAGAGAACGATGAGTATACTGTCCAAGAGCGCGACAGGTTAAAACTTGAAATAGAAGCTCTGAGGGCTGAAAAGGCCAAGATGGGCGTGAAAGAAAAATCCAAGGCTTCGGTTGTTCATCACACTGACAACCCTAGAGAGCCTGAGGCTTCAAAAACTATTGTGAGTACTAAAAAGACGCATGCTAGTTCTAAAAAGTCTCACCGGTCCAAGCCTGTGGAGAGCTCTGACTCAAGTTCAGAATCTTCGGGCAGCTCTTCGGACAGTGAGGGAAATGAGAAATCCTTGTCCTCTAGCAGTGATGAGGGTCGAACCAAGAAAAAGCAAAAGCAGGTAAAGAAGTATTCGAGAAAGAGAGATCACCATGGAAAAATGAAAAGGCATATTGGAAAGGGGTCATCTCACCACCGGAGGTATACGGACAAGATGTTGATGGATCCTTTTGCCTTCCATGATGAGCCAGGTATCTTTGCAACTCCTAATGAGGATACTGTGTTCAGTCGTGGGAGGAATTGGAGGCAATCTTCATTGTCTTCTAAAATTCTGTCCAGAAACCTCCCCAAGAGGTTTGACAGCACTAAGATGGAGAAGTATGATGGCAGTACTGATCCGGACAATCATCTGGAGCAATTCAAGAACTTCATGATGAACTTTGATGATGATGATAAACTACTCTGTAGGGCTTTTTCCCAATCTTTCACGGGGAGTGCTTTGAAATGGTACAACAGCCTGCCTCAGGGTTGTAGCAAAGACTTTGATACTTTTTGGGTGGCCTTTAGAAGGCAGTTTGTGGGGAGTAAGGAGCTGAAGGGCAATGGAGACACAATAATCCATTGTGCCCAAGAGCCAAATGAGTCGTTAAAGGAGTACATAAGTCGTTTTGTAAACACAAAGAATGGGTTGGCTGATTGCTTCGAACAAGTGGCAATAGCATCCCTAAGACAAGGTTTAAACCCAGGCAACCTGGCCGATTCGGTGACCAGGAAGAAAGCCATGACCTGGGGAGGATTGCTAAACCAAGTTGGCAAGAAAATAAATGTTGATGAAACGAAAAAGACCAGGGTGCACAGACAAGTGAGATCCACCCCGGTGGCGCCTACTCCAAATCAAAACCAATCCGGGAATAAAGCCAGAGAAACCGGACAGGGGCATGGTAGGGGGAAAGCACAGTCTCAACCAGCTGCTCCTGCTCAAAGTCAACAATCTACAAACAAAAGAGGGCCATGGGTCCAACCGGAGTGGTTTGCAGAACTCAAAGAAAGTGTGGCAACCATTTTCGATAAAACAAAAGATGAGGTACACTACCGGAGACCAGCAACTTTGCAGTCTCCTAGAGAGCATCGAAACAATTCCTTTTGCCAATACCACAATGATATTGGTCATACTACCGATGATTGCATAGCATTGAAACAAGAGGTACAAAACTTGATCGAAAGGGGAAAGTTGGGTGCATACGTCAAAAGGAGAGGAGGCAACAGGCCTGACAACACTCACCGGGTTGGTCCGAGTAATGCTGCCCCGGAGGGGGCTATGGTAATAGTTGAAAGGTTTGATGTGGAGTCTGAATACTTGGATCCTGATCCAACACGAAACAGAGTGGGTGCTATAGAGGAGCATTCTAGATCGGTCTCCGGGCTCATTAAATTCTTTGAGTCACTGACAATTTTCGGAGGGGACACAATGACTGCTCCTACTACTTCTTCAAGAAAAAGGCATGTTCATAATTTGGCCTCCCAGCTAGAAGGAGGCGTGACCTCTTATCAGTCACCGGATTCATTCCCCTTCATTTTCTTTGATGGGGATGATTTAAGAGACATTGCTGGCCCTCATGAGGATGCTGTTGTCATAGGAGCATCTGTAGGGGGCAATGAGATAAGGCGAATTTTGGTGGATACTGGAAGCTCTGCCAATATCCTCTTTCTAAACACTTACAAGAAAATGAAAAATCCAGCTGTGATTCAGAAGTCGGACAGGTCGATTGTGGGTTTTACGGGCAGCTCGGCCGATGTGATCGGGGAGTTTGAAGAAGAAGTGTTATTGGGCAGGGGCCCTTTCAAGAAAATGGTTAGAATACTCTTCATTGTGGTGGATTGTCCCACCTGCTATAATGCTATTCTAGGGAGATCTTGGCTCTCTAGGATGCATGCAGTGGCTTCGACAGTCCATCAGTGTCTAAAGTATGCTGTTCAGGGGCAGGTTGGGGTTGTCCGGAGCAGTCAAAAGATTGCAAGAGAATGTTATGCCACTGCCTTGGCTCCACGAACGCTGGGGGCAGTCCGTATAAACGATCAATAGCAGTTTGAGGGCCTTTCTGGGGGTGAGGGTGAAATTGATGACCCTAGAGAGACCCCTGGAGTGCTGATTCCAATAGAGGAGGTTGAAACACACTGCTTGGAAGAAGGAAAAAACGTCAAGATAGGATCCAAAATGCCACAAATGTTGAAAGAAAAAATGTTGAAATTCTTGAAAGACCATCAGCACGTTTTTGCTTGGTGCAATGCTGATGTTACTGGAGTTCCATCAGAGGTGATTTCCCATCACCTCACTGTCCGGAGAGATGTGGCACCAGTGGTACAAAAAAGGAGAGCCTTCTCAAAAGAAAAGGTTGATGTCATTGTACAAGAGGTTGACAGACTCACAAAGATGGGGCACATCAAAGAATCTCAGTACCCTTTGTGGACTGCCAATCCTGTCTTGGTAAAAAAGAAGAATGGCAAATGGCGTATGTGCATTGACTTCACAGATCTAAATCGAGCTTGTCCAAAAGACTTGTATCCGGTCCCTCGGATAGATCAGTTAGTAGATTCTACTTCTGGGAACAAGCTACTCTCCTTTATGGACGCCTTCTCCGGGTATAATCAGATCCAGGTAGATCCAAAAGATCAAGAGCATACTACGTTTGTCACTGATAGGGGTCTACATTGCTACAAGGTGATGCCCTTTGGCTTGAAAAATGCTGGGGCTACTTATCAAAGGTTAGTCAACAAGGCGTTTGCTGATCAAATTGGAAGAAATATGGAGGTTTACATTGACGATATGATGGTGAAAAGTGTGGATGAGCAGTTGCACTTGTCCGACCTCCAAGAGACTTTTGCCAACTTGACCAAAGTAAATTTGAAACTAAACCCTGAAAAATGTGTGTTCGGAGTGCAGTCCGGGAAGTTTCTAGGGTATATCATAAGTGAGCATGGAATACAGCCCGACCCGGACCAACTCAATGCTTTGTTCCAAATGGAGCCTCCTCGAAACATTAAAGAAGTACAGCGATTAACGGGGAGATTGGCTGCCTTGAACAGATTCATCTCCATGTCTTCGGACAGGTGTGCTCCATTTTTTCAAACCTTGAGGGGTGCAAAGGGGTTTGAATGGACACCACAGTGTAATGAAGCATTTAATGAAATCAAGAAACATCTTTCCTCTCCCAAGACTTTGTTCAAACCGGTTGATGGGGAGACTCTCTTTGTATATCTGGCTGTTTCAAGTTGTGCCATCAGTGTTGTGCTAGTAAGGGAGGTTGATGGGCATCCTCACCCAGTGTACTACATCAGCAAAAGCTTGATTGATGCTGAGAGGCGTTACTCGAAACTCGAAAAGCTGGCGTTGGCCTTGGTAATAGCTGCAAGGAAAATGAGGCCCTACTTCCAGGCTCATCCTATCATTGTCCGAACGTCCTTCCCTTTAAAGAATGTCCTTCAAAAAGCAGACATTTCGAGCAGAATGACGAAGTGGTCAGTAGAGTTGGGGGACTTCGACATAGACTTTTCTCCCCGAACAGCGGTAAAAGCTCAAGCTGTGGCTGACTTTCTGGTTGAATTCCATTCTGACAGGGATTCGGAACAGCCTACTGATTCAAAAGACAAGAAAGTGTGGATTGTCCGGACGGACAGGGACAACATGTACCAAGCTATTTGTTTTGCTTTCAGGGCATCCAATAACGAGTCCGAATACGAAGCAGCTATAGCTGGGTTAAAATTGGCCTACATCTGTGGAGCTAAAAGGGTCAAGCTACTAAGTGACTCCCAGTTGCTAGTCCACCATGCCTTGGGCCTATCAGAAGCTAGAAAGGAGCAATTGGTCAAGTATTTACTCCTCCTAAAAAATGAAGCGTTAAAGTTTAAAGCTGTTGTCTATGAGCACATCCCCCAGGCAGAAAATGAGCTAGCAGACTCACTAGCAACGATAGCATATACGGAGTCCTACCCATGGATTCATGTGCTTGAAAGCCCTTCTATTCAACTCAATGAAGGTATAAAAGAGGAAGTCTTTGAAGTACAAGTGAATCGGCCTCAAGACTGGAGGTCTCCTCTTATACAATATCTGTCCGATGGCATCGTGCCCTTGGATAAATCACAAGCCAGAACATTGAAACACAGGGCTCGTGGTTTCCTGATGATAAGAGAAGTGTTGTACAAAAAATCCTATAGCAAACCTCTCCTACGTTGTTTAGGGGATCATGAATCACAGACAGTTCTCTCCGAATTGCATGATGGTGAGGGATCAGCCCATTGTGGATTTAGAGCTTTAACAAGAAGAGTACTACTCTCCGGATACTATTGGCCATCAATTATGAAAGATGCTAAGGAGCTGGTAAGAAGGTGTGACCCATGCCAGAGGTACATCAATGAAATTCATGTACCAGCCATTCCTTTGGAATCAATTTCTGAGCCCATCCCTTTTGCTCGATGGGGATTGGACTTAGTTGGGCCTCTCCCTGTGGCGTCCGGAGGGCGTAAAACCATAATTGTAGCCATTAACTACTTCTCGAAGTGGATAGAAGCAGCCCCCTTGGCAGGGACAACCTCAAAAGCTGTTATAAAATTCATTTTATCCAACATATGTTGCAGATTTGGTGTCCCCCAGAAAATAACAACAGACAATGGGCCACAGTTTGACAATAGAGAAATGGAAAGTTTCTGTGCCTCAAGGGGTATTCAGCACTGCTTTTCTTCACCTTTCCACCCTCAAGCCAATGGGCAAGTTGAAGTGGCTAATAGAACGATACTGTCTGGTTTAAAGAAAAACTTGGAAGGGGCTGCTGGGAAGTGGCCTAGTTATCTACAAGAAGTCTTATGGGCCTACCGGACAACACCTGGGGCTGCAACACAAGAATCCCCTTGTGCCTTGGTCTATGGGATGGATGCAGTAGCCCCCATAGAGAAGACACTCCCTTCCTTTCGTGTTCATAACTTCTCTGGGCATGCTAATGAGATGGCAGTTAGAAATCAGCTTGATTTGATCGAAGAAAGACGGGTTAAAGCTCATCTTAGAGTGGCACACTATCAGGGCTTGATGAGAAGCAGGTTTGCTTCTAAAGTTAAAAGAAGAGATTTTCAACCAGGAGATAAAGTGTTAAGGAAAGTTTTCTTGCATACAAAGGAAAAGCTCTTCGGAAAACTGGCCCCAACTTGGGAGGGTCCGTATACTGTGGTTGAAAGAATCAAGCCCGGGACATATTGGTTGGAAGACAAAGATGGCATGGTTTTAACTCACCCTTGGAATATTGAACACCTTCGAATGTACTTGGAATAACACTTGTGTAAATATTTACTTGTTTAAACATCCATGTAAATATTTGGGGGCATACCTTCCCCTCTTCGGTGGCACAGAGAGCTTTCAATGAAATTTGATGCCTTCTTCAATAATTTTCTAAGTATTTTCAAAATTCTGTTTCTTGTCATGCTACCCGGACTGAAAGATCTAAGGGCTATTTAAACTCTAGTCGGAGAATCTAAACACTCTCACAATGCAATAATTCAAAGCTACTTAAATTCTAGCTATCTAAAGTAAAACAAATAATAAAAGAAGAGGATAGCTGGGCCAAACAAAAACATTCCTTCAACAACTTAAAATTGCCTTGGCCTTCCAAGGACTTTTTGAACAAGTTTGGACACAGTACAAAAAATCTGTCCGAATAGTACCGGACACCACAACAAAAAGAGTGCCTTGGCCTTCCAAGGACTTTAGTTTAAACAAAAGATAAATAAAAGTAAACCATAAATTAAGGTTGAGCCTTTGAAGATGGCTCACCCTCATCTGTCTTTTTGCCATTGACGTCACTTTTCTCTTCGATTACCTTCTTGCCTTTGGGGTCAATCTCCTCTTCACCTGGGCTCTCTCCGGTTTCCTCTTCATCACCAGACAAGGATTCACCAGAGTACCCCTCATCAACCATGGTCCAGTATGGGAGATCATCATCATCCACATAGCGCCATAATCCCCCTAATCTCCTCTTCGGGAATTTCTCGTGAAACAGGAGGACCATATCAGACTTCACCTTCTGGATCATTAGCTCCTCGCTTTGGATCATCTCCCTGGCATAGGCATTGATCTTGGCCTTGATTGTGGCCTCTTGGTCCCTCACCAAAGCAGCCTTCTCTTCGACAGCCTGAGTCACAGCATTTTCTAAAGCAAGTTTGTCAGTAGTCAGGTTGGTGATGAGCTTCTCCTTGGCTGCAGTCTCTCCTCTTGAGGTTGTCAGGTCCTTCTCCAGTCCGGACACCTTAGCCCGGAGGTCTTTAATGATCTCTTCCAAAGAAGCAACTTTTGTGTTGCCTTCATCTTGATTCTTTTTTAGCTGATCATTTGCCTCCTTAAGCAAATCAATCTTAGTGGCAGCAGTCTGGAGGTCATCGGACAGCTTCTCCTTCTCAGACTTGAGGTCTTTGATGGTGTCTGCCTGACTTCGGACTTGCCTTTCCAAAGTAAGCACTGGCTGTACATTGCTAAGTAAAGAATGGGCTATGATGTCCTTCTCGCTAGAAACCATGAAAGTCTTACCGTTGAAATTGACCGTGTTGGAGCTGCTCGGAGGGACGTAGGGCCCTGCGAACTCGTCTCTGGGCAGGCCAAGAAAATATTCACCAAGTCCACCCAGACCGGTGATGTCCATTTCATCCAAGTTAAGCTCTCCCCCTTCAACTTCATCTGTATGAAATTCCTTTGGAATCTCTTCTTGAAAGTACCTTGGGATCTTTTCGGCCAGTGTGGGATCAGTAGGGAAAGAAGGCTCCGGGTCCCGGAGAGCAACCTCATCTCCTTGGGAAGTCTTCTTCTTCTTGGCCTCCCTATCAGCACTCTCACTTGTTTGCTTGCGAGTCCTCTTAGAAGCCCTTGAGGGCTTAGGGAGGTTCACTTCTTGCTTCTCGCTCTCCTGTTCCACCACTTGTAAAAGGGTTGCATCAATTTGAACCTGTGCCAGTCCCTCTGTGTTTGTTGGGGCCTCCTTCTCATCGTCACCTGCCACCCTCTTGCCTTTCTTCTTCTTGCCCTTCATTTTACTTGGGGCTCTGGCCCGGGCAGGCAGGAAGAGAGTCCCATCCAGTTCATGAGACCTTCTCAGCACGATGTATTCGTCAGGTTGGGTGGAGAACTCCTCCCAAGACAGGTCTCTTCGACCTGTGGTATTCCACAGGTGAGACCTTGCTAAGTTCCCAGAAGTAAAGGCTTTATGGAACCGGTTCTCCGAGTTCTCTGCGGCCCAAGCGTTGATTTTGCCACAGGAGACCTGCCCGGCCTTCAGGTAGTCTCCGAACTCCTTTGGCAGCTCTGATAAAACAAAAGAGAAACTAATTAGCATAAACTTAAAAGAAAAAAGAAATTCGAACAAAGACTTAAGATGAGAAGCTTACGTACACTCCTCCATCTACTCCTGAGGAGGCTTGGATTCTCTCCGGTCTTGATTTTCTTGCCATTCTCCCATGAGCCACTGACAAATAAGAATTGGCTCCTCCATTTGCTCTCCGACTCCAGGAGATCATCGACAGCTTTAAGATCATTCCCCATGTTGAAATGGTAGAAGGGGAACTGATGATGTTTGCACAAGTTGGCCACAGCTGCAAACTCTTCCATGGGAAGAGGGATTCCAGATAACCTAGACGCCATAATACATGACATCAAGGTGAACCAACCGTTGGGGCTTAGCTGTGACGGGCAGAGCTTGACCAAGTGAAAATAGCGCACTATCTCCGGGTCCAGTGGGAACCTGAGTCCCCAGTTGAATAGCTCCGTGAAAAAGATTATCTCATTCCTTTTGCAGTCCATCGGGGTCTCCGGATCGATGGGAATTCGTATCTTTACATTCTCAGGGATCCCCCACTTAGTGCGCAACCGACCCAGATCTGAAGTATGGATGAACGCATACTTGGTCTTTAGCAAAGCTGAAAGATACTTGAACTCAACTTTATGAAAGCATGGCCCCACTCTCCCTTCAAGGCTCTCCGGCAGGTCCGGACGCCTCAGATACAAGTCCTCTTTACCCTTCTTGGAAACAACGATAGCAGTATCAGCCTGTCCGGAGGACTCGGACTCAAATCTAACCTCCTCAGTGGAGTCCTCCATCCTCTCCTCCATAATCGTTGGGGGAGCTTCAGTAGAAATAGTCCGGGGAGGATTGAGGCTTGGCAGAGCTGATCCTCCGGACTGTTGGCTGTCCGTATTTACCCTACTTCTCACCTCAATTTGAGTTTCTGAGGTAGAAGATTCCTTAGGGGGTAATGGGCTGCTGGCCTCTAGTCCTGACAGCCTCTCCCGGGGAGCCCTTATAATTGCCCCAGACCCTGATACACTATCTTTTGCCCCCGATTTCGAGGGTGTGTTTTTAGAAGAAAGCCCTTTGACCAACCTACTTGGCCTTTTCATGATTAGCTTGTCCGGGGAATGGTCAGAGTCAGACCCCATAGCAATGAAAGAAGATTTTTTCCTAACACTTGTGACAGTAACTCCCGTTTCAACAGCAGGGATCGACTCCTGAACTGAGGAGCCAGATGCTATGGGGGAGAGCGTTGATTGAAATAGTTTTTTAGTTTTTGTACCTTTGGAAGAAGATGAACCTCTATCAGATTCAGCGACAGAAGAGGCTGGTTTCTCAATAGGCGACGATGGTAGCCCTGCAGCAAGTCGTTTTTCCTTCTCAACTCTTTGGGCTTTCTCCAATTCTGAAAGGTTAAGCCAGCCGCCCTTGATTAGTGCTGTTCTTGCTGTAAACATAAACAGCCAAGGAAGTTTTGAAGTTCTAGAGAGATAAAGCTCTGAGTAAAATTGCAGAGTGAAATTTGAAAGAGATAATGAGACAGTGAAAAGTGAATTAGAATTTATAGTAAATGTGAAAAAAGGAGTTGATTCCTAGGAGAATCCGAAAAGTTAGGCAATGATTAAAAGACGGCGCTGATGTCATTAATGGCATTTAAAAGAGGTAACTTGTTCGAGAAAGTGGTGCGAAGTTCAAGGTGAAAAAACGGCTAAAGTAACCAATCGGAGAGTGACACGTGTCCCATTAACTCTGGCAAGAACCGTTTTGAATTCGTAACGTTCGGTCTGTCCGGGTTTATCCACAACTCTCTTCGAATCATTAATCACTTCCTAAATCGGACTGTTTTTCAGTTCTTCGACAAGGACGCTTGTTCAAACACCTAAAAAAGGGGCTCCTGATGAGTCCGAATGCGGAAAGCTCCCCGGAAGGGCAGATCAATGTAATTCTCTCCGAACACCGGACAGATCATTTGGACCGGACAGATCTCTTCGAACCAATGTGAGCCTAAGGCTGTTCGAACTATGACTTAAGTACTAAAAAAAACCTAAACACTTCTTGACTAAGCTACTTGTCCTCCTGCTTAGAACTCATGGGTCTTTAAACATGACCCGGGTCCATTTAAACTTGACCCGAAAGCCCATAAGGGCCCAAATAACATACTATAAATACTCAACCACCAGCATTAATTTCGAATAATGAAAATTAACTGCTGCCAAGCTGCTTAATTCTCTCTCCACCTTGAAACACCCTTACACCACCTTGAAACACCCTTACACCACCCCAAAACTCTACTTGAAATTACCAGCCTACCCTCAGGCTACTTTAATCCTCACCAGTTTGAAGCAAGCTCCCCGAGCTTGGTTTTGTCGGGTAGAGAGGTATTTCAAGCAAAAAGGATTCGACGGAAGTAGTAATAATCACATATTATTTATTAAGAGAGAATGAGTGAAGTATATCATGGTAAGTCTCTATGTAGATGATTTAGTTTTAACTGGAGATGATGAACAATTAATTGAAAATTTTAAGTTATCAATGACACGAGAATTCGAGATGACTGATCTTGGTTTGATGAGGTCCTTTCTTGGTATTGAAATTCATCAAAGCCAATATGGGATTCACTTAAGATAGAAAAAGTATGCTCATGAGGTGCTGGAAAGGTTTGACACGAGAGACTATAATTCAGTAAAAAAATCCTATTATCCCAGGTTCCAAACTCTCAAAGGAAGGAGCCGGAAAAGAAGTCGATGCTACTCTATGCAAGCCGTTGGTCGGTTGTCTAATGTAACTCACAGTTACAAGACCTGACATAATGTATGTGGTCTGCTTATTGTCTCGGTTCATGGTCAAACCAATGGAGGAACATATGCATGAAACTAAAAGAGTTTTGCGATACTTAAAAGGTACAATGGAGTTTGGCATTTTTTATAAAAGAGGATCAGAGATGAAGGTGAAAGCATACACAGACAGTGATTATGCTGGTGATCTCGATGATAGAAAAACACTTCAGGTAATGTTTTTATGTTCATTGAAGCTGCAATATGTTGGAGCTCAAGAAAACAAGAGGTAGTTACTTTGTCTACAACCGAAGCAGAGTACACCGCTGCAACATCTTGTGCTTGTCATTGTGTATGGCTCAAAAAAATTATGGAACAAATCACATCTGAACAATCCGAGTGTCTGGAAATCCATTGTGACAACACTTCTTCAATTAAACTCTCGAAGAATCCGATGATGCATAGGCGCACGAAGCATGTCGATGTAAGGTATCATTATCTACGAGATCTTACAAATGAAGAAGTTGTGAAACTGGTTTATTGTGGAACAGAAGAACAAAGTGCAGATATGATGACCAAGCCAGTGAAGCTGGAGACGTTTGTTAAGTGTCGAAGTTCACTTGGAGTGCAAGCACTAGAAGATTAAACTGGTTGATTTTCAGGCATATCCAGTTTACGGGAGGGATTTGTTGGAATTGATTTAATTACTTTGATAATCTTATTTAATAATTAGACGTTATATGAATTAATATTTTAGACGTTTCATGAGTTAGTATTTATCGATTAGTATTTTAGACGTTACTATTCCGGTCAATAAAAGCTATCATTTATTGACTGGAATATGTAACGCTTCTTCTAGGCTATTTAAAACCATTTTGTGCTAAGTTTAATAAATCGAGTCTTATTCTCTCTCCATATTACTCTTTGATATTTCAACAATCTTATCAAATCAAACCGAACTAATCCAAATCTAACTCATCTATATATTATCAAATCAAACTGGACCAATCCAAACCTAACTAATCTATGTATTGCTTGGCTCTTAAACGATAACCAACCATATAAAACTAAAAGAACTAAAAAAACACAAAAAAGAACCTTAATACTTATTTTTAATTTATGTCCAAATATAAGTTCTTAACTTTTACATACTTATATTTAATGGAGATTCTTTAGTTTCCTTACATGTAAAAGTGTTAGTACAAAATAACACTCCACGTGCGTTTGTTCGTAATGTTGATTTTCTTAATACAAACTCTGTGGACTTTCAAGTTGTTTATTATATAAATTGACTTTTCTATTACCTTCATTTAAGGCCAAATTCTTAAATTAACTTAACGTAACCCTAAAACGTGTGTTCATATACTCTATGTCAACGCCATTATACAAGTATCATAACGAATTTAACTTTCTTGTAGATTGCGTAATTTGAACTTTTCCATTGTTGCTTTGATATCTTGAACCTAGGAGATTTTGTGAGATTTTATTGCTGGGTATAAATGAGATTTTGCGTTTTCGGTACTAATCAATTATTATGCTAGATGCGTATATAATCAGTAAGATGCTAGATGCTACTGAACATAATTTCAAACTATTTTGGTTGATTATGTGAACTGGATAATTAAATCACTTTGCTTTCGGAAAAAGGGAGAAGGAATTAATGTGAAGGTCAAGTTCTAGTTATTAGTCAACCAAAACATTATTCAAATAACAAAATTTCTTTAACAACTTTTACTTATTTATTTGGTTTTATTAATTATTTTAAAATCTATTAAAATAATAACTAAAAGAGTTAAGGTTGGTATATGAATTTCAACTAATATAATATAGTTACGATTTTTTCATAAAAAAAGATTAAAAGATTTTTGATGGATTTGGCTAGATGGCTAATTATATGTTTAGAAGAAGTGAAGTTGTATATGAAGTCTAAGATAAATGGAATAGACTGAAATTTTGTTTATAATAGTGGATATTTCACTATCGTTTATTGGGGATGGTTCATCGTTAAATAAAATGGAAAGGTTGTTTTATCGATGTACAAAATATTTTGTTGAAAATCAAGTGAGAGATACTAGATGGAATGAGGGAATGTTTTTATTACAGTTTGATTTTTGTAATTAGTTATATCTAAAAGCAAGATTTGTTTTTCCAACAGAGATAAGAATTTAAGGATTGCGAGTAATCATATTTTTTATTCATATAAATTATTGGAATTGTTATCTAAATCAACATTAAACCTACTAAGTTGGTCATTTTGAGAATAAATTTACTCCATGAACATAGTATAAAAAGCAAAAATAGATTATATTGAGCTTCGACTTTTACTCCATTAATATAAAACATCTACGAATAAATATTATTATAACTAAAATAATAATGAAATAATACTTTTATAAGCTTAAGTGATAAGTGATAAAAAAAATTGAGATATGAAGAATTTATTTAGAAAGAGAAAATAAAGAGAGAAAGTTTGAAAAGAGAATAATGAAATAAGGGAAACAAATGATTGGTGATCGTTGGATTAAATTTATAAGATGAACGGTCTATATTCAATTGTTGCTTTAAGTCAAATCAATTAATGAGTGAATACATGAAAATGTTATTAAATGGACTAAAAAAATGCTCAGCCAAGAACATCAAAAACATAATATCGACTGAAGACTAATCTTTCTTAAATTAGCTTACGGCGTGGTGATTCTCTTCCTCCATGGAAGAAGGCGAAATAGAGTCATCATTATCTTTGCGATCTCCAATCTCAGCAAGATCCATGCCCAATGATCCTGTCTTTGAAAGAGAATTTCTCATGCTTTCGGGAAATAAAGAACATAGCATTCTGATTGATCATCTAAGATCAACATATGATCCAATCACATGAATAATATCTGATCCTGCATATGAAAGATTAAACAACACCAATGGCCATGAAACTGGAACATATCAAATGAATGTATCAAAATCCTTTGCTGACATTCTGAAACCAAAGAAACAAAAGTTTGCTCATAAAAATGTAACAGTTATTCAAGATCGGGATCAACTTGTTATTAACTTTGATAAAGAATATATGAAAAGGCTTCCGCAGATTTCCCAGCATACTATAGTGGGGAAATTTGCCTATGTCAAACCTAAATATGATGTAATCAAAGAATTCTTAGCCAAGTTCAACTTCTTTATTCCTTTTAATGTGTCTCAATGGAACTACAGGCATGTGTTCATTGAATTTGAAAGTGCAGAAGATTTGAAAAGGTTGTGGTACAAGAACTTCTGGAAAGTGGGTGAAAAAACTATGTGCCTACTTAAATGGAGCCCTCAATTTGATCCTGAAAAAGAGAGCCCCCTTACTCATGTCTGGGTAACTGTTACTAATTTGCTAGAGTTTGTACAATGAGGGAATTATTCTGGTAATGGAAAAGTCTATCGGCACACCATTAAAAGTGTGGATCCCTTCTATTAACAGAGCAAAGTTTAATTGTGTGAAATTCTAGGTGGAATTATACATATAAAAAACCTAATCAATAATATAAAGGTTAGGTTTGGCCCTGAGGAAGAATTTTCACTGAATGTCGTCTATGGTTCCCATCCTAGCTATTGTAATGTCTGCATACATTGGGCATAACGAAAGCATATGCAAGAAGAAACCCTTAAACAAACAACAAGGAATCCAAGAGAGGACTGATGTCTATCTTCAATCAAATGATCTGACTACTAGGGAAATTGTTCCAATACCTCAACTCAAATCAATAATAATTAATAATGATAAAACTATGGGAGTGGTGGATCAAAATTATCAGCAAGTCAGTGCTGAAATGCCTAAACTGGATAAAAACAAAAGACAAAATATTAATGCAATGAAGGCAGAATCTTCAAAAGACACAATCTATGGTACAGATGACATAACACATCTCAACAATGACCCTGAAATGATAAAGGCTTTGCATATCTTATAAAGAAAGTCCATGACATGTTGAATGCTCTTCAGAGAACCAATTCTCTTACCACAGACACTGCGGGTAGCCTTCCTTTCTCTCCTACACATGTTCAGAAAGACAATGACTTTGTGAAAATTCAGCATATGAAAATTAAGAAAATCAGAAACTCGAACAATAAGGAGCTACCTTTAACTAAAATTCTACAGCTGAAGAAGGTTGTTAAACCAAAATCATCCAAATGACCATAAAGCTTTTAAACTGGAACGTGAGGGGCTGGGAAATTAGAAAACTACGAGGAGGTTAAAGTCACTCAAGAGATAAAAAAAAGCTTGCTTTCATGGCCATCCAAGAGCCCATGATCCATGAATCAAAGATGGATATTGTGGCTAAAAGGATTGGTTACAATCATTCCTTCAATAATATAAACAAAAAAAATTGGTTGCTCTGGTCTGATCAGTTTAATGTTGACATTATCTGCAATGAGGAACAACTTATCAATGTCAATGTAAGATATCCTTCCATGAACAAAACTTTTAAACTAAAAGTTGTCTACACTAAGTGTAACAGATCTTAAAGACTTGTCTTATGTGATTCTTTAAGAAGATTAAATGATGAAGCTTCTGAATGGATTATTGTTGGTGATTTCAACACCACCAGTAACACTACAGAGCAATTATCTTGAACTAGTGTCTGTTTAAAGAGTATGGATGACTTCAGCAACCCAATTCTTGATTACAACTTAATGGATGAAGGGTTTTCTGGGTCTAAATACACATAGACTAATGGTAGGAAGTGGAAGAGGTTGGACACGAGTCTCTACAACAATCTTTGGATCAACTATTTTGATAACACTAAGGTGGTTCACTTAGCCAAGACATGCTCGGACCACTCTCATATTTGTGTCTCTATTTCAGCTAATATTGATATTTTCAAGCCATCTTTCAAGTTTTTAAATATGTGGACTAGACATCCAAAGTTCCTAGAAACAATTCAAAGGAGTTGGTCCAATCCTATGTTAGGGTACCCCCTACAAAGATTTTGGTGGAAGCTAAAAAGATTGAAAGATGACTTGAAGGCTTGGAATAAGAGTGACTTTGGCAATGTATTTGATTCTATCAGATAAATTGAGGAGGATATTACTTTCATGGAAGCTAATACAAATCTACAAGGGAAATTGCTGAAAATATTTTACTGGATAAGGTAAATGAAACTCACATGGAGCTGCTTGCAAGGGAAGAGAGATTCTAGAAGCAAAAGACCCACACCTTGTGGCTGAAAAACAATGATAGAAACTGAGGTATTTTCACAATTTAGTAAAAAAAGGGATAAAAGGAATAAAATACATATAATTTGGGATGGTAATAGATGGTTGGAGGAGCAGGATTCTATTAACAACTTAGCCATATCATATTTATAAATTCTATTAAACTCTTCAAATAATATTACTTATTGTACTGATCTCTCTGAGGTTATTCCTAAGTTAGTTTCAGATGAAGATAATGAAAAGCTGGTTGAGGTTCCTCGTGATGATGAAATATATAGGGTTATATGTGACCTTAATCCTAATAAATTTGCGGGCCAGATGGGTTCAATGGGAAGTATACAAGAATTGTTGGTCTATTATTCAGGGAGACTTATGTGCTGCTATTAAAGATGTTTTCAAAAGAAGCAGAATTCGTATTGGTGTTCTAGCATTTGTGATCTGTCTTATCCCTAAAACTATGACTCCTAAATCTTGGAAAGAATTTTGTCCTATCAGCTTAACAACCTTGTTAAACATGATCTATTAAAAAATAATCAACAGAAGGCTTGCTATGATCTTACCTAAGCTGATATCAGAGGAGCAAAGCGCTTTCGTCACTGAAAGAAGTATACATGAGCATATACTCAGCACTCAAGAGTTATGCTATGACCTAAGACTAAAAATAAAAGGAAGCAACAACATTTTTATGAAGATTGATATAGAGAAAGCCTTTGAAAGGCTTTGTCACAGGTTCATTCAAGAATCTCTCAAAGATTTTGGGTTTAGTCCATGTTTTATTGATATTATAAACAAAAATATAATGAAAAATCATTTCTCTCTTATTATTAATGGTGCAACTAAGGGATTCTTCAAGTCAAATCAGGGTTTGAGACAAGGGGATCCCCTGTCTCCCAGTTTGTTCATCCCGGCTGAGGAATATCTGATCTGTGGGCTTAAGAAGATCAATATTGATCACAGTTTAGTAAGATACAAGGCAAGAGGGAAGTATATAATACCTTTCTTGGCTTCTGCAGATGATTTTACCATCTTCTGTAATAATTCTGCCTTCGCAATGTCCAAAATTTATCAGTTCCTGTCCTATTATCAAGAAATATCAAATCAAAACATAAACAAAGGCAAGTCCAAGTTGATTGTCGCTGGGAATTAAACATAGATTTATGCCTTTTAATTACTTGGGTGTGACAATTGGCAACAAGAGCAAAGTTAGCACTTCGACAACTTAGTTTCAAGAATCAGGGAGAGAATTATTGAATGGGATAGTTGCACTCTTTTACTTGGAGGAAGGTTGATATTAATACAGTCTGTTTTATCTGCTTTGCCTCTTTACTATGTCTAGAACACAACTATCCCTAAAGTTGTTTCCAGAAGAATTGAAAACTTATACAATAAGTTTCTTTGGAGTAACAAGACTGAGGTTAAAACAAATAACTGGTCTACATGGGACAAGCTTTGTAAGCCTTACTCTGAAGGGGGTATTGATATCAGGAAGATTGAAACCTTAAAGAGACATTTTCATATAAACTCTGGTTTAATCTCAAAACAAATAAATCTCTATGGTTAAGACTAATGGTGTCTATATATTATAGAAACCATAATCCTATAATTGCACCTATACCTAACAGGAGATCAAGAGTTTGGACCAGGATTACTAGAGTCAAGGACATTGCTGACAAGCTTATTTCTCAGTTCCTGGTCGTGGGGAAGTAGATCTCTGGCTCGACAGATGGTGCACTGAAAATAATTTAATACACTTCAATGAGGATGATGAAATGGGCTTCTACCAAAACACAAAAGTCTGTAATTTCTGGGTCAATAACAGATGGGATATGAACAAGCTTAATACTACTGTCCCTGAGCCAGTGGTCTCAAATATCCTAAAGTTCAATCTCAGTGACTGTCTTGACAAAATTATGTGGGCTTTAACGCCTGATGGGAAAGTAAACACAAAGGAAACATGGAACACAATCAAGAATCATGGAAATGAGTCTATCTTGTTTAGAAAAACTTGGAACTCTGTAACTCCACAAAAAATGTTCATTTTTCCTCTGGAGAGCTCTCTTCAATTGGTTTCCATCTGATGTAAACTTGCAAAGAAGAAGATTCCAGTTGGCTTCGAAATGTCAAATTTGCAGTAGCCAGGAAAGCTCTAATCACATCATGGTCCAATGCAATCATTCCTGGACAGTTTGGAACCACTTTAATTCTTTACTTGGAATCAATATATCCAGAAATATGACATTGCATCACTTAATTTGTACCTGATATTGCTCCTCAATTAAATCATGCAGTATAAGATCAATTATTCCTGCAATTATATCTTGGGTTATTTGAGGAGTGAGGAATCGAAAGAAGCATCTGAATATCCACACACTCCTGATTATCTGATTGATTATGTAATACGAATAATAACTGAGCTAAACAGCTCGAATCTCCTCAAGAGAAAATATTGGGGAAAGGATGTCAATGTGGCTAACTCTCTGGGTCGCAATGTTCAACATCTGAAGTAGACGGTTCCGATTTCGCTTCAATGGTCTGCTCCTAAGCTTCACCGGTACAAACTAAACACTGGCGGATCTTCTCTTGGTTCTGGAGAGTCCAGTGGCGGAGGAGTAATCAGAAATCATGAGGGCAACATAATCGTCGGCTTTGGAAAAATTATGGGAAGAATTCCGCAATGGTAGCAGAGACCAGAGCTCTTTTCGATGGGTTGCTATTGTGTAAAACTCTGAAAATCGTGAAGCTTGATATCAAAGTAGATTAAAGCATGCTGGTAACTCTAATTGGAAGCGAAAAATCAGTATGGTTTCTGAATCCTATGCTAAATTACTGCAGGAAGTTGATAAGATCTGAAATGACGATAAAATATATCCATCGGGAGCAGAACGAGGCTGTGGATTGGGTGGCTAAGCATGTTTTGCTGGGAAAAAGGGCTTTAGATTCAATCACGATTCTGCTCCAAATTAATTAAGAGCAATCATCTTCCTGGAGAGTATCAGGTTAGGTTATGTCAGGTTCTCTGAAGAAAATTGATAGGTGAGGTTAATTGGGGCTTTAGCCATGGATTTTCGAAGTTGAAAATTTGATGACGAAGATAATGGTGTTTAATTGAAGGAGTATTGAGGTGGGAAGCTTGGAGAAGATGAAGTTTGGTTAACGACGGTTGTAATTTCACTCTGAATTTGTGTGAACTTTTTAAGCTTGTAATAGGCCCTCAAACTTTCAAGTTCTATTAATAAAGTCCAATGGTTATGGGAAACATTTATAATAATAATGAGTGCATAAATATGATTTAAAATTTAAATAAAATAAATTTGATAATTCTAAAAATAACGTTTGATGTTACCTCGTATACTTATTTTTAAAAGTTAGTCATTCCAATAAGTATTACTTCTTTTAAAGACTCTGGTGGAAGCCTTGTTAAGGTTATATTCCCACTAAGGCATATTCATTAGATATGAGGTAAAAGTAATACAGATTGATATCAGATAAGAACATATTATGAAAAGTGAAGATTATATGGTTGAAATTAAACGAGTTGATATAAAGAAATAAGAAAGTATAAAGACGAGCTGAAGTTGATAATGCGCATGAATTTAGTAAAAACAATACCAAGATACAAAAAATATATGATGAAGTGGCACAAATTCTTCAGAAAGAATAAATAATTCGAGAAGGACCAAGAAGAATCAATAAGCTTCTAGTTCGATATTATAATATTACTTAAATGCTTGAATGCTAAGAGATAGATTTTTTATAATATAAATATTTATAACAATTTATTTCATAGATGAATATCACATGTCCATATTTACACTTTTCGTTCATCCATTTACTCTAGTCTTTAAAAAAACTCTGTAAATAGAGTTGCAAATCTTCATTTTAAGGTGATTGAATTTCTAATAGTAAAAAAATAGTTTGCTTATTTAAGCTTTTGAATTGTTCAATTTTGAAGTCTTTGACATTTACCTATAACAAAAATTTAGTTTGCTTATTTTAAGCTTTTAAACTGTTCAATTTTGAATCTTTGGTATTTACTTTAACGAAGTTATTCTTCTTCATCTAGCCCTTATAATTAGTGGACTAATGCCTAAGTCATTTTAATATGTCTGGAGGCTATCAATGACCGTGATGGTATGTTTGGGTTTTTCTAACTATTTTTTTCATTGACGGAATTATTTTTGGTTTCGATTGTCAAAGAAATTTTATTATTGTATGCCAGCCCTTAATGAACCTAAAACAATAAAAATATTTTAAATTCATAAAAAATGTAAAAACTATTATTAGTCTTCATTAATAAAAATTAGAATATAAATCGGTATGAGAAGTTGCTCACCACTTAGAGTGCGTGGACCTCTCACGTAAGGACCATACGATAACAAAGACATGCTTGAGTTCATACTACTTTACTTTATTTCACAAAGTTATTTTTAAAAAACTAATTTGACCTTCAACCTCATGTAGAGAAACATTTAACTTGTTTAGGAAGATATTTCACACATTTTTACAAAACTATTTATTAACTACTTACATCCTTGTGAAAGAAAGAAAAAGGTTTGGCAAAAAATAAAAGCACACAAGCAAAGAGAAACCAAGTCATAAATTAACTAAGATAACTAAAGAGGAAAACAAAAATGCATGGACTATGTAGTCTGTATCTTCAATATCAAAAGTAAAACACCACAGGACTGATTATGAATCCATCATGAACAATTATATTATTATAAAGAGTAGAGGGCAAACGCATATCTGAATCAATCTCACAAAGATCTACAAATCCACCATTTATTACACAGAATGATAGATAACAAAAAGAAAAGTATAAAGGAAAAATATCACCAAAACACTACAATGTTCCAGCAGTGATTTCTATAAATATGTAGCACCAAATAGAAATTTAACTGGCCATATTGAAGCCTCAGATGTCCTGAACATGTTATCTGAATTTCAGCAAAAATCGACATTGTTTGTCCCTCGACCAAACCTCTTTCCAGTGACTACACTCATTAGAATTGAAAAAACAATACTCTCTATTTTTAATTTTTTAAAAATACTTTATTTGTTTTACTTTTGTGTCTCTCCCGCAGTATCTTGACCTCATATATATATATATATATCTATAACCTAGGAAGATGAAAACCCTAAGTTATAAAGTGGGTCTAATTTGGGTTGGACCCTAACAATCTCCCCCTCTAGCCCATCACGGGGAACATAGACTCATGAAGTAATTACTTGCACCTCATCCAGGGGAGCTTACTGTAAATCTCAATCTTGCTTCCAGGAACAATCTTAGTTAACATATATGCACTATTCTCGTCGTTATGGAGTTTCTTCAATTTTATTTCTTTTGTTTCGGTCATATCTTGCAACCAATGATATCTGACATAAATATGCTCGATGTGTGCGTGGTACAATGGATTCTTCCTTAAATCCATAGTACTTTGAATCTCATAAAATACCACATACTCTTCTTGAATCAACCCAACTTTTGAAGGAACCTCTTAAGATTTTTTTGTTTTCTTCAACCGCTGTAATATATTATGCCTTAGTTGTTGAAAATGCTATATATTTTTATAGCTTGGGTTGCCATGAAATTGCTCCCTTTGAAAATATAAACACCTAATTTGAGGTAGACTTTCGGTTATCGAGATCACTAGTTATGTCATCATATGTATGTCCTTCAAGTATAGGATTTCCATCTATATAATACAAAATTAAAACAGAGGTGTCTCACAAGTATCTGAAAATCTACTTTACTGCTTCCCAATAAACTTCACCCAGATTTGAAAAATACCTACTCACTCACCCAACGGCATATGCAATATCTGCTATTGTACACACCATAATGTACATCAAAAAACCAACCGTATATGGTAATGAATGATTAACATACCTTCTTTCTCTTTTTCTGTTGTAGGACAAGCTTCCTTACTTAACTTGAAGTATGTAGCTAATGGTGTATTAACTAGCTTGGCATTCTTTATATTAAATCGTTCAAGTAAACGTTAAATATATTTCGTTTGTGATAAGCATAACTTTATAGTTTTCCAATCAAGAGTAATCTACATGCCTAAGATTTTCTCAGTTGGTCCAGGTTAAATAATTTTCTCAGTTGGACCCTAATAATCCAGGTCTTTCTTCAAACTGACAATCATCTCAGCATCTTTCCCAATCAACATAGCATCTACATACAATAAAAGTATGATAAACTTACCTCTAGTGAATTCTGAAATAAAAACAAGGATCGACATGATTTTGTTTGTAACCATTGTTTATCATAAACCAATCAAATTTCTGATACCACTGACTTGACGCTTATTTAAACCCATCAAAACTCTTCGTCATCTTACAAATAATATTTTCTTTCCCTTTCTCTTAAAATCCTTCAGGTTGCTCCGTGTAGATTTCTTCGTGCAAGTGACCATGTAAAAATACCATTTTTACAAAAAGTTGTTCCAACTCAAGATTTAGACTTGTAGTTAAACCCAATACAATTATGATAGAAGTCATCTTGACAACATGATAAAAATATCTCATCAAAATAAATGTTATTTGTTTATTGAATCCTTTTATTACAAGTCTAGTTTTCCGCTTGACAATTTTCTCACCATCTTCTTTTTCGTGAAAAACCATCTATTCTCAAACACTTTCGTTCTAGTAAGAGATTTTACTAACTCATATGTTTCAATTTTTTAAGGAATTCATATTTACCTTTATATATTCAAGCTAAAGATTTTTCTCCTCATGAGATAATACTTTTTGATAATTCTATGGCTCACCTTTCTTCAGTGACCAAAATAAACTTTGAGCTTTGATACTTTGTTGAAGGTAGTTGACCTTTGAACTCGTGTATCATCTACATAAAGGATACATTTCTCCCTTTGATTATTAACTTCTTTATCATGAAGTTCTTCCACAATTAGGGTCTCATCATAATTATCGAAAACAACATGATCTTATAAATCACTACCAGACAAAACATCCTCGATATCATTAAGAACCACAAAAACATTATCATTTATTATCTAATTTACATATCGATAAAGAGAAGAAGAAATATAATTAATAATATTAAAAGATACATTAAAAGTAGAAGCTAACATTGTCTCAAAAGTTTTGCTCCCTTCTCGTGCTCAAAGAATACCACATCTTTAATTCTCATTGTTTTAATTTTCTAAGGATCATAGAGTCTAAAGGCATACTTTTCATCAGTATATCCAACAAAAATACAATTACTAGTTTTTAGATCAAGTTTGGATCAGTGTTCCTTTGGAACATGCATGTATGCCTTTCATCCAAAACCTTTGATATATGAATATGTATGATCATTTCATTTATATACTCCCGTGAGAATATCAAAATCAAGAGCTGTTGATGGAGCTCTATTAATCAAGTAAAAATAACGATTAACTACTTCAATCCAAAATCTCATAAGTAGCTTAGATATTTCTTGAATGCATCTCATCTTCTGTACAATGGTTTGATTCATTCTCTCTGCAACTTCATTGTATTGTGGTGTACCTGGTGTTGTCGTCTCATGTCTAATACCATAATATGAGTTGGAAATTTAAACTCATTCGAAATATACTCACCACCATTATCAGATCGAAGACATTTCAACTTTCTTCATGTCTCTCTTTCCACCATGACATGAAATTTATGAAAATCTCAAACACTTAATACACTCCACTTTCATAGGACTATATACATCATAATATGCTAAATCAAGTTTTTTTTCTAGTGGATTTCTTAGAAAATGAAACTCTATGTTGTTTTCCTGCCAATCAATAGTCACATGGGTCAATAATAATAGCTTTATCAACATAAATGAGTGAATTAATTTCCAAGTTTTTCATATTCTTATCACTCATGCATCCTAGTCTTCAATGCCAAAAATTTAGAAGAATTCTTTTCCTCAATTGCATTCAGCTCACTAGAACATATACCTAAATATGTCTTATATAAAGAGCAACACAAATTGTCTCGAGCAACTATCATTGAACTGTTAGATAATTTCCACTTACCATCACTAAAAGTGTGACAGAAACCTTATTGATCAAAGATATTTGCATATAAAAAATCAGACTTAGATCAAGAATATGACGCACATCCTTTAATGTAAGTATGTACCCAACACAAGTCCTCACATGAATATCACCCAACCCAACAATGCTAGCTAAGCTATGATTTCTCATCTTAACACTACCAAAATCGCCACTTCTATAGTTCAAAAAATATTCCATATTAAGGAACACAATTATTTGAAGCACATGTATCTGCAAGGTACACTAACATGGAAACACTCACCAATAACACAAATCAATGATGCATCATCAATACTAGTAGAAGGAAAATTTGTAGTATTTTTATTATCACTTTTATTTTGTGAACCTAACTTGTTATATTTTTATTTCTTCTATCGATAATAGTACTTATGTATATGACTAGGCTTGCCACAATAGTTTCATATCCTAATATATTTCCCATCTATGGACTTTGATCTTCCATTTGAGTTATCACAACATTAAGAACATTTACTTCTGCATCTTCTTTTATTCTCAGCAACACGAGCTTGTGAATTATCAACTTCCATCTCATTTCTTCTAATTTTTCAATGAACATGCTTTCTTTAATAAAGTTCTAAGATAAAACACTTTAGAGAATATTTTCTAATAGCCACAACCAAGGTCTATAATATGTCTGGTAATGAACTCAATATGAACAAAGTTTGCAGCTCATCACCAGGAGAAATTTTCATAGTAGTCAATTTGTTAATGATATTCTGAAAATCACCGAGATGTTCAGAAAGCAACTTACCACTTTTTAATATCAGATTTGGTGTGGTTTATTTTTGGCTGATGGTAATCTGGTAAAGTGTTCAAAAGGTGTTTTGATAATTTTATGGTGTTTTGTGTTTAGTGTGTAGAGTAGAGAGATAATTAAGTTGTTTGCTCGTATTAAATTCTGATCCCCCCATTAATGAAAGTAGTTGGGGTATATATACTAAATAACTGATCCATGGGCTTATTAGGTCGGCTTGTGAACCCGTGTCAAGTTTAAGGACCCATTAGTCATATAGTTTTGAGTAGATTAGCAAGTAGCTTAGTAAAAAGTTAATACATTTGTCTTGTTCGGATATTTGGCATGGTAGTATAGTCTGAATTTCCCTTCGGATTTATTTATGGCATAGTGACTGAAAACTCCGAACTCATCAAGATTAACAAGTATTTTAATAAAAAAATATTTGTTATGAGCGATTTTTTTTTCTTAAGTACCTTTCAATTTCTTCCAAAGATCATACGAGTGAGACTTTTGAGAGACACAATTGAATATACTAATATCAACCCATTGTCGAATAGTTCACAACACATTTCTTTTTTACTTCTTCTAATATTTTTCTTGCTTGTCTTGCAGTTTTACCGATCTAACAGAGTTAAATGAACATATTTAAGTGGATCAATCAGATCAAACAAATCTTTGTAATATATAATAGATCCTCTATCACTAGTCTCCAAATAGAATAGTTTGTTGATGTTAACTTAATCATAAAATACCATAACTATAATCTATATTCACTAAATAAACCAATAGCTATCATACAAACTTTATGTCCCAAACAACAACAAATCATCAGAAACAACAATCAATACGCAGAATTTATACGTGGAAAACCCATTCAATGTAAAGAGTAAAAAACCATATGATTGATTAAGAGTGTATCCTGAAAACTTATATTATTATAATGACTTGAGGGTGTAAGTAAATCTGGATCAATCTCGTAAATATCTACAAACCCACCAAGAATTACACAGAATAATAGATAACAAAAAAAAGGTACGATGGGAAAAATATCACATAAACAATTGCATTGTTCTAGTAGTGATTTCTCCATATTTGTAGTAGTAAATCATAATCCAACCAGTCATATTCAAGCCTCAAATGTCCCAGACATATTATTTATAATAAAATTAAAAATTGACATCATTTCCTCTTGATTAGACCTCTTTATAATGGCTGCACTCACGAGAAAAAAAATCAATAAATACTCTCGCTATTTATATTTTTTTTAAATATTGTTTGTTTTGTTATTGTGTCTCTTCTATAGTACTCTTACCTCCATATATACAACCATATATACAACCTTAGGGACACTAAAATCCTAGATTATAAGTGGACCTAATTTGTAATAGACCCTAACACACAGAGCAAAATATCATAATAAATTATCTCAAGCTAAACATAGTATTCATAAATAAAAAATAAGAGAAATAAGCTCAAATTAAAGAAAACAAAATTATATCCCCTCGACCTAAGTTCACAATGGATGCTCAAACAAGTCATTGTTTAAGTACTTAATTGATATAACAAAATAAAAATAAAGCAGATATCTCAGTCGTAACAACTAAAAAACATTATTTAATTTAATTTAATTTAATTAATTAAATGTTATACAAATAATTTTAAAAATTAAAAAAAAAATTAAAAGGATTATAGATTATTCATTCGAACTATTTTAATTAATTACTTATTTATATTATCACCTACGGAGACCATTAAACCATATACTATCCACAATCAAAGAGAAGTAACCTTGAAATGAGTTATGTAACAACGATAAAATATACAAAATCATTCACCACCGTAATCCACTACTAAAAAAATCTTCTTTTAGAATATAGGGTAAAAATTATGCAAAACGTCACAAGTTTGGTGCTATTGTGTCTTAGGCATGGTAGTGCAATGGTATCCATGTTTTATTTGCGTCTTCGCTAACAGAAATGTTTTACAACCCATACGACCCAGAATGTGTATTCCAATGGTTTTGTAACATGACTTCGCTACTAATTTGACTTAGTATAGACGTATCATATCATGAAAAATCTATTGTAAATACATTGCAAACGTTAAGTCTGGTCGTTGTTAATTCCTTGTTATAATGCTCAAAATATTTAGTTCGATCTAATGAAATTATTTTACTATCGTTGCTAAGATAATTGAGTTATGTTGCAAATTATGTGCAGGTCGTTGTTAATTCTTTGTTATAGTGATGCAAATATTTAGTTCGCTCTAATGATATTATTTTACTGTCGTTGTTAAGGTAATTGAGTTCTATTGCAAACAATGTGAAGTTTGTTGTTAATTTATTTGAATATTGTTGATTTGGTAGAATGTTTGTTGAATAACTATATACAATTAATAAAAAAATACTGAACTTTGATTCTGATAGTCTTATAAGTTCAAAAATGCTTGATAGTATTACTACTAAAACATGGTCGATAAACTAAGTTGGAGGCTTAACATTAAAATTAGGGTTAGTTGAGGTATAGGTTTCACCAGCACGATTAACAACATCAGGTTGATCATCTTCTATCTCTTCATCAAAAGTTTCTAGAAACTCAAAGTTAATATTTGACACAAAAACTAGGATAATCTACTCAAGCCTCACAAGATTCATACTCATCTTTACATTTTTCTCCATAACAGATTTTGTTTGTTCAAAAGGAAAAATATTATAGTTTAATCATTGGGATAAATTCTCTTTTAGATGTATACGGATATTAAGTTGTTCAATAGCCAAACATTTTTGACATGTTGATGTCCATGAGCAAAAGGTTTCCTTAAATGTTGTAGTGAACTTATATAAGGATTACCTATTACTCCCTACAACAAAATTAAGATTCTAATTTTATGATTTTGAATAACAAAACTTAAGGAATGTTAAAAAACAATACACTTTCAATAAAAATAATAACTCAATGTATATAACATCCTATATATTTAAGTCCTAATATTCGTTCGCCACCAATCACAACAATGACTTTAATATGTATTTCAGGCCAGTTCTTAAAAAAACCTCAAGAATCGTACCCATATAAACCAAACATTAACAAAATAATAGAATCCATACATACTTTTTTAAACTTATAAATAAACTCCAAGGGTGGAAGATGCTTCCATATTTCTGACAAGTTTCACCCACTGCTAAATATACAATGGGCAGAAGTTCTTCAACATGATCAATCAGGAACTTGTAAAACTATTTTTCATTCTCTCAGTTTATATATAATATTACACCACACAAAACATATACTTATTTATTTAAGATGATGAGTTCGGATTATTCAGTCACAACATACTGAGATATTAAGACAAGGGTAATTCGGACATAAACGTACCACTGAACTATCCGGACATGACAAAATTAAAGAAACACCTAAACACATTTTGACTAAGCTATGTGCTAATCAGCTTAATAAGTAAATGGGTCCTTAAACTCGACTCGGTTTCATAACTTGACCAGAAAGCCCATGGGTCCTTAATTAAGGGTATAAATACCCCAACCACTTTCATTAATGAGGGTAATGATCATTTAATACAGTCAGGCTGCTCAAATCTCTCACTACTTAACACATAAATATTTAATACCCAAAACACTTTACAAAATTACCCTCAGCCCAAAATAAACCTCACCATAAGATAACAATTTCAATAACATTTTATAAGTATAAGTGAATAAACGTTTTATCTGAAAATAATCTTACAGCTTTGTCACCTGAAGTCCAGCTAATGACATGTACTTTTATAAAGGGAGGCTGGTATTTCCTGATGTTATTCATCAACTTCTTCTCCTGAAATAAAAAATAAAAAAGTTACATCATATTCAAAACCCGAAGTTGTTTTGTAAATATAAAATGAGACAAAAAACCCCACATATAGTGACCATTTATAAATTATCTATAAATAAAGTTTTTTTGTTATGATATGAATCCCTCAACAAAGTATACCCACTGAATCATGCAAACAATATTAAAACCATAATGTTCCTATGTTTTCAAATATAAAAACAAAGAAAAAACATGATATTATATACAGTGTGAGAAAAAAATATATGTGATCACGAGGTGGTCATCGATGGGACAATCCTTACTGTAGACATCGCTAATGCTGCAATCTGTACTAAACTTAATAAATAAAACTAGGTGTCAGCTTATACAAATAAATTACAGATATGTTTACATCAAGAAACTAACAATGACCTGAAAATACATATTTATATAGAATAACGAATAATTAGATTTGAAAGACATGCCTTCACTACAAGGATCCTTCCCAGTAATAATATTGAGAACCTTGGTATGAATCCTAACTGGATGCTTAACCTTGTTTTTTCTTGTCCTCAGCACCACAGATTCATTCAACACAAACTATCACAAAAACAAAATCAAAGTTTAAATCAACTATGAATTTCAACCTCAAAGTTTACCAATAAGTCAATATTCACATTGAAAATTATATACAAGCATTATAAAATAAGCATATATCCTAAAACAAACTCGAATCAAATACATGAATAATACCTTTTTTTAAAAATATTATAAAAATAAATAAACAGTTAGAAAAAATATATTCAAACTCATAAATTTAAATCTAAAAACAACAACACATATAAACTCTTAATTTCCAATAAAAAAATCTTGAAAACCAACTAGGTTTGAAAAATGTATATTTCACGAAATTTCTAATACATTTGGAGGTTTGAATATGCTGAAGAGGTTCTTTCAATCCATGCTTGGTGGGTTTCCTATATGCATACACCATTCTTTTTTATTGTTCTTTATAAATTATCATGCTCAAAATTAAACTAAATACATAAATAACTTGTAAATCGATGTAGATCGAATCAAATATAAATGGATAATATGTAACTATATATAGATTAATTATTTGTATATGCATAGTTTATGAGAAGAGTTTATGAGAGATATCTTCCTCGAGAAAGAGGCTTTATAGCTGCTTAAGATTAGACTCACTGAAAATGAAGTAGAAAAATAGGACATACTATGGTTGTCAGTATAAAAATGAATTATGGTTGAGGTTTTGTTTTGAGTTTGATATTGGATCCTAAAGTGATGGAATCATGATATTTTGGTCCATTAAAGAATAAATATAGGAGAAACAAAAACTGATTTGGATTTCTAATTTCAATAGATTTGAGTGTGAGAAAGGTGTTGAGAGAGAAGTATGAGTTGAAGAAAGATTTTTATGGTTGAAAATGAGAGGGTTTTATATTAGGTTAGTAAAATGGACGGTTTAGGTAAATAATTGGTGGGAAAATTTTGTATCGACCTAATTCATGATAAATTCGTTATTAAATAATTATAGAGCCAACATATTTGTAATAGAGTGTTACAATAGATTATTTAAATTATAAAACATATTTTTTAAAAACTAGTCATGGTTAATCCATTGTAAAATAATAAAATTTAGCAACGAAATGTTAAGTCATTGTAAATTCGTGGTAATTTTCAACCGAAGTGGTTTTGACAAGTAAAAAACAAGCTCATTGCAAATTCGTTATAAACCTCTTACTAATGTTTTATAATATTGCAATGGATTTATTTACAGGTTGTAAATGTTATTTATCCAGTAGTGATCCTTACAATAGTTAACAGAAAATATTATGCTATAATTTTATAGTTGACTGGTAGCGAATGTACATTACAAATTTATAATTGTTATGCATATACATTATTCGATACAGGTGTAACACATTCGTTTATATCAAAATTACTTGTACAAGACTTGTGATTAGAACTAGTATCTTTTAATCATATGTTAAGTGTTGCGTCCTTATTATAAACTACCCTAATACTTAATCAAGTTCGCGATAATTGTCAAACCGCTATAGAAGGAAAATAAATGCTGGCGAGGTTTATAATATTTTTAATAACTCATTTTGAGGTTATTCTTGGTATAAATTGGCTAAGTATTATCCATGTTACTCTAAAAATGTCATATAAAAACCATTACATTTTCTATTTATGAGAGAAAATTAACTTTAGTTTCACTATAATCTAAAAAACAATTCATTCATCATTAGTTTCTTTTTAAATTAGAAGAAAAATAAATTCTCACTTTAATATCTCAAATCCCCATGGTATATGAATTTAAAAACCTATTTAAGCATATACCTAAATTTTCTCTAAATCGAGAAATTGATTTTTGTATTTATTTACTTCCTAAAACTAAATTTATCTTGAAAAAAATCTATAGAATGGAACCAACTGAGATGCGAGAACTAAAGAGACAAACACATAAGCGAGAGAATCAAAAAATTATAAGGCCAAATGTATTTTTTTGAAGATTTTTTTGTTATTCATAAAGAAAAAATATGGATGTCTATGGTTGTCTTATATATTATCAAGAACTAAACATAGTTACCATAAAGAATAGATACCATTTTCCTAGAATCGATGATCTTTTTTATCAACTCCAGTGAGCAATTATATTCTCAAAAAATATTAAGATCAAGATATCATCAGTTATTAATAAAAAAAAGATGATATATTCAAAACATCATTTAAAACATGTTACATACATTATAAATACTTATTAATGCGTTTGGATTGTCAAATACCATAGAAATTTTTATAACCTAATAAAGAAAAACATGTATCTTTATCTAAACCAATTTACCATCATCTTCATTGATGAAATTTTGATATGCTCAATAACTAAAGAAGAGAAACATCTCATTAATTTGGCATTACAACTATAACAATATCATGAGTTATATGTAATGTTAGAAAATATGAGTGTTAGTTCGAAATGGTTAAAACAATTATCCATGTGACTTCTAAAGGTGGAATATTGGTAAATTTTATAAAGATATAAGTTGTTTTAAAATGGAAACAACCAACAAAGATTCGAAGTCTCCTTAGATTAGTGTGTACAATCAAATATATATCTAAAAATATTTAAACAAATTTTTAGATCTCTCGCTCAAAGGCTACAAAAATAATATATAAAATTTATATGGAATAATAACTGTGAGAATACCTTCAAAGTACCAAAGAAAAAGTTCACTATCATACCTATTATTACAATTCTGAGGAATGATGAGAGGTTCCTAATCTAAAATGATGAATCATATAAATAATTATGTTGTATTTCGATACAATAGGATAAAGTAATCCCATGCGTATCCAGTCTTTTTAAAAAAACCATGAGAAAAATGATCCAATCTATAACTGCAGTAGTGTTTGCACAAAAAATACATAAACATTACCAATATAGAGAGAGTGATGTATTTTCTATTATCATAAAAGTTAAATTATTTGGTTTTGAACAATGAGCCGAACATACGACAATGAATATAGATGTAAGTTCTTAAAGACTATGATTTTACCTTTCAGTATCATTCCAAAAAATTCAATATCGTTGATGATGCCTTAAATTGTATGATGAGTGCATCTTTGATGGCTAAAAAATGGAATACACGTGAACGATTGAGAGAATTTAATATATAAATGAGAAATTCTCTAAAACTTTTTCATTTATGTACCATTATTATTCAACCAACGTTGAATTCTAAATCATGAAGGCGCAAGTAAATCATGATAAACTACAAGAACTCATAAAGAAACAAGCATTGAAGAAATCATTTGAGTGTAAAAAATGAACCAATGATGAATGTAGATTTAGTGAAAAAATATGTGTTCAAGGTATATAAAACTTAAGAACAAAGGTATTAGAGGAAGCGCATCAATCCAAATTAATTTTTCATCCCAAAAGCATAAAATGTATAATTTTATTAAAATGAACTTCTGATGGGATGGGATGATAAAAAATATAGCAAAATTATTGCAAGATTTTTATTAACCAATAGATCAAAATATAAGAACAAAACCCTTCAGAACTCTTACAATCCTTAACAATCTCATAATAGGAATACGAACACATAACCATAGATTTTATTATGTGATTACTAAAAACCTTTCAAACTCGTAATGTAATATGGGTTATTAAGGATCGACTAACAAATTTAGCTCACATTATTACGTAAAATATGTTATATTTCATATACATTAAGTCGAATATATCTATATGAAATAATACAATTATACGAAATTCTAGTAACTATTGTATCACATTATGATGCAAAATTTAGTTCCAAATTTTGGAAATAAAATCAAAAATATTTGAGAATATAACTGAGTACTACATTTCATCATCAAACTAACGGGCAAATGGAATGTGCAAATTGAACTTTTACAAGCTTGGTATTTTAGATTTTAATAGTACATGAAAATCTCAGTTAGGAGCCATAGAGTTTGCATACAATAATATTTACCACGCCAGTATTAGTATGACATATTTTGAAGCTTTTTACAAACCTTATAGCTCATAAATATGTTGGAAAAAATGAAAAAATAAAATATATTGGATCACATTTAATTCTAGAGGCAACATAGAAAATATTGGTAATTAGAGAGTGTATTAATATATTCCAAGACTGTTACAGAAGTTATGCGAACAAATGAGGAAAATATTAAAAATTTAGAGTCATGACATATTATTTTTATATGTATCGCCTATAGGATGAGTTATTCGTTTTGGAAAGAAAAAAACGAGAACTATCACTAAATTACAATTGGTTATTTAATATTCTAAAAAACTTCACAAAAGATGTGTACCGAATAGCCTTATCCCTTATCTGTTTATCTACCGTACACAATGTACAACATACTGCATTTGTCAATGTTAAAAAAATATTTTTTATATGATATACGTTATTAATTTCCATTCTAACTCTATTTACATCGAATAATTTATACGTAGTCTAAACTCGCTATGAATTATTGAAAAACAAATACTATTATTAATCTAAACTCATTAATATCAATTTATGTCGCTCATACCCAAATGTAGTGAGATATGGTATTGAGAAAAGCTCGCTAACCTTACTATTAGTGTGTCGCATCCTTCCTCTATAACCCTAGTACATGTGTGTCGTCTCTTTCCTCACGGTTCCTTTTCTCCTTCTTTTTCTAAACTCATGATTTCATTTTTTTTATTTATTCTCATCAATCTTTGTTCCAAGATTTTACGGAAAAGTACTCATTTCTCTTTTGTTTTAAAAGAATATTTTTTGAACCATGTTACTATTTTTCACCGTTAATCGTTAATTGTTTTTTTGGCCTTCGATTTGGTCATGGTCTTCGTCGGAAGGAGACCATGTTCTTACTCCTCCTGCAAGTGTTTTTTTTAGTGTTTTTTCAAACTTTTTCCTTTCTCGGTCTTGTATTTAATGTATTCATTGGTACATGGGGTCGACCATCTTTATACCTTTCATGCCAAAATTATTCTATTTGGGTTTTCATAGTAGAGCTATTCTTTTTGAGTTTTCAAATCTGGATCGGTTTTTATGTGTCTAGTTTTTTATAATTGTTTCTTATAATATATGGTGTAGTCGTTTGTGTAATTTAATGTATTTCTTTTATATATTCGTTGTTATGGTTGTATTGGTTTCTTGTTGTATTTAGATGTCTATCTGTTTTCCGATTGTATTTAGTTGTTTTCGGGTATATTTCGTGACGTTGTAACTTTATTTATTATATATTTAATATTTAAAAAATAACTCATTAAAATCAATGCAATAAAAATAAAATATTCAAAATTTCAAAATTTAAAAAATTATACATATTTTTTATAAAATAAATACATAAATTTATAAATACTTTTAATAAGTAATATAATATAAGGATCTAAATTTTATTTAGTTTTAAATATATTATATTAAGTTAAATAATATTTTAATCGAATTTTAGAATCCATCTAAGATATGTACTAATGTTTACTTTTTCTTCTATTCTAGTATGTATGAATAGGATCTAGAAAGAGACAAGAAAAGTAATGGCTTAACAACTGAAAACAAAGATGCATGGGTGGGTCTGCAACAAATTAGAAGGGCAGATGCATAAGCATATGCATGTGATTGAATCCTTGTCAAAAGTAATCGACAAATCATGAGACTAATATCGCCACACCTAATCCGATCAATATTTCAGTATCCATGTGATTTTTCGTTTTTTTTCTTCTCTAAATCAATTGCATTTAGTCTTTCATCCACACCATTGTCAATTTTTAATGATGCTCTTGTCGTTGTCGTAAGTGTCATGTTTATTCAATTATTTATACGTTTTGTTTTATCGAACATATTTTTTTTACATAATTTTATAAAAATATATAAAACAAAAAAGATAAAAATAATTTATATTTATTAAAAAAATATTATTAAAAATTCACCGCGATCAAACATTTGCTGATAGCAGCAAAAAAGAGTTTCGTTACAATCAACACAAATCTGGTCGAAAAGAAAATCGAAGTATTTTGCTGTCGTTAATTGATCGCGACCAACTTCATAAACCAATAGTTATTCATCGAATAACTGAAACAGACCGACGTTTGTCGCGATCAAAACATGGTTAGACACGGAAAAGCTTGAAACGATATGTTTTTAGGAAAATTAATTTTTTCAAACACGTGTTTTTATAAAAGATTGTAGTTTCATTTTTGATTTTCTGAATGAATATAATTCTTTAGAAAGATTAGATCATATCTTAAAATAGATAATTCAAGAAAAAATCAAATTCTTACAAAATCTCATAAAATATTTTTTACGTGAAAGTTTTTCTCAAATATTCAAACTATGATTTACCTATTCTCGAGATAGGAATTTACCCGTGATACAGTGTTGGTCAAGAGGCTTTTTTCGTGCTGGTACACTTAAACATTTATAGTCATCATAGTCAGGTTTAATTTAGGTTTATTCCTTACTTTCTTAGTATTTACTTGTTAGTTGTAGTAGCATAGAGGGTAAGAGTTATAAAACGTTAAACATAGTTTACTCGTAATGTACGTCTATTATCCCATCTTATTCACAGAATGATCATGAATCTGGTTAGTTCGTGAAACGTCCAATAGTGCGTTAGAGACAAATACGTAAAAAACAATGATATTTCCTTTTGTGGCTTAGATAATATCCCAGATGCTCTTCAGTACTTCTTGTGGTCATTAAAATATTTTGTGCATCCTTCATCCCAGTAAAGCTTTTTTGTTCTTTTAAAAATTTCAAAGAAAACTTAACATTTATCCAAAGCTCGAGAGATAAATCTTGATAAAATTATCAAACATCCCATCAGTTGTACATCCTTAATAGACTTTTTTAGGTAGAAACATGACACTCAATCTTTTTATCTGCTTCGAGTTAGCCTCAATACCTCTCTTACTAACTATATAACCCAAGAATTTTGTTGCTCGTACTCTGAAATAACATTTTAATGGATTCAACTTTAAGTTATACTTTTAAATATTAGTGAAACCATTAGTATTACTCTTACCAAATCACGTCACCAAAATAAGCTTCATGTTATTTCTCAACTGTTTAGCAAAAATATAGTTAACGAGAAGCTCCTAAATAGTCTATGATATTATTTATAGTAATACGAACCGTGTTCAATCATATAAGAGATGTTATCTTCATTGTCCAGGTTTATTTATATTTGGTTATATCTTGAGTGTGTATCCATGAATGATAATAAATTTTGTCTCATTATTGTCTCAGTCAATCAATTAATTTGAGGTAAATGGAAAACATCTTTCAACAATACACAATTTAGATCTGTAAAATGAGCACACATCCTCGATTATCTAGTTTTCTTCTTAACCAGAACCAGGTTACTTATCCAAGTTTGATATATGGACTCTCTTATATGTCCCACTTTTTGTAATATATCTATTTTTTTAATAACATTGGATTTATCTGGTGAAAATTTCATTCACTTTTATCCTATCAGCCTAAATATTTTATCAATTATATGGTGGTGGAATATGATTAACTTAATAACGCATACAGATTCATAAATACTCCATGCAACACAATTCAACTTTAAAATTTTACATAATCTGTTTTTGAACTCCTCATCGAGTTGAGTTCCTATCTTTAACATCTTTTCATCATCCATTCTATTTCAAATGTGTTGTTTAAATATTATGTAATCTAATATAATTCTCTGGTGTCATCCATCTCTCATTTTCTATGCTTAATTGGGATCTCATTAGCTACGTGTACTTGGTCCTCCAATAAATTATTTAGTCACTATAAATATATATTTTTGGGTATATGGACATGGTAATTCTTCCCTCATCGACCTTTTGCTCCTCTGAACGACCCTGACTCGATCCTATATTGTACTTAACGCATTGATGAGAGGAAGACCCAATAGACTCTATTTTGTGAAGGCATGACTGTCTTAGAATGGCAACATAAGAACTTGGTGGATCAACAAAAATAAACATTATTTTTATCATTATCTTTATTTAATTATTTTCTACAATGACATGTAGTTCAATTTCTCATACACGATCAATATAATGGTTTGTGAAACTTACTAGCTTTTGTATGGCTTTCTTATATGATGAAACCTCATTCATCTTTTTATACCCACTTATTTACAATACGTTAGTTGAACTACATGTGTCAACTAATAATAGTTTAATAGGTAAACTCATCAATGTATATAGGTATTGATCAAAGCCTCCTCTTACGGACTAGAAATAACTCTCAAATCATAATTAGTAAGTATAATCTTAGGTGGTGGTGTCATTTTAAATATAGTGATATGGCATCTACAATGTGTACTTGTAATATCTCTTTTTGTATGATTGAAATGTCCTTGCTAAAGTATCTTCCCCGACGATTGTGAAAACTGTCTATTTATATTATTTTTTTGTTTCTTGGAACTACTATTGTTCTTCTCTTCTTGTCAATCATATCTCTTATCTTTGACGAGCTTCACCACTTCACCACTGTTAATCAAAATTTATATCTCACCTTTTAATTGATAACAATAAATATATGTGTGATCATGGTCACAATGATAAGCACACTAAAATGTTTTAAACCTCTTGTTATTATTAGTCATCATATCTTGTGGCCTTATGTAATTCAAGTTATCCTTTATTTTTTTCCATAAATTGTTATAATACTTGTTGTAAGAGGTGTAAATCTACTAGCATGATTTTTATGATAAGCTAATGAGTCTTGTTAGTTTGTGTTCTGATAGGATCTAATGCATCGTTATCACTAAGCCACTTATCAGATGTATCCAATCTTAACTCTGTTATTTTGTCATAGCGATACCCCTTCGTTTGGTTTCCTCAACCTTAATGAACATTTCATATCGAAACAATAGATCCCTTCATGGAATCAACCCTAAATTTAATTAATTTTTCAAGGAGCCTACTATCGTTAAGGAGATCTCTCTTAACTCCGTAAGTTCTATGCTTTCAATACATTCATGGAAGTTATTCATTTCTTCTACAAACATTTGAAAATAAGTACGAAGTTTCTCGTCATACTTTTGGTACATAGTCATTATGCATCACGTTTTAACGTTTAATAAAAAAATCATGATAAATTGGCTCTTTGAAGAACTTTACAAATCTTCAGTACTTTTAATTGAACTTGATGTGAGATTTTGAACCAAGCCAAAACTTTCCATAGAATGCCATAGAGAAATCTTTGCACAATAGAGTGACATCCATATTAAAGCAAAGCATAGTGTTACAGAATTATTCCATGTGGTTCTCTGAATCATTTACCATCTCATAATTATCCATTCGATAAGGATCTAATTACGAGGTAGTTCTCTTTCAAGAAAATTATATAAAAGTAAAGATTGAGCTAAAGTATATGAATTTATCTTGAACCTCTTATAGACTTATTTGGTAGTATCTTTTTTCTATTCTTTCTTATTTCTAGATTTCTCAATGGAAACACCATTAATGCTCGATCATTTTTCTCTATTAATTTGTACATGTTTTTTTATAAATGTAAACTTTCATACGAACTATATCATCATTTACTTGCATATCATCTTGATGCACAATATCCTTAAGTCCAATATTTTATTGTAGAAAATGTAATGTCTTAGATATTTTCTCTAGTTGATCTTGTTCTTTTTCTTTCTTAGAACTTGTATTACACTAGACTTCAGTTTTTCTTGCCTTAACTCTTTCATTTGTAATTTTATTATACAAAATGTTAAGGGAATTGGTACTTTATTTTCACCTCTTGTTGATAAATATTGAGGTAAACCCGAATCTAAAATATCTTCCTAACCGAGTGAGGTAGCCCTTATCAAGTCATGGACTTCAGGTGTCGAAGTGTTATAGACCACCTGGCTTCTTAATAAATATCTTTCTAATCTTGAATGATTCAAAACTATTGGTGAGGATTTTCAGTTTGTTTGGAACTAAGGTACCTCAAAGAGAGTTCTCACAGACTATGTTAATTTTGATGAAGAAATACCTTTTCAACGTTGTATTCTAATGATGCAAAATATTATACAACTCAAGTATTGAAATAATATGTTATATCATATAAAATTTATAATTTTAAAATTATTTTCCCTCTAATATAGAGGTGGAGTCCTTTATTTATATTACAAATAATCGTAAGAAAAAATAGATGTGTGATATGTGTTAAATAATAATGTAATATTCATCTATTACACTTTATTACTTTATAATTACCAATTAACCTACTTGCTATAAGGGTAGTCTCGTAACCTTCTTTATATTGGGATGATGGAAGACAAATGATTTATCTATAGGGGTGGATACGACAATTGGATTTTTCAAGGCTCCATTATTGTTATGAAAGCCTATAGGACTAATGATGTGTTAGTTATTGAGGATATTATAATACTAGTAGGCGTGTGTCTAGTGTTTTGAAATATTCTACTAGGTTGTGGCGTCATTCAATGGGTAATTTAAGTGAGAAGTGACTCAGTGGACTAAGTAAACACAGGTTCTTAGATGGTACTGTCGTTTAGAAGCTGAGCTATTCTGAAAGCTACATTTTGGGTAAGAGTAATAACGTAAAGGTTTTTCCCAACAACCAAACATCTAGTGGAGTACTTGATTATACTCATTCAGAGCTTTAGGGTCCAGTACAAGAACCTATCATAGGTGTTGCAATATAATTTATGTCGTTGATTGATGACTATGCCAAAAAATGTATGTGTTCTAATATTAAAAAAATGATGAAACGTCTGATGCCTTTGTGAACTAGAATATTTGGTAGAAAATTAAATCAGGATAGTATTGAAGAAGCTTTGTACTGATAAAGGCTTTGAAAATGTAAACAGGGAGTTTACTAGCCACTGTTTAAAGTTTGACATTGTTAGACATTGAACCATACATAGGACTTCATAATAAAATGGGCTTACTGAGAGAATGAGTTAAACCCTGTTGGAATGGTTTAGAAGCATGCTTCATAATGATGGTATAGGTCAAACGTCATGGATAAGTGATGACAACAACTGCATATATCATTAACATGATTCCATCTACGGGGTTTAAGTTTCTTTGTCTTCAAGAGGTCTAGAATAGAGAGAAAACTAAGCTAGAACATTTGACAATGTTCGTATGTGCTACCTACACACATGTGAAATAAGATAAGCTTAGGAAAACAAAATATCTGTTACTCGGCTATCCGAATGAGTAAAATGGGTATAGGTTGTGGTACCTTAAAAATGGACGTCAAAAGGCTTTGATAAGTAGGGACGTATTTTTCAATGAAGATGACATGCTATTGAAGAAGACAGTGGAGACTCAGCCTAGTATTATTGAGAAGAGATGTGAAGCTGATGATGGATATGATCTGCAAAGAGAAGTTGGTGACTCTTCTGCCAAAGAAGATTTTGGGCATGGTTTCACCTCAGATCATACAAAAGAAGTTCAACCAGTGCATGAGTCTGAATCAGACATAGGGTATGTTATTCTAGGGCCTTTGGATAATCAAACGAGAAAACAACATGCACGTAACAGTTATCAACTAACGAGGGATATAACACAAAAACCAAGTAAACAACCGCATATGTAATGTTTTGTTAATGTAATTTGTTATGGTTTATTGATTGAAATGTAGGAATATGTTCTTGAAACCGAAATATATCACGATGATATCAAGAATATTAATAAAAGTAAATGGTTTACAGATATGAGAAAAGAAGTGCGATCTCTCAAGAATATGATCACCTAGATTTGTGTGCAGCAACGAAATGGTCAGAAGCTAGTTAAGAGTAAATAGATATCTAAGAGAAAGCCATGTATTCATGGTGTTTAGTTACCCAGATACAATGTTAGGCTCGTGGCTAAGGGCTTTAAACAAAAGAATAATATCGATTTTAATGAAATATTCTCACTGAAATAAACCTTCATCGGATTATTATTAGATTTGATCTTGAATTAGATCAAATAGATGTTACTACTTCCAACCTGCATATTAAGTTGGAAAAGATAAATTACATGTGTCAATCTAAATGGTTTGAAGAAGGGAATGATGATGATGTGTGTTTGTTGAAGAGGCATTTCTATTAGTTGAAACATTCGTTGAGGCAATTGAATAGAATATTTGATTCTTTTATTAGATCCATCAAATATGTATGTGGATGATATGATAACTATGTATACTGGAATGAGAAAACACATATGGAGAGGAAAGTCCTATTATTATTATATGTAGATGACAGACCAAATGTTATTTATTCTTATCTCAACAAAAACATATACAAAAGATCCGAAGAAATTTCTATATGTCCAAAGCAAATTCGGTTGGAAGTCTTATTGGTTCACAATTCTAACTCAGTGTCACTCAAGTACCAACAGAAGTATCACATAAGAACTGTATGCAAAGAATACCTTATGCCAATGTTATTTATAACATTATGTATGTTGTGATTTGCACGACACGTGATCTTGCTTATGCCGTAAGTATTTTGAGAAAATTCATGTCGAATGCGGGAAAGTTGCATTGGCATACACTCAAATGTCTCATGAGATACTTGAATGGCTCAGCTATTGTAAGGTTATGTTACAATCAGAAGAATACGAGGGACATAGTGTTGAAGGAGTATATGGACTCCGATTACGCAGGTTGTCTCGACACAAGAAAGTCTACTTCGGGTTATCAGTTTACTATACTTGGAAGAGCGTTTAGCTAAAATTATTATATACACAAGTTCATTGCGATGTTGTCTACCGAAGGTGATTATATGGCTTCTACGTATCCATAAAGCAAGCTATTTTATTGAAAATATTTTTAAGTGAACTTACTAGTGTGGAGAAATATGTGGTTATGTTTTGTGATAACACGAGTTCTATTTATTTGATGAAAAATATAAAGTTGTATGAGTAAACTAAACATGTATAAATTAAGTTTCACTTTGTTAGAGACATGTTGGAGAATGAGCAAGTGAAGCTGGCTAATATTGCTAGCAAAAATAACCCTTCAGATGCTCTAACCAAGGTATTACCGATTTTTAAGCTTACAAACTGCATGAGACTGGTTTAAGTTTGGATGCATGTGAGTTGGTCTCCAAAGAGTATAAACATTGGGTACAACAGATAGTGGAGTTACTATAAGCCTCAGTGGAGAAGTATTAGGTGTAGGTTAGAAGTAACTTGTCAACTGAGGTATTCTTGAAGGACTACCTGGGTGCTGGATCTACCATTACATGTATATGCAAGAACTATTTAAAATATCTTATGGTTGAGTCGTGACTTAGTTGTAACGGCTACTGATCCTTAGAGGTGCTACAAACTGTAGAAGACTGATAACTATTGGTTCGAACAAAATATGCGTTAAGATGAAGCAGACTAAGTTGAAGCGAACTGGATTGAAGCAAGGCTAGGTCCAAGTAAATTGGGTCAAAGGAAAACTAAGCCAAAACATAGTATTATGTATACTAGGTATCTTATGCTAATTGGGTTTTCCTATATTAATAGAATATGAGATATTTCAATCGTGAACCAATGGGTATTATTCTAGATCGTGTGATTAAAAATTAAGATTTTGTCTAAACCTATAAATAGAAGAATATATTGTTATGAAATATGTGGCATATTTGTGATGTGATGCAGCTGTAGTTGTAGAGAGGTAATGACGTGAGAAGATAATTCATGAGAGAGTGAGATAGCTCTATGTATTTTAAGTGATGAGTGAGTTGAAAGATACACACTGAAGAGAGGTTTATGTGAATCACGTTATCTTATATTACAAAGAGTGATTGAGTCCTTTGTGTTTCGAGAGTCTCTATGTAACCTACTTATACATAAAAGAGTATATGTTATCCGTGAATATAGGATTTATTCACAATCCGAACCACGTTAATATCGTCTTGTGTGCTTGGTTTTATTACACTTTATTTTATTTGTTGCTCGCCTTGTACATGACAATTAGATCGTTCTTTTGTAGGTTCATTTAATCATATATTGGTTCTTTCCATGTTAGATCTATGTACTGGTTTAACCCCCAATATACATGATATATTTTGACAATGGTTTGGATGAAATATCTAAAGAAAATAAATAATCCTAAGATGGCTTGAAATCATTATTACACTCTAGTGACTAAGTGCATATCTTTGAACCTTTTAATATTTGAACAAATAATGACAAATGACTGAGTCTCTCGATATAAAATAATTGAATTCTACAACTCTACTAATCTACACTTGAACATATTAATTGATATGGCCACATGCATTTCGATGATCACTTATAGTTGTACGGGATCGACCTCTTTCTATTTTTGCTGATGATGAATCCAAAAAATCTTCTTGATGATGCCCCAACATGTGGTCTTAATTTATTTATTGTAACTGAACAAGATTGGCCTCACTTCTATTTTTAACAGAATTTTGCGAAAGCTAGAAAACATCCTAGCTTAGCAAAAGCCTTATGTAAATCACCTACATGAAGCACATGGTCGTTGTTTTTTATTGACATATTATTAATTCATTTTTCTATATTACAATCTATCATTCTAGCCAACATGTAGTTCATCACTCTCTATTACGTAGTTTCTCTATTGTTCAAAAAAATATGATATTATCATAGTGGATACCACACTCGGTCATACAATATTTGATCTTCTTCCATGATTTTTATTATAACAATAATAGCTTTTATAAATTTTAAAATATTATGTTCGGAAATGGTGTAAACCAACTGATTTATTATATATATATATATATATATATATATATATATATATATAAAATAAAGTTAAAATTTATAAAATTTAGTCGAAATCAAAATAGCGATTTAATAAACGGGGTGAATAGTCTAAAATGGCTCTCACATTTACAAAAAAAAACGTATATATTATTGTGCCAAAAAGATTACATAACCCTAAAGAAATTGTTAAAAGAAAAGTTAAAAGTATTCCGTAAAATTGTATGTTTTTTTTATCTAACAATAATCTCATAAATATTTAAAAACGGAAATAGGTTACTTCATAAAATAATTTTACATTCTTTTTAGCGGATCCCCAACTAAAAGAAGAATGAGACCATGCATATTTTATACGGTCGAAATCGATCAATAATGATATACTTACAAAAATTATCATTCCTAATCGACCGGTGTAATACTAAATAACATAATAATAAATCAAAATGAGAATTATAAGTTATAAAATATCTAAATAAATAAAACGTTTACATAGCAATAACAAGTAATTGGAGTTTTGTAATAATTTTAACGTGCCGTCAATTTGTGGGTCACCGTTTCAAATTTAATGGCTTTTTATTTTATTCAGTATTGGTAGTAAAATCAATTGATCCCATGAGACATGATATTTTACTACTAATAAATTTTCAAAATATGGTATATTTTGCAGCTAGAAGCTAACTCAGTTCTATAAAGAAAAACAAAGTAAGTCAGAAGTCGAACTGTACGCGAATCAACGAATATTATGCAGAGGCGATATCAAGTTGGGGCAGAAATACGTATGCAGTAGTAGATAGTAGCGACTTCTTGAACCTCACACTCACAATCACATGATGATGTTGCTCTCAACAGGATTTATTTCATGTTATTGAATCTTGCAGTCCCATGTGCAGATTTACTTTTCATATAAGAATTAAACAAGCCCATTTCTCCTGCCATTTTATCCTACATATTGCTTCTGGTATGGCCTCCTGATTTTCTAAGTCACCCAAACAACTTACGTATGCCTGCTATCTCAGAAACAAAAGATATAACGGGCACCAAAATCAAAATTAAAACCTTTTTATTCGAAAGTAGTAAACTCCAAAAGATAAAAGATTAAAAATACCACGTGGATAAAAATACCTTTTATGTTCAACCTTTTTGTTAGGTGATCAAGTCGGTTGAACATAAAAATGATCAATAGTATATAAGTAAGAACACATCTCAACTAGTAGGAAGTTTTTTGGAAGTGAACCAAAGAAAACTCGTTCGGGTTCAAAATGGTCTTGCATCCCACGTGGATGAAATATGATAAGGATCAGTGGCGGGTCCAAAATAGACAATATAATACTAGTAAAGAAATCAGGTTGTTCAGAAGCGGAATATCCGGTATCCATATTTCCAACAATTTTAATAAAAATGCTTTCGAAATATAACAAATTTTGTGACTTTCGATAAATAACTAAAAATAAAATATTGAATGGATAAAGATTTGATAAATGAAAATAAAATTTAGATTTAAAGATTCCAATTGGATTTTGTATCTCTATCTCTTAACCCATAATAGATTTTAATAAAATTCTACTAAAAGTTGATACAATGTATATTTTCAGACAAAGTTAACCTTCCTGAAAACATATATGTTTGTGCTTGTTGCGACAAGATTGCACCATGAGAAACAAATGGCTAACGAGCGTTACTTAAGCATTGCGACTTTTGTCGCGCCGAGAAACATGGTCGTCGCATCAAAACTGTTTCGTCGTTGTGGTGAACCCAACTCTTCTTGCAAAAAACTTTTGTGAATCAATTATAGTGGATTGTTTTGTCTTAATCTTCGTTGCAAAGCCATATATTATCGCGTGAAAATCTAAAATTCTGAGGTCATCGCGGTAATGACCTATAATTGCAAATTTTACGGTTTTAATGCTCAGTTTTGTTATAATAGTTTTGTTGTGGTGAGCTATACTATTTGTCATGGTGATCTTAGCCTTTCTTGATTTTTTTTTACCTTGGATAGTCACTCATACCTTTCCTAGCTCGCTCATTAGTTTTGTAAATATGAAGTTCTCTCCGAATTAATTTTGAATAATTTATTTAATCAATATTGCAACAGTATTTAACTTGATTAAACAAAATCTTCTATCTCATCAATACAACATTTTTGTATATAAATTAAAATATATATTTTATTAAATTTCATTTTGTGTAAATATAGTAAAGTTAAATCATAATGTTTAATAGACGTACATTTGAACCAACATTTCATGTTGCCTAACCGGATATATCACACATGTAATTGTTTACAGACTTGTTTGTCCACAATTTAGCTTAGCACTATTTCACTCATGTGTTTAATAAATTTCAAAAACATAAATTAAGATGAACTCATTCTCTTATGAGATGCAACATCACCCATATATTATTATATATATAATATTTATAGTGTTTCGTAATCTTTGGAAACACATATCATATGTAGACCGAATTGTATTAAAATATTATTTTAACTTATTTGTTCATGATAACTACTAACATAAATCACACATCACACATGAAACTCAATTTAAATGTTAAATCGTTTCAAAAATAACTTATTTTTAACCACTGAAAATTTAATGTCGAGGTTCTCTATAGTCGAATTAAGTTACCATCGTTTAAAAAATATAAATTTAATAGTTTTAGTCTATTCCATATAGATGTTGATTTTACCAATTCTCGAGCCAATAGTTTGGTAAATGGATGTGACAGGTTCTCACTAGAAAGTACATATGATACCGACATAATATTACTTTGATTCAATCGTCTAATGTACTTGTGTCTTAGATTAAGTGTCAAGACTTCCCATTGTAGTTTTCATTGTAGACTTTACCAAAAGTTGTTTGACTATTATAATATATTTGGATTATCATGTTTTACTTTAATATTATTGGTATCTCTAAAAATATATATCTTAAATATTTCACCTTTTAACCGGTGTGGCCAACGCCATGAAGACATACTATATATTTGAATGAGATATATATCTCTTTATTTGATCCCAAAAAACAATACCTCCTACAAAAGTGAATACTTATCCATATTCAATTTTGTGTTGTCTAGAATGGTAATCACCTTTACAAATATGTACCCCTCGAGTATCCCATAAAAATTATAATATTAAAGAAATATACTTTTTATCTTCTTCATGTATCCAATAATTGTTCCAATAGCATTCCAATGTTACGCATTTGGAGTACTAGTTGATTGACTTACTTTGCTCACCGTAAATGAAATTTATATAAGGTTGCATAAATCATATGTCATATAAAACTAATGTTTTCTAGCTGAGTCAATGCTTTTCCTTCATTCTTTTTTAGTTTTAAACTAGAATCTTATGGTGTATGTTCATATTTGAATACGAGATGTTTAAATTTATATTTATATATCAATGTAATAGGATTTACTTTGGGTAAGACATTTACTATTTTGAATATTTTATTCTCTAAATAGTATCTACCTACTCAAAATTCTTAAATCTTAAAGATAAACATAAATATTTTTGTTTTAATAATCATCTTCATGTCATTACTTAATATAAGTAAACACCCTATCTATAGACAAAAAATGACCATTATGTCACTGTAAATAGTAGTGTATAAACATTTGTTTATCATATCATGTCTAAATCCATGAGATACAATCACGTGATCAAACTTTATATGACATTTATTATGTTCGTATTATAGACCATATAATGATGTAACAAGTCTACATACATTTGCTTTGTTTTTTAAAGGTACAAAGTCATTTAGTTGTTATGTGTACCTTCTCGTTGAGATCTATATTTTGGAATTTTATTTACATATATATGATAATTTTTTAGTTTATATACTGATGTTATTTCAAAAATCATTATTATGCTCATGGTTCCAGCAACCGAAGCATATGTATTAAAATAATCTATTCATTTTTTTACCATTAGCTACCAATCTTACTTTGAACACTTGAAGTGGTACCATCTGTGTTTAATTATGTTTTAAATACCTATTAATCACCTATTTATTTTAAAACTTAAGATAAATCAATCAATTTCTATATGTATTTCGAAATAATTGAATCCATTTAATCATTTATGGTATCTTTCCAAAATACAAATCTTAGCAATATTTTTTTTTCTCTTTAAGATTTGGAGTTGTATTCTAAAGAAAGCACCACCAAAAAAATTCATATGATTTCTTCACAATTTCCTTATACCAAGTAAGAAATAAATACTTTTAGAATTTATCTCATAAGATCCTAGACCTTTATGTATTTTCTCATTTTGACTCTTACGAGATTCACACGGTTTGTCTACAATTAAATATGTTTCTTATGAAGTATTTTCCTCGATTTATACAATGGTTTGAGTGATATTATAATTATAGAACTTAGATATAATCAACTATGTTTATTTATATTCAAATGCAACATTAGAATCCAAATATAATATCATATAAACTTTTTAATTATCTATATACCCTATAAACACACATTTTATATATTTTGGGCCTAACTTTATTACTTTAGATCCCTGGTTTTGCAAAATTGAAAAAAACCTCTAACCAATACACATGTTATCGTTTTTTTTGTATAATTTTATTATTTTTGGATTCGTATTTTTGCAAAATGCTAAACACCTTCACGTTTTAGAATATCTAAAATTTAGTTTTCTTCCCGTTCATAATTTATAAAGAGATATTCCAATTTTCATAAAAGATATATAATAAATAATATGCAAGGTCATTAAAATGCTTTCACTATAAAAATTAACATGAAAATGTTTTACTTTTAGTGCAGTCAATTTGTTTTTAAGGCATATAATACACGGAATATTGATGGATTATCATGCTCTTCGAAAACCTAGAAAAATATCTTGAAAATACTCTCCTCGTATCACTATACAAGATTTTAATCTTAGTGTCTTCAACTTCCGTTTTAAATATCTTAAACGTGGTAAAGGCATCATCGTTATGTTTAAACAAATAGCCTTAAGTAAATCTATAGTAGTCATTTATGAAAGTTATAAGTTATAGTGTCTTCAACTTCTTGTATTTAGGTTATATTGCATTCACACTATTAGAAGGTCTTATCTTGGATTAGTTTTCAATTCTCTCGCGGTTTTGGATATGTTTCAACTATACTCTAAGGACTTGAGAAATATCTTCTTCCAATAAATATTTTTGGAGAAAGTCAGTTTTGTTATGAGTATGATTGCTCATACTTGGAAAGTTTATAGAAACAATATTGTTGGAAAATCTATTTTTCTGAAGATAAAAAATGAATTATTGTTTGATGAAAATAACAAATAAAATAAACCGTAAAATAAAACCAAGCACACAAGACAAATTTAGCGTGGTTCATATTGTGAAGAAATCTTACATCCACAGGCCACGAACACTTTTTATTAAACAAGGAGGTTAAAAGACTCTTAACACAAAGGGTCCAATCACTCTTTGTTAAAAAGATAACATTATTCGCAGAACTTTATATTCAGTGTTTATCTCTCACTTCACTTCTCTCTTAAAATATCTAGATCTTTACTTCACTTTGAAGATTTGTTGCTCACATCACTATCGTTACTAAACCTAGCTTTGTGTATCTTCTTCTATTTATAGGCAGAGAGAAACCCATAATTATTCACCAACCACTCCATATTAAATCTCATTAATCAATGACTGTAATAAAGTCATAATACTTAAAAATAAAAACCTCATAAATAGTAAATCTAAATTAATAATAAACCTAATTAATATAGAAAACTCAATTGATAGGAAATTTAGTTAATAAGAAATCCAATTAATATAGGAAGACTAAAATGTGAGACTTACTTAAATAGAAAACCTAACAAGTATAAGAGGTCCAATTTAATTAAGAACAAAATACAACAACACTGAATCATTCGTCTGAGGTAGCTTCAACATACTGGTTCGGTCCAACATGCTTTATACGAGAATGCGTCATCTTGTCTCAACCATTATGTTCCAGCAGACGTCTCTACATCTAATCCACGGGCCAAGATTCACCCATGGATTTTCAATAGTTCTTGCATATGCATTTAATCAACATATCCAACTACACTCATGTAATCCTTTGACAATACCTCTATTGACGAGTTACATCTAACCTATACCTAAAAAATATCCATTTAGGCTTATAGTAACTCAAACATCTGTTTCATGCAATGTAGTACTCTTTAGATACCATCTAACTTGCATCATAGACTTGCACAAGTCTCATGCAGTTTGTGAGTTTTAAAATCGGTAATACCTTAATTAGAGCATCTGAATGATTTTATTTGCTACCAATCTTATACACCTTCACTTTCTCCATCTCCACCATGTCTCAGATGAAGTATAAATTAATATATATATATATATGTTTGTTTCACTCATGGAACTTAGGAGTTTTTGTTAAATAAAAAGCACTAGTGTTATCACAGAATATAACCATATTTTGCTCCACACTAGTGGGTTCACTCAATAATCGTTTGAGCCAAATAGTTTATTTCATGGCTTTTGTAGCAGCCATATAATCGGCTTTTATAGATGAAAGAGCAACAACCTTTTGTGTACAAGACTTCCAGCTAACGAATCATCTAAGTAAAATAAAAAGATAGCTTAAAATAGACTTCCTTTTGTCAAGGCAGCCTACATAATCGGAGTCCACATACCCTCCCAACACAATGTCAACTGCATCATTCTGGTTATAACACAACCTTACAACATATAATCCCTTGAAGTATCTCATCAAAAACTTGAGTGCATGCCAATACGGTTTCCACATATTAGACGTGAATTTACTCAAAACACTTACTAGATATAGGAAAAATTAGGTTTCATGTAAATCATAGCATACGTAATGCTAGGCATAAGGTATCTCCTGCATAGAATTCTTATCTGCAATTTAAATTGGTGCTTGAGTGGCATTGAGTTTGAATTGTGCACCAATGTGAGTTCCAACCGCTTAGGATTTGGACATAGAAAACTTCATTGAGACCTGTTGTATGTATTTCTATTCAGATAAGAATAAATACATATCTAACATGTGCCTTCTAATATCAACTCCAAGTACCATCTTAGAGCATGTACATCGTAGATGTTAAAGTATACGTTAAATACATTGTTTGTTAGTGCATTCCTAAATTTACTCCAATGAACTTGTTAAATAAAGTATTAACTAAAATAAGATTAAAAAATTTAAGGGACTTGTAAATACCGAGAGCCACTTAACAAATCCACGTAAGTATCTTTTTCTTTTTTTTTATGTTCCTTTATTTTATTTTATTTTCAATTTTTTCTTTTCATTTTTAGTGTTGGTTAATAAGTATTAAAATAATTATCTTTTATAAAAATATTAATATATTATTTTTAAAGATATATCTAAAAATAGGATATAAGAAAATCAAATTTAATATTTTAAAGATATTTTTAAAAATATATGAAAATAAAATAATTTTTTTTTATAAATTATATTGTTGAAAATATATGGAAATAAAATCTAAACAAAAGATATAAATAAAATTAAATTTGTATCTATTTTGTTTTCTCAAATTCTCACGTTTTAAATCAAACAACAAATATTATATTTTAATGCATTTCTTTATTCTTTTCAACTTCACAAGTTTTAATATTTTTTAAGAAATGATATATTTTATAATTATTGATGTATATTTTTATCCTTAATTTTTTTATTACTATTTCATCTTTTTCATATTCTCAATTTCTAAAAACAACTTTTGATCTTCTTTTTCAATAAAAAAATAGCAAAACAACATATTTAAAATTGTATGTTGTAATAAAATTAAGTTTATTATTTAATAATTATTTCAACTAGAGCCTTAAAAATACAATAAAATAAATTCAAAGATTAAACACCTTAACAAATAAGGTTGGAGTAAAATTAGGTTTGTTAACTAAAAAAGTGTTAAATGGAGTTTATCTTTCCTACGTGGGATCCACTAACACATAAGTTTAACACAAACGAATGTACATGCTCTTAGCCTCTACCATATCCTTCATCTCAAACTATTTTTTCAGCTAAGTCTTTTCCGCTTCAAGTTTCCTCCTATTTTTTCCAGCTATTTTTATGCATCTGCATACAACAACAATAAGACTTGTCACTACATCCGTGTTTCTTCATTCCAATAGCTACAGCTGTCGTAGCACCTACATACATATTTATAAGATCTCATAAAATAATCGAATCTGTTACTTTGTTGCCTCGTCAACTAGTCAACCCATAGAAGTATCTCTTCAAAAAACACACATCACCACCACTCAATTCTTTAAACCTTTTCGGCTAACACATGTAAATTTTCTCTTCCAATTCACCATGCAAGAAGGTAATTGTAACATCTATTTGATATACCTCTTGGATAACTATCATTTTTAGAGAGACATAAATGATACATGCCTTACCTTTTTAGGTGCATATCATTTACATTATGAGAAATGCGCACCTAAGAGCTATGATTCACATAAATCTCCTTTTTGGTAATACAAATTGTGGCCGTCAAACCTTCTATAAGGTTTCATGTTGGTTTAGTGACGTAAGAGATATTACCTTCTAAAAACTATTACTCTAACCAAAGAAAGTATGATGGGGATGAATACCTATGATGTTTTTCCCCAAAACTTATGAGAAAACTCACCCATAAAAAAGAAATTTCTCCTAGACACCTCATGCGCGTCTTCTAATTTTCACTAAGCAAGACAAATGAGCTCTTAAACATTTCTTCGCTAATATATTTGTCACAACTTTTTACTCGTTGGACATCAATAAATAATAAAAGATTCGGTTTAGAGAGCTATTTCTAGTTATTTCTAAAAACTCATTCATAAATAAGGTAATAGGAAAATATGGTAGACATAATGGAAGCTACCAACAAGCACCGACCATATGGAATTAATTGGCTTAAACAAATCCCAATAAGTTGGAAAATCTAGCAATAAAGGTTGCAAGGATAGTCGAACCCCTTTCTCAAATAGGCAATTGAAGAATACTACCTCGTTACTTGATAATCTAAGAGAATCTTTTGCATAATCATAATTCTTACCATCATATCATATGGGAGCATTCACTACGTCCTCATATCATCGAAAAATCTTTACTCATAGTAGGCATGATTCTCTCTCAAAACCCGATCCAACAGAAGGGAGACATGTTCATATGTATCAAGTTAGAGAAAAAAGACTTAAACCTCACAAGACCCATAATTCTAGTGCATTAGTAGATCTCAACAATGAGTTATGGATTTTCCCATTCTATTTCTGGAGTTTTCGTGACTGGACCGAATTGACCAAAAATAGTACTCTTGGAATATTATCAACCAAATGGGCGTGTAAGATCTACCATATGAATGAGGATCATATTAGCTTGGATCGTAGTTTGAACCTCATCTTCAACCTCTATATCAGAAGGCTCAGCCCTTAGAAGGTTAGGAGTTGGTTCCTCAAAAAAAGTCAATTGTTTAAATTTTGGTTATTTGAACCCTCACCGTTAGAGTCTGAAGCTATTTGTATAAGTCTATGAGAAATTTTCTATTTTGAGGCTAAAAATGCTTAAAGTGAAAAACAAATAGGTGAAAAACTTATCTCAAATGTCACTTGGTATTTATTGAAAATATGATGCATCTCAACCATCAAACCTAGAAGGATATAACGATAGACACACACACCCAATGGTAAAAAAAGCAGGAGCCTAAATGACCGTATCATACGTATACCATGTGTCATATCTAGCATCTTCCTAACGCACAAGTAAGGCTTCTTTATCCTCCTCTTACTTAGGCGAATCACCGCATGCGATACGCTCCCAACCCTCCAAATTTTGATTTATTTTAACTACAAATCAATATTTGGTAGTGATTTTTATTTTTATTTCTATCTTAAAATTAATAGTACTTATTTTTTGTTAATATAAAATATTATAAGGGTTACAACTTTCGGTAAAAATACTAAACCTTTATTCACTTTGGCCAAAACACACCAGTCATACTATAAGCCTATTACTTACTCATTTACTCTGTTTATTTTGGGAAAATATATAATTTATACTCAATGTATATTTTGGCCAATGAAGGTTTTAATGAGACAGAAGCAGGGAAAATACTAAACCAAGATCTCTGAAGTTACGTTAGTTTGGCTGAAAATAATTAGGTCTCACAACATATAAGATTTAAGCATAGTCTACTCAAACTCAACCTCAAAAGTTTGGCTATGCATACTAGAAAATCAATACCAAGGACCGGCAACCCAACCATGTAAAATCCCACGAGCTCGTTTGCATTCATCAAGCAATAGAAATTTAAAAGTCAAAGATGGCAACCCAACTATAACAAACCTTAGAAGTTCGGCTCTTTACATTAAGAAATAAAATTAAAAGGTTTGGAAGTCTGGCTAGGATAACATCTTAAGTGACAAACAATATTTAAAGGTTTGATTACACACTCCCCTAAAAATTAGCGATTACATACTACAGACCAAGGGAAACCAAAATCAAAAAATGGTCATGAAATACGATAATTCAGCTCTACAAAACTAGCAAACATAAAATCATACTTTTTTCTCATTGCGCTCGCAAGGACTGCGAATGTTGCTGATAAAGGTCAGATGTGTAATTTAGCCAAACCTTGATAATATATAACGAAGGTTACTTAGTGCTATGGGGTAAGATATCCAAAATTTTACTTAAATATAGAATAAACTATTTAGTGATATGTGGATCAAAGGTTAGACTAAGTCAAATATATGATATTTCAAATCTTAATCTTAAAGATAAAATATTTTATATGAATTTTCTATACCAGATTTTAGCTTAATATAGAAGATTTGATATGAACCTTTATCTCATAGGCTTTAGTTTAAATATAAACGATCTGATATAAATGTTATATCTTATGTTTTATCTTAAAGATAAACAATTTGATAATCTTATCTATTGTATTAAGAGCATGGGTTTATGTAATTAATAATATAAATAAAACCTATTTTTATGGAGCAAGATAATCAATTAGCCACAATTTTTATCTATCGTTACTAAGTAAAAATTATGAAATTGTTTTTAGTAGTTCTACTATCGTTAAATGAAAATTTTACTTAGTCTAGATAAGAATAATTTACATTAGTTAGCATAATTTGTGCAAAAAGATACTATATAAAAATATATTTATTCAAAATACATCCTCTCACCAAACATTAAACTATTGTACCATGACTCATCTTCATTCACTGAAGATCATGTTTAATGGCAGAGAATCTCATTGATCTAATCCTATAAATGAAACAACATATGGATGACATGTATCATACATCTCTAGAGAAGCTTCATATAATTCGTTAGACGGTAGCAAACATACGTCTAGAGTGCAAACAAGGGCTACAGTCAATTACTAGAAATTACTTATTACTATTTAATACCTTTAATTTATAAACTACTTATAATACCCTTCTATTTACTTTTACCAATTTTTTTCTTGTTTTTTCTCAATGTTTCATTCCTCATTGATCTTTCTCTCTTTAGTTTCTTTCACTCTTGAGACGGTTACATTATTAATTGATTTTTGAAATATGGTCCGATTACGCGATAAAGGATACCATGCATGTTTTCTTTTTAATTTTGATCTATTTTGATATTTTTTTACAGTTTTATGCTTCAATTTTAGTACTTTATAGTTTTTGTTTTATAGTTTCGATATATACAAATCTTATCAATTTGTATACAATATGAGTCATACATTTACGTAAAAAGTATGTTTTGCATCTCTTGTTATTCTTAATTCTATCTATTTTGAATATGATTATAGTTCATTCATGTTAAAGTTATAGTTTGAACTTTTAAGTTTTGAGAAGAAAGCTACAATGGTTGGAAAACCCGCCACTCAAATTTAAATTGTGATTATAGGTATAGGAAACTAATAATTTGTATAAAGGTTTTATATTAATGAAATATAAACATTTTTTACTTAAGAAAAAAAATGTTGTTCTATACTTGCAAAAAATTAGTAGTTATTTACATGCGAAAATTAATATTTGCGAAATGTAGACATATTTTATTTGTAAAAACACGTGCTCTATATTTACGAAAATTAGCTATGTTTTACTAGCAAAAACTAACCCTAACCAAAATTAGGACCTTTTTACTTGTGAAAAAAATGTTTTATACTTACATAAAAAAATTACTTGCAAAAATTGAAAGTTATAAACACTAAACATTTATAGTTGTGAAACATATATTTTTCAATACTTAAAGAACAATAGTTGTTACTTTTATTTACGAAAAACATCAAAATACAAACACAAAGAAGCTTTGAATACATAGCGACCTTATTTGCAAAAACTAGTACAAAATTACCTAGAAAAATCTAAACCACTCAAAACACAAAACGATATGTAATTAATAAAAATAGTAAAAAATTACTAAAAAACAAAGATGAAAAAAAACCCAAAACATAAATAAATAAATAGATAACATATTATAAAAAAAATCTATTTGAAATATAATTGATAAAAAAATATACAAATAAATAATATATAGAATTCAAAATACAACCAATACATAAAATATGAAATTAAGTTATTAAAAAACTGTGAAAACTCTTTTTCGCATTGAATTGGAAAAAAAATGAAAGAATCGTAAAAAAGTAGCATGCAAAATAAAAAGGTTAAAAAAGGACTGAAAAATAAAAAACTAAAGCAACATGAGGCTTTCGATTATTATTTCTACTTTTTTCATTTTTGAATTAAACTATTGTTATAGAATAAAGGCTCAAACGATATGGGCTAAACACTATTAAAGAACGCAAACTAAAGTTAAAGCCTTTACATATTCTATCTAATTAGATGGGTCAGCGCCAAAACCATATTGACATTTTTTCTTCTCTCCATATTCACCAGAAGAAGAATTACAATCAATTCAAATATTACAACCTTAGAAACATCGAAAATGAGAGAGTGAAAGGTCGAGCAATGACTCTAGATGAAGAACCCACAAGAGATATAAGAGAGTAGGGAGAAGAGGAGGGCGTGAAGAAAAGTGAATACAACCATCTTCAAGCGATTGACCCACATACAAATCAACAATGGAGAATCTTCAATTCCAGCAGATCTTTCCTTAAGAACTTGTAATTAGAGAGAAGAAAATTTTACTTTTGTCAAGCAACACTTGCTGTCAGATTAGCTTAAAGATACCTTTTTAATAAAACAGAGCAGAAGAAAGGAACATAATAACTCCATACCAAATTATATTCAATTTTCAACGAAGGCAGGCAGAAACCCGGATGTTTATTCCTTAAGAATTTAGAATGAAAGGCATAATTAAGCTGAGAAGAAAATATAGCTCGACCAGGTAATTAATTTTTAAAATTGAAATATCGCACGTTCAAACTTTCTAGAAAAGTTATAGCCTTCAACTAATTTGGAGCTTGGTGATTTGAAAACTTCATTTCATTTTGTATTTCAGGGTCCATTTAGCAAGTCAATCCGCTGCTTTATTTTGGACCCTGAAAGTGTGAGTTAAGATCATAGTAGACTTTATTAATCTTCTACAACATTGGAGTATAGGTTTTAAGGGAAATGATTGTTATCTTTTGATAGGAGGTTAACTATCATCAGAAAATCAGTTTCGATTATAACTTTGGACCAACCCATCTTATTGTAGATCAGTAGGCCATCAAGCAAAGCACGAGATTCTTCCATGATCGGATTTAATTTTTCGTAATGATTTGAAGATCCTAGAATAATATCACCTGAATGGTCTCTTATTAAAATGTCACCTCCAGAGTTACCATTGATCTGACAGGAAGCATCAGTGTTTAACTTAAGATAATCAGGACCAGGAAGACTTCATTTCAAGTAATTCGGGTTTCTTTTAGCAGTAATGAATTTTATACAACCTATTTCTTCAGCTGCTTTTATGTTTTCCTTCAAAGCTTAGATATGAAAGTGTTAGTTTGATTAAGGCTGAAATTTATATAGTTAATGTAATTTATCGTAGACTATGTACTTTGGTTCTTATTATTACATTTAGCCATGTTTCTTCCTTTCCAAATAGTCTAAAGAATAATAGAGGGAATTACGGTTCTGGCATGCACATCATAGCCCGTAGACCGGAACCAAACTTTAACCATATGAGAAATTGTCATGAATTTATCAATTTTGATTTAAAGAGATCAGCATAATAACACCAGATACTCCAAGCAAAGTCACAGTCAATGAACACGTGCTTAGGAGATTCAATATTGTACGAAAATGAAAATTTTGAAACCAAAACTAATTTTATTTTTTATAAAATTGTGTCAACAGGAATGAAGTTATTCAGAAGTTTCCAAACCAAAAAAAATCATTTTTTTGGGGTTATCGTATTCCATATTTTACCAAAGAGACTTCACTCTGATTTGATTCAGGTATCTTTCGTGCTAAAATTAGAGTCCTTTGAATTATTCCAGATAATTGTGTCATCATAGTTACTACTGATGTTAGTCTTGTTGATCTTATTCATGGTAGCTTGAGAGAGAAATCTTTTTCGGCTATTGTTATCCCAAGAGTTATCTTTCCAAAACTATTTAACTTTGTGATGCCTATACCAAGAATTATCCTCGTTATCATTCAGAATAATAAAAAGAGATTGATCATACCAATTTTCAAGCCAAAAGTCAATATTTCCCTTTCCCAAGTTCAATCTAATGTTAGGTTTGGCAATCTGTTTGATTTTAGCAAGCCTCATCCATGTGTGAGATCCAGAATTAGTATATGATGTTTGTAATGGATGCATCTTCTTGTAGTAAGTACTTTGCATTAGATTAGCCCATAAACTCATGTTCTTCCTGAAATTAAGCCATAATTTAAAAGAAAAAGTATCTTATAAGTCAGTTAGAGTACGAATCTTAAGACCACATTCATTAAAGGGTTTACACAAAGCTTTCCGTGAAGACTAGTGGATTCTGTTGTCATCATTAGTTGATCCCCATAATAATTTGTTGTAAATCTTCTCAATTCTAGTTATGATGCCTTTAGATAAGGAGCAACTTTGGATCTAGTAGGTTGGAATTGCCATGAGGACCGAGTTGATCAAGATTAGCCTTCCACCAAGCGATAAGTTCTTCATTTTCCCAGTATTTAATTTTATTATTGATCCTGTTGATAAGGTTAATGTAGTTACTGGTCTTGTTATTATTGTTTAAGGTGATGTCAAGGTAGTCAGTTGGTAGAGAACTTGCGTTGAATCCAGAGAGATTGGTATCCTTGTATTGTTAAGCCTTGAAGACATAACAATTTTGGTTTTTCCTTGTTTATCACTTGACTTGAGACACTCTGATATGTTTGAATAAAACTTACCAAATTGTTAATAGTATAATCTAAACTATTAGTAAATATAAAGATATCATCTGCAAATACTAAACAAGGAATCAACAGATTACTTCTAGCTAAGAATTGCATAGATTTATTTTTATTGAACATCTTATGAAGTCCTCTAATTTAAACTTCCTCAACAAGAATGAAGAGGTTATGAGAGAGGGGATCACCTTGTCTCAAACCTTTTTTAGTATTGAAAAAATAAAAAACACTTCCATTAATAATCATATATTCATATAGCTAATTAGATTGTTTATTAGCTTAATAAACCCAGGAGAAAAACCAAAGGAATCAAGGACATTTGTTATGAATCTATGAGAAAGCTTATCGAAAGCCTTAGATATGTCAACTCGTATCATGATTTTACTTACATTCCTCTTCTTGTTAAGTTCATAAATAAGTTCTTTGGGTATGAGTATATTTTCATGAATGGAGGTGTTAGGAACAAAATCTCCTTGGACTTTAGAAATAACTTTAGGAAGAATCTTTGTTAATCTGTTGTTTAAAGTTTTTGACATAATTCTATTAAGCATATTGCATAAACTAATGGGTCTAAACCCTTTCCAATTTGTAGGATTAAAAGACTTAGGAATGGGGCACATAAATGTGGCTAAAATATATTTTGGAATCTTCTTACCAAGCATAAAATTAGACATGGACAAGCAGGGATCCTTCTTTATTATGCTCCAAAAAGTTTTATAGAAGAAGATGTTATACCCATCCATCCCTGCAGCACTCGAAGGATTAAGGTTAGTAATAATCTCATAAATCTCCTCCTCGTTATGATTATACATGAGGTAATCATTATCTGTACTAGATATAAGCTTACGAATGTTTTCAAATATAGAGTTATTCATCCGATTATCTTCCTCATCCTTGTTAGAGTAAGGCAGATCATTAATAATATCTTTAAAGTAGTTTCAGTTGTCTCCATCTTTGATGTTGTTAATTGTGTTTTTCCTACTCTTCTTGTTGACATAATAATGGAACACTTTAGTGTTCTTATCCCCCTCATTTAGCCAGATAGTATAACATTTCTGAAACCAGTAAGTCCCCTCCATTTTAAGAGCCAGAAAGATAGGCATTAAATTTATATAAGTCAATTCTGGTCTCATTGATGTTAATCTCTTGATGCAGAACTTCTTTGTTTTTTACATTACTCTCAGCTTCTTGAACCTTAGCAAAGATGTTGCCAAAATGAATTTTGTCCAGTCTTTTAAAGCATGCTTAAGTCTGTTTAGATTTTTCCAAAAAACAAAGAGAGGGAAACCAACAAGATCTTTATTCCAGTTTGTTTCAACAAATAATAAAAACTTGGTGTAGAGTCCACATGTCAAGAAATTCAAAGCTTTTTTTATAATGAACTCTGTCTTTACTAATGGTGATGCATATATGGCTATGGTCAGAACATATTCTAGCCATATGCATCACTTTAGTATCATTGAATAGATTATGATAGGCAGAGCTAAATAACACGTTCTAGCCTTCTCCACTTAATTTTTTTGTTCCAAGTGTAATTAGAGCCAGAATAACCTGCGTCTTCCAAGTTGAAATCCCTTATAATCTCATTGAAATCTTCAGAACTGTCCATAGAATAGGTAATGCATCCAATCTAATTACTTTAAAATCTCCCATTAAGATCCATTCCTTGTTGGAAACAGTAGTGGAAATGTTTTTTAGGAAAGTCCACAGCTCCAACCTGTCGTACCTTTGACACTTTGCATATACAATTGTTAATGGAAAACTTGTATTATTATTATTATTATTCCCAGTTATTTCAGTGTGAAGGAATTGAGAGTGATTTTTTAAAATTTTGACAGTAAAGTCATTATTCTAAAAGAACCAAACTTTGTTAGACGAGTTAGCAGAAAAATTTTCCAAACCAATTTTAGATGCAGTAGAACTCATGTTATCTCCATTTATTAAAGGCTCTTGTATCGCTACAAGATTAATTTTTTCTTTAGATATGATAGAATTGAGTCTTCTTACAGTCGATTTATTGCGAATCCCTATAATGTTCCAAATCATGATCTTTATCATCTAGAAATGGAATTTTTATTCTTGCTTGTCCTTGAAAACATTAGAGATTTAATAGTTGGATTGTTTGATTTGTTTTCATAACTCTTGCATCTTTGAGTTTCTTGTTCAACACTTTCTGGAATTCTATATTACCTTCTTTGATCTTTTGATGCGGGGTTATTACTAGGCTGTCAATTCCTTCTTTATTTGGAGAGATAGTCTCTGAGCACGTGTTTTCATACTTTAATTTGTAGCCTCTCTCCAGTGATTAGATAACATCTATTATTTCATCTTCTTTACGAGTTGTCTTAAATGTTTGTGTAGGATTTTCTTCCTTATTGTTGTTGAAATGAATGAGTTCCGATTCAAGATTCTTGCTGTGTGGAGTGTTAAGCTTCTTTTCCTTATTAGGATCAACATTAATTGATTTCATAGTTTTCTTGTTTTCTTTGATTCTGTATCTGTCATTTTTTCTCTTTATTGGAATCCTTAGAACCAGCAATTGTCATGAAAGTATTCTCCTTCAGCTGCTTACTACCTTTATTTTTTTTTTACAATTTCCTTCATCATGACCAATATGGTAGCATTTATCACAATACTTTAGAAGATCCTTATAACTTAAGTTTATCCAGCAACCTTGGTTTTCTCCAAATCCAACCCAAATCTTACATTGAATCTTCTGAGTTAAATCCATTTCCACCCAAGCCAAACAAGAATTGTTAAATGCCCTGTTTTTTTATGGTATCTTGATTTTCAGAGGGTTTCCAATTGATTGAGCAATTGATCGAATGATATTTTCATTGAACAAGAATTATAGAATTCTTTCCAATTTGATCCAGACATGACATATTGGGCATTCAAATTTAGTATTGAACTCAGGTCTCCATTTAATGAGTCTCATGACAAATCACCCATGTACCAGATATTCTTAGACCATATGTTAAACAGATCATCTTTAAAGGAGAATTCGAGAAGCAAATGTCAAGAATCCCACACACATATATTGCTTTCATTATTAAGTTTCATTTTCTCTGTGAAGTCATTAATTACTTTTTGGGAATGCCCTCGTTAAGCTTTCCGATCAAAGTATATTTTCTTTGTTTCATTAAAAAGTCTTGGACAAATTGTTGGAATTGAACACAAATATAGTCTGTTTTGTAATGTATATACATTGGCTTGTATTCTGATTACTTACAGTATATGCAAAAGTTTTTCTTTTTTCAGGAAATTTTACACTGGTATCTAGTTCCTCCATTTTTTTTATTCTATTTTTTGATGCAGTATGTTGATTGAAGACCGAAGATCTGAAAAACCTTCCACCACAAAGCAAAACACACAATTTACAAAAACTGAAAAAGATCGTGGAGAACAAAAACCTTGAATCAACAATACAATAACGCGAAACGATTTTAATGCGGAAATTTAATCCAGGATTAGAAATAGAATAAAACCTTAAATCTAAATAATGAAATCTTCACGGATAAAAAATAATTGAATATACGATTGAAGTTCTCTTGGAGAGAAAAGACAGACTTCATTTTTGTTATCTGTCATCGATTTATTTGCCAGAGATGGTTATTATTTACACTAAGATGGATAATATAAGAAAAAAATATGTTGTAAATATTTATTAATGACTTATATATATAAAAATGTTTAAAAAGCAGAAAAAAATCATGAATACTTAACGAAAAAATAACCTTTCATATTATTTTGTTTAACTAAACTAAATAACATTTCATGTGGTTCGCTTTTAGGTAAAGGAGCATATCAAAAGATAAGTCAAAACAAAGAAAAAGTAAGAAAAAAACATAACGCCTTTCAATACTCATGTGGAATAGTATTTAGATAATATATTTATTTAAGAATTTAAAGTTCAGTACGACACTGTTACCATACCACCCTTTAAAATTATACAAACGCTTTCCTTTACTTATACTCTTACATTCTGAAGTATTTAACCAACCTTTACAAAATTTGACGTGATAATAATCAAGGTGGGGTTTAGTGCAATGGTTATGGATACAATGGTGGCGCCACAGCCAACTGGGTACGTACGTACTGATAAATTTCATAGGACAAAGGCCATAGCAGAAAGAGTCAAACCCCACCACAAAAACAAGATCCCAATGTCGGTGAAATGAAGTAGCTAACTTAACTAATCTTCCCTACCACCAACCAACTTACCTAACGTTTTCACCATTTCTAATGGGTACCTTCATATTTCACAACAGATTCTATTAACTTTCGCATCACGCAAAACCTCACACCAACTTTAGAGAGGGGACATGACAGTGATGACACTATCACATTCATTCAAGTTCACTCAATGTTATAGATCAAACTATATTTTTTATATATACCTATATTATATAGAGTTCTTTTTAAAAATTTAAGTTTATAACAGTTAAATCGACACCTAGTCTCTTTATATATATAAGAAACAACAGTAAAACATTAGCTATGAATTAACCATTTATGTAGCATAATGAAATTACATGTAATGGGCACGTACAGTTACGGAAGTACATGATAGTATTGTTATCCATTTAGACAGCAAAAGATTATGACACATGAATACCTGCAATGCTGCGAGTATCGGAAGGAATAAGCACAGGAGAAGCATAAGGATGTGTCATCTGTATCTTGTATAGTTTGCCTGATCACGTTAGAAGATTGAAGACCTCGTCCGATTCAGAGTTTACCCCTATACAAGCTCAAGCTATACAGAAGGAGATATCTCCTTGTTGATACGGTTTTTTAGTCCTTCCTTAAATAACCTCCTTGAGAGAAATAACATCATCGCGGGGATTAGCTTCTTCCACTTTGACTAAAATCTCATCTCCTATCTGTTTACCGAGGGAGACCCAAGCAGATGTTTGAAGTCCAACCTGTAAAGTAATGCCGCTGATCGTACTCATTTACTGCAGATGTCGAAATCAAACAAAACACTTGCCTCCTATTTGAGAAAATAATAAAATAGTATATGGAAATCCTTTGAAAACAATTTTGACTAGGTTACTGATACGTATAGATCAAATTCATCCATCATATATTTAAGATAATAGCTGAACAGGTGATTAACAAAACAGCAATAGAATACATACCTCAACCAATAGCAAGGCCGCAATCCGATCTTTGATAAATCTGAGAATTAGTGCGGTAAATTTTTTCTCTTTCGGTTGCCTTCTAAGGAATTCAATTGTCCAATATCGAAGGCTGGTATTGCAGAGCTTCCTCGCTACTCTGTGTCGCATATTGACTACTGATGAAATACCTTCTAGCTCACCAGCTGAGAAAGGGAAATTTTCACCTCTAAGAAAGGCTTTGATCTGAGAATTAAGATAGTTGCTTATTAGCCAGCTATACAGCCACCTACTACACAATATGAAAGAAATTAGCGTAACTTTAGCTCTGCATCATATTAGAAGTCAGAGGGGCTTGTGGTGTGACATATATTGCCGAATCTAATCCAAAAGTTGAAAAGACACCTGATAATGAGCAAGAAGATCCATATATCTTCGAATGGGAGATGTGAACTGAACATAACCAGGAAGTCCCAGAATCCCGTGGCGCACAGGATTTCTAAAATCCATTTCAGCAGCACGCATTAATTTCACAAGGGCAGAGCTCCTTACAGGTCCTTCAGGGAGATGCGCAAATGCAGAAACATCAATGTTCGACTGGGGCTGCCCTCTATAGGGCAGGGGAATGTTATTAGAAGTGCCGAATGTGGCTACAACTTCCCCACAAAGAATCATCATCTCAGAAACAAGTCGCATTGCCGGGTCTGCCTGGTTTTCCACATATAGATTTATCAATGGCTCTGGATCCTCGGGATTAACTACCTTGATCCTAGATTCTAGTTGAGCTGTGTCAACTGCACCCTGTAAAAGGCATATTCTATCAAAGTTGAACAGCCAAATAATCACGTCTATCCTATTTAATTAAACTTGTTCGTCTTTACAAATTATAAGAGTCCATATTATAAGAGGATGTAAAAGGAGGACAAATAGTTTCTAAGCCTTGTTACCGAACCCACCTGTCGGCGGCGCCACTGTAGCCGGAGAGCTGCTGCCTCAGATAGAATCTTTAGTTCAACCTCTTCTTCCAGGTTCATGTGAAGCAGCTCCGTTGCGCTTTCATAAGTCAGCATATAGGTTGGTTTAATTAATGAATTATCCACGGAGTACTCTGCAATGCTGCAGTACGAATTACAATAGACGTGAACACAATAGTAATCATAGATGGTATAAACCCAAAAGAGTTATCTAGCAATAATGCTGAATGCACATAAGTCCAATTTGTACTGAATGGCAAGAGTGATATACCGAAAGATGGTCCACTAAGCCTCAAAATGATAAATAGATTCATGATGCTCATAATTTATTATAAGTCAGTCAGACCTTAAGGATATCTAAATGTCCTAAAATAGCTAAGGAAACCACTGCTTCAAATAATGATTAGACATTCAAAACTAAAATATCTTAATGAGCTAACGGTTTTCCTACGAGAATTCAGATACATGCTGCGCTGTTTTTCATGAAGCACAAAAAAGTCTAAGCACTTTCAACCTTCCCCCAAAAAGTCCAAACACAACACTCTGCATACAACTTTTTCAGGTGAATAGGAACTGATTAATGCTTTGTACTTGAGTGACATGCGTGCAATTCTCAGTTTTCCAAAAAAATAGCTTTTACATTACACGTTTACCCGCCATCCGAATGCAGAACGACAGATACAGTCACAGCATGGCAAAGTTCTCCTTGTTGCATACTCATCCGCTCCATCGCAATTTTCTCTGGGAACATCGAATAGGTTCCAGTGGGCAAGAAGACAGAGGTCCCTCTCCTCATTGCCTCCCTGTATGATAGTTCAAAATTAAAATTTACAAGAGTTGCATAGAACTTTGAAGTACAATCCCCACTATAAGGTACCTGTCCAATTTGCTCCCAGGTAGAACAAATCTAGTTGGATCTGCAACATGTATCCAAATTTTAATCCTACCATCCTGCAACCTTGTCGCACTCAAGGCATCATCTAGCTACAAAATATAGCACATCTTGTAATACAATGGAGACAACTAATAAGAAAGAACACAAGGTTCTTAGCATTATATTCTGGTGGCAATTACCTCATCAGCCTCGTCAACATCGATGGCATACACCTTCAAGTTTGTAAGATCTTTTCTGTTGCTCTACACACAGAGATACATGAGAGAGAGAGCACTAAAGACAAACAAGATCTACCAAAGAGCTTGCAAAAAAAAAAATCTTTACTCTTAGTTTGTCTGCTGTATCTAATCACGAGTGAGGTGTTACATAAATGTTTCAAGTTGCATGCGGAAATGATGTCTAGTATCTTGCAAATCCAATCAGTTTGTATCTTGTGTTTCAGTTAGATAATTATCATTCACTAAACCCAAACGACTCTAAGCAGATGTAGAAGAGTCACCTTATCTAAGTCTGATGTGTCTGAAAAAAGACTTTCAGCAGCTGCAATAATCTCATCTGAATGGGTTGTGGGGATGTTCAACTTTAACAGATCGAGATCTACATGTACAGGAAAATATCCAACATCCATGAGGAGATTTAACGCAGAGGTAGCTGTCTTTGAAACTCCATATGCCTTTAGGATCTACAAATATGGCATACATAAATAAGATAAGATAACTCCAAGTTGAACAGATATATATGATTAAAAGCATCTCCTTGAGATGCTTTCTTTAACTGTAAAATAGTATGTCCAGTAACTGAGGCTTACTGAAGCATAAATTTTGCATCAACTAAAAACATAGACAGGGAAGTCAAGTTACCATCCCAGCAGTTTTTCGTTGATCGTCGGTATTCCATGCATCTATAGCATATGCTTCAAGGGACTGAATTTTCTCTCGGACTTTTTCCTCAGTCAGCCATGAACTTTTGGGAGGCTTGGCATGTGAGGGCATAGCTTTAGCAGATTTTAGTAATTTCACAAACTCCTGGAGTTCACTATCTGCAGCCTCTTTGGCAAGCTTTCTACGTAGAAGTTCTTCAACCTACTTATACACCAATTTCACAAAACAAAATCATAACAAATTCCAAGCATAATAAAAGGGACATTGTATTGTGCATCATCAATACTTTATAAAAAGCTGCGGTGACCTACTAGCATTGAAACTATCAGATGGATTTCAAGTTTGAAAGAGAAATCTCATGCTCAAGCATAAAATTAATTGGATAAACGAAATTGTGGCAATGTTAGCGGGTGTTGAGCCTAGAATTAAACATAGGCAGATATCTAACCAAACTACAGCATATGTACCTGTATGGAAGACCGAGGTGCATAAATAGAACGAGAACCTTTTGTCTCCAAAACCGTAAAGTATATCTCATCCTTCGACAGCAAGAGATGGGAACAATAGCTCTCAAGCGGTTCCGAACTACCAAAAATCATCTGCAGAGTAAGCCAAGATCATTAAATGAGAAGGGGGACAGGTCTGTGGTTTTTGGAATATGTAGTAGTACCTCCGCTAATTCTTCTGGTGTGACAGATTTATTCTTCTCGAGAAGCTCGACCCAAGCAAACTCGAGCAGAGTAGGGTCCTGCATTAAAAGAATAACTACTGAATCTTATAATTACATGACAAATGACGATGCAGAAAAGAAAGTAGATCATGAAAATCTCCCACTAGTGATAAAAGAACGAACCAAGTTATCCTGAGCTTTATTTAGAAAGTTTGTAATTTCCATTTGATCAAAGCTTTCAACACCCGGGACGATATAGGTAATCTGCTGCCGCTTTATGGAACATGTGACACCATTCTGCATCAGAAGCAGTCACAATACTAAACCTCAAAATATTCATAAGCATGGAGAATTATCAAGTGAAACTTGAGCAGCCCACCCTGCATTAAATATGTTTAACCGGACCTGATCAACCACCATCCAATTCTTCTTCCCGTCAGGTTTTTCAGCAACTGCCAGTAGCACTCTATCTGAATCCTTCTTGAACTCCAACAGCAAACCCTTCTCTAATACTCGGTTTACCAGTTTATCTTCGAGCAATTCTCCGCTACTTGTTAATCTCACCCTACAAAATTCCTCAATTTCTTTTCAACACCGTAATTACTGTTTGTTTGTTTTTTTTTCAAAATGCAAGACAGCCTACTAACCAAAAAGAAAACATAAGTAACACACATAATTGCAGTAAACAAGCAATGTTAACGAACTTCCTTCAATGTTCCATACAATGTTCATTAGCTGGTTTAGCGCCACTAGTATCTTTATCACCCTTTGGATTTCAATTTTCATTCTGACTAAGATTTATAACTACTTTATATTCAAACTATAACCACAGCCGTGCCAGGTAATTACTACTATCGGGGTCTCATCTAACAATCGTCCTACTAAGTCTAAAACTAAGAGCACGAAGATTCCTTCAAGCAACATGAATTGTGGAACGTACTTAATATCCGTGCGAGGTCTCTTTCTTCTGCGCGAAGCTTGAAGGTCTTCTATGATGCTGTCGACTAGACTGTGAAGAGAACATATCCGTCGGAGTCCATGACCGAAGCACAGCTGCTCGGACCGAATTATCGGAAAAAGCAACCCTACTTTCGAGTATGGCCGGAAAACTAAGGACCTGAAATGGGATAAACCACACCGGAGCGCCGAGAGAGGGGGAGCCGTTGCATTTCGTACAAGGGAACAACTATTAACAGCTCTAACCGCCATTAATGTCTTCTCAAGAGAGAGACCGTGAAAGTATAAAAACCTGGTTAGGCGAAGCTGAAGGATTTTAGGACTGTCCAGCCGCGAAGAAGACGGGAGCCGGTTTGCTGAGTGTCTCTGTGAATGGATATAAACGTCGTGCAAAAGATATCGGTAGTTTTTCGGTTTCTACAAATATGTGACATGGGCCTAGGTCCATAATGGACAGGCCGGTAAGCTTCTAATATTTAAGCTAGATTCCAGTTTGAAATGAAGTTGGGTGCAATCATGAGGTAGAGTTCGAGTATTTGAAAAGAATAGGGTGATTCCGTCCGAGTGTCAAAAGTCCTGATTACTGTTTATTATTTATGTGGTATTTAACGCTCTATTCAATCTTTTCTTTTATCAGACCATAAAGTCATTAAAACATCAATATATTCATATTCATTTAAAATTAATATATTATCATCTTCCTATTTCGGATAACGATGACCTTTCATCATTCTTATATATATATATTTGTTGATATGATATTTTTTATTGCACATCTATTATTTCATTATAGAACTAATCACAATTATTTTTTTATGTTTAACGAGAGTGTTTTCTCTTCTTGATTGAATTTTTCTTTCCATATATGTCCCTCACACTAAATCCAAAATATTGAGTGTCACTCTTCAAAACTATCTTCTTTTGAAGATTTCTTAAATTCAAAACACTTTTCACTTCGGCCATCGTAAATGAACATTTGTCATAGAGCATGATGTTAATAAAATGCTCATATACCTCCGACAAAGAATTTAACAGAATTATTGTTTGATCCTCATATTCTACATTGACTTCAATTTCATTCAAATCAATAGTTAATCTATTAAAATCATCCAAGTGTCTCCGGATATCCTTGTTATTATCCATTATCAGTGTATACACCTTTTTTTTAGATTCGCTAGGGAATTAATTATTCATCTAAATGGATTCTATCCGATTTCATATCCTTAATATCGTAGGCTCTTCAAACACCTCTCGAAGCACCTCGTTCCACACTCGAGATTAGAGCACTATAGGCCTTAGATAACACATCGACATGAACCGCTTCTTTGACATTATCATAAATGATAACATAAAACTATTTATGTAATGGATAATTTGAACCTTAATTCTTTAGAGATTAAAATCATTATGCCAATTGAAAATTTTATAATCAAACTTCATGAAACTAAACTTTGTAACATTTTTTTAGTTTCCTTGTGAGGCCCAATTCTCTAACCTCGAGATCTTAACCTATATTAGTCTTCCTGCTATGTATATCACCTACAAAATAATATTCTTACAGATTATATATGGTTACCGTAGAATTTATTACGAGAAATATGATTATTTGGCCAGAAAAAAAAATAAGTGGTAATTATTATATAGGGCTTTAAGACGTGAGCCGAGATAGAAAAAAACCTAATATATATAGTTTAGCAGTAGTTCGTAGCTTTAGAACTTAGATTACATATATAAGAACTATATTAATTTAAATTTATTACATAAGTAAGTGGCATAATATTGGGTCTTAAGGTGTGAGTGATATCACAAAACCTAATTTATATAGTTCGGCAGTAGGTCGTAATTTTAACTTTTAGATTACATACATACTGATAAGGTCGGATATTTTAGACACTATATCTTGTTTTTATCTGAATGACAGTTCGGACCAAACCACTACCATGTGAAACCGGACAGGACTAATATAGTGGAATACGACTAAGGTATGTGTTGGTCACCTCATATTTTTAGCTGATGGGTCCTTAAACTTGACCCGACTTCAAAATCCGACCCGACAGGCCTACGGGTCATTAATTAAGTATAAATACCCCAACCACTTTCATTAATGAGGGTAATCAGAATTTAATACAAACACACAGCTTAATTATCTCACTACACTCTACCTTAAACATTAAATTCCCAAAATATTTACAAAATTACCCTCAAACAAAAATAAACCACACCAAATTGGCGACTACAGTGGGAGCACGACGGTGCCTGAATTTCATAATTCAAAACCAACAAGCAAAGTAGTTCGGATGGATCTGAATGAGCAGAATATTCCACCTCCTGAGGTGGAAGTTGCAAAAGAAAACAATGTAAATACTATTGAGGAGCGCGATCAGTTGAGAGCTGAGATAGAGGCGCTGAGAGCAATAAAACAAGCAGAGAAATGGGTTAACGAAAAATTTGGTGCGTTGGTACTTCACCACACTGACAATCCTAGAGAGAACGAGTAGTCTCTAAAGACACATCTCAGTTTCAAGAAGACATACCAATCTAAACATGTGAAAAGTTCTACATCTGAGTCGTCCAACAACTCATCTAATGAGGCAGAGCTTGAAGAATCAGTGTCTTCAAGTAGTGATGAAGGACGATCAAAAAAGAAAATGAGGATGACTAAACAAAATTCAAGAAAAAAGAATAGGCATGACAGGCTTAAGAAACACCATGGTAAGGGTAAGGGTTCAGCCAACCAGCATATTGACTAGTTGTTGATTGATCCCTTTGCTTTTCAGTCTGAACCAGGTATTTTTACTACTTCAAATGAATATACTGTTTTTAGTCGTAATAAGAATTTGAGGCAATCGTCTTTGTCTAGGAATATACTCTTCAGATATCTTCCTCAGATGTTTGACAGCTCCAAGATGGAGAAATATAATGGGAGTCGAGATCCGGACAACCATCTGGAACAGTTTAAGAACTTCATGGTGAATTTTGACGACGACAAACTATTGTGTAGGGTCTTCTTCCAAACTTTCACAAGAAGCTCCCTTAAATGGTATAATAGTCTCCCTCAGGAGTGCTTAAGAAATTTTGATACATTTTGGGTTGCCTTCCGCAGGCAATTCATTGGAAGCAAGTAGTTTAAGGTTAATGGGGACACCATTATCCATTGTGCACATGAGACAAATAAGTCTCTAAAAGAGTACATCAACCGGTTTGTGAATCTGAAGAATGAGATAGCAGATTGCTTTGAACAAGTTGCAATTGCTTCCCTCAGACAAGGTTTGAATCCAGGTAATTTAGCTGATTCAGTGACTTGGAAGAAGGCTATTACCTGTGGTGGTTTGTTGAATTAGGTGGGGAAACAAATCAACATTGAGGAAACTAAGAAAATCATAGTACACCGCCAGGTTAGGTTCACTACTACAACAACAACAACTCCAGCTGCTAAGCAGTCCGGTTACAGGTCAAAAGAGACTGGATAGGGATCTAACCGATCAAGGCAAAATCAGTCTAACCAGACTCAGAGCCAACAGGTCAGAAACAATAGAGGACCCTGGGTTGAACCTGAGTGGTTTGCCTAATTGGGGGATAGTGTGGCTACAATTTATGACAAAACTAAAAACGATGTACATTTTAGAAAGCCAACAGCATTGCAATCCCCCAGAGAAAACCGGAGCACCCGTTTCTGCAAATACTACAATGACATAGGCCATAATACTCATGATTGTATAGCCTTGAACCATGAGGTCTAGGACCTCATTGAAATGGGAAATTTTGGAGCATGTGTTAAAAAATAAGGGGAAAGCAGACCAGATAATGCACAAGCCAATACAAATACTCCCCAAATGGATCCTTCGAACGATCTTGGAACGTCCACACGGGAAGGTGCAATGGTAATTACTGAAAGGTTCGATATAGACTCTGAGTATCTTGATCCAGATCCTAGTCGAAATCGGGTAGAGGTAGTAACAGATAAGACTAAAACTGTCTCCGGTTTGATTAACGTTTTTTAGTCATTGACCATTTTCGGAGGGTATACTATAAATGCACCTTCTAGTTCATCAAGAAAGAGGCATGTCCACAGTTTGGCTACCCATTTGGATGGAAGGATGTCCACCAACCTATATCAATCCCCATTTTCATTTATAGTTTTCGATGAGGATGAACTTAGAGATATTACAGGGCCTCATGAAGATGTTGTGCTAATAGGGGCATCAATAGGAGGAAACGATATACGCCAAATTCTGGTTGACACAGACAGTTTGGCAAACATCTCTTTTTTAAACTCCTACAAGCAGATGAGAAACCTTTCGGTTATACAATGTTTGAACAGAACCATCGTAGGCTTCACATGAAGTTTTACAGATGTGATTGTGGAATTTAAAGAAGAGGTATTGCTGGGAAAATGACCCTTTAAAAAATGGTAAGAGTACTGTTTGTTGTGGTAGATTTCCCAACATCTTACAATAAAATATTTGGGAGGTCTTGGCTTTCTAGAATACATGTTGTGGCCTCTACGGTCCACCAATGTTTGAAATATGTTGTCTAGGGACAAGTAGGTGTTGTCCGGAGTAGCCAGAAGGTAGCCATGTAATGTTATGCAACAGCCCTTGCCTCTAAGTCTTTAGAGGCAATCAAGGTTAGTAGAGATTAGCAGCTATTGGAGTCTTCCACTAATGAGAATGAAATTGATGATCTCATGGAGGCTCCCAATGTACCCTCGCTGAGGGCAAGAATGTTAGAATTGGTACCAAGTTGGCACCGGATTTGAAACACTGGTTGTTGTCCTTTTTTATGAATAACCAACTTGTCTTCACATGATGCAATAGTGATGTTACTACAGTGCCAACTGATATAATTTCTCATAAGTTGTACATACGAACTGATATTGCACCAGTGGTACAAAGGAGAAGGTTTTTCTCTAAGGAAAAAGCAGATGTGATTGTTCATGAAGTTGATCGCTTGACCAAGATGGATCACATTAAAGAACCTTAGTATCCTTTGTGGACCGCCAACCCTGTTCTGGTCAAGAAAAAGAATGGCAAATGGTGAATGTGTATTGATTTTACGGATCTTTCTAAGGCATGCTCCAAAGATGTTTATCCCGTTCTTCAGATAGATCAGTTGGTGGATTCAACTTCTGGAAATAAGTTATTGTCATTCATGGATGCGTTTTCAAGGTACAACCAGATACAAGTAGATCTGAAGGATCAAGACCACACTACTTTCATTACAGACAGAGGTCTTCATTGTTACAAGGTGATGTCGTTCGGATTGAAAAATGTTGGGGGTACTTACCAAATATTAGTGAATAAAGCCTTTGAAAATCAGATTGGTAGAAACATAGAAGTTTATATTGATGATATGATGGTTAAAATCTTGGAGGAAGATGCACATATATCTGACCTTCAAGAAACATTCTCTAACTTAGAGGCTGTGAATTTGAAACTAAACCTTGAAAAATGTATATTTAGGGTCCGATCTGGAAAGTTCTTGGGTTACATAATAAGTGAGAAATGAATTCAGCCTGATCCGGATCAACTTAATACCTTATTAGCTACGGATCCTCCTCGAAGCATCAAAGAAGTTCAAAGGATGATCGGGCGATTGGCTGTTTTGAACAAGTTTATTTCAAGATCATCAGACAAATGTGCCCCATTCTTCCAAGTATTGAGGAATGCCAAAAGCTTTAATTGGTCTCCACAATGTGATCAAGCCTTATTGAAATCAAGAAACATTTTTCCTCACCTAAGACTCTCTTCAAACATGTTTGGGAGGAAAAACTTTACATATACTTAGCAGTGTCAGAATATGCGATAAGTGCTGTGTTGGTAAGGGAAGTAGATAATTACCCTCGTCCGGTGTATTACATTAGCAAAAGTCTATTGGATGCTGAAAGAAGATACTTAAAGTTAGAGAAACTAGCAATGGCCTTGGTAATTGCGGCAAGAAAGATGAGACCATACTTTCAAGCTCATTTTATTATCGTTCAAACGTCTTTTCCTCTAAAGAGTGTTCTTCGAAAGGCTGATGTATCAAACATAATAACCAAATGGTCAGTTGAGCTGTGTGATTATCATATTGATTTTGCTCCCCGAACGGCGAATAAAGCCCAGTCAGTGGCTGATTTCTTAGTAGAATTCCATGTTGATAGATCTTCCGGACAGATAGCAGAAATCCAATCTAAGAAAAAATGGGTAGTCCGAACTGATGGTGGATCTAGTATCATGGGATGTGGGGTTGGAATCTGTTAAACTTCTCCCCATGGTGATACTATGCATTAAGCTATATGTTTTGCTTTCAGGGCCTTTAACAATGAGTCTGAATATGAAGCAGTTATAGCTGGTCTTAAGCTAGCCCTCATATACGGCGCCAAAAGAGTCTGATTAATGAGTGACTCTCAATTTCTGATTCACCATGCTCAAGGACAATTTAAAGCAAAGAAAGAATAATTGATTAAATACTTGCTACTGTTGAAAGAAGTTGTCGCAAACTTCAAGAACATCTGCTATGAACATATCCCTAGATCGGAGAATACTGTGGCATACTCTTTGGAAACTATAGCCTATATAGAATCTTACCCATGGATTCTTGTGTAAGAATGCCCATCCGTACAAATGAGCCAAGAAAAAGAGAGTGAAGAAAGTATGAGTATACTCGTTATTCAACCTAAAGACTGGAGGTATGATCTTCTCTAGTTAATCTCCGATGGGATATTGTCTCCAGATAAAGCCATGGCTAAGAAAGTCAAGTATAAGGCTTGTGGTTTCTTGATATTAAGGGAAGTTCTTTACAAAAAATCTTTCAGCAGACCTCTCTTGCGTTGCTTAGGACTTGAAGAATCCAAAGTTATGTTATCTGAACTACATGATGGGGAAGGTTCTGCACACAGTGGCTATAAAACCTTAACCATGAGAGTTTTATTATCAGGGTACTATTGGCCAACCATAATGGCAAATACTAAAAAGATGGTAAAAAAATGTGATCTTTGCCAAAGATATGGAAATAAAATTCATGTGCCAGCAGTTCCTATGGAATCCATATCTGAACCGATACCCTTCGATAAATGGGGGTTGGATTTAGTTGGGCCTCTTCCCATGACATCCGGTGGATGTAGAGCAATCATAGTTGTTATTGACTATTTCTCTAAGTGGATAGAGGCAACTCATTTAGCTGGAACCACTTCTAAAGCAATTATTAAATTTATCTTATCTAACATATGTTGCAGATTTGGGGTTCCCGGAAAGATTACCACAGATAATGGGCTGCAGTTTGATAATAAATACATGGAAATGTTCTGCACCTCCAGAGGAATTCAACATTTTTTTATTCTCATTTTCACCCTCAAGCGAATGGGCAAGTTGAAGTTGCTAATCGGACAATCTTGTCCGGTTTGAAGAAGAATCTAGCGGGAGCTGCAGGAAAATGGCCAAGTTTTTTACAATAAGTATTGTGGGCTTACCGAACTACACCTCGGACTGTTACACAAGAATATCCGTTTGCCCTTGTGTATGGAATGGATGCAATCACTCACGTAGAAGCTACTTTTCCATCTCATAAAGTCCAAAACTATTCCGAACAGGCTAAGGATATAACAGTTAGGAATCAGTTGGATTTGATTGAAGAAAGAAGAGTTAAAGGCATTTGAGGATGACGCATTACCAGGGTTTGATGAAGAGTAGATTTGCCTCCAAAGTTAATAGAAAATATTTTCAGTTGGGGAACAAAGTCTTAAGAAAAGTCTTTTTACAGACCAAGGAACAACAGTTCGGTAAGCTGGCTCCGAATTGGGAAGGAACTTATATGGTGTGTGGGAAAGTTAAACCAGGAACATACAGGCTCCAAGACAAGGAAGGGAGGGCATTAAAGCAACCATGGAACATTGAACATCTCAGGTTATACTTAGAATAAACCTCTTTTGTAAATATTTACTTTTTAAGTATCAATGTAAATATTAAGGGGCATACTTTTTCCTACTCTGGTAGCGCGGGGAGGTTTTAACGAGGTGCCAGTGTTTTTCAATAATATCTTATGCCTTCTTCAAAAGTTTGGTGCAATTCTGTTTTTGACTTAGCCATAATGTAAGGTGGTCGGATATTAAATTCTTATTAAACACCCCGGCTCTCAAATATCTTTGAGTTGATCAAACATATTAAACACTTGGTCACATTTATTAAACACATGTGGGTAAGGATTTTTAATACCTTTATTTAACACCTCTGAAATATTGAAGGCTATCTAAACATTGTTCATAAAGAGTTAAAGAAAATTCAAACAAAGGGAAATATGATATTAAAGTCTGATCGGACTAAAACCAATCCATGATTCACAAATGCCTTGACCATTCAAGGACTTTAAGTTTTAAAATAATTAAACAAACAATGCAACAAAATCTCTTGTCCATAAAAGGACTTTAGTTTTTCAAACAAAAAAATATACAACATAATAGTACAACCTTAGGGCTTGTTCCCTTCGGTTTTTCCTTCAACGCCGTATTTTTTTTGGAATTTTGAGTTCAACACTTGAACTCTCACCAACTTCTTCGTTGTCCTAAGAATCTTCCCCACTCGAATAGTTGTGCTTGTCAGTATCAACCATCGTATGAAAAGAGAGGTCATCGTATTCCACAAATGTCCACAAAGGACCAAGAGTCCTCTTAAGAAAGGTCTCATGGAGCAGTAAGACTATATCAGATTTAATTATATCATCTCTCTTCTCCATGGAATCTATTATTCCACTAGCATACTTTTCTATCCCTGCAGCTATTTCTTGAGCTTGTTTACTTACTAAGGAAGCATTCTCATTGGTCTTCTCTTGGACAATTTTCTTCAACTTGACTTTGTCTTCGGATAAAGTCTGGATAGTTTTGTCTCTAGCTTTTAGTTGCTACTTCAAAGCTTTGATCTCATTCGAGGAAGAAGTCTCCAGTGCAGAATACTTAGTCTGGAGGTCTTTGTTAGCCTCTTCTGACTTGAGTAGTTTGGCAGCTAAATCCTCTTTCTCATTCTTCAATGATTTCATACTTTACTGAGCGGCAGAAAGACCGTTTGTCAAGCTTTGTTTCTCGGTAGTCGGGAAGTTTATGGTAGTTGTTTGATCCCTCACTTATCTCTCCAGATCAACCACTGGACGGATGTAACCCAAGAGGGCATGACCCAGGGTGTCTTGCTCACTTGATATCACGTAAGTCTCTTCATTATGGGTCACATCATTGGATGAATTGACAAGATGATAAGGATCTGCAAAGTCATTCATGTCCAATTCATTGAAATATATGTTAATATTCTAAAAGGCATCGAGATTTAACTCTCCATCAGCAGTGGCCTGTTCGGAGTAAAGGTTTGCTAGAATTTCTTCTTGTAATATGGGATCAACAAGAGCCAGAGGAGGAATTTCAGAAGGACGTAGAATTATCTCTGATCGTAGAGTAACTTTTTTATTCTTTGCAGTCTTTTCATCACTCATTGCTTTGCGTTTCTCGTCCTTCTTCGTAATCTTTGGTGGGTTTTCTGATCCAACAACCTCATTGACAGTAAGCTCAACTTCCTCTAGCAGAACAGCATTAATCCCTCATTGATTTTCCGACCCAGTCCCTTCAGTAGCTGTCTGAGGTGGGTCAGTTGTGGTTTTCTTCTTTATTTTGTTCTTCATCTTGTCCAAATGACTAGGGGCTTTGACCCTGGAAGGCAAGTAAACCTTGACGACCTTAGCCTTAATTCTCCTGAGGATAACGTCTGCAGGAGTAAGGGTGGTGAGTTCTTCGCATGAGAGATCTCTTCTCCCTGTGGTATTCCCCGAGGTGAAACAGTTGTGAAAACCATTCTCCAATTTCTCCAAGGCCCAAGAATTTAACTTGGTGCAAGTGTCTTGACCTGCCTCTACATAATCCGAGAACTCCTTTGGAAAAACTAAAAAGAGATACAAATCAGTTTGGAGTAACCACCTAGTATTTGAAAGACTAAAGGAAACATGAATAAAACTCACCTATGCTCTGCGAGCATATGGTCAGTTGGATTGGGTTAGAGTCAACCTTGATATTTTCCCATTCTCCAGGCTCCGCTGATGAACGAGAACTGTGTCTTCCAGGGTTTTTCCGACTCTAGAAAGTCATTCACTACATTGTAATCATTCCCCTTATTGTAATGGTAGAATTGAATGTGATGATTCTTGCACAAATTCGCCACAGCAGCGAATTGTTCGATAGGTAGTGGGATCTTGGATAGTCTGGAAGCCATGATGCCAGCCATCAGAGTGTACCACGCGTTTGGGCTCAACTAAGTCGGACATAGCTTAATTAGGTGGAAATACTTAACTATCTCTGAATCCAAAGGATACCGGAGTCCTCAGTTCAGCATCTCTGTGTAGACCACTAACTCATTAGGTTTGCAATCCATCGGAGTTTTCAGGGTGACCGGGATTTTAACCTTGACAGACTTAGGAATTCCCCATTTCGTACGAATATGACTTAATTCAGCGGTATGTGTGTATACGTAGGCTATATACTTGAGTGATAACAGGTATTTTACGCTGATTTTCCAGAATTTTGGCCCTATTTTCCCTTCTAGACACTCCGGAAGTGCATCCGGATGAGCCAGACCCATTGTAGTTTTTCCCTTTCGATCTACAGCAGTGTCCTCCGTCTGTCTGGATTCCTCAAAATGAGTATCATCCACATACTATCCTCCATATTTTTTTCCATTACAATGGAAGGTTGTTCCGATGGTTTGGCTTCTGCCAGGGGCTGCTGTCCTGATGGTTTGGGTTTTGGAAAAGGCTTTATTGTCTCCGAACTAGTGTGTTTCGAAGAGTTATGAGTGGACTTAACCTTAGACTGGTGGGTTATTCGGTGATGGGTGTTCTTCCCAGGAGATTTCTCAGCATCTGAACCCCATAAAGATGAAGGTTGAAGGTTTCCTAACACTGGAAACTGCCTTTTCTTTAGGGAAAGGGTTCTAGAATTCTTGAACAGAGGATCCTAATTGAGGAGGAGAAAGAGTTGAGACAAAATGAAATTTTCTGACTTTAGATGTCGTTGATGACGATGAACCTTGATCTGATTTTGCTTTTGATTGATTGAGTTCTTCATCAGGAGAAACAGGAAGACAAGCAACGATTCTTTCGTCTTTTGCAACTTTTCTCGCTCTCTCCAACTCAAACAAATTTAGCCAACCCTCTTTTACTAGTGCGTTTCTAGCTGTGAACATACATGACTCGAACACAAATTTGAAATGTACGTAGCTCTCTCTCACTAGAGATACTTGTGTTTTTAAAGACAATGAAACAGTGGAATAGATTTATATAACTGTGAAAATTGGGAGTGACCTAGGAGAAGATAGAATGATCAAAGTAATGATTAAGGGCTACAAAGTATGGGAGTTAAATCCTAGGTAAGTTTCTAGCCTAGTACGTACGAGAATCTAGGAGAAAATAGCTGAGATGTCAAACCAGAGCCCGACACGTGTCCCACGTTGAAGAAAGACTCTTGATGTTCTTAACGGTAAAATCAGTCCCACCAAATTTCGAACATAGTGAATCTTGAAGTTCTTAACAGAGGAAGATAAATTCTTCAGTTCGGATACAGAAACAGATCAGAAAAAGTTGATTTTGTTTCTTAAAGGTTAGCTCTTCCAAATATTATTTGTAAGAACTAAAGGGGCTACAAATAAGGTCGGATATTTTAGCCACTGTATCTTGTTTTTATCCGAAGAGTAATTCGGACCAAACCACTACCATGTGAAACCGGACAAGACTAATATAATGGAATATGACTAAGCTTGGTGCTGGTCACCTCACATCTTCGGCTAATGAGTCTTTAAACTTGACCCGACTCCACAATCCGACCCGACAGGCCCACTGGTCATTAATTAAGTATAAATACCCCAACTACTTTCATTAATGAGGGTAATCAGGATTTAATACAAGCACACAACTTAATTATCTCACTACACTCTAACTTAAACATTAAATTCCCAAAACACTTTACAAAATTACCCTTAAACAGAAATGAACCACATAATATACGAACTATACTAAATTATATTTATTGCATAAATAATAAGTAAGTGGCCATAATATCACATGCTGAGTGGTGGTTATAGTTTCATGCTGCCCACGCATGTTCTTGAGCCCTTTATAAACCAAAGCTTGGTCGCGGGACATACAAAGATGTTTGTCTGAGTGTATTTATTATACTAGAGATCATACAGTTTACATAATTGAGCTAAACATATGCTAGGGTTAAAACATGGTAATTAGTCATTGCGAAATAACATGAAAGAAAAGTGTAAGTAAACTGAATGTCGTCTTATTGATGTCTTGCATGATTTGATTTTGCATAACCCGAGTGTGTGGGTTGTGCGGTAAACTTTAGATTCTTTGATCGATCGATTCCATATGGCTCAAACTAGAAGTTGTTCTTTTGCTTTGAATTTGTATGGGTTGAGTTATTAGTCTAGATAACATTCCACGTAAGTGTTTTGTGCGGGTTGTGTTGCGCTCCCCTATTAATGATCCTAATTTATTCTAGCCGAGCTTTCTCACTCTAGAGACCTTAGCTCAACTAACCTTATTCATACCTCGTTAAAAATCTTTCACCGGCTAAACCTCCCTTGAGGAAAAATGTATATTTTTCTGAAGTGAAAAGAGTGCAAGTAACATGTAGCATACTGCTAAAGTTTCATATACACTTTTCTGAATCGTTAATACTTTATTGTTTGTTGTTAATTATGCTTAAGTAGGTAGCCATGTAAGTACTTTTTTTAAAGTGAAAAAGGACTATTATTTAGTAAATTTCAAGTTTGAGTACACAAATAATTTGGCTCCAATATTCCCGCCAAAACCAAACTAAAGTTTTAAACTAAACCTAGCACAAACATTTGAAAGAATCAGAACAAGCTTCAAAAATGAACTCGAGCAGATCCCAAGTAACCATAAGGAACAACAAAAACACATTAGACCACCCACAGCTTCAGATGAATGGAAGCATCAGAACCACCATGGCACACCATCTTCCGCAACCACAAGGGATGAAATCTACTGAAAACTACAAACTTCTCACAGATGGAACTTGAAAGCAACAAAACTTCCACAGAAGGCACAACGAACTTGTAGTAGCAACCACGATGGACTGAAAAGAAAAGCAGCTTGAAACTTTGAACCTCTCGCATCACAAAAGCTTAAGAGCATCCGACCGGCTTCAACCAGCATAGGAAACACCAACTGAAACAAGCCTGAAACTTGAAAGATTTGAGAACAAATACAGAAGAGCAACTACACAGAGTTAACATAAGGTATGCCTAAGCTCTCTAACACCAAAATAGATTTGAGACCAACATGAGAAGAATTAAAATCATACGCCTGTTTCATTTTACATTTAATAGTCCATCGAGCCAGCCAATCGGCAGCTCGATTGATATATTTATAGACATGGTTAAGAGTCATAGATGAAGTAATTAGAGTTCTACAGCAACTTAGAAGAGGAGATAGAGACTAGGGAGTTGCAATATGGTTAGCAGAGTTAATGAAATCAACAAGTAAAGAAGAATCAATCTCAATGTCAATATTGTTAAGGCCTTTAGACTTACAGATTAATAGACCATCCAATAGAGCACGGGATTCAGCCATAAGGGGAGAAAGCTTATTATATAAGTTCCCAAAGGCATGTATTAGAGTACCTTCATGATCTCTGATGATGACTCCAGCAGCAGCTTCCCCATTATAAGCCACAGAGGCATCAGTGTTTAGTTTTAGCCTCCCAGGGTTAGACGTTATCCATTTAGAGACAAGGGGTCTAGTAACAGGCCTGCATACTAAGTTAAAGAGACCAAAGCTAGCAACAACTTTTTTATCATTAGACCAATGTTGAGCTTTAAAGATACCAGCAGTATTCATGTATGAAATAACTCTATATACCTCCTTATTATGAATGTAGAAGTAATGCAAGCATTTTTAAATTTAGCCTGATTTCTATATTTCCAAGTCAAACTAAATATGATTGAAGGAATAACGTTTCTTATATGATTGCCTTTTGTAGTGAATCTGTGCCAAGTTTTAGTCATGTGTATAGGGGTCATGTATCTGTAAATAATAATGTTGAAGTGATGAGCAAAATGTAACCAGACACCCCAGACAATGTCACAAGTTATAAAAAGATGATCAATAGATTCAAAATTTTGACAGAATTGACATTTCGAAGTGATAATCATGTGCCTTTTCCTTAGGATAGAATCAGTAGAAATGAAGTTTTTTATGACTTTCCAGTGAATAAACGCATACTTTTTAGGAGTTAAGTCATTCCAAATCTTAGAAAACATACTGGATTCACTAAAGTGTGTTCTAATGCAATCCCAAGTGTTCTTAAGACTAAAATAACCAATAGCAGACAGGCTCCATAAGATCCTATCTTTACTATTAAGGTTAATAATGTAGTTGTTAATGTGATCTATAACATCTTTACTGATAAGACTAGCAATATTAGACAAATTCCATTGGTGGTTAGACCAATACAGATTTACCTTTTCATGCTGAAACCAACTGTTGTCATTAGAGCTGTCAAGAGCAAGGAGGGGCTCTGAATTGGACCATCTGTCCAACCAGAAGTCAACGTTGCCATCCCCAAGAGACCAGCATATAAACTGCTCAACTACAGGTTTAATCTTCATCAATCTGTACCACACTATTGAGCCCTTTAGGTTGCTATTAAGCTGCAGAGGGTGCTTCTTACCACAATAAATGTCATGGACAAGATTGGCCCAAAGCATTTTATTATCTCTAAATTTCATCCAAAGCTTGCAAGATAGGGAAGTTTGAACATCAGCCAAATTTCTGATGTTCAAACCACCTTCTTTGAAAGTTTTGCAAACGCCCTTCCAAGTACACCAATGAATCCTATGCTCAGTTCTTGTAGACCCCCACAGAAAGGTGTTAAAAGCCTTTTCTATATTGTTGATGACATTGCTTGGAATAACATTAGTGTGCATCCAATAGAGAACAATGTTCATAAGAACAGAATTAATCAGCGTTAATCTACCAGCAAATGATAAATGCTTTGATTCCCAGTCAGCAATACGATCGTTGATCTTTTTGAGGAGATTAATATACATAGTAGACTTGTTATTGGTGCTAATAGTAATGCCAAGGTAGACAGTAGGTAAAGAAGCATTGTTGAAGCCAGTGATGTTGGCTATAGAATTTATTTTAGCTTCACTGGTACCATTAGCAGTAATGACCTTGGTCTTGGTTTTATTGATAACTTGACCAGAAGTGGCTTGATATTCCTGTAGAAAATTATTAAGTGATACTAATGTTGCATCATTACAGTTAGTAAACAATAGAATATCATCAGCAAAAGCCAAATTGCTAAAGCATAACTTGTTATGACTTTTATACCCTTATTTTCAAGAAAAAGAAGAGAGATACCTCTCAATAGCACTTCCTCAGCGATTATAAATAGGCTAAGTGAGAGGGGATCACCCTGCCTAAGCCCTTTCACAATCTTAAAAAAACCATAAGAAGCACCATTAATAAGGATTGAGACATAAACGTTGGATATCATACTATAAATAAGGTCATTAAATCTGTTGGAGAAACCAAAGCATTTCAGAACTTTCAAAATAAAGGGATGACTAAGCTTGTCAAAAGCTTTGCACATGTCAAGCTGGACAATGATGTTATTGTATTTAAGTTTTCTGTTTAAATCATAAAGGAGCTCTTTAGCAGATAAGATGTTAGAATGAATAGAATTCCCAGGGACAAACCCACCCTGAGTATTAGAGATGATTTTAGACAACACAATTATCAGCCTATCATTAATGAGCCTAGCCATAATTTTGTTAAGCAAGGAGCATAAACTAATTGGACGATAATCAGTCCAACTAACAAGGTTTATAGACTTAGGAATAAGGTAAATACCTGTTGCCAGGATGCTTTTAGGAATATTAAAACCTCTAATGAAATGATGAAGAGCATAAATTAGATCAAGCTTAATAACATTCCAACATTTTTTATAAAAAGTAAGATTAAAACCATCCAAACCTGCCACACTAGATGCTTTCAGACTGTTGATAGTTTTAAAGACCTCATCTTCATCAGGAAGCTTTAGAAGACTTTTGTTATCATCCTGAGTGATATCTTTAGGAATAATATAAAAAATACTATGATTCATACTATCTAACTCACTCTGCTTGTCTTTGTAGGGGCTGGTAGCAAGAGCTTTGGTAAAGAAGTCAACAGTTGAAGCACCAATAGTATCCTTATCCAGAATCCAAGTGTTGTTTTCCTTGACACTATTTATAGCATTTTTCTTTCTTTTAGTAGTAACATAACTGTGAAAAAGCTTGGAGTTATTGTCCCCATCTTTAATCCAGTCAACATTACACTTCTGAAGCCAGTACTCTTCCTCAATTTTATAAGCATTCAAAAGCAACGCATTTGTCTTATTAATCTCCTCTTTTGTAAAGTTGTTATTAAGTTGCTGATGTAAAGCTTCTACTCTAAGAACATCATCCTCCAATGCTTTAATTTTGCAGAAAATATTCCCAAAATGCTGCTTGTTCCAAACAATTAGACCTGCTTTTAACCTTTTCAATTTAAGCCAGAAGATAGACAGAGGGTCACCATCCATTTCCTGAGCCCAATTCTTAGTGACAAAAGGAATAAACTCTTCATCCAATAACCACATATTCTGAAATCGAAAGTTCTTTATAAAAGCACGAGACAAGTTAGAAATACTAATGAGAATGGCAACATGATCAGACCCAGTTCTGGCTTTATGAATGACATTAGTATTATTAAAAATATTGAGCCAAGTACTGTTAAAAAAACCCAATCAAGACGTCGCCATTTAGCCTTGTTAGACCACGTGAAGCGAGACCCAGCAAACCCAGCATCCTGAAGCCTGCAGTCTCTAATCATTCTGTTGAAGTCATCCACACTATTTTGACAGAATGTAGCACAACCAACCTGATCATCAACTGATCTAATAGCGTTAAAGTCACCACATACCATCCAAGCTTTATCAGTTTAAGCAATATTATATAAAGTATCCCAAAGACTTAATCTATTTAGACGCTGGCATTTAGCATAAACAAAAGTAAACAATGTGCTAATATTAAGATGAATATGACTGGCCTCAATATGTAAACATTGAGCATGATCAATCAAAACATTAATAGAAATTTATCATGCCAAAAAATCCAGATCTTATTGGTAATATTGTTAGCATAGTGATTAAATCCAAGCTTAGAAGCATAGATACTAAGATTATCCCAACTAATTAAGGGTTCCTGAATTGCAACAATGCTAGCCTTATTCCTTTTCGAAAGGTGTTTGAGTCTTCTAAAAGAAGATTTATCCTTAATCTCTCCAATGTTCCAATTTAATATGTTAATCATAATTAAGTGAACGTTTAGAGTTACTTGGAGTAGAAGGTTATCGAGAGTTTCTGACCAGCCTTTTCTTCCTTGCTTGTTTAAGTTGTGTGTTGATTATATAACTAAAATCTTCTTCTTCCTCAGACGTGTCCTTCCTAAGCTGGCTTCTTGTTAATCTTTTATCAGGTTTAACACCCTTGGCCTTTGTAGACATAGCTGTTTGACTTCTAGTAGAGACTTGAGGACTGTCTTTATCAGCCTTAGGAGAAGAAAATTCAGATGCCAAGTTTTCATACTCCAAATTGTTATTAATGTTTTCAGGACTTTGAAGCGCCCCAATAATTGCATCATCCTTACTGTTATCAACAAGGTCAATACCTTGAGGATCCAACTTGTTATTATCAGCATTGTTAACATCAACATAATCGTGCATACCAGGATCAGAATGAGTATCAACATTGTTTAAACAATCAGCACGATGTGGAGAAGATGGAAGACTCCCATAGTAAGAACCCTTTGGAGATGTATAAACTTTAGCATTATCTTTAGCATTATTAATAGAGTTGAATCCAAACTCAAGCGTTTGAACTGCCCCTTTAATTTTGGTAGAAGAAATCACCACGTCTTCATTAGTTTGAGCATCAATACCATTAACATTAATAGCATCATCTTTCTTGCTTTCTTGAGCCTCAACATTAGTTTGCTTATCATTATCCTTAGATTTTTTGCATTGATCAACACCATAACCAATATGGAAGCAAGATTTGCAGTATTTAGGCATGTTGAAGTAAGTGATTCTCACCCAACAGCCTTGATTACTGCCAAAACCCACCCATACATCATTGAATATTTTCTCAGTAATGTCCATTTCTATTCTGGCCAAGCAATGATTATAATAAGCAATGTTCTTCGAAAGAACCTTAACCTGCATAGGGCTGCCAAGGAAATAAGCTACATCAGTGATAACTTTCTCATTATACATGTGCTCCGGAAGATTTTCTATCTTGATCCAAATTGGAGTTATCGGGCTTTCATACTTAACATTAAAGTTTTCAGACCACTTCAACAACCTTAGCCTAGTGGAGCCAATCGTCCAAACGTTTTTCCTCTAAAGTTTGCTGAAATCTTCATAAGAGTCAAACTCAATTAAAATGTGTCTTGAATCTTTAATTGTATAATTATATTCTTGAACAAATTGAAATTTGCTGAGGAAATCCATCAACATTGATCGTTTCGGCAGGCCTGAGGAACATTTGCCAACAAGTGTATGCTTCGACTTAGATTTTAAATAAAGCAGAGCATTGTCACCATAATGTAATGAAATATGATCATTCTTATAGAAAATATATTCCTGCTCCAAAGCATCATCCCTGCTTTTGTGACAAGAAGTCACAGCATTTGCGAAAGAATTACCTTTCCACTGATTCAGATTTCTGTCCGTTTCTTGATGTTCTTTGATTGATGAAGAACCGTAAACCTCTTGAACAGTTGTAAATGGTTCCATGAACAGCAAGAATCAAACAATGACAAAGGATCACAACCAATATGCTACAATAGCAATACTAAACTCAGATTAAGATTACGAAGAAAAAGCGAGAGTAATCAACAGAGAACCAATTCCCACTTTTCCTTATCAAACAGAGGACTCTGCTACAAGCCAGACTGATGAAGAATAAGGAGAAGATAGATGAGAATCTATCGAGAGGAACAAAAGCAGAACGATGCTGTTATGTTTAACGGAGAAGATGAAGCAGGAAGAAGGACTTTGAAGTCTTGAATCTTGGAGCTTTTTCGGCCCTTCAGATCAACCATGATAATTTTTTATATTATATTCATTAAATTCTAAATAAAGTCATTTAAAATCTTTTTCCTAATTTCAGGTAGCCATGTAAGTACTTAAAGGTAAATACATCATGAGTATTAATTTCGTAGACATAAATTGATAATAAAGAAATGATATCATACCAATACATTAGAAGATGCTTGAGCCGATAGAAGGGGTTGAGAGGAAAATATCGACATGTAGTTTACAAAACCTTTGAGAAGATATTGGGAAGGAATCAAGACCATGCGTATCTTTAAAACATGCATAAAGAAACATAGAGAGTGTTATTGGGTTTCTCGAACCTATAGACGAGATTCACGATCCCAAGTATGCCTGATCCCATAGACAATATCGGGAGGGAGTCACGACCCTAAATATGCATTAGTCTGTATGACATATCAAGAGATAGTCACGTATATAAATATGTTAGTCTCCCTTTGGGAACTTGCTAATATTTTCGATCTTGTAGCGTAGGTAGTGTTTGGACGAGGGTTTGGATATAGTAGCGGTAACTTTGGCGCGAACCTCTTTATCTGTTTGAGGTTTATGTGACCCTTGGTTTTCCATTAGCTAGAAACTGGATAAGAAAAAATTATCCAAAGTGAATATAGTATGATGATTCTTAGACAAGTTAGGGGATGCATGTATTTCTATAATTGTGAAGGTTTTATCCTATGTGAGAGTGCAGACAAAGAAGAGTTTTACGTACTCCGTATCAAAGATAAAAGTTAGTCTCAATACTATTGATGACTAATCACATTGAAACTCTTACTTTGAAGTACTTGAAAAACTAATCACATTGAAAGCCAATAAATATGTGAGACAATAAGTTTGAAGTACATACTAAATCCTAATTTTCCTTCAAAACTAATCACATTGAACACTATTTAGATCGTCCATGTTTATGCATCGTTAAAAACTCGTTGTCAGCCAAAACTTATTTGAGGATAAAAATCAATTTTGCCAAATTGAAAAGCGAACAGAAACATGTAATAGATTGCTAGAGTCTTTGCTATGTTTTTATGAATCAAAAGACATTTTTTCGTTAATTTTGCGTAAATGGGTAACCCCCTAGTGTTTCAAGGTAAAAACATCAGGATTACTATTAGTAAAAAAAGAAATAGACAAGTAGAAGAATGGGCTATACCAACATATTAGAAGTTGCCCGAGCCTGTTAGAGCGGATAGTAAAGGAAACGAAATCATGCAGTTGCCCGATACCGTAGGCATGATCGATAGAGAAGTGAGACCCTTAAATTTCCCGAGCATGTATGCATGGTCAGGATGGAATCAATGACTCGTACGCATGACTAGGATGGAATCGAGGCCCTTAAGTGCTAGAAACTTATCTCTGGGAATAATAAATTCCTAGTACTGGGACGTAAAAACAAAAGTAGTACAATAAGTAAATGAATAAAAAATAAGGAGGGATATACCTTTCTTGTGAACAATATGTATCGAACGAATGCAAAAAGACTTCCATCAGCCTTGTCGATTCCTTACCTACTAACTTAACATTATCGATTCAATTTTTTTTATATCGTCCTAAAACTATAACACTTCATACAAGACTTCCATCAACCTTTTCGATTCTTAAGTGATTTAGTAAACTAGTCAGCCACAATCGACCTAGTTATAACTTATACGTAGGAGACTACCTATTTATTCTTTTCGATAAAATAAAATGTTTATCTTTAAGAGAAGTTTTGGTTCACAAAAGTTATACCAAATCAAATAAGGATCATTATGCTAATAATGAGCTACACAATTTAGTCAACATTCGAGCATACAACACCAGACATACAATTAGCTAACATGCATCAATGTAGTCCTTCCTCGACTAGCTCCCAAGAATTAAACAAACTATTGATAAAGAAATTATTAATTGAATAGTCACTCAGTTGGATCGGCATTTAATCATGAACAAATAATATTTATAAATTTAGTCCATGTACATGAGCCTGGTGTACCACAAACCGACTTATATTACTATAAATAGACTTACAATGTTCCTTAACGATCAACAATCTTTATTATATTCATTACCTTATCAACTTTTTTTATGTCTCGATAATGTTTTATTTTTCTGAATAGTGGATTGACCAGGTCAAACATTTCATATGATTAGGGGTGGCAAACGGGTCTGGACCTGTCAGAAATAAATGGATACCTGTCAGAATTTAAATGGGTCTATGCAGAAAAGACACGTTTAACAGACACGTTTACATGTTTACCTGTTTAAGCAGTTACCTGTGAGACATGCTACCTGCCAGACACGCTACATATTAGACACGCTACCTGTCAGACACGTTTACATGTTTACCTGCACAAGCAGTTACCTGCTAGACACGCTACCTGCTAGATACGTTTATCAATTATATATTATAAAAATATAATTTATAAACTTATTATTATAAAAAATTATTTATTTTATTTGTAAATATGGTAAGATTACTAGTTATATGATTTTAGTTTTATTATTACATTTTGATTATTATTATTATATAGTAATAAATATTATAAGTGTTGTAATTATTTTATAAACCAATCCTACTTTAAATTATATTTAAAAAATATTATTATAATGTATATGATTATAAATTTATTATTACAATTTGTTTAGTATTATTATGATTTGATTATTAATATTTTAAAGGTTGTAATTATTTTATAACCAAAATTTTAAATATACTAATATGGTTACAATGTTATTATTATAATTTGAATATTATTACTATATTTTGGTTATAAATATCACAAGTGTTGATATTATGTTATGAACCAAAATCATATCTTATCATGTTAAAATAGTACAAGTTTTATGGTTATAACTTTATAAAATACATTTCGCATACTATTATTATGACTTGGTATTTAATAATAGTAGTGTTGTTATTATTTTTTAAACCAAAATAATATCTTATCATGGTAAAATATTACAAAGTTATATGGTTATCATTTTATTGTTACATTTGGATTAATATTATGTTTTTGGTTATAAATATTATAAATGTTGTTATTATTTTTTAAACAAAAATCATATCTTATCATCGTAAAATATTACAAGTTATATGGTTATAATTTTAATATTACATTTTGATTATTGTTGTGTTTTAGTTTTAGACTACTACTTATTAGTAACACAAATGAAAATGAATTATTTAGATTTTTTAAAAATAAAAATAAACGAATAACAACTAATCTAAACAACTATAACAAGCAAATAACGTGATAAATTATACGAAGCTATTAATTCAGCTAGTATAATGTTACCACAATGTTATTTAAGTATTTTTATCAAATAAAAAAAAATGAAAACAATATATAAGCTATTCCGAAAGTAGAACTAGAGTTTCTAAAACAAATAACTAATGTTTTCGTAGAATTTGTAGGAGAATTAGAGAAATTTAAAATACTAGTGAGTGATTGTAATTTTAGGTTTGGAAATCTTATATTTATATGAGAGATTTCAAAACAAAAAATTAAAAAAAAAATCACAATGAATTCGGATATCCGGATTGGCCATCCGAATATCCGAATTGGCATTGATACAAAAGCAAAAAGAGACTACATTGTAGCCGCCTTTTCTTTAGTTGCCAACAAAAGACGGCTACATTCTATGTAGGTGTCTTTTGTTTTTATTATAACTTCCGTCCTAAAATATTTGTCGTTCTAGGAAAATATATTTGTCCCAAATTGTTTGACATTTTATATTTTCAAGATAGTTTTAATGGTTAGTATACTATTCTATCTTTTATCATTTAATTATCTAATAAATCTCGTTCGTATTAAATAGAAATGTTATTTATGAAAAGAAAAATTCTTTTTACGATTTCAAGAGTAATAATGACACTCCTTAAATAACGTGTCAAGAGTTAGAATGTCAATTATAATGGGACAGATGGAGTAATAATGACACTCCTTAAATAACGTGTTAAGAGTTAGAACGTCAATTATAATGAGACAGAGGGAATATAATATAAGTTTTATATATATTAATTTTTATTTTATTTAGTTTATATTTAATTATATATATATATATATAATTAATTTAAGTTTAACTCATAATATATATATTGTATGGTCATTCATATATTTATAATTATATATATTATTGCCTATACAATACAAAGCTAATTATTTATATATATTTTTAAATATTTAAATTTAATATTTTTAATATTTTCAATAACTTTTTATCGTTTCGATAGGTCGACTCAGGATACATGTTTCTTGGATAATATCAAAATAATATTAGAAATATTTTGTTTACGTATCTTAATTATAGAATTTTAATTGTTTTTATAGTAGTATAAATATTTTAAATAATATAATATTTAAAAATCAAATTACAGTCTAATAGGTATATATTATTTAATATCTACCTAATATAAAGAAAAATATATAAATATAATAAAAAATGATTAAAATCATATTAAAATTATATTGTTTACGATATATATATGTCTTAATTATAAAATTTTAAAAATTATTTTTTATAATCGAATAAATATATTAAATAATATAATATTTTAAAATAAAATTACAATTAGACGTCTAACATGTATATATTATTTAATATCTATCTAATATTAAATAAAATATCAATACTATCAAAATCATATTACAATTATCTTGTTTACGACATACATGTCTTAGTTATAGAATTTCAATTTAGTTTAAACATACACATTATTTTTTATAATCGTATAAATATTTAGAATTAAATCATATTTAAATTAAAATACAATAAATATCCTAATTATTTTGTTTGTAGTATACACATCTTAATTATTGAATTTCGATTTAATTAATGCATACAAATTAGTTTTAAATAATATTATAAAATACTTGATAAACGCTATTTTAAATAGGTTTTCTGGTGGGTAATCTGCGTAGGTTTATATGCCTAACCTGCCAGACAAACTACCTGTCAGACACGTTACCTGCCAGACACGCTTACCTATTTACCTACATAAGCAGTTACTTGTCAGACACGCTACCTGTCAGACACATACATATTTAAGAGTGTTAAATGGGTAACCTGCTACCTATTAGACACATACCTGTTTAATACTGTTAAATGAGTTAAATGAGTTATAGATCTACCTGTTTGCCACTTCTATCTATGATAGTCCGACTAGGATAACTAGTAATTTAACTATGACGAACTTATTTTTAAAACGACCAGACTGAACTGGTAAACGGATTAATCATCGATAATAAAATTTATTATTCAATAAAATATTAATACATTAAATCGTATAGGCTACATCTTAATTTGTTTTATAAAAAAAATTAATATAAGAATGAAAACTAATACAAATCATTCACATACAATTACTAATATGGTACGATATTAGTATCAATGACATCAATACATATCCAAAGAAAGGCCTTGATCAAAACCAACTATATAGTCAAAGTGCCTCCCATCCAAGAATCCGTTGAAAAGTTCAAAACATAAGCTCTAGATTTGAGAGTTTGTAACATTCGGTCACAAGAGAATCTGTAATTGATTTCCATTTGTCGAACATGTCATGTTTAGTTCGTTCCCTAATTGATTCGTCTAGAACATAAATTACATTCACATTAGGACTTCTTTTAGTACTTGAAAACCACATAATTATATAAGAATAAAAACAATTACCAAGCAGAATACAGGGTCGTTGTTGTAGGTCCATCTGGAAGTAGTGACACACGACAAATAATGATAATATGAGCAATGCTTGATTCCATCAACTCCTCGAAGGAGCATAACTAGGCCAATAGTAAGACTGCGCCAAGTTGACGTAAATGTTAAGAGTAAGAAGGATACATAATAGAAACTGTAAAACTCAGGTTTTTTCTTTAGAAAATAGTTGATATTTAGTCGCCTTACTATGAGGTGTTTTAATCTTCTGGCTGTAAAACCTTATAATGGAGGCCGGTGGCCCTCCATTCATCACACTAGCAATCCTTCATGTTATGGAAAATGACTATGGAGATAGTCTCCCCGAGTTATTAAAATTTAATCACGGGTAATTTAAGGGAACTAGTGGTGTTGGCTGGACTAGTGGTGCAATGTTCTTGGACGCCTCATAGCTGGGGAACTAACCCCCTTACAAAGTCTTAAAAACTTCTACTTATGAAGATATGGATGCGAATACTAAACTTTATACTATTTCACTTATAATTTCATGGTATGATCTCTTCTATTTTCTATATAGACAAACATAATAATAAGTTGTTACATGAAGATTATTTCCCCAAACCTTCTAATGCCATAAGAGAGACTAAAGCTTATACTTCAACTAACTTTGACAAATGCTTCTTTATGTTGAGAACCCAGCTTAACAAATATGCATTACAGAACCAAAAATATTGAATTCTTACCCAACAACTAGAAGGATTAGAGAACGCACCCATAATACGCACTGGTAAATCTTGAATTTCGGCGGTGGTCTAGAAAGACCAGAAATTGTAGAATACCCTTGAGAACTAGATCTTTTCCTAACCCACCCGAACTGTGGACGTATTAGAAACACAAAGCCGATGAAAAAACCAGTAACAAACCCTCCAATATGAGCAAAGTTGTCCATAAGAGGGAATATACCCACTACTAAATTAATCGCAACAATAATCACAAGAGTTACAAAAGCCGCTGTCTGATAATTACAGAAGAAAAGTACGAATGAATCATAAGACATTATGAATATTCCTATAATTAAAGTAGAGCACAGAGTTAGCACCTTGTGAATGTATATTGACTGATTGATGATGAGTTCAGAAAGCATGCCTCAGAGTAAATAAAAAAATTCTAAACTACTAATTGCGATCCACAAAACATATCATCAATATACACCTCAATATTTTGACTATGCTTTTTTTTTCAAAGTATTTTTGTCACCTTTCAGTAAGTAAGTGGATCTGACATTTTTCAACCCGAATGACATCACTCTGTAGCAGTAGAGACCGCAATTGATGGTAAAAAAGGTCTTGTACTAATCAGATGGTTCCATCTTTATCTAGTTATACCCGAGTATGCATCAATAAGATTTCATAGCATGTGGTGTCATATACTAACTTGTCTATTTGTGGCAGGGGAAAAGATCTTTAGGACATGCTCGGTTAACAATCATAAAGTCGATGCACATTCTCCATTATTATTATTTTTTTACTAGAGTTGGATTTTCCATCCATTATGGGTACCTTACTTTCCTTATGTGTCCAATTCTCAACTATCGGATGATTTCTTCATTCACGACCTTAGATATATTTGGGGAAAAATTGTGATTCTTTTGTCGCACTGGTTTCACCTGATGTTCTATCATGATGCATATGTATATAAATATTCAGGTATACCTATCACTTTTGTGCTCTCCCAAGAAAAAATATTATCGTGCTCCAACAAGTAATCAATCAGCTTGACCTTCATTTCTTCAAGTAGGTTGGTTCCAATGTTTATAACGCGGTTGCTTCGTTCACCCAAGCATACTTCTTCAAGTTTTTATATGGAAATTGGGGCCTTAGCTCTGATCAATGTGCACAATTCATCTTGTGTTAGCATATATAATTTCTATATATGGGTTGACTCTTTTAATGCTTCTGCCAGACCTTCACGATTGGGCTTTTGGTTTTTTTTATTATCCCCACCCCAGTACCAACTATGTACTTTAAGCTTTGATGGTATGTTGAAAAGACTATTTTGAAATGATGAAACTATATTTTGCCCAAAATAAGGTTATATGGTGGTAGGACGTCCGATGAACAAACTATGTTACATCGTTTTTTGCTCATCTTCCGCTTCCATCGACATTTCCAGTATGGTGGTAACTAATGACATTGTGTTTTGGTCGTTAAACACGGCCACCATATGGAAAACAAACATGAGGTTAGTCTTGAATGGGAGCTACTTGATAAGAGAACTGTATAAGACGTTTATTGCAGCTCTTATATCTACCAAAATATTCATTACTTCAGGATTCATAATATCTATTGTTATCAATAATGAACCATTTTACGGGTGTACGATATCCTCTATATCATTATTCGTAAGAGAATATAGTAGGCATTGTGGCCCCTTATGTTCATGCACTGTATTCTCAGTTGTTAGTACGCAAGTTAATTCTCGTATATACCTCTTATGTGAGATGCCCCTCCCCCTCATTTGAAGGGTGAGGTGTAGTTTTTGTGTGTTTTTACCGTTTAAGACTCATTCTCTGCAAGTCTATTAGGTCAATCTACCTCATTCCCAGTTTGGTTGGTTCGATATTGATGAGATCTGCGGGGACTATATGGTGCTCCATAAGTGGATTCAATCATCGATCAATTTATTTTACATATTCCCTTAAATGATCTTTTTTATAAGCCTCAAATTTCAATTTTGAACATCATGCACTCATCAGTGGTGTGTTCATGTTCTCCAAGTTACTCGTATCTCTTAATACATTCTTTTACAGTTTAGTGTGAGGTCATTCCTTCTGGGTTGGCCAAGAGGTTGTAGTCTTCAATATGTTTGTAAAACTGGCATTGGATACGATTAATGGAGGAAGGTTCTGATGCTCGTTGGAACGGAAACGACGCCAACACGGTTTAGGAGCCTCGTCGGGGATATATATTATCTTTTCTTTTTAACCATTTCCTCATGTCCACCTTGGTGAGCTTGCGTATTAGATTTTGCAAGATTGATATACTTTTGAGCTCCAACAATTAGATCTGCCATCGTTAAGGGTTCAACATTTCTTACTCAGTTGTAAAACTATGATTTTGGCAAGAGATTACGGCAAGCCGTTGAGACTTTAAAATTGTTATGACAATCATTTTTTTTACGCTCGGATTTACATATTAGGATATGCGTTCTCATATGGGCTCTTTACACTTTTTCTTGAGCATCCACATATGCATGCCCATGTTTTCATTTTTTTGTTGGATAAAAAAATTTCCATGAACAAATTTCCAAGTTGGGTAAATGTGTGAACCAAACCTTTGGCCATCTGGTAAAACCAAACCAAGGCGTCCCCTTGAAGGTTGAGTAAGAATGAGCAACACATTACAACACCCTCCCTGGAACATTTTATACCAATTGTTTAATAACTACATGTGGTGTTCCATATCAGTCGTCTTTTTGAAGTACTGTAGTTTCATGATGTAGCCTGATTGGGGTTTGTTCCATTAGTATAATTTGTAATAATTTAGAATTTCATAATCCTTTTATACAAACGAATGCATGTATATAGACCATAGATTTTGGTATCATAAATTGTGCCCTGGAGAGTTGGGTGACATTTATATATGAAGTCTTGCTCCTCTAAAATGGAAAACTCATCCTTCTACATATTCGTTTTCAATCGTGAAATGAACTGAATGGTCTCACCTTACCATTTATCTCCTATGACTGTTGGCTTTTGTACCTTAAAAAATTTCATTATCGAGATCGTTGGGGTAGGTCACTCTAGGGTGAGCCCTTAAAACTACATCGACCTAGTAGAGGAGGGGGGAATTTGGATTGGTAATAGTATCTTGGTGTACTGGAGACGTTAGAGAACATGTTCCCCATATTTAACAGTGAGATATTTTACCAACTGGAACATGTCACTTACATGTTGCATGAGATGATCGATTCTTTCGTTCGCGAATAAGATATGGTTTTCTCATCATCTCCATTGTCGGAATTAATTAAGATGACGTCTTTGGATGAATCAGTATAAGGTCGTCACCGCTAGGAAAATACGAATTGTCTTCCTTTGGATATTTTTCGGCTTGTATCGGGTATTCACCATCCTCTTATAGGGTTACCTCCGCATTAGAGATTAGCCCGAACATGAGGCCTCTCATGTCGGTGACCAATAACCTTACAGATCTCAAATTCACCGTCTTGATGATGGATTCTCGTAACATGATAATTAACTAATTACCTCCCCGATAACAAAACCAAAATGGTGAAATAAAAAAATCACCTAACATATTGAATAAGTAAATAAATAAGAACTCGAACACTTTGATTAAGAGCAGTCAATTTATTTGATATCTCAGATTATAACAACTTTGATAATCTTTATTTCAATATTCACTCTAGATTTTCACCTACCTACTTTCAACCAAATTTTATCCTTTGATAGTAGATTTTAATTAGGTTATCCTATGCTTAATGTTTTTTCATTCCTTCAGCTTTTGTAAATGTGTTTATTGTTTTAATAATTTCAGTTACGGTCGTTGTACGATTTTTCATACCATGTCAGGGATGGTCTCCGTACTATGAGGTTGAGTAGTATAAGTGATGATCTTCAGTCTGAGGTTGCACGGGCCAAAACGACTAAGACAGCGGTGTTGGTTTCATGGTCAAGAAGAGTTGGCCGCATGCACGAGGCAATAATTATGAGAGGTCGCTCAATTAAGCGACTCCCCCGTGGTATAAACCTGAAGATCAAATGGCTGATAAATGAGGCGCGTTTAGCTGAGCATCTATTGTATGAAATATTAAATCTTATTTGCATCATATGATGAGACTTATAAATACATAATTGACTAGGAAATAAATCTACCTTAATTGATATAACTAAAAAAAAAAAATCTATCTTAAAATTTATAACTGACTATGCATAAATAATTTTTATTTAATATTAATTAGTCAAACTTTTTATATAATAAGTTTCATTATGAGCTCATTATTAGGGCGGGTTTAGATATAATAATTCTAGTCATGGTCACTAGTTCCATATTCCTTATTAAATTAACGAGAGAGGAGTAAAAATAAACCGAATGTAGTCATACTACATCTTGAATAATTTAAGCTTTTCGAGTCTGAGTGTGTGGGTTTTGAGTTTGGCTGAATGAGCAGGCCTTGGATTTTCTAGTTGACCAAGCCTCAACGGCTTCAGTTGAGAAATTGGTATTACGATTTGAATTATTTTGAGCTGAATGACCAGTTTGTAAAGCCTTTGTCTTGAGAAATTTTACGTGACGTATTGCTCTCTCCCTATAACGAGCCCAACTTTCTCTAACTAAACTTTCATTGCTCCAGAGAGCTTGGTTCATAATGTTTATGTTTCCCTCTCGTTAAAAAAGATTCGTCAGCTAAAACCGTTTTTGAGGAAAAAAACTCAAATTGTACAAATTGAAAAGAGTACAGAAACATGTAACAAGATGCTAAAATATATGGTACGTTTTTCAAAATTGAATAACTTTATTGTTAATTTTTCTTAAATGGTTAGCCCCCCTTAGTACTATTAGTAAAAAAAATGGACAAGTAGGAAAATTGGTTATACCAACATATTAGAAGTTACTCGAGCCTGTTAGAAGATATCATGAGGAAGCGGGACCCTGCAGTTGCATGAACCCGTAGGCATGATCGAGTGAAATTCGATACCCATAATTTTTTCGAGCATGTAGGTCTGTTCAGGAGGTCAAGAACTCGTAGTTATGACAGGAGGAAATCAAGGCCCTTAAATGCTAGAAAATAATCTCTGAGAGGGTTAACCCCCTAGTACTACAACGTGAAGACCAATGTAGTACGTTATAAATGAGTAAATGATTAAGGAATTTGTATATTTATTTTGAACAATATGTATCGCGAAATCAATTTTTTTAATTGAGTGGCATCTGTGGAAATTATTTTTGTACTCCAAACCAAATCAAAAGCTTGCTACTTCACATATTTTTAACTCTGACACCTTTGATGCTTTAAGATATTAAGTTTAGTCTTAACAACCAGAGATGAGAGAAATTTTTTACTTAGCACAGGTTTTATGTGTAAACACAACCACAAGTAATGTTGAACTCGAATGAATTAAGAAAATTGTTTCTTATGGAAGTTTTTATGTGTACACACAACAACGAGTAATACCAACCACGTATGAAGATAATACTTTGGTATCTATAATAGTCGGGATAGCTCAGTTGGTAGAGCAAAGAACTGAAAATTCTCGTGTCACCAATTCAAATCTGGTTCGTGGCATCAGGATAGCTCAGTAGGTGATTAAGCTCCATCACTCTTAAATTGTTAAAAGAATTAGGTATTTTTCTATAAAAGAGAGCAAAATATACTATGACATAGACAAACACCCAAATTAGATGGGAGGGGCAGGAACTTTTAATATTCATGAATCAAGCTCGAATATTAGGTTCTCTAGTTCAAAAGTTTGGCACAAGGTCATGCAAATGATGCTTTGAAAAAGTCACTTTTCAGAAGCTTGATGTTCGAGTTGGAAGTATAGTGTGATGAACTCAGAAAATTCTTAGGTTAGTTCAGATGCAGAAATGTTCGTAGGTGAGCGTTTGTCTAAGAAATGTTCGTATCAGATACTTTTAGTAAGAGAATCTGTGTTTTGTAGAGAGAAAGAGACAAAATGAATAAATGTAGCAATAATTGACTAATAATTGGTCATTTTCCCCAAAAGGGAATGTCCTTTATATAGTACATAAGGTGGATAGTAAAATTGCATGATTACCATCGTTAAAGTGGATTTCTTACCCCACTACTTTACTCTTTACAAACAATTTCTTTGGGTACATCACTTAACCCCTCTATCTATTATGTTTGCTTTACTTTAGTTCTTAATCACTAAATACATGAGTTTAATCTTTATATTTTATGTAATAAACCATGTTATTATCTATATTTTCCTTCCCTTATCAATAGCCCACAATCTTTGTTAAGATATTTGTATGAGGAATGACTAATGGATGCCATCATCCCTTTTTTTTATCATCCTCGGATTGTTCTACACAAAAAATTCTTTGTATGACCCTCAATATCTCTCATCGGATCGGTTGACTCCATTACTTGTGTTCTATAAATAAATTGCTTTATTTCCCCCTTGGATTATGCGGTATGAGACTTGTTAAGATTTATGACCTCACCCTTGGTCATGATAATCTCATCCTTGGTCAAGATGACCTCACCCAAACCATCATTTCTTTTAGCTTCGCGTGTCTTTGCCTAGCCGTTATAGAGTCAGAAATAACTTAAACAATGAAGTTACTTCTGGCCACGTGTCGTATATCTACCACTGCATGCCAACACACTTTTTGAAATGGTTTATGGGAGAGGTACGTGTCAAAGATTTATTTGAAACTAATCTTTCATATTCTGCTCATTGATACCCACAACTTCTACTCTGAATATTTGTATATTTCTCTAGTTCTAAGGTTACAACCTTTTACCCATGTTCATCCCTGAGTAGAGAACACTTGTTCTAAAGAGAGACATGATTATCTTTCAACCCAAATTCTTTTCTTGTCTTTCATGCCTGACAAGCCTATCAATCTAGAAAAATATAAGCTTTGGAGGTGGTTCAATATCTCAAACCAAGCCGATGTTCGTAGAAATTCCGGTGGTAGAGGGCACCCAACACATGTAGACATCATGGAAGCCAACTTTCGTGATAACTGGTCCCCTATCTGGGAACGCGTTTCCCTTGCTGCTCAGCCCCCCAATTAAGTTTGTTCAAGGAATAACAAGGTTGATCCTTCGTTATCTAAACCTACTTACAAATATGCTCTTTTATTAATGATGTGTGATGAGAAAGAAAAACTTGATGGAGTAAATGCAGGAGAGCGTGTTAAGAGGAAGAGATCCCCAAATCCACCTACAAAGTCTATTCCGGTAAAAATTTCATCTTCTGCTGCAACCAACATGGTAACTCCTCAGGGGTCCCCTTAAACAACTCCCGAGGTTAGCCTCCGGAAATCTTCTACAAGGAATGTTCAATTGGAACAGGTTTTGAAATCTATCCTTGAAATCCAAGAAAAAAACTTTGATTGACGAATCTGACAATGACCAGGAATAGACTGATGCGATTGTGGTTGAGGCACAACCCTTACAAGTTGTCTCACGGTGATTCCCCCCCCCGGACCATCCGTATCAAGTCGAGGTGTACCTTCTCCTCCGGAAATTACGACGGACCCCCTTCCTCAACGAAGAGAGACTTCCTCGGTAAAGAAGGATAAAAAACAGAAAAAGAAGAAGCGTGTCACAGACCTGCCCTCTAATATAGAAGATGTTTTAGAGGATAATCTCTGCGGAATTGAAACCAAGCATATACTTGCCCTTTAAAAAGTGAAGTATAAATATTTCCACCCAGCCGAGGAGGTGAAACTTAGAGACCGATGAGGGATCCCCAGAAACATAACCATTCGGTTTCCCACCGTTAGAGAGACCCCGCTGTCCGTTCGCAACCATGAACTGATGTTTTACACCAAACTCATGAATTGGGGCCTCTGTCTGCCTCTCGATCCCGTTCTAGTGGAATACTTCAATCTTATCTGAATTTTCCCCTCTCAAGGTGGCGCTAATATGTGGTATACACTCATGGTCTGCATCATGGCCTCTAGACTTTCTGAGACAGCCTTCTCCATAAAGCAACTCATCTCCATCTCAGGTGTAGCTAAGAACTCTCATTAACCATTTTATTCTCTTATTTTTGCAAGGCAATATAAGGTAATCAAATATTTCTCAGAGGTTGACAAAAAGTAGAAACAAAAATTTATTTTTAATTTTGGGCTATGGGAGACCGACTTTGAAAATTCTGATGACCTTCCCTATCGGTTGACTATGAAATGGTCTGGGCAAGGCATATATCCTCACATCATATTCTATTTTACTTATTGAAATTGATTAATTTAAGGTATTTATTTTAAACAGCTATGAAGGGAATTACCAAGCCCTTTAAAAGTTATGCGAAATCTGCAAAGCCAATCTTTGAGAAACTAAGTGTGTGGACGGGTGAAAATTTGAACCATAAGTTTCATTAGAGTTTCATGCCAATGAACTTGGTAAGAAGAAATATTTGGAGATACGACCCTGGTCAGAAAAGATCCATGTCCGACCTCATGGTTCTCCCCAAAATGATGACATTCTCAAACGTCTAGAAGGCTTGGACAATATGGTTTACTTTCCCACTCGGGCTCGAGCTCCCAATCATCAAGATGTAGAGTATCCCAAGGAGGAGGATGAAAAAACCGGGGAGGATGCAGAATCAGAGAATGATGCCCTCAAGGAACAAAGGGTTGAAGTCTAAGGAGACCAACAAAATGAAACTCAAGAAGAAATGCCAACAGAAGTTCAACAAGAAGACCAAGTTGATATCCGGGTAAGCCCCCGTACTAGTGTTCGGGAAGAAAACCAAAAGGATACTGATAATGAAACTTCAGTTGAAGTGAGACCAGCTGGGAGAGCAGGGGCTATAAAGCCGAGAAGGCTCACTGCTGAGGAGAAACAAAAGAGATTAGTTGACACTAAAGGGGAAAGTGACAACACGACTTGTCCAAGCTTACCTATATAAAGAAAGTTGTAATAGTTGACTCGGATTCTAGGGGAGAATTTTCCCTTCAGAAGAAACAACCTGCTGGTCAAGAATAAATTTTTTAGAAAGGTGAATATCTCTGCCTTGCCTTAGCTTAATTTGATGTTTATGAGAACGACTTTGTTGCCAATGAGTTAAATAAATTGCTCTGTGCTGCTGCTCTCCTTGAAAGGAAAGCTAATAGCACAGATCGCTACAAAAACGAAATTCTCAAAAGAAATAGGAAGTAAAAAGATTGACCACTGAGGTAGCCAACTTGAAAAATGAGGTTGGGAGCTTGAAATATGAACTTATCAAAGAGAAGAAGATATCTTTCCACTTAAATAAGGTTAAGAAGGAACTTACTCAATAGAGGAAGACGTACGTTGATCGCTTATCTAGTATTACTTCCTTAGAGACTAAGCTCTCTGATGAAACAAGTATTTTTGACGACGAACGAGAGCATTTTATTACTATGGATACCAAACGAGACACTCTTATTGATGGTCTTGTCAAATCTAGTGCAAAGGCTAAGACATACTTTGAGAATGCTGTTACAGACATTGAAAAGTTGTCAAAAGAGCATGAATATCTAAAGAAGGACTTTGAGACTAAGAAGAAGAAAAGTTTGGATGCTTATACAGTCAGTATTGCATCCAGCTCTGGTGTTAGAGATGCACGAGAAATTTTTGGACTTGAAATTGGGAAGCCTTTGGCAACGTGTTATAGAAAAATATCGCCCTGTAGGTGTTTCTATAGAAGATTTAGAAACTAGAAATGACTCAGAAAGTTCCTCCTCAGAGTTTGATTCTCCGGAAGGTAGTAAGGAAAATTCCACATCCGAATAGTATTTTTATCCTTGTTTTGTTGATCACCTATAAACGTAAACGCATGAGACTTTGTTTTGTTTTGATGATGTATTTCTACTTTTCGAATTTACTTTATTTTGCAAAGTTTCCCATATGAAAACATTTGACTTGAAAATATTTTACCTATGTTCCCCCCCAGATAATTAGTTTCTTAGTATGAAATCTAATTTTGGTAAAATATTCTTCATATTAAAAAAGGTTTATATCAACTTATTATTTAGGTAAAAGGTCTTTTATGTGACAATGTTTATCATAGGATTAAAATGATATTAAACTTCGTTAACCACCTTTTTGGTTCAAAATAATGAACGTTCTTTTCGGATTATCCTTTGTGTTAAAAAATATGAACATCTTTGTCCAAACTTTTTGGAGTATCTTTTGAGTTAAAAAGATGAACATTCTACGACTCATTTTAAAATGGAAAAAGAATTTTATATAGGTCGGCTATTAGGACACCTCATTAAAACCTTCATCCGCCACCAGGGTAGGAAATAGTATGCCACCGAAACTTACATAAGTTGATAAAGAAAATATTAACATAAATACTCATTCACTCTAAATAAACTTTTAGGTGCTCAATGTTCCAAGGGTGGGGAAGATCGTTTCCTTCTTTATCTTTGAGTCTATACGTTCCTAGCTTGATCTTCTTTGTTACCGTGTACGGACCCTCCCAATTAGGAGCCAACTTTCCCAGCCTTTTTTATTTTGTGTAAGGGAAGACTTTCCTCAAAAATTTGTCTCCGGCTTTGAACTCTCTTCTTCTAACTTTTGACGCATACCGACTTCTCATTAAAGTATGATAATGTAAAGAATTTAACTGCTCCCTTCTTCTCTTTTCCTCTATCAGATCCAACTTTGTGCGCTTTCCCCTATAATTTGATTCCTTAGAGTATTCACTTAACCTGAACGATGGGAACATTGTTTCTAACGGTACTACTGCGTTCATCCCATAAACGAGTGCAAATGACGACTCTGGTATTGCAGTCTAAGGAGTTGTTCTATAAGCTCATAGAACTTCTTGCAGATAATCTGGTAATTTTCTGCCCTTGCCCTCCAGATTCTTCCTCAGCCCATCTAAGATTGTTCGATTGGTCACCTCGACCTGGACATTTTCTTGGGGGTGGAAAGGTGTTGACAAGCATTATTGTATCCCTTTAGATGTATAAACAGCTTTCATCTCGTTGTTATCAAACAATGCTCCATTATCTATTTAGTGTTTCTTCGTACACAAAAGCGGCAACATATGTTAGAAATAATAAACATGATCACATACTTCTCTCTTGTTCCTACTAACGAATCAGCTTCTACCCACTTGGAAAAGTAATCTACTGCAATGATGATTGTCTGTGACCTCCTCATGCCATCGGAAGGGGTCCGACCAGATCGATACCCCACCGCTCAAATGGTAAAGACTCTGATATCGATTCGAGGGGTACACCCGGTGCATGAATTGAGTTAGCAAATCTTTGGCAAGTATCACACTTCTGCACTAATTCCTTTGCATCAGAGGAAAAGGTCGACCAGTAATACCTAGCAAGAAGAACTCTTCATATCAATGTTTTATAGCCGGAACGTGCTGACCCTTCCCCGTCATGAAAATCTGAAAGTATTATTTGCAATTCATCATTTCCTAAGCATCAGAGTAAATGAAGACTAAAAGAACTCTTATACAGTATGTCTCCATGTACATCATACCCATATACATTGAATCATATTCTTTTAACCATCACCTTATCAACTAGTAACGTGTCGTTGACCAAGAATTCTTGTATTTCACTTCTCAAATCCTTCACTATAGTTGTGGAAATTTAGAAAGCCTCAACACATCCTTCAACTAATTCGGGCCCTTAACGATCGAAGGGTTTTCCTAGATAACTATCCATGGGTACTCCTTTGAGTAAGATGCTCTAGTCAAAGAATCAACTACAGAATTCTCAGCCTTATGGACATGTTCGTATCTGACGCCCTCGAAACTCAAAGTTAAAGCCTTCAAAACCCCCATATATTTTACCAAATGATCTTTTCTTGCCTCCGACCAACCAGAAGCATGGTTTACCAGAAGTTATGAATCACTTATTAGCCTTACTCTCTTAGCTCCATAATGTTTTGCAAGTCTTAAGCCCGCCAAAGCAGCTTCGTACTCAGCTTCATTATTTGATGCTTTAAACCCAAATCAGATGGCTTGATACATAACGATTCTCTCTGGAGATACCAACTGTACCATTTCTCCACAACCAGATGAGCTTGAACCCCTATCGGTTTGGACTATCCACTCTGTTCCAAGTTTTTTTTTATCAACCTCCATTTCATTCCGATCGGAGTAAAACTCAACTAATAAGTCAGCTAATGCTTGTGTTTTAATAAAAGTTCTTGGTTCAAATTTAATATCAAAGTCTCCACACTGACCACTTTGTCATTCTTCCCGACACATCGGGCCTTTGAAGCATGTTCTTCAACGGAAAAGATATTCGTACAACAATTGAATGACCCTAAAAGTAAGGTCTCATTTTTCGTCCAGATGTAACTAGTGCAAGAGCTAACTTTTCTAACTTAAGATATCGCTTCTTAGCATCCAGAAGACTCTTACTCACATAATAAACCGGCTTTGGAACACTCACCGCAAAATCTGACACTGCCAAATAGATGTATAACTTTTCCTTCGACTTTGTCAAGATTTCCAGAGAAGAAATGTATTCTTTGATCTGATAAAAGGCATCCAAACATTCTCGAGTCCAGTCAAAGCAATTTGCTTTTCTTAGCACCTGGAACAAAGGGGCGTATTTATCAGAGGACCGTGATATGAACCTATTCAACGTTGCCAATCTTCTAGTCATGATTTATACTTGTTTAATCGTTCTTGGTAGGGCCATAGTACAAAGAGCATTTAACTGTACCGGATCGGCTTCAATACCCTGTTCACTGACTATGTAGCCTAAACAATTCTGGATCTTACCCTGAACGTGCACTTTTCCAGATTCAGTTTCAATTTTGTCTTCGTCAAATTGGCAAAAGTTCTTCTAAGTCAGCTAAATGATTTTTATCCTTTAGACTCTTGGCTAGCATGTCATCGATGTAAACCTCAACATTTCTTCTAATCTGACACTTGAAAGCTTCACCAACCGTTGGTACGTTTCCCCAACATTTTTTAACCCGAATGACATTACCTTATAACAGTGTAAGCCTTTTCTAGTGATAAAAGTTATACTCTTTTGATATCTTGGGTCCATTTGGATTTGATTGTACCCATCATAGGCATCCATAAAAGACAACATGCGGTTTCTAGACGTTGATTCAACCAACTGATCTATTCTAGGCACATCGAAAGGATCTTTGGGGCATACTCTGTTTAAATTGGTGAAGTCCAACACATTCGCCACTTGCTATTTCTCTTCTTCACTATGACCGAGTTAGCAGTCCACATAGGATACTGTGACTTGCATATGTGGCCCACTTTGGTTAAACGATCTACCTCTGCTATGATCGCTTCAGATTTTTCTTGAAAAAAAGATCTCCTCTTCTGTATGATTGGACGAACATTGTTTCGTATCGCAAGCCTATGACAGATGAAGTTTGCTGGAACCCCTATGACATCCTCTATACACCATGGAAACAAATGTAATTTTGTTAAAAGGAATTTGATTAAACTTTCTCTTACCTCATGGTACAATCTTGTACCAATCTTAAGGCTTTTACCAGGACAAAAAACATTATCCTCAAAACCGTCATCTGGGACCATGAACCCGGGGGATTCCCTCGGATCATCCACGGGATCAGAAACTGTGGGATCCACCATCGATTGTTATTCTTTTTTCGACTCAACCCTCTTGATCTTCTTGGGGGCCAACGCTGCTCGATAACATTCTTTTTCCATCTTCTGGCTACTTCTTACTGTTCCCATGTTGCTTCCTACCACGTACTTCAAACATTGATGGACAGTAGGTGGCACGGCGTGCATCTTAGACAACCAATAACTTTTCGAAGATAGCGTTGCAAGATGTGGGAGCATCCATCACTATAAATAGAACTGTAAGTATCTTCTTGAATGGTCCTCGACCTAACTCCACTATCCATTCGAACTCTCCAACTACTTCAACAGTAGCTCTAGTGAATCTGACTATTGTTCTATCTGATCTCAAGATTGTTGGTGGATTTTTTATCTGGTTATAAGTAGACATAAACATTATGTTAGCTGAACTACCAGTATCAGTGAAAAAAATTCTTATATAATTTCCTACTATCTCTGCTCCGATTACTACTGCATCCTCATGCGGACCAGATACGTCTCTCATGTCATCATCTTTAAAGCAAAGTATTGGAGATGGATTTCTGTATAGGTATGTTGAAGTACCTGCTTCTAACTGTGTACCCAAGCTAACAATGTGTCTCTTCCGAGAATAATTCGGTATTCCTGCAATTGTATCCCAACCAAAAATGGTTAGTGACTCAAAGAAAGCACATAACTCACTAACCTTTCCTCTTGCGATCGGCTCTTCTTTCATGTTTATACTATTTCTGCCCAGCTTTGGGTCTAAATATTCAGTAGTGATATCGAACGCATCTAAAGACTCTTCATCGATTGCTTTAAATATCATCATCGCATCCTCTTGCTTAGGAATAACTTTTTTCTTAAGAGCTACCATAGTATTCTTCTTCACAAATTTGATTTACTTTCCATTTTCTATCAAGTATTACACTTATTTTTTCAACGTCACACAGTCTTTTGTATTATGCCTAATGTCCTCATGATACTGACAATATTTATTCTTCCTATAATCCCTTGGGGTCTGCATTGGGAAAGGCTTTCGAAAGTGTACATATTATTGACTGTTTACTTCCCTTTGAGGAGCTTGACTTGTGGCTTGAACTGGTGCTCGGGGTCAGACTGTTGTTTTTGGTTGCGACATCTGTCGTTTAACATTTATTTTTGGTGCACTGGTCCTTATCAAGGTCAGATCTTAGTATAATTGGGCCATCGATTCTATCTCTGAACCTCTAGTTTCTTCAACAAAATCCATTTCTATATCTGATCCAACAACGCTCTGAATGTCATGGCTTGTGTCTCTGTGGAATTATCTTTCATTACCCCCGGAAGTAAACCCATCCGGAAAGCAGCCATAGCCACGTTTTCTTCACAAAATTCCATATCTGTCTTAACCTGAATGAAACGCTTCGTAGACTCTTCCAAACTCTCCCCAACCTTTTGCCTGTAGTAAATGATAGTATCCTCATTCACTCAGAATTTTGTTGCTTCCAACGAAGTATTGTCGGAACATACTCCAAAACATATCAAAATTCTTTATACACCCCTAAGGAAAATGATTATACCACTTTGATGCTGCATTCTTGAAAGTTGGAGAGAAGACCCTACACAATAACTTGTCATCATCATCGTAATTGATCATGAAATTTTTAAATTGTTCAATGTGACTATCTGGATCTTGGGTCCCATCGAACTTTTCTAGCTTGGAAATATCGAACCACTTAGGGAGATGTCCGGACAAAATCTCAGGAGAGAGTGGAGATGACCTCCAATTATGTCCGACCTTATAAGCACTTCCCCCGGACCTTCATTTATAGCCATATAGAGCCTTTCCTATGTCGGAAAAGTAAATTGATTATTGACTCAGTAATCATGATTGTAGCTGTAAGATTGAAGTTGTCTCCGATGAGTTACATAATTTGGTCGGACTGCATTCACCGCTTTATCGGGCTCTTCGGAATATAACTTTCTCTTCCATTGATCGTTCTTCTTCTTCCTCGAACCTCTCGTTCTTCGACTGATCCGATGAGAACTTTCATGCACTTTTGAATCTCTTTGTTTTCCATCTGCTTTATACCTAGCATCGGTATCCGAGGATGAAAATTCATCTGAGCTAAGAGAAGTATACTCACTATATTCTGATGATTTGTATCATTGTTCAGATCTAGCTTGTCTTTTGGAAGATCGATGACTTTTCCTCCGATGTCTTTCCTCGGGCTAAACGATATCCTGAGTCTGATCTGCCACGACGCGCTCTCGTCGGACTTCTGATTTGACTCTTCTTGAGCTTATTGTCGCTTCTTTTTCTGCGTTTAGCCTTTCAATATCTTCCAACAACTCTTTCCGAATGGAAACCAAGAAAGACTCTTCAAGAAGCTCTTCATCGTATTAATTATGGTCGTTTTCTTCATGTGTGGCTTGCTCTTCCATCGAACGGTCACCAGATCCAGCTCCGATCAAGTTATTTATTGGATTTACCTCCACCTTACCACAAACTTCAGTTTCTATTGTTTTTTTTACTTTAGATTATTTTTATGGTTTTGGAACGTTAATTCCGGGTACCACTCAGGTTCCCACAGACGGCGCCTGATGAACTCAGAAAATTCTTAGGTTAGTTCAGATGTGGAAATGTTCGTAGGTGAGCGCCTATCTAATAAATATTTGTATCGTTGATTTTTTTAAAGAAATAATAAAAACCAAAATCGAAATAGTACAGATTTAGCTGGCGATGTACTCATCATATATGGTGTTTACGACGATGGAGGTTGTGGGAGAAACAACGATTTTTGTGTGTGGTAAGTAAATGGTGGATCCATACGCTACGAGCAATGGAGATGATATCAAATACGCTTAATCAAAGCGTTGATCATAATTGTTTTACGTAAAATGATGTTTTAATGTTTTAGATAGATCTTTCTGGGTACCAGTCGGGTCCCACAGACATTACTATTTATGTATTTTGCATTTTTTAGACTAGTTAAATGGGTTCCAAATAAAAATTCCTATTAGTTCATACAACGATAGAGGAATAAGACAATAGTTAATAAATAATCCAGGGTTAAAAATCATAATATCAGGTGCGCAAGCAATCGTGCATCATTTTATTAAGTAAAAGATATTAGACACCGAATATAAATCTTAGAGATTTGAGATTACATATGATCTTAGGTTAGATTTTCTATGAGATATTTGATCTTTTTTCTCTACATATATAGACGTATTTATACTAGATATTACATTAGGAGATGAATCGAACTTAATTACTTAAATGACAATAAATTAATCAATTTTGAAATGTTACGTATGACTAAGCATAAATATATTTGCATTAATATTAATTAACCGTACCTTTATAGATTAAGTTTCAACTAAATTTAAGTTTGAGCCATTATTAACTTGGGTTCAATTGAAACCATTATTAGTTCGGATTTGGCCATGAAAATTCTGGGATTCATAAAACATAAAACAAAAAACTTTGATTAATAATAAATCGAAAGGTGATAAAAAAAATAAAAAGTTAGGCGAGAATAGTGTTACATTCAGGTAAATGAATTATCTTTACTTTTATCTTGACATCTACGTATGGTTATTCTCCAACCCCGTAGTTGTAGCAAAGCTGCAGTAGAGAGTTTGGGTCACGGTATAGGTAACGAACGTCAACCAAGTTAGCCATGTAGACAATGCTAATGATGATAGTTGTGATGGTTTCAGGATTGGCTTTGCTAGACTTAGCTCCTAAACCCCTTTTATATTTTTAGAAATTTGGAGCTAGGTGCGACTGATTTGGCCTGACATATTTTGGCTATTGTACATTGGCCATGTCTACATAGCAAGTGATGGTTACTTTAGGTATAGGATTTTCAGAGTTGTGACCCTCAGACCCGGTGTTTCCGTGGATTGCGATCGACTAACAACAGTGTGCTCGGCTATAGGTTTGACGACGCCGAAGTAACATATAAAATATAAATTCTAATTAAATCTTATGCATACATAAACATACTATACTAGTTAAATATAGTTAAATTAATTATACGGGGATAACGACGACCAGAAAGGTTACAATGGTTTCTAAAGCTGAGGATCTAATATACTTATTTTTTTTCTCAAACATATGTATGTAACAATGCACATAAATGTTTTAACCTCTTATTTATAGGCTAACTTCTGACTCTTTATCTTCATATCTTCATGTTATTTAATCATTGAAACATACATAAAGGAGAAGAATTGCACATGTGAGGCTACCAAAATATAGTATAACATAAGTAATTAGGTCTAAAAATAACAAAATTCAAGACATTAATAACATTGTTTGCAAAGTAGTCAAGGGTCATACCTCCAACAAATCCCTACATATGAGGTTTCCAGCCAAACCCTACTGGTCAAGCCTTCGACCAATCCTATTAGATCAAGATTCTAGTTGAATTCTACCAATTAAGATATCATGCGATTGTCTGAGGTCACTCAATTTGTACTCATTGAACATCTTTATCATTTTCAAACATTACATTGTCACCCAAAAGGTTAGACTCGATAACTTCAGTCATGCATTTTCCCTGCCTACTAACTCAACACAGTCAATTCAAGAACTTTTAACTCGTCATAAGACCATAACACCTTCACACAAGACTTTACTAAGTCTTGTCGATTCCTAAGTATTTAAGGAAACAAGTTAGCCACAATCATTCGACCTAGTTACAACTCATACGTGGGAGACTACCTACTTAATTTTTCCCTCCGCAAAATAGAATATTTATCTTTCACAAAGATTTTAGCCGACAAAAAGTTTTCCAAGGCAAATCAGCTAATGAGCCACCCAATTAGTCGGTACTAAGATAAATAACATCAATTATACAATTAGCTAGATGTGCACTCATATAGTCCTTCGTCGACTAGTTCGTAAGAACGAAATTAACTATTGATAAGAAGATTATTAATCGATTCGTCATCCGGTTCTGAATCAATTCGATATGCAACCATAAACAAATAGCATGTATAAGTTTAGTCAATAGTGGTCTTATATATACATGAGCCTCATGTGCCACAAGCCTGTTTATTCCGCTATCAATACTTTCTATCTCCGTAATATCTTTATTTTTATGAATGGTTTTTTTGGCTAGATCGAGCTTTTCGCTAACCGGTCTGATTAGGTCGAGCTAGTAGTCCGATTACTATAAACTCCTTCCAAATGCGGACAAAGTCGAACCAGTAGTTCGATTAATCAAACCTCATCAATGATACAATTTATTATTTAATAAAACATCAATCCGTGAGATGGTATATGGTACATCTTAATTCACACATACAATGACTGATATCATATCATACATATCCGAAGAAAGGCCTTGATCAAAGCCAACTATACAGTCAAGTGCCTCTCTTCCAACAATCAATTGCAAAGCTCTGAATTTGAGAGTCTGTAACATTCAGTAACAAGTTAATCCCTAGTTGATTCCCATTTTTCGAACATGTGATGTTTATTTGGTTCCTTAATTGATTCGCCAGAAAAAAATCACATTAGAACTTTTTTTAGTACTTGAAAATCACATAATTATGTAAGAATAAAAACAATTACCAATCAGAATAGAGGTTTGGTGTTGCAGCATCATATGGAACTAGGGACACACGACAAATAATGACTCCACGAGCAATGTTTGTTTCCATCGACTTCTCGAAGGAGCATAACTAGGCCCATAGTAAGTCTGCACCAAGTTGACGTAAATATTAAGAGTAAGAGGGATACATAATAGAAACCGTAAACAAACTCAGGTTTTTTCTTTAGAGAATAGTTGATACATGACATTTTTGTGTACCCTCCTTACACATAATGGAGACTGTAAACAAAATCAGCTTAGCAAATATGCATTACAGAACCCAAAATATTGAATTCTTACCCAACAACTAGAAGGATCAGAGAAACCACCCATAATACGCATTGATAAATCTTGAATTTCGGTGGTGCTTTAGGAATACCAGAAATTGAAAAATACCCTTGAGAACCAGATCTCTGCCTAACCCACCCGAACTGCGGCCGTATTAGAAACACAAAGCCGAAGATAAAACCAGTAACAAACCCTCCAATATGAGCAAAGTTGTCAACAAGAGGGAGTATACCCACTGCTAAATTAATCGCAACAATAACCACAAGCGTTACAAAAGCCGCTGTCTGAAAATCACAGAAGAAAAGTAAGAATGAATCACAAATGAATATTCCTATAATTAAAGTAGAGAACAGAGTTAGCACCTTGTGAACGTATACTGACCAACTGATGATTCTAGGTCTAAGAACAGATTGATATACACCGTTTTGAGACAACAGAGATAATGCTAAATCTCAGATCTGATTTATTAGGTAATAGAGAGACTATTAAATAGTCCAAAGTTGAGTAGACAAAAAGACAGCACAAAGTGAAACGACAATGTGAAAAGAAACGGACAAATTCAAAAGACACCATTAAAGTTTGAGATTAAATGCAACACTCTCCCTCCTAATCTCAACCTCGTTTAATACCGGGTTGATTTTTCCTAACATTCTCCCTCTTGGCTTGTGAGAAGAACATGAAACCAGATATGGCTCTCTTCGGAGCATTTGGATCCTTCTTCCTTTTTTGCTTCTTCTTCTTGGAGCCCTCTTCTTCAACAATTTTTGCTTTCTTCTTAATAGGTAACACCTTGGAAGATGAAGGCTCTTTTCTAGGTTCTTTTTCAATAGGCTTCACTTTCTCATTCTCACTGTCACGGCCACTGCCATTGTCATCAGACCCTTTAGAATCATCAGTGGGTGATCCTCTATCGTCCTTGTCTGCAACAAGGTCCTCATCATCCTCATCACTCTCTTCTCCACCAGCTTCGTTCCTGATTCGTTCAAGATGTGGATCAACAGCATCATCGTCGTCATCCTGAAGGACACCAGCCATACCATCCGCACCTTGAAGACTTTGAATGTTCATAACTTTCAAGCCCTTGGAACTGATAAAGTCTAGGAGATTATGATATTCATTCCTCTGAATATTTCGGAACAGGTGTTCTTGCTCACTCTTTAGTTTAATAAGCAGATCAAAGTAATGCATATTGGATCCACCAGCAGCATGTCTCTCAAATTCCACGTAGTTAATCTCCTCATAAAGAATAAATGTAGGAGGTTTTGGCAGAAAGAAGAAGCTCTTTTCAAAAGGATATAAAACTCCATCTTCCGCTTTCAAAGAAGACTTCACTGCATACCCATCTTGGGCGCTACAGAACTTTCCTGGTTTAGTAACTTTGGCGCCGGACAAGCCACGTATTACTATAGTGAATACTTCATGAATGAGACCCTTATAAGATGGCTCTAACTTGTCCCTGTACTTTGAACTTAAAAGATCTTCATCGATAGACAGCTCGCTTTCGACAACATGATCAGTCTCAAACTGCATCACAATATGAGGGTACAAAGTTTTCCCTTTGCGAATCGGTGGATCAAGAGAAATAACAACAAACGTATGCTGGTTTGACTTGGGTAGCAAAAACAGGCGAACAACGTTGCCATACTGAATTTTGAAGTTAGCCTGTCCTTGAAGGCGTAAGAACGACAGATGAAGCTCAACATTGTAACGACCCCTTGGTGTAAGGATTGCAATACCCTCGAATGCGACAACAGCTTCATCGGCTTCAGCACCAACATCAACCAATTCCTGCACACATACAGTTTTGTCCCAACCTGCTGTGAATAGCCAATTTCCCTCCATACCAACAGTCAAAATAGCACCATCGTGAACTTCGATAGATTTCATAAACACGTCGTTCCTCCAGATCTTGAGAGATCCGTTTTCATGCGCAGCAACAAGCGAATGGTGGTCAGTACTAAGAGATAAGACAGCGGTTGTTAGGTTGGGTGTTTCTTCTCCCAATACTGTTAAGAGAGAGTGATCACTTAGACTCCACAGCCGAATTGTTCCGTCCCAACTCCCACTATGAAGAACTCCATTGCTAATGGTAAGTGCAGAAACTACTGATTTATGACCACTCATTGTGCATACAAGGGTGCCATCCTCTAACGACCAAGCTTTAATAGTCTTATCACCGCTACCAGTATACAAGTATTCATTCCCCGAAGTGGTTAATGCATGAATACCGGTATAGCGCCAATCTTTTAGTTCATACCATTTCTTCAGTGGTTCTTTCTCGAAAGGAATACAAGCAATCCAAACAAATATACCACCTCCGCTATCACCGCTTACAAACAAAGGTTCGTCTCCATCCACGTAAGCCACCGCCATGACTTTATGTTCATGACCTTTGAAAGTATGTAAATGGGAGAAGTCCTGCAGAGACCACGCATGAATCGTCTTGTCAAATGAGGAGCTAAACAGAAAACCCCCTCCAACAGCTAACCCTGTGACACAATCGAGGTGTCCTTCCATATCTATAGATTTAACACTCCCTTCTTGTAGACCATTGACTAAAGATTTATCAGCGGCAGTCTCCTTAGCAGAATCCAAAACTATTTCACCACCATCTTCCTTTTGCTGTAACTCATCTTGTCGCAACAGGCATAATACTCCGAGAACCAAAGACATATTTACTTTCTCGACATTTGTTGTACCAGTTAGTCTCGCCATAGAATCCAATTGAGGCCTAATAACAAGCTCCCTAATGCATTTCCATACATCAGTTAGATTCGGGCTGTTGGCTGGATCAACATTTAAACGCGCATGAAGAATATTAACAACTGAATCAAAAACTTCAGCAACTTTTGTTTCCGAGAGTAAACCGACTCTATCCATCATACCCTTACTTGAACAAACAGGATTTAAACAATCATCTTCACTTACTTTTGCAACAATACGATTTATGGTATCAACAAGTTCACCAACAAACTCTTTACCAAGAAGAAGTCTATACATAATACAACAAACTAACCAAACATCAGAGGTGAACCCAGCTGAATACAGAAGAACATCGTCTTCTACGTCAATTCCTTCTTTCGGTAGCAACTCGAGCAATACCTTGGGGCTAATTAAAATCTCATTATCTAGCAACTCAATCAGCATGACACCCAATTCTGAAAAACCAATTCCTTCTACCATCTGGTGCTTAGACATGGGAGCCATGGCTTGATAATTGACGTGCCCAAGACGGGCATGCCACAATCTCGTGATGTCATCCGCTTTAGTCATCAGGCATTCCTGTTTGTTAGTCTCAATAATGATTTTGTAAATTCGATTGGCAGATTGTTTTACCTTCATCAATAATCTGTCTTTGTTGTCGTAGATCCTCAGAAATTCTCCCTTGAGTTCCACATTATTGCCTTCTTCAGAAATCTGTCCCAATGATATGATGTTATTACGTAGACTAGGTATATAATACACCTCTCGCAGCATCTTTTCTTCTCCATTTTTGCACAGTAATATCACAGTGCCCTTTCCTTTTATCTCGACTTTTGAACCATCTCCAAAACGCACTACACCAGATATACTCTCATCCAGTTCTGCAAACTTTTCTTTAAAACCTGTCATATGACTGCTTGCACCATTGTCCAGGTACTAGACATTTGATTCGCCTGTACATTCTCCACGCCTTGGAAATTGAGTAGATAGCAGTTTGCCCTCATTCAGGAGAAGCTTTGACGAGTCTTTATCATGTTTGGCCAAGAGTAGGGCCATTTCATCATCTTCTATTGCAGCCAAATTCGCCTCCGCTTCTTGTGTTTCCTTGTGTTTCCTTGGTTTCCTGCATTCTGAGGCGAAGTGACCATATATATTACAGTTGAAGCATTTGATAACACTCTTGTCAAACCTTACATGGCCTCTCTGCCTTGTGGATCTGTCACCATTGTTTCGCCTCAGCCATTCTTCACGCGTCAATAGAAGCCTTTTGTTGGCTCCTTCTCGTTTAGCCCATTCCTCTTCTGTCAACATGAGTTGAATCTCCTTCGTTTCTGTCCTTCCTTTTACTCGTTCTTCATGTACCTTGAGTGAACCCACAGCTTCTTCGACATTCATGCTCTCGATGTCTCCAAATTGCTCCAGTGTTGAAGTTATCTGTAGGAATCTGGCAGGGACATCATGTAGAAGTTTCTTTACGACGTATGATTCTTCCATCGTTTCCCCCAAAGCTCGAATATTTGTAACGAGGCTATTCATTCTCATGTGAAAATCTTCAAATTTTTCATTGTCACCCATATTCAGCATTTCGAATTCAGATTTTAGGGTTTGAGTCCGTGCCTTCTTTGCTTTGTCTGCACCTTGGCATAAGGTTCTTATCATATCCCAGGCGTCCTTCGCTGTTCCCTTGTTCGCAATTGAGAGCAATACATCTTCGGGAATTGCCTGATACACCATTGCTAGCGCTATCTTATCTGTCTTCTCTTCGACAGCTACATTGAGATCTTTTGGCTCTACTGCATTCCAGACCCCTTGCGCTTGCATATAAACTTTCATTTTGATAGCCCAAGCCGTATAATTACTTCTATCCAGCATTGGGTAGCTCAGGCCGTACGAACCTCCTTTTCCTTTGTTCACCTCCATCGTTAGTGAAACAAATACGTCTGCCAAGACCTTTAGGCTCTGATACCAAATCTAGGTCTAAGAACAGATTGATATACACCGTTTTGAGACAACAGAGATAATGCTAAATCTCAGATCTGATTTATTAGGTAATAGAGAGACTATTAAATAGTCCAAAGTTGAGTAGACAAAAAGACAGCACAAAGTGAAACGACAATGTGAAAAGAAACGGACAAATTCAAAAGACACCATTAAAGTTTGAGATCAAATGCAACAGAGTTAGCACCTTGTGAACGTATACTGACCAACTGATGATCAGTTCAGAAACCATGCCTCCGAGTAGCCCATATAAAACACCAGAAGCACCGACAGAGATATTCGATCGGAGAAAAAGAGCTGACAACAAACTCCCACCAAGACCAGAAATAACATATAGCAATCCGATTCGTACTGTAAGCAAAATACGTATATAAGTAAATGTGTTAGGCTACTATTGTGTTGCTATCACGAATCCCACGTCAGCACTAATACAGTGATATAATGTAAGATGATGAATCAATCAATAGCAATGTTGGTTAGTCCTCCAACAACATGAGACGATCTATAATTCAGTCCAGTGACTTAACATCGTTACACTAGTGGTCCTGGTGCGCTTAGCAAATGTGCTAACACACTAGTACGCTTAGCCCCTGAGCTAGCTAGTCTAGGAGACTAGCCATGTTTGTCGAGGGACTAGAGTTGTAACGAAATTGGAGTCAATGACTAAATTATAGAGCGCCTCATACTTGGAAGACTAACCACATCAAAAGACAATGAATAGGCGAGAGCATGAGTTTGAAGTACATACTGAAACCAAATTCTTGTTCAAGCCGAAATCCGATGAATAAAAGAGCCGACATATTTAAGAGTAAACGAATAACTCCTGCATCTAACCCATTGCAAGAAAGGAGCCGCCATCCGTGGTTGTCAATCACTTTACTTGCATCTAAAGCTCCAAATTTTTGAAGCCTGAAACATTATGTCAATAGATTCACTTCCAAACGATTGTAAAAGTAACAAAATAAATACAGCAAATTATTTATATACAACCAATGATCCGGGCGTGGTCGCTAATGTTGAGATTCGGTGTCGGTTTTTTGACATATATTTAAATCAAACCGAATTAATTCGGTTTATAAATTATTAAACCGATTTTTTATATAAATATCGGATTTTTTTTCGGTTTCGATTTTTTCGGTTCGGTCTGTTTTCGATTTGGATATCAATGCAGTTCGGTGCGGTTCGGTTCGATTCGGTCGGTTCGGTTTTTCTAATTATTTTTGAAAAAAAATTGAATTTAAATTAATTTTTTTTAATAATAAATAAATAAAACTAATTATCAAATTTTTTTAATAAAATCATATAATAATCTTATCATTCTTGACCTGAACATTTAATTTTCTACTTATATTATTTATCTTAAAATTTATAAAAAGTAGTTAAAATTACATGAGATTTAACCGCTTATAAAATTTAACATAAAAAAGCTTATAAAATTTAACATAAAAATAATCTTAAAAAAAAATAAAAGCGAATATAAACTTTCGAATAATTTAGAAGAAAAAAAATAAGTATATTTGTGTTATATAGTTATAGATATCAATAGTCTCATAATATAATAAGAACAAACAAAATAATAAATTTTAGTCCTCGATAATTTCCACTTTAATTGAAGAGATGGATAATACATCAAGAAAGTGTTTTTTCATTCTCTTAGATTTGCCGAACAAGTTGATATAGAAGTGGTATGAAATTTATATAAAACATATTTTTCGGATTCGGTTGGTTCGGTTCGACTTGGTTTTCAAATCGAAAAAATCGAAAACTGGCTGAAATCTAATTCGATTTGAAAAATGAAAACTGAAACCGAATTAAATTTTTTAAACCGACTAAACCGATCTATTTCGTTTGATCGGTCGGTTCGGTTTTTTCGGTTTTTTTCATCCCTTGCATTTTTTTTTGAACCATAATTTGTGTATAAGACTATAAATATAATGTTATAGACAACGAAAGTAATGCTGGATTGTGATTCCTATAAGATTCAGTTTATTTTGCATTTTCGTTTATGAACCATAATTTGTGTATAAGACTATAAATATAATGTTATAGATAATGATAGTAATGTGGGATTGGGATCTCTACAAGATTCAGTTTATTCTGCACTTTCACCCACTAATTTGCTGGAAATTGGTAATTTTCCAAAATATCTTTAGCTTGTTGGGGTGGTTTCACTTTGTATATACAAAGTATTATCTAAACAATGTGAGATTCTCACTATGGGAGAAGTTTATTCTTCCTTATACTACTTACTACATAAAAATTAAAAAGCTTTTCATCCATAAGTAAGGTATGAAGTAGAATTACATATATGGAGCGGTTAATATTTTGAAAATTTAAATTATATTAGAAAATAAAAATTAGAATAAAAATAAAGGATTTTAGAAGATAAAAATGTGTTTCGAAATTCAAATTTGAATTTAATAAGAGAAGATGCTTGACACTTATTATTTTTAAAATTTAAAGAGGTTTAAATTATATTTCGATTTTTAGAGATGTTTTATTTAAATTTAATACAGATTCAAGAGTTATAATTTTAAATTTTAATTTTTTTAGTAAATAATGATAGGTTAGTTACTATTTTTAAATTCAAGTTTATGATGGAAAAAGAAGAACTCAAAAGTTATAAAATTTACATTTAGGAGATTGAAATATGTTAAAGCAATTGAAATATTTGAAAAATTATTTTATTTAATCTGAATCGATACCGCGCCGCCTTATCAGCGCCTGTAGCATCGCTACATGGTTGAGGCGTCGTTATAGCGAATGCCATATCGAGTAGGACGCCTCACCTACTCAAAACTTGGCGCATATTTAACTGATAAGTTGAAAAAAACCTTAATTATAACAGTCCATGTTATACAAATCAATATCCAAACACCGACCAAACCAACCAGAGCCTCTAATAATTCTTTGGAACCGAAATGGGATAGAAATCGAACAAACAAACATCAAACCAGCTTTAACGATTCTGTTTACGGTTTCATTGTAAAAATCGAAACCAATAAAAAATTGAATCGATAAAATCGGTTTGATAAACTGTGTGAATCAGACGTACTCAATTTGAAATCAAACCAATAATATTAATAAACTAATAGGATAAATATAGAAAAAATCCAATAAATCGATAATCAACGAAACCAATAAAATTAAAATAAATAGGTTTTCTTTTATATACTATTAGGTAAGAACTAACTGAAACAAGTAACATATTATGTTAAGTGAATTAAGTAAAAAATTTAAAAACCAAATTATGATTTGAGGTTTTTTAATATGGATCAAAACAAATTCATTGAATTGGACCAAAATTGAAATCGGACCGAACCAAAACTAAAATTTGTTATGTGGGATCGAAAATTTAAAACTATGATTCAGTAAAATCGATAAATTTAGCAGTCCGATACATTCAGTAAAATACCAGGCCTAACGACCGGTAACAGCTCTAAAACAACAATAGGAAGTTTAACTTACGTTGACGAGGATGGACGAAAAAGAAGATTTTCTTTGGTGGGTTGAAAAGCGAACCGACCCAAAGAGGTAGCAACACAGTTCGCTGAGTTTTTCGGACAATTGTTGATGTACAGGGTGATCACGAACATAGCCACGTTTGCAATAACAAACGTAGGTACAATCCATGCGAACCAGTTCTTGAACTGAATGTTTTCGGTGTAAGCAACAACACGATTTGGATTTGAAGTTTCTATGTCTACTGGGTGCATTACGGGTGGAGAAGACGAAGATGGGTTTTTGGACATCTTTAGAGTTTGGAATTGGGTTTTGGTTTTGGTTTGGTTCTGGTTTTGGTTTTCGGAGATGAAATGGACTTTTAAAGATAGAAACAGGTCTTCGTTTCATGTCTGTGGGCATTTTAGAAGAAGAAAAAGAAAGCCAGGGAATAATTAATAATATCGGCTTTGAATTTAAGTTTCACCTAAACAGGTTTTGGTTTCATGTCTGTGGGTTTGTATGTTCAACAAAGTACTTGCTTTAATTTTATTGAAAATTTGAAAATTTGTCTGGGTAGGGATGGTAATGGTCGTCCGAGCCGCCGGCCGGTATGAATCGATCCGAATTGATGATAGATCGGGTGTAAGAATGAAAATTATTAGTATGTATATATTTTTAGTTTATCCAACCTTATCTATAAATTATATATAAAAATAAAATAATAATACTATATATACTATATTATTAATTATTAAAAAATTTGTTTCTAATTATATACGAATTTTATAATAATAAATAATTAGATTTTTCAACAAATATTATTTTTGATAATATATTTAATAATTAAATTCACTCACTAAATTTAATCAATAATATTTAGATTTTTTATTGTTTCAATATAAATTTATCATTATTCCATATTATTTGCCACTAAAAGCAATGCCACATTTAATATGGACATTTCAAATTATATTGATTATTTTGATAATGAATGTGTAGATGAAAATGTTGTGATAAATTAATAAATAAACCCATAAGACGTCCGAAACAACGATAATATACCTTACAAATGAAATGTTATAAAAATGATTTTTTTTTGTCTTAACACGAGAGAAAGTGAATATATTTAAAACAACTAACTCTTACCTTGTTCGTTTTATAAAGATTTTTTTTATTTAAATAACGTTTCATGGTTTATTTAAATATATTTATTTTAGTGTAGAATTTTTATATCTTAATATTTGTATAAATTAAAAAAATTAAAGTTTGAGTTGCTTTTCAATCGGGTCAAACCATACCGAAAATGAATAGTAAAAACATTATACTAGAAAATAAAACTGGTTCGTATCGACCCGCGAACACGTGCGAGTTAGATTTCGACTCAAGAAGTATTAAATCTATATTGGTCTGGACCGAATTAAAGTTAAAATAGAGAAAAGACGAACTCAATCTAAAATCTGTTCAAATCCGGTCCATTGTTATCCTTACGTGGGACACTAAGAATTTTAACCGTAGATAATTAGTGGAAAATTCAGTATCTTTCAATCTAATATATTTCATTTAAAATTTTCAAAGTTAATATTTTACAATTTTGTTTATAAAAATTTGTTTTAGGGACAAACAAACTTATTTTATAAAACAAATATATAGCTAATATTTTCTAATAAAAGACCAATAATTATTCTGATTTAAAATATTTAGTTGATCAATACAAAATTATTTTAGACGAAATGCAACGATAAATTAATGTTTAATGCGCTGAAAAAGCTATTACGGTTCAATATCCGATAAATTCGTTTTTATCTAAAATACTATTTTATACAAAATTACGAAATACGTGTATATTTCTTTTACTTAAATTTTAAAAAGTATATTTTCTAAATTGTAACTCATTAAAAAATTGTTTCAAACCGTAATTTATTAAAAGAAATTAAAAATATTGGTTTTGTTTTGGAAGACAAAAATAGTAGATCCATAAATGATATTTTTAATTTTTTTTTAAGCCTAATTAACTTTTTTTTTTGTATTTAGTTTTTTTGGTATCATGTCTATTATCTAAAAATTTCAATAGTCATGCATCTAATTTTAAAAATATTTTATAATGTCTCCATGACAGATCTCGTATTATCTAAAAATATTTTACAATTTCTAGCATCTAACACCGGTCCCATTCTATCTAAAAAATATTTTATGTGTCTCACATAACCGGTCATGCATCTATCTAAAAAATATTTTAATGTCTCGCATCTTGCAAAGTTAAATGCGAGATGTAAGACATGGACACGAGAAACAAACTTACCTTAAAAGCGCAGAAACAAAATAAAACTTACTTGAAAAACACAGAATTTCTCTAACAATCCATAATCCCAAAAAATAGCTGTGTATTTGAAACTCTTGTGCTCCCGTCACCGCAAAACTTAGTTTACAGCTTGATCGCCGCCACAAAAACTTTTCCGACACAAACCTTTGCCTTTTTTCGGTCTTTGGTGTCCCACAATGTCTTCGAAGTTATCCGAACAACTTGTTTGAGGGAACTTTTTCTCAAGCTTAATTTTTTAATGTATTTCGCATCAACAATTCTCTAGACTGGTTATCAATTTCTAAGCAAACCGAGGTGAGAAGAGCTACCGAGATTGTAGATGAATGACATGTTCACATGTTCAAGTGTTTGATTACGGAGGCGGCACATCAAGAGGAAAATAAACTGAAATAGGTGACCCTCATCTTTTTTGAACCTTTGTACTCAGCCTTCGATAATGAACATTTATCCTCCCATACAAACTCATTCTCATGGAGACAAATGTTGATTACGATTTATTCCAATATGCCATTCTGACACCGAAAAAACACCCCTCTAAAAAAAACCATAATCCTCTTTAGATAAAAGAAAATGCTATCTCAATCAACTTGAAAAACAATCTAAAAAACCCACGATGACTCATTTGGACCATGATACTCTGTGGAGGAATCAAACGGGTTTAGAGAGAAGGTTCCTACAAGATCTCATGGGGTTCCTTTAAATCAAGCCATACCCCAAGAACGACCAACTATCCCCTTAAATCGAACATTGATGGCCAAGGGGAATCCAATGCAATTATATAATGAGCTTGATAACGAAGTTGATGGCCAAACTGACTTTGGGTCGAACGTTAGTAGTTGGAATGAGAAGGGAAATAATTTTGAGGGTTACCATGGTCACCAAACTCTAGAGGATGAAATTGAGGTCCGGGGGCAGGATAAAAAGAAAGCAACAAAACCAAAGAAGAAAAAATAGAAATAAGTTGAGATCAGCCTATCGCTCGAGATATCTGAGGTGTTCGAGATCAAACTTTGCAAAGTCGACAAACGATACCTCATAGCTTGCACAAAATTAAGTACATTACTTCTCCTAGACGGATGAATAAAAAATCCTGCATTGATGGGGAATTCCAGAGTCAGTGCATATCTGCTTTCGTAAGATGAGAGAGACACTGTTTTCTATCAAGAAGCGTAAACTTTTCATCTATCTGGATGTCTCGAATTGGGGACTTTGGTTCCCTCTAGACCCTGATATCATTCGGTACTTCGAGCTTTTGGACATGTTCCCTAGTCAAGCTAGTCTAAATAAATGGTTTACTCTCATGTTATAGATTATTGCAGCGAGTCTTACTGGAATCAAACTTATTATGGAGTAGTTTGTGGCTCTTACTACCTTTTCGAGGAACCCTCGCATACCATTTTACTTCATCGCACTGGATAATGAGTTCAAGATGATGAAAGATCTTCTTGAAGCATAGAAAAAATAGAAGCAACAATTCTTTTTCATTAGTGGGTGTTGGGAGAATAGAAAACACATGTCAAAGAATAATAACCTAGTTGACTTTTGAGATGATGGAAGTGTACATGTTAGCCGGCTCTTCTACCAAATCACTCTAAAATTATTGTAAACCTTTTACTTTTTTAATTTTTCACTTCTCATATGATCTTCTTTTGGAGGAATCTTGAGGTCCCAACAACAACATCTGAAAGCTGTTGAGGAGACTTTCCCCAAGCTGAGCAAGTTGACCAGAGAACATTGATCAAACACATTTTATAATTTTTTTATTATGATAAACCTGGTCTGAATCCATCTTTGGAGTATGAGCCAAGAAACTACTCGATCTTTAGTTGAGGACTCCTCATAATTTTGTTGAAATTATAACACGATCAACTGCTCTAGATGCTCAAATGTCCCTTCAAACCAAGAAAGAGGGCTCATAGCCACATAGTGAAGAATGAGGCTTTTGTTGGTCCTTGAATAAATAAATCCAAGAACAATATTGAGGAAGAGAAACAAACTATTTTGGTTGGTCCAGAAATTGATGAGCAACTGAATGATACTGTTGATCAATCAATTCCCGATAGAAAATACAAATCCCTTACCCTGAAGTAGAAATAAACATACACATCGAAAGATAAAAGGGGAATACAAAAGAGTTCTTCATTAAAAAAGGAATGTAACGTTGAAAAAGAGATTGTCCCCTCCTCGGATCAAACCGCGACTACTGCGTCTGTTGATCGTTCATATATTTGACCCTTATGAGACCAGTCACTAAATATTGTTGAGGAAAACTAGTAGATGCCCGAAGAGACCAAACGTTAGTTTCTCTGGAGGAAAACTAACAAAGGTCGGATTCTCCCAACTTTAGGTCATTCCAACTTTTTGAAACAAATTATTTTATCTTAACTCTTCATGAGCTTTTTACTTTCATTTCAAAACTTGAAAGGGAAGTAGCACAATACAAAAAGTTGGAGAATGTTAAAAGCATAATTGGACACCTTGAGAGTTCCAATTTAACACCTGAAGCAACTGTTACGTTTCTTTGTGCTAGATTCAGCAGGCCGCAAATTGAGGGTTTGTGTCTAAAAACATATATGTTATGAATGAACAAAATTCATGCTTTATCGACTGACAACTCATTGAAAAACAATTTATTTTTAAGGCTGAGCTGACTGAGTTAACGACTTCCATGTTGAATAAGCACTCATATCATAATTTGATTCTAAAAAAGAGAGACATGCACCATGATCTTATTATGAAGAAATACAAAGAGCAGGTAAGGCTACTCGAGAAACTTTCGAAGATCTTACTACTTTTAAAAATCAAGCAAAAAAATATGTAATAGCTCCGCATTCTAATTATGCCGATGAATTCCTAGTTGCCGTAACTTAGCGTGACGTTAGATTCAAATATGTAATGGTCATTGGTTTTCATGAAATCATTTAAGATTCAGACTTAAGCTCTTAATGGAATATGGTAATGGAGAACGATCACCCCGCATACATTTCGTTCAAAGATGAATAAGAAGCGTTTGAAGATGTATCTGAGGCGTCTGTAGATTCATTATGTGATGATTATGGAGGTGACTCTAAAAAAATAGGGAGGCTGATGATGAGACTTCTCAAGACAGTCGGTCCGAATGAGACTCCGAGGACAACTCTGAATAATTTTTGTTTTTGTGTTCTCAATGTTATACTTTTATGTTCTATTTTTAACCGCAAGTCCTTGTACGACCATGATATTTTCTATTGTTATTCGGAATTTATAAATACCAATCTATTTATTCATCATTTTCTTGCAATCCTATAAAGTATTCATATAAACACATGTCTTCAGATTTTACCTGATTGAGGATGATGAGTCCCCAACCGGTTATCAAAATGCTTTATATTTTCAAAAGTATTAAGTTCCCAGTATTGAACAACTAATGTTGGAACCTTTAAGTCATGAAAAACTAATGTTGGAACATTTTAAATATGACTAACTAGTGTTGGAATCTGTTTAACATGACTAACTAATGTTGGAACATTTTGAACATGACCCACTAATGTTGGAACCTTTTAAGTAAGATTTTTGGTCGGAATTTCCTAGACTTATCAATTTGAAATAAAAAAATATAAATAATAAATGACTTATATTCACCAACCGACTATGTAGACACCTAGTTAAAACCTTCATGAGCCACCATGGTGGGAAAGAGCATGCCACCAGTCATTACATAGTTAATTTTTATTAAAATTTATTTTTTACATTCTTATTCCAAAAATAGTCTCAAATGTTCGATGTTCCAAAAATGTCGAAGCAATTTTATTTTTTGGTCTTCCAACCGCTAAGTTCCTAAATTTAACCTCTCAATTGTTGAATATAGTCCTTCCCAACTTCTCCCTAGTTTTCCAATACTTTAATCTTTAGTGTGCAAGAACACTTTTCTTAGGACCTTATCCCCAACATTAAACTCTATTGAACAACATTTCACATCAAATTTTGATAATAAATGGCTCAAAGATGTATCTAAGCTCTTTTCTCTTTGAATATGTCAAGCTTAGACCTTATGTCCTCATCATTTCTAGCCTTGGAGTAATTTGTCACTATAAATGATGAGCATGTGGCTTCGATACGAGTTATTGTGTCTATCCCATAAACCAAAGTAAAACAAGATTCTTGGGTCGCTATCCGGGGGGTTGTTTGGTAGGCCCACAACACCTCCTGAAGATAATTTGGTCATTTTCCAGTAATCTCATCTAAGTTATTTCATAAGACATCGAGGATGGTATTTTTTGTAACCAACACTTGCCCATTGGCATGAGGGCGAAATAGGGATGAAAAATAATGATGAATGACTCTAGAAGAGCAGAATGCTTCCATGTTCTTGTTCTCAATTTGAGGTTCGTTATCTATGGTGATTGTTCTCGGGACTCCGGACCTACAACATATGTTGGATAAGGTAAATTTGATAACATCTTTTACTTTAATTCCAGATAAAGGCTCGGCCTCCACCCACTTAGAAAACTAATCAATGGCCATTATTAAGAGGTAGTGCTTCAGAAATCGAGTCAAGTGGTACCGTTGGCAACTGTATGGTTTTTGAAATTCGCTGGCAAGTATCACACCTTCTGACTAACTCTTTGGCTCAACCATGATGGAAGGCCAATAATACCGAACCGATAAAACCTTTATCGTCAAAGTATAAAACTCATATTGAGTCGACCCTTATCCATCAAGCAGTCAAATAGTATCATCTGTGACTCATTCATTTAAAAGCGTCACAATAATGGCCGACTTAAATAAGTTTTTATAGAGAACGTATCTGAAGACCACAAAATCATATGCTTTAGATCTCAATTTTTTAGCTAACATTTTATCAACCGACAAAGTCCCTCTACTCAAAAAGTGCTTGAAATTAGACCTCTAATCGTTCTCTAGACTTGTTGAGATCTCCAACTCTTATTATGTGTTTATTTTTTGTCTGAAGGCTACTGTTATCGAAGGATATTCTTTTTCGAGTATCCATGGATACCGTTCAGAGTATGATATAGTTCCCATAGAATTAACAAATAAATTTTCTTCTTGGTAAATGTGTTTTTACTGAATTCCTTCAAACAAAGTTTTATGTTCTTTCAAAGATTTGAGATATTTCACCATATGGTATTTCCTTGCCTCGGCCTGCCTCGAGGCATGGTTTACTAGAAGCTGCGAATAACTTATTAAATGAACTCTTTTGGCTCCACAAATCTGTGTGAGTCGCAATCCTACCAAGATTGCTTCATACTCTGTTTTATTGTTAGATTCCTTGAAGCCAAAATGTATCGGTTGATACACTTCTTTTTTTATCGGAGTTACAACAAAAGTTTGAGATACTCGAGGCCCATTAGTTACAATTACCCACTCATCCTCAAGTACACAAACGTCTGGTTCCAGTTATAGTTGTTTAAAGTGAAATTCAACTAAAAATATACTAAGGCTCGTGATTTGATTGTTTTCTGATGATCGAAATCGATATCATAGTCCCCCAGCTCCACTTACCATTTAGTCATCTGACCTGATATATTAGGTTTTTGAAGTATATTATTTAATAGAAAAGAGGTTCAAAGTATCATGGAATAAGTTTTAGAGTACAACCTTATTTTATGGCTTCTACAACTAAGGTTATGGATAGTTTCTCCAGCTTAAAATATCTTTTTTCAATATCTAATATGAGGATAATTTTCATTCTTTTTAACCAACACTGTGCTTAATACGCAGTCTGATACTGTTGATATGGAAGTAGGATTTTAGGGATTAAATTGTAAATAATGTAAATTTAAGGACTGGATTGTGAACAATGAAAGTTTAAGAGAACAATTGTGATTACGTAATATTGTTAAGGACTAAAGATAATTAGTCCTCTTTTTTAACCGTTTTTAGTTTAAGGCTAAGTCTTGGCTCATCTATATAAAAGGCAAGGCTAACCTAATAAAGGGGTTGAACACTTTTTCTACTAAACTCATTTGTACTTAAACTTTAAAAACTCTCTAAGTCTTTCTCTCTCTAGAATTCGCCTATAATAATTTCCTAAGGCAAAATCTAAACTCACCAAATTGGCGACTCAATTAGGGACCAGAATTAACAATCAATGACTTTATCTGTTCGAATTTAATACGATCTTGCTATTTTTTCATTCAAATCTTGTAGAATGAATCCTGAAAACAATCCATCATTTAGATCGGCGATGAAAACTTTAAAAGATGCCTTGCAGAGAAACGAAAATAAGCTAGATGGATCATCTCCGATCCAAACTCAATCAAATATTGAGGTACGAATGAACCAGCTTTTAGACAAGATAAATGCGCTAAATGAAAAATATCAACAACGAGAACAAAAAATACACTCGACGAAGCTCAAATCTGAGGTGAGACAAGAGAATGAAAAGACGGATATGGGAGATCAATCTGATCGGTCCTGTGCCGATCAGTGAGCTAAACATAAAACGTGCGCTTCGTATCTCCTAAAGAACGCTACTTCTCTCGCAAAGGGAAACAAGACAAGAAAAAATATATAACTTCTAGTGATGAAGAAGTGGAAAGCTCTACTTCGGTTTTTAAAAGATACAGGGGATCTTCGAAATAGGAATCAGACGGAGAACATTCGAGGAAGCACAAAAAGGAAAACAAATCTAAAAGGGACAATATTCCTCGTTCTACGCGGTGTGAATGAAACACTTCGAATTAGTATGCTGAGACTGATCAAAATCTATATGCAGTAATGGGAACATATGATCAATTCGTGCAAGGTGTTGATTGGAGAAACTCTCCATTGACAAGTGAAATTCGTTTTGTAACGCTTCCAAAGCTTTTGGATATTATTAAAGTGGAAAATTTTGATGGGATGCAAGATCCCGATGATCACATCGAACAATTCAAGAACTATATGATGAACTTCGAAGATGAAGACCTGCTAGTGTGTCGTGCATTTTCAAAGACTTTTAATGGAACAACTCTGAAGTGGTACAATCGGATTTCGAGGGGGTCCATTTCAAATTTTAGGGATTTTTATACTGTTTTTTAAGGCAGTTTGTGGGAAGTAAAGAAATAAGGACAAATGGAGACACCATTATCCAGTGCAAGCATGCACCTGAAGAGAAGTTAAAGGATTATACGAAGAGATTCGTTTTGACCAAAGCTAGTTTGGACAACTATGAAGAGAATGTGGCGATGGCAGCTTTTCGCCAAGGGTTATTGCCAGGAGATCTGGCTTATGAGACTACGAAGAGAAGAGCCTTAACTTTTGGAGCGTTGATGACTCAAGTTGAGGATCAGATCAAAGTCGATGAGTCAACTAGAGTATGAGGAGGACCGATTAGCACTCCAAAGAATTCGAGTCAGGAAACTGAGAACCATGGGAAGCCCTCGAATGAAAATGGTAATCAGCAGACAAGACAAAATAATACTAACTTGCCTGCTCAAAGTGGTGAATATTCAAATCATGCTTCATCTTACAATTATAACAGACCAAGGACCAATCAATGGGTTAAACGAGAGTATTATGATGATCTGACAGAGAATGTAGCTGTGATTTGGGATAAGACTAAGAGCTTCGTAAATTTTAGGAAGCCGGCTCTAATTAGTAGGCCAAGGGAGGAAAGGAACAACAAGTATTGCAAATATCATAAGGATACCGGGCATGATACCAGTGACTGCATTGCTCTGAAAATAAGTTTATACTTTGATTGAAAATGGGAAGCTCCTGACTTATGTGAAGTCACATGGGAGTAGTTCGAAGAATAATGTAGCGTCAACTTCGAAGGATGCACCAACTGAGAATTTTATTATTTTAGATTCAAAAGTTTAAGCATTTGATACTTCTTCGAAATATGTTGAAAAATATCCGAACAGGTTGTTATTGATGGCAGTTGAAGAGTCGATCGAAAAGGGACATGTGCGAGATTTATGTAAATTCTTTGAGTCATTAGTCATTTTCGGAGGCGATTCGATGACTGTTAATTTGGATAGTTCAAGGAAAAGACATATTGTCAACCTGACAACTCAAATTGAAGGGAAGATGTGTACACATTTGTATGGAAAAATGTTATTCCTTTCATGATGTTTGATGAAGATGATCTGCGAGATGCAGCATGACCACGTGAAGATGTTTTGGTTATTAGAGCAGAGGTGGTTGACGTCGAAATTTGACGTGTGCTTATTGACACTGGCAATTTTGCTAATGTCCTTTTTAAGTTAACCTATGATAGAATGACAAATCTACCTCGGATTTCTCAATCAGATCAGACAATTATAGGATTTACGGGCGTAACAGCTCGTGTTGTTGGAGAATTAGATGGTGAAGTAAGTTTGGGAAAATGACCATTTAAGAAGAAGGTCCGGGTGCTTTTTGTGGTGGTTGAATGTCCTACGAGTTATAATGCTATTTTTGGAAGATCATGGCTTTCAGGAATATATGAGGTTGTATCAACAGTTCATCAATATTTTAAGTATGTGGTTGGAGATCGGATTGGGGTCGTCCGAGGCGACCGGAAGGTAGTTAGGGAATTGTATGCCACTACACTCCGGATTCGAGGATCCAACAGTGGGGATTTAATGCATGAATATCAGTATAAAGGGGTGCCCTCAGATTTGGAAGAATGGTATGACGATCCGAGAGAAACCTCAGGGTCTTTAACGGTAAGTGAACAAATTAAGGAGTTACCTTTTTCGGAAGGAAGGGTGCTTCGAATGGAACCTTATTGACCCCACTTTTACGTCAACAACTGTTGGATTTTTTATTTCATAATTTGGAAGTTTTCTCTTGGAAGACAGAGGATGTAACAGGAGTACCAATTGAGGTAATTCGTTACAGCTTGGCTATTGATCCGAAGGTGAAGCAAGTTATTCAAAAAATAAGAGCATTTTCCTCAAAAAAAGAATAAGCAATTATTGCTAAGGTGGATTGGTTATCTAAGGTTGGAGTCATAAGGGAGTCACAGTATCCTTTGTGGACAACAAATCCGATAGTGGTTAAAAAGAAGAATGGGAAATGGAGAATGTGTGTGGATTTTACAGATTTGAATTGAGCTTGTCACAAAGATCCATTTCCTGTTCCTCGTATAGATCAACTGATTGATTCTACCTCAGGCAATAAAATTTTAACTTTCATGGACGCTTTGACAGGATACAATCAAATTCAAATGGATCGAAAAGATCAAGAATGCACAACTTTCATAACTGATAGGGGCTTGCATTGTTATAGCGTTATGCCCTTTGGATTGAAAAATGCTAGAGCCACTTATCAGAGGTTGATGAATAAAGATTTTGCTACTTAGATGGGAAGGAATATGAAGGTATATATAGATGACACGGTGGTAAAAATCTTAAAGGATGAAGTGCATCTGGATGATTTAGATGAAGCTTTTATAAATTTAAGGGAAATCGGGTTAAAGTTAAATTCTGAAAAATGTACCTTTGGAGTTCGGTCAGGGAAGTTCTTGGGTTTTATCATTAGTGAAAAAGGAATAGAAGCTGACCCAGTCAGTTGAAAGCCTTGATAACAATGAATTCACCTCGGTCTATTAAAGAAATGTAAATTCTGACACAAAGTTTAGCAGCACTTAATCGATTTATTTCTAGATTTTATGATAAATGATTTCCTTTCTTTCAAGTTCTACGAGGACCAAGCAGGTTTGAATGGACATCGGAATATGAGACAACGTTCACAAATATAAAAAAATTGTTATCATAACCAAAAATATTGTCAAAACTTCAAAATGGGAGAAGCTCTTTTTATACATTGCGGTATCGGATTTTGCACTAAGTGCGGTGTTAATCAGTGAAGATTCAGGAGTTCCGAAACCGATGTATTACATTAGTAAAAGTTTAGTGGTAGCAGAAAATAGATATTTGAAATTAGAAAAATTGGCATTAGCATTGGTGATTGGTGCTAGGAAGATGCGTCCATATTTTCAAGCTCACATTATTGAAGTGCAAACTTCATTCCCTTTGAAAAATGTTTTACAACGACCTGACATTTCGGGGAGAATGACCAAGTGGTTAGTGGAGTTGAGGGACTATGGTATTTTGTTTACACCTCGAACAACAATAAAGGCGCAAGCATTGGCAGATTTTTTGTTGAATTCCATTCGAGAAGATCGGATGTGGTGTTTAATAGGGAGAATAATCATTGAGGGAGTTAATTGTAAGAAAGAAAGTTAATTTATTGAAGATTTTAAATATGTATGATAATAGGACTAGTTTGGAATAAACAATAGGATTAGGGACTAATTATGCAATTCCCAAGTTGTTAGACTTATAGGACCTACTATTGTACTATAAAAGCACTCCCCTATTATGAGAAAAGAGGTGATTAATATTCAAATATATTTTCTCTCTCTAAAAGCACAATTTCTCTTTTTAAAACAAGCAACTAAGTAATCATTGATACAAAATACATCCTTTAAACTTTGTTTGACTCTAAAAAATCTTCCAAAGACTTTCAAACCTCTTCATTGGCGCCGTCTGTGGGAACTTTCGATTTTACCGAAACCAAATTGGATTTGTGAAGTGATGGAACAACAGGGGGAGTTAAACATGAACACTTGCGAGGAGAATCTCGTAGGTAACGATTATCAGAGTAATATGAATTTTGGAAGGCACGATGATCAGTGTGCCGGGGAAATTTTAGATGAATCGGTTTTATTGGCTCGAAGAAATGAATTACTGGATGAAGTGAGAAATTGAGGGTGGAAAAAGAAGCGACACTGGGAAATCTTCCATCCGAAATCCGATGGGAAAATGACAATGAAAAGGATGAGTGTGAAAATTATCACCCGCACAGGGGCAAGGATGATAGGTATAGGGGGCATGGTCGATATTCTCTGAGGAGGAAGAGAAAGCGTCATCAAGAGTCTTCTGATTCGAGTTATTATTCCCGTTACAACTCTTTAGACTCGTCCCCTGAAAGGATTCGTCGAAGGAAAAAGCATGGTAGAAAGCATGAAGAGCATCATTGAACTAGAAGTTCGGGAAAGAAAAATCCAAAGGGGAAGAATCATGTTGATGGACAAGCTTATAACCAGAAGAATTATCCTGTTGAGAGAAATTATCCATTGGGGAACCAAAATTTTGAACATAACTTTTAGTGGAAGAATCAATATACTTTGCCTTCCGAAGAAGGACTTTATGCCATGAACCATGAAAGTTTGAGGGATAATATATACCGGACAGGTCACAATTGGAGATTTTCTCCTTTTCCCTCAGAAATTCCAGCAGGCAACCTCCCAAATCACTTTGACATATCCAAGTTGGAGAAGTTCGATGGAACACAAGATCCTGATAACCATACTGAACAATTCCAAAATTTCATGATTAATTTTGACGATGATGATAAGTTGCTGTGTAGGGCGTTTTCTCAAACCTTCAAAGGAGTGGCTTCCAAATGGTACAATAGGCTTCCGCAGGAGTACATAAAAAATTTCGACATGTTTTGGAACATTCTCAGACAACATGTCGTGGGAAGCAAAAAGTTTTGGAGAAACAATGTTGTGATTAATGTATGTTGTTGCAATCACATGCTGATTTGTGGCAATAAAATTCTATTCCAGACTTGTTGCTATGATTATGATCTAAGTTGTCGCGATTAAGAAAGTCCATCAATATTTATTCAACTTCTTTTTTAGCAATCTTTTCTCTTTCGTAGTTGGGCTCATCCCTCTGTTTTACATCAAATGGTTCTTATTTTTTACGTATTTTTCTCCTCGTTCTTAGTCTGATTGTATTAACTTGCTTTAGGTTATTTTCCGTGTTAGTGGGCCAAATTTCTTGAATTTTGGATGTCATCATCGAGTGTAGTTTTCCTAATTTAACCTCTAAGCTTTTTAGGCTTGCTTTGTGATTCTGAACTGATACTTCAATATTTTCATGCTCGAAAGTGAGCTATAGAGGATTCAACAAACTTCTTCACATTCTCTTGAACGTTTGATTTATTCTCCAACTTATCTAAGTCCTCGTGTTTCCATACGTTCTCATTGTTTTTCTATAAAAAGTTTGGATTTTATCTACAGTTTGCTTGATAATTATTAGTAAAGTAAGGTCAAGACCATGTTGTAAATTACTTACATACCTGACATCTTCAGATTTCGTGAACTAGTTTATGAGAGAAAGATGATAAGCATTGACGTATGGTACTGAAACCAAATTCCTATTTAATTCATTCATTTTTTGCTCAATCATTGCTATATTCTCTTGAAATACAAGCTCATTGTTAACGGGCTATATCACAGCCTTCTTGTTGGGTCCATAGTTGTTCCTCGATAGTACCTCAAGTAGCCGGTACACTTCTTATGGAATTGTTTGGTTAATAACCCTATACTTTTAGCATATATCATTAACTTGTTGTTTACCATCAAGCCATTATAGAAAGTCTAGACTATCAACCAGGTTGGGATCCCACGATGAGGGCATCTACGAAGAAACTCTTTGTATCTTTCTCATGAGTCATCCATCTGTACATTGCTTCTCTGAGCGAAGGTTTAAAAGTTAGTTTGAGATTTTACATATCTCAGGGGTGGGAAATATATTACCATAAATAGTTGAGTTAGCTGCTCCCAACTTGTTATAAAATTTGACAGTAAATATCGTAACTATGTTTTAGCTTTTCCCTTTAGAGATAAATCAAAGAGTCGAAATCTTACTACATGTGTGGAGATACTATTGCATTGGTATGTATCGCATATCCCTAATAAACCAACGATATGTATGCTGGAGAATTTGTATGGATCTTGAACGAACATCTGGTTGCTCTAAAACATAGTAATTAGTGTCGATTTTATCTTAAATTGTGCAACATTTACTTATGGCTCAATATACTGGGGTTAAAACCCACTGATGATAGATTTACAAAATATTTAATTCTTTTTACAACTATATCATCATGTATTGCTCCAGCCGTTGTTATTGTATAGATATGTAGCAAAATAAAAGAAAAAGAAAAGAAAAAGAAAAATTAATTAATACAAGATATATAAAACAATAGATCTGAAACAAATTAGATATTCCAACGAACATCTGGTTGTTCTAAATCATAGTATTAGCATTGGTTTGATCTCAATCTATAAGAATGACTTATGTTCTCAATATGCTGGGGTTAAAACCCACAGATGATGGATTTGCAAAAAAAGTTATTCTTCTTGCGACTATTCCATCATGTATTGCTCCAGTCAGTGTTACTGTATAGATCTGTAAAAAATAAAAGAAAAATTAAAAATTAATAAAAAATTAATTAACACAAAAAAATATACAACAATAAATCTAAAAAATATTGATATTTTCCCGACAACAATGCTAAAAACTTGATCGAAAAATTATAAGTGTACGATGTTTATTACAATTATAACTAGTATTTTAAGACTCGGTTATCGTACCAAAAGAAAAATATATTAATTTAATTTAATCCAAACCTAATAAAATATAATTAATAAAAAGAAAACAAAAATGAAAAATATATTTTATGATTTGTATGATCAAGAGGTGGTGTAAGAAAACAGATATAAGAAAATCCATAAAGTTTTACTATTTTTTGTAGAATTAGTAATTTAGCGTTTGATAAATATTTGTGTAATTTAGGTGCTAGTATTAGTTTGATTTCTCTCTCTATCTATAAGAAACTAGGGATGAAGGGAATAAAAACTACAATTGTTTCTCTTCAATTAGCTGATAGATCTCTTGCATACCCAAAAGGCATACTAGAAGATATATTGATTAAATTTGACAAATTTATCTTTCTTGTAGATATTATTATTTTAGACATGGAGGAAGATAGACTTGTTTTGTTGTATTAGGTCGACCTTTTCCAAGCTACTGTTAGAATGATTATTGATGTTGAGACTGGGAAATTAATCATACGCGTAGGAGATAAGAAAATCGAATTTAACATATTAGAGTCTCTAAAATTCTATGCTAATGCTTATATGATTGATGTGGTAGATGAATTTGCTGATAATTGTATGAACAAACTTTTTCCTCAATCTGTTTTCGAGAAATCTCTAGTCCATGCTTGATTAGATGAAATTAAAATTGAAAGTGAAAAAGTAAGAGAATGTGTGATGTATTTAAATAAACTACCATTTCAACCTTTAAATGTTTAGATTTTAAAGCTGACATTAAAATATGTGTCTGTGTGAAGAATTATTGGAGTCATCCTCACAAGTTCGACACCGACGATGACGAGCGATGGCTTGACAGCATGAAGTGAAGACTGGAAGTAAGCATGTTAGGGTTTGAAGTACCCTTAACAGACTTAGTTCCTAATTGAACTCAAAACGACAAGGTTGTGGGTCGTTCTTATTAACGGGTCTTGCTACCCAAGTTCTATGTTTGATTCGAGAATGGCCTAAAGGCCTATTAGCAGCCCAAGAACCTTATTAAACCAAATAGATGTTATTATCTCTCTCTTGCTGATGAATCACAATCAAAAGGAATAAAAGAATAAAAATGACTACTGCTAGTTGTAATTCTTTGTACAAATAACAAATTATAGTAATCAGTGTAATACACAAATTAAGCTTTTATGAATCAAAATTACAATCTAGAATTCTCAATCTAAATTAGTCTTCTCTCTTTAATTTTAACTCGGTATTAGATTTCCTCTAGCCTTGAATGGAAAAAAACAACTCTCCTTATTTTAACAATGACTCTTTAGGAAGTGTTCTTCCTAGCAACACCCATAGCACCAACAAAGGCCTTCACATGCATACATTAAACAACACAATAACACCAACAACATCAGACTTGACAGAAAAAATTATCTGCTATGGAAAACCATATGTTTCCCGTGGCTAAAGGGAACAAGATATGAGGTTTCATATCAGGGGAAAATCCATGCTCGCCTAGATTTGTAACTGACTTTGAAGGAAATGAAACAGAAAATACAGATCATGAAGACTAGATAGCGAAGGATCAACTCCTTCTTGGCTGGTCTTAATCCACAATGAGCCTTGAAGTGACAACTCAACTTATGGAGGAAGAGACCTCAAAGGATCTGTAGGAAGCTGCCAGTAAATTGTCTGGCTCACAAACAAGGCAAGGGTCACATATTTCAAGTCAGAGTTTCAAAGAACTCGTAAAGGTACATCCATTATGACTGATTACCTAAACAAGATGAAATCCATATCAGACAATCTTGTTCTTGCTAGTTGTGGGGTTTTATTGATGATTTGGTCACTCTTGTTCTTGCTGGTTTGGACTTTGAGTATACACCCATAATTGTAAGCCTAGCTGACAAGAAAACTCTAAGTTGGCTGGATCTACAAACTATTTTGCTCACCTTTGAGAGCAGACTAGTGTAGCTTGTGAATCTTTGAAACACAGTCAAGTCTAAGCCTTACATCTGCTAAGTTTTTTCATAAGCCAGAGATCAAACAACAACAAAATGCTAACATTTCAAGGGGGTTTTATGGACAAAACATAAACGTTTTGGCATATCTAGCTATTCTAATAACACCATAAAGAGGGGGGCCGCTTCTCTCAAAACAAGTGATGTCAGATATGCAACATGTACGGTCATACTACACATGTGTGCTACTACAAAGATGACCCTTCATTAATGGGGTTAACATCAAATGAACAGACCAAGACTGAAGGAGATAAGGGAGCCTACATTGTTGTTCGAGAGACTACAAGGGATAATGCCTGGTTTGCTGACAGTGGTGCCAGCCACCATGTCACAGGTAACCCTAGCTTGTTGACACAAAAGTCTGAATACTCAGGTTATTAAGGTATCTTGGTTGGGAATGGTGAAAGACTAGCTATCAAACATATAAGAAACTCTATATTAAATTCAAACACTAACAAGCCTATTTTACTTCAAAATATCTTACATGTTCCTAGGATTAATAAGAACCTATTATCAGTTTCTCAGCTCACTAACCACAATAATATTTTTGTTGAATTTCACAAGGGTTTTGTTTTGTAAAAGACAAAGACACATGGATTATACTTCTCAGAGAGACATCTGAGAATGGACTATACAAGATGCAAAGCTACCCTAAGTCACAAGTCTACAAGGTCTCATCCTCTCATTCTCAAGTCAATTCTCCTAGTGTTCTGTTTAGTGTCATTTCAAATTCCTTAAAAAATAAATGGCACATGAAACTTGGCCATCTATCTCTTACCACTTTGTCTAATTTTTTGAAATCATGTAAATTGAATGATTTTTTAACAAATGGAATGAACTTTTGTGAGGTTTTCCAGTTAAGAAAGTCTCACAGCCTACGTTATCATACATCTGATTCTTATGCAAGTAATGTCTTAGACCTCTTACACACAGATGTATGGGGACCTTCACCTATCGTTTCTACAGAAACTCATAGGTTCTATGTGTTTTTTTTATGATCATACCAGGTTCACATGGATGTATCCTATAAAGGATAAAGGTCATGTCTTTGATGCTTTTAAAAGTTTTAAAACTATGGTTGAAAAATAGTTTGAAATATCCATTCAAGTAGTACAAAGTGATTGGGATGGTGAGTATAGACTACTACTATTTATGGCCAAAGAACATGGCTTTATGTTAAAGAGTTCTTGTCCTCACTCTTCAGCCCAAAATGGTAGGGCTGAGAGAAAGCACAAACATCTTGTTGAGACAGGGCTGACTATCCTGGATCTAGCTGGTTGCCAATACAAGTACTGGTCCAGGCTTTTGAAACTGCAATTTACCTCATAAACATACTGCATACTCTTATATTGTCTAATAAGTCTCCCTATGAAGTCTTACATCACAAAACACCCAATTATCTTACCCTAAATACATTTCGATGAGCTTGTTATCCATGTCTGAGACCATACCAGTCTCACAAGTTTCCATTTCATTCATCTAAGTGTGTGTTTCCTTGGATATAGTCAATATCACAAGGGCTACACTTTCCTAAGTTCTACTAGAAGGGTATACATTTTTAGGAATGTAGTATTCAATTAAAGAGAATTTTCATTTTTCAATGGTTTCCTAAACACTCTAAGGTCTGAGTATTCCCTGGCATATCCTCTAAGTGCTTGGTTTCCTACTCTGCCTACCAACCTTATGACTAACGGTACTTTGTCATCTCCAACGGTCTGTCAAGATGCATCTCCTGACCAGTCTATATCTTTATCTCCTAGTTCCTCGTAGACCCAAACACCTCTTCATCATACACAAAATTATCTTCACCCTACATACACCTACACCTCTCCATCAGATACACACATTATTTCTTATCTCTCAGATTCATCTAAAGTTATTCCTAACTGTCCACCAGACTAACTTAACACTCAGCCAGCTACTACCAACAATCCCTCACTCATTATCCAACCTCATTATATCCATTCAATTACCATTACCTTATCCATCTACCTCTTCTACTCTTGTTCATCCACCTAAAACACATCAAATGAAAAATAAAGCTCAAAATGGAACTCTTAAACCTAAGACACCGTATGTTGGCTCTCTCACCACCACCAACCTCCCTACTCTTGAACCTACCAAGTATTCAGATGCCTCAACTAATGCTCTATGTATGCAAGCTATGAAGGCATAATAAAATGCTCTTATGTCCAATCACACATGGACACTTGTGCATTGGTCTCCTAAAATGGATGTGGTTGGATGCAAGTGGGTTTATAAATTGAAATAAAATATGGATGGGTCAGTTTAGAGATACAAAGCTAGGTCAGTTTCCAAGGGGTTTCATCAAACCCCTGACATTGACGTTTCTGAAACATTCAGTTTTGTTGTGAAGGCTTCTACAGTAAGGTTAATCCTAGCTCTTGCAATTTCTACATAGTGGCAGGTTCGTCAACTAAACATTAATAATGCATTCTGTAATGGCTACCTAACTGAAGAGGTCTATATGGCTTAACTAGAAGGTTTCAAGGACTTTGTGTACCCTACACATGTAAACTTCACAAAGCCTTATATGGCTTATGGCTTAACACCAGTCCCAAGAGCTTGGTACCCACGACTCAGGGATACACTTCTTAACTAGGGATTTTAAAACTCAAGAGTTAATTGCTCTCTTTTCAAATTTGTCTCTAAGACCATTGTTCTATTGATTTTGGTTTACGTTGATGATATTTTGGTCACAGGGTCTCAACAAGAATGTTTGTCTCAGTTCATTCATAAGCTCAATGCATATTTTTCTCTAAAATACACGGGGACACTCCATCTATTCCTTAGAATAGAAGTTCACCGCGACCCTACTGGAATGTATCTAACACAACAACAATATATCAAGAACTTACTTGCTGCTTAGGGATTATCCTTATCCAAGCCATGTCCTACACCCATGGTTGCAAGCACCCATCTCTCCAACACTTCTGGTCTTCCCCTTGCAAACCCTACACCATATAGAAGCCTGTTAGGCGCTCTTCAATATTTAACACAAACTAGACCTCATATATCTCTCCAACACTTCTGGTCTTCCCCTTGCAGACCCTACACCATATAGAAGCCTGTTAGGCGCTCTTCAATATTTAACACAAACTAGACCTCATATAGCCTTCGCAGTGAACAAGCTCAGCCAAATATCAGCAGAGCCCAACCACAGTTCATTGGAAGAGTTTAAAGTGTATACTGAGGTACTTATCTGGTTCTGTTTGGTTGGGGCTCCACATCAAGCCAAGTTGTCATCTCCAACTCCATGGGTTCTCTGATGCAGACTGTGTTGCGTTTCCAGATGACAGACGTAGTGTGGGAGCCTACTGTGTATATCTTGGCAATCCTTCATCTCCAGGTCCTCCAAGAAGCAGAATGTTGTCGTCAGATCTTCCACGGAGTCTGAATACAGAGCATTGGCCAACCTGTCATCAAAACTTTTATGTCTTCGCTCGCTCTGAACCGAGATTTAGGTCCCAATCACACCTTCATCCGTTATTTGGTAAGATAACTTTGGTGCAAACTTTATGGCCTTCAAATCCGGTCTTCCATGCTCGCACCAAGCATATAGAACTCGATGTCCGCTTCATACGAAATCAAGTTCTTCAAGGATCTCTACAGATCCGATATGTGCCCTCTCAGGACCAACTCGCAGACTGCCTCACCAAACCCTTAACCTCCTCTCGATTCTCTTTTCTACGCTACAAACTTGGTCTCAGTAATTCGCCTCATCATTGGAGGGATGTGAAGAACCATTGGAATCATCCTCACAAGGTCCACACTGGCGATGACGAGCGACGGCTTGACAACATGAAATGAAGACCGGAAGGAAGGTTGCTAGGGTTTGAATTACCCTTAACAGATTTACTTCCTCGTTGAACTCAAAACCACAAGGTTGTGGATCGTTTCTATTAATGGGTCTTGCTACCAAGTTCTGTGTTTGATTCGAGAATGGCCCAAAGGCATATTAGCAGCCCAAGAACCTCAGACGAATCACAAGCAAAATGAATAAAAGAATAAAAAAATAAAAAAAGTCTACTGCTAGCTGTAATTCTCTGTGCAAATGACAAACTCTATCCGCACTCAATGTAACAACATATATATAGTAATCAGTGTAATGTACAAGTTAAGGTTTTACGAATTAAAATTACAATCTGGGATTCTCAACTTAAATGAGTCTTTCTTCTTAATTTTAACTGTTTGTTAATCAAACTCTTGTTTTTAGAAGTTGTTTGTTGCATTACTTTGTTGTTTTCCAAAATATAAGTAGATCTTAGATTAAGAAGATATATTGCTTCCATGAATTATGCTAACCAAAACAAATCTCTTGCCAACAGTCTGGTAGGGAAACATGTTTATGAGTATGTCAGCCTGGTCTTTGTGTTCATTTCCTTGGCAAAAATATTCGTGTGATTATTTAAAGTTCAATTCTAAAATGGTTTTTAATTGAATGTTTGTTGTAGATTCCATTTAGTCGTGCAAGGGACTCAATATAAGAAATTGTTATTAAGTTTAATTTAGTGAGGCACTCCTCTTCTAGCAACTGATCTCTGCAGCTTGTTAAACTTCCTCGTGCTCCCACGGTTCACGATATTATAGCGAAGTTCCTCGAGTACAGGAGAAAGAAAGATACGTGTAAGTTTTTTCTAGATTGAGATCAAAATTACTGAAAATATTCTTTCAAATCATTCAAGTTAATAGATGAGGTACTATCATATTTGGGGGAAAATAGTTTACCTTTTCTTGAAATTGTGATCATCTTCTACCATTTGTCAGTAAAAAACCCAATATTAAATGGTAAATTTATTATTAAATAAAACTATCAACAAATGAAATAGTATACGCTGCATCTTAATTACTTCTATAAACAAAATTGAATGTTAGAAAGAAAACAAATACAAAAGATTCAATACAATGACATCAATACATATCCGAAGAAATGCCTTGATCAGAACCAACTATACAGTCAAGTGCCTCCCTTCCAACGATCAATTGCAAAGCTCAGAACACAAGCTCTGGATTTGAGAGTCTGTAAAACTTGGTAACAAGTACGTCCCGGTTTTCCCATTTGTCGAACATGTGATGTTTAATTGGCTCCCTAGTTGATCCGTCTATAAAAACAAAGTTACCTTCACATTAAAATTTATTTAGTACTTGAAAACCACAACTATATAAGAATAAAACAATTACCGTGCAGAACACAGGTTCGGTGTTGCAGCTCCATCTGGAAGTAGGGACACACGACAAATAATGACACCATGAGCAATGCTTGTTTCCATCAACTCCTCGAAGGAGCATAATTAGGCCAATAGTAAGTCTGCACCAAGTTGAGGTAAATGTTAAGGGTAAGAAAGAATGTTCTTGGACGCCTCGTAGTCGTGGAACTAACCACCTTATAAAGCCTTAAAAACTTCTAGATATGAAAAATTAAATGCAAATACTAAACTTTATATGGTTTCACTTATAAATTCTTGGTATGATCTCTTCTTATGCCAAAAGGGAGGCTAAAACTTATACTTCAACTAACTTTTGATAAATGCTTCGGTTATTTCGAGAAGTCAGCTTAACAAATATGCATTACAGAACCAAAAAATTTGAATTCTTACCCAACAACTAGAAGGATTAGAGAAAGCCCCCATAATACACATTGATAAATCTTGAATTTCGGTGGTGTTCTAGGAATACCAGAAATTGAAGAATACCCTTCAGAACCAGCTTTCTGCTTAACCCACCCGAACTGTGGACGTATTAAAAGCACAAAGCCGACAAGAAAACCAGTAACAAACCCTCCTATATGAGCAAAGTTGTCAACATAAGGGATAATACCGACTGCTAAATTAACCGCAACAAGAATCAGAAGAGTTACAAAAGCCCCCGCCTGATAATTACAGAAGAAAAGTGAGAATGAATCACAAGACATTATGAATATTCCTATAATTGTGTTAAAAGTAGAGCACGGAGTCAGTACCTTGTCAGTGTATATTGTCCAATTCATGATGAGTTCAGAAAGCATGCCTCCAAGTAACCCGAATACAGCACCAGAAGCACCAACAGAGACATTCGAGCGGAGAAAAAGAGCTGACAGCAAGCTCCCACCAAAACCAGAAATAACGTATAGCAATCCAATTCGTACTGTAACAAAGTACGGACATAAAAGTGAATGTGTTAGGCTGCTATTGTATTGTGAACCACATTCTAAGAATTTGAAACATGATGAGTCATTCAATAGCAATGTTGGTTAGTCCTCCAACAACATGAGACATTCTAAAATTTAGTCCAGTGACTTAACATCGTTACACTAGTGGTCCTACGCTTATCAAATGTAACACACTAGTAGCTCCCAAGCTATGAAAATCACTATAGAAATTAGCCCCTGAGCTAGCTAGTTTAGGAGACTAGCCATGTTTGTCGAGATACTAGAGGTGTAACGAGTCAGCCGGGGACTAAATACTTGAAGGCCTCATAATTGGAAGACTAATCACATGGAAAGCCAATGAATAGGTGAGAGCATGAGTTTGAAGTACATACTGAATCCGAATTCTCGTTCAAGCCGAAATCCGATAAGCAAAAGAGTCAACATATTTAAGAGTAAATGAACAACTCCTGCGTGTAACCAATTGCAAGAAAGGAGCCGCCATCCCTCGTGTTTGTCAATCACTTTACTTATAACCAAAGCTCCAATTTTTTGAAGCCTGAAACATTATGTCAATAAATTCACTTCCAAAAAATTCTAGAAGTAACAAAATATGTATAGAAAATTATGTATATACAACCATTTACCCATCTTAGCTTCTCTGAATTTCTAGTACCAAACACATCTCTAACTTATAACATAAGACCCTAACTATAAAGAAAGCCAGGTTCTGCAAATTTACATCGAAACAGCAACAAGAACAACAATAGGAAGTTTGACTTACGTTGACGACGATGGACCAAAAAGAGGATTTTCTTTGGTGGGTTGAAAAGCGAATCGGCCCAAAACGGTAGCAACACAGTTCGCTGAGTTTTTCGGACAATTGTTGATGTACATGGTGATCACGAACATAGCCACGTTTGCAATTACAAACGTAGGTACAATCCATGCGAACCAGTTCTTGAACTGAATGTTTTCGGTGTGAGCAACAACACGATTTGAATTTGAAGTTTCTATGTCTACTGGGTGCATTACGGGTGGAGAAGATGAGGATGGGTTTCTGGACATCTTGAGAGTTCAGAATTGGGTTTCGGTTTTAGTTTTCGGAGATGGAATTGACTTTTAATGATAGAAACAGGTTTTGGTTTCATGTCTGATGTCTGTATCTGTATGTAGGCAATTGGAAGAAGTCAAAGAGAGGCGGGGAATCATCTATCTCACCTAATAATATCGACTTTGAATTTTATTCACCTAATATCCACTTTGAACCAGATTCGTCATTTTTCACGTAATAGAAGTTAGTAGTATATTCTTATTTTATTTTTTTAATAGGCCAGGTGATTGACTTTTTTTTTTTTTTTTTATGCTGGAAGAGATTTTAATCCAATTTTTATATCGAAAACTTCAACTGTCTTAAAGATTTATAATATAAAAGCTCTCATTTGAATCTAATTACCATCCCATCTACTATTCCTACCAGCTCACTACCCCTAATTTAAAAGCAAACTTAAAACAATTTTAAATAAGGATTAAATATTTTTTCAGAAAAAGAACCATTAACGGATCATGTAAAAAACAAATCATACTATGTTTTTAGTGTTTTTTTGGGTTAATGCATTTTCGCACGTATCGTGCATGTCGATGTACATATCGGCACAAAAACAAATCACAGTGAGTTTTTTTTCCCGGTTAATGCATTTTCGCACGTACCGTGGATTCGATGTACACATCTGCACGCTTCGGTCCCACACAATTGTACAGAATTGCGCATTTAGCCTCAGTGATTTGACGTCAAATTGCGGCTTTGTTCTTGCACGATTTTGCGTAGCTTATAGTGCATGATCATTTATGATTTATATAGTTGTTGATTTAATGAATACGAATATTCTGTTATCTTATTTTAATGTATGATGTAGGATCCGGAACAATGATCATATTCGATGGCCGATTACACGTTAATGTTTACTGCCCAAAACTATTACACTAAAACCAATTAGGACACATGGGTTGAATCTGAAAGCAACAAGTTAGGATTAATCACTTGTTATTGTAAAGACAACGACGTTAGTAAAACAACTCCTATGATATATTATAAATATGAAAGACGTGGTTTTTATAAACCTAAGCTCAAAACGGAGTTTGTGAAGAAGAGACGACAATGTTCATTTAAAAAATGTGGTTGCTCGTTTACGTTAAGTGGAAGGTCATTTATAGAAGTACCCGAATATTAAAGATGGGTAGTAGCTAACTCACTATATTCCATTTTTATGCTCGGTCCCATTCAAATGTAAAAATAGTTCATGTTAGACTAAAAGTGGACGAATATGAGTTAGTTCATATACTCACGACAACCGGTTCTAGTCTAAGAGTGATATAGCAAGGTTTAAAGATTCAAAACCCAGAAGATGTATCTAGCATGCGTACGATTTACAAAGTCCGTAAAAATATTGTTTGGTAAAAAAGACGAGAATAACTCAAATATAATACTTTTTTGGTAAGCTAAAAGAACATACTTTGTTTGGAAGCTAACTACGAGGGGTGTGATCTTGTTGTCGAGGGTAATGAAATTATCCGTGAGGCTTGTAAAATGGAGTCCTGAACTCGCTGCTTGTGAAGTATGGAAGGAGATCACATTTGTCTTCCAAACAATAGATGAATTAGATGTAGTGGGACGACACAGTGAACGAGGTACTCGAATTAATTTTGCGCATCCTATAAGATTTAGATTTTACGAACATTTTTGAGTTCTTATAATAGATAACAAGTATAAGACTACAAGTACAAGATGCCTTTAATTGAAATTTTTAGTGTAACATCGACGAACAAGATATTTTGTATTGCTTTCGGTTTTTAGCTTTGAAAAACAAGCGAACCATATATAGGAATTGAATGTTGTAAAACCGTAATGAGGAATAATACTTGTGCATTTCTTAATATTATTGTCGTTAATATGAAGTTGACTTGATGCATACTATTGAGGACATATTTGTGAATGTCACTCACATGTTTTGCAAATGGAATATAAAAAAGAATATATTTTTTTGTATGGTAAAAGTATTTTTCCCAAAATAGAAATGGCGAACGAGTTTTATAAAATTTGTGATGTTGTTTCCCAATCGCCAACGATTGAAGTGGATTTCGCACGAATCGCCAAAGCTATGGAGTATGATTTTCAAAAACTTCAAATTTTTGAAGTAGATATTCTGGGAAAATTAGTTTTTTGTATCAATGATAAAATTTTAATTGCTTGTGGTCGTGATTTTAAAAAATCGGACCTTAATCCAACCGAGTATTGTTCTAACAAAAAAGAGTCTTGAATTGGCCTAACCTATTTTAAATTTGATTAAAAATTTAGTCATTTATGACTATTAAAATATCAAACTTTAAACAATTAATCGAAATTGTAAGTATATTTTTACAACTCCTCTATTTTATTCATGAACTATTTTAAAGTATTAATTTTTTGTTCACGAAGTATTCAAACTTATTTAATTCTTATCTTTTAAATTAAACTTATTTGATTTGTAATATATTTGGCAATACATGGAAAGCCCTATAATCTAATATTATTTACCTATGTTAATAGTTTCCTCAACTTTAACTTGAGATAATCTCACCAAGTAACTTTAAAGTTTTCTCTCTCTAGAAAGTTCTCTTGTTCTAAGAAAAAGAAACAATGTCAAATAAGGGTGAAAATGGATACTTGAGTAAGTTACCTATAGAAGATGAACCGTTTCAGTAATGATTAGGGGCTATTAAGTACAACCTAATTACTTTTAAAAGAATATGTGCAAGTACCAAGGATAAAATCGGTTGAAGGATTGACTCTGAATAGGACAGGTATCGTTTTCAAAAATCTAACCGGTTGTTGGAACGTCTGAGAAAAGAAAAATGCCTCGAATCTGGTCAAAATCTACTCCTCCGAAGCTGACTCCTTTAACACTTCGGATATGATTTGGATTTCTTTCCCAAGTCAAGATTTAGTTCTTCCAAAATAATTTTGAAAGAACTAAAGGGGCTAATGATGAGTTCGGAAAATATTGGAAATACTACACAGTAGTTCAGACATAATCTACAATAGGCTTTTCACAAACTACAAACCTCATGACTCACCTGTGTACTACACCATCTTTGGTTTTGGGGATTTAAAGCCTAACCCGAATCCAAACTCCGACCCGGACAGCCCATGGGTCATAAAACAAGTATAAATACCGCAACCAACCTCATTTAAGGGGTTTGACTTTTTCTAAGAACTTAATTACTAGCACACAGCTCCTTTATATTACTACCCTCTACTAAACAATTATTACACCATTAAGAAAAAGACCTTGAAGACCCTTCAATAAGAAATAATCCACACCAGACATGATACTAAATACATTTCATGAATATACAGGAAATGGCATATATCCGATGTAGCCACGGTCTTCCAATGATAGCATGGTAAGAGTTGGCGGCGTTGGATATCATAAAGAGCGTGTTGACATCTTTCTTAGTAGCGTCGTAGGTAATTTTTACCATGAACTCGTACTCGCCTACGCACTAAGATTACTTACCCTCATATCCAACCAGAATTATTTGAGTAGATAGGTACGACAAAACCTCTAACACTTAATCATAGCTGGCATTAAAGACTATGTTGGTCAAACTGCCCTCATCGACTAGTACCATAGTTACCATGACTCCTCCGATTTCCAAATTGACGGTGAAGGCAATCCTCGTAGGGTTATGGTTTTTTTCGTAAGTAGAACCTTTGACAGCATGCCTCTCGTGGTCGGCTATAGCCTTCTTCTTGGATTGTTAGTCCTCGTTAGTTAAGGTTCCCCCCTCTCCCCTGAAATCCTGAATAACCATTGCTGCTTACCTTTATCAACCCTCTTGTCTTCTCACTGGGCTTCATCATTTTTCGGTTGGACCTCTTATTTCGTTTTGTTTTGGAGGTGGTTCTCTTGCTGCTTCACAAATTTCACGAGCTCCCCGCTATTAATGAGCCTCTGAATCGTTTCCTTTAGTTGTCAGCACTCATTCATCGGATGTCCGTGGTCATTTTGATAAGAACAAAAATATGTATCGAGAACTTATGGCTAGAGGCACTCATGGTTCGTGGGGGATGATATCGAGTTCTCCATTTAGTCATGTCATAGATAACCAATATCATCTCGCTTAATAGAGTGAAACATCACGATGGGTTCTTGTTGAGAGCCATTTTACGGTTAATCGAGCCCCTCGTAGTGTCCCGGTAAGGCCCCTCATCGGTCCTCCTTCTGTCATACGGTCCCCCATTGTCTGCTCATGCTATAATGTCTTATATTATTTTAATTGGAAAACAAACTAGATCAACATATAAGTCCCCCTTTGGTCTAGGCCTCGCTTGAGGGACGTGACTGCTACCAATACCTCTAATTATGGAAATGCATTCATAGCATGGAAAAAAACCAAACATAGCCTTTTAGCATCTCGCCCCTTCTTTGATAAAGGTCCAGAGGCCTGTAAAATCATAGATAGATCCTTTTGGTAAACCACTAAACCAACCCAGTGTATTAAAGGGCCTAGCAAAGCATAACGACATCTAGATTTAAGGTCATCATCATATTCCTCAATTGTTCCAAATACCTCTCTAGGTCTCTCGTGCCATTGTGTGCCTCCATGTGGATCGGAGCGAACTTGCAAGGGAAATCGACCGCTAAGATTTTTCCACGAAGGGCGATTCTTTAAGAACTCACATAACCATTTTAGAGCGAACCTGTTTGTATTGTTGGACTTCATTTTCCTTAGCACGTTTTGGCGCAGCTTGCATGACCTTGAATTTTGGCTCTCACTCTTGGGATTGCTTCTTTTCGTTACTCTCGCCTTCTATTTCCCATGGTTATTCTTGCATAGAAAATTTGTCCCCTCGGTCTGCCCGACGAGCCTGGAGTCCCGATCCCTGCTTGTCATTGCTGATTCCTACACCTTAGTGGTCAATGGATGGAGGGCGTCATTCATCTTTGTTAGAGTCTCTCAAGCCGCATTATCTTTGGTTTCTTATTTGTGGGTCGCCCTTTATTATTCTTACTTCATTTCCCTTATCTGTTGCTCCAATCAATGGATTATGGAGGCGGCTACTGGGTTAGTGGCGTCGATGACGGGCTCTACCTGGTATGGTACACCAACTACATCAATCAGAGCAACTTTCGGGTTGGTTGTGGTTGGGAATTGGATGCATTCCGCTTAAGCGTCATTTATGCTAACATTCTAGTTTTCTTGTTGGACTGCTTCGAAGGTTGGAGCCTGAGATTGTCAGCCAACTTGGTCTAGAACAGATATTCGATTTCCTAGGAGAAGATTTATTTCCGTGGTCTCCCTTTCAATCCTGAATCTGGTTACTACCATTGGTTTAAGAAAGTTTTTTAGCGATGATTTTCCACAGACGACACCAAATTTGTTAAGGAAAAATGTAAAAATATATGTCATATAGTATTTTTATTTATCCAAGAAGAAAATATACAATTTACACAGTTGTGATCATATTTATAAAATTCACCGTGTGTTTTTATCTCTCCCACTAAGCCCATTACTTCACTCATTACTGTCGTGGACTATCATTTATGGCCACTGACATACCCATGGTCAGTTACATAAGTGTGTTGATCCTGGGCCATCTTTAAAGCCTTTTGACAACCTTTAATGCTTGCTTTATCGCGCGCTGGTAACATTTATAATATATGGAAACCGTTTCTCACATGTGGCCTCGCTAAAAACGGGAACTGCTTCAGTAATCCTCGATCATGTGACGTCACTTTCATTGCATATGTGTTGCTCGGTCAGGTCACGTCGGCTTTGTTGCTCAGTTGGCGCTTGGTCAAGCTACTCGGTTAAGAATGATTATGCCAAGGATCACGACCCACTCGGTTAGATGTCATGGACAGACCTCGGTTAGGTCTTAATTATGATTCTTGTACACTTCTTATTTATAGACGATCTTTGTATTATGCTGCCATATCTTGCCCAATAGCACCTTGCTCGGCAGTAGTCACCTCATTAGTTTAAAAGTACATAGTTGAGTTCTAGATATCGTGGATCTATATTTGACAATTCAAAAAGTAAGAACAAATAGATGTATGTATCTATTAATAGAAGAATAACAATTGTCATACATATATCATAACAATATAACCAAGTCTCATATCTATCACATAAAAAGCTAAAGTCTCGCATGTGATAATTAAAATCGTCTTGTATACATGAAATTAAACATAAAAGAATTCAACGAATTTTTTTCAATTTTTATTTTATAAACTTGAACAATTTTTTTATCATTTCAGATGAATAAATCCATTCTGGTCCAATCCAAAACCAGCAATCTGATCTGATCCAAAACCGTCATTCACAATGCCCTATATAAAATTAAACACGTAATAATGTCCGAGTTCTTTCTATTTTATATGGTTAAAAATTATATATTTGATCAATGAGCATGAATGAGCATGAATGAGCAGTAGTATCATATTATGATAATTTATATCTAAGGATATATATATGTTAATAATTTACATATCTAGTTTAAAGTATGTCTATCAATTGATTCAATTTTAAAAATTGGTGTTGAACACGTCAGATTTGGAGGTTTGATATAGGATTGAAAAATCTTGTACTACTTCCCTGACAAAAATTTCAATGTCCATGCCTTCAAAAACAAATTGGTGAATAAAAACATTAAATTTAAATAATAAAAGGTTCATACAAATAGCTAGGGCATACCCTGAGGAGATACAATGACTTGTAGAAAGTAAAAAAAACAAAAAAGAAAAGAGAGAGTAGTCGAATCAAGAGAAAAACAAAACTCGAAAATAGCAGTCAGCAGGACCAAAGGATGGATCAATAGGTCCATCAATCGGAAGACACAAGGCACATGGAGCAACCAGCTCAGATAGACAAAAGCATCAGAAAACAAAAGTAAGTTAGTGAAAAAACTACATAGGCCATCTAATCTTGGTGCCATGAAATCTCAACCGAAGGTCTGAGAAACTTCTATTAGACACCTGAGAGGCAATGGTAGGAGGGAAACCAAAGACTCTTGAGTTCCTCTCACACTAGACATGGTAGATAACCGCAATAAAGCAAGAGCGCCAAACATAATGGTGTCGAGATTGAGACCAATTTGACGCCTCACAAATCAAAGATTGCTAGCAAGAGGCGGTAGTTGGGCAACTCAACTTGGAACTTACAAAGTTCCAGATACTCTTAGTATAACTAAAATCATAGAGGATATGAGAAATAATTTCAGAGTCAGAGTTACATAAGACAAATACTGGAGGGGTGTTGATGCCCTAACCCATTAATTTATCACGATTAGAAAGCTTTCCAAAGATGGAGAGCCATAAAATAAAGGAGTAACGAGGAATTTTATATTTATTCCAAACTAACCCGGTCCATCCAACAGTAGGGGCATGCCTACGAATGGTGTTGTAGGTGTCCTTGATAGTGAAATTGGTTCTTCCACCCCAAAAGTGAGTATCATTACTGATAATGTTGGGCATAGGAGAGTGTAGATTAGGTTGCCAATTTCTTGGAGGTAAGAACAATTCCTCGCTCTGGCCGCTCTGAAACTACGAGGCCAATGCCATTGACCATCGAGAATGATGTCGGAGACCTTGAGGTTTTTTCCGAGCCTAGAATCTTTGATAATATTATGGCCATAGTGCGTAACCAGTGAGGTAGAAAGTAACCAAGGGTCATACAAAAAAGAAAGGTTCAAACCATTGCCAATAGCAACCCAATACAAATTCCTAGCAATATGACAAAGACGTAAACTCTTTCTCCACACCCATAAGGGGGACGAACCAAGATCAAGGTCCCAAAAGTTTTTATTTATGATTTTTTTCAGTTTTTATCCGGTCACTCCAGATAGATTATTTGTGACTACTAATTATACACCAGAGATGATTAAGGACAACCGCCTGATTCCAAGTTTTAAGATATAGAATCTCAAGGCCGCCCTTCCTTGTGGGAGCGGTAATATTGGACCATGCTACATGGGCCCCATGGAATTTCATAGCAGGGTCCGACAAGAGGAATCGACGGAGATGCTGGAATAATTCTGTAAGAATCCTAAGGCGAAGAATAAAAATAGAGGACCAGTATTCTAGACCATAAAAATGACAGATTTGATGAGCTGGAACCTCCCGGCATAAGAGAGGTGCTTGGAGGTACAATAATCAATTCTTGAAGTACTCTTATGCAAGAGGGGGCGACAATCGGAATGGGAGAGACGACCAGTAAGCAAGCGGACTCCCAAGTATTTGACTGGGAGGGAGCCTTCAACAAAGCCTAAAATAGTTGAAAGCTTTGAGCGAAGGGAGATATCTATACCAGAGATAAATATTTGGCTTTTAGAAGGATTGAATTTGAAACGAGAAAAGGAGAATAAATCATCAAGGTCTTCCTCAATGAAGATGAGAGATTTGACATCACCATGAAGATCATAAGATCATCTACAAAACAAATGTTGGTGATTTTGAGGTTATGACATTTCCAATGGAACTGAAATTTAGCTCTTTTCTTTTCTCCTTGAGTATACTAGAGAGGACTTGCATAACAAGAACAAAAAGAAAATGAGAAAGTGGGTCTCCTTGCTTGAGACCCTTTCTACCATGAAAGTTACCGTGGGTTTCACGATTAATAATAACATTATAAAAAGGAGATGAGATGCATTGGATGATCCAGTTAATCATCTAATCATGTAAATTCATCGCAACAAGAATATCAATGATCAGATGCCAACGAACATTGTCAAAGGCTTTCATCAGATCGATCTTTAGCGCGATCCTCTTAACACCTATATTAGAGTTGTAACCTCTCAAGAGTTCTTGAGAAAGAAGAATGTTATCATAAATATTACCCTAAACAACGAAAGCAGATTGGGAAGTATCAAATAAGTAAGGAAAAGAGTTCTTGATTTTACTGGATAAGATTTTGGGAGTGATCTTGTACACTACATTACAAAGAGCAATGGGTCTGAAGTCGGCAGCAACATAAAGGGAATATTTCTTGGGGATGAGGGAAATAGAGGTGGAGTTCTAGGATGAATCAATGGTTCCAGAATGAAAGAAATCAAGGACACCATTGCAGATATCAGTACCCATAATGTTCCAATTGTACTTGAAGAAACTTGAGTTAAAACCACCATGACCATCAACTTTATTGTTGTCGATACTAAATAAGGCGGAGTTGATTTCCTCGCAAATAACCTCACAAATCATCAAAGTCTTATTAGTATCGTTAAGTTTGGTAAAAATAAGGGGGGGGGGGGGAGTCTATCCAAGCCATGGTAGCGAGGGGATGTATGGTGCCAAGAATGTCATTAAAGTAGTTCACAATGACATTAGAAACATTAGTAGGAGTAGAGAGACAGTGACACCTAAGTTATTGTTAAAAGATATATTCTTATTACAGAAAAGATAATTTTAATAGTATTATGGAATAATTTGGTGTTCTTATCGTCCAACGTAATCCAGTTTTCTTGATATTTTTGCTTGAGAAAGGATTCTTCGGCCTGGCTGAGAAAGATGTAAGACGAGGAAGCCTCGATCTCGTTAGAGATAAGTTCGGTGTTGAGAGGTTATCTAGCAAGACAAGATTGGGTGTAAGAGAGATTGTTTTGAGCGACTGAAACTCTGGAGTTAATGCCACAAAACTCCTTACGATTAAGAAATGCAAGCTCATGCTGAAGCCGTGAGAGCTTCTGGGAGACAAGACTCATCCTAGAAGTATTGTTAGAGAGGTTCCAACTGTTGGAGACTATGGATTTGAAAATAGGGTGTTATTGCCACATATTGAAGAATTCGAAAGGTTTTTTACATCTATCATCCCAATCAGGGTTGACTAAGACACGATCGATTTTAGAGAGAACATGGTGAGAGGTTTGTTTATTGATCCATGTGAAAGGGAGCCCAGTAGAACGGAGGTCACTGAGTTCGGAATCGTAGCATCAGTTATTGAAGTCATTAATGGCAGCAGACCATATTTCTGGGGAGCCAAGACGTTCTCCCAGCTTACGAATAGCGTTAAAATCCCCTAGAGATACCCAAAGGATGCCGCTAATTTGGGAAGCAATGGACATTAAATCATTCTGTAGAGGGATTCGATTAGAAGCTTCGTTAAAAACATAAATAGCAGTGTAACAAAAAGATGAAGGATGGTTATGACATTTAGCCATACAATAGATGAATTGAGGGGATTGGGATAATTTTGTGACGGTAATAACGTTAGGGTTCCAAATAATCCAGAACCTACCAAAAGTATGGGAAGAATGATTGGTGATGTAGTGCAAAAAATGAGCCATAGTTCTAATGACGGAGTCGACTTCATAGTGTTGGAATTTAGTTTTGATTAAAATTAATAGAGAGAAACTATTACAATAATAAAATCAGTAACATTTTTTTTCTTAACAGGGTTGTTTAGACCCCTCACATTCCAAGAAGCAATGATCATAAGAGAATACTTACAGTGGGTCTGATGATGGTCCTCTCATGGACGACGATGAACTTTCCTTTCGGAAATCGAAGATAAAGAAGACAATCTTGTTGTATTTGTTCATAATGTTAGACAAGGATCCTGTCAGATGACAGATCCATATTATCATATACCAGAACACCTCATAAGGCAGACACTTAGTCCAAAACCATGCAGCACCAAAATCACTTAGTGAGAGCCAATAGCTAGAAACGGTAGAGTTTCTGTCGTAAGACGAGATATTTAATAGATTGAGAAGTGACGTCATGAAGTGAAACTTAAGACAATAGCCAGAAACGGAAGATCATCTGCCGTAAGACAAGATACTTATTGGACTGTGGAGTGATGTTATGATATGCAACTTGAGACAAGAGGTTAAGATGATGACCGTCGCATCACACGTCAAAGCATCGATTGAATTTTTTATGGATTATTTTCTGATTGAAGTGTATTAAAGGTCTTTTGCTTAGTGTTGTAATAACTTTTTAGTAGAGGGTAATAAGATAAACAAGGTATGTGCTAGTAATTAAGTTCTTAGAATACGTCTAACCCCTTAAATGAGGTTGGTTGGTGTATTTATACTTTTTTATGATCCATCGGCCGTCCGAGTTGGACTTTGGATTCGGGTTAGGTTTTAAAGTCCAAATTCAAAGATAGTGTAGCATATAGGTGAGTCGCGATCCACTTAGTTTTGTAGTTTGTGAAAGGTCTATTGTATTTTATGTCTGAACTACCCATTCGAGATAGATAGTGTGGCATTTCTAATATTTTCCTAACTCATCAGTATCCCCTTTAGTTTGTTCAAAAGTATTCGAGAAGAACTAAATCATTAATTGGGGAATAAATCCAAATCATATGTGAAGTGTTAAAGGAGTTAGGGCAAACTTGCACGTATTCTTTTAAAAGTAATTAGGGCAAACTTGATAGCCCCTAATCATTAACTAAACGATTCATCTCCCGTAGGTAACTTACTCAAGTATTTGTTTTCACCCTTATTTAACATTGTTTTATTGTTTCTTTTACTTAGAAAAAGAGATATTTCTAATGAGAGAAAACTTTGAAGTTTGTTGATTCTTCTTTAAATTTCAAGAGTTTTATATGTTCATAGCCAAAAACACCTTGATCAAAGGAGATTGGCTGAATCTATCGGAGTTAGACGGAGCAAATAATGAAGCAAGAGTCACTGTTGGATCTCCTGCCTCTCCTAGTGGGGTAACAATCCAGACGATACCGGAGCCCGACAAGAGTTTATATTCATCCATAACATCAGTTCTTCGAAAAAAACCCTTTCACTCCAAACGTACCCATATTAGACTCTGAATCTTCCGTTCAGATACCCATAAAGCCTCCCTCTAAAAGTAAGAGAACTTCAACAGTAACGACCACTTCAATAGTAAACAAACCTTCACCGTTCATTGTTATGGGGTCAGATACTGAGAATGTTACACCCTGAAGAGTCACTCGACTCTCTAAGGCCAAGAATACCCCTTATGCTCAACCTCCAGTGGACCCGAATTCATCGTTGTCCTCTGATGAGGCACCACAGAGGGAGAAAAATGTTAGTGGCGCTAAACTGGCCGAAAAGCAGCCGAACACCATGGAAGAAAATATTGCAGACAGCGGGGAAGATACCCCACTAGAAATTTGTGGACAGACATAGGACACCACATTGGATAGGACAACTAGAGGAAATGTGGGACTGCCAAACAGTGAGTCGCTTCCACAGTGCTTGGAAGGGAAAGTTGGGCCCAATTTTACAAGGTTAGTGTGAAATATTTACTTGCTCTTCAAAAACATTCTTATGTGCATGTTCACACTGCTGAATTAGATCGGATAAGAACCAAATGGGGTTTCCAGAGTCTATCAAGGTGAGGATACATATCACCCCAGAAACTCGCATGGAATGTAAATCCAATGAGCTGGTGGTATACACTGAGGTATTGAACTTGGGGCTTTATTTCCCTTTAAACCCTGAGATAGTTAGATACTTTCATTTAATCAAATAATACCCAAGCCAGCTGAGTCTGAACGCCTAGTATACTCTACTAGCCAAAACTATTGCGTCTTGGTTGTCCAAAATTCCAATGCATATGGAGTAGTTTGTCGTTGTGGCTGGCTTGTGTAGAAACCATCAAATTCCTTTCTCTCCCTATAACATAAAGAATGACTATAAGGTAGTGAATGATCAGTTGGAGGCTGAGAAACCATAGAGGACTCGGTTTCTTTTCATAAGTGGCGTTTGAGAGAATGGGAAGAAGATAATTAGTTAAACTAATTTGATCCATTTGACTAGATTTTGGACGAGCTCATGTAATTTCTGTTCAGATTCAGATTAGTATTTAGATTTTGTTGATATAAAAAATTGATTAAGATTCTTGTCTTGTTTTCTTAGTATTTTCAAAAATGTTCTCAGAACATTTATAGGTAGGAAATGCTACATTTTCCAAATTAAAGCAATGGGCATTGGAGAAATGGGAGCTTGGATTTCATAATTGTTTCACTTCTAGAAACATATGGACGACTCACTTGTGGAATACTTGGAAGCAGCGACCTCTCTTGGGAACAACTAACCAATACCCCTTCATCAGACGTCGTTCTTAAACGATCTGAGGCAAAAGATAAAGAAGATGAAAGAACTAATGTTGGTCATTCCCATCAGGTCCCCGAAGCAACTGGTTCAGAAAATCTTGGAGGTAAAAATCATGAAGGGATCAACATTTTTTTGTTAGAGGAAGTTGTTGCAACCCTTGATGAGGTTGCGGGATCGGGTCCATCACCCAACTCAAGAAGAAAAATCACAAAAAACATCGTAAGGGAAGCGACCGTAGGGCTGGAAAAATAAGAAAAACGCCATGGGTCAGAAATAATACTTCGACCTACAGACACTCCTCCCGCTCTTCCAACCGATATCCCTTCACAAGGAGAACAACATGTTGATCCTTCCTCTTCGGTATTTCCTATAGTCAACCCGCCTTCTACTGGAGGTGATGCTAATTTGGATGACTTAGGTAATTTGTTATTTAGTTATTTTGATAAGGAGGATTTTGAACGATCTTTACCCCGAACAACAGTCATGACTAATGTTGTGATTTATGAAGAAGAATATTTCACAGTATTCAGTGAGCAAGATACTTTGGGTTGTAAAATTCTGAGCTATGTCAAGTCAAATGTCACCTTGGAAAGATAAATCGAGAGTGAGGCTGAGAAAATAACTACTCTTACCACAGACAACCAAAACCTGAAGGACTCTCTTTTGTCTGAACAACAAAAATTGGCAGCTTTTAATAAAGAAAAAGAGGAACTAAGCACCGAACTGTCTTAAACCAAGACTGCCAAACAGGACATTTAGACTAAGTATTCCAAACTGGAAAATGCCACTTCTAATGAGATCAAGTCTTTGAAAGAGAAACAAACTACCGACGCAAACACTATCAGCACCTTATCTGGAGATAAAAAGAAATTATAAAAACTTCTTAAAGAAAAAGAAGAAGAAATTATTTATTTGAAGAAGAATCAGGCTCAAGAGTTAACCGTCCATGTAGAGAAATATGCTGAGGGTGTTGTGAATTCTCTGGAAGAAAGGGATGCAGGTATTAAATCAGATATGGTTTTGTTATTTCATGAGACCTTTCCCAAGAGGAACCTTGGAGATTTGTGGAAGTTTGTACCATATGAGGATATTCCTTTCCACACCATGGTAGATGGTGATAAACAGGGTTATTCTTCCATAAGTAAAAGTGATTCCGATGATGGAACTGATGAGGGCTCAAGCACCGAAACTAAGAGTCCGAGAGAAGGTGATTGTAAGGAAAAACCTTAGGGGAGCGAGCCCTGAGAATAACTGTGTTTGTTTTTTTATGTTTAACACTAAAAGTCCTTGGACGGCCAAGGCATTTTGTTATTTTATTCCAAAGTTTGTTTTGTGAATTAAAGTCCGGATGGCCAAGGAATTTTATATAATCGCGGATCGGATTTATTCCGATAAAGTTTTTCAATTTTAAGTTTCCCTTCGTATGTACTTCTTTGTTTATGTTTAATGTTTACCGAGTATTTAATTTGTTCTTCGTTTTAAATGAGTATTTAACTTATTGAATTACTTCAAAGATATCTCAATATCATTTGAAGAATAGATTTGTTTAAATAAACCTGATCACTTCAAAGATATTTCATTTGAAGGATGGAGGTGTTTAATAAATGTGATCAATTCAAAGATATTTTATTTGAAGGATTGAGGTGTTTAATAGATCCGATCATTTCATAGATATTTCATTTGAAGGATGGAGGTGTTTAATAGATCTGATCTCCTCGTACTTGCCAGAACTTTTGAAAAAGACACAAGATAACATTTATTTAAAATCATACACTTCATTAAAACCTCCTCGCGCCACCAAGATCATTTGAAGGATAAAGGTGTTTAATAAATTCGGTCATTTGAAGATATTTCATTTGAAGGATGGAGGTGTTTAATAAATCCGATCACTTACAAGATATTTTATTTGAAAGACGGAGGTGTTTAATAGATATGATCACTTCAAAGATATTTCATTTGAAGGATATAGGTGTTTAATATATTTGATCTTCTTGTACTTGCCACGACTTTTTAAAAAGGTACAAGATAACATATATTTAAAACCAGAAACCTCATTAAAACCTCCCTGCTCCACCAAGATCATTTGAAGGATAAAGGTGTTTAAGAAATCAGATCACTTCAAAGATATTTCATTTGAAGGATGGAGGTGCTAAATAAATATGATCATTTCAAAGATATTTCATTTGCAGGATGGAAGTTTTTAATAGATCCAATCACTTCAAAGATATTTCATTTGAAAGATGGAGGTGTTTAATAGATCTGATCTTCTTGTACTTAACAAAACGTTTGAAAAAGGCACAAGATAACATTTATTTAAAAACCGGACACCTCAATAAAACATCGCCGCACCACCAGGGTAGGAAAGAGTATGCCCCCAAACATTTACATTGAAGTAAGTAAATATTTACAAGTGAATTTGTTTTAAAATACAACGTGAGATGCTCATCGTTTCATGGGTGCTTCAAGATGTTGCATTATTTGTCTTGAAGCCTATATATTTCTTACTAGATCCTCTCACACACGACGTATGGGCCTTCCCAATTTGAAGCCAGTTTCCCAAACTGTCTTTCTTTGGTATGAAAAATAACTTTTCTTAATACTTTGTCTCCTAACTAAAAATCTCTTCTTTTCACTCTGGATGCAAACCTACTTCTCATTAAACCCCGACAGTGTGTTGTTATTAAATAATCCTTTACTTTTCTTTATTCAACCAGATCCAACTAATTCCTTACTACCATTTCATTAACCTGTTCTGAATAAATTTATACTCAGAATGAGGGAATAGTAGCTACTATAGTTGTGATGGCATCCATCCCATAAACAAAGGCGAAAGGAGATTCTTGGGTAGCCATTCGTGGAGTGCTTCGGTAGGCCCACAATACTTCTTGCAAATAATTCGGCCATTTTCCAGTAGCTCATTCTATATATTTTTTCAACCCTATTAAAATTTTAGAATTAGCAACTTCAACATGCCTATTATCTTAAGGGTGAAAAAGAGAAGAGAAACGATGTTGAATTCCTCTAGAAGTGAAAAACATCTCCATAACTCTATTGTTGAATTGTGGCCCATTGTCAGTTATAATTCTCCGGCGAATTCCAAACCCCCAACATGTGTTGGATATGATGAATTTTATGACTGCCTTAGAAGTGGTTCCAGCCAATGGGGCAGTCTCTATCCATTTAGAGAAATAGTATATTGCCACAATTATGGTTCGATAACCTCAGGACACCATGAAGAGAGGTCCAACTAAATCTAATCCCCATTTATCAAAGGTATGGGCTCAGATATTGATTCCATAGGAACTACTGACGTATGGATTTCATTCTCATATCTTTGGCAAGGATCACATCTCCTAACCATATATTTGGCATCTTCATTATAGTAGACCAATAGTATCCTCCCAACAAAACTCTCCTGGTTAATACCTTATAGCCTCAATGTTGTCGATCCTTCTCCATCGTACAATTCATCTAGAACACTTTGGGATTCGTCAAAACTTAAGCATCGTTAGAGAGGCCTACTGAAAGAACTTTTGTAAAGAACTTCTCTTAAAAATTAAGACACCATGAGCATTGTACTTGATCTTCTTAGTCAAATCTTTATCTGAAGGTAAAACACCATCGGAAATAAACTGATGTATTTCATACCTCCAGTCGTTAGATTGTATGATAGATATGCTCATACTTTCTTTAGATTCACAGTATTTTCCTTGAATCAAATTATGGAGGGGAATTCTTGTATAAGAATCCATGGGAATGCTTCAGAATAGGCTATGGTAGCTAAATAATCCACAATATTATTCTCCGATCTAGGGATATGTTCATATCAGATGCTCTTAAAACTTATGGAAACTTCCCTTAGGACTTGTAGATACTTTATTAACTTATCTTTTTTAGTTTCACATAGCCCATGAGCTCGATTAATAAGCAACTGGGAGTCACTTACTAACCGAACCCTCTTTGCTCCACATATTCGAGCTAGTCTTAGCCCAGCAATGACAGCTTCATACTCTGATTCATTATTGGATGCCGTGAAACCAAAACATACAGACTAATACATAGTAACACCATAATGAGAAGTAAAGCAAACGCCAGCTTCACGTCCCATCGTACTAGACCCACCATCAGTTCGGATTATCCACTCTTTTTTAGGTTTGTTTTATTGTTCTTGTTTGTAAGGCCTTTTAGTATGAAATTCTACCAAAAAATCAGCTATAACTTGAGCCTTGATCGCTGTCTGATGAGCAAAATCAATATCATAGTCTCCTAGCTCAACCGACCACTTCGTTATTCTACCTAAAATATCATATTTTTGTTAAACATTCTTTAAAGGAAAAGACGTTCGTACTGTAATTGAACGTGCCTTGAAGTGTGGCCTTAATTTTATGGCTGCTATTACAAACGCCAATTTTCTAATTTTAAATACCTTTTTTTCTACTTCCAACAAACTCTTACTTATGTAGTATACCGGACGGGGGTAATTATCCACTTCCCTTACTAGTACAACACTCATCGCATTCTCCGATATTGCTAACTACATATAAAGTTTCTCCCCTTTAATAGGTTTAAACAACGTCTTGGGCGAGGAAAAATGCTTTTTAACTTCGAGAAAAGTTTAATCACACTGTGGAGACCTTTTAATCATAAAGGAGGTGTGCGCTAGTAATTAAGTTCTTAAAACAAGTCCAACCTTTTAAATGAGGTTGGTTGACGTATTTATACTTGTTTTATGACCCATAGGCCGTCCGGGTCGGACTTTAGATTCAGGTCAGGATTTTTAGCCCAAAACCAAACACACAGGTGAGTTACAATCAACTTTCATTTGTAGTTTGTGAAAGGGCTCATGTAGATTATATCTGAACTACCACTCGGGATATGCAGTGTGGAGTTTTCGAGACTTTCATAAAAATTGAATGACGATTGGACAATAAAAAGAGATATGTCAGGAGAAGCTTTTAGGTGACGACTATGAAACACAACATAAGAATAATCGGAGAAGAAACCCCACACAGCGAAAGGATTAAAAACGAACGGGAAGTAAAATTAACCCAAACCATTATCGAAGCCTTCGACCAAATGGCCTCCATGCCATCAACTTACTTTACGGTCATATAATAAAAATATTTCAATCTTTAGTTAACAAATCCAACAACGGTTCAACTTACTTTACGGTCATATAATAAAAAGGTATCAACTTTTAGTTAACAAATCCATTGTTTATCAATATAATAAGTCCATGCATTCTCTTTTGATATCTTTATTTTCTTAGGTGGACCAACACCAAGGTAGAGGCAGATAAACTTCGTAATTAATTATGAAAGTTTAAAGTATATATATATATATATATATATATATATATATATATATATACTATAAATGACACGAGCATGTTGATATCTAACATTGAATTATATACATGGATTTTTATGTTGTGTATGCGCTCTTTCGTTTTTGTTTCTGTTTTGTTTTCTTTTCTGTCCATACGATTCTATTCAATAGGTAGGCTACTACTGCAGACATTATGATGGTGTGGCGGAAGATTAGAATAAGAAAACAATAGATATGACCCTAACCCTAGGTTAGAGAATAAAGGAGACTCGGAGAAATAATCTCAAAATATATTAATCAAAGTCTGACGGCAAAATAGGTTATAGGATGCTTTATATAGCACTACCCAAAACCCTAATTCCAAATAAGGGAAATTACATAAATGTTTTAAAATAAAATAAATAAAATTAACGCTAGACTATTAAAACTGGTTTTCGAAGGCTTTACAGGTCGAATTTGGGTATCAAACTTTGTGAAAAAATCACAGTTTTGAAATCTGACGAACTCGTCGAAATCTTTGATTTGAGTACCTGTTTGACCCAATTCTGATACATGAGAGAGAAACCAGTCTCTCTGCAGTCTTCGCTACATCATCCTTCCCCGGTTAGGAAGAATTCGACCTCGAATTCAAAACGTTGAAACATTGAAATCACTGCAAAAACATTGACGTTTACACCTCCGACTGAAACTGGTATTGGCATAAGTGTGTGAGAGGTGATAATCTGAATGTTGTCGCTCTTGTCAAGAAGTGGTTTCCTAGCTTTCTCCATTTTTACCATGTCATCGGCATTACTGTGATCAGCAGTAATACGTTGATCTATGTCAGCTTTATCAACCCACTTACTAAGCACAGCAGCACCCTTGCGGGTGTAAAAGGTTGTTGTCATTCCAGTTCGAGACTGTGCTTGTTGTATCACATCAAGACCCTTGTAGAAATGAAACATTTCTCTTTGTGGAATATTAGATGTCTTCTCAAGTTCTTCAGTGTATATTTCTCCCAGATTCAAAACACTGCAATTCTCTACTTTTAACTTTTTATTCATCTTTTTATTTCCCCAGTCATCACCCAAAACTTCTCCTAGTTCTATTATAAAACCTAATTTTTTATCCATTAAACACTATTCTTTTCTTCTATCAATCTATTAATAATTTCAAACACAAAAATATCATCTTCCATTTTTCCAACACGATAACATGTATCCACAGAAAACCGAATCAAAGGTTTGATTTTAGGATAACACAAAATACCTAGAAGATGCATCTCCACAATAAAAGCTGATACTTTGCAATCTTTCTTCAATAGAACTTTTGAAGTGATGTAGTCCAGTGTACTTAAGTCTGAGACAATATCTCGATCTACAAGTTTCTCCTTAACATTAATTAGATCTTCATCATCCCAGTGAACATCATACTCATTGTACACTCCTTTGTCAAAACCGGCACAGATACATCTTCAAACATATTTTTATCATAGACTGGCTTGTCAAACACGGACTCAGACATAGTTTTAGCATCACAACTAAGATCGGCAGCTGGTGCAATTTGAGCATGAAACTCCTTAACTGGTGGTGGTTTTGGAGACACTCCTCTAGATGAAACTAATATAAAATTGATACCATCTTTCACAAAACTGAATCAATGTTTTCTACCATCATAAGTAGAATTCCTCTTAAATCGCCATGGAGGTCCTAAAATTAGATGGCAAACGTACATAGGAAGTACGTCACACCATGCTATATCTTTGAAATTACTAACAGAAATTGTAATTTGACAACGTTTAGAAACTCTTACCTCAGTGTACTCTATCAGTCCTAACAGTATGTACAGATATGGAAGAGCTTCAGTCTTCAGCGCCAGTTTCTGAACAGCCTCCTCTCAAGTCAGATTCTCATAGATATCTGAATCACTTATAAACTTACAGATTCTTCCTCCAATTGTGTAGGTAGACTGGAAGATGTGGTTCTTTGATCTAGCCTTCAAATCAAGAGGTGCCCGGAACATGATTCATGTATATGTATAGCAGGAATTGATGGGCTTTGATACCAACTGATGGCGTGAGGAAGATTAGAAGAATAAAACAGTAGATATGACCCTAACCTTAGGTAAGAGAATAAAGGAGACTCGTAGAAATAATCTCAAAATTTTATTAATCAAAGTCTAACGGCAAAATAGGATATATGATGCTTTATATAGCACTACCCAAAACCCTAATTCCAAATAAGGGAAATTACATAAATGTTTTAAAATAAAATAAATAAATAAATAAATAAAATCAACACTAAAATATTAAAACTGGTTTTCGAAGGCTTTATAGGTCGAATTTGAGTATCAAACTTTGTAACAAAGTCACAGTTTTGAAATCTGACGGGCTCGTCGAAATCTTTGATTTGAGTACGTGTTTGATCTAATTCTGATACCTGAGAGAGAAACCAGTCTGTATACAGTCTTCGCTACATCACATTAAAAAAGAGATAAACAATAATAATAAAATATTTAACAAAAAGTTTCATTCAATTAACCAAACCAAAAATTATTACTACTATAAATGACAAAAGATACAATGGTAAACTAACAATTAATACTACATTGAAATTTGAAAAGGTCATACAATTTGGGACATATTGTTTCCTAGACAGTCCCTAACCAGCATAAAAATTAAATAATTTAAAATACCTAAGAATAGAACACTATGTGCAAGTTCTTCAAAATTCAAATCGATTTCAAGTGAATTAATGACCAAGAAGAAGAATACCTTAATTGCAAGAAGGCTTAGAGTGTATGCATAACCTTTCTCCACCTCGTGTTCAAATGGCTTCATTCTTTAATCATTATCAATAGATGGCGGTGCCTGTAAATGCTGCACCAGAGCAAGAATCGCGCTTCCTTCCACAATAAAATTCACAACATCCTCTACATGAAAGTAAAACTCGTCATTCACAATTGACAATCCTAAATAAAAAACGGGACAACAATTTCACAAAACTAACATCTACCGATCTAAAACAAAATACACGAAACGGCGAACCATTATAGATACAGCTTGATCCAACCAATAAATAAAGCTTCACCATTTTTGGCAAGCTCGACACGCTTGGCGGCGGCATGATCGTCTTTGTTCCATGAAAATCGTGGAGCAGAGAAAGTTAACTTGTGTGCACAAGAGCGTTTGGCGTCAGTCGGTAGATGAAAGAGCGTAAAACTAATTTAATGATCCGTCAAACTTGATGAGTATTTTTATCACCATTGATATTAATATATATATATATATATATATATATATTAAGATAATTTTATTTACTATTGTTTTATATATTTATATATATAATATAATATGGGTGTCAATTTTAAATTTGATTGATTAATAAAAAAATAAGGTTGAATTTTCCTATCTCAAGATGAGTGTCAATGTTTATGAAGTTTAGTTTTCAACAATAACGCGTTCAACTTATTTTGATGTACTAAAAAGTTTCAATCGTAATTAATTATGAAGTTTTAAAGTATATATATATATTACATACTATAAATGAGAAGCATGTTGAATTATAAACATGAATGTTTTTGTTGTGTGTGCATCTTTTCAATCAATTATACATTAACAAAACGTATTTTACTATAAATGACTAATTTATAGTTTTTTTCTATAATTAATTATGCATTCATAAGATTGATAATAAACCATAAATTATCAGATCTTCGAACTTCAGATGAACTTCTACCGACCGGTCTATTAGTGGTCTGTTTTCGTTCTCAACTGCCTTGTAGAACATATAGGACATCGATATCAACGACAACCTCTTTTTGTGTATTAGCACGATAACTAATTCATAGTTTTTTAAAACTATAAAATAATCTAAATTATTTTTATATAAATATAAAAAATCAAAAAATTCATAATTTTTTTTAGTTTTTACAGTTTAGTTATAATAGTTGATTTTGTTATCTTCTAAAGTTTTTTCAATTTTATATTATTCAAATAAACTAAAAACCATAACCAACAAAATTAACTCGGTAGTTTCCCAAAGTAGATGGTTTATTTATTTTTGTTAAATTATAAAAATTAATTTTAAAATATTAAAAAAGAATTAATTAATATTCATAGTTTTTTTAATAAAACATATAACTATTAATAAAAATAAAATATTACATATCTCTATATTAGTATAAAACTATTAAAATATTTACGGTGAATCATATGATTTTTTTTACAAATAAAATAAACATTTATTAAATAACATATGTAATAGTAGTAAAACATATTTATTAAGAAAACATTCATAAAAAAAATTAATTAAAAAATTAATTAAAAAATACACTAATAAAGGATTAGTTAGAATTTCGTCTAACTTATATTTTCATATACACACATTTCGTAGTATGGTAGAAAACAACCAATTTGTTTTTCCTTTAATTCTTTTTTTTAATGTTGCTTAGACTTTGAAGTTTCTGTTACGGCTTAGACTTCTTTTAAATTAAAATCGTAATTTTTTTTTAATTTAAAACTATATGTGGAACAATTTAGCTAATTTAATAATCCGTCAAACATAACTTATAAAAAACGATATTATATATAACATAACATTAGTAAATAAAATTATCTTAGAAATATATTGATTTTTATACTATTTAATAAATCTATGTTATAAAAAAACTTATAATATATTACACAAAGTAAAAATCCAAAAGATACGTGTATATAAAATTAGGAAATAAAATTATTTTATAACATATATATATATATATAGGCATGTTTGAATTTCTACATCTTGTCTCGTTAAGATGCAGAAACATGTTTAAGGACAATTTCTAAGGATTAGCCCTCCCTCCTCATAGTTTTTGCATAACTTGGACCATTTACACCAGTGAGTAGTGTTTCTATAGGAGTGAGATCCCCATAGAAACATGTTGTAAAGAGTCTTGAGCCTTTTGATAGTAGATTTAAGGATTTCAGTGTGCTGACAATAGAACATAGGATACGTGGTTATGACATACTTTGCCACTATTAATCTTCCACCAACAGATAGAGTTTTGTTGTCCCACTCTGCAAGCTTGTTAGTAGTTTTTACAATTAAACCATCAAAATCACTGATGCGTTTTTTTGTATTGATAACAGCTCCCAAGTATTAGAAGGGAAGGTGCAATGCTTAAAACCCAGAATAGTCTCAATCTTATTAGACTGGTGAGTAGAAAAATTCTTAGCAGTAATGAACCTTGACTTTTCATTGTTGACTAACTTACCAGAGTCTTTGCAATTAAACCAACAAAATCACTGATGCGTTTTTTTGTATTGATAACAGCTCCCAAGTATTTGAAGGGAAGGTGCAATGCTTAAAACCCAAAACAGTCTCAATCTTATTAGACTGGTGAGTAGAAAAATTCTTAGCAGTAATGAACCTTGACTTTTCATTGTTGACTAACTGACCAGATCTTTCTTCATACTGTTTAATGACTTTCATTGTTTTTTGACAGAATCAGGCGAGCCATTACAACAAGATTAAGACATCATCTGCAAAACAAAATCAAGATAAGTTCACTTCACCTCAGCTATCATATTTTGTTGAGTCCGCCATAACTGTATTCCTTTTTAGGCTTCTAAAAAGGTATTCTTGGGCCAAAATGAACAGACTGGGTGACAATGGGTCACCCTGCCGAAGCTCCTTGTTAGACTTAAAATACCATTGAGAGATGTCATTCACTAGTACAGAAAATTGACAATTAGTAATATTTTTCTCTATGAGCTTCATAAACTCTTCAATGAACCCAAACGCATGTAGAACACTGAGAATTAATGTATGATCGAGTCTGTCAAATGCCTTGTCCATGCCTACCTTCAAACAAACATTTCCGCCTCTAGTTTTAGTATTAAGATCCAAAGAAAGCTCCTGAGCAATCAAAATATTATTATGAATGCTTTTACCTTTAATGAAAGCCCCTTGTTCAACAGAGACTAGATTTAGAAGAAAAGTAGAAAGCCTGAGATTAATAATCTTGGAGATTATTCTGCTTAGAAACGTTGTTAAACTTATGGGTCTATAATCGTTCCAGCTTTTAGGATTCACACATTTAGGAATCAAACAGAGAACCGTAGAGAATAAGCCCATATGAAGATCACCACCCTGAAAGAAAGTCCTGATTATATCACATAAGTCCACCTTTATAATAGCCCAGCATTGTTTGAAGAACTTTCTGTTAAACCCATGAGGCCCAACAGCCACATTAGGATTGAGATTTTTAATCACATCATAAATTTCATTGTCATCAGGAATTTTCATTAACATTTCAGTATCCTCATTACTGACCAAATTGGGAATAACATCCTCCAATAGGTTAGAATACCATGGGTTAGGAAGATCAGCAATAAGAGCCTTGAAATGACTAACAGCTGACTCACCAATAGCCTTTTCCTCATCTTCCCATTTGTCACCAGTCCAGATTCTATCAATCATAGTTCTTTTAATTCTCCTCTTGACATAGTTATGATAAATAACTGTATTCCTCTCCCCATCCCTATGCCAGTCAGCGTGGGCCTTTTGGGCCCAATAATCTTATTCCATATCAAGTAGAAGCAACATCTTTTCATTAGCTTTTTTAAGGTTATTCATGTCTTGAGAATCGTTAGAACTAGCAGCCTTAGATTCTAGAGCAATAATCTCCTCCTCAAGTTACTTGATAGCTTCAAAAATATTCTCAAAGATAGTTTTATTCCAAACTTTTAGTCTAGCCTTTAGATGCTTGAGTTTAGCCCAGAATTTGAAGATAGGGGTCCCATTGTACTCCATTGACCAGCAACTTTCAACAAATCTGTATAATTCATTATGCCTGCACCACATATTAAAAAATTTGAAAGTAGATATTCTTTTGATAGTTGACGTAGAGATTTTAATAAGAATAGGAGAATGATCAGAACAAGATTTAGCCAGATGAGATACTGTAGTGTTATCAAAATAAGATAACCATTTGTTATTGATAAGCACTCTATCAAGTCTCCTTCTATGTCTCTCATTTGACCATGTGAACTTGTGACTAGTGTAGCCAACATCGATAAATTGCAATCAAGTAGAAATTCATTACAATCATCCATGCTAGATGATCAGCTTGTTGAACAATGAAGTTGTTCAGTTGGATCAGCTATAGTGTTAAAATTCCCACACAAAACCCATTCATTGTCCTCAGTCTCCACCTCTCTCAGACTATCTAAGAGAATGTTGTGTAGACTCCTTGTACACTTAGCGTAGATGACAGTAACTAGAAACTCCCTAGGCAGAGTACTGTGTTTCACCTTAAGATGCAAGAACTGATCCTCATTAATAACAATATCCACCATATAGTTACCAGTCCACATAACCCACACCTTGCTGCTCACATTATAGGTATAGCCTTGAAAACCAAGTTTTTTTGCAATAGACTCAATCTTTAATTCCCTGACCATAGGCTCTTAAATTACAAGAAAGTTTACTCTTTTAATTCTTTTCAATGACTTTATTCTGGCTTGAGTAAGCTTGTTCCCGATTCCATGAACATTCCAATTTATAATGTTTATTGTCATTTAGTATATTTATTAACTTTTACAGCATTTTTATGCTGCAAAAGTCTGGAGGATATTATCCCCTTGGTGTTCATAGTTTTAACCTTCTTGAGTTTCTTATTCTCAGCTTTCTCTTGCTTGTGGACAGGGGAAGAAGGGAGACTTCCTGATGTGTGCTTGGATGGAGAAGAAACAGACAGCATCTGCGATTGAGAGAAGGACTCCTTGTTAGAACTCACCTCCATGTCCAACATGTGAAGAGCACCGATTAGGTTATTACTGTCAAGACCGTCGGGTGAGATTACTGTACTTTCCTTGTTCATTTCCATCTTTTCTTATGAAGGTTCCTTTTTATTAACAATTATGGATTTAACAGCATGGTTATTTTTCTTTACCTGAAACACAGGAATTAAGGCGTTATTTGTCTGGGAAGGAATTAAGGAAGCAGTTATCTTTGTTGACTTCCTTTGCACAACTTTCTTGTAATTTTTCTCAGAGTGTCCCATATGAGAGCATTCGAAAAAGTACTCAGGAACCCTGCTAAAGACCAGATCTTGCCAAAAACTGTAAGTCCCGAAACTTACTTTGATTATTCTTGGAAGTTGTTTGGAGACATCAAGAATAACCCATATTCTACAATAATTATGCCTGACCCTATTCTTATCTAGAACCCATATACTTAGAGGGATCCCCAAGAGATTTATCAATCTCTGCTATTGTAGCTTCACTATACATGAATTCCGGGAGGTTAGGAAGATCAATTTGAACATGATTAGATGGGTTCTCAACCTTAGGGTTAAACTTTGGAGACCACAGGAAAATTCTCATAATTTTAGCTCGCACTTGCCAAACATTTCTTCTCCACATAGTTTTAACATCATCCCAGTTTGCTATCTCAATGAAGATATGTCTAAAGTCGTAGCTTGAAACGTTAAACTCACCTTTCAATTTTAATCCATCTAGGAATTCCTTAACAGTCAAGAAATTAGGTTTCCGTTCGCAAATTTGCCAACTAAAGTAAATCTTGATTTAGATCGTAGAGCAATCAAATCCTCTTCCTTAAACTGAATTTCCACCTGATCATTAACACATGATCTTATGACATTCTTTTGAATCGATGGAACCTCATTGTTTTAAATAGGTTAGAAAAGGTTTAATGTAAGCCTGAATCTCTGTTGTTGCTGGTTGCAGGTTCGAATACCGGGTTATCTCTGATCTTAGAGTTATCAGAGACATTGGCCAACAAAGGAAAGTGTTTGTCAAGCTCATCGGGGCGATGAAGCACTGCTGGAAACTCATCATCCTCCATGGATCAGACATTGATCCACAAGGTTAACATTAAGAAGAAGAAGTTAGATTAAGGTTCATTTCTTGAATTGTAACCGTTTCTTGGACATAAATTATAATAAATGTTTCCAATAAATGTTCAACTTACATTACTCTGATCTAAAAAGGTTTCAACCTTTAGTTAAGAAAGCCAATAACGATTGTTTAATAATGAGTTCATGCTTTCTATTTTAGTTAAAGTATATATATCACATACTATAAATGACACCCATATTGAATTATAAACATGGATTTTTAATGTTGTGTGTGCTCTTTTCGATCAATCCTACATTAAGAGACACATAAACAATAATAATAAAAAATTTAACAAATATAAACATGTATTTTTATGTTGTATGTGCACTCTTTTCAATCAATCATACATTAAGAGACAAATAAACAATAATTATAAAAAATTTAACAAAAAATTTCATTAAATTAACCAAACCAAAAACATATTGCTACTATAAATGTTTTTTTAATTAATTATGCATTAATTAGGATACCGCTATGTGGCCCTCAACTGCCATGTAGAACATATAGATATCTTCCTCATACTCAACACTAGCACGATGATTATCCATAACAACGACAACCTCATTTTATGTATTAGCACGATAACTAATTTATAGTTTTTTAAAATTATAAAATAACCTAAAATATTAACCTCCTTTTGTGTATTAGCACGATAACTAATTTATAGTTTTTTTAAATTATAAAATAATCTAAAATAGTTTTATATAAATAAAAAAAAATTAAAGACTTCATCAATCTTTTTACTTTTTATAATTTAATTATAATAGTTGATTTTGTTATCTCCTAAGGTTTTTTTAATTTTATTACTAGATGGTCTATTTATTTTTTCTAAATTATAAAAATTAATTGTGAAATATTAAAAAAAGACGGTAAAAAACATTCATTAAGAAAACATTAAATAAAAAATACATAATAAATCATTGTTGTATTATTATGCCTTTACACACATTCTGTAGTATCGTAAAAAACAACCGATTTGTTCTCTTTTTAATTCTTTTTGCTACTGCTGACCTAGATAAGCTTGTCTTCTTTTAATCATTTTTGCTACGCTGGCTTTGAATTTGAAGCTTCTGTTACGTCTTCGTCCTTCCTTTAATTTAAAATTGTAATCTTTTCTTAATTGAAAATCATATGTCGAACAATTTATAAACCAGCCGCTTTTATTATAGAGGTAATTAGAGAAATACCCCGCGCGTTGCTGCGGGTTGTTTAAAAAACTCTAAAAACAATGCATTATAATAGTTATATAAATAAAATATATATACATTATAAAATAATTACAAACATTTATTTTACAAAATATAGAGCATAAATAAACATAATAAATATTTTTTTCTCGATATACGTTACTTATAAAAAATAATTTTTTTTTATAAAATAAAAAAATTGAAAAAAATCTATTACAAAAACTAATTAAATGTTTTAATGTTATTGCGATGATTTGAATAGCACTTCTACTCTATTAGAACTATACACAATGTATATGCATCAAATAGAATAAAAAATAAGTAAATTGTTGAAGATAGTAGATTCATTGCAGTATCTTTTTTGTTTTTTAGATCGTACTTAATATTATAGACTTACTAAACATCATAAAATAGTAAACTGAAATTCATACTTAATATTATAGACTTATTGACAAACATAGGTTTATAATAGTGAACTATCAACATCTCCACTACTTAAGGTTACTTGTTGTATCATACGCTTCTTGCAATATTTCCTCACCCTTCATGTTTGAAATTTTTACATCTAAATATTTAGATACTCAATTCGATGTTTTATAATAAAAATAGATAAATATATATTTAACAACAACAATCATAAAAATATATTAATTTTGACCAACTCCTACAGCTGGAAGAGAATCACGGGTACCCACATACTTTGGTTTCATTCATAAAAGCGTTCAACGGTTTTTTGAAGGCTCACTCAGAGACCTGAAATCCCCGCTTAAACTTCACAAACATCGGTTAATAACAGTGAACTATCAACATCTGCTACTACAAATAATGTTGTAACCTATGACGCATAATACTTTTGTATAAGTAAAAAAAATATCAATTCTGGATCAATATTAATGAAAATAACCTATAATTATAAAATAAACTATTTTCTTATTATCTGTGTTAATTGAAGATAAATACAAAATGTTATAAAATAAATTTTGAAAATTATAATTTTATATATAATACAGAAAATAAATATTATAATATTTAATTAGGTGAACAAAAGTATGATTAATAATTCATATCACTAACATATTTAATACTTTATGGCAATAAAAGAGATTATATTGTAATAAATGTTTTATTTATTTTGTATAACTAATTTTGAAAGTTATAAGTTTATAGATAATGAATTAACAAAACTATAATCATTAATAAAATCTTTGTGGACTAAATTAATAAAATCTTTGTGGACTAAATTAAAATTCTCTCGTTGCGCATCTATCATATTGAAATACATGGTTTCAAATCTATCAAATATGATTTTGCATCTACCATATTTGGTTATACATGGTTTTTTATTTGTATATCTAACATAAGAAAATAACATGTTTTGTAATAAAAAAAGTAAAGAAGAAAATTCACAATCGTTACCATCTTAAGTTATGGAAAACAACAATACCTTTTTTATTTCATAGTAAAAAATTTACATCAATAAATAAAATGGACAACAAAATTGAAACGATGGAGCCAAGAACCAAATGTTACAAAATAACGCTTGAAAACATTAGTTCACAAAGTATACTTCAATACATAGTGACTAGTGTTATCACAAATCTTCAGTATTTTGAAATGATTCTTAAGTAGTTTATACGAAGTAGAAATATCTCCATAAATATTCGTCTAATCCAAAGCAGTCCATGAAAGACAATTAGAGATATCTAAACTGCAATCGTTTTAAAATAACAATTTTACACTTGTGGTTGTAACATCAACATCGCTCATAGCACAATCACGCATTTCATTAGCAATTAAATCTGATGATAAATACTTTCTATTTTCTTTGAAAAAACTAGTCCACGAGTGTAAGGATTTAATACTTGTTAACAACAAAAAACCCAATAGAAATCTATTTTAGTATAAAGTCTCAAAAAGCAATCCTTTGAATTTTTTTCTGCAATGAACAATTATTGTATCTTTATTATTATGTAGATATTTGAAAGTAAAACCTTCTTGTAAAAAACATTATCTTAAATCTATTGCACTATCTTCAAAACATTTCCCAACACCCCTAATTTCATAAATCCAACCAATAATATCAAGTTGTTTGTTCTTTTGACCAATAAAATTCATACTTATAACTATCTTTACCATAAATAAAATCTTGGTTTCAAGCGTCAAATAAACTTCGACCGGTTCCTCTAATATTATCGTCTACAACAACATCACTTCCGATATCAACGGTAACAGTGGAAACAATATTATATTTACCATCACTCAGTTCCTCTAATAGTAATTTCTCTCTCTCACTAATCCTATTACTCCAATCATTACTATCAAGGACTATCATTTATGACCATTAACTCAGTAATGGTAAGTTACATAAGTGTGTTGATTTCCGACCATCTTTAAAGCCTTTTGAACATCTTTAATGCTCGCTTTATTGCGCACTGATAACAGTTATGATATATGGAAACCATTGCTCATATGTGGCCTCGGTAATAGATTGAACTGTTTCAGTAGGGCTCGATCAAGTAACATCGGTTTCATCACACAAGTGCTGCTCGGTAGGGTCGCATTGGCTTTGTCACTCAGTTGACGCTTGTTCAAGCTGTTCGGTTAAGAATGGGTACGTCAATGATCAGGACACCCTCGGTTTTGGATCTCATGACCCCACTGGTCAGATGTCGCGGGAAAACGTCAATTAGGTCTAAATTATAGTGGTTGTACACTACTTATTTATAAGAGGTCTCATTATAGCATGGTATCCCCTTAGTATAATGTTGTTGTACTTATTTCTTTAAACGTTGATGTTGCTCGGTCCGTTACTCTGCAACCATATTACATACTATAAATGACACGAGCATGTTGATATCTAACATTGAATTATAAACATGGATTTTTATGTTGTGTATGTGCTCTTTCGTTTTTGTTTTGTTTTCATTTCTGTCCATACTATTCAATAGGTAGGCTACTACTGCAAACATTATGATGGCGTGGCGGAAGATTAGAATAAGAAAACAGTAGATATGACCCTAACCCTAGGTTAGAGAATAAAGGAGACTCGGAGAGATAATCTCAAAATTATATTAATCAAGTTCTGACGGTAAAATAGGTTATAAGATGCTTTATATAGCACTACCCAAAACCCTAATTCCAAATAAGGGAAATTACATAAATGTTTTAAAATAAAATAAATACATAAAATTAACGCTAAACTATTAAAACTGGTTTTCGAAGGCTTTACAGGTCAAATTTGGGTATCAAACTTTGTGAAAAAGTCACAGTTTTGAAATCTGACGGGCTCATCGAAATCTTTGATTTGAGTACCTGTTTGACCCAATTCTGATACTTGAGAGAGAAACCAGTCTCTCCGCAGTCTTCGCTACATCATCCTTCCCCGGTTGGGAAGAATTCGACCTCGAATTTAAAACGTTGAAACATTGAAATCACTGCAAAAACATTGATGTTTACACCTCGATTGAAACTGGTATTGGCATAAGTGTGTGAGAGGTGATAATCTGAATGTTGTCGCTCTTGTCAAGAAGTGGTTTCCTAGCTTTCTCTATTTTTACCATGTCATCGGCATTACTGTGATCAGCAGTAATAAGTTGATCTATGTCAGCTTTATCAACCCACTTACTAAGCACAGCAACACCCTTGCGGGTGTAAAAGGTTGCTATCATTCCAGTTCCAGACTGTGCTTGTTGTATCACATCAAGACCCTTGCAGAAAGGAAAAATTCCTCTTTGTGGAATATTAGATGGCTTCTCAAGTTCTTCAGAGTATATTTCTCCCAGATTCAAAATACTGCAATCATCTACTTTTAACTTTTTATTCATCCTTTTATTTCCCCAGTCATCACCCAAAACTTCTCCTAGTTCCATTACAAAACCTAATTTTTTATCTATTAAAACACTATTCTTTTTTTTTTCTATCAATCTATTCATAATTTCAAACACAAAATATCATCTTCCATATTTCCAACACGATAACATGTATCCACAGAAAACCGAATTAAAGGTTTGATTTTAGGATAACATAAAATACATAGAAGATGCATCTCCACAATAAAATTTGCTACTTTGCAGTCTTTCTTCAATAGAACTTTTGAAGTGATGTAGTCCGGTGTACTTAAGTCTGAGACAATATCTCAATCTACAAGTTTCTCCTCAAAATTTATTAGATCTTCATCATCTCAGTCATCATCATACTCATTGTACACTCGTTTGTCAAAAACCGGCACAGATACATCTTCAAAAATATTTTTATCATAGATTGGCTTGTCAAACACGGACTCGGACACAGTTTTAGCATCACAACTAAGATCGGCAGCTGGTGAAATATGAGCATGAAACTCGTTAATTGGTGGTGGTTTTGGAGATACTAATCTAGATGAAACTAATATAAAATTGATACCATTGTTCACAAAACTGTATCGATTTTTTCTACCATCATAAGTAGAATTCCTCTTAAATCACCATGGACGTCCTAAAATTAGATGGCAAACGTCCATAGGAAGTACGTCACACCATGCTATATCTTTGTAATTACCAACAGAAAATGCAATTCGACAGCGTTTAGAAACTGTTACCTCAGTGTACTCGTGTACTCGATCAGTCCTAACAATATGTACGGGTATGGAAGAGCTTCAGTCTTCAGCGCCAGTTTCCGAACACCCTCCTATCAAATCAGATTCTCATACATATCTGAATCAGTTACAAACTTACAGATTCTTCCTCCAATTGTGTAGGTAGACTGGAAGATTTGGTTCTTTATTCTAGCCTTCAAATCAAGAGGTACCCTGAACATGATTTATGTATCTGTATAGTAGGAATTGATGGACTCTGATACCAACTGATGACGTGAGGAAGATTAGAAGAAGAAAACAGTAGATATGACCCTAACTCTAGGTAAGATAATAAAGGAGACTCGGAGAAATAATCTCAAAATTTTATTAATCAAAGTCTGACGGCAAAATAGGATATATGATGCTTTATATAGCACTACCCAAAACCCTAATTCCAAATAAGGGAAATTACATAAATGTTTTAAAATAAAATAAATAAATAAATAAATAAAATCAACACTAAAATATTAAAACTGGTTTTCGAAGGCTTTATAGGTCGAATTTGAGTATCAAACTTTGTAACAAAGTCACAGTTTTGAAATCTGACGGGCTCGTCGAAATCTTTTATTTGAGTACGTGTTTGACCCAATTCTGATACCTGAGAGAGAAACCAGTCTGTATGCAGTCTTCGCTAAATCACATTAAGAAAGAGATAAACAATAATAATAAAATATTTAACAAAAGGTTTCATTCAATTAACCAAACCAAAAATTTATTACTACTATAAATGACAAAGGATTCAATGGTAAACTAATAATTAATACTACATTGAAATTTGAAAAGGTCATACAATTTGGGACATATTGTTTCCTAGATAGTTCTTAACCAGCATCAAAATTAAATAATCCAAAATACCTAAGAATAGAACGCTAGTTTCAAGTTCTTCAAAATTCAAATCAATTTTAAGTTATTTAATGACCAAAAAGAAGAATACATTAATTGCAAGAAGGCCTAGAATGTATGCATAACCTTTCTCCACCTCGTGTTCAAATGGCTTCATTCTCTAATCATTATCAATAGATGCTGGTGCCTCTAAATGCTACACCAGAGCAAGAATCGTGCTTCATTCCACAATCAAATTCACAACACCCTCTACAGGAAAGTAAAACTCGTCATTCACAATTGACAATCCTAAATAAAAAACGGGACAACAATTTTACAAACCTAACATCTACCGATCTAAAACAAAATACACAAAACAGCCAAACATTATAGATACAGCTTGAATCAACCAATAAAGAAATCTTCACCGTTTTTGGCAAGCTCGACACGCTTGGCGGCGGCACGATCGTCTTCGTTCAATGAAAATCGTGGAGCAGAGAAAGTTAACTTGTGCGCACAAGAGCGTTTGGCGTCAGTCGACAGATGAAAGAGCATAAAACTAATTTAATGATCCGTCAAACTTGATGAGTATTTTTATCACCATTGATAATATATATATATATATATATATAAAGATAATTTTATTTACTATTGTTTTATATATATATATATAAAATATAATATAATATGGTTGTCAATTTTAAATTTGATATTAATAAAAAATAAGGTTGAATTTTCCTATCTCACATTCAAGATGGGTGTCAACTATTTAGGAAGTTTAGTTTTCAACAATAAATGTTCAACTTATTTTGATGTACTAAAAAGTTTCAATCGTAATTAATTATGAAATTTGAAAGTATATAAATATATATATTACATACTATAAATGACAAGCATGTTGAATTATAAACATGAATGTTTTGTTGTGTGTGCATCTTTTCAATCAATCATACGTTAACAAAACTTATTTTACTATAAATGACTAATTTATAGTTTTTTTTCTATAATTAATTATGCATTCATCAAATGGATAATAAACCATAAAATGTAAGATATTATAACTTCAGATGAACTTCTACCGACCGGTCTTAGTGGCCTGTTTTCGTTCTCAACTATTAGTGGCCTGTTTTCGTTCTCAACTATTAGGGCATCGATATCAACGACAACCTCCTTTTGTGTATTAGCACGATAACTAATTCATAGTTTTTTAAAACTATAAAATAATCTAAACTATTTTTATATAAATATAAAAAATCAAAGATTTCATCAATTTTTTTAGTTTTTATAGTTTAGTTATAATAGTTGATTTTGTTATCGTCTAAAGTTTTTTCAATTTTATATTATTTAAATAAACTAAAAACCATAACCAACAAAATTAAGTCACTAGTTTCCTTAGATGGTTTATTTATTTTTGTTAAATTATAAAAATTAATTTTAAAATATAAAAAGGAATTAATTAATATTCATAATTTTTTTAATAAAACATATAACTATTAATAAAAATAAAATATTACATATCTCTATATTAGTATAAAACTATGAAAATATTTATGGTGATTCATATGATTTTTTTTACAAATAAAATAAACATTTATTAAATAACATATATACATATGTAACAAGTAAAACATATTCATTAAGAAAACATTCATAAGATAACATTATTTAAAAATTTAATTAAAAAATACACTAATAAACGATGGTTGGAATTTCGTCTAACTTATATTTTCCTTAAACGATAGTTGGAATTTCGTCTAACTTATATTTTCTAATAGTATGGTAGAAAACAACGAATTTGTTTTTCCTTTAATTCTTTTTCTAAATCTTGACTTCTTTTAATTTAAAATCGTAATTTTTTTAATTTAAAACTATATGTGGAACAATTTAGCTAATTTAATGATCCGTCAAACATAACTTAAAAAAAAAGACGATATTATATATAACATAACATAGTAAATAAAATTATCTTAGAAATATATTGATTTTTATACTATTTAATAAATCTATATTATAAAAAAACTTATAATATATTACACAAAGTAAAAATCCAAAAGGTATATGTATATAAAATTAGGAAATAAAATTACTTTAATATATATATATATATATATATATATATAAAAGTTTGAATTTCTGCATCTTTGTCTCGTTAAGATTGGTTTTTGGTTTTAGTTCTCAATCATGAGGTAGCTGAGAGATCGTGGATTCAAATACAGTTTACGGACAAAGTAAATGGTTTATCTTCATCTTAGATTGGTTTTTGGTTTTAGTTCTCAATCATGAGGTAGCTGAGAGATCGTGGATTCAAATACAGTTTACGGACAAAGTAAATGGTTTATCTTCATCTTAGAATTAGCTTGCAATTGTTCTTCTGATGCACCTGGCGGAAGAGGCAACATGACAGTTGCTGACACACTTAAAAAAACTAGACAAAAAACAAGAGTTTAATCTGCTGCTGTTTTAACTTTCATGTATGAAAAGTACCCTTCTGTGTACAAGTGTAATTTTTAATCTGCCGCTGTTTTAACTTTCAGGTATGAAAAGAACCCTTCTGCATACATAATTAGGGCACTCTTTAGAAAATCCATTTGCAGTCCTTGGTTTCTCATGGATGGATGTAATGCAGGGATGCATACAAAACACACCCTCATAGATACACGAAACGGTCAAACATTATAGATACATCTTGTATCTAAACAATAGAGAAATCTTAACCGTTTTTGGCAAGCTCAGCACGCTTGGCAGCGGCACGATCATCTTCTTCGTTCCTTTGAAAATCAAAGTTAACTTGTGTGCTGAGGGTTCGACATCACGTGATCAGTCAGATTTGATGAATATTTTTATTACCATTGATATTATATATATATATAATTAGTCAATAAGATTATCTTCGAATATATATTGTTTTTATACTATAATATATATATATATATATATATATAAATAAATAGTAAATAAATTATCTTAAAATAAATATAATATATATTTATATAATATAATATAGGTGTCAATTTTACATTTGATTGATTAATAAAAAAAATAAGGTTGAATTTTTCTATCTTACGTTGAACATGGGTGTCAACTGTTTAGGAAGTTAAGTTCCCAACAATGAATGTTCAACTTTTTTTTTAGTGAAATGGACCTTGTGTATTAATGTAAAATCGGCCTAATACAGCTGCACTAGCAGATAAAATCTAAGGGATTAAAAGTTTGATCACATATCAACCCTAGCCCCCAAAATCATAACCCTAGACTTTCCTCTCCATAGCCAAAGCCATCCCAACTCAGATCAAACCCTCGATTGATCAACCCAGACAAAACTCTCTTAGCCAAAACAAGCTTCAACCTTTAATAGACCAGAAAATTACTCCTCGATACTCCATCTGAAACCCAGAAAAACATCGGTGAAACCACGACCTTTAGAAACCCAATCAGCCAAAAACCAGCGTCATCTTTGAGAGACCAGGAGAAGACCCATTCGATCTGAAACCCATTTCTAGCTGAGAAGACCTTAAGAACCCTTGCATGCAGCCGACTGATCGAAAAGATGATGAACTAGACAGAGAAGAAGAAGGTCACGAAGACAATCTCCAATCCAGGTAACACTAGATTTTACTCAACATCTTCATTGTCTGGGTTAGCTCTTATGTAGTATAGTCCTAGACTTTCCAGAAACGATATAGCTCTCAGTCCATTAGGGACTCTGTTTCCATTGAAATATGAGTTCATTTTGGATTCAGAGGTGTATTTGACCAGAAAATCAGCAGCTTCGTTCTACTCTCTGAAAACATGAATAACTTTCATGTTCGATGAGATTCATCTATAACAGCAACTGAGTAGAGCTTTGAAAAACCATGGAGCTCTACCAGTGAGAATCATTTGGGCCAGAACCAAATTATCCGTTTTAATGTCTAGAGTAGAAATACCCTTTTCATAACAAAGCTGAAGACCATCAATCATGGCCCTGGCTTCAGCTATTAAAGAACTTCCCTTCCCATAAACATTCCCATAGGTGAATAGGATATTCTCTTCGTGATCCCTAACCAGACCTCCACCAAATCATTCTCCCATGTTAGAACAGCCATCGTTAGAGTTAAGCTTATATCGATCCAGTTTAGGACTCTTCCACTTCAAAGCAATAGGTATATATGGCTTGTTATACTGGTTAACACTTCCGATAGATAAGCCAGCCTGAATATCACTACCCCAGTGCTTCTTCTTAAGTAAACCCGATCTGTCCAGACTAGTAATAATGAATATAATGGAATTAATCATATCCATTGTGCTAGATTCTAAGTCTTCCATTTTCTTTTTGTTTCTGACCTGCCAGATAACCCAAACTATTACTGAGGGAAGCATAGTACGAATATGAACCTTGTTCCCAGTAGACCAGTACCATGACCTTATCAAGTGAGGAAGGGTCATGGATTTAGTAATATGAATTCTGAGATGGGCAGCAAAATAATTCCAAACTGTCCATGCTTTCTGAAGCTAATTACAAAAACATGACTTATATCTTCATAGTTGTTACAGTGATTACATTTTGAAGCTAATTACAGGTTTCTTTTTGTTGGATACTATTAGTGGAAACCCAACCTTTTAAAGCCCTTCATAGCATGAATGAGTGCTTAAGATGGGTAACACTGTTCCAAGTTTTGGCGTACAAGTTAGAGAATGTGCTCTTTTCTCTAAACTCATTCCATGTTGCTTTAGTATCAAATTCCCCAGTAGAACTAAGGGTCCAACTTATGGTATCTTGAGTCAAAATATTCAAACCAAAATTGAGTATGTTTTGAATTTGATTATGATACAAAACAAACTCAAGCATTGGTAGATTCCATTTTTCTCTATTCCAGTATTCACTAACCATAAAAGTATGAATATCAGCTCTATTTTCCACCTCAGTAGGATTGATGATAGCTTCTTTAGAACACCAAACGTCCAGCTTTAAATCCATCTTACCATTGCCAATGTGCCAAAAAACGTACTTATCCATCCTGCCCCTTATATTCCATAACAGTTTCCATACAATAGAACTTTTAGAAGGTAAATGAACCAACATAGGATGCTGATTTTTAAAATATATAGCTTTGGTGATAGTGGCCCATAAAGAGTCTTGCTTTCTCAAAGCAAACCAAAGCTTAGCAGTGAAAACATTAGTCATGTCATCAATCCTTCTAAGGTTTAGCCCTCCTTCCTCATAGTTTTTTCATAACTTGGACCATTTACACCAGTAAGTAGTGTTCCTATAGGAGTGAGATCCCCATAGAAACCTGTTGTAAAGAGTCTCGAGCCTTTTGATAGTAGATTTAAGGCTTTCAGTGTGCTGACAATAGAACATAGGATACTTGGTTATGACATACTTTGCCAATATTAATCTTCCACCAACAGATAGAGTTTTGTTGTCCCATTCTGCAAGCTTGTTAGTAGTCTTTGCAATTAAACTATCAAAATCACTAATGCGTTTTTTTGTATTGATAATAGCTCCCAAGTATTTGAAGGGAAGGTGCAATGCTTAAAACCCAGAATAGTCTCAATCTTATTAGACTGGTGAGTAGAAAAATTCTTAGCAGTAATGAACCTTGACTTTTCATTGTTGACTAACTGACCAGATCTTTCTTCATAATGTTTAATGACTTTCATTGTTTTTTTGACAGAATCAGACGAGCCATTACAGAAGATTAAGACATCATCTGCAAAACAAAGACAAGATAAGTTTACTTCACCTCTGATTTTATATTTTTTTGAGTCCACCATAGTTGTATTCCTTTTTAGGCTTCTAATTAGGTATTCTTGGGCCAAAATGAAGAGACTAGGTGACAATGGGTCACCCTGTCGAAGCCCCTTGTTAAACTTAAAATACCCTTGAGAGATGTCATTCACCAGTACAGAAAATTGACAATTAGTAATATTCTTCTCTATGAGCTTCATAAACTCTTCATTGAACCCAAACGCCTGTAAAACACTGAGAATGAATGTATGATCGAGTCTGTCAAATGCATTGTCCATGTCTACCTTCAAAAGAACATTTCCGCCTCTAGTTTTAGTATTAAGATCCAAATAAAGCCCCTTGTTCAACATAGACTAGATTAGGAAGAAAATTAGAAAGCCTGAGATTAATAATCTTGGAGATTATTCTGCTTAGAAACGTTGTTAAGCTTATGGGTCTATACTCCTTCCAGCTTTTAGGATTCACACCTTTAGGAATCAAATAGAGAACCGTAGAGAATAAGCACATAGGAAGATCACCACCCTGAAATAAACTCCTGATTGCATCATATAAGTCCACCTTTATAATAGCCCAGTAATGTTTGAAGAACTTTCCGTTAAACCCATCAAGCCCAACAGCCACATTAGGATTGATATTTTTAATGACATCATAAATTTCATTGTCATTAGGAATTTTCATTAGCATTTCATTATCCTCATTACTGACCAAATCGGGAATAACATCCTCCGATAGGTTAGAATACCATGGGTTAGGAAGATCAGCAATAAGAGCCTTGAAATGACTAACAGCTGACTCACTAATAGCCTTTTCCTCCTCTTCTAATTTGTCACCAGTCCAGATTCTATCAATCCTAGTTCTTTTAATTCTCCTCTTGATATAGTTATGATAAAAAAACTGTATTCCTCTCCCCATCCCTATGCCAGTCAGCGTGAGCCTTTTGGGCCCAATAATCTTCTTCCCTATCAAGTAGAAGAAACATATTTTCATTAGCTTTTTTAAGGTTATTCCTGTCTTGAGAATCGTTAGAACTAGCAGCCTTAGATTCCAGAGCAATAATCTCCTCCTCAAGTTGTTCGATAGCTTCAAAAATATTCTCAAAGACGGTTTTATTCCAAACTTTTAGTCTAGCCTTTGGATGCTTGAGTTTAGCCCATAATTTGAAGATAGGTGTCCCGTTGTAATCTATTGACCAGCAACTTTCAATAAATCTGTAGAATTCATCATGTCGGTACCACATATTTACAAATTTTAAAGTAGATATTCTTTTGAATGTTGATGTAGAGATTTTAATAAGAATAAGAGAATGATCAGAACAAGATTTAGCCAGATGAGATACTGTAGTGTTATCAAAATAAGATAACCATTTGTTGTTGATAAGCACTCTGTCAAGTCTCGTTCTCTATCTCCCATTTGACCATGTGAACTTGTGACCAGTGTAGCCAGCATCAATAAGATTACAATCAAGTAGAGTTGCATTAAAATCAACCATTTTAGATGAGCGGCTTGTTGAAAAATGAAGTTGTTCAGTTGGATCAGCTATAGTGTTAAAATGCCCACACAAAACACATTCATTGTCCTCAGTCTCCACCTCTCTCAGACTATCCCAGAGAATATTGCGTAGACTCATTGTACACTTAGCGTAGATGACAGTAACTAGAAACTCCCTAGGCAGAGAACTGTGCTTCACCTTAAGATGCAAGAACTGATCCTCATTAATAACAATATCCACCATATAGTCACCAGTCCACACAACCCACACCTTGCTGCTCACATTACTAGTATAGCCTTGAAAACCAAGTGTTTTTGCAATAGACTCAATCTTTAATTCCCTGACCATAGGCTCCTGAATTGCAAGAAAGTTTAATCTTTTTATTCTTTTCAATGACTTTATTCTAGCTTGAGTAAGCTTGTTCTCGATTCCACGAACATTCCAATTCATAATGTTTATGGTCATTTAGTATATTTATTAATTTTTACAGCATTTTTATGTTGCAAAAGTTTGGATGATATTATCCCCTTGGTGTTCATAGTATTAACCTTCTTGAGTTTCTTATTCTCAGGTTTATTTTGCTTGTGGATAGGGGAAGAAGGGAGACTTATTGATGTGTGTTTGGATGGAGAAGAAACAGACAACATCTACAATTGAGAGGAGGAATCCTTGTTAGAACTCACCTTCATGTCCAACATATGAAGAGCACCGATTAGGTCATTACTATCAAGACTGCTAGGTGAGATTACTATACTTTCCTTGTTCATTTCCATCTTTCCTTCTGAAGGTTCCTTTTCATTAACAATTATGGATTTAACAATATGGTTATTTTTATTTACTTGAAACATAGGAATTAAGGCGTCATTTGTCTGAGAAGGAATGAAGAAAGCAGTTATCTTTGTTGACTTCCTTTGCACAACTTTCTTGTAATTTTTCTCAAAATGTCCCATATGAGAGCATTCAAAGCAGTACTCAGGAACCCTGCTAAAGACTAGATCATGCCAAAACCTGTAAGTCCCAAAACTTACTTTGATTCTTCTTGGCAGTTGTTTGGAGACGTCAAGAATGACCCATATTCTACAATAATTATGCCTGACCTTATTCTTATCTGGAACCCATATACTTAGAGGGATCCTAAGATATTTAAAAATATCTGCTATTGTAGCTTCACTATACATGAATTCTGGGAGGTTAGGAAGATCAATTTGAACATGATTTGATGGGTTCTCAACCTTAGGGTTAAACTTTGGAGACCACAGGAAAATTATCATAATTTTAGATCTAACTTGCCAAACATTTCTTCTCCACAGAGTTTTAACATCATCCCAGTTTGTTAACTCAATGAAGATATGTCTAAAGTCGTAGCTTGAAACGGTAACTCACCTTTTAATTTGAATCCATCTAAGAATTCCTTAACAGCCAAGAAATTAGGTTTCCCGTTTGCAAATTTGCCAATTAAAGTAAATCTTGATTTAGATCGGAGAGCAATCAAATCCTTTTCCTTAAACTGAATTTCCACCTGATCATTAACACGTGATCTTATGACATTCTTGTGAATCGATGGAACCTCATTGTTTATAAATAGGTTAGCAAAGGTTTTCCGTAAGCCTGAATCTCTGTCGTTGCTGGTTGCATGTTCGAATACCAGGTTATCTATGATCTTAGACTTATTAGAGACATTGGCCAACGAAGGAAAGTGTTTGTCAAGCTCATCGGGGCGACGGAGCGCTGCTGGAAACTCATCATCCTCTATGGATCATAGATTGATCCACAAGGTTACCATGAAGAAGAAGTTAGATTATGGTTCATTTCTTGAATTGTAACTGTTTCTTGGAGAGAAATTATAATAAATGTTTCCGATAAATGTTCAACTTACATTATTGTGATGTACTAAAAAGGTTTCAACATTTAGTTAAGAAAGCCAATAACGATTGTTTAATAATGAGTTCATGCATTCTATTTTAGTTAAAGTATATATATCACATATTATAAATGACATCCATGTTGAATTATAAACATGGATTTTTATGTTGTGTGTGCATAGTTCGATCAATCGTACATTAAGAAACACATAAACAATAATAAAAAAATTAACAACAAATATAAACATGTATTTTTATGTTGTATGTGCGCTCTTTTCAATCAATCATACATTAAGAGACAGATAAACAATAATAATAAAAAATTTAACAACAAATTTCATTTAATTAACCAAACCAAAAACATACTACTACTATAAATGTTTTTTAATTAATTATGCATTCATTAGGATACCGCTATGTGGCCCTCAATTGCCTTGTAGACCATATAGATATCTTCCACATACTCAACACTAACAAGATGATTATCGATAACAACGACAACCTCCTTTTGTGTATTAGCACGATAACTAATTTATAGTTTTTAAAAATTATAAAATAACCTAAAATATTAACCTCTTTTTGTGTATTAGCACGATAACTAATTTATAGTTTTTATTAAATTATAAAATAATCTAAAATATTTTTATATAAATATAAAACAAATTAAAGACTTTATCCATCTTTTTACTTTTTATAATTTAGTTATAATAGTTGATTTTGTTAGCTCCTAAAGTTTTTTTTTTTAATTTTATTACTAGATGGTCTATTTATTTTTGCTAAATTATAACAATTAATTGTGAAATATTAAAAAAGACTCTAAAAACATTCATTAAGAAAACATTAGTTAAAAAGTTAATTAAAAAAATACATAATAAACTGTTGTTGTGTTATTATGCATTTGCACACATTCCGTAGTATGGTAGAAAACAACCGATTTGTTCTTCTTTTAATTCTTTTTGTTACTGCCTAGACAAGCTTCTTCCTGGCTTAGACGAGCCTCTCGCCCTTGAATTCTTTTTGCTACGCTTGCTTTAACTCTGAAGCTTCTGTTACGTCTTCGTCCTTCCTTTAATTTAAAATCATAATATTTTCTTAATTGAAAATCATATATCGAAAAATTTATAAACCAGCCGCTTTTATAATATAGGTAACTAGAGAAATACCCCGCGGGTTGTTTAAAAAACTCTAAAAACAATGCATTATAATAGTTATATAAATAAAATATATATACATTAGAAAATAATTACAAACATTTATTTTACAAAATATAGAGCATAAATAAACATAATAAATATTTTTTTCTCGATATACGTTACTTATAAAAAATAATTTTTTTTTATAAAATAAAAAATTGAAAAAAAATCTATTACAAAAACTAATTAAATGTTTTAATGTTATTGCGATGATTTGAATAGCACTTCTACTCTATTAGAACTATACACAATGTATATGCATCAAATAGAATAAAAAATAAGTAAATTGTTGAAGATAGTAGATTCATTGTATTTTTTTGTTTTTTAGATCGTACTTAATATTCTAGACTTACTAAACATCATAAAATAGTGAACTGAAATTCATACTTAATATTATAGACTTATTGACAAACATAGGTTAATAATAGTGAACTATCAACATCTCCACTACTTAAGGTTACCTGTTGTATCATACACTTCATGCAATATTTCCTCACGCTTCATGTTTGAAATTTTTACATCTAAATATTTAGATACTCAATTCGATGTTTTATAATAAAAATAGATATATATATATATATATATATAATAACAACATTCATAAAAATATATTAATTTGACCAACTCCTACAGCTGGAAGAGAATCACGGCTGTAAGAGAATCACGGGTACCCACATACTTTGATTTCATTCATAAAAGCGTTAACGGTTTTTTGAAAGCTCCCTCGGAGACCTGAAATCTCCGCTTAAACGTCACAAATATCGGTGAATAATATTGAACTATCAACATCTGCTACTACAAATAATGTTGTAACCTATGAAGCGTAATACTTTTGTACAAGTAAAAATATATCAATTATGAATCAATATTAATGAAAAATAATCTATAATTATAAAATAAACTATTTTATTATTAACCGTGTTAATTGAAGATAAATAGTTATAAAATAAATTTTGAAAATTATAATTTTATATATAATATAGAAAATAAATATTATAATATTTAATTCGCTGAACAAAAGTATGATTAATAATTCATATTACTAACATATTTAATACTTTCTGGCAATAAAAGATATTATATTTTAATAAATGTTTTATTTATTTTGTATAACTAATTTTGAAAGTTATGAGTTTATAAATAATGAATTAACAAAACTATAATCATTAGTAAAATCTTTGTGGACTAAATTACAATTCTCTCGTTGCGCATCTATCATATTAAAATACATGGTTTCAAATCTATCAAATATGATTTTGCATTTACCATATTTGGTTATACATGTTTTTTTATTTATATATCTAACATAAGAAAATAACATGTATTGTAATAAAAAAAAGTAAAGAAGAAAATTCACAATCGTTACCATTTTTAGTTATGGAAAATAACAATACCTTTTATATTTCATAGTAAAAAAATTTACATCAATAAATAAAATGTTAAAACTAGGGGTGGCAATCTTGGTCCGAGCCGGTCCAAACCGGTCCAACCCGGCCTAATCCGGTCGGGCTTTGTCCATCCCGAACATTTAACGAGACGGGTACGGATATACGAATTGTGACCGGTAGGCGGGTCGGGTCGGGTATTGATTTTTAATTTGTCCAACCCGACCCGGTCTGCAAATATAAACTATATAAAAAAATTAAAAAAGTATTAAAAATAATTATAAATTTATAAAATATAACTATAAAAATATACTTATTAATTACCAGAAGACTGACATTTATATGCTTACAAATAATATACCGTTTGAATAATTATTATTTTATTTTTAGAGTCAATAATATATTTATTAATTGTATTATTTTTCGATAAACTAATTCCATAAATTATAAATATATTTCTTCAGATCTTTGGCTATATATACTCTCAATCCTAATTTCTAACTTTTCAAGTTCTTGGATGCTTTTCTCTTTGCTATTGTGTTTTAGGTACGTTGGTATTAAATTCAAGTCTTAAACTTTTGTTTTAAATTAAGAATAAGTCAAATTTAAGAATAGTAAAAATAATGTTTGCGGGACATAAAGGGGACGGGTTCTGAACCCGGCCCATTGCCATCCCTAGTTAAAACCCAAACTTTATAGGTGGAACAAATGTCAAAGGTTCCATAGTCAAGTGCAGTTGTTAGTATCATGTATGCTATGGTATGTACGCGTCCTGATATTTCACATGCGGTTATTGTAGTTAGCAGGTACATGGGACGTTTTAGAAAATAAAATTGGTAGGTATTAAAATTCATACTTTGGTATCTTAAGAATACTACGAGCGTTGTCTTAACTTTTAACAAGACCGATATTGGTGGATTGCGGAATGATATTGCAGGATCAGTGGTTGGTTTTGTTGATTTTGATTTTTTAGGTGATATGGATAAAAAGAGATCTCTGACAGGATATGTATTTACTCTAGCTGGGAGTGCGATCAGTTCGAAAGCACAGTTGCAAGATACTGTATCTATTCCAACAAAAGAGGCAGAGTACATGACGATAATAGAAGCAGTTAAAGAGGAAATATGGTTGCAAGGATTGGTAGCAGATTTGGGCTTGAATAGGACTACTATAAAAGTATTTTGTGACGGTCAAAGCGCCATACACCTTATAGAGAACCAGATGTACCATGAGCATATAAAGCATATAGATGTCAGTATCATTTTATTCGTGATATAATATCAAAGGGAATTGTTGATGTGAAGAAAGTGTCTACACACGATAATCCAACGGATATAATGACTAAGGTAGTATCAGTTCGAAAGTTTATGGAGTGTCTAAACTGGATTGGTGTTCGTAGTATAAAGTGAATGCCTTAGGGGTATTTGCTGAGTCAAAAAAAGATAAGTTTCTTTGTCGATAATGAAGAAAAGATATTCGCCTCAAGGGAAATATTTATTGTGATGAGTCGAATAATGCCTTGGCAGTGTACAGGGTTTGACGGTACAGTTTTGTGTTGTGACAATGTTATTGTTAGTCTAGTGGTATGAGCCCATCAGGCCGATTATCTAGTAAGTTCTATGTATTCCCTATAAATAGACTATTAGGACTATACAAAAGGACAATATAAAATCTATAACCCTTTTCTATCGTAGTGAAACACTTTTATCTGGCGGCCCCCATGGACTTAGATAATTATTGAACCACGTTAAATCCCATGTTTTTTTATTTTTTGTCATTTATTTGCGTTTTTTTATTTGGGTTCTGTGGTTGAGCCATTTTTGATAAATTACATAGTGATATCTAAGAAAAATTGTATCAGATCTTTGGTTGTGAAATTAGGGATTTTGCAATTAGGGTTTCATAATGGCATTTACAACAAAAAAATACAAGATCGAGAAATTCGATGGGGTCCAACTTTGCATTGTGGAAGATTAAACTAAAATCTTCATTGGTACTGCAAGGGCTGTGGGAGGCTGTGGAGAATAAGTTACAAGAAGAGATGATAGAAAGAGATGAAGCAAGATCTTCAAGAAAGGGCTTTGTGCTGGATTTTAATGAGTGTGAAAGACAATGTTCTTCGCAAGATTACTGGTGAGAAGACTGTTGCCTGCGCATGGAAGAAGTTGGGAGAACTTTACTTAGAAAAATCAATAGTGAACCGGTTATACTTGAACAAGTGCTTGTATGATTTCATATTGAAAGAAGGTATGTCCATCACTGAATACTTAGATGATTATAAATCAATTTTAATGGACTTAGAGAACATGGATATCAACATTGAGGATGAGGATCAAAATTTATTTCACTTGATATTATTACCAACTCCCTATCAAAACATTGTAGATACCATAATTTACGGTAATGATAAGTATCGCTAACAGATGTCAAATGAGCACTAAAATCTAAAAAGATGAGACCGTTGCAACCAGACAATCAGGCTAAAGGAGAAGTTTTTATGACTAAGGAATATCTATAATCAAGTCGAGTGTTTAAGAATGACGAACTGGAGGTCCAAATCAAAGGTAAAGAACGTAAACTGTTATGAATTCGGTGAGCAGGGTCATTATAAGAGAGATTTTCTGAAACTGAATAGTAAAAAGGGATATCAAAAGGAAAATGTAGCAAACATTATTGATGGTGTGGACGATTTTGATGACAGTGAAAATAGTGGTACATGAGATGTATTGTCCGTTAGTTCAGACTGTGGGAAAAAATCTTGGGTACTCGATACTGGTGCTACATATCACATGTGTCAGTTCCAGCAGTGGTTCGATACTTACAAGCCAATGTAAGGAACTTTCTATTTATGGAAAAATCATTCATTGCCTGTTGGTGGTATCGGTAATATCAGAATCATAATGTTTGATGGGTTGTTAGAATCGTGACGTGTTGGCATGTTCCTGGTTTAAAGAGAGAAACCTGATTTCTCTTGGGCACTAGACTCTCGGGGTTACAAATGATAAGGAAATAAGATATTGGGATCAAAATGTAAATGAATAAAACCTTATATGATAAATTATAAAGTTGTACGAGAGATTTAAAGATTTGTATATAGAGGACTAACATGAAATTAGTCCCTTTGTGTACCAATTTCTATATATCTGACTTACGCCTATATATAAAGGTCAAGGCTGAATTGAAAAGCGATTGAGACTTTTATGATTAAACTACATTTACTTCTTGACTTTCTCTCACTAGAAACTAATTCTCTCTATTTTATTCTAATAACCAGAATTTATTTTACCAAATTGGGGACGATCGCGATTAGTGCCTAGAATATTCATGTTCGATATTTTTCTCTTTACTTATTCAAATCTTTAGAAAAAGTTCCAATCAACAATGAATCCAAGAATTGAAAGTGATCCGCTAGTTTGAGCAGCTGTCGAAACGTTAAAGAACGATTTCCAAAGAAAGGATAATAAGAACGATGAGTCTGTTCCGGCTCGATAAACTCAATCAGACATAGAATTGCGCATAAATCAACTTTGAAACAAAATTACAACTCTGAATGAGAAGTATGACCATATAAAACAATAAATTCAATCAGCTAGGCTGAACTCAAAGGTAAGACAGTTGGATGACAAAAATGATGCTACCTATCAGTCTAATCGATCTTGCACAACACGACAGGTTCGAAATAAGATAAAAAAACACAATTTGAATCCATTAAAGAGCGCAAAACTTCACGAAAATATTGAAAAGACAAACAGAGAAATGTTACATCCAGTGAGGAGGAAATAAAAAGTTCAGGATCTGAGTTTAAGAGGTATCAACGATCTTCTAAAGAAGAAAGAGATCGACCTCGAAAATCAAGAAAGGAATACATATCTAAAAAGGAAAGCATACCACGATGTCTAAAGGAATCAAAATGGTGTGAAGGGAATACTTTCAGATCAGTACAAATGGATGAATGATCAGAATTTGATGTTTTCATGGGAACATGAAATGATAATCAATATGTAAAAGGAGTTGATTGGAGAAATTTTCCTCTAACAACTGAGATAAGATCCATTACTCTTCTAAAGCGATTCGATATTTCTAAATTTAAAAAGTTTGATGAGATACAAGATTCTGATGATCATATCGAACAGTTCAACAACTATATGATGAATATTAAGGATGATGACAGGTTTGTATGTAGAGCCTTCTCTCAAACGCTCAAAGGGACAACTCTGAAATAGTACAACCAAATTCCGAGGGGATCCATTTTTAATTTTAGAGATTTTTATATAGCATTTTGACGACAGGTCGTGGGAAGTAAGAAGATGAGAGCTAATGGAGATACAATAATTCAATGCAAGTAATTTTTAGGAGAAAAACTCGAAGATCATACCAAACATTTTATGTTAACAAAATCTAGTTTATGTAATTGTGAATATTTGGTGGCTATAACTGCATTTATACAAGGTTTGTTGCCAAGAAAATTAGAAAATAACACCACAAAACGAAGATCATTGACTTTTGGAGTGATAATGGCTCAAGTGGAGGATCAAATTAAGATGGAAGAGTCTACCAGAGTTCGAGGCGTGGTTGGGACTAGTCAAAAGAGTTTAGGGAAAGTTTTAAGTAATGAAGGGATATGTTGACTTAATAGATACTCAACAGGATACCAATTTTAGCGATCGAGGCCAAACCAATGCGTAAAACCAGAGTATTATGCTGACTTAATGGAGAATGTTGCGCCAATTTATGAAAACGCAAAGGGATATGTGAGTTTTACAAAGCCCGCTCTGATAAATAGACCAAGGGAAGAACGCAATAATAGATTCTACAAATATCACAACAACATTGGACATAATAATGCAGATTTTATAGCTTTAAAGAAAGAGGTGCAAACTCCGATTAAAAAAGGAAACTTTTTATCTTTTGTGAAAGGACAGAGCAATGTAACAAAAACTTTTGTTGCATCGACTTCACAGGCAGAAAATTCAAATTCACAGGGTGAAAATTTGATGATTTTGTATTCCGAGATTGATGATTTCGATGCCGCATCAGAATATTTAGATATGGATTAGGATCAGTTGATTTTGATGGCAGTGGATGAGCCATGTTCAAATTCTATGCGAATATTTTTAGTCCTTGGCAGTTTGCGGGGGAAACACAATGACTGGTAATACTGACAGTTCTAGAAAAAGGTATGTAGTAAGCTTAGCTACTCAAATAGAATAAGAGATGTCTACTCATCTCTATGGTAAGAAAGAACGACATCAAAGTCTGTAAACTTCTCATAAATGGAAACCACTAATCCCATCTGCACTACGTATGATTTACCCTTAATTCTACGGAGGTTCAAATAATTCTTTTCATTTAATTTTTCTAGGTTAAGCTTCATAGAACTCATCTTTCGTGGCTTTTCAGCTTCAAAGTGAAAAGTTTCTCTTCAATCTTCAGACCATTAAATAATATATATATTTTATTTATTGATCTATGCTCATCACACTAATTTTTGAAAAACCATTCGTCATAGAAAGAAATTTTACCCTGTTCGTTGGAAAAAATAGAAGAAAAAGAAAGAAAAAAAACATAAGATAATACTTTACGTAGTTTGGATTGTGAATAAAATCATGCATCCATGGGCAACAGAAACTCTGTTTTATTATTAATATGATGTTACAAGAAGATTTTCAAATACTAAACACTCAATCACTCAACTCTGTTTTAAAGATCTATTCGAGGCTTACAAAGAAACATGAATCTTATAATGTTTATTCAAGTGTTTATCTCATACCTCAACTATAACCAAAGCTTCAAACTTTCTATCTCTAAAATCCTACTTTTCTCTCACTGGAGAATATGGAATTTCCACTTAGATCATCATTCACGCCACACCTATCGTCTCATCAAATCCTAAAAGCTTGTCATGATTTTCTATTTATACACATCAAAAGGAAAGCTCTAGATTAAATCACTTTAATCAAATGATATATTAAAAGTATAATCTAATAGACCTTTGAGATAAAATCACTTTAATCACTAACTATAATAAAGCCCTAATAAAATAGATGATTCAGATTAAACCTTATATTCAAGAAATGTGATTAGAATCATATTAAGAAGCCCATATAAGGAAGCTCAGGTCCAACTAAGAAGATAATATAGATGTATTGAAGTTTTTTCTAGGTAGCTTTGGCAGATTATTTGGGATGAGTTCATTGACAACATAATTTGACCTAGTCTCTACACCTTCAGCTTAGGTCTTCGACCCAGTAGAAACAACCAGCATGTCTTCGGCTAAGCTTGGCCTTATTAACTTGCATCAAACGTCTTTGCACTTAAATCTCAGCCACAAATCTGTCTTGAGAGCGTCCAACAGTTCCTTTGTATACATATATTCAGGTGATCCATCTTCGGCTCATAAAGTCCTTTGCCAATGCCTATGTTGACAAGTTACTTCTACCTTACACCGAAAAAATATGTTGCATCGTAAATTGATTTTAAATTTTGGCTTATATGAACACATCAAGCTATTTCTTATAGGCATTATTTTTATAGATTTAAAAAAAACGCAAGAAAGTTTTATTATTTTTAAAATAATGTGATTTATATTACAAGATATAACACACACAAAGCATACTTATAGTTTTCGTACGTAATTATTTTGAATTCATTCACGTGTTTAAGAATTTAGGATATACCCCATGATAACACTAAAACAAGTCTAGGTACGCATTCTATGGATGTTTCTATCCAACTAAACTCTTGTTCATCTAATTCATCACCCTATTGAGTAATTTATGTGTTCCTACTTTGACATTTTCACAGTGAAGTACGACATAGTATTTTATTTGTATGATAGTACTTTTTTTCGAGAGAATGAGATATTTTCCAACTGATAGGTATTTCTCTTGAAAGTTTAAAAGATTAAAAATCTAGTTTAGTAGGATTTTACCAAGGATGTCAAACATGATATGCGAAAAGTTTTTTGACAAGTTGAGTATGTAAGAATATTTTATACTTGAAATGTCTCATCACATGTAGATTTAAAGTGTTTAGGCTTATTGTTTTATGTCAAATTAAATAAATGTAATCAATCTTAAGTTAAATCTATTAGATTTACAAATAAAAATACATATAAAAATGTATATCGTGTGGATACCTATTGGGTTAATATGGATCTTGAAAAAATATCCATTAATATAACACTTTAGTTATTGGGCTCTAAAAGCCTGGTAAATATTATGGTCCCGTGTTGTGATAAATACCTTAGACTATAATACTTTAGAACAAATTAATATGTTGATTTAAAATATAAGAGATTTAACAAGTTGTATTCATGACCTTTAGTTAATTTTAGGGATTACTAATTAACTTACGAAAATGGTTTCTTTTTCTTATTTTTCTTTTCCAACCATTTTCCAGTCTTCTTCTTGCTACTTCCAAACACGCTACTATCTTCATCCTTGAGAGACACTATTAAAAACAAGACTCATATATAATTATTCATCTAAGACTCAGATCGGGTAGTCTTCTGTTGCATACGAGATGAATAAAAACTTGAAGATGAAAAACAATATGTATATTTTTTCATCTTCTTATTATTTATCTCTAGAACATGGGATTAACTCTTTAACTCTCTTAGGGTTGCATACCCTATATAGATTCATATTTTAAAATTATTAACATATCAAATTGACCATTCAATTATTTGGAGTTAAGTAATCTTAATTTGATCTCCAAAAACCTCAGATATCTCATTGATTCACTTTGATAAAAAAGTTTTTTTTTGTGATTCTGATAACTAAAAGCATGATAGGAATTATAAAATATAGTATGCATGATTAGGGTTGATTTTATGGAATCGAGGGCCTGTATCTGATTATATATAATACATTACAAAAGTTGGAGGTCTAGTTTTCCTAACTTGTAGGTCGAAACCCTTATTCAACCCAATTTAGGGTTTTGATTTTCTCCAATGTTCGCCACAACAATAAGGTTTATGTTTGTGACTGCAACTTCAGAAGCCTAGCTCGTCACGTCACCTCGTACATTTGCTGTAAAAAACTAGAAAAAAAAATATATTTTTCCCCGACAACCCTTGTTGTCTCTACGAAAAACTACATTTGTTTGTAAGATTTTTTATTTTTTATTTTTTTACTTTGCGCCTACCATATTTTCTAAAGACCATGATGAACCAATTCATATTAATTTCTTTCAGAATTTATAGCCTGATAAAATTCGCATTGTGTATTAGATTATGTTTGGAATTCATTCAAAAACTATTTTATTAATACATGTTGTCTTCGCTAATTAATCACTTACTGACTCCTAGCTAAGAAACAACATACAAGAGCCACAACTTACGTATGCTAATTAATCAATATTTGAGACAAATGGTGGGTTGATACAAGAGCCACAACTGACGTATGGTTTCATTGGAAGATTTCAATTTTTACCACCGAGCGGAGTTCGTATTATGCATAAGGCATTTGTAATTTTCAATATATTTTATATTCAGGACATATATTGTATTTGACAGTTATTTTGTTTGTCCCTTCATTTGTAAGGAATTTAATTTTAGTTTTATGGTTATATTTGTTTGTTTGGTAAATAAGAAATTTATCGTTCATTTGACAATAGTTTGGGTGGTATAGGTGTGTTTTCTTATATTGGATAATTTATATAATTTTAAGTAATACTGTTAATTATCAAATTTCCATAAATGTATCACATATAATTGCTTCTAAAAATACATCTTCCAATGACACAACTTTTAAGTAACATTCTTATTACTGAAGGTCTTTGATGTCCCTTAATTATATCAAGTTTGAGAAAATTTTGGGTTTATCAAAAGGAAACAAACCAAATAGAGAAGATTGTAGGCTTCTTTTGATGAAGACTTCTTGAAGTTAATCCAGACATTTATCTAAGACATAATACATCCAACTTCATGGTATGGTTAAATATAATTCATTTTATTCATAAAATGATTTTTCACAATATTGATATCTATATTAGCTTCATGAGAAATAAAAAATCATTGCTATGTTCAAATACTTTAAAACGAAGATTGAGTTACAACTCGGTAAACAAATTAAAGACCATAAGATTCGACCGTGGTGGTGAATACTGTGGAAGGCATCATGGTTCCGTAGAACAAATTTATGGCCCATTTTCTCCCTATACCTTTAGGGAAATAAAATTGTCTTTCAATACTCATCTCTTGTGCCCCGATAATGAACTGTGTATTTGAATGATGAAACTATACATAACATTAAATGGTTAGGAGCCTGATTTCTCATACATCACTGCCCACTTCACCATAGAAAAGGGCAGGACTCTTAAGTGTGAACTATATATCGTGAACTGGGTACCTACGAGAGTATCTAAAACACAACTTGAACTTTTCAAAGGATGAAACCCTAGTTGTAGATATTTTCATGTACGGGGATGTCCGATAAAAATAACACCTTACAGGCATGACCAAACGAATAAAAGTTTGAATCTAAAATAGTTAACTTTCATTTCATAGGCTACCCAAACCACTCACATGGTTATACACTTTACTCCAACTAAGCATTTAATTTTTTAGACGGGAAATATTATCTGTTTTGAAGATGCATATTTTAAATGGACGGATTTAAATAACATTTTTTTAAGGAAGAATTGAAACCAATATGTTTAGTCTTTGACATTGATGCTTCGCCTAAAGTCAGTCTATTAGTCATCTACAATTTACTAGGTAGTTCAGTACTTTGGAAAGATGATGAACTTCCCTCTCATAAATAAAATGTCAATGTTGTTCTTGATGAGAAAATTCAGCAATCTCAATAAATGGAGAAATACATCGAGCCTACATTCTATTGACCCACTCGAGATAGAAGGAATGTCTTACCTTTATATTATACATTATTATTTAAAGAACATGAAGATACTTCAAACATTTTTAAAGAAGGTCCAATACTCTTTCAGGATGATATGTAGAGTTCAAACTCTAAATTATGGATTGAAGCTATGAATAAAAAGTACAAGCTTTGCAAGATAATATGGTAGGTGATCTTTCCCATATTACATAAATGGAAGTAAAACTTTGTTTTAAATGGTTCCATAAGAACAAACGCGATGATTCACGGAATATATATATATATATATATATATGATATGTCTTCAAGAAAAAAGGTAAAACCAACGTGAATGGATTAGACTACTCTAAGACATTTTCTTTAGTTTCATCGAAAGGCTCATTTAGTAGAATTATGCCTCATGTTGCTCATTTTGATTTACAACTTCATCTGATGGATGTTAAGACATTGTTTTTAAGTCGAGATACTAAGAAAAAATATTTACATATAACAACTTGAAAACTTTGTTTATAAAGACCCGACGTCAATAATGTGTAAACTAAAGAAATCAATTCATGGACTAATACATGAAACTAAGTAGTGGTACTAAAAATTTGAACCGATCTATTTCTTTCTTGATTTGTTTTTTGGTTCATATATGATTAAAAAAATCTACACTTGATTTCACCTGACGTTTTCTTAAATGATGAACTTAAACGGAGATCGAAGAAGACAAATAATGTTGATAAAGTATAATCAACATGCTCCCCTCAAATCTAATTGTACCTATCTTGATTCTCTTTATTTTTTCTGACTTTAATAAAAAAAATTAACCTAACTTCAATCAAATCTAATGAATCATAACCCTAAGCTTTTGAGATCCCTTTGATTTAGGTTAAAATCAAACCAACAGACTTCAAAGAAAACCATTTGTAGATTATGCTACGATTGATTGATATGTGAGTTTGAATAAAATATAAGCTTAAAAACTATCGCATTTTACTATTTAGAAAGAAACATACAGTAAAGAAGAGAAAACAATAACGATGAAAGTTTATTAAAATTTTATTTCGATCTTCAAAGCTTTTTTTATCATTTTCACAGAAGCCCATAACATTAACTCACGCTATTAATGAGATTCAAAACTTTTATCAAATATATTAAAGGTGTTTCAGATATAAAAAAATGATTTTAGAATAAATTTAGAATATATAAAATATATCTCGTGTGTGTATATATATATAGTGAATAGTTCGTACACGAGTGTAAATGGGAAATATATACCTTCATGTGTTTTTACCACTATGCGAATACCTTTTGGTAATGCACTATTCAAATTACGTATAGTTAAGCTCAACTTAACAATCCATGAAAACTCTGCTAGGAGCCTCGAGCAATAATAGTTGCATTATATGACTTAACTTATTTCCAATTACGTGTATTATGACTGCCAGAAGTTAGGAAATCTTGAAATTAAAACTGCAATGGTACCGTAAGTGGAGGATAAAGTATCTTCAAATATAATAAATTATTTATCTCCTTTGGTATTTCACCTATTTGAGTCAAACAAATAGAAAGATCTATATATATAATGTTTGTGCACTTATGTATTCCAAAATCATTTCCTCTGCTATGCCTTTAAACATAAAGTTATAAGAGTATAAAAGATTAATCGTACTAAAAAGACATTAATTAGACTAAAAAATTAAATTTGAATTTGTTTGGTAGTAAATTGGAGCAAATGTTTTCAAAAATTGTTAAAAATTTCAAATATTAAATATTAAAAAAAATAAAGTTATCACCATTGGAACATTTGAAATATTAAATTTTAAAAATTTTGATTTTTCAAAAGTTATTCAAATTTTTAATATGTATTATTCAGGTATTAGAAATTGTTGTTATTGAGCCTGTCTTATAAAATTGAGAAGCATAAAAGGTATTTGGATATTTACTAATATACATTTAACTTTATAATATGCAATACAATTTATTTTATAAACTTCATCTAAAATATAAAAAGGTTTTGTAATCTTTATAACACCTATTTATATTGCAAGAAATATCGAGAAAATTACAAGATGAATTTAAAACATTGACCTATGTCTCACCTGTACAATGATATTCTGAATCTATTCATGTTTCCACGAAGTTACGATATGCCTCATGACCACTCCGAGTACAATTCCAGTTACACGTTTAATGGCCGATGTTATCGGCTAAACTCATTATCATTTGATTTATCATTCTCTCGAATAAATTGTGCATCGCCATTTAAACATTTTGGCAATGGAGTACCACACAATCCTTTATTTCCTATGAATGATGAATTCGATTGGGTTTCAAATTATGTCCCTTGCAGTATTTGACCAGTAAATTGATTGTATGAAAAGTCTATTTTTGCAAGAGCCGAAAGACTTGTCAATTGCTCAGGTATTTCTCCTCAAAACTAGTTGTGTGAAAATTTTAAGGACTCGAGTTCAGTCAAGTTCATCAATGATGCTGGAACTTGGCTTGTGAAAGCGTTTCTTGAGAAGTTCAGAAATTAAGTGCTTTTAAGGCATTGATAGATTATGGAACTGGTCCCACAAATCTGTTATTAGAGAAATCAAGAGTAGTTAAAATTGTAAAAAAAATTGTAACTTAATTGAATTCCTTTATTCATCACAACAAATGAATCATTATAATAACCATAATCATAACCAGTGGGATTCATATAAATTTACGGTTCATGATTGATGAACTACATTACGGACCAAGTTCTGAATTAATTTGATGGTAAGGTTCTAGTGAAATAGTTCCGGAGATGTCAATAATACAAAGTTTAAAGAAACCAAAAAGATTTTCAGCACTCGAGATAGGACCGTGAAATCTATTTGATCGCAAGATGAGAATCTCCAAGTTTGAAAATTTTCCAACCAGAATGGAAATTTATTGTTGATCAGATTTCCTTCCAGATTTAAAATTTTAGATTCGTATAATTAATCAAAGAGCGTGGAACTTCTCGTATAAATTGATTATTTCCAAGCTCAAAAGTAGATAAAATCTTGAAATATTAATAAATATATAAGATATATTTCCTCTTAAGTGGTTGTTTCTCAGATCTAACACTTTCACGGAAGAGGAGGAATCAACCAAACATTTTGGTATATTACCATCAAGATTGTTACCTGACCGATTTAAGTATATCAAAGCTCAACTTACACATCAATAAAGGTATGGTTTCGATAAAGTTGTTTTTGGAAGCTAAAAAAACTGTGGTAATTAAATATGGTTATGCGGATAAATTACCATAATAACGGGAAGAATTCCACTGATCAATGGATTAGGAGAAACATCTATGTATACTAATTGTTTACAATTGGTTAAAAAAACCGAATAAATTTAATTATTGGGTTGAAGAGTCCGAAGTAAAATTGTTAAACAAAGATCGAGACATTGGAGTTTGGAAGAATTAGAAATAGAATAAGGGAATTATCCACTAGGATGTTTTCCGGATAGGTCAAGTTGCTCCAAATTTGGAATCCCAAATGTGAAAAGTAAAGGGAAGAGTACTTACAACCCATTAAACTGAATTTAAATAATAATAAAAAACAAACACAACTTGATAATATTGCCTTCTTCCTTTTCTTGAGGTTTAATTTATTCGTTTAATTTATTCAATTAAAATCTCCACATTCTTTAATTTATTTTATTAAAATCCCATAATAAACTTCCTTTTTCTTCTTTCTCTTAAATAAATGAAACTTAATACCATTCTTTTGGCCTCATACTAGTTGAGATATGTTTTCACTTATATACCATCGAAATTTCCTGTGTTGAACCGATGTGGGATGTAGGACTTTGGTTTCCCCAATAACAACATGTTTAACATATTTATGGAGATATTAATCTTAGGGCTAGGGATACATGAAGAGATGAACATATTTACACATAAAAATGGTACGAATATGCTAAATTGAGATTTTCACACGAAGATTGAGAATAAAGATATCGTTAGACTATATTTGAAGTCAAAACTTTAAAAAAATAAAAGGAAAAAATATGACCCATATTATTGAGACAATCATTCAATCTCATGTTGTAATCATTGTCGAATTGGCATCATCCATGAATATTTTTTATTAAAAACAATTATACAAACTTATTTGTCAAAAAACAATTATTTTATAAAATAATTTTAAGATAAATTTTATTCGATACAAGAACTAACAATAACTTTCACCTTTATTGTAAAATTGTAGGTTTCATTGAAAATTGTTTCAAATTAGTTTTGAATCATTAAATATTTTTAAAATACATAAATTTTAAATGAAACAGACTGTATTCAAGCCAAATCTTTATTTTTTTATTTTAATAAAAATGATAAACTACGGATAAATCAAACACAAATATGCTTGATAAACGAAGGTTAGATGTCGCCTGAAAATATTGAATAGGAAGGCTCCAAAAACCCATATTTCTGAGCGCTGTTTTCTTGCCAGAATTTTTCCGATGAACCCTATCTAATCCGGTCTTCGTCGAAATCTCGTCTTTCTCTCTCTCTCTCTCTCCTCTCTCTCTCTCTCTCGCTTGTGTTTATCTCTATCATGGAGATTAGGAATAATGAATTATTTGAAGAAGAAGAGTTCCCAACTCTATCCAAGAATCGGAAACAAAGTATTATGTCGGAGGAATATGTCCAGTAGAAATCTTATGTCGCTTTCTTCAAAATACCAGCATCTAAACCATCCGGAAAATGAATTTCAACCATAATGGATTATAAGGAAGTAGGACCATATATCGATTCAGTTTTCAAAGGAAACTAAAGGCACTCTGTTACACAATTCTACAACTACGCTGATCGGGAAGTTTTCTTCAGGGTTGCCAAAAAAAAGATATTATGAATAGTTTCTTGATTGCCTTTAAGTTTAAAGGGACTTCCCGGTTTGCTAATTTGGACTCACGTCACGTTTTTATAGAATTCGAATTGAAAGAAGATGTATGCAGGTTCTGGTCGAAGAACATGTGGAAAGTTGGAACTTCAATGATGAGGATTCTGCGTTGGACCCCTGAGTTTCGACCTAAAATTGAATGCCCAATAACTATGGTATGAGTGAAACTTGAAAACATTCCTGAATTTCTGTACAATAAGGAATTCATTAAGGAAATTTCCGCTTCAATTGGAACTACTTACAAAGTTGAAGTCCCTGAGGAAAACAGAGTCTGCAAAAATGCAGTTTATGCCCTGATTGAATTAGACATTTCGATAAAAATTCATAGCAGAATGTGGATTGGTTTTGGTATTAATGATGGATGTTGGATCTCTATTAAATAAAAAAATCTGCCTTCTTACTGCTGTTCTTGTTTTCATTTGGGTCATAATGTTAAATATTGCAGGAAAAATTCTTTTAATAAGAAAGTCTCTAATGAAGAAATGATGTGGCAGATTAAACGTGATGAAATACAACAGGTTACAGGAAACGTAGCAAATGAAATAGATCACAAATATGGTAAGGTAGATCTTGAAGTTATTTGTTCAAATAATGATTTTGTTCCAAATGTTAAGTCAATAATAGTTAGAAAAGATCAGAAGAAAGATACATCAAAAGAATAAATCTATACTTTCAAACAGAAAGAAGATACAAATTATGATAGTGACAACAATCCTATAAGGACAGTAGGAAATACGCAAATTGACACAGAAATAATAGAGGTTATCCAACTTTTGAGCAGCAACTGTGATCAACAGGAATTGCTTGAAGAAAATAGCTTGAACTCTCCTATCCAAGAAAACATTGGAAGTCTGCAACATTCTCCTATAAGAAATGTGTCTTCTCCAGTGGCCCAGGATTTCAGCACTATAATAAAGAAAAAGTTTAAGTCAGCAAGAAAGATTAAGAAACCAAGCAACAAAATAATGAAATTCCTAAAATAATCTGGGATAAACAAGAAGCACAAATCATTATCTGATAATGATAAAGATCCTTAATTGGAACTTGCGTGGGATTAATATCACTTCAACAATTAGAAGACTGAAAGATATTATTTTTACTAACAAGATAATTATCCTGGTAATTCAAGAGACATTGGTGAAGGCTGACAAAATCACAGACATTGCTTCTTCTTTAGGTTTTCCTAATTTTACTTTTAATGTTTCTAATAATATTTACTTTGATAGATCATGATCAGTGCATAAGTTTAGAAGTTAATCATGCTAACAATAATATTTTCCTTTGAAATGTGGTATATGCAAAATGTAACAGGTTGAATAGACAAAATATATGTGATCAACTGAAGATGATTGCTAACACTGATAATGGTTGGCTCATTGTAGGTGACTTTAATGTTTTTGCATCCTCTGATGAACAGATGGGTTGTAATTTGTATGATCAGAATAGTGTTGATGACTTTGTCAATACTATCACTAAGTGTTAACTGGAGGATGTTGGGTTCATGGGCTCTAAGTTTATTTGAAACAGATTCATGAAATGGAAACGGCTCGATATAGCCATGTACAATGCTAGTTGGACAAAAACATTCAGCAATACTCAGATCTTTTTTCAAAGAATTCAAATAGTTTCAACAAAAAGAACAGAAGCTTTAAATTCATGAACATGTAGTTGAATAATCCTTCTTTATTTAGGGTTGTTGAAATGAATTGGTGCTTAAATATTAGAGGCCTGCCAAGTGAGATTTTCTGGTTTAAGTTAAAGAGGCTAAAAGGCTGTCTAAAGGCCTGGAATAATGAATGTTTTGGTAATGTTTTTAGTAAGGTTAAGGAGACTGAAAGGAGGGTTAAAGAAGCTGAATTGCTTCATGCTAATCTCAACAATAATATTTCTGAAATGAACTTGAAGAAAGCTAATTGTTTATACTTGCAGGCTCTTAGAAATGAGGAGGATTATTGGAAGCAAAAAACTTACAATTCCTGGTTGGTTAATGTCGATAAAAACACTAAAATGTTCCATGAATTTGTTTCTAGAAAGAGGAGGAATAATACCATTCAAGGCATAAAAGAAGAAAGCAACTGGATTTTCAATTCTGATGAAATTGGCACTTCTGTAGAGAAGTACTTCAAGTCATTCTACACAAAGAAACCATATGAAAATCTTGAGGTGGAGAATAAATGCTTGAATGATCCTATGATGTCTTCTATTCCTAATATCATCATTGAAGGTGAATATAATGCTTTGATGAAAGCCACTGATGAGAATGAGCTATGGTCTACTATAAACTCAATGAACACAACTAGTGCCTCTAGGATAGATGGGTACAATCTTTCCTTTTTCAAATCTTGTTGGAGTATAATTAAGATTAATTTAATTAATACCATAAATGTTTTTATATCTGGGCATGATATTCCTTCTGGGATCTTAGCTACGGGGTTGTGCCTTAACCCTAAATCTCAAAACCCTGTTTATTGGAATTGTTACCGTCCCATTAGCTTGTGTACTATGATTAATAGGATATTTTCTAAGCTTATAAATGATAGGCTATCTAGTATTCTGCCCAAGATTATAATTAGAAATCAAGGTGCCTTTGTAATGAATAGATCTATTCATAATAATATTTTAGTTGCTAAGGAGATGGATTTTGATTTAAATAGAAAACCATCTAAGGGTAACATCATGGTAAAGCTTGATATGTCGAAAGCTTTTGACATGATGTCAATAGCCTTTGTGAAGAAGGTTCTGGCTCTTTTTGGTTTTTCTGTTCAATTTGTTAATCTGATTTATAACATGATTAAGGATGTCAATATCTATATCTTCATTAATGGGAAGGTTTATGGTTTCTTTAAGACTTTAAGAGGCTTGAGGCAAGGTGATCCCTTGTCCCCAAGCCTCTTCATAATATGTGAAGAATTCCTTATTTGTGGCTTAATCAATCTGATTACTCAAAATAAATCCATGAAATTTACTTCTAGATCATCTATGGTTATTCCTAGAATCTTATTTGCTGATGATATTTTAGTATTTACAAACAGTCTAAAATCATCTAAAAGGTTGTTATCTTGTTTTCTAGATAAGTATCAAAGGAATTCAGGTCATAGTACTTTCTCTTATATCCTCTATTCTCATGACAATTCCTTACTACAAGATGCATAATACTTTAATTCCTTTAACTGTAATAAAAAGGCTAGAGATGAATTTTAATAAATTTATTTGGAGGTCTAAGTTGGATGTTAAATGCATCCACTGGTCTAACTGGGAAAAGATCTGCAGACCTTTTGATGAGGGAGGTCTAAATATCAGGAATTTACTTGATATTCAGAATACTCTCTCAAAAAACTTTGGCTTAGATATAGGAAGAATGATTCTCTATGGTCTAATTTGATGAATGGCATTTATAACAAAACAATGCCTCCCCTTAAAACTGATTACAATAAAACTTGCTCTCACACTTGGAAAAGATTGAAAATGATTAAAGACTATGTTGAATCTAATGTTAGGTGGATACTTGGAAGTGGAGAAATGGATTTTTGGGTGGAGAACTGGCATAATCAGGATCCAATCAGGATCTAATCATAGACTATAGAGACCCTTCTGCTAATATTTGGTTCCTTGACCATAAAACACTTTCTGGAAAGATGGGAGGTGGGACTATTCAACTATCAACAGATTTCTTAGTGATGATAGAATAGCTCAAATTTCTCTCTTCAAGGTTAACCCTTTTAAGAAGGACCTCCTAATCTGGCCAGACTCTCCTATATGGACTTTAATACGAGATATACTTGGGAACACACTAGGAGGCACTACAACAAATCAACATTGTTCAAGAAAATATGGAATCAACTTACTCCAGGGAAGTACTCTTTCTTTTTATGGAGATTAATTAGAAACTACATTCCAATTGATTCAATTATGCAAGATAGGCATGTCCGTCTAGCATCCAAGTGCATGTTTTGTGAAAATTATGAAACCAAAAACCATTTATTTGTTAAATGCAAGTTTGCTTGGAGCATTTGGAAGCACGTTAGTCTGTTATTTAACATCAAAATCGAAAATTATATGACATTAACTCATATCCTTCGAGAATGGTTTTGGTTTTCTAAGTGAAAAGTTCATATAACTCATGTGATTCCCCCGATTATATGTTGGATTGTGTGGAAAATCAGAAATGATCAAAAGTTCAAGACGAAAGACCGTCAATAGAATCTACGATATATTATGTATATAATATTTTGTATGGTCTGGACATTTCAAACAAGCTAACTAAGAAGCATTGGTTAAATGCTTATGATGCAGGTATAGCTTTGGGTTATAGTTCTACTTTTGACAAGATCAGAAAGATAACTTACGCTAAATGGACTCATCCAAAAGGTGATAGGATGAAGCTGAATGTTGATGCAGCTTGTAGTTAGAATGGTGAGGCAGTTGGAGGACTGGTTGTTAGAATTATCACCATCAACATAATCTTGTAAATCACCACCAAGGTGAACATCATCAATATCATTGGGAACTACCTCAACATTCTCATTTGTTGTTTGATTTACATAAAGAATAATATAAGAAGAAACCTCACTAGTGATAATGGGTTTTATTTACAAATATAAAGCCAGGATGATGAATAATAATCGAGAAAGAATATTGTTTTGAATATAATAGTTTTTTCTATTAAAGTGCTATAAGTCTCCAAATGTAGACCTTAGTCCTTATTTATACTCTTTATAAGATATTAGCTACCAATTACAAGCTTACACGCATATCTTTTTATAACCGTCTAACTATCATTCTTAATAACCTATAATATGATGACATATGTAATTATGTTATAACTACTTGAACATCATCTCTATATACTTATATTGTATCTTCTTAAGGACCCTCGTCTCGTATTTTCTCAAGACCCTCGTGTCATATCTTTTTTGCAGCTCTCGTCTCGTACTTTTTTGCCACACTCGTCTTGTATCTTCTTTATGAGCCTTATATCGTACTTCTTTATAAACCTCGTATCGTATCTTATTTAAATCATAATCTTTTATCTTATTTATGAAATTTATCTCATACTTCTTTATAACCCTCGTTTTACTTTTTACAACCTGTGTTCCTCCTTATGAAACTCGACTTGTGCTTTTTTTAGTCTTACCTTATACCTCTTATGATCCCACATGCATATTTTTTGTAGCCTTATATATATATGTGGTTTTTTTGACTCGTGGTGCCAAGATGTAACTCATTTTTTTTTTATGTTTTTAGTGCACTATTGTTTTATAAAGTCAAAGTTGTACTAAAAAATAAGTACAATCAAGGTCTTTTAGAATTTATATTTTTCTAATGAGTTTTTTACTTTTATAATAATCTTATTTTAAGAGTTTAGATTTTTGTTAAAATTAGATTTTTTTTAATATCACATATTTTATTTTTAATTGTAATATAATATGTATTTTATTTTTATTTTTATTTTTTTGTCTGTTCTTTATCCATATTTCAAAATAAAAATTCCAAATGGATAAAAAAAAATTGAGATGGTAAACGTGGTTGATGAGGGAGAATAAAAGACATGGTAAAATTGTAAGGAATAAATATAATAGGAGAAAATTGTAAGGAATAAATATAATAGGAGAGAATTGTAAAAAAGAAGTATGATAGGAGAGAATTATAAAAAAGAAATTGTATTAGGGGAAAATTGTATAGACTACTAAAGAAGTAGCCATTATGAGAAGATGAAAAGATATAGGGACCAAAAGTGTAATAAATGGGAATTAAAAAGACTCTTAAACAAATGATTACGGCTTCTTTAACACTAAAAGATCTTCGTATCACAAAATCACCCCTGAGCATTCTTAAAACTCTTCAGTGGTAACAAATTGAGATTTTATATTATCGCGACAACTTATTTCATATAATATAATCTAAAGTAAAGTATCAGCAATAACTCATTTCATCTAATATAATCTAAAGTAAAGTATTAGTTTACTCTACTTATGAACCGTGAATTGATACTTTACCCGTATACCCTTTTATTTTCATAAGTTTATCAATATTAATTTTTTAATTTTATATATTTTTACTATTTAATCAAAAAACCGGTTAGTCTCTCGTAGTTTTTTTTTTCGGAGGGAACCCGCAGCCGCTACTCAGAGTGCAATGAGTGCGCACAGGGTAAACCCTCAGTCTGACGCGATAGCCTGCAAACCAACGCCAGAAGGTAAACCACACAAGGTGACAGGCTCAGTCGAGAAAGCGTATGTAGAGGGACTCGAACTCATGATCTTTTGGTTATAAGAATGCCATACCCAACCAACTCGGCTACCCCATTGGGGGTCTCTCGTAGTTTTAGTATATGTTTGTCATGTGTTTATATTATCTTCATCTTCATTTATTTTTCTCTTTATCTTTCAAGTCTAATGTTTTTCTTTTCGGATCTCCTCACAAACCAACAACTTTATTGTTGTAATTTTTTAGCTTTTTATTGGCTAATTATTGTTTTCATGGCACTTTCAAACGAAAAAAAATAGAATGAACGAATTATGAGAGGTTACTTAGTTCACTACATTTAAAACAAATTATGAGAAACATACTGGAAAAGAAAAACACAATGTAGTAAGATTGCGGAATAACTACAAGTTCATAATGAGTTTGAAACAGAAGTCATCTCATAATACAATCGCGGACTTGTGTTTTACAAACGCTATTGATCTAATGATTTTTGATGATCCCTTAGATAAACCTTCCTTTATTGACGATCTAACTTTCAAGACTTCAAATAAGTTTGCGTATGTTGATCCACATATCATTACAAAGGCTTAAGTTTCTTTACTAAATATGTAAATCAGGAAACAAGCGGAAGCACTTGGAAGATATTTTTGTATTTGGAAGCTTCGTGGACATGACAACACCAACAACTGTGAAAATCATTCATCCTAAAAAATTACTGTTTGAACATCAAGACATCCCTATAGGAGCATATGACCTTAGTATAAAAGTCTTCAATTTTTTTGTTTCTAATAAAATTAATTCTTTTTTGGATAACTTTTTTTTATACATGTGTAACTTTTATGACACTTTTTATGTATTAAAACAATTATATGAAAACGTAAAGTATGGAGAAAAAAACAAGCTCATAAATAAAAGAGATTAAAAACATTAAATTAAACTTTTCAATCCAACAGGATAACCTAACAAAATTTAAGTAAAAAAACGAGAATTTAAGACAAAAAAGACCATTCTTTCAATACATTGTAACTGGTGAAATTAGTTAGTTGCGTTTTTTATACCATTTATTACAAGAATAATCTCTTGATATAATAAAATTTGATACTTTGAATCAGGGGTAATAAAATTTTGGCTAACAAGCTTTAAAGTAATTTATATCGGGATTATAAAGATCGTTTGATTAAACATTATTACAATTAGATTATTCAATATCACATTTTATACGGTTGTTGATTTGTTTTTTAATTCTCCAAGTTTTTAATTTTTAGAAAATAATTTAAAGTTATAGTGAACAATCAGGAAGACGTTCTTTTTATAAAAAAAAATGAAAAGTGTGTTTAAAAGTTAATTTTAAAAAATAATATAGTTTTAAAAATTAATTTTAAAAAATAATATAAGTTTTAGAATTAATTAAAATATTATTGATTTGAAAAAAAAAACTTCCAAGTAATAAATTTCTTAAAATTAATAAAGATCAATAAATTATTTTAACAAATTAAACGGTTTAAAAATCTTCATATTTTATACCTATATCGATTCATTTTGAAAAAATCATATAAAAGTAATAAAAAATATTTTTTAATTATCACACAAAAATTAATAAATATCATTATCCAAAACAATATTTCATGCCGTTCTTTTTAAATTAAGAAAAAACTACCATTCATTTATAAAGTAACTTTTAAATATTTATATCTTCCTAATTTTGTGGTTTGATATTTAATGCTATAAATTTCTTATTTTAGTTGTATCTCTTTTTAATATTTTTTATTATATATTGACTAATTTTTTATATTTACAAATTTTATGGATGGCTCTAAATAATTGTGTTCATATTAAGATAATGAAGAAAAAATACTATTAATTATTAATTATTTTTAAAATTTTGATTTATGTTTTACATATTTTTATTATTTGGTAACATATATTTATATACACTAAAGTAAATGGATGTTTACTATATTATACCATCTTATTCTTTATTATTATATAAAACATAATTATTTTAATTATCAGACTATGAATGATTTTTATAAAACTATTTGAACATTAAGTCAATTGACAAGAAAATATTAATATTTTATTAATTTTTATAATATTTTACCGTTTCAATATTGAATGAATGATAACAATTAATTAAATTGGATAGTGAAAATTAATGTATTCGTCACCCTTATAACATTTCATATACAAATAGATATAAAAATTAATTTTAGAGTATAAAAAATAAAATTCCCAGGTATTCTGAAATTTAATATATAAAAAATAATAAAAATAATACACACTATCTGAATGCTCTAAACATAAATTTATATATAAATATAAATATAAATATCATATTATAAAAAATTCGAACAAAACATGTAACTGATATAAATGTGTGAGTGATGGCGATAGACTGAATAATAATTATTTTTATTATCAATTTATGTATATGGGAGTGATAACCGTTCTAATTTTTAAACTATAAAATTTCTAATTGGGAATGTTTTGATTTTCTTAATTATTAAAATTAATTAGGAGGATTATTATTTGAAAAAAAAAATTAATGTTAAATGTAATATTCTAATATAATTTAAATCTTAAATTTATCCTCATATTTTTTAAATGAAGTAAATACTTCAATTTGAAAAAAATTATTTTGGACAATTTATTTATGTTTTTTTGTTGTAATAAAATTTTAAATTAATTGAAAATGGTTCATACAAGAAACTAGGACAGACCCCTAGTAATACAGTCTAATCTAGTCATCGGGTAGAAAAGATACAACATGTCACCAAATCATAATAGAAATAAGATAAAGTCTAAAAAGTAGTGGAGCACTTATCAAACGAAATGGACATTAGAGATAGTAGTCTTACACCTTCATAGATAATCATCGCGACTGAGAGAAGACGACCTGCATACTCCTCTCGAAACCTGCAATCCAAACAAAAAAAATTAATAAAGAGTTTAAACAGGCCATCTAATCTTGGTGTCATGGAATCTAAACCGGAGATCCGATAGGATACGGTGAGAAATGGTTGGAGGGGAACCAAAGATTCTTGAATTACTCTCCTTCCAGACGTGGTATATTACCGCGGCGAAGGGAGACCGCCAAATACAATGGTTACGAGATTGAGACCAATTTGACGCTTCACTAATCCAAGATTGACAACAAGAGGTCGTAAAGGGGATAGCAAGGTACGTGTCTTTGATAGAGAATGAGTTACATTATTTCTTCATCGTCCAAAAAGAAATGACATTGGACTCGATGTTGGGGGGAGAAAAAGATAGGATTAGAGTATGGATCTCCCTTAAACTTTCACGGCTTCGAGCTCTCACCGATCTTAGATTTGCAGGCCAGTTCCAATTTCCTTCATGAATGATATTCAAGACCTTGAGATTCTTCCCAAGCCTAGAGTCATTTATGATGTTATCTCCGTAGTGTGAAGCAATCGATGAGGAAAGAAGCCATGGATCGTACCAGAAGGAGGTACTCGAACCATTGCCGATGGCCACCCTGTACATATTACAAGCCAAAGGGTGAGGACAAAGAATTTTCCTCCAGATCCAAGAAGAAGAGATCCAATTGGAAATGCCAAAAAATTACATTTTTAATTTTTTTTCCAATTTTAATCCAATCACACTAAATGGAGTGATTAGTATTACTAATGGTATACCAAAGGTGCTTAAGCACAGTACTCTGATTCCAGATTTTTAGATCCAGAATCTCAAGACCGCCCTCTAAAGTGGGCAAAATAATCGTGGACCAGGCTACTTTGGCACCATATATTTTCATAGCAGTTCTCGACCAAAGAAAACGAAGAAGGTATTGAGACAACTCTTTGATTATTCTAGAGGGAAGAATAAAAATAGAAGACCAATAGACCCGACCAACGAATAATACAAACTTAATTAGCTGAAGCCTACCTGCGTAAGAGAGATCCTTAGAGGTACACGAATCTATTCTAGAGGTAATTTTGTGGAGAAGAGGGCGACAGCCCGAGTGGGTAAGCCGACTAGTAAGAAGGGGGACTCTAAGTATTTGACAGGCAGAAAACCTTCCGGGTATCCCATGATGGAAAGAAGTTCCGCACAAACAGAATCATCAATACCCGAGAAAAAAATGTGACTTTTAGATGAGGTTGACTTTTAGTCCGAGAGAGAGTGGAATTCATCAAGAGCCTCGTTGATAAGCTGGAGGGACTTAACGCCACCATGGCAGAAATTCATTAGATCGTTTGCAAAGTATAGATTAATAATTTTGAGCTTTTGACATTTCCAATGGAAGCGGAAATTCTTATCCTTGCTCTTCTCCTTAAGAATGCTGGAAAGAACTTGCATGAAAAAAACAAAGAGAAATGGGGAAATAGGGTCTCCTTGTCTCAGACCTTTCCTTCCTTTGATATTGCCATGAGGATCTCCATTAATATTAATGGAATAAAAAGGAGAGGATATGCATTTGACTATCCAAGAGATCATCTTCTCAGGGAAATTCATAGCGACAAGGATATCAAGAATGAGGTGTCATCTGACATTATCATTTCATTAGGTCGATTTTGAGAGCAATCCTTTTGTCTTTATGATAGGAATGATAACCTCGTAAGAGCTCATGGGATAAATGAATATTATCCGAAATGTTCCTTCCTTTAACAAATGATGATTGAGAATTATCAATGAGGTATGGGAAAGAATCCTTAATTCTATTGGCTAGGATTTTGGAAATGACTTTGTAAAGAACATTACAAAGAGCAATAGGTCTAAAAATAAAATAAATTGGGCGGTCTGCTATAATGTTTTGAGGAACATCTCAATTATATATAAAGTATGATCAGATTTGCTATAATATTGATCACAAGTAATAATATGGTTTTTACGTGCTCCGAAAGACACATATTATGAAACAGGTGGAGTATTATAAAACCAGTACACCTTTAAAGATAACACTTGTATGGTTTTTACGTGCTCCGAAAGAAATATAAACAAACAAGCATGGATTTACTATCTACTGTAGGTAATCCCTTGACAAAACTGCACCATCCTTTGTCTACAATACATTCAAATACCATGAAAAGATACTTAATATGCAACTTTTTTCAGTTCATCCAAATGACAAAACAACCACAAAGCATAAACAACAAAATATCTAATATGAGTCCAGATAATTTTGTTCATTTCTTTAAGTTTCTTCAAAATCTTTCTCTACACACATCATATACACAATACTAAAGCAAAGATATTTTATATTTTTTTTTCATTAAATACACACATACAACATACTGATTTTCACAAAATCACATATTCAAATCGACCGAGGAAGAGATACTTCCTGGATGTGTCTTCCATATATTGATTTCAAATATCTTCCGATACTAGTCGAAAATCTGATTGGTTCCACAAACAAGTTTAAATGGTAATCTTAACAAATTGATGATTTAGATTAAGAAACTAATATAATTTATATATGGTAGGTTTTTAAGTTAAACTTTATTTTTGTTACAGTACTTTTGGTTTTTTTTATACTTTTCGGTTTTCGGTTGCGAACTGAGAATCGTGAGTATTTTAGTTATGGAATCATTCGGGTATAAATAAGTACCCAAAACCGAACTGAATCCTTTCCAGAAGGATTACACGTTTCGTAACCATTCCAGAACGTGTTTTTTTGCATCTACCATTCCAGAAGGATTACACGTTTCGTAACCATCAGTAGGTACAGATCCAAACATTTCACAATTATCACAAAATATGTTTTGCTTCTACCAGTGAAGAAACATACAGGTTTCGCATCTCCTTCACTGAAAACCCAGAACCTGTTATGCGACTAAAAATCCCAAAACCACAAAATAAAACACTAAAATCAACGAAACACTAATACAATGCTACAAATAAACTACATTACCATAATTCGAACTCAAAACTAACAAAAAATTTGACTCGAAACACTACGAAAACGGACGAAAATAGATCTTAAAAAACAGCAATTTCGAGCTCAAATTCTCGTTTCAAACACACAAAATATTGAGTATCTTCACCCTATAGATTTAAAAACACAAATTAAAATCATATAAAAACAAAAAAAAAAAAAAAAAAAAAATCGAATAAAAAAATGAAAAAATCGCCTAATAGAGAGTTGTATAATTTAAACTTAGAGGCTTATACGTAGACTCCCTCCTAAATTAAGGGTTTGTTTTGTATTTTAAGCAAATCTTCTAAAATATTATTGAGCATACACACTTCGTTCATCACGTCTAGTCTGTGCCCAGAAGATACAAGTTCAGTTTTCCCTCTCTTTTGCTGCTTCACTCTTTTCGTCTCATAATCAAAAGGTACTTTTCTCATCTTCTGCGTTCTTTCGACCATGGTTCGTAGTAAATTCTGAGTAAGAATCATGAAATTGAGTACTTTGATTTTGTAATTGTGTTGTTTTTTCCCCTAATGGCTTTGTTTGCTGGTGTGATTGTGCATGGTGATGAACGAATTCGGTCTGATTAGTTTATGTGTTGATATCATTGTGTTTTCGTGTTTTGAAGTTCTCATGTGTTTTTGTTTTTCCTTTTCCCTCTAGCTTGGTTAGATCAGGCCTATATTAGCTCAATCAGCTGTTTTCCTGACATGTTTATACAAATTTTGGAGTATTTGTCGAACCTTATCTAATCCTATGGTTTTTGGTCACATTTCATGGGTTTTGTTTTCTTCATGTATTTTAGATTGATCCATGTCTTTGGTGTTTGACATTTATGTGATTGTGCCCCGATTAGTCTTAGGGGGTGGGGGGCTGCTTGTATGAGGCATCTTTTGGTTGTCAAGTTGCAATCAAACTAATATTGCAATGACTCATTTTGTTCCACCTGAAAATATCTGCGGACATATATTTCAGGCCAGAGTTTTTAGGTCCAAACCATAAGATTTCTTCTATTCAGGTTGGTTCAGGTTTGCGTAACGGAGTTCAGGATCATACAATTTAGTATGTTAGTTAGTTCGAGGATAATAAACATGAATAACTCGAGTTAGCTTTTAGGTTCTTAGAATCTGAACTTGAAAATCCGGTTGGATTTTACGAAAAGTAATTTATTTTTCGTTCTTTTACAGCAACAGCAAAAATTAAGATAGATGTAGTATCGTATTCAATGCCTCTTTCGTGATAGTTTTGTGTTCGTGACGAAAACGTTTGTGGATTTCTGCTGTAAAAAGCATATTTCATTTTTTCCGTACCGTTACTTAAATCTAATTTTCTTAAATATTATTTTTGGTGTTAAAAAACTCAGGATTGTTTTTGCACTTGGAGTTAAGAAGTGAATCATAGATTTAGTCCATTTTCAGTACAAAATCTACTTAGTACAAAGTTTATAAACATTATATGTGGACTTTTATGGCCAACCTTAGACAGGTTTAGATGATCTTTATGCGGATATCTCAATTATCGATACTTTTAAATCTTTTGGTTCTTTATTCTAATTATTATCTGACTATATAAACGTAAAGTTAGTTCTTTAGTAATGCATAGATCATACAGCAGAAGATGTTTATAATTTGAATTGAATATCAATTATAAGCTTAAGAGTTTCAGTTTAATTGGTCTTTTATTTTAGTTTGCAGAATACATTGTGCAACATAAAAAATGGATAAAGTTGAGACCTCGATGAACATTCGTTGTTATGGTACCATGGTGGATCCAACTAGGAACAGGGTCACGTGTAACTTATGTAGCAAAGAAATGAGTGGCTTTGCCAGGCTCAAGTATCACTTAGGTGGCGTAGGTCCTGATGTAACGGCGTGCTCGCAGGTTCCCGACAATGTAAAGTCATATTGCAAAAATATGTTGACGGAGTCGAGAAAATATAGTGTTGGAAAGAAGGCTCGAGTAGGAAAAAGGGATCGGTGCTCGACCTCAAATGGTATCGATCGTCCAGTATTCGTCGACCCTGAGTCGGAAGACACTGCGGACGAGAATCCGATAAGACAGATTGATTTGGTATCAATGAAATTTCAGAAATGTATTGGTCGTTTTTCCTTTGAAAATGATATTGATCACAGTGCGGTGAAATCAATGAGTTTTCAGGAATTTTTAAGTTCAGAACTGAGCAGTGATCTATCCAAGTGCAAGTTGCCAAGTTTACAAGACCTGAAAGGGCAAATCCTTCAATATGAGGTGAAGGAGATGCAAGAGTACGAGAAGAACATAAAAAAATCATGGGCCACCACTGGCTGCACCGTCTCTTTGGACTCCTGGACAGACAAGAATGGTCGAGAACTAGTCAGTTTTATTGCAGACTCGCCAGCCGGCTCTCTTTATCTTAGCTCGTTTGATATTTCAGACACTGTCGATAATATAGATGCCTTAGTCTCCCTTGTCGAGCGCGTCATCAATAAGGTAGGGGTTGATAACGTAGTTCAGGTCATGGCTTGTTCTTCAACAGGGTGGATTGGAAATGTTGGCGAGCGGTATCGGCAGAAGAATGAAAAAATGTTCTGGTCAATCAGTGCTTCCCATTGTATCCAGCTAATGCTCGAGGAGATTGGAAGAATGGAAAACGTTAGATTAACGTTAAACAAAGCTAAAATTCTAACAAAATTCATTCACGGGAATGGATCGGTCTTGACATTATTCAAACATTATAGCCGTGGGCACACCCTAATAAGGCCATCCATGTCAAGGTCTGCGACACCTTTCTTGATTCTAGAAAGTATCATGCTACAAAAGCAAAATCTAATAGATATGGCTGCTGGGACTGAGTGGAAGAACTCGGCATGGGCTAATAGCGTGGAAGGTTACGCTGTAGTTAATCTGATGGCGGATTCTTCCTTCTGGAAAGAGGTGGAGACAATTGTGAAAGCATCAAAGCCGCTTATCCATTTTTTGTGTTCGTTCAATGGGGACAAGGAACCAAAAATTGGCCTCCTTTATGAATTTATGGATCAAGTTAAAGAAGAGATAAAAGCAAATCTTGGTGACAAAAACTGTAAAGTCTTTTGGGATGCGATCGATAAAATATGGAACACAAAGCTTCACAGCGATCTCCATGCTGCCGGGTATTATTTGAACCCTGCTATATGTTACTCGACTAACTGCTATTTGGATGGCGAAGTTGTTTCTGGTATGATTGAATGCGTGGTTCGTACTCTGAACGAACACGCAGTTCAAGTTAAAATGGTTAAACAATTACAAATCTATAGGAATTGTCAAGGAGATTTTGAAAAAGGAGTACTTGATGAAACAGCCAGAGATTCTCCAGGTAACACTAATTTTACTATTTGTTTTATATTACTATTTTTCTTTGAATTTTCCGATTCATCTTACTTAATGGACAAAAAATTTAGTTGCGGACAACAAAAAGAAACAGTAAATAATAAATAAAAAAATCTTCCTATTTTTTATTAACTGAACTCTGGCACACTTAGGGATCTCAGCATTAGGCTGCTTAGCTTCAATACCAAACTTTTCAAGAACAATCTCTTTAACATGAGATGAACCAACAAATGGCTTCTTCCACTCGTTACCACCAAGGGTAAGTTGAAGTTTTGCTAGATGCAGTTCACAGTTTTTAGATCACAACAAGTTTAAAAGATTTTAGTTTGTTCGTAAAAGGAAAAAGAATATTACAGCTTGGCCAATTATTTATGATTATGTCTCAAGTAATAAAATCATTTGGAGTTTAATTTTGATTTGTGATTGAGCGTAGTGGAGTGGTGGACACGCTATGGGGCTGCATATCCGGAGCTGCAAAGATTTGCTATTAGAATAATAAGCCAGACTTGCAATGGTGCCTCCAAATATAGGCTCAAGAGGAGTCTAGCCGAGAAGCTGCTAAGAGAAAACGCAAATGAATCCGAGCGACAATATTTGAAAGATTTGTCGTTTGTTCATTATAATTTGCAGTTGCAGCGGTCAAAATGGAGTTTAAATGATAACATCCTAGCCGATGAAATAGACCCTAATGACGATTGGATTACACATCAAGTACATGAGACTTTCGCGAGCCGTTTCCGTAACCTGTAAGATAACTCACTTACTACATCTTTGGATATAACCAAGTAAAATTTTACAAGTTATTTTCAAATGCGTTGTTCTAAGAATTTATCTTATCTCAAATAAAATTCTCATCTTTTTCTTATAAATTATGAGGATGAGATATTGTAGAAAAAACCAAGTAGTATCTTGTGAAGAAATAACGAAAGATTTTATTTTGGCAGTACTGTAAAAGCTGAGATGCCTTAAGGAGATGATGCAAGCTGGTGGAGCACCATGTCGGATTTCTGATTGGCAGTAAATGCGATGGTGTGACTTTAGTTTGTGTTTAGAAGCTGATATGCGGCGTAGCGCTGGTAGATTTGTGTTTCTAGTTCAACTGGGTAAGTTTTCTTTGCGTTTGTTGCCGAAGTCTAATGTTGTCTATTAGAACAGAGAAAAAATCAATGACTTATAACAACTATTATAGTATTTTGGCCAAAATGGGGATGTAAAGTAAAAGCAATACAAATGTGACATTTTTGGCCGGTCTTTTTTATTTTATATAATAAGAACCGATTTATGAAGTAGTTCGTATATTGTTATACTTCAAAATATTTCTAAATATCTATATTACTGATTCAATTCTTTCACACAAAATTCAAAACAAAACAACCTCAACAATTAACTAACCGGATCTGTTGTGGACAAAAAAATTGTACTCATCATCTGGTGCTTTTTTTTTTTTTAAAATAAAAATCAAAATAATAAATTTTAACATATTATTATAATGTTAAAAATATCTAAATTGTTGAATTATAGTTTAATTAATTAAATATCGCAAGACATTTTAAAAGTTCTCATCTTCATTCTTCTCTAAGCTTGGGATGTGTATGTAGATCACCTCAAAAATAGCAGAGTTTCGTTGTTCCTTAAATGGAAAAACCCCAAAACCAATGGATTCAAACTTAATACCGACGGGACCTGTGATACTTCTGGAGAAGCCAGCGGAGGAGGCATTGTTAGAAATCACAGTGGGGACATTATTTTTGGATTAGGTAGACTCTATGGGAAGAAACTTCCTATAGTTACTGAGTGTAGCGCACTTCTCGATGGGCTTCTAATATGCAGGATGATGAACATTACGAGTTTGGACTTTGAAACAGATTCCAAAATTTTGGTCGATCTTCTACTTTATAAGAAGGCTTCCTTGTTCTTAGCTCCTCTGATAAAATGCTGCAGAAAACTGATCTCCTCTTCAATATCGATCAACAACATACATAGAGAACAAAATTCAGTTGTGGATTGAAGCGCGAAGCAAAATCTTAAAGATAGACACTCTATCAACTTCAACCAGTATGATTTTTCGATCCCGTTGAGAGTCATCACTTTGTTGGAGAGTCTTGGTATTGGACACCTTAGATTGAATCCCTAATTGATATCCCCAAATAATCTTCATTGAGCTCTGATTTTCAAAGAAGTTTTCCATCTATAATGGTGGTTCAACTTCTGAAATGCTATACCATAACCTGTTTATGTTCTTCAAAGCTTCGAAGTGGCGTCATCTTTTAAATTTTTGGTTTAATTGTAATATAGTCCTCTTCTGTTACAAACTTTTTGATTAGGTCCTTGTACTTTCAAATGTTTCTAATAAAATAATAAAATTGAGAAAAAATAATAATAATAAGATTAATATTGTACTTGAAAGAAAAGGTCCATCAATTTAGTGCTACTGATGTTGGATTTAAGTTTCCCAACCGATACAGAGTATCATATTGGTATTGAGTTAAGTTTCCCAATCGATACAGAGTATCATATTGGTATTGAGTGATATATTAAATTGAACCTCTCAATTTGTTACTAGAAAGATGAAAAATAACTTATTTAATAAGTTGGACATATTAACAGTGATCTTCTTTTTTATCATTATTGCTTGAATAATTTTTTAATTATTTTGTAGTCTTTTGAATTTTAGGTAATTCAAATTTAAAATAAGTGTTCAAATACTTTAGTCTTCATTGTATCTACAAGAATAAGAATATAGAAATAATACATATGAAAATATGAAGGTATCATCTTGTGACCAATAGAATGACACACTATTGTATATGATGGATGAATGCATACTAGTCGTATGTCTCTTCCTATATGAGGGCAATTAGGTTAGACTTTATCATAATCAGCAGCCGACCTACTTAGGGGAAAGCAGGAGATTTCGCCCCATCTTGCATTCCGGCTCCGCCATAAAAATTGGTAATAGGTGTGATTTGTTTTGTTTGCATGCGTATAAAACACAACATTGAGGTCAAAGCTTTCTCAAGTAAAAATGAATCATTTTTTACGATTATTCGATAAATACAATTTCAGTGACTATGAAACCAATAAAATAACTATTGAATTACCACTGGGTCTAAACACTCATAAATTATTTCATTTCTATTAGTGTATGAGCAATAAAGCTATAGTGTATATTTTTACCTTTGGTTTTTATACGCATATTAATCTTTCTATTTGATGGTCGGATAAAAAAGTGAATAATCTTATGGAAATAAAACCGAATAGCATACAAGTGGGTGGATTGTTAGATAACAATTTGGAGTTTTTTAAACTGTCAGTTTTGGATATTTCGCGTTGGTCTTTTTTCTTTTATTTTTATGTATTTTTTTTGAAATATTCATGATAATAATAATTTTTATCAATTGTTGTATTTAGATACGAAATAATGAAAATGAACATTTTGTAAAGTCGAGAATTTATAGAAGGCTACGAAATTTGTTGAGACGATGCAGGACAAAAACATTGGTTCTTAGAATTGACTATTGAATGAGTTTATGAAGAACGAGAATTTAAGTAGATCAATTAAGCTTTTTTATTGCTTTTACAAAAAGAATGTAGTGTCATGGACGACAACGTTTAATGACTTAACGTAGAATGAAGTTTATAAAGTGTTGTGTCCTTGTTTAATAAAATATTTGAGGAAGATGTGATACCTAAAGACTTTATAATTGTTTACTCTCTTACGGTTTGCGCAAAAACTGGTTCTTTGGAGTTGGACAATCCATTCAAAACTACATGTTGAGCAATGGAATTACGTATGTGAGTTCACATTTTAGCACCCCTTGTTTCAATTTCTACCACTGATAATAAATGAGCTCATACCCTTTAATATTCTATTTGGTCAAATACCATAACCGGAATAAATTGTTTTATTCATTTTGCTAGCTATATAATTTGCTTAGTCTTAAGTGTTAAAATTTAAGCTCAGTCAGTCACAATGCCCAAATTTGAAATGTATCCACACAATAACTCCATAGTGGGTTTTAATGTATTTCTCCAATTACCAATAATCTTCATTAATATATCACTTCCCAAATGGACCGAATATTGAGAATTAGTCGTTAAGTATAAACAAATCCATAAATTTTTAACAATCTTCCACTTGGATCGTCATATGTTTCTACAATGTGTATTTACTTAATGAAAATCAAGAATTTATCATATATAAATGAATTGGATAATCAAGTTCATGACGAGGAATGATAAAAGACTAAAGACATCTTCCTCGCAAAGTGAACAAGTAAACACAACATTAAACATATTATCGTTATCAATCAACTACATGAATCAATTATAGTGTGTAGCATGAAAATAATATGAAATATAATCGCACATATATTTTTTTAACCGACTAGCATGTGAAATTTAATTGAGCATTGAGAAATATATTACAATAAACCAAATTATATACAATAGTTCCACCTTTGTATCTAAGTAAGAATAATTGGATCTCCACACTAGTATGATATTGTCCGCTTTAGCGCCCGAAGGCCCGCACAGATTTTCTTTCGGTTCATTCCAAAGGCCTCATACTAGTTGAGATATGTTCTCTCTTATATATCGCTGATAATTCCCATGTTTCACCGATATAGGATGTGAGACTTTGATCATCACCTTAACAAATCCTCCACTCAAACAAAGTACCACTCCAACATTCTCTCAATTGACTTTTATCCGTCTACTCTAGTCAGGTGGAGAGAAGCCTAAACTCTAGAGCTTTAGAGAAGATCTATCTGCGCACTATTAGATGGCACTGTGTCGCTCCTTGATCAAGCCACCTGCTTGATGAGCTATCAGACACTCCATCTATAGATGACATTGCACCGCTCCTTGATCAAGCCACCTGCTTGATGAGCCATCTGGCGCTCCATCTATAGATGACACTACATCGCTCCTTGATCAAGCCACCTGCTTGATGAGCCATCAAGCACTCTATCTTTAGATGACACTGCACTGCTCCTCGATCAAACCACCTTCTTGATGAGCTATCAAACACTCCATCTTTATATGAAACTGCGCCGTTCCTTGATCAAGCCACCTACTTGATGAGCCATCTGGCTCTTCATCTATAGATGACACTAAACCACTCCTTGATCAAGCCACCTGCTCGATAAGCCATCATGTGCTTCATCTATCCAGCAGATCATTCACCTTGAATGGCTCATAGCTTCTGGTAAGATGTTCGGCATTCTAAGAATTTCACCCACATCACACCCACCACATCGTGTTCCGTCTGGGCCTGGTGCTCTGATACGAATTTTTTGGAATATGGGTACTCCATATTCCATCTCCGTATATAAGTAAGAACAATCCGATCTCAACACTAGTATGATATTATCCGCATTGGGTCCAAAGACCCCTCACGGCTTTGCTTTTGGTCCACTTCCAAAAGGCCTCATACTAGTTGAGGTATGTTCTTACTTATATACCACTGATCATTCCCATGTCTAACCTATGTGGAAGAATAAGGAATAAATGACATACCTTTTTTCTCTTTCTCTGTTGTGGGACACGCTTCCTTGCTTAACTTGAAGTGTGTAGCTAATGGTGTATTAACCGGCTTGTCATTCTTCATATTGAACCGTTCAAGTACACGTTCAATATATTTTTCTGGTGATAACCATAACTTTCCTGCTTTCCTATCACGAGTAATCTTCATGCCTAAGATATGCTTTGTTGGACCCAAATCTTTCATGTCAAATGATTTGGCTAAATCTTTTTTCAAACTGATAATTTGTGTGGTTTATTTTTATCTGAGGGTAATCTCGTAAAGTGTTTTGGATGTTTTGTGGAATTTAATGTTTAGAGTGGCGAGTAGAGAGATAACTAAGTTGTCTGCTAGTAATAAATTCTGATTACCCTCATTAATGAAAGTGGTTGGGGTATTTGTACGTAATTAATGACCCATGGGCTTATTGGGTCGGATCGTGAAGTCGGGTCAAGTTTAAGGACCCATTATTAATTTGGTTTGAAGTGACCAACAGCTAGCTTAGTCAACATTTAATACATTTGTCTTGTTCAGAGTTTTATAATAGTGGTCATGGTCCGAATTTCTCATCAAATTAAGTCAAGGCACAGTAGCTCAAATATTTGAACTCATCAATAATCATCTCAGTATCTTGCCCCACTATTTACCTATCATCTACATATAAAAGAAGTATGAGTAACTTACATCCACGGAACTCTCTGAAATAAACACAAGGATCAACATGAGTTCGTTTATACCCATTATTTATCATATACGAGTCAAATTTCCGATACCACTGCCTTGGTGCTTGTTTAAGCCCATACAGACTCTTCTTCAACTTACAAACAAGTTTTTCTTTCTCTCTCTTCAAAACCTTCAGGTTATTCCATGTAGATTTCTTCATGCAAGTCACCATGTAAAAATGTCGTTTTTACATCAAGTTGTTCCAACTCAATATTTAGACTTGCAGTTAAACCCAATATTATTCTGATAGAAGTCATCTTGACAACATGAGAAAATAGTTCATCAAAATAAATTCCCTTTTTCTGGTTGCATCCTTTTACTACAAGTCTAGCTTTCTGCTTGACAATTTTCTCACCATCTCTTTTGTTCTTAAAAACCCATCTATTCTTCAAGATTTTCTTTTTATTAGGAGGTTTTACTAGCTCATATGTTTCATTCTTTTTCAAGGAATTCATCTCTTCCTTCATTGTCTCAAGACAAAGATGTTTCTCTTCATGAGATAACACTTCTTGATAATTTATGGCTCGCCATCTTCAGTGACTAGAATAAACTCTGAGCTTGGATACTTTGTTGAAGGTTTTCTCTATCTAGTTGACCTTCGAACCTGTATATCCTCCACATGAGGGATAGGTTGCTCCTCCTACTCATGAATTTCTTCATCAAGCATGGTCTCATCAGAATCATCGATAATAACATGATCTTGTAAATCACCACCAGATAGAACATCCTCAATATCATTAGGAACCACCTCAGCATTATCATTTGTTGTCTCATTTACATAAAGAAAAATAGAAGAATGAATATCATTAGTAGTATTAAAGATACATCAAAAGTAGAAGTTAACCTTATACTCAAAAGATCTACAACCTTCTCGTGCTCAAAGAATACCACATCTCTACTTATCAATAATTTCTTCTTCTCGAGATTATAAATTCTGAAGCCATACTCTTCATCACCATATCCAACAAAAACACAAGGATTAGTTTTTGAATCAAGTTTGGATCTTTGTTCTTTTGGAATATGCATGTATGTCTTGCATCCAAAAACTCTGAAATGTGAATATATAGGATCATTTCCTTTCCATACTCTTTCAGGAATATCAAAATCAAGAGTTGTTGATGGAGCTCTATTAATCAAGTATGCAACACAATTAACTGCTTCAGTCTAAAATGTCTTAGGAAGTTTAGACATTTCTTGCATACATCTCACCTTCTCTACAATGATTCAGTTCATTCTCTCGAAAACTGTGTTGTGGTGTACCTGGTGTTGTCCTTTCATGTCTAATACCATAATGTGAGATATAATTTTTAAAATCATTCGAAATATACTCACCACCATTATCAGATCGAAGACATTCCAACTTTCTTCCTGTCTCGCATTCTACCATGACATGAAATTTCTAAAAAATCTTGAATACTTGGCTTTTTCTCTGCAACATGTATACCCAAGTTTTTCGAGCAGCATCATCAATAAATGTAACAAAATAATTGTTACCCCCAATAGAATCCACTTCCATTGGACCATAAACATCAGAGTATACTAACTCCAGCTTTTCTTGTTTTCTAGTGGACCTTTTTTAAAACAAAGCTCTATGTTGCTTTCCTGCCAAACAATAGTCACATGGATCAATGATAATAGATTTATCAATAGAAATGAGTGACTTAATTGCCAAGGTTTTCATCTTCTTGTCACTCATGCATCCTAGTCTTTAATGCCACAAATTAAGGGAATTATTTTCCTCAACTGCATTCAACTCATCAGAACATATACCTAAATATGTCTTATACAAAGAGCAACACAAATTACCCCGAGCAACTATCATTGAACCTTTGGACAACTTCCACTTACCATCACCAAAAGTGTGACAAAAATCTTCTTGATCAAGTATATTTGCAGACAACAAATTCAGACGTACATTAGGAATATGGCGCACATCTTTTGGAATAAGTATGTACCCAACACAAGTCTTCACACGAATATCACCCAACCCAACAATACTAGCTGAGCTCTGATTTCTTATCTTGACACTACCAAAATCGCCATTTTTGTAGTTTAACAAATATTCCTTACGGAACACAATGATATGAAACATCTGTATCTATAAGCCATTCTGAATCTGAACCACCAACTTGATAACACTCACCAATAACACAAATTAATGATGCATCATCATTACTAGTGGAAGCACAAACTACAGTGTTTTTATTATGACTTTAATTTTGTGAATCTAAATTGTTACCTTGTTCTTTCTTCCATTTGTAACAAAAAATTTATATATGACCTCGTTTTCCACAGTAGTGGCATGTCCTATTGTCTTTCAAATATTTGGACTTGGATATTCCCTTTGAGTTACCACAAAATTTGGAACCTTTACTCTTGCTTCTTCCTCTATTCTCGGTAACAAGAGCTTGTGAATTGTCAACTCCCATCTCTTTTCTTCTAATCTCTTCATTGAACATACTTTCTTTGATAAAGTTTAGAGATTAAACATCATCTGGAGCAGAGTTGCTAATAGTCACAACCATAGTCTCCCAACTATCCAGTAACAAACTCAATAGAAATAAAGCATGTCGTTCATCATCAAGAGAAATCTTCATAGTAGTCAATTTGTTAATGATATGTTGAAAAATCACTAAGGTGTTCAGAAACTGACTTACCACTTTTTAACTTTAGGTTGACAAGTTTTTAATTAAAAAAGTTTTGTTATGAGTTGTCTTTCTTTCATAAAGACCTTCCAATTATTCCAAAGATCATACGGGTCAGATCCCTGAGAAACATGGTTGAATATGCTAAAATCAACCCATTGTCGAATAGTTCCCAAGGATTTTCTTTTCAACTTCTCCCAATTGTTTTCTTGCTTGTCTTGCGGTTTTACCGGTTTAGCAGAGTTACCATTAACATCTTTAACTGACTCAATTGGATCAAACAAATCCTTGCCGTACAAGAGATCCTCCATCATCGATCTCGAGATAGGATAATTTGTTGATGTTAATTCAATCATGGAGTTACCATGACTACCATGGGAAGACTAAGTGGCATTAAGGAACAAGACAGAATGTTCTAATAGGAGGTGAGCAGTAACATCCGTAGTGCCTCTAGATGTCAGGTAGACTGCCAACCTGATTAAAGTGGGCGAATGGAATTCAATTGAGAGGAGGCTAAAGTGGTACTTTGTTCGAGATGAGGATTTGTTAGGTTGGCGACCAAAGTCCCACATCCCACATCGGTTAGACATGGGAAGGATCAGTGGTATATAAGTAAGAACATACCTCAACTAGTATGAGGCATTTTGGAAGTGGACCAAAAGCACAGTCGCGAGGGTCTTTGGACCCAAAGCGGACAATATTACTTATATACGGAGACGGAATATGATGTACCCATATTCCCAACAAACTAAAGATAATACTACTTTTATTAAAAGATCTACTATTATAGAGTTTGTAACGATATGGTCTATACTGATTTTGCAACTCGCATTTTTAAAAAATTTAAATTGACATTACCATTAATTTGTTATTTACGTTTTCAATTTGACTTAAACAAAAAAATAGGAAACTAAGAAAAAAACTTCAAAAATAATAAAGTTTACAATTACATAAATCATGTAAAACTTCTTCGTATAAACGTCTATTATAACCGAGAAAATATGATTATCCTTAGATCTGGCAACTCTTCTTTTTAAGTTTACAAATAGAATTATAGAGAACCATTAGAAGTAGATGTTTTAATAGAAGTAGTCAAAGCCAAAATACTATCTTAATAAGTTACTGTATAAGAGTTTGTGTGGTAGAATTGCTCAACATATTTCATAGGATTTTCTCCAATGGCTAGTGTAGCAGCCAAGGCATGAGAGTATGAAAAATAATCAATTTTTATATACCACAAGAATATTTGAAACCCATAAGATCGACAACCACAACAGGTTCCAATTTTTTTTATGAACACCTGTAAACGAACGGACTAACCATGTAAGACATATTCACAATTCAACTTTAAGTTTCTATTCAAATTCAAAGAATAATTCACTAGTCCAACCTAGCCTATTTGTATAACGTCTTGATATTTGATTCATAAGTAAAATCTAAATATTGTTAATTAATTCCAATATATAAAAAATAAACAAACATTTGATTTGATGGTTGAAAGACTCAGCATGACTAGAGGTCATGAAACTATATTGTGTGTCTTTGAAACATGCACATGCATATTCATCTAGAGGTAAATTTTGGAAAAAATTAAGAGCTTTTTACTTTTATCATCAATAAAGTGTTCCATATATTGAGTGTGCATGCTTTTATTAAGAGTATACACGTATTTTTTTAAACTTATAAACAATCATTACCCTAAATTTTATGGATATACGACTCAATGCATACTTCAAATTTCCAATAAGATGAAAAATACATTACATGTGATAGAAAGAGGAAACAAAGAAGAAAAAACATTAACTATACCTAACTGATGATCAGATATAAATGTGATTTGATAAACCATATCGGATTTCAACATCTCAAGAAATGATAACCAGTTATCCCCGTCTTATGACCCAACAATACCAAATACAACCTGGGGGAATACATGCATAATTGTGAATTATAATACAGAAATTCACGTTTTGCATTTACAAGTAACTCACAATTCACATTTTTCAGTTTAGTATTGTTTGTAATTCGCGTTATGAGTACAAATGGATTCACATTTTTTAGTTTAGTATTGTTTGTAATTCGCGTTATGCAAATACTTAAAGCAAAAACCATTCTCTATAGCGTAACAACATAAAACTAATTTTAGAAACAACATATTACTAAAAAACTTGTCCAACACCTGTAATTCCATCTACCAAACAAATAATAGCAAGTTGGTTTAATTGTAGCCTTGAAAACTAATAGCTGAAGTATTTTTCTCACTAATCAATTGTTCATTTTAAGCATCGAATAAACTTAAAGTAATTTATTTAGGAGTTTCTCAACCAAGTGCATCCATAACTATGTCTATATTGATAGTTGGATAACATTACATATCAATAACTAATAGCATACCCAAAAATTCATCATTATTATTTTAAAAACAATTTGTATATTCATCGTGTGAATAAAGTAACTAGAAATTACTCCTAACTAGCTCGTCCCACCTTGATAAAATAAAATTAATTATACATTCCACCTCTTCAAATTAACTAATATGAAGGATTGAATTTTTTTCATTTAGTTTTGGGTGAAGCTATTTCCTCCATAAGATCTATTATTTCCTCCATTTTAAATTTTTAATAAAACACTAAACACTTGTTTTTACCTTCTTACCCTTTATTTAGTTTCTAATTTATAATTTGATGCCATCCACTCTCAAACCCTTATTACAACAAACACATCATTAAAATAAATTACAGCCAATATATATGATTTAACTTCTAAAATTAAACAATAAAAAACATAAAAACTCAATTATTATTAAGATTAGTCACAAAATTACATGTTTTTTAAAAAAAAATGTAGTTCGGAGACAACCACTCCGAATAACATGTTTTTTTAAAGCACATGATTCTGAGTTAGGAACTCAGAATCACATATAATATTTAAAAAAATAAGGCAATCAACAACACTAATCAAACCACAGAAAATCTATATTTTGAACTCAATATACAGGAAATAAACAATTAAACAAGAAATTGATATTAAAAAACGATTAAACTAGTAACTCGATATGCAGGAACTCGATTATAAACGATTAACCAGTTTTTTTATCTGCATATAGAGTTCTTATAACTCATTATGCAAAAAAATCATAGATTTAAAAAGAGATTTTATTCGATATGTCAACCCATATATTTAAAATAAAAATAAGATTAACGACAGATTTTTATCTTCAAAATTGTTTGGTAGTTAGGGTTTTTTAGGGTTAGAAGAGAAGAGGTGAAGGTGGATAGTTACTAAAGAAATTTGGATTTTTGATGTAAAATTAAAACAAGGATAAATTGGGATTTTCCTTTATGGAGGAAATAAGGAAATAACATGATGGGGTCTTTTATGAATGATGGAGGAAATAATAAATTTTATGGGGGAAATAGCTTCACCCTTTAGTTTTGTGTGAACATTGTACACTTATATTTATAATTAGTGAAGTATTCGTGATACGCGTTTCTAAATATAATGTAAACATAATGATCCTAATTTCAAATATACAAAGCCATTTGCAATTCATGTTCACAAAACATTCATAGTGCGTGAGCTATCCACGATTGATATTCAAATATTTAGAAAGAATATATGGAATATTATTTAAAAAAATTAAATATGTAATAAATGATTTTATTCTCATTTTTAAACAAGTTAATTTGATTGGAGTATAATAAGATACTTAATATTAATATATATCTTCTGACTATTGATGTTTAAATTCAATATAAATTATTAAAATTTATTTAACAGTGTATTATTGTACGTTTACTTTTAGTTTTTATATAAATATTATTTTAAAAATAATTATTTTAAAAATAATTATTTTTTATATTATAATTATTGTTTTTAAATATAATTTTTTAATATAAAAATATAAAGTAAATTATCTTATAAACATGAGTAAAAAAGCTCAAAACTATGGAAATATATGATTTGAACAATAAAAAATTATAGTTTAAAAGATTGAACTTTTTTGGTGTAAAAATGTATTAAATTAAAAAAAATATTCATACAAATGCCTGGGGCATACTCCGAGGAAATAGAAAAGACACTGAAAGAAGAATCGACATAAACTAGGGTATACGACTCAAAATCATAGTAAACTAGTAAACAAATAACATAAAAATATGAGAGATAGAGTAAAACAACCCTAGTACAACCCTAGTACATGTTAGACAGCAGATCTAGGAAGATAATCGAATAGCAGATCCAATGAGGCAATCAATGGAAGCGGACAACAAACAAAGATGACAATGAAAGACAAATGATAAATGATCGTACGCTTTTGGTTGTCACATCATTGTTGGTCTAATACATCATTATACCTATCTATCAATCAGATTTGATGTTAAATGTCTTTTACTTTCTTTGCTAAAAGTAGTCCTACAAGTATGATGTCCAATATACTTCATAACGACCATAAATTCGATAGATGTATCAAATGATGCAAAACGTCTTCATAGATATCCGATATAAGACTTTATTATGAGAATAAGTTATTATTTTTTATCTAGTATTATACAAATACTTAAAGCAAAAAAAACATTTTCTATAGGATAACAACATAAAACTAATTTTAAAAATACAGCATAGTACTAAAAAAAACTTGTCCAATACATATAATTTCATCTATTGAACAAATAATGGCTGGTTTTTATTATGGCCTTGAGAAGTAATAGCTGAACTATTTTTCCCACTAATCAATTGTTCAATTTAAGCATCAAATAAACTTAAAGTAGTTTATTTAGGCGTTTCTCAACAAGGTGCATCCATAATATGTCTCTGTTGACAGTTGGACAACATTCCAGATCAATAACTAATAGCATACCCACAAATTCATCATTATTATTTTAAAAACAATTTTTATATTCATCGCATGAATAAAATAACTAGAAATCACCTCTAACTAGCTCATCCCACTTTGATAAAATAAAATTAATTATACATTCCACTTCTTCAAAGTAACTAATAGAAAAGGTTCAATTTTTTTCATTTAGTTTGAAAACACAAAACATGTGTTACATCTTAAATATACAAAACAATTTGCAATTCATATTCACAAGACATTTATAGTAGGTAAGTTATCTTTAATTCATATTCATATATTTAGAAAGAGTATATAGAATATTAATGTAATAAATGACTTTATTCTCATTATTTTGTATATTTAGAAAGAGTATATAAAATATTGATGTAATAAATAATGTTATTATCATTCTTAAATAAATTAATTTCGTCAGAACATAATAGGATACTTAATATTAAAATATATCTACAAATTACTGATGTTTAAATCCAATATAAATGGTTAAAATTTATTTAATTTTTAATAGTGTATCGTTTACTTTTCATTTTTATATAATTTTTATTTTATTATAACTATATTTTTTAATATAAAAATATAAAGTAAATTATCTTATAAACATGAGTCAAAACACTGGGAATATATAGTTTAATAATAAAAAATTATAGTTTAAAACATTAAACTTTTTTGGTGTAAAGATGCATTAAATTAAAAAAAAAATTGTTCATACAAATATATAGGGCATACCCTGAAAAAATAAAAAAGACACCAATAAAATAATTGACATGAACTAAGGTATAAGACTCAAAATCATAGTCAGGTATTAAGTAAATTATATGAGAGATAGAGTAAAACAACCCCAATACAGGTTAGACAACAGATTTAAGAAGATTATCGAATTACATATCCAATGAGACAATCAATGGAAGCGAACAATGAACAAGGATGACAATGAGAGATAAGGGATCTGCAAAAGAAAAATAAAAAAAATACAAGTTAATATATATTAGGGGAATTAGACAGGTGAGCTAATCATAGTGCTATGAAATCTGAACCGAAGATGAGAGAAGATTCGGTAAGAAACCGTAGAGGCAACAAGAGAAGGTGAACTAAAAATTCTTGCATTCCTCTTCCTTCAAACTTGGTAAACGACTCTGCCAAAGCAAGTATGCAAAAGATGACCTCGCAAACCTAACATTGTCAGCTACAGGCAAAAGTCGAGAACCCCAACTTTGAACTAGCATGGTTCGAATGACTCTTAGTGAAGCTACAATCATAGATGATATGAGAAGTAGTTTGAGAGTCCGAGTTGTATAAGACACATTCAGGTGGGGTGTTCAGAACCTAACTCGGAAGCTTGTCACACGTAGAAATCTTACCCAAGATGGCGAGACAAGGAATAAAAAAATGACGAGGAATATTAATCTTATTTCATACTAACCCGTCCAGCCACGATTCGGATGGGCTTACGAATGATATTATAAGTATAAGAAGTCTATTCTTGGATGAGGTATCCAAGTTAAACATTTTTGTTATTGATATAAATGCAAAATTCATCTTTAAAAATGTTCAAATGCCTTGTTGAAAAATAGTTTGATAAGCCATAAAAGTTGGTTAGTGTGATGGGGGAGGAGAATATAGGCCTTTATCTACTAGGGCTCAAGAACAAGGGTTTATTTTGAGGATGTCTTATCCTCATACCTCAGCCCAGAATGGTAGGGTTGAGAGAAATTGTTATTTATTTTAGTGTAATTGGATAGACTAGTCGACCAATTTAATCATGATATATTATCAAACAAGTCGTAGAGTGCTGAGTGCACGCTTGTTAGATTAGATCATGATTAGCGGGGTCAAGGGGCGGAGCCCCTGGCTGGGGTCGAGCTGTTTTGGAATAGATAAATATGGGTTCTGTTGGAATAGATAAATATGGGGCTGGCGGAGCCCCTAACTGCCCTAACTTCCAAACTGTTTTTTGGTTGGTCGAATTTATAAATATGGGTTATGTTGAAAAGGATATCATATTATTTTCATCCTCTCTGTTCAAAACTATATCTCTGATTTTATCCAATTGAAATTTTTGGAGAACCCAAAAAATATTTCAATAAGAAATTTTTTACAAGACTTCAGAGATTATCCGGAAACTAAACACTATTTTCTACAGAAAACACAAACACCTTGTAGAAGGAGGCCTGGCTCTCTTAGCACAACCCAGTCTGCCCTACAAGTTTTGGATACAAGCCTTTAAAACTGTTGTTTATCTCATAAATAGACTACCTACCTCAATTCTATCATGCAAATCACCATATGAACTCATATTTCATAAAGTTCCAAACTATCTAATTCTAAACACATTTGGTTGTACTAGTTTTCCATGTCTAAGGTCCTATCAAGCCCATAAGTTCCAGTTTCACTCTACAAAATGTGTGTTCTTGGGGTATAATCAGTTTCATAAGGGGTATGTGTGTCTCATTTCTACTGGCAAAATCTACGTCTCTCGAAATGTTGTTTTCAATGAAAGTGATTTTCCCTTTCAAAGAGGTTTCCAAAACGGCTCACAGTCTGAGTCTTCTAAAGTTTTTCCTCTACAGTTGTGGCTTCCTAATCTACCTACAGGGCTTGTTACTAGTGGATACTCACCAACCTCTCCTACTCATCTTGGTGTCTCTAAGAAAGCTAGCTCTCTACAGTCTATGTCCTCACAAGGTAATACTCAAACTTATTCTAATCATGGTGATGATAAGTGTACTAATTCTACCACCTTTACTAGGTCTCCTTTACCACAAAATCAGAAAGACATTGCCATTTGTATCACTACACCTAGCACCACTCACTACCCTACTCATAAAACTTTCACAGACACTTCACTAAGCCCTAGTTTTCCTTCTAACCCCCAAATCTCGATATGTCTTCCTTTCCCTCATCCTGATCACTTGCCTAAACTACTTCCTAGTTCTCACACTCATCCTATGCAGACTAGAACTCAAGATGGAACTCGTACACCAATAGATGTTTTTTACTAGTTTTTGTTAATAAATAATTCCATCTGATGTATGGCTAGTAAGAACTTGCATTGAGTACTGGAACCACCAGCTACATTGTATAAGTAGTCGATTTAATATCAGTATAGAGCAAACAAGGCTTTAAAAACATTTTTTAAAAAATCACATTTTCTTTGATTTTGTTTTATACTTTTTATAAACTAAAATATATTTGGAATCTTGTCTTACAAATCTATTAAAAGAAAAAAAATTGTTATTTAGGATAGTTACTATAAAATTGTAGGTTTTAAAAAATATATGAAGAGAGATTGAAGAATGAATTTTTATTAAAGCTTTTGTGATGTTGTTGTTATTGATACTATCCTATTTAATTTTGTTCCAACAAAAATCCTAAAAAAAAATGTTTATAATGAGTTGACAAGGGTATTTTAATAATTCGAACTAATCAATTTAGGGTGGAGCTATTTCCTCCATAAGATCTATTATTTCTTCCATTTTAAATTTTTAATAAAACACTAAACATTTGTTTTCACCTTATTACCCTTTATTTACTTTCTAATTTATAATTTGATGCCATTATCCACTGTCAAACCCTTATTACGACAAACACATCATTAAGATATATTAAGCCAACATATATGATTTAACTTCTAAAATTAAACTCTAAAAAACATAAAAACTCAATTATTTTTAAAATTAGTCACAAAATTACATGTTTTTTTTAAAAAAACATGTAGTTCTAAGACAACTACTCTTAATAACATGTTTTTTTAAAACATATAATATTTAAAAAAAAGAACCCAAACAACAGACAATAATCAAACAAAAAAAATCTATATTTTGAACTCAATACACAGGAAAGAAACAATTAAACCAGAAATCGATATTAAAAACAATTAAACTAGTAACTCGATATACAGGAACCCATTAAACGATGAACAAGTTTTTTTTCCAGCATATAGAGTTCTTATAACTCATTATGCAAAAAATCATAGATTTAAAAAGAGATTTTATTCGATATGTCAACCCATATATTTAAAATAAAAATAAAGATTAACGATAGATTTTTATTTTTGGAACTCCATAAACTACTTCAAAATTGTTTGGTGACTAGGGTTTTTTAGGGTTAGAAGAGAAGAGGCGAAGGTTGATAGTTAATGGATAACTTTGGGTTTTTGGTGTAAAATTAAAACAAGGATAAATTAGGATTTTCCTTTATAGAGGAAATAACAAGATGGGGTTTTTTAAGAATGATGGAGGAAATAATAAATTTTATGAGGGAAATAGCTTCACCCATCAATTTATGCATAATTTATATAATTAAAAGTGTGCATTCAATTTTAAAACACTTTTTTTTTATTTTAGATTAGTTCTCATGTTTGAATAGGTATTCGACACAAAAATAAAATACATTTTTATTTTCGATTAATTTTCAGATTTGAATAGATATTCAACACAAAAATAAGAACGTCACGGAAACTGTGAAGGATTCGCTTTAATATTTTTACTTTTTTTATTTTAGATTAGTTCTTATATTTGAATAGGTATTCAACACAAAAATAAAATACATTTTTATTTTCGATTAATTTTCAGGTTTGAATAGATATTCAACACAAAAATAAGAGCGTCAGAGAAACTGTGAAGGATTCGCTTTAATATGTTTAGGATTCTCAGGATTTAATTGATGTGAGGGGTTTAATACTAAAGTAATATTCGATATGATTTGATGTTTGTGATGTCTTTTTTGTGGGGAAGCTTTTACGGTGACGGAATGGGTCATTATCGTATTTAGGTACAAAGACATTGGATATTCTGTCATATTCTGTCGATTTTTTTTATGTTTTCTTAATTTTATCTAAATAACTCCAAAAAAGGGCTGAAATGACCTTGAAATTAAAGTTGGAATGATACTGTAAGTGGAAGATAAAATATTCTCAAATATAATAAATTATTTATCTCCTTTGGTATAATACTTATTTGAGTCAAACAAATATATATAAACAAATATATATATATATATATACTCCTTCTATCTTTTTATATTTATCGTTCTAGTAAAAAAAAAGTCCCAAATTAAGTGTTGTTTGCAAATTTCTAGGTGGTATTAGTAATTCTTTTCCACTTATATTTTTTCATAGTACTTAATTACTTTTGTTTTATTCTAAATACATATTAATGGAAAAAGTTATTTATGGAAATTTGAGTTATTTTTACAATTTCAAAGTTAATAATGATATTTCTTAATTATTGTGTACAAGCCTAAAACGTCAAACATAAAGGGACAGAGGGAGTATATATATAATGTTTGTGCACCTATGTATTCCATAATCATTTCCTCTGCTATGCCTTTAAACATAAAGTTATAAGAGTATAAAAGATTAATCATACTAAAAAGACATTAATTAGATTAAAAAATTAAATTTGAATATGTTTGGTAGTAAATTGGAAAAAAATGTTTCCAAAAATTGTTAAAAATTTCAAATATTAAATATTAGAAAAAAATAAACTTATTACCATTGGAACATTTGAAATGTGAAATTTTAAAAATTTTGATTTTTCAAAAGTTATCCAAAATTGTAATATGTATAATTCAGGTATAGAAATTGTTGTTATTGAGCCAATCTTATAAAATTGAGGACGATAAAAGGTATTTAGATATTTACTAATATACATTAACTTTATAATATCCAATACGATTTATTTTATAAACTTCATCTAAAATATAAAAAAGTTTTATAATCTTTATAACATCTTTTTATATTGCAAGAAATATCAAGAAAATTACAAGATGAATTTAAAACATTGACCTATGTCTGACCTGGACAATGATATTCTGAATCCATTCATGTTTCCACGAAGTTACGATATGTCTCATGACTACTCCGAATACAATTCTAGGTCACATTTAATGGCCGGTGCTATCCAACTAAACTCATTATCATCTGATTCATCATTCTCTCGAATAAATTGTGCATCACCATGTAAACATTTTGGCAATGGAGTACCACACAATCCTTCATTTCCTATGAATGATGAATTCGATTGCGGTTTTATTAGAATATTCAGTGTATTAAGTTTCCTTGTATAGACCTCTAAGTTTTCTATATATTAAGAACCTTACTATTAGTCAATTCTTGAATTACGTCTTTAATGCATCAATAAAACAAAAGGGAATATTTTCTAATAAACACAAAACCCTATCCGCTTCCTGCGGCTACTTCTCTATTTATTTTTAACAAAGACAACAACTGAGATGCTACGTAGAACATGTGCATGTTAACATGGTATCAGAGCACGTGTGATTCTGGGAATTCTAAACATCCTCAACAAAGATGGCTGGCAATGAAGTCGTGGTCAGTCAAATCCCTGATGAATTAACAATGCAGATTGCTGCCATTCTGAGAAATAGTCTCGGAACACAACAACAAACAACTAACCCGAGAATTTATCCCTACGGATTAAAATCGGTGGTGACAACTATGCCCTATGGGCAAACCTGATGAAGAAAGAAATTGGGGGAGGGGGAGAGGTTCTCACATTACAGGGGAGCCGACACCTCCATCCAAAACTGACAAAACATATACAAGGTGGGAACAAGATGATCAATGTGTTTTCACATGGATTATCCAGAATCTTGAATCCAGCTTGGTGAATAATGTCTCGCAATATCCCACTGCAAAAGCCCTCTGGGATGGGTTAGCCACCACATACAGTTCTGGTACAAATTCGTTACAGGTGTTTGACCTTCATAAGAGGGCTAATTCATTAAGGCAAGGGTCCGATACACTGGAAGACTTGTGGAACAAACTGCAGAACATCCGGATGTCTATAGATAGGCGAGATCTGAACCCTATGAAAGACCTAGAAGACATTCAGATCTACAATAAGAAGACTCAAGAACAAAGACTCTATCAATTGCTAAAAGCGATTAATGACAAGCTGGAACCAGTCAAGAGAGATATCCTGAAAAAGGATCCTCTTCCTTCCGTGGAAATAGCATATGCTACAATAAGAAGGGAAGTGGCCAGGCTTAATATACTAAAATCAAGTTCTTCTGATAGTGACTCGATTGAAATTGGAATGGGTTTGGCTGCTAAATATTCTGCATAAAGGTTTTACTTCTGATCCAAAGAGAAAGAAGATAAATCCAAGTTGTATTCCACTAATTGTGGGATGAAGAAACACACTAAAAAGACATGTTTCCAGCTGGTTGGCTATCCAGAATGGTGGGACGACGGTCATAAGGAGAAAAAAAAAACCAGTGTTTCAGATCTAATGTCAAACAGGCTTCGTCTACAAATGGCGGTGAAGATCCGACTAAAAATGAGCAAGGAAGTGGTACTAGTTTTGGAGGAATGGCGGAGAACTCCTATGAAAAACTTTGAGGTAAAGGGTTTGAGAAACCAATGAATTGGATCTTTGATTGCGGGGCTACGGACACCATGTCTTATGATCCTAAAGACTTTGGTGACATGTCATCTCCAAAGAAATCCCATATTGAGACTGCTAGTGGAGAAATTTGTGAAGTCAAAGGGGGAGGTTCAATTATTTTTTTCGGAAACAATGGAAATTAAAAACTGCCTCTACATTCCTTCAGTATCCTTAAAGTTATTATCTCTTAGTCAAGTGACAAAAAAACTCAACTATGTGGTTCTTATGTATCTATTTTTTTGCAATTTACAGGACATTCGTATGAAGGAGATCATTGGGCGTGGTACTGAACAAGGAGGTCTCTATTATGTTGATGAGGTAGTTCATAAGGGACATGCCATGCTTGCTCACGGAACAACCAAAAGATAACTTTGGTTATGGCACCGGTGACTTGGTCATCCTTCTTTTAGCTATCTTAAGAGTTTGTTTCCTGGTCTTTTTTTTTGAATAATTCCATTCATGAGAAATGTGAAACCTGCATTCTTGAAAAAAATCATAGGGTCTCATTTAATCAAAGTAATACCAGAGTTGATTATGTTTTTTCGTTAATCCATTCTGATGTTTGGGGTCCAGCACCAAATTCCACTAACAATCAAATTAGATACTTTGTTTTATTTGTGGATGATTTCTCAAGAATGACTTGGATATACTTCATGAAACATAAATCGGAAGTACCAGAAATATTTGTTTGTTTTTACAAAATGATTTTGACTCAATTTGAAAAACAAATACAGATTCTCCGTTTTGATAATGGAATAGAGTTTGTCAACCAAACAATGCATAATTTTTTCAAAACAAATGGTCTTATCCATCAAACCACTTGTCCAAACACACCTCAACAAAACGGTACTTCAGAACGAAAAAATCGTACTTTACTTGAAAAAACTTGTGCTATTATGATTGAATCTAGAGTTCCTCATTCTCTTAGGCCAGAAGCTCTTGCTACAGCTAAGTATCTTGCAAATCGTCTACCAACCCGATGTCTAGGAAATAAAACTCCATTACAAGTGTTTGCCACCCAAGTTACAATTCCATATGTTATGACCTTACCACCTCGTGTCTTTGGTTGTTTAGTGTTTGTTCATATCCCTAAAACTAGTCGAAACAAACTTAATGCTTGTGCTGAAAAGTGTGTATTTGTTGGATACGGTGTTCATCACATGGGATATCGGTGTTATAATCCGGTTACTCGTCGAATCCATGTCACCATGGACTGTGACTTCTTAGAATCTGATTATTATTTTTACCACCAATCTCGTGCTCAGGGGGAGAAAGTAAGTGAATCACTCGACTGGTTTGCTATATGAAAGTTACTTTGAGGATGTGTTGACAGAGTCGGTAAATGGCGCCACCGAACACGCCTCTTCCAACATAAAGAAGACTGACGAGGTAGGTCTTACCACCAATGATTCTCCCGAAGACAATGTCCTACAAAAAATAAATGCCACGGATACTACCAGCGAATCAGCCGAAGAAAATGTCCATCAAGAGGTGAACAATTTACAATGTCATAATTCACAAAATTCTATGGACCATGATATTTCAGTAAGTTCATTTGTTGAAACTCAAACTCCTGTTCTTCCCCCAAGAAAAAATAGAGGGGTTCCTCCTGACCGGTATTCACCGGAACACGTTCCTCGTGCTTTACATATCCGATAAAAACGGACAGGAAAGGAATGACGAAGATTGCAAAGGTGTTTTCAGCTACTATTCTCTCTGAACAAATCCCTAAAACAGCTCAAGAAGCTAAGAAGATGACTGAGTGACATGAGGCAATGAATATCGAAATTGAAGCTCTAAAAGGAATGGTACATGGGAGAATTGTGTGTTACCACAAGGGAAGAAAGCAGTCGGGTGTAGATGGGTGTTTAATATAAAATATAAATCTGATAGCACCATTGAGAGATACAAGGAAAGATTGGTTGCCAAATGATATACACAAACATATGGTATAGACTACTCTGAAACGTTCTCTCCGGTTGCAAAGATTGACACTATCAGAGTTTTACTTTCAATAGTCGCGAATAAAGATTGGCCTCTTCATCAATTTGATGTAAAGAATGCTTTCTTACATGGAGACTTGGAAGAAGAGGTATATATGGAACCCCCACCAGGGTTCTCTGATGGTTTTCAATAAAATGAGGTATGCAAACTAAAAAAGGCATTATATGGGCTCAAACAGTCTCCTCGTGCTTGGTTTGGGAGATTTACGATGGCAATGAAGCAGTATAGCTACAAACAGAGTAATGGGGATCATACCTTGTTTTACAAAAAGAGAGGAGAATTAGTCACTTGTCTTATAATATATATCGACAATATGATTATAACGGGGAATGACGAAGAAGAAATTAGCTCTCTTAGGAAAAACCTCTTCAAGGAGTTCGAAATGAAAGACCTTGTGGGATTGAAGTATTTCTTAGGAATCGAGGTTCTTAGGTCAAGAGGAGGGATTTATATCTCCCAACGGAAATATATATTGGATTTATTAGCTGAAGTTGGCATGGTGGATTGCAAACCAAATGACACTCCTATGGTTGTGAATCACAAACTAAAGATGATTGAAGGGGCCAGACCAGCGAATAAAGAAAGGTACCAAAGGTTGGTGGGAAAATTGATTTACATGGCTCACACTCGACCTGACATTGCATACGCGGTGGGAGTAGTTAGCCAGTTCATGCATCATCCTTAGGAATACCATATGGAGGCAGTAATAAGGATTATTCGAAATCTCAAAGGCACACCAGGAAGAGGCATAATTTTTAAGAAAAATGGACACCTTGATGTTGAAGTATTCACAGATTCTGATTGGGGAGGGAATCCTAACGACAAGCGTCAACTGCTGGCTACTTTACTCTTCTTGGAGGTAACTTGGTGACTTGGAGGAGTAAGAAACAGAAAGTAGTATCATTGTCAAGTGCTGAATCAGAATTTAAAGGAATCGTTAATGGGATTACCGATATACTTTGGTTAAAGAAGATAATGAAAGAAGTCGGGTCCCCTCTGAAGTGTCCAACTCAATTAATGTGTGATAATAAAGATGCGATTAAGATTTCAGTGAACTCGGTAGAGCACGATAGAATAAAGCACGTTGAAATAGATAGGCACTTCATAAAAGAAAAGATTGAAGATGGGACAGTCGAACTTCCGTTTGTTAGATCTGAAGACCAACTGGCAGACATCCTGACAAAAGCGGTTGCTGTAAGAACATTCGAATCAGTTTTATCCAAGTTGGGTATTGGTGATCCCACTACACAACTTGAGGGGAGTGTTAGAATATTGAGTGTATTAAGTTTCCTTGTATAGGCCTCTAAGTTCTCTATATATTGAGATCCTTACTATTAGTCAATTCTTGAATTACATCTCTAATGCATCAATAAAACAAAAGGGAACATTTTCTAATAAACACAAAACCCTAGCCGCTTCCTGCGGCTACTTTTTTTTAACAAAGACAACAACTGAGATGCTACGTAGAACATGTGCATGTTAACAGTTTCAAATTGTGTTCCTTGCAGTATTTGACCAGTAAGTTGATTGTATGAAAAGTCTATTTTTGCAAGAGCTGAAAGACTTGTTAACTGCTCAGGTATTTCTCCTCAAAACTTGTTATATGAAAATTCTAAGGACTCGAGTTCAGTCAAGTTCATCAATGATGCTGGAACTTGTCTTGTGAAAGCGTTTATTGAGAAGTTCAGAAATTTAAGTGCTTTTAAGGCATTGATAGATTATGGAACTGGTCCTACAAATCTGTTATTAGAAAAATCAAGAGCAGTTAAAATTGTAAAAACCTTTTCGTAAGTTAGTTGAATTCCTTTATTCATCACAACGAATGAATCACCATAATAACCATAATCATAACCAGTGGGATTCATATAAATTTGCGGTTCATGATTGATCAACTGCATTGCGGACCAAGTTCTGAACTAATTTGATGGTAAGGTTCCAGTGAAATAGTTTCAGGAGATGTCAATAATACAAAGTTTAAAGAAACCAAAAATATTTCCAGCACTCGAGATAGGACCGTGAAATCTATTTGATCGCAAGATGAGAATCTCCAAGTTTGAAAATTTTCCAACCAGAGAAATTTATTGTTGATCTGATTTCCTTCGAGATTTAAACTTTTAAATTCGTATAATTAATCATAGAGCGTGGAACTTCTCGTATAAATTGGTTATTTCCAAGCTCAAAAGTAGATAGGATCTTGAAATATTGATAAAGATATAAGATATATTTCCTCCTAAGTGGTTGTTTCTCAGAGCTAACACTTTCATGGAAGAGAAGGAATCAACCAAACATTTTGGTATAGTACCATCGAGATTGTTACCTAACTGATTTAAGTATATCAAAGCTCAACTTACACATCAATAAAGGTATGGTTCCGGTGAAGTTGTTTTTGGAAGTTAAGAAAACTGTGGTGGCTGATAGTAGACACAAAATTAAGCCTTGTAATTTGTTGTATGAAACAATGAATAAATCGAGGTCTGCAAGGTTACCTATTTCTCTAGGTACCTGGCCTCTCATTGTACAATTATCCATAATTAAATATGGTAATGCGAATAAATTACCATAATAACGGGAAGAATTCCACTCATCAATGGATTATGAGAAAAATCTATGTATACAAATTATCTATAATTGGTTAAAAGCCCGAATAAATTTAATTATTGGGTTGAAGAGTCCGAAGTAAAATTGTTAAAAAAAGATCGAGACATTGGAGTTTGGAAGCATTAGAAATAGAATAAGGGAATTATTCACTGAGATATTTTCCGGATAGGTCAAGTTGCTCGCTGATGCTTAAGTAATTTAATATCAATAGATCGAGGAGTACCGGCTAGATTGTGTCTTGGCAAATAAGGTTATTTATTTAACATCGTCTTCTTCCTTTTATTCGGGTTTAATTTATTCAATTAAAATCTTCACATTCTTTAATTTATTTTTTTGTAAAATCCCATCTACTTTCTACTTTATTTTCTTTTGGCCTCATACTAGTTGAGGTATGTTCTTACTTATATACCACTGATCCTTCCCATGTCTAACTTATGTGGGATGTGGGACTTTGGTCTCCACCCTAGCAAATATTCTTCTCGAACAAAGTACCACCTCTTTATTTTTGTTTGTGTATCTTTCTGGGTGTATCCGTTTCTCATCTCTAGCCCCATATATATAACCCTAAGGAGATGAAAACCCTAGGTTATAAGTTGGGCTTAATTTGGTTAGACCCTAACAATCTCCCCCTCCAGCCCATAACGGGGAAGATACACTCATGAGGTAATCACTTAAACCTCATTCCGGTGAGCTTACTACAAAGCTCAATCTTGCTTCTGGGAACAACCTTAGTCAACATATATGCAATATTCTTGTCGGTGTGGACTTGCTTCAATTTTATTTCTTTTGTTTCGATCATATCTCACAACCAATGATATCTCACATCAATATGCTAAGTGCGTGTGTGATACATAGGATTCTTGCTTAAATCCATAGTGATAAGGAAGAATAAAAGACAAGGAGAAAATCGTAAAGAAGAAGTATGATAGGAGAAAATTGTAAAAAAGAAGTATGATAGGAGAAAATCGTAAAGAAGAAGTATGATAGGAGAAAATTGTAAAGAAGAAGTATGATAGGAGGAAAATGTAAAGAGGAAATTGTGTTAGGGGAAATTGTATAAACTATCAAAGAAATAGCTAGAATAAGAAGAAGATAAGATGTAGGGACCAAAAATGTAATAAATGGGAATTAAAGCATGTGTGGCCCGCAATTGTACTATAAGACGAACACACACGCTTCACAGATCCCAAGACGAATATAATATTACTTTCTCTCTCTACTTAAGCTAAACTCCCACTTTCTCTCTCTAAACAGCTCCTAAACAAAGTAATTCAACCTATATCGACACTAAGAGATTCTTGTATCACAAAATCACCCCCGGATATTCTTTAAACTCTTCACATAACACTCTGACTATCACAAAATACTACATACTCTTCTTGCTTCAACCCTAATTCTTGAAGAAATCTCTTAAGATAAAACATCTATTTTATTGCTTCCACTCCTGCAATATATTATGCCTCAGTTGTTGAAGATGCTACATATTATTGTAGCTTGGATTTCCATGAAGTGGATCCCCCTGAAAATGTAAACACATAACCTGAGGTATACTTCTGGTTATCAAGATCATCGGCCATATCAGCATCTGTATGACCTTCAAGTATAAGTTTTCTACCTCTATAACACAAACTTAAAGTAGAGGTACCTCGCAAGTATCTGAAAATCCAATTCACTGCTTCCCAATGAATTTTACCCGGATTCAATAAATACCTACTCATTGAACCGACAACATATGCAACATGTGGTAGGACACACTTCCTTGCTTAACTTGAAGTGTGTATTTAATGGTATATTAACCGGCTTGGCATTCTTCATATTGAACCGTTCAAGTACACGTTTAATATATTTCTCTGGTGATAACCATAACTTTCCTGCTTTTCTATCACGAGTAATCTTCATGCCTAAGATATGCTTTGTTGGACCCAAATCTTTCATGTCAAATGATTTGGCTAAATCTTTTTTCAAACTGATAATTTGTGTGGTTTATTTCTGACCGAGGGTAATCTCGTAAAGTATTTTGGATGTTTTATGGAATTTAATGTTTAGAGTGGTGAGTAGAGAGATAACTAAGTTTTCTGCTAGCTATAAATTCTGATTACCCTCATTAATGAAAGTGGTTGGGGTATTTATACATAATTAATGACCCATGGGATTATTGGGTCGGATCGTGAAGTCAGGTCAATTTTAAGGACCCATTAGCAATCTGGTTTGAAGTGACCAACAGCTAGCTTAGTCAATATTTAATACATTTTTCCTGTTTGGAGTTTTATAAAATTGGTCATGGTCCAAATTGACCATCGGGTTAAGTCAAGGCACAGTAGCTCAAATATTTGAACTCATCAATAATCATCTCAGTATCTTGCCCAACTATTTACATATCATCTACATATAAAAGAAGTATGATGAACTTACCTCTACGAAACTCTCTAAAATAAACACAAGGATCAGCATGAGTTCGTTGATACCCATTATTTATCATAAACGAGTCAAATTTCCGATACCACTGCCTTGGTGCTTGTTTAAGCCCATAAAGACTCTTCTTCAGCTTACAAACAAGTTTTTATTTCCCTCTATCTTCAAAACCTTCAGGTTGTTCCATGTAGATTTCTTTATGCAAGTCACCATGTAAAAATGTCGTTTTTACACCAAGTTGTTCCAACTCAAGATTTAGACTTGCAGTTAAACCCAATATTATTCTTAGAGGAGTCATCTTGACAACATGAGAAAATATTTCATCAAAATCAATTCTCTTTTTATGGTTGCATCATTTTACTACAAGTGTAGCTTTCCACTTGACAATTTTCTCACCATCTCTTTTGTTCTTGAAAACCCATCTATTCTTCAAGACTTTCTTTCCATTAAGAGGTTGTACTAGCTCATATGTTTCATTCTTTTTCAAGGAATTCATCTCTTCCTTCATTGCCTCAAGCCAAATATTTTTCTCTTCATGAGATAACACTTCTTGATAATTTTATGGCTCGCCTAGAATAAACTCCGAGTTTGGATACTTAGTTGAAGGTTTTCTCTATCTAGTTGACCTTCGAACTTGTATATCCTCCACACGAGGGATAGGTTGCTTCCTCTGCTCATGGATTTCTTCATCACGTATGGTCTCATCAGAATTATCAATAACAACATGATCTTGTAAATCACCACCAAATGGAATATCCTCAATATTATTAGGAGCCACCTCTGTATTATAATTTGTTGTCTGATTTACATAAGGAAAAATTGAAAAAGAAATATCCTTAGTGGTATTAAAAGATACATCAAAAGTAGAAGTTAACCTTATACTCAAAAAATCTGCACCCTTCTCGTGCTCAAAGAATACCACACCTCTACTTAACACTACTTTCTTCTTCAGAGGATCATAAAGTCTAAAGCCATACTTTTCATCACCATATCCAACAAAAACACAAGGATTAGTTTTTGAATCAAGTTTGGATCTTTGTTATTTTGGAATATGCATGTATGTCTTGCATCCAAAAACTTTGAAATGTGAATATATAAGATCATTTCCTTTCCATATTCTTTCAGGAATATCAAAATCAAGAGCTGTTAATGGAGCTCTATTAATCAAGTATACAACACATTAACCGCTTCAGCCCAAAATGTCTTAGGAAGTTTAGTCATTTCTTGCATACATCTCACCTTCTCTACAATGATTCAGTTCATTCTCTCTACAACTCCATTGTGTTGTGGTGTACCTGGTGTTGTCCTTTCATGTCTAATACCATAACGCGAGATATATAATTTTTGAAATTATTCAAAATATACTCACCACCATTATCAGATCGAAAACATTTCAAATTTCTTCTTGTCTCCCTTTCTATCAAGATATGAAATTTCTGAAAAATATTGAATACTTGGCTTTTTCTCTGCAATATGTATACCCAAGTTTTTCGAGTAACATCATCAATAAATGTAAAAAAAATACTTGTTACCTCTAATAGAATTCACTTCCATTGGACCACAAACATCAGAGTATACTAACTCCAGCTTTTCTTGTTTTCTAGTGGACCTTTTTGAAAATGAAGCTCTATGTTGCTTTCCCGCCAAACAATAGTCACATGGATCACGAGGAATGAGTGAATTACTTGCCAAGGTTTTCATCTTCTTGTCACTCATGCATCCTAGTCTTTGATGCCACAAATTAGGGGAATTCTTTTCCTCAACTGCATTCAACTCATCAGAACATATACCCAAATATGTATTATACAAAGAGCAACACAAATTACCACGAGCAACTATCATTGAACCTTTGGAAAAATTTTACTTACCATCACCAAAAGTGTGACGCAAACCTTCTTGATCAAGTACATTTGCAGACGACAAATTCAGATGTAGATTAGGAATATGGCGCACATCCTTTAGAGTAAGTATGTACCCAACACACATCTTCACACGAATATCACCCAACCCAACAATACTATTGAGCTCTCATTTCTCATCTTGACACTACCAAAATCGACACCATTGTAGTTCAAAAAATATTCCCTATTCAGAACACAATGATATGAAGCACCTCTATCTACAAGCCATTCTGAATCTGAACCACCAACTTGATAACACTCACCAATAGTACAAATTAATGATGCATCATCATTACTAGTAGAAGCACAAGCTGAAGTATTTTTATTATGACTTTCATTTTGTGAATCTAAATTGTTAACTTGTTATTTCTTCCATTTATAACAAAAAATTTGTATATGACCCCGTTTGCCGCAGTAGTGGCATGTCCTATTGTCTTTCCAATATTTGGACTTAGATCTTCCCTTTGAGTTACCACAAAATTTGGAACCTTTACTCTTGCTTCTTCCTCTATTCTCAGTAACAAGAGCTTGTGAATTGTCAACTCCCATCTATTTTCTTCTAATCTCTTCATTGAACATACTTTCTTTGATAAAGTTTAGAGATTAAACACCATCTGGAGCAGAGTTCCTAATAGTCACAACCATTGTCTCCCAACTATCCGGTGACGAACTCAATAGAAATAAAGCTTGTAGCTCATCATCAAGATAAATCTTCATAGTAGTGAATTTGTTAATGATATTTTGAAAATCACTAAGGTGTTCAGAAACTGACTTACCACTTTTTAACTTTAGGTTAACAAGTTTTTAATCAAAAAAGCTTTGTTATGAGCTGTCTTTCTTTCATAAAGACCTTCCAATTTCTTCCAAAGATCATACGGGCCAGACTCTTGAGAAATATGGTTAAATATGCTAAGATCAACCCATTGTCGAATAGTTCCCAAGGGTTTTCTTTTCAACTTCTCCCAATCTTTTTCTTGCTTGTCTTGCGGTTTTACCGGTTTAGCATAGTTACCATTAATATCTTTAACTGACTCAATTGGGTCAAACAAATCCTTGCAGTATAGGAGATCATCCATCATCGGTCTCTAGATATAATAATTTGTTGATGTTAATTTAATCATGTACTTACCATGACTACCATGGGAAGACGAAGTGACGCTAAGGAACAAGACAGAGTGGTCTAATAGGAGGTCAGCAGTAACATTCGTAGTGCCTCTAGATGTCAGGTATACTGCCAACCTAATTAGAGTGAGCGGATGAAATTCAATTGAGATGAGGTTAAAGTGGTACTTTGTTCGATAGGAGAATTTGTTAGGGTGGCGACCAAAGTCCCACGTCCCACATCGGTTAGACATGGGAAGGATCAGTGGTATATAAGTAAGAACATACCTCAACTAGTATGAGGCGTTTTGGAAGTGGACCAAAAGCAAAGTCGTGAGGGTCTTTGGACCCAAAGCGGAGACAATATCATACTAGTGTTGAGATTGGATTGTCCATACTTATATACGGAGACAGAATATGAGGTACCTATATTCCCAACAAACTAAAGATAATACTGCTTTTATTAAAAGATCTACTATCACGGAGTTTGTACCGATATGGTCTATACTGATTTTGCAACTCGCATTTTTAAAAATTTACATAATTTACGATTCGCATGATAATTTTCACATGAATTGTGATTCACATTTCAATAAGTACAAAAGTATAACAAAATATTCACAATTCGTGTTTGACATTACCATTAATTTATTATTTACGTTTTCAATTAGACTTAAACAGAAAAATAGGAAACTAACAAAAAAAATTAATAATAATTTTTTTTACAATTACATAAATCATGTAAAACTTATTCGTATGAACGTCTATTATAACCGAGAAAATATGATTCTCCTTAGATCTAGCAACTCTTCTTTTTAAGTTTACAAATAGAATTAACGGAGAACCATTAGAAGTAGATGTTTTAATAGAAGTAGTCAAAGCCAAAATATTATCTTAATAAGTTACTGTATAAGAGTTTGTGTGGTAAAGTAGCTTAACATATTTCATAGGATTTTCTCCAATGGCTAGTGTAGCAGCCAAAGCATGATAACATGAAAAATAATCAATTTTTATATACCACAAGAATATTTGAAACCCATAAGATCGACAACCACAACAAGTTCTAATTTGTTTTTTGTGAACACCTGTAAACTAACGGACTAGACATGTAAGACATATTCACAATTTAACTTTAAGCTTCTTTTCAAATTCAGGGAATAATTCACTAGTCCAACCTAGACCATCTGTATAACGTCTTGATATTTAATTCATAATTAAATATCAATATTGTTAATTAATTCTAATATATAAGAAATAAAAAAATATTTGATTTGATGGTTGAAAGACTCAATATGACTAGAGGTCATGAAACTATATCGCGTGTCTTTGAAACATGCACATACATATTCATCTAGAGGTAAATTTTGGCAAAAATTAAGAGCTTTTACTTTTATCATTAATAAAGTGTTCCATATATTGAGTGTACATGCTTTTATTAGGGGTATACACATATTTTTTAAAACTTATAAACAATCATTACCCTAAATTTTATGGATATACGACTCAATGCATACTTCAAATTTCCAATAAGATGAAAAATACAGTACATGTGGTAGAAAAGAGGAAACAAAGAAGAAAAAACATTAACTATACCTAACTGATGATCCGATATAAATGTGATTTGATAAACCATCAAATCGGATTTCAACATCTTAAGAAACGATAAATAGGTATCCCCGTCTTATGACCGAACAATACCAAATACAACATGGCAATATATGCATAATTGTGAATTATAATAAAGAAATTCACATTTTGTATTTACAAGTAATTCACAATTCACATTTTTCAATTTAGTATTGTTTGTAATTCGCGTTATGAGTAAAAGTGGATTCACATTTTTCAGTTTAGTATTGTTTGTAATTCGCGTTATGCAAATACTTAAAGCAAAAACCATTCTCTATAGCGTAATAATATAAAACTAATTTTAGAAATATAACATATTCCCAAAACAACTTGTCAAACACCTGTAATTCCATCTACCAAACAAATAATAGCAAGTTGGTTTAATTATAGCCTTGAAAACTAATAGCTGAACTATTTTTCTCACTAATCAATTGTTCATTATAAGCATCAAATAAACTAAAAGTAGTTTGTTTAGGTGTTTATCAACCAGGTGCATACATAACTATGTCTATATTGATAGTTGGACAACATTTCATATCAATAACTAATAGCATACCCACAAATTCATCATTATTATTTTAAATATAATTTTTATATTCATCGTATGAATAAAGTATCCAGAAATTATCACTAACTAGCTCGTCCCACTTTGATAAAATAAAATTAATTGTACATTCCACCTCTTCAAATTAACTAATATGAAGGATTGAATTTTTTTTCATTTAGTTTGAAAACACGCAAAACATGTGTGAACATTGTAGACATACAACTTATATTTATAATTAGTGAAGTATTCGTGATACGCGTTTCTAAATATCATGTAAACATAATGATCCACATTTCATATATACAAAGCCATTTGCAATTCATGTTCACAAAACATTTATAGTACGTGAGCTATCCCGATTGATACTCATATATTTAGAAAAAGAATATATGGAATATTATTTAAAAATAAATAAATATGTAATAAATGATGTTTATTCTCCTTTTTAAACAAGTTGATTTGGTTGGAATATAATGAAGTACTTAATATTAAAATATATCTTCTAATTATTGATGTTTAAATTCAATATAAATTATTAAAATTTATTTAACAGTGTATCATTGTAGTTTTACTTTTAGTATTTAGATAACTATTATTTTAAAAATAATTGTTTTTATATTATAGTTATTGTTTTTAAATATAATTTTTTAATATAAAAACATAAAGTAAATTATCTTATAAACATGAGTAAAAATCTCAAAACTATGGAAATATATGATTTGAACAATAAAAAAATTATAGTTTAAAATATTGAACTTTTTTGGGTGTAACAATGCATTAAATTAAAAAAAATATTCATACAGATACCTAGGGCATACCCCGAGGAAATACAAAAGATACTGAAAGAAGAATCAACATGAACTAGGGTACACGACTCAAAATCATAGTAAATTAGTAAACAAATAACATAAGAAATATGAGAGATAGAGTAAAACAACCGAGTACATGTTAGACATCAGATCTAAGAAAATCATCGAATAGCAGATCCAATGAGGCAATCAATGGAAGCAGACAACGAACAAAGATGACAATGAGAGACAAAGGATCATACACTTTTGGTTGTCACATCATTGTTGGTCTAATACACCATTGTAACTCTATATCAATCAAATTTGATGTTAAATGTCTTTTACTTTCTTTGCTAAAAGTAGTCCTACAAGTATGATGTCCAATATACTTCATAACGACCATAAATTCGGTAGATGTATCAAATGATGCAAAAAGTCTTCATAGACATCCACTTAAGACTTTATTATGACAATAAGTTATTATTTTTTATATGGTATTATTATTTTTTATATGGTATTATACAAATACTTAAAGCAAAAAAAACATTCTATAGCATAACAACATAAAACTAATTTTAAAAATACAGCCTAGTCCTAAAAAAAACTTGTCCAACACCTATAATTCCATCTATCGAACAAATAATAGCAAGTTGCTTTTTATTATGGCCTTGAAAACTAATAGCTGAACTATTCAATTGTTCATTTTAAGCATCAAATAAACTTAAAGTAGTTTATTTAGGCGTTTCTCAACCAGGTGCATCCATAATATGTCTATATTGAAAATTGGACAACATTCCAGATCAATAACTAATAGCATACCCACAAATTCATCATTATTATTTTAAAAACAATATTTATATTCATCGCATGAATAAAGTAACTAGAAACCACTTCTAACTAGCTAATCCCACTTTGATAAAATAAAATTAATTATACATTCCACCTCTTTAAAGTAACTAATAGAAAGGGTTGAATTTTTTTCATTTAGTTTGAAAACATGCAAAACATGTGTGAACATTGTACACATAAAACTAATATTTATAGCTAGTGAAGTATTCGTGATACACGTTCATAATGATCTACATCTTAAATATACAAAACGATTTGCAACTCATATTAATCTATAGTACGTAAGTTATCTTTAATTCATATTCATATATTTAGAAAGAGTATATAGAATATTAATGGAATAAATGATTTTATTCTCATTATTTTTTATATTTAGAAAGAGTATATAAAATATTAATGTAATAAAAAATGCTAGTCTCATTCTTAAATAAATTAATTTGGTTAGAAGATAATATGATACTTAATATTAAAATATATCTACAAATTAATGGTGTTTAAATCCAATATAAATGGTTACAATTTATTTAATTTTTAACAGTATCGTTTACTTTTAATTTCTATATAATTTTAATTTTAGAATTATATTTTTTAATATAAAAATATAAAGTAAATTATCTTATAAACATGAGTCAAAACACTCAAAATTAGAATATATAGTTTGAATAACAAAGAATTATAGTTTAAAACACTGAACTTGTTTTTTTTGTAAAAATGCATTAAATTAAAAAAGAATTGTTCATAAGAAATACCCTGAAAAAAATACAAAAGACACCAATATAATAATTGACATGAACCCACTAGGGTATAAGACTCAAAATCATAGTCAAGTATGAAGTAAATAATATGAGAGATAGAGTAAAACAACCCCAGTACATGTTAGACAACAGATCTAAGAAGATAATCGAATAACAGATCCAATGAGGCAATCAATGGAAGCGGACAATGAACAAGGATGACAATGAGAGATAAGGGATCTGCAAAAGAAAATAAAAGAAAATACAAGTTAATATATATTAGAGGAATTAGACACGTGAGCTAATCATAGTGCTATGAAATCTGAACCGAAGATGAGATAAGATTCGATAAGAAACCGTAAAGGCAACAGTTAAGGGGAACAAAAAATTCTTGCATTCCTCTTCCTCCAAACGTGGTAAACGACTCTGCCAAATCAAAAACGTCAAAGATGACCTCGCAAACCTAAGATTGTCAGCTACTGGCAAAAGCCGAGAACCCCAACTTTGAACTAGCATGGTTCCAATGACTCTTAGTGAAGCTACAATCATAGATGATATAATAAGTAGTTTAAGAGTCCGAGTTGTATAAGACACAGTCTGGTGGCGTGTTCAGAACCTAACTCAGAAGCTTGTCACACATAGAAATTTTGCCCAGGATGGCGAGCCAAAGAATAAAAAAAATGACGAGGAATATTAAACTTATTTAATACTACGCTGTCCCCAACGATTCAGATCGGCTTACGAATGGCATTATAGGTATAATTGATTGAGAAGTTGGGATTTCCAGACTTTGAAGTCTATTCTTAGATGAGGTATCCAAATTAAACATTTTTGTTATTGATATAAATGCAAAATTCATCTTTAATCTGGAAATAAAACACGCATAATATAATTCCCATCTCATAATACAATCTTACATACGGTCCGTCCCAAATACAACGAATCCACAGAAACAATATAATAATAAGAATTATTATAATACCAATTTTGTTTTTTCTAAATTTACATGAAGGAAAGGGTATTTCTTCGAGGAGATTTTTATTTCCTCCCGTTAAAATTTAAAAATAAAAATCTTAAATGAGATTTTACCATTGTATCCTTCATTTAACTTTAAATTTATATATTCTTGCCACTGTTTTCTCTTACTCTTATTCCATATAAAAATTTAAGTTTTTCCAATTCAACCAAAGTTATAATCATAAACTTCTAAAATTAGAACTTTATACAACCCAAAAACAATTTAAAATCTAAATCAACCAACATCAAATCAAATAGAACTCATCAATAATTTTTAAATACAAAGAAAGCATGAATGGAGAAGAATAGTAGCATTAAATCAAGAAAAATAAAAAAATAAAAACCCCTAATTAAATACTAAACCAATCTCAAACTTTTGCCTAGTCTTTAGTTTATCCTTGATCATCGATTTCTACTAATACAAGCTTCAGTGCGGATTTTAAAGTCATGATAATGGTGTAAGGTCTTTAATTCTATGGTACTTTGTATAGTTTTTTCTTGTTCATACTGCAATTTTCATAAGTAAAACAGAGTAATCTTTTGCCTAATCTTTAGTTTACCCTTGATCATCGATTTCTACAGGTTCAAGCTTCAGTGCGGATTTCAAAGACATGATCATGGTGTAAGGTTTTTAAATCCTATAGTACTTTGTATACTTCTTTCTTGTTCATATTGCAATTTCCATAAGTAAAACAGAGTAATCTTTTAGATATGATATCGAGCTGTTTTACTCATGAATTTTTTTTTATTATAAAATTTCATGAATAAAAAATTCATGAATATGTATTTTGTTGCGAGTGTTATATATTTTTATCCCGAACAAAATGAAGATAAAATTGACTTTTATATTTCTTTATAAGAAAGCTCAAAACATGGAGGAAATAAAAAAAAATACAAGAAAAGATAGATAAATTCTGCTTCAAAACTAAATCTTGAGTTAAGGTTTTTATTTAGTATAATTTAAACTTGGAGGTTTATTTGTATACTCCCGGCTAAATTAAGGGTTTGTTTTATAATCCACCCAAATCTTCTAAAGATTATTAAACATACTCGTTCTTCACGTCTAATCTAATCTGTGGCCAGAAAACACAAGTTCAGTTTTCCCTCTCTTTTGCTGCTTCACTCTTCTCGTCCCATTGTCGAAAGGTACATTTCTCATCTTCTGTGTTCTTTCGCCTCCATGGTTCAGAGTAAATTCTGAGTAAGAATCATGAAACCGAGTACTTTGATTTTGTAATTGTGTTGTTTTCCCCCTAATGGTCTTGTTTGCTGGTGTGATTGTGCATGGCGATGAAAGAAGTATGTCTGATTAGTTTCTGTGTTGGTGTAATGGTTTTTACATTATTTTATAAAGTTGTCCTATGTTTTCTTTTCCTTTTCTTTCTCGCTGGGTTAGATCGACCCTATGTTAGCTCAATCAGTTGTTTCTCCTGACATGTTTGTACAACTTTTGGAATACTTGTCAAACCTTATATACTCCTATGGTTTTGTTTTGTCTATGTTTTTTAGATTGATCCATGTCTTTGGTGTTTGACATTTATGTGACTGTGCCCCGATTAGTTTTAGGGGGTGGGGCTGCTTGTATGAGGCGTCTTTTGGTGGTCAAGTAGCAGTCAAACTAATAATTGCAAAATATTTTATGACTGATTTTGTTCCGCCTGAAAATATCTCCGGACAAATATTTCAGGCCATAATTTTTGGGTCCAAACCATAAGATTTTTTCTATTCAGGTTGGTTCAGGTTTGCGCAACGGAGTTCAGGATCATACAATATAGTATGCTAGTTAGTTCGAGGATAATAAACACGAATAACTCGAGTTAGCTTTAAGGTTCAGAGAATCTGAACTTGAAAATCTGGTTGGATTTTACCAAAAGTAATTTATTTTTTGTTCTTTTACAACAACAGATGTGGCATCGTATTCAATGCCTCGTTCGTGATAGTATTTTGTTCGTTTCAAAAACGTTTGTGGATTTCTGCCGTAAAAAGCATACTTCATTTTTGCCATACCATTCTTTAACTCTATTTTTCATAAATTAATATTTTTGGTCTTAAAAAACTCGGATATAGATGATCTTTATGTGGATATAGCTAATTATAGCTACTTTTAAGTCTTTTGGTTCCTTATCGTGCTTATTATCTGACTATAGACACGTAAAGTTAGTTCTTTAGTAATGCATAGATCATACAGAAGAAGATGTTTATAATTTGAACTGAATATCAATTATAAGCTTAAGACTTTCCGTTTTTAAACTACTTCAGTTTAATTGGTTTCTTATTTTAGTTTGCAGAACACATTGTGCAACACAGAATCAGTTCAGATTAAAAATGGATCAAGTTGAGACCTCGATGAACATTCGTTGTTATGGTACCATGGTAGATCCTACTAGGAACAGGGTCACGTGTAACTTTTGTGGCAAAGAAATGAGTGGCTTTACCAGGCTCAAGTATCACTTAGGTGGCGTAGGTCCCGATGTAACCGCGTGCTCGCAGGTTCCCGACAATGTAAAGTCATATTGCAAAGATATGTTGACGGAATCGAGAAAATATACTGTTGGAACGAAGCCTAGAGTAGGAAAAAGGGATCGGTGCTCGACCTCAAATGGTATCGATCGTCTAGTATTCGTCGACCCTGAGTCGGAAGGCACTGCGGACGAGAATCCGATAAGACAGATTGATTTGGTATCCATGAAATTTCAGAAATGTATTGGTCGTTTTTTCTTTGAAAATGATATCGATCACAGTGCGGTGAATTCAATGACTTTTCATGAATTTTTAAGTTCAGAACTGGGCAGTGATTTATCCAAGTGCAAGTTGCCGAGTTTACAAGACCTGAAAGGGCAAATCCTTCAGGATGAGGTGAAGGAGATGCAAGAGTATGAAAAGAACATAAAACAATCATGGGCCACCACTGGCTGCACCATCTCTTTGGACTCCTGGACAGACAAGAATGGCCGAGAACTAGTCAGTTTTATTGCAGACTCCCCGGCCGGCTCTCTTTATCTTGGCTCGTTTGATATTTCAGACACTGTCGATAATATAGATGAATTAGTCTACCTTGTCGAGTGCATCATCAATAAGGTAGGGGTTGATAACGTAGTTCAGGTCATGGCTTGTTCTTCAACAGGGTGGATTGGAAATGTTGGCGAGCGGTATCGGCAGAAGAACGAATATATGTTTTGGTCAATCAGTGCTTCCCATTGTATCCAGCTAATGCTCGAGGAGATTGGAAGAATGGAAAACGTTAAATTAACGTTAAACAGAGCTAAAATTCTAACAAAATTCATTCACGGGAATGGATCGGTCTTGACATTATTCAAACATTATAGCCGTGGACACACCCTAATAAGGCCATCCACGTCAAGGTCTGCGACACCTTTCTTGATTCTAGAAAGCATCATGCTACAAAAGCAAAATCTTATAGATATGGCTGCTGGGACTGAGTGGAAGAACTCGGCATGGGCTAATAACGTGGAAGGTTACACGGTAGTTAATCTGATGGCGGATTCTTCCTTCTGGGAAGAGGTGGAGACAATTGTGAAAGCATCAAAGCCGCTTATCCATTTTTTGTGTTCGTTCAATGGGGACAAGGAACCAAAAATTGGCCTCCTTTATGAATTTATGGATCAAGTTAAAGAAAAGATAAAAGCAAATCTTGGTGACAACAATTGTAAAGTCTTTTGGGATGTGATCGATAAAATATGGAACACAAAGCTTCACAGCCATCTCCATGCTGCCGGGTATTATTTGAACCCTGCTATATGTTACTCGACTAACTTTTATTTGGATGATGAAGTTGTTTCTGGTATGATGGGCTGCATTGTTCGTACTCTGAACGAACAAGGAGTTCAACTTAAAACGATTAAACAATTAAAAATCTATCATGATCGTCAAGGGGATTTTGAAGAAGGAGTTCTTGATGAAACAGCCAGAGATTCTCCAGGTAACACTAATTTTACTATTTGTTTTATATTACTATTAGTTCTTTAAATTTTCCGATTCATCTTACTTAATGGACAAAAAATTTAGTTGCGGACAACAAAAAGAAACAGTAAATAAATAAATAAGTAAATCTTCCCATTTTTATCAACTGAAAACTCTGGCACACTTAGGGATATCAGAATTAGGCTGCTTAGCTTCAATACCAATCTTTTCAAGAACAATCTCTTTAGCATGAGATGAACCAACAAATGGCTTCTTCCACTCGTTACCACCAAGGGTAACTTGAAGTTTTGCTGGATGCAGTTCACAGTTTTTAGATCACAACAAGTTTAAAAGATTTTAGTTTGTTCATAAAAGTAAAAAGAATATTACAGCTTGAACAATTATTTATGATTATGTCTCAAATAATAAAATCATTTGGAGTTTAATTTTGATTTGTGATTGAGCGTAGTGGAGTGGTGGATACGCTATGGGGCTGCATATCCGGAGCTGCAAAGGTTTGCTATTAGAATAATAAGCCAGACTTGCAATGGTGCTTCTAAATATAGGCTCAAGAGGAGTGTAGCGGAGAAGCTGCTAGGAGAAAGTGCAAATGAATCCGAGCGACAATATTTGAAAGATTTGTCGTTTGTTCATTATAATTTGCAGTTGCAGCGGTCAAAATGGAGTTTAAATGATAACATCGTAGCCGATGAAATAGACCCTGATGACGATTGGGTTACGCATCAAGTACATGAGACTTTCCCAAGCCGTTTCCGTGACCCGTAAGATAACTCACTTACTACTACTTTAGATACAACGAGTAAACTTTTATAAGTTATTTTCAAATGCGTTGTTCTAACAATTCATCTTTATCTCAAATAAAATTCTCAATCTTTTTGTTATAAATTCCGAGGATGAGATATCTTGTACAAAATTACAAGTTGTATCTTGTGTGGAAATAACGAAAGATTTTATATTCGCAGTACTGTAAAAGTTGAGATGCCTTAAGGAGATGATGCAAGCTGGTGGAGCACCATGTCCGATTTCTGGTTGACAGTAAATGCGATGGTGTGACTTTAGTTTGTGTTTAGAAGTTGTTATGCGTCTTAGCGCTGGTAGATTTGTGTTTCTAGTTCAACTTGGTAAGTTTTGTTTGAGTTTGTTGCCAAAGTCTAATGTTGTTTATTATAGTTGACAAAATTTCAATAACTTATATAACAACTATCAATGTATTTTTGTCATAATGTGAAATTTTGTGCCGTTCTTTTTTATTCTATGACTTATTCAATATCACCTTTTAAAATTGTATTGATGATTTTTTTTAACAATTTAATACAAATTTTACAATGCAAACCAAAAAAAAAGCTAGAAAACAAGAATGCGGGAGATTGTTTTAAACTAAAGTACAAAAATTCATGATTAACTTTAAAAAAATTCAGTTGGTAATATTTTCAACTGAAAAGATTTTTAAAAAAAATTATAATAATATTAAAGATATTTAAGTTGTTGGAATGGTAGTTTAAATAATTAAATATAATAAAAAATTAGTATATTAGATAGTGTAAATAAGTTTTTTTTTTAATCTAAAGAGAAATTTTATTAATAGGGCAAAATTTGAGACTCCTAAGTTTCAGATTGAGAAATAGAGGGTTTCGATTGCTTCGTCTTCATCCTTGTGATACTACATCTTTTTCTTTCCTTGCTTTCTGTATATCTATATTATTTTCTTTGCCCTTTCCTTCTATGCTTTTGCTCTCTGGTTTCACGAAAACAAAGAATTGATAACTCAGCTATTCTAATATATCATGTTCCAGATTTTTCCAGTTTTAGAATTGCTTCCAAAAAAAGAAGAGGTTTAAACATCTTATAATCAATTTTCATTTTACACTTTAGGGTTTAGAGAGCTAGCCAATCGGCGGCTTCGATCTGTTCCCTAAAGATGAATTTGATAGACATGTTTGCTGTTATAAGCAACCCAATTTTATCAATTACTGATTCCAAATTTTTTATGTTTTTCCCAGATGAAATTAGAGAGATAAGGGTGTTACAATCAGATTCGATGTCGACTTCCCTTCAGCCCATGATGTTGCAGAGTTGCAGTCCATCCAGCATTGCCTTAGCTTCAGCTTTTAGTGGGGTGAATTTATCATACATATTTCCATAGCCACTGATAAGAGAACCATTGCAGTCTCTAATAATTATTCCTCCACTTGATTCTCCAGAAGGTAAACAACATGCATCTAAGTTTAATTTGAATCTTCCCGGTCCAGGAGGCAGCCATTTGAGGTGAGTGACTTTGTCTTTTGTGTTGAGAAGGTTTGTGCAACCTAGAGAAGTAACTTCATTTTCATTGTGTTTTCAATGCTTTCTTTGAAGCAGCTTTGAGTGGTCAAGAGTTTATAGCATTGTTGTAATGTAATTGATGGTGGCGCTTGATGAAAAGTTTTCACCATTGATTTTTGATTTGTTACGTTGCTGTCAGATTGCCCAGCAAATTAGAGGAGGTAGAACTGTCTCTGATGAGTCAATAGTTGTTTAGGGAATATATTTAGGATCTTTGTGCTAGATGTGACTAGAGAGAGAAAGTGTAGAGAGATAAAGGAAGATTCATAGAAATAATATTCAATGCCTTTTTTAGGCAAGTGGGTCACCCTTTTATACTAAAATAAGGAGGAACCATTTAAGCTCTTAGTGGGCCGTTCATTACACAACAACGAGGCCCCTCTACTATTTTTATCTTTGCATATTGGTCCTCGAAGGACCCTGAATATTCTATTAACTACGCCAACTATTATTTATTGTTTTTTTGCCCCTATAACTTAGATCGGCGAATTCCGCCCTCATCAGTAGCCCCCCAGTCTTCGGGAGTTTCACGAGCGGAGACTTGTGAAAGAGCCATCGCCAATCGTCCGATCTTCATTCAAGCTTCAGGCTCTGTTAATTTCGGTTTCCCGATGCTCGGTCACATTCTCGCGCCTCCTCTATCTGTTCTGCTGGTCTTTTCATCCCGCGCCTTTTGTGATGGGCCTACTCTCCTTACCGATCGTGGTGGAGACAGCCCACATCGACGATGGGTTCATGACGAATCGCTTATGTCAGCCCTTGTCAGTCGGTGGTCGGCACGCGTCATTAGCTAATGGGTCACTTCTCTGTCAGACTAGGTTCCTAGAGAGACTCTTCATCTTCCCGCTATTTTTTCGTCGATTGGTATTCCCCGATATTTCAATCCTGCCTATAAATACCTCACAGTCCTTAGTGTCTCTTAGAGGCATTTTAGAGAGAGAATACGCCGTCCGACCATTTCTAGAGAGAGAGAGAGAGAGATCGTCCGACCCTTCTTTACTTGGGTTTGCTTGTTGTATGAAACCCGGGCGTTCACAGAAAAAACCAACCAAGAAGAGGAAATCCGAGTGGAGTTTTGAAGAGTGGTCTAGCATCGGAGATCGAGCAGAAGAATACCGACGTGCTGGTCTGATCTGGGGGTCTAACTCCAAACCTTTCATTCCCGCTCCACTTCCTCACGATCCTGTTCTCGCCACCCCGATTCCCGCAGAATCTTTCCTTGTATCCGACCCTCCGGTTTCTCCAAACCCCGAGGCTAGTCTATCCCAAGAACCTGTTATCCTTTCCTCCAGTGATAGTTCTTCTCATTCCCCAGTAGTCGGGTCGAGAAATCCGACCGTATTGCCCGTCAACTCGCCCGCTCCCCGTCGTGCCCGCAAATCCACATTCTTGATAATGGGAGAAGACGATACCATTAAGTCCACCGCAGGAGGTAATAGTCCTGAAATGGTTCAACTTACGCCCTCGATTAGAGGGTATCAGACCAGTCTTAACACTGCGGTCACTTTTTTAGGTTTGCCCAAACTTCAGCTAACACCTGAGCAAGTGGAGAAGGCTCAGAGGGCCATGGCGCGCGATATTGCAGATGCTTCTACCTCTCGGGTCCGACCATCAGAAACAGACGCTGCCAACGCCCGAGGCTCCGGTCAAGTTCCGACCCAAGAAGCTGGAGAGTCGGAAGTCGACATTGCTCCCACAGGAGTCTGTATTGCTACCGCTGGCCACGCGGCTAACCCCCAAGATGACCCCTTGCCCGAAGAGGTTGCGGCTGTCATCACCACCAAGTATTTCAGCTGGCTTCTAACCAGGGACGTGGTTTCCCTTTTTGAAGGGAAGTACCTCTACTTCCCCGAATCCGATCATAGAGAGCTGCTGATCCGCTGGTGAATCCCTGAATGCGTCAATGTCCGATTCCCGACCCCCGGGGAGACCCCTGTTCACGTCAGACCCAGGGAGATTGTGGTGTTCACCGAACTGTTCAACTGGGGTTTGCGCTTCCCCTTAGATCCTGAGATTGCGCTCTATTTCCGCACCCTCCAAATCTGCCCGTCGCAGCTGACGCCAAATGCTTGGTATACCCTAATGTCCTGCATCATGGCCTCCCGCCTTTCCGGTCGAGTTATGCCGATGGAGGAGTACATTGCCATGTCGGGTCTGTCCAAATCCCCGAAATCCCCATTCTTCTACTCTTCTCTTGGCAACAAGTGGAAAATTGTCAACGATTTCTTGGAAGGGGACAAGGGGTGGAAACACCGGTTCGTATTCCTGAGCGGGTGCTGGGAGAACGGGCTTCCGTACACTCCGGAGAACCCGAGGCAGTTGCTGCGGACCTGGGTCCATGATGGTACTACCCTTCGCGCACATTTTTTTTTTGCATTAACTTACCGTCCCTTCGCGCGGTGTCGAAGGACTGGTTGCAGGGGGTGAAGAAGGATTACTCGAAAAATGCCGAGGCTACCTTCGAGGTGCTGAAAAGCTACTCCCGAAAGCACTGGGGTCGGGGCATGCACCGCACCTTCATAGATAAGAACTTGTTCATGAGCAACCTCTGGCGTTGCTCATCCGAGGTTCTTACCCTCGAACAGCTGCAGGAGCCACCGAATTTGGATGACGTGGTCGCCCGCACTGGTCTTCCCGGTTTCATACTGTACCTGCCCAAACGCAACAAGGCGCCCAGCAAGCGTCCAAAGAACGAGGAGGAAGAGGGGGAACATGAGGCTGGGACCGAGGTCGTTGGCGAGCCGACCAGGACGGAGATGCCCGTGGCAGGACAACTGGGCGCAAGGCAGATTCCGACCTTGGTGCAAAAAAGAAAAAACCGTGCAGAAAAGGGGGGGCCTAAGGTGAAGAAGACCAAAGCTTCGATCGAGGGTGCGGAAGTTGTTATTGCAGGGGCGGGTACTTCAGGTTTTGAGCATCTGGATCAAGTTGATGACTTCGGGGACCTTCCAAGGACTGACGTTGTATCAATTCCAGACGACACTGAGCCCCCCGAGGCTTCGAATCCCGACGCATCCTCGTCAAGTGGCCCAAAATTTCTGGTGCTGACGATGCTCGGTAGCCCGCACTCCTTTCCTCTTCGGAGCACTGATGGCCTAGCTTTATCGCTATATAACTTGCTGGTGCCGGCAGCCATGAAAGAGCGTCGGGCAAAGGAGCTGAGTCAGCAGTTAGCCTTAGCGAAGACCAAGATCACCAGTCTTACTGCAGAGGTGAAAACTGCCAAGGAGGCCCAGGTGCTGGCGGAAAGTCGGGCTACTGAAGCGACAACTGCCGCGGAGGAGGCAACGAGGGCGATGGAGTCGGCAAAGAAAAACGCGGAGGACGCGGTGAAGGTATCAGAGACGGCGAAGAAAACCGCGGAAGACCGCGCCGCAGCTTTGGCACTGGAGGTCCAAAAGTTGAAATCCTCAAACGTTGCTTACCTCAACCGATGTAGGCAATGGGCGGATAAGGAGACTGCGGATGCCAAGGCCGCGTACGTGCTGTCACTCCACAATCGCTACCCAGACCTCCGCCTTGGATCGATGTGGCTAGACGTTTCAGAGAAAGACCGACCCGAGAGAGTCGACTGCGGGGAATCCGACGATGCTGATGAGGACGAAGAAGATGAAGACGTGGACGGGGACGAAGATGGGGACCAGTGACACCGTTCTCTCCGGTTTTTTTTAAAATTGTGTAACTCTTTGGGGCCGTAGGCCCCTCTATTGTTGTTTTGATGAACCTTTCTAACTTTCTTTTTTGGGGGTCATGGGGCCCCCTGTGACTATATATTGAATTTGTTGCTGTCTTTTCGTACATCGTTTGGATTTGCGGGCTAAAGTAATATCGAAAGTTTTCTTTAGGGCTAGTAAGGCATTCATGTAGATCGGTAAAACCGAAGAATCTATAAGGCTCTTTAGATCGATGTCATCGAAAGTTTTTCCAGAGGGTCGGGAAAACTAATATGTAGATCGGTAAAACCGAAAAACCCATTTAAGGTTCTGTAGATCGAGTTGTCCTCTTTTCCAGGGGGTCGGGAAAACTAATATGTAGATCGGAAAAACCGAAAAACCCATTTAAGGTTCTGTAGATCGAGTTGTCCTCGAAATTTTTTCCAGGGGGTCGGGAAAACTAATATGTAGATCGGAAAAACCGAAAAACCCATTTAAGGTTCTGTAGATCGAGTTGTCCTCGAAAGTTTTTCCAGGGGGTCGGGAAAACTAATATGTAGATCGGAAAAACCGAAAAACCCATTTAAGTTTCTGTAGATCGAGTTGTCCTCGAAAGTTTTTCCAGAGGGTCGGGAAAACTAATATGTAGATCGGAAAAACCGAAAAACCCATTTAAGGTTCTGTAGATCGAGTAATATTAATAGAAACGGACGACGTCCAGCTCGTCAGCTGTCCAAAGTCGCAACGATTTAATATTTGGAAGGCAAAAGACTTTTTGATTAACAAAAATGTGAGTCGGGTTTTGGCTGATGCCTCGTTAAAACCTCCTCGCGCCACCGAGGTAGGAAAGAGTGCATCCCCGACCGTTTACAAACTTGAAACAAGTGGAACATAATGCGAAATACATCGTGAGTTACAAACTATTCTAGATACAATTTCAAGTGCTCAATATTCCATGGTAGCCTTAAGAGGTGTCCGAGCCGATTCTGCAGGCGGTACGTCCCGCTCTTGATTTTCTCGACAATTTCGTAGGGTCCCTCCCAATTTGGGGCAAGCTTTCTGAGGCTCTTGTCCTTTGTGTGAAGGAAAACGCGTCGCAGAACCTTATCTCTGACCTTAAACTCCCGACGGCGGACTTTGGCTGCGTATCGACTTCTCATTAAAGTCTGGTAGTGTAAAGAGTTTAAATGGTCGCGATGGCGCTTCTCTTCTATGAGGTCGAGCTCGAGTCGCCGGCTGTCGTCATTCGTCTCCTCCAGATAAGTTCCGACCCTGAAAGAAGGAAAAATAGATTCCGCGGGGGTGACCGCGTCCATACCATACACTAAAGCGTAAGGTGACTCTTGGGTAGCCGTGCGGGGCGTGGTTCGGTAAGCCCATAACACTTCTTGCAAGTAGTCGGGCCATTTTCCGGCCTTTCCCTCGAGGTTCTTTCTGAGGCCATCCAGAATGGTCCGGTTTGTTACTTCGACCTGGCCATTGGCTTGTGAATGAAAATGAGCAGAGAAACATTGTCGGATATTATGAGTGGTGCAGAACGCCTTCATCTCCGCACTATCAAACCGTGGCCCGTTGTCCATAGTTAGCCGCTGGGGCACTCCGAACCGGCAACAAATGTTCGCCCAGATGAATTTGACAATATCTTTGGTCTTCGTGGCGGATAGAGGTTCGGCTTCGACCCACTTGGAGAAGTAATCTACCGCGACGACAATCGTTTGCCTTCCTCCCGATGCCATTGGTAATGGTCCGACGAGGTCGATTCCCCATCGGTCAAAGGGCAGCCCTTCGGATATGGATTCTAGGGGAGATGCGGGTATGTTGATTGCGTTCGCGAACCTTTGACACGTATCACAGGTTTTTACTATGAGTCTTGCGTCTGCCGTTATTGTCGGCCAATAGAATCCCGCGAGAAAAACTCTTCTAATCAGAGCCTTGTACCCACAATGCGTCGCGCCCTCCCCATCATGTAGTTCGGACAAAATTACTTGAGACTCGTTGAAACCTAAACATCGAAGCAAAGGTCGGCTAAAAGATTTTTTGTACAGCACATCCCCTAAAATGACATAGCCCCGTGCTTTGTTGCGCAATTTTCGTGCCGAGGCGGTGTCGTCGGGAAGCCGACCTTCAGCCAAGAAAGAGATAATACCCCGCCGCCAGTCTGAAGTTGCAACCGAAGAGATCTGGCATGCGATTTCAGGTCGGTTGTCCAACTCATGTCGTTTAACGATGGACGGGCTCTCTTGCTCTATTACCCAAGGATAACTGGTAGAGCAGGAAATCGTTGCCAAAGAGTCCGCTGTTGCGTTTTCATTTCTTGGGACATGCTCATATGTGACTTTATCAAAAGAAGCGGCCAGAATTCTTAACGCCGCTAGGTATTGTACCAGATGTTCCTTCCGAGCCTCCGCACTTCCCGAGGCTTGGTTTATCAAAAGTTGGGAGTCGCTTATGAGTCGTACTTGTCTTGCCCCGCACACCTGTGCCAACCGTAACCCTGCCAAGGCAGCCTCATATTCAGCTTCATTGTTCGACGTATGAAAACCAAAACGGATGGCTTGGAGCATGCTCACACCCGACGGAGTTACAATTTGAACCCCCGACCCACAACCATTAACGTTCGCTCCCCCATTGGTGCGGACGGTCCATTCGCACTTCGCTGCCTCTTGTGAAGGCGCCTCCTGTTCGGGTCGCTCTGAGTGGAACTCGACTAAAAAATCGGCCAAGACCTGGCCTTTGATAGATGTTCGGGGTTCAAATTCGATGTCGAAATCCCCTAGTTCTACCGACCACTTGGATATTCTCCCGGACATGTCTGGTCGTTGAAAAACGTACTTGAGCGGAAACGACGTGCGGACGACAATAGGGTGGGCTTGGAAGTATGGGCGCATTTTCCGCGCTGCCGTCACCAGGGCCAGTGCCATTTTCTCCAGTTTTAGGTACCGAGTTTCGGCGTCCAGTAAGCTTTTGCTCACATAGTATACCGCCGTCGGAGCCGGCCCTGATTCACTGATCAGAGCTGCGCTGACCGCATAGTTCGTGACCGCAATGTAGAGGAACATCGTCTCGCCCATAGTAGGCTTGGTGAGGCGGTTCGGGGACGATAGGTACTCTTTGATCCCTAAAAACGCCTCGTTACACTCAGGAGTCCAAACAAAATTTTTCGCCTGTCGTAGGACGTGAAAAAACGGAGCGCATTTATCAGATGATCGAGAAATGAAACGATTTAGGGCGGCCAATCGCCCGGTCAGGATCTGGACTTCTTTGACGCTTCGGGGAGGAGTCATGTCGGCCAGGACTCGCAGTTGGATAGGGTCTGCTTCAATTCCTTTCTCACTGACGAAGAATCCCAAGAATTTCCCTGATCGGACCCCGAAGGAACATTTCTCCGGGTTTAGCTTAAGGTTGATCCCTCGTAGGTTACCAAAGGTTTCCCTGAGATCGGCGAGATGGGCTTCATCGGTCCCGCTTTTGACCAACATGTCATCGATGTAAACCTCCATGTTTCTCCCGATCTGGCCTTCGAATGTCCTGTTTACTAGCCTTTGGTATGTCGCGCCAGCGTTCTTCAGCCCGAAGGGCATCATTTTGTAACAATATAGTCCCCGACCCGTAATGAACGTAGTATTCTCCTGATCCGCGGAATATAACTTAATTTGATTGTAACCGGCATAGGCGTCCATAAACGAGAGTGGCTTGTTACCCGACGTCGAGTCCACCAGCTGGTCGATCCTCGGCATTGGGAAAGGGTCCTTCGGGCATGCCCGATTAAGATCAGTAAAGTCCACGCACATCCTCCATTTCCCGCTTTTCTTTTTAACTAGCACGGGGTTAGAGATCCATAAAAGGTATTTTGCTTCCTTGATATGCCCGACGCTGGTCATTCTCTCAACTTCCCGCAGAATTACATCCGCCTTTTCGGGGGAAAAAGCCCGACGCTTTTGGACGATCGGCCTGACATTTCTGTTGATAGTCAACTTGTGAATCGCGAAGGATTCTGGTACCCCCGTGACATCCCCCGAGCACCATGCAAACAAGTCTAGGTTCTCTCGTAGGAGGATCAATAGCTGTTCCCTTAGGGTCGGCAAAAGTTTTACCCCGACCCGCAGATATTGCCCTGCTGCAAAATGATGTAGTTCACATTCCTCGTCTGTTGTCAAAAGGCTTGGGACCTCCCGGGGGTCATCCACCGGTTGTGATCCCGGGGGGACCCCCCTTAATTGCTATTCTTGAGCTGGAAACATCTCTTGGTCTTTTTTTGGCGCCAACGCAGCTCGTTAACATTCCCGCGCTGCTTTCTGGCTGCTTCGGACCACTCCTACGTTGTTCCCGACCACGTACTTCACACATTGATGAATTATAGAAGTCACAGCATGCATGCGCGATATCCAAGACCGACCAAGAATGGCGTTGTGTGAGGCCGGCGCGTCCACTACTATAAACAAAACCGTGACCTCCTTTTTAAATGGGCCGCGGCCTAACTGGACCACGCCCTCGAATTCTCCTATTACGTCGGCTGCTGACCCCGTAAACCCGACAATGGTGCGGTCGGATCGCGCAATCACCGGCCGCGTCCTGAACTTGGAAAAAGTAGACGCAAAGATGATATTGGCCGAACTCCCGGTGTCTACCAAGATGCGCCGAACCTCCTCTCCCGCGATTGCTGCCCCGATCACAATGGCATCCTCATGCGGTCCGACTATGTCTCTCATGTCGCCGTCGTCGAAATGCAAAATCGGCGAGGGGGCGCTTCTGGTTTGGAAGCAAGTTCTGGCTTCCAACTGGGTGGTTAAGTTGACGATGTGCCTTTTCCTGGAGGAATGCGTGACTCCCGCCATCGAATCCCCCCCGAAAATTATCAGGGATTCAAAAAGATTACAAAGGCCTCGCACTTTACCGATACTCTCCTCAACTTCTTCCTCAATGATCCCGATAATATTGTGGTTAGCTTTTGGGTCACCGAAGCGCGAGGTCGGGGAAAGGGCACGTCTGGTTTTGAAGCAAGTTTGGGTTTTCAGCTGAATGGTTTGGTCGCCCAAGTGCCTTTTCCTAGATGAGTGCGGGTCTCCCGTCATTGGTCCTCCCCCGGAGACGGTTAATGACTCAAAAAATTCACAGAAACCACGGACGCTACCGACGCTTTCCTCTGCCTCCTCCTCAATGATCCCGATGATATTGCGGTTGGCTTCGGGATCAAGGTACTCAACTTTCACGTCGAAGTGGTCGGTCACCTCTGAAATGGCCATGGTCGTTTCTGGTTTTGGTACGATCACCACTTCTTTCGAGGTCGTGCCCTGTTGTGCCTTCTTTACATACTCCAACAGGTTCCCATGTTCTATGAGCATCTGTATCTCCTTCTTCAAGGCTATGCAATCCTTCGTGTCATGCCCGACGTCCTCGTGGTAGCGGCAATAGCGGTTATTCCTTTGTTCCCGGGGTGTCGGGATGGGGAAAGGTCTTCGGTACATTCCGCTCCTCTTGGTTTTTTCGTAGATCGACGACACGCACTCCGTGAGGTCCGCGAAGTAGGCAGGTCGCGTCCACTTGTTGGACATGGGTCGAGAGATCGCCTGTCCAGTTTGTCTTGGTTTCAGACCGGTCGGGGTCGGAGGTTTGGTCGACGTAGGTGGGCTCGGGTGTATCGTGCTAACCGGTTGGGCCGCCCTGGCGTAATCTGACCGGGAGCCCTGCCTTATTACGACCGATGCTTGAGAACTCTGCTGGATCTGTGCCGCCAACTCAGACGCTTCTGTCTCTTCGATTAATATCTGCTTCTCTATTTGCGCCAGAAGCGCGGAAAAAGTGAATGCTTGCTTTTTTGTCACGGCTTGCTTCATCGGCCCCGGGAGTAGGCCCAAACGAAACACCGTTAGAGCCACATTCTCTTCGCAATGGTCCAGGTCAGTTTTCGTGTCGATGAACCGCCTTGTGTATTCTCTGAGGCTCTCCCCCAGCTTCTGTCTACAATTTATGATGGTATCTCCATTCACACGGAAACTCTTACTTCCGACGAACTGTTGCCTGAATATCGTCCAGAAAGTTCCGAAGTTCCGAATGCACCCCTGCGGTAAGCGGTTGTACCACTTAGAAGCTCTGTCTTTGAAAGTCATAGAAAATGCTCTATACAGGAGCTTGTCATCGTTGTCGAAGCTTAACATGAAGTTTTTGAAAGCCTCCAAATGGTTATCCGGGTCCTTTTTCCCGTCGTATTTTTCTAGCTTAGAAATGTCAAATCTCCTCGGGAGCTGTCCCGCTAATATCTCATCGGACAATGGGGAGGCCCTCCAGTTGACTCCGAGCTCACATGCTCCTCCCCCAAGACCCTCGGTCCTAACTCCATAGAGCCCCTCGACTCCCGGGCTGACGAATTGGCTACTGGTTCTGGCTATTCGATGGTTGCCACGGAATCGGTGGCAATATTTCCCGCTCTCCGCAGCTGGCGGTATGCATTTCTTATTTCTCAAACGTTACCGGGGTCGGCTTATTGGTGCCGCCCTTCTTATACTGCAGAGGGCCGGCCCTGGACCCTCGAAGGCGTCGGGATCGATTCTTTTGCGCTCGCTGAACTCTTTCACGCCGTAGGTATTCTTTGCCCGACGAATCGTCTGAGGGGTAGTCCGATGTCATGGCCCGATGGTTCTCAAGGTTCCGACGAGTCCCAGCAGCTTCTTCGTCATCGGGGAGAGAGTCCCTGTAGTACCTAACAGGTCGGGCCTCTATTCGCGGATCGTTGCCATGGCCACCCGCCACCCGATCCTCCAGGAGGGGCTCTTTGCCCTTTCCTTCCCGGGCTCTTTTCTCGCCCAATGCCCGCTCCCTTTCTTCTTCCAACCGAGCAATGTCCTCGAGGAGCTGCTTTCGGGTCATTATCAAAGTTGACCGCTTGTCCCGTCCGCCGTGCCATTCTCGGCCGGGGACTACCGTGCCTCCCGAACCTGAGACGGCTCGGACGACTTCTCTTCCGTCCCTCTCTATCGCCGCTTCGCTGTTCATCCCGAAAAATGTGATTTTCAAAGAACAAAAGATTCCTTTTTGGTATCACTGTTCCCAGAGACGGCGCCAATGATGAGTCAATAGTTGTTTAGGGAATATATTTAGGATCTTTGTGCTAGATGTGACTAGAGAGAGAAAGTGTAGAGAGATAAAGGAAGATTCATAGAAATAATATTCAATGCCTTTTTTAGGAAAGTGGGTCACCCTTTTATACTAAAATAAGGAGGACCCATTTAAGCTCTTAGTGGGCCGTTCATTACACAACAACGAGGCCCCTCTACTATTTTTATCTTTGCATATTGGTCCTCAAAGGACCCTGAATATTCTATTAACTACGCCAACTATTATTTATTGTGTTTTTGCCCCTATAACTTAGATCGGCGAATTCCGCCCTCATCAGTCTCGACGTGGATTTTACCATGAGATGACCAGTTCCAGGTTCTTAGTAAATGTTGTGTGGTCATATACCTACTTATATCCACCTTTAATATACCTGCAAAATGAAACCAGATGCTCCACGCGAAGTTACAGTTAACGAACAAATGGTCTTTTGTTTCTTCTGTGTCTAGTTTTAATAATTGAATCAATCGGTAATTTGTTTTTCAACAATATCCTAGCCAGGAAAGAGCACTTACTTGGTGTAATGTTGTTCCACGAAGATTCAAAAAGAGAAGAACTAAAATTTAATGGTCTAAGTCCCTTTAAAGTATCTTTAAGATTGAAAACACCATTTTTCGATAGACTCCAAACAAGTTTATCTTTGGTATTTTCTATAATTTTAGTCTTAAGGACTTTGTTAACATTGTAACTAGTGAGGTGTTGATGCAGTTTATTTATGTTCCACTCATTTTTTTCCCAAAAGGAACAGACTTGAATGCCCTTAAACCAGCTATCATTAGAGTTATGCTTTAGTTTTATTAGGGGGTTAGAGTCGTACCAATTATCTAGCCATAAGTCGACCTTACATTCACCCAACTTCCACTTTATTTTATCTTCAACAAACTTCTTTATGTCAGCTAATCTTTTCCAGGTTGAGGAGATTTTTTTGAATAATTTGTTGTAGAGGGTGCTTTCCCTTACAGTATATACTATACGTTAGTCTAGCCTACAAGGTGTTGTTTTCTCTGAAGATTATCCATAGCTTACATGAGAACTCTTGTTGAATGTCTTGTAGACTTCTAACATTTAAGCCACCTTCACCATGTGATTTACAGATGTTCTGCCAAGAAGCCCATTGAATCTTTGTTGCTTCATTAGATGATCCCCACAAGAACTTATTCAGTAGCCTTTCTATGCTTGAGATGACTGAGAGCCAACAGCTTTGAAGCCAATACAGAGGAATAAACATGAGCACTGAGTTTATCAAGGCTAGTCTTCCTCCAAAAGAAAGGGCGTTGTCATTCCAACTTTCAATTCTTGTTGATCTTCTCTAATAGAAGGCTGTAGTTAGAAATTTTGTTGTGAGGGCTGAGTGTAACTCCAAGATATGTTGTTGGTAAGTTGCTGATGTTGAAGTTAGTTTGAATGAACAATGCATTTCTTCTGTCTTAGGACAAAGTTGATGCAGTGATTATGTTTGTCTTTTATTTGTTTAAGGATTACCGAGATACATCTTGATAGACCTGTAAGAAATTTCTAATGTGCTCCAAGGAAGTAGATAAACCATTAGAATAAATTAAGAGATCATCAGCAATAGACAGCAATAGGGATGATTATGTTGCTTCTGGTTGAGTAACGTAAGGATTTTTCTTTTATAAATAGCTATTGTAAGCCTCTTAGTAGTACATTCTTTAGTAAGAATGAACAGACTAGGGGACATGGGGTCCCCTTGTCTAATTCTCTTTCTCATTTTGAAAGAAACCAGCAGATTCTCCATTAATTAGGATTGAAACATTTACATGCTAAATGATGTTAGATATTAAAGATGTTACTCTACTGTCAAAACCATAACATTTCAAGACCTTTAAGATAAAGCAGTGAGATAAGTTATCAAACGCTTTTGACATGTCCAATTTTATGATTATGTTTCATGCATTCGTTTTTATGTTGATGTCGTGAATCAGTTCCTTAGAGATAAATATATATTCATAGATCATCCTTCCTTTTACAAATACTCCTTAAAACTCAGAGATTAGCTTAGGCAAAAGAGAAGATAATTTGTTGTTTAAAAGTTTGCACATTATTCTGTTAAACATTGTGCATAAAAGTATTGGTCTGAACTGGTTCCAAGTTTGAGGAGCTTCAACTTTAGGAACTAGACATACAATAGTAGCTAAAATTCTCTTAGGTATTGGTTGGCCTTCAATGAAAGATTATATGGCTTTGCACAGGCCTGTCTTTATGATATGTCAGCATGTAGTGAAAAGAATCCTATTAAACCCATCAACACCTGGAGCTTCTTGAGAGTTTAAGTTTTGTATTGAGCACCAGATTTCCTGTTCAGTGGGAACAACTAGAAGAGAAGCATTATCAGAATTGTCAACAAGTTTAGGGATAGAATTAAAAATTTCATAATTCATATATTGACCTTGCATATTAGTACTAGAATAAGAAGGAGATGCAAGAATATTTTTGAAGTACTCTTCTGCAGAGGCTTTGATGGTTTCATTGTCTGAAATCTATTTGTTTTGTAGTTTTATACCATTTACTTTAGATTTCCTTCTCTTCCTTTTAACAAAGTTCTAATACAATTTTGTGTTTCGATCACCATCTTGAAGCCAGTTTGAATAGCATTTTTGTTTCCATTACTCCTCTTCCATAGTTAGTACAAGGAGGTGTTCAGCTTTAGCCTTTTCCATAGCTGCTTTAACTTCATTGTTGTTAGAGTTGAGGAACTTTTGTTCTTGAATGATTACACAGCCTTCTTCTGTTTATTTTAACTTGTCAAAGATGTTTTTGAAGTGATTTTTGTTCCAACTTTTCAGCATAACTTTTAATCTTTTTAACTTGTTCCAAAAGATAAAAAGTGGGAATCCCTGCATTGGTTTTTTCCAGCTGTGTCAACAACATTTTGAAACTCTTTATGAAGTGTCCAGACATTTTGAAATTTAAAGCTCTTGATAAGGTTTGTCCCTTTCTTTGATAAAAACACACAGTGGAGTGTGATCTGAACATGTTCTTAACATGTGAACCACTTTAGTATCCACAAAAAACTCAGACCAAGCATGATTAATTAGGATCATGTCCAAGCGTTTCCATCTTGTCTTGTTTGTCCAGGTGTATTGAATCCCTGCAAAGCCTGCATCCTCGAGAAAACAGTCCTCAATTGTATCATTAAAGTCAGTGGAACTTTGGTTACAATAATTTACACAGCTAGCTTGTTTAGAAGGAGCTGTCACAGTGTTAAAATCTCTCATTAGCATTCATTCACCTACAGTTTGATCTATCTCCCTTAAGTTTTTCCAGAGATGTAATCTATTTGACCTTTGGCATTTAGAATATATACAAGTAACATAAAATTGTTTAGCTAAAAGACTGTGGTTTATTAGTGTGTGGATGTATTGTTCGTTGTCTAGGTTGATGTATATGTGATAATCAATTGACCAGAATAACCATATTTTATTTGATATATTAGCAAAAAAGTTAGGAAAACTTAGCTTTAAATATAAAGACTCAATTTTACTGCCCTCAACCATAGGTTCCTGAATGCAAAGTAACAAGACTCTTTCTTTTTTTATGATAGACTTCAGTCTTCTTGTAGTACTCTTATTTCCCATTCCTCGAACGTTCCAGCACAAGGCTTTAATCATGTTTTGGATTGATTCTGGCAGATATTCTTGTCTCCTTACAAGGGAGAGATTGTATTTTGAGTTACTTTTTTTATCTTGCCAATTTCAACTTTCGATTTAGTACATTTTGGAAGCTCGAATCAGCATCTTTGTTGCAGAATATGGGTGAAGAGGGGAGACTGCCAGTATTAGCTATCTTTGGTGTAATGTAGCCAGAGGATAAATCATCTTTAATCTCTTCATAGAAGTCTTCAGCATCAAGAGATTTGATGGCTTCCATACTGTCATCTTTCGATCTATTTGTAATATCAACTGTGGCAAACTTCTCAGGGATTTTAGGATTATTTGTAAATTGGGGTCAACTTGATTGGTGATATCAGGTATGGTAGCCATATTTTGATCATTCAGAACATTTCCATCAACAAATATATCAAAGTTCTGTTCAACTGCTTCTTGAGTAGCCCAAACAACTATATCTGATTCATTTGTGTTCATTTCATTTGGTCTGTTGGTAACTTTATCAGTTACTTGGTTTGGATTTTGAATATTGATTGTAGATGGGCTATGTGTTAGATCCTTGTCCATGATGCTTTCTTCTTGGATTTGTTAGTCAATAGTTTATGTTGATATTTTACAAGCTGATTTCCCATGCCCAACGTGATGGCAGAGGTCACAGCAGGCTGGGATGTTCGTGTAACTGAGTTGAATCCATGCATCATAGTTATCACCAATACTTAGCCACATGTTATACTGTAACTTTCTTGAAATATCAATTTCAACCCAGGAAAAATAAGCATTGTACAATGTTTTATTTTTTGGGGGTATCTGGGACTTAATAGGATTTCCTAAAGCTAAAGCTATCGAGTGAACTATGTCCTCGTTATACATATTTTCTTGCAATTTTTCAATCTTTACCCAGATAGGAACTATGGGAAATTCTTTTTTGAGAGTGAATGAGGGAAGGCATTTCAAGATTCGCATTGAGTGATGTCCAACAGTCCAAGAACAACAACTCCAAATCCTGTTGATATCGTCTTTAAGGGAGAATTCTCGGAAAATATGGTGAGAATCCCAGTTTGTGTAGGAGAAGTCTCCTTCAAATTTTCTCTTTTTAAAGAACTTTTCCAAGATCTGTTTTTTAGGAAGACCTTTTGAGAACTTCCCAATCAGGGTGAAGGTAGTGCAAGGCAGAAGATTTTCAATGATAGATTCATTGAATTGCAGGTCAATGTGATTAGACTTGTATTTTTTCGACTCTCGTTTGAATTTTTTCTTTAACGTAGAAGATGTTCTTGTTGCAACCTCCATGTAAGTTTTGTTTGTTTGAGCCATAGCTTGTTGTTACTGCAGGTTTTCCAAGATCATCCTAAATAGAGTTTTATGATCAACTATAAAATCTTGATTAAGAGAAAATTTCCCAAAGATTCAACCAAAGATTTGAAGAGGATGGAAATGGATTTCAAAGGATGAAATGTAGTTCTGATCACGAAGAAAGCTTGAGTTTATAAGCCAAGGAATGCTTCAGGCGACTCTCTGTTTCTTGAAGTTCTTGGAGAGAATAGACCTTTCCAATTTTTTCAAAATTAAATTCATATCTTCTAATTAAAAGCGACTTAACATTATTTCAAATTTTAGATTGGATAAATAAGTTATATAATTTATATGCTAATTAGATTGATCTTGTACTATAAAAAAAGACGTCGATTAATTTAATGTTGTACATATTAAACTTTAAATACCTAATATGATTCCAACCGATTCTCAATATCAAAGTAATATTGAGTAAGATACTAATTCGAATCATTTAATTAATCTATGTTATAATAAACAATCAGTTGTCTAAATATTGAGTCAATATATTATTAGAAAGATAGAAAATAACTTAGTTGATAAATTAAACATTCTAACAGTGACACTTTTTTATATCATTGTTGTTTGAATCCTTTTGTATTTTTCTGTAGTCTTTTGTATTTTAGACTATTAGATCTTGAAAATAAGTGTTCAAACGTTTTAGACTTCACTGTATCAAGAACAAAAAGAAAGATATAACACGGAGCAAAAGACGAAGGCATCGTCTTCTAGCCAATAAAGCGGCAAATTATTGTAAACGATGAATGAAGGAGTATCAATCTCATTCATATGTCTCTTCATATATGTATAAGTGTAATTAGGCTAGATTTATCATTGTTGTACTTAGGGATGATAATTCGGGTGCTGTCCGGTCCGACCCAATCCGATCCGGATGGATTTTGTCCGGTCCGAACAAAGAACGGATCCGATGTGGATTAGGAAATTGTAACTTGTAAGTGGGTCGAGTCGGACTCGGATTTCTAATTTGTCTTACTTGTTCCGGCCCGATAATTACAAAAATTATAATATATATATATATATATATATATATATATAATAACAATAATATGTATATAAAATAAATTGATATATTTAAAATAAATTAAAGAAGTATAAAATTTTTGAAAATTATTGTTCGCGGGTCGGTCTGGTTGACCGACAGACATGAACGAACGGACTCAGGTTTGAAAATTTGACCCCAGGAGCAGGTCAGACCGGGTTCGGGTTAAGTGTCCAAGAAGCGGGTTCGGCCGACCCGGGCTAAATCCGGCCCACGGACGGCCCATTGTCATCCCTAGTTGCACTCATACTCTCTTTGGTTAATGACTACGGCCTGACTAAATTACTTTATTCAATTTACTCCCTTAACAATTTGGTTAGTCTTGAGTGTTAAGATTTGGGTTAATTCTTCACATGACCCAAATTTGACATGTATCTACACAATACTTTCATAATCCGTTTTGATTTATTGGTCAAATTCCCAATAATCTTAAGTAGCGGATTATTTATCAATCGAACCGTTTATTGAACATTAGTTAAATACATCATTAAACATAAAAAAAATCCATAAATTTCTGACAATCTTCCACTTTGATCGTCATATGCTATGAAGATGTGAATTTATGTAATAAAATTCATAAATATATCACCTATAAATTAATTGGATAATTTGATGCATGCCGATGAATGATAAAAGACTAAAGACGTTTTTCTCGCAATGTGAGTAACTAGATGCAATATAAATCACCATATCGTCATCAATCAACCACATTGATCGATTATAGCGTGTAACATAAAATAATATGAAATGTAATTATGTATATATATATATATATATAAGTGGTTCTGCGTAAATGAAGATGTACTTGATATATATATATGTTTGGACTTAGACGATCTCATGTCACTGTTGAAATACTGAACTACATAATTGTTGTTATAACATAACCTTATGAGACTTTTCAAAACCTTATATAATGACTAAATCACTTAGCCATAATGAGCGGTTGAACGTCCTAAAACATGAAATAAATTCAACTGGCATAGTGTAATACACAAATAGTGTTGCTTTTCACTTTTCCATAATGCACCAAATGTATCCACGTAACCTACTAAAATCTAAGTCGCGCATACTCAATGATCTCAAGATTGTCCCAACTTATTACATATCAATATGTGTCCTTTTATTTGTTGTTTATACCAGAGAGTACTTTGATCTTTTTTTAGTGGCCCATCTATGGATTACTTACATATATTTTAAAAATCTAAAAACACATGCAATGTATGACCTTTTATAAACTCGAGCATACATCAAACTCTCGCATACCAAAACATATTGAATCTTTTATATTTTTCAATCTCAAAGTTTGTTTTTAGATATTTCCATTTATTTTGTTTCCTTTTATAATATAGGTATTCAATGGCATACTAAACAATATGAATTTACTCTCACTGAACCTTTGATACCCATATTCCCAGTTTATCTCAAAACTAAAATAAATTATTACCTTAAGGAAATTATGGTATCACTATTGAGAACATGTTTGAGCCCATAAACTGACTTCTTAAGTTTGCATGTCGCCGACATTTGAATAACCAATTACAAATTTTTAAGACTACACTATATATATGTATATATATATATATATATATTATTTTCTTAATATCATAAAATAAAATTAGTCTTAACATATATTTGAAGAATCTCTAGGTAAAAATGTGCAACTAGTGTCATGACTTCTAGTAAATTAGTCTTTCGTAAAACTAAATAGAAGATCTTTTTAAAATTTAATCCATTTACCTCGAGTCTATCCTATTATCATAAGTTGTACTTTATTTATCTCTATATTACTCTTAGAAACATCTTTGGTCTTCTAAATTAACTTATGACCAATCAAATTTTTTTCAAGATGGGATAATCTCCCAAATCATGTTATCTTGCATTAAATTATATTTTTCCTTCATAAAATTGACCCACTACTGAAATCATAATTATGCATGTACTTATGAAATACAGAGACTTATTTACCTTCATACTATATGAATTTTTATGCTCTTGAAGACACATTATACGATCAAATTATGTTCTCGAGCAGGTAAAGTTTGATTTATTAAAATAAATCATTGTGTTCCCTGTGTGAAAGACAAATACCATCTTAAGTAACCTTATATTTTAATGAGACTTTAATGAATAACATTAAAACTAAATCATTTGATACATGAACATCAATCCACTAATAATCTTCATTTGGGTCGATATGTCACTTTTGTGACCTATTTATCTTGTTGGAAACTTCATGAGTATATATGGATTCTTCCTTAAAATGAATATTTGTTCTTAAATTCTCCCTCAAACTCAATATCCTCAAAGAACATTTATGCATTTGTCCCAAACATACTTATAGTGGAAAAATCATAAAACTTAACCCTTTGGATGTTCTAATGTCTCATGAAATTACATTTAATTCTTAGTGTCCAATAATTTTTTTATTCTATATATAGCGCTTTGCCTCAGATGGACATCCCCAAATATGCATATGATTTAAGTTAGGTTTATGCCGAATCCAAAGTTCATATGGGGTCTTAGTGGTTTCTTTTGCAGGATTTAATTGAGAATGTAGAAAATAAATTTGATGTCCTCGTCATAGAATGATAGTGGTAAATTTGTATAACTAATTAATATTCTCACCATATCTCTGAACATACGATTTTGTTCTCATATATGTTTTTTATATTAGGTAAACCCGATATTGTATTGTAAGGAACTATATCGTACTCTTCTAGGTATTTTTATAAACCATCGATGATAGTGTTCATCTAAAATATCATATTTACCATAGTATTCACTATTACGGTCATATCTAAGGAACTTAAGGCTTCTACCTATTTTTTTCGAGTTTTGGTCCTAAAAGCTATCCAATTATCTTAAAGATTTTGGTATTTTATGAATACAATGTAGATTTCTATTAGCGAGAGAAGTCATCAATAATGAGATAAATATCGTTGCATGTCCCACGATGTTTTGAGAATAGTCCATAGTCATTAGTATGTATCAACTTCAAGACTTATTTCTTTTGATATGTATGTACCTAACATTTTTATATGTGGGATGTTATCCTTTGAGATATTCGATACAAGAACCAAAGTTTAAGTAATTAAGTGAACTTAATAATAATTTCAAATAGAAGCCTATCCATGTATCCTTAGAGATATTACATATGTACTTGTGTTAAATATTTTATGAATTTTACATTTACAAATTTAGTTTGTCAAACACATGTATGGTCGTTGCTTCTTTGAGATGCTTAGAAATTTTAATAAACATTACTGATTATTCATTATTATATATATATATATATTTTACCACATTACCATATAAAAGAAAGACCTAAATATCCAAATGTATATTTTACAAGAAAAAGATTAAACTATTAGTGACATATTCCAAATACAATCAATATTTAGTAAACAACAACTAAAACTCACAATTGACTACACAAAACATAAACTAATCTTTACTTAATTAATAGATATTTCCTCATCATTGAGACTTCGACTCTTTATTGTACCCTTTTATAGAAATACAAACATGAGTGTCCGTAATTGTATTAACCCATTATATGTTTCCTACAACTGAAACTAAATAAATTTCTAAACATACCAGAATTGTGAGATTATCGTTAGCTTTTGTATAAGCTTGATAATTTTTACACTCTCTTTTGAGATGTCTCTTTCTCTTGTACAAGAAACATCAACTTGGAATATGTGATTTTGTAGGTTTTTTTGCTCCTGAATTGGAAGCCTTATTAAATTTTTTATTCTAATTTATCTTCTTTATTTTACCAATTGAGAATTCACCTCATTGGCCTTATGACATTCGTGTTTCAACATATTATCCTTCTAAGTAGCATGCTAATTTTACTAATTGTTCACTTCTCACGCTGAGGAAATATTAAAACGCAAACTATATCAAAATTGTTTTAAAACGCAAACTATGTTGTCTTATTGCCATTTTTCCATTAAAATTTATAATGGAGAACTGTAACAACAACATCTTAATATTCACCTTATTAAAACTTAGAAAAATGTTTTCTCAACTATTTTAGAAGACTGAATTGCATGGGTGATCTTAGTCGGGACAACCTCATGGGATACCAAATGTATTAATTGTTTCGTGATTTTTAAGAATAACCTATTTACTTATCCCACACCTCAAATTATTTCTTCTCGTTATAGAACTATCTTTACTGAGGAATGTGGGCTTTTTAGTCCTTAATTCCAGAGAATATTACAACACTTCAATTACAGTTTTATGTTTTCTATTCATTGGAAATATTTAAAACATCTAAAATTGGGAGGGGGAGGTTTATGTTTTATGGGTTAAAGGTTTAACTATAACTTTACATATAATAATATCACATAAGATTTGCTTAATTTAACATATAATTCTTACAAAAAATGGTTAAAACATAACATATTACAAGTGAAACATAACATACATCAGTAATAAGATACTTTTAGGAAAACATATCATCATGCACTTCATGAGTTTAAGAAAACAACATTGGTCCATTTTCAATTACCCTAATTTTGGTAAAATCCTCTTTTAGGTTAACTTCCATATTTCAATCAAAATCTTAATGATCATTTCACCGATGATAATCTTTTGTTCATGATTAAATATGTCAAACATTTACTTTCCTTTGAACCGATAATGTTTGCAATATGATTAATCCATGAATTGTTCAGATTCCAAGTTCTTCAATTCACCAACAACCTTCTTTTGTGCCAATTTATTGGTTTCACGAGTCACATACGCAATCAAGACAACCTTAATCATACAATTTCACTTGAATTTTAAATATTTTTCAATCAATCACATACAAGAAACAACATATTTATGTGGTCACATATCGAAAAAATACCATTCAAATCACCCTTATAGGTGCGCGGTTGCAGTGATGTACTTTTCGTTATAACAATATGACTTTTTTTACGGAAAACAAGGAATTTATTATGATTAAGGGCCTCTTTTCGCGATAATAACATGAATTATCGTGATAAAAACCGCTCAATTACACGTTTGTCGCATAAACATCAAGGGTTGCTGCAACACACTTGTACTGTTATGATTTTCACTCGATTCATGGTTTATTTGATGCGAAATACCATTTTTCCAGCATAAAAAATACCATAAACTGAGTGAAACCCTAGTTTTTGCATGTAATTGAAACTTAAACAACAAAAACTTAAAATCATAACCATACTTCCTCCTAAAAACCAATCAGTCCATGAATTAAATCATAAATCCATATATTAACTAGTTTAAACAACAATTACTTCCTAATTTTATAAAAAAATTATTTAAATTTAAATACACATGTTAGTAAATTGGTTATACATGGAAACACTACTAATCAGTTTTCATGGAACTGACTATGATACCAATTGATAAATCAATTTAATCTCTTTATTAGTCTGTGTCATAATAAACAATCAACTTCATGAATATGGAATCGATTATAAATGGTGGAAAATAACTTATTTGATAATGTGGACATTCAAGAAATGATTTTATTCTTTTATTTTTGCTATATTAAATCCTTATGTAATTTTTTTTAAGGTTCTTCAATCTTGTAGTTAATTTTTCTAATAATCTCTTTGTGTGCAAGAACAAGAATAAATAAAGAACACAAAAGAAAAGATGGAGGTTTCATCTTCTAACCAATAAAGTGGCAGACTATTATATACGATGAGTAAAGAAATCTCAGTCGTATGTCTCTTTATATAGGAATACAATTAGGTTTACATTTTACCATAAATGTACTCATACTCTTTGATTGTTATTTGGTCACGGATCATAACCTGACTAAATGTTTAGTCTTTAAACAATTTTTTCGTCTTAAGTATCCAGATGAAGCTCAATATTTCACAAGGCCCAAGTTATACCTGATACGTCGACAATACCTCTGTAATAAGCTTTTATCAATTGTTCCAATTTTCAATGATTTTAATTAACCGATTACATATCAATTGGATCGTATATTAACAAATAGTTAAATACATAATTAAGAATATGAATATTTTAACGTTGAGTCTTTATGGGTTAAGTCGGTTGAAGATAGATTATGTTAGAACCTTGAAATTGAAACTATCCACTATTAATTTTATGTACATTCTTAAATATATGAATATAAATATGGATAAGAAAGAAACTATAAACCATCATATCATTTTCTTTATAACATATGTTTATACACTCTCTAAACCTAATCCTTATAACAAAATTCATGTTATTCACCAATGTAATTCATTAAGGGGTAGTAGCTCTCCTTCTTCAAGATTTAACAAAAACTGATCGTGCATGAAATAATTATATGTAACCTACAGACTAAACAAGATCAACATCAACACTTCATTTGTTGGCTTCAACAGTTTTGATGTCGGAGTCAAAAGTTATGGTACTGAGTTAGATATATATAATCAAGGATGACTACAGGTAAGTTCTACAATCTTATTTTATTCTTAATTATTCATATTTGTAAGTTATCTTCGTCGTATGTTAGATGAGTCTAAGGACAAAACTATAAACTATACAGTTGATACCTTAACCTATTTATGAAATTTAGGGATTTTTAAAATAATTTATACAACATATCTTCCAAATAAATTTATTTAATTGATTCAGCTTTAAAAAAGTAAATAAAATTCATTTATGATTTGATTATATATATATATATATATATATATATATTGATGTTGAAATTACATGTTTAAATTTTAGATTAAATATCACAGAAAAGACATGTTCAATGTTTTGTTTTGGGGAGTTGATTACATGTATGTGTATTATGAAACATGATTAAATATTACAGACATAGACTTTAATAAATTACAAGAACCCCTGATTTAACTAAAAAAGATTTTTTATATTCTTGAATTTGAGGGATTATCGCGGCAAAAAGGTTATTTTCCATTGCGCTCCATTAGTAGTAGCCCTACGACACCCATGTAAATTGATGCATCAATGACTTATAATAGTTGCAATGTCGCGATATTCACGTGAGTTGCTATGATAACAACCATACAACAACCATCGTATCATGGTGTTACGTATTATCATCATAACAACAGCCTCACGTCTGAGGTATTATCTTCATATAATTATCTTTTATTGTAGTATATTTCAGCCCCAGACCTTCTTCACACTTACAACAAACCATTAAGTTTTAATATGATAGTTTAATTCATTTAGGATTTATAGTGTTGCAAGTTTAAGGTATGATTCAAAGTATGTTTGCTGTGTTAAGTGTTTAAGGGTTGTACGCTTATGTTGCCTTATTATGTATGTACAAATTAAGCATGAAGTGCTGGAAATGTATGGCCTTAGAGATATGGGAGTGATGACCATAACTGTTGAGAACTTAAAATCTGTTATGTATAGGTTAATGTCATACATACTCATCATTTACTCTCTTTTTTTCAAGTTTAAAGTTTAAATGAAATTCATCTCCCTTTAGATGTTTAGGCTGATTAAGGTATATTTCAGATTATTGAGACCACTTTAGATGTTCATGGTGCAATGATATACAACATAAAGTTATTTTCAGTTAGAAATGCCACTATCTGAAATGATTTGCACATGGACACTTTATATGTTTATAATTTAGAACTGTATTGCGGAATGGGAAACCAAGTGGTCTTTGTTTGTGTAATCCTTAAATGAAATATTTTTGGGTGTTCATTTCTAAGGAACGATAGTTGTATGTATACTCTAACCCAAAATAAGACTATACACACATTTTTATGAATGTGAACAAACCATTATATATAATTGTTGTTACGTTTACACACAACATACTCACTCATAAATGAACTTTAATGTGGAATGTTTTGGTTAAGTATGCCCAAAATAATCATGATCAATTCGTGGAAAGGTTTGTTTTTTATAGTTTTGGTTGTGAACCAACATTACTACTCTTAAACAGTTGTGCTTTAGAAGTAATGTATAACACATCAACCCGTATATCTTCACCAAGTATTACGATAAGTCAGTTCAAATGATTGTTTAATTTAACTTAAAACTTATAAAAAATCTAGTCTATGTGCCAATGTGTGTCCGGATTTGATTAAATTATTTCATCAATGGATGTTGTCTTTTTTTATTGTTCAACTATTGACACTGAGTTAAAAAAACACCATTCAACTTTCCTTTTGCTTGAGGGGGAGTTTTAAGGAGTGGAATCATGAAATCATGCTCATATTGGGACAACGTAAACCACATTAAATTAGGATGATGAACCTCATCCAACTACCTTAATCATTATGAATTGCAAAAAGAAGTCTTACATGTGTTTTTGGGTTCTCACTCTACCAAGATAGAATATGCTAAACATATGATTGCCCATCTAAAGAGAAGCTTTGTGAAGTATCCTTATGTCAAAATTTAGGGCATGATAGGGAAACTTCCAATAATATAGTAGACAAGACATGGAAAAGCTAAGAGTGTATAATGAAAATGGATAATATTAATAGTACGTTAAAGACACTCAACGTGGAAATCTTAGTGGAAAATATAGTGTCATACATATTCATGTCACTTCCCTAATTTTTTAGTGTCTTTGAGATAACTTATGACTTCCAAGATGTGAAATGGGACATTAACACCATGATTGTCGATCTTGTACATGATGAAAAAGAACATGTTTAAGGGAGAAAATATGCCAATATGGTAAGCATTGTTTAAGGTGGTGGTAATAAAAAATGTAAGAGGACTTCAGTTACAACTACATATACTACATGCTCTAGTTTTGAATAACGTGGCGTTGGCTTTAAGAAGGTCAAAGAAAATGGAAAAGTTGGAATTTACTTTCACTACAAGATTCAGGATAACATGAAGAAGAGTCGTGAGGCTTGGACAACCTAGATGGCCAAGAAAGGTAAACTCAATTATATTATAAGTTTATAAACTAATATAATTTTAGTATTAAAGGACATTTAATGGGTTAATACAACAACTTTAACTCATGTTTGTATTTCTTTATAGGGTGCACTCCAAAGTCGTAGTCTCAATGATGAGGATATATCAATTTGTACTATTGAGGGCTTTGCATGCTCTATAAATATCATGTGTAGTTTTAAATTGGTTTTGATCATTTGGCATATTTTCTTATTGGATGGTGTTTTATTTTAACCTATTTTTAAAAGGACTTCAGTTTCGTTTTCTTTAATGGACAGAGATGCTTATGTATTTAATTTTAGTAATAATAAAAATTCAATTATCCAAGGATAATTGGTGTGTTGGTATCCGTGTGTTAGGTAATTTAATGATTTATATATGATTGGTAATGTTATAAATTACCATTTTATAGAAATTGTATCTTGTAAAATTACTTCATACAATACAATATCTCTACCACTGCGTTTAACTCATATTTTTAAAAAGACAATCGATGAGGTTATAGTTGATGGTATTTTAAACCGTATTGACTAAATTAACTTTGAGACATATGTTGGATGTATCAAAGGGAAACAAACAAAATTGAAAATATTTGAATCATTTCATGAAACAAACGTCTTATAATTAATTGATACAAACATATGTTGTTATTTTCTTATGGTTTCATATATACTTTAGTTCATTCATAACGAATATTCACGATATGAATAATTTTATTTTTTTTCATTATAAATCTTTAGACAAGTTCAAGTTCTTTAAAGTCGATTGTTTGGTAAAAGGATTAGCACTGTCAGATTTGATGATGAATATTATGGTAAGTATAATGGTACTAGTGGAAAATATTCTGACTCATTTCATCTCTTCCTACAATGTGGAACTATCCTTCAATACATCATCAGGTTTGCCTACTATAAATGGTGTGTATGAGCAACAAAATTACATTTTATGGGAAACGGTTAGGAACATGATAGCTCATACATTATTACTCAATTTATTATGTGGTAAAACAATTAAGTGTGCATCACATATCTTTAACATAATCCTTACTATAACTGATGAGTCCGAAATTATTCACCACAACTCACTATGAAAACCGGACAGGGGTAATTTGGATAATAATTGCCCACTGAAGTATCCGGACATGAAAAAAGTATTACAACACTAAACATCTTTTGACTAAGCTAATTGCTAATCTGCTTAATAAACTAATGGGTCTTTGAACTCGACCCGATTTCATAGTTTGACCCGCAAGCCCATGGGTCCATAATTAAGGGTATAAATACTCAACCACTTTCATTAATGAGGGTAATGAACATTTAATACAACCAAGCAGCTTAAATCTTTCACTACAAAACACTCAAACATTTAATACCCTCAAAATACCACAAATCATCTGACAAAATTATCCCCAGTCTAAAATAATCCTCACTAAATTGGCGACCACAGTAGGAGAAGAAGGTGCCTGAATCCAGCATTCGAAACCAGCAAGAAAAACCAGTTCGGATGAATCCGGACGAGCAAGCAGTGCCACCACCTTTGGTAGAAGTGGTGGGAGAAAACGATGAGTACACGATCGAAGAACGAGATAGGTTGAAAGCTGAAATAGAAGCCTTGAGAGCTGCTAAAAAGATTGAGTTAGGCTTGAAAGAAAAATCAAAGGTGTCAGTCATTCACCACACTGAAAATCCAAGGGAGCATGACCCATCAGCAATGACTTACTTGAGTACTAAAAAGACTCATGTCAGCTCAAAGAAGTCTCACCGGTCTAAACCGGTGGAGAGCTCTGAGTCAAAATCCTCTAGTAGCTCCTCGAACGAGGATGGAATTGAGGAGTCCCTGTTATCTAGCAGTGATGAAGGCAGGTCCAAGAAGAAGCAAAAGTTGGTCAACAAATATTCAAGAAAGAGGGATAGGCATGGAAGGTTGAAAAGGAATCTGAGTAAAAGGTCATCTCATAGCCATAGTCGGAGGCACATATACCAGCTATTGATGGAACCTTTCGCTTTCCATGATGAACCAAGTATCTTTGCAACTCCCAATGAAGATACTGTCTTTAGTTGTGGCTGAAATTGGAGACAATCTCCATTGTCCTGCTAAATACTGTCCGGGAACCTTCCTAAGAGATTTGACAGTACTAAGATGGAAAAGTATGATGGGAGCGAGGATCCAGATAATCATTTGGAGCAGTTTAAAAATTTTATAATGAATTTTGACGATGATGACAAGTTACTTTGTAGAGCCTTCTCTCAGTCTTTTATAGAGAGTGCTTTGAAATGGTACAATAGCCTACCACAGGGGTGCATCAGAAACTTTGATACATTTTGGGTGGCCTTCTGGAGGCAGTTTGTTGGAAGTAAGGATGTGAAGGGAAATAGAGACACTATTATCTGTTGTGCCCAAGAGCCAAATGAATCATTGAAAGAATATATAATTCGGTTCGTGAACACAAATATTGGATTAGCTGATTGCTTTGAGCAAGTAGTAATAGCTTCTCTAAGACACGGTTTGAACCCTGGCAATCTGGCTGATTCGGTAACCATGAAGAAGACCATGACATGGGGCAGTTTATTAAACCAAGTGGGAAACAAAATCAATGTAGATGAAACAAAAAAGACTAGGGTGCACATGCAAGTGAGATCTACCCTAGCTGCACCGAACCAGAATCAGTCCGGATACAAGGCTAAGGAAGCCGGATAGGGCCCCAACAGGGCCAAGGCTCAAACTCACCCAGCTCCAGCTCAGATCCAGCAGTCCAGGAATAAGCGAGGATCTTGGGTCCAACCGGAGTGGTTTGCCGAATTGAAAGAGAATATGGCAACCATCTATGACAAAACAAAAGATGAAGTGCATTTTAGGAAGCCGACAGCGCTTCAATCTCCTATGGAAAGTCGTAATTCTTGCTTTTGTCAATATCATCATGATATTGTCCATAACACTAAATATTGTATCGCGTTGAAGCAAGAGGTGCAGAATTTTATTGAAAGAGGAAAATTAGGTGCTTATGTCAAGAAAAGAAGTGGGAATATGCCTGATAATGCTCATCGGACCGACCCAACAAATAATGCAGGGACATCGGCTCCGAATGGGGCCATGTAATTATTGAAAGATTCAATGTAGAATCAGAGTATTTGGATCCTGATCCAGCCCGGAATAAGGTGGGTGTTATAACAGAACATACCAAGACGGTGTCTGGGCTCATAAGCTTTTTTTACCATATTTTGGGGAGACACAATGACTGCACCAACTCCTTCTTCAAGGAAGAGGCATGTTCACACTCTGGCTACTCAGTTGGAGGGAGGCATGTCCTCCTATCAATCCCAAATTCCTTTTCCTTTCATTGTTTTTTATGAAGATGACTTGAGAGATATAGCTGGTCCTCACGAAGATGTTGTGGTAATAGGAGCATCAATTGGGGGCAATGACATTAGGATAATTTTGGTGGACACTGGCAGCTCAGCCAATATCCTCTTTTTGAGTTCTTACAAACAAATGAAGAATCCAGCAGTGATTCAACGTTCAAACATGTCTATTGTGGGTTTCAATGGAAGCTCTACGGACGTAGTCGGGGTGTTTAAGGAGGAGGTTTTTTTGGGCAAGGGCCCTTTCAAGAAAATGGTCAGTGTACTTTGTGTTGTGGTAGAAAAACCCACGTGTTACAATGCCATTTTGGGAAGATCTTGGCTCTCCAGGATGCATGCTGTGGCTTCAATAGTTCACCGATTTTTAAAATATGTTGTTCAAGGACAAGTGGGAGTTGTCCGGAGTAGTAAAAAAACAGCAAGGGAATGTTATGCAACTGCGCTTGCCCCTAAGACTTTAGGGGTAGTTCGGATAAATGAAGATTAGCAATTGGTGGGGCCCTCTAGGGGAGATGGTGAAATTATGACCCCAGAGAGACCCCTGGTGTTTTAATACCAATTGAAGAGGTTGAAACTCACTCTCTGGCTGAAAGGAGAAGTGTCAATATTGGTTCTAAGATGACATCAGAACTAAAAAGCAAAGTGTTATCCTTTTTTAACAAACCACCAACACATTTTTGCTTGGTGTAATGTTGATGTCACCGGAGTGCCTGCGAATGTTATATCACACCAACTATCCATCCGGAGAGATGTAACACCCGTTGTGCAGAAAAGAAGAGCTTTCTCTAAAGAGAAAGCTGATGTCATAGTTCAAGAAGTTGACCGGCTTACTAAGATGGGGCACATAAAGGAATCTCAGTACCCTTTATGGACAGCCAATCCAGTGTTAGTAAAAAATAAAAATGGGAAATGGCATATGTGTATCGACTTTATTGACCTCAACCGAGCTTGCCTAGAAGATTTGTATCGAGTCCCCCGGATCGATCAGTTAGTAGACTCCACATCTGGGAACAAGTTGTTGTCCTTTATGGATGACTTCTCCGGTTATAATTAGATACAAGTGGACCCAAAGGACCAGGAATACACTACTTTTGTTACTAATAGGGGCCTCCATTGTTACAAGGTGATGCCTTTTGGGTTAAAAAATACTGGGGCTACTTATCAGAGGCTGGTGAATAAAGTATTCGCTGATCAAATTGGCAGAAATATAGAAGTCTATATTGATGACATGATGGTAAAGAGTATGGAGGGTGGATTGCACTTGGCCAATCTCCAAGAGACTTTTGCCAACTTGGTGAAAGTTAATTTAAAATTAAATCTAGAAAAATGCGTTTTTGGAGTACAGTCCGGGAAGTTTTTGGGGTATGTGATAAGTGAGAAAGGGATACAGCCTGATCCAGACCAACTTAATGCTTTATTACAGATGGATCCTCCTCGAAATATTAAAGAAGTACAAAGATTGACAGGAACTTTAGATGCTCTAAACCGTTTTATCTCAAGGTTTTTAGATATGTGTGCCCATTTTTCCAAACTTTAAAGAGAGCCAAGGACTTTAACTGGTCTCCACAGTGCGACCAATCGTTCAATGAAATAAAAAGGCATTTATCTTCCCCCAGAACTCTCTACAAACCTATTGATGGAGAAACATTGTACATATATTTAGCAGTGTCCGAGTGTGCTATAAGTGCAGTACTAGTAAGAGAGGTGGATAGTTATCATCGTCCGGTGTACTACATCAGCAAGAGCCTGATGGATGCTGAACGAAGGTACTTAAAACTTGAAAAGCTAGCACTGGCTTTAGTAATTGCTGCCAGGAAAATGAGGCCCTATTTTCAGTCTCATTCTATTGTCGTCCGGACATCTTTTCTTTTGAAAAATGTTCTTCAAAAGGCGGACATATCAAGCAGGATGACCAAGTGGTCAGTAGAATTGAGAGACTATGACATTGATTTTTCCCCTCGAACTGCAATCAAAGCTCAATCTGTTGCTGATTTCCTAGTTGAATTCCATTCGGACAAAAGTACTAAACAAACTACAGATGAAAAAACTAAGAAGGTATGGGTTGTCCGGACCGACGGTGGATCAAGTACCATGGGTTGTGGTGCTAGGATATGTTTAACCTCTCTGTACGGCGACAAGCTATACCAGGCTATATGTTTTGCTTTTAGGGCTTCTAACAACGATTCTGAATACGAAGTTGCTATAGCTGGTTTGAAATTAACCTTTCTATGTGGAGCCAAAAGAGTTAGGTTAATGGGTGATTCTCAACTTCTTATCCATCATGCCCAAGGTCAATATGAGGCAAAAAAGGAGCAGTTGATTAAATCTTTATTCATACTTAAAGAAGTGGCAGCCAACTTCAAAGATGTCAGCTATGAGCATATACCCAGATCAGAAAATACATTAGGATTCATGTACAAGAATGTCCATCCATACAGCCCAGTTGGGGTAAGGAAGAAGAGGAAAGTTTAAGTATACAAGTGGTTCAACCCAAGGACTGGAGACATCCCCTTCTTCAATACATTACTAATGGTATTTTGCCTTCGGAGAAATCTATGGCCAGGAAAATGATGTACAAGGCTCGTGGTTTTTTAGTCATAAGAGATGTTTTACACAATAAGTCATTTAGTAGACCTCTCTTGCATTTTTTGGGGGTTGAAGAGTCTCAAATTTTGCTATCCGAACTACATGATGGTGAGGGGTCAGCACACTGTGGCTATAGAGCTTTAACCCGAAGGGTTTTATTAGTCGGATACTACTAGCCATCCATAATGGAAGATGCCAAGGAATTGGTAAAGAGGTGTGATCCATGCCAAAGATATGGTAATGAAATTCATATCCCAACTGTCCCTTTGCAATCGATTTCTGAGCCAATACCTTTTGCTCGATGGGGACTGGATCTAGTAGGGCCACTACTTATGGCGTACAGAGGATGCATAACTATTATTCTGGCCATTGATTATTTTTCGAAGTGGATATAGGCAGCCCCCTTGGCATGAACTACTTCAAAAGCTGTTATAAAATTTATCCTATCTAATATTTGTTGCAGATTTTGGGTTCCACAAAAGATAACCACGCATAATGGGCCACAATTCGATAACAAGGATATGGAGAGTTTCTGTGCCTCTAGGGGAATTCAACATTGCTTCTCTTCTTCTTTCCACCCACAGGCGAATGGCCAAGTTGGAGTGGCGAACAGGACCATTCTGTCTGGTCTCAAAAAGAATTTAGAAGGGGCTGCTGGAAAGTGGCCAAGCTATTTACAAGAAGTACTATGGACCTACCGGACTACTCCTGGAGCTGCTACACAGGAATCCCCGTTTTCCTTGGTATATGGGATGGATGCAATTGCTCCTATAGAGGAAACTCTTCCATCATACAAAGTCCATTATTTTTCCGAACAGGCTAATAAAGTGGCAGTCAGAAGTCAATTAGACTTAATAGAATAAAAAATGGTTAAGGCTCATCTTAGAGCCACCCATTATCATGGTTTAATGAGAAGCAGGTTTGGTTCCAAAATCAGAAAATTCTTCCTACATACTAAAAATATTCAGAAAATTTTTGACCGGGGGATAAAGTATTCAGAAAATTCTTCCTACATACTAAGGAGAAGTAGTTCGGCAAGCTAGCTCGAAATTGGGAAGGGCCCTATGTGGTCATTGAAAAGCTTAAGCTTGGGACATACAGGCTTCAGGAGAAAGATGGAATAATCTTAAACCACCCTTGGAATATTGAACACCTCCAGATGTATCTAGAATAAAAGTTGTGTAAATATTTACTTGTTTAAAGTCCATGTAAATATTGGGGGGCATACTCTTTCCTACCCTGGTGGCACATGGAGGTTTCAATGAGGTGTCCGGGTTTTTCAATAAAATTTGATGTCTTCTTAAAATATTCAGAATGGTTTGATTCACAGTTTCTTTAAAGCTTTTTAAGTATCTTTAACAGGTCGGATTGATCTGGTGGAATGATGACCATTTAACATTTGTCATCAGAGAATTTAAACACTCTCATCTTAAAATACTTGTAAAATAAATAGGGACTACTTAAACATCAGCCATTAAGATTGGGCGAATATAAAACAAAGCAAGAATTTAGCAAAGTAAAACTACATGGCTAACACCAGAGGAAATGATATTAAAATATAAAGAATGCCTTGGCCATCCAAGAACTTTAAGTTTAAGAGGAAAAGCTTGACCGGACTCAAACTAGACACAATTACAAAAATACCTTGGCCATCCAAGGACTCTAGTATGTCATAAGGATAAAAAAACAGAAAATAGTTAGAACTTTAGGGCTAGTTTCCTTTAGATGTTCCTGCATCATCTTTTTTCTTCTTCGGATCTTTAGGTTCGTCACTAGAACTCTCTCCGGTCCCTTCTTCCTCATCAGTACTGTCATCAATACCACTGGAATAGTTTCTCTTATCACCATCCACCATCGTGTGAAATGGGATATCTTCATATTCAACATACTGCCATAGAGTACCGAGTGTCCTCTTTGGGAATGTTTGATGAAAAAGCAAGACCATGTCAGATTTAACTTCAGAATACCTTTTTTCTAGGGAATCTATCACATCATTGGTATACGCATCGACCTTGGCCTGGATTGTCTTTTCCTGCCCTTTCGTCAAATCTTCATTTTCCTTTGTAACTTTGGACACAGCACCTTCAAGAGAAGTCTTGTCACCGAACAAGGCTTGGATAACATTGTCCTTGGTCTTTACCTCTTCCTTCAAAGTGGAGAGATCTTTCTCTAATCCAGAACACTTGGTTTGGAGCTCTGTGTTAGCCATTTCTGAAGTGACCAACCTGGTTGCCAAGTCTTCTTTCCCTTTCTTTAACTCCTCGAGCTCTTTCCTCAATGCTTCAACACTTTGGTTGGCGTTAAGAAGATTAGTGGATAAGCTCTCTTTATCTGCATTGAGGGTGTTGATGAGGGCAGACTGACTTCGTACTTGCCTCTCCAAGTTGAGCACTAGCTGAATATGGCCCAGCAAAGAGTGAGTCACCATGTCGTTTTCCCCTGAAACAGTGAAAGACTTGCCATTAAAGGTCACCATGTTAGAGGAACTTGGGGGAAGTTAGGGACCAGCGAAGTCATATTTTTCAAAGTCTCCAAAGTAAAGGCCAATGTTTTGGAGACCACTGATGTCTACTTCATCCAAATCCCCTCTGGTACCCTCTCCGGCGTGTAGATCACTTGGGATTTGCTCTGCCAAGGTGGCAACTGTTGGGTCGGCTGGAGGAAGAGACTCCGAAGGCCGGAGGACAACTTCATCCCCCAGGGAGATTTTCTTCTTCTTAGCCGTCCTCTCTTCACTATTTGCTCCCCGTTTTCGGTCCTTCTTAGGAGGCTTTGGAGGATCTTGAGGTCCACCCGCCTCCCTAATACTCTCATATTTAACAACTTGAAGTATAGTAGCATCAATTCCCCCTTGGGCCTGCACTCCCTGACTCGTCGGAGCGATCTCCTCTACAGCACCCTGAACAACCTTTGCTGCAACCTGTTTTTTCTTGCCCTTCTTACCTTTCATCTTGCTCGGGGCTTTAGCTCTGGAGGGCAAGGCCAGTTTTCCATCCTTCTCCTCTGTTCTCTTAAGAATAACAGCCGGAGGGGGTGGTGTGGTCAACTCCTCCCAAGTAAGATCTCTCCGGCCCGTTGTGTTCCAGAGGTGGGACCTCACCAAGTTTCTTGAGGTGAAGCAGTTGTGGAAAGCGTTTCCCCAACGTTCAGCAGCCCAAGCGTTTAATTTGGCACATGTGGTCTGCCCCTTCTCCACGTAATTGGAGAACTCCTTCGTCAACACTAACCAAAGAAAAATAAAAGTAGTTCAGAAACAATTTTTTTACAAAGTAAGAAAGACAAACATAATAAAATATTTACCTGAGCTTTTCCATCTGCTGGTGAGCATACTGGGATTGACACCAGCCTTGATTTTCCTCATATTTTCCCATGTCCCGCTGGTAAATAGAAATTAGGTCTTCCAATTTTTCTTTAACTCAAGCAAGTCATCCACGACCTTAAAGTTGTCTCCCATATTGAAGTGGTAGAATGGGATATGATGGTTCTTACAGAGGCTGGACACAACAGCAAACTACTCTATTGGAAGTGGTATGCCGGAGAGCCTTGACGCCATAATGCAGGCGATGAGAGTATACCAAGCCTTAGGACTCAGTTGGCTTGGACAGAGTTTTATCAGGTGGAAATACTTGACAATTTCTGGATCCAAGGGAAATCTGAGCCCCCAATTAAACAGTTCGTTGTAGATGACGAGTTCGCTAAGCTTGCAGTCCATCGGGGTCTCCAGAGTGACTGGTATCCTCACCTTAATAGATTCAAGGATCCCTCACTTCGTCCGGATCCGGCCTAACTCAGCAGTGTGAGTACAGACATAGTTGATATTCTACATGGCCAATAGATACTTCACATTAACCTTGTGGAAGCAAGGTCCCACTTTTCCTTCCAGACTCTCCGGCAGATCCGGATGAGTCATGCAGATTTTCTCCTTGCCTTTTCCTTTTTTATCAGAGGCAGCATCCCCAGTCTGCCCGGAAGCCTCAATCTTGAATGAAGCATCTTCAACATTGTCCTCCATCACCTCTTCCATCACCATGGAAGGTTTATCAGCCATTGTTGATGGGAGAGTGCTATTGGGTGGCTCAGTAGGTTATCCAGACGGTTGAGCATCAACCTCTCTTAGGGATCTGGTGTCCGGCTGGGGCTGAGTTCCGGAGGGCTCAGTATGAGAGCTGGTTCTAGTGGCATCAGGTCCGGATGATTTGTCTTTTGGGGCTCTAATAGGTGCCTCTGATCCGGAGGCTTTATCTTTGGTCCCAGACTTGGAGGGACCTAACTTTGAGGACTTGGTTTGAGAGCAAGTTTCCTGACCCTTTATTAAACGTCTTGTCCGGCGAAGATTAACTTTTTCTAGAGACTTCTCGATATCTGACCCCATAGCAATGAACGGAGAGGGTTTTCTTGTACTTGATACTGCTTTCTCCTGCACAACAGAGGGCTGAGACTCCTGAACCGAGGATCCTGACAGGATGGGCGAGAGGCTTGGTTGAAACAAACGCTTAGGTTTGGCACTTTTGGCAGAGGATGATCCTCGATCAGCGTCTGAAGACGGTGTGTTGGGCTCACTGATTGGAGAAACTGGAAGACCCGCAGCGATACGTCTCTCTCGCTCAGCCTTTTGTGCTTTTTCTAATTCTGAAAGATTTAGCCAACCACCTTTCACCAGAGTGTTTCTCGCTGTGAACATAAACCTACACAAGAAAGTTTTTTAAAGGAGAAGTATAGGGGTGGCAATGTTGGTCCGAACCGGCCCGACCCGGCCTAATCCGGTCGGGCTTTGTCCAGCCTGAACATTTAACGGGGCGGGTACGGTATACGAATTGTGACCCGTGGGCGGGTCGGATATGGATTTTTAATTTGTCCAACCCGACCCTGTCTGCAAATATAAACTAGTATAAAAAATAAAAAATGTATTAAAAATAATTGTAAATTTGTAAAACATAACTAAAATAAATATACTTACTAATTACTAGAAGACTAACATTTATATGTATACCAATAATATAGCGTATTTGAGTAATTATTATTTTAATTTTATAGTCAATAATATATTTATTATTTATATTCTTTTTCCATAAACTAATTCCATAAATTATAAATATTTTTTTTTATATCTTTGCATATATATATACTCCAAATCCTAATTTCTAACTTTTCAAGTTCTTTAGATGGTTTGGTTTAAAATTTTATGTCTTAAACTTTTGTTTCAAATTAAAAATAAAGTCAAATTTGAGCAGTGAGACAGGTTTGGTCAACCCGAATAGTAAAAACAATGTTTGCGGGCCGGGTCGGGCTGACCCGCGAACATAAACGGGGCGGGCTTGGGTTTGAAAATATTAAACTCGTTGCGGGTCGGGCCGGGTTTGGGTTCGAGTAAAAAAGAACGGGCCTAAGCGGGTCGGCCCGAACCCAGTCCGAACCCGACCCATTGCCATCCCTAGAGAAGTAAAAAGCTCTGAAAAGAAGAAATGACAAAGTGATGAAGATGGTGAAACAGTAAAAGGAAGTAATTTATACTAGTGAGGCAAAAAGTTACCAATACCTAGGAGAAAACAAAAAGGCAAAGGTAATGATTGAAGGCGGCACTGACTTCAGGAACATTAAATGTAGAAGTTGCTTTTTGGGAATAGTGGGAGCGCCGTTCTAGGAAGAAAACGGCTGGTAAAACGAAACAAAGTGTGACACGTGTCCCACGATCCAGAGCAAAACTCTTGAAATTCTGAGAAGTATTCAGTCAGGATAAACCCTGAGCTGAATACAAGAACAGTCCGGAGAATATTGTTATTACCTAAGAGAGTTTTTTGGTCTTGCCAAAGACCTTTGACAAAACCTAAAAAAGAGGCTACTGATGAGTCTGGAATTATTCACCATCACTCACTGTGAAAACCGGACAGGGGTAATCCGGGCAATAATTACCCACTAAAGTATCCAGACACGACAAAAGTATTAACAATAAACACTTTTTGACTAAGCTAATTGATAATCTGCTTCATAGACTAGTGGGTCTTTGAACTCGACCCGATTTCATAGTTTGACCCGTAAGCCCATGGCTCCATAATTAAGGGTATAAATACCCAACTACTTTCATTAATGAGGGTAATGAACATTTAATATAACTAGGCAGCTTAAATCTCTCACTACAAAACACTCAAACATTTAATACCCTCAAAATACCACAAATCATCTGACGAAATTACCCTCAGTCTAAAATAATCCTCACTAATAACAACATTTAACCCAATATTTAGGATTTCCGATAGGATGAATCCTAGCCTAAAGAATCTACATGTATGAGGATGTCCAATTGAAGCAGATTCTTATAAGCCGAGCGAATATAAGTTGAAATCTAAAACAGTTAGCTGTCATTTTAGAGGGTATTCAGACCACTCACAAAGGTTTAAGTTTTATTTTTCTAGCTAGCGTTATATGTTTGAAATGAGAACTATAAAATGTTTTAAGGATACAAAGTTTGGAATGAGTGATTCATATAACAATTTTGTTTGAAAATAAGAATTTGACCCATTTTGTTTAGCCTCTAACATTAATGCTCTAGTTACAGCTGATTTTCAACCATCTACAACATGTTAGGGATGCAATACTGCAAGCAGATGTTATCATTATACCTCAAAAATAAAATAATATTATTATTATTGATGGTTAAACTCAAAAACTCATAAAAGTGAGCAACTTGATAAGCCTATACTGCGTAAATCCACTAGAGAAATAAGAGATGGCTTATCTTGAGATTATGAAGGATTTATATATAAACATGAGGAATATTGTAAGATTCAAACGAAGGATCTAATCAACTTTAAGGATACTATGAAAATTTCAAACTTTAAGTTTTGGATTGAAGTTGTGAATGAAAAAAATAAATCGATGAAAGACAATTAAGTATAGGATCTTGTCATGCTACCGCAAGAAATGAAAATGATTTATTGTAAATGGATATATAAAAACAAGCATGATAGTTCAAGAAAAATAAAAAGACATAAAACACTTATTGTAGCAAAATGTTACACTCAATGTGAATTCATTGGCTACTCTAATAAATTTTATCCAGTTTCAACAAAAGGACTTATTTATAAAATAATGACTATAATTTACTCATTTTATTTAGATATTTATCATATAGAGGTTAAGACAATGTTTCTCGATGAAGAAATTAAGGAAATTATTTACATGAATCAACCGAAAAACTTAAATCCAGAAGATTCAAAGACAATGATGTATAAACTAAATATATATATATATGCTAAAGCAAACATCTCGTCAATTGTAAAATAACTTCCTATAAATTGCTACATCATTTGGTTTTGAGATGCATTCTGAGGAAGGTTATGTGTATCATAAATTCTGTGAGAGTAAAGAAATTTATCTAGTGTATTATGATGATGGCATACTCTTTGTCACTAATAATTTAGATTTATTACATATCACTAAAGTTTTTCTATTTGATAAGTTAGATATGAAAGATCTTGGTGATGCATCTTATATGTTCGGGATCCAAATAGTAAAGAACCACCTTAAGGGCATTTTGGGTATGTCACAAAAGGCATACATCAGAAACATGATACATCGTTATAGAATGGAAAACAAAAAACATATAGATATATCCATAACAAAATGTGATAAGTTCTGACTCAATCAATACTCTAAGATGTATTTAGATATCAAGCCCATGAAGACATGACCACAGCATTCGGTTGTTAGAAGTCTCTTGTATGATCAAGTGTGTGCCATACCAAATATATCATTTTTAGTAAGAATGTTTCCAATGTACATGAATGAACCAAAATTTTACCATTATAAAGCAGTCAATATGGTACTCGGGTAATTGAAGAATACTGCACAATATATATTGACATATAGTAAATCAGATAGCTTGAAGATCGTAGGCTACTCTGATACAGGTTTTCTTAATTGTGTAAATACAAAACGATCAACGTTAATTATGTATTCATAATGGTATGAGGCATTATCTCATAGAATAATATAAAATATAATTTATTTACGACCTCCATCATGGTAGTTGAGTATATAACATGTTTTGAGCCTTTAAACCATACATTGTGACTCATAAATTTTACCTTGGTATTTCATAATATAAAGGGAATTAAAATACCACTAATGTTTTACTATGACATTAAATGAACTGTCATATTTTCAAATAACATCAATAGATCGAGAAGTTTTAACCACATATACATCAAGTTCTTATATGTTAAAGAGAAAATTCATAATAGTCATATCAGTATTGAGCACATCAGCACACACTTCACTGTACCAAATCGTTTCACTAAGTTATTAACACCCTCAATCTTTGATGAACACGAAATTCGCATGAATGTCTTTATCTTATATGATATTTAGTTTTAATGAGATTTATGTATCAGTTTTATTCAAAAAAAATTAAATACAGTTTCCAAATTATATTATAGTTTCATATTTGTATACATATTCTTTGGTTAAACAATACAATAATTCATTATGCTAACGATCTCAAATTAAGTATAGTAGGATTAATTGGAAACTGAAATATAATAATAATAATAATAATATCTTGATATTTCCATGTTGCACTCATGAGAAGTTAAATTTTATTTAGGTGGTACTTGACAATGTGAATATTGAGAGAACTGTTACACATATATAAGGTGTGATGATACATTTTTAGTTCTTTGTTGACAATCATTTAGAATGATAAATTGTGTTGGTTTAACTAGTAAAATAACATTTTTATATAACGTTCAATTTGATGGATATCTTTAGTACATAAGATGATCCAACTGGGAGATTGTAAAGATATCTTAAATTGGAATGTATCATTTTATGAAGATTTAGACTATCCAAATTATAGTAATTGTAAGTTCAATTTATTAAATGTAATCAACAATCAATATATTAGACTGACGAAAAATTGAAAGAGCCTCGTGGAAAATATATTGTAGATACTAGTTAAATTGATGTTGTACTAATGGTTGAGATGTCCCTCAATTTACTTGTGTAGAGATTGGGTTCTAAAATATCAATGTGATTATGGTCCCAAAATATACGATATTATTAGATCAAAGTGGATCTTATAAATCAAGTTAATATAAAAAATATTATATTTAGAACCTTAAGTTGAATATATCCATTATTAAAGTAGTTACACTCACAATGTACAAAGATAAAAATAAGGATACCAAAGATAATGATACAAAAAATAAGGATAAATCATCATATCATTTTACTTTTTTATGCATCTTTATACAGACTCACTCTCAAACCTAAACCCTAGAGTACAAGTTTTTGTCATTTTACTACTACAATATATTGATTACTATTAGTCAACATCCTTTACGAGCTAAACAAAAATTGTCTGCACATGCAAAGATTATATGTAACCTTTAAACTAAACAAGATCCATAAATCCAACATCAACACTTCTTTTGTCGGCTTCAACAGTTTTGCTACCAGTGTCAAATTTTATGTTGCCAAGTTAGATCTACGGGTAACTTCTTATCCGCAAGTAATCTTGACTATATGTTTAGATGAGTTTTTAGAAATTCTAAACTCTCTCTCTATATATATATATAAAGATAATCCTAGCATATTGGTATAATATCGATAAAAAAATCTTTTATACTAAACAATAAAAATTAAAATTTTCCATTATCGCCTTTGTATTCACATATTGGTCAATAAAAATTATCATTCAGAAGAATTCCAACGAATTTAAGAGATAATTAAGCTTGTAGAATTCAAATAATTTTATAGTTAATATCTCAACTTTATTATATATCATGTCATTATTATTGTCATCAACTTATGTAATACCTACATAATACCTCTTATTACCTTATAATCTCCAATTGATGACTCATGTCAAAATCTGTAGTAATATTGTAGGTTTTTATATAGTTAATCATGGTTGATGGATTCTATATGATAAAATTTCATGTGAAACATCCTCTTAACCCAAAATTTCAATCATATCATCCTTTCACTGTTAAAATCTAATTTGATAGTTAACCTCAACATGTGAATCTTCAAAATCCAGTACCAGTATAGCTAAATTAGATTACATAAAAACCTTATAAAAAATTAACATTCACTTTCAATTCTTTAATTAGTTGAAGGTGAGTTTACAGAAACTAAATATTTGAGAATAATATGCTCCATGACTTGCATACGCATTTAAAGATCTCTATAAAATTCACTAAGAAAAATGTAAGTGTATCAAATATTACGTCGCCATGGAAATTATGCCTTTATATTATCAAAATTATATATTAGTACCAAGTCAATTTTACAATATATAACAATAATATGTATTTATTAAAATATTAATATATTAAACTAAAAATGAGAATCTAAATTCTAATTACACATAGAAAATAACAACAATACATATAAGTTTATATGTATTGAATAATTACATAGATAAAAATTAAGTATAATGGAAATCACCACTAACATGTGAACAATTAGCAACAATAAAACTTATAAAATAGACATGTGAAAAAACTTTAAAAATTAAGTTTTGTTAGTATCGTTTATAATTATATGTTCAGTATTTTATAGGTATCTAATTTTGATTATATTATATTACTTTATTTTTATATTTGTTTATGTCTCATGCCCGCATATAAACAATCTTATATATATGATGTGTTACGTGATACTTTGATTTATTGGAATATGTATGGAAACTATTGTGTTATTATTAAGGATAATCAGAAAACAACGACTGTATTTTATATCTTACAAAAAGCTTAAGTCATAATATATAAAGTAATAACCTAATGGGCTAGTAAGCCAAATAACGACGGGGTTATAATGTTAACATTCTCCCTCAAACTCAAAATTCAAGATTACTAAGCACTAAGCGTTTGTCACGTAGAAAACAAAACTGAGATGACTACTCATATTTTGTGAAGAAATTTGCATGTTGCCTTAAATATTTAAATTATATCTAAACGTCCGTTTTTTTATCTTGCAAATTGCTTCTTCTTAAATGATTGTTCTTCATGTTCTTCTTCATGCTTTTTTTTCGAATTTCTTCCACCTCATCATTTTCTTCAATCAAACATGTAAGCCCATTACAAATCCCAAATCTCAAATCTTCAACCGAGTCTCTAACCCCAATATCAAATATGAAATCTTCAATTTCAAATTTCAAATTTCAAATTTAAAAAATTTAAATTTTATTTTTTTGATTTTGATTCTCTATTCTGATTCTCAATCACCAATTCCTAAAACCAATCCAAATCCAAATCCAATTCCAAATAAAAATATAAATCTAAATCAATCCAAATCCAAATATTAAACCTAAACTTAAAACCAAAGCCAAATTCAAAACCGAAACTAAAAACCACAACTATATACCAAATCCAAATATCAATCCAAATCCAAACTCAAATCACTAAATTCTCTAATTTATATTTTTTATAATATTTATTGAAGCACTAATAGATTAAAACGGATCATCACCCTCACCCATCATTAAAACTTATAAAAACTCAATCAAATCACTAACAACAATCCTAATTACTAATATACAACCCAAATTACAAACAATACAAAAACTCACTCATAAAACATCAAATCAATTCTGGTTATAAAAAATATTACCTAAAATATAATACCACTAATTTAAAAAACATAAAAATGAAGTAATATACCATAACTTCGTCGTAGCTTTATAACTAAAAATTATTGCAATAGCTCGCCGACCAAAAAGGTAGAATACAACCAAAGGACCAAAGGCCCGCACGCATGACTTTGCTTTTGTTGGGAATATGGGTACCACCTATTCTGTCTCCGTATATAAGTAAGAACAACCAATCTCCACACTAGTATGATATTGTCTGTTTTTTGTTAAACTTCTCAAAGGCTTCATACTAGTTGAGATATGTTCTTACTTATATATCATTGATCATTCCCATGTTTAACCGATATGGAATGTGGGACTTTGGTCGCCACCGTAACAAATCATCCTCTCGAACAAAGTACCACCTTAGCCTCCTCTCAATTGAATTCCATCTGCTCACTTTAATCAGGTTACAGACTACCTGAATTATAGAGGCACTACATATGTTGCTACTCACCTCCTATTAGACCACTATTATCTTGATACACTCCAATCAAGCCACATTGCTTGATGAGCCATGTGGTAGCGCCAAGCTACGAGATAGAATAGACAGCTGCAAATACAGAGAAAGAAGACGAACAATAGAAGATAGATAGCTCTAACCCTAGGTCAGAGTAAAAGAGACTTTAAAGAAAATCGAATTCTATTCAAAAAGTCTGAGGCAAAACTAGGGTTTGAGAGCCTTTTATAAAAGTGCTCAAAACCCTAGCCCCAAATTACAGTTTTTTCCTTATGCAATAAAATAAATCCCAGCCCAATTTCAAAGCGATTGGAGCTGGTTAACTATTTTAATAAAATCCAACAAAAATAGGAAAATACAGAAAATTTACTAAAACAGCAAAATGAGGGGTGGTCGCATCGCCTAATTCTGATATGTGGGCCCCAAATAAAGCCAGTTTCCGTTTGTCCAAAAGGGACTATAAGAGTAGATCATTTACCTCCGCATATAAGTAAGAACGAACAACCAATCTCCAAACTAGTATGATATTGTTCGCCTTTGACCCGAAGGCCCGCACAAATTTTCCTTTGGTCCACTTTCAAAAGACCTCATACTAGTTGAGATATGTTCTTACTTATATATCATTGTTCCAATATTTAGTCGATATGGGATGTGAGACTTTGGTTGCCACCCTAACATGTTTTTTTCTCCCGACGGACATCTAAAATAACTACCCGCCAACATAACTAAACTTAAAATCTAAACATGCTCTGATACCATGAAAGATAAGACATGCTCTGATACCATGAAAAATAAGAGAAAAAAAAAACGATCATAATTTGTTAATTATAATTATGTATGTTACAAAGAATAAGTTACAATGTATAAATAAATAGCCTAATTAGCTAGTAGACCAACTAACTAATATGGTATAATGTTAACAAAATGTATTGTTGCATTCAAGTCATGTATTTGACTCTGAAAAATAGTTTATTAATAATTAATTTTGCTTGAGATGATCCATAATAATGCCCATTCTTCGGCAACTGCAGACAAAATAGAGAAGAGTTTTAAAAGTATTACAGAAAAATTAAGCATACAAGTTAAAAATGTTTTAGGTGTTGCAGATATATTAGATTCACGATATAGATTATCTTTTTGTTAGAGTGTTCATTTCTCACCATTGTAGATTTGGTGTCTAGAATAAAATATAATAAAATAGTAAATATATTATAATTTACTCAATAAATACCAACAAAAAAAATCAACATGATGTTGTTTTTGTGATTTAAATTTCATAAAATTTGATAGTACATCTTCTGTTTTGCCATTAGATTATCATGCTTTTACATAAAATAAAAATAAAACAAGACAACGTAAATATGTGTTAGATTTCTATTTATAATTATAAATTTTTTACTTAAAACCCGATTTTAATACACATCCAAATCTAATAAACTCGTATGTATTATTAGATTTTAACTTTTTGTTCCAATCCGATTTTATTTAATAATTAACATAAATTTTTATTTACAAATAATTTATAACTTACGTCTGAATTTAATAAAACATAAAATAGCCAACAAAATTAAAAATATATTTAAAATAATAGAAAAATATGTTATTCAGTTTTGTCTCTATCAATTTTTAATGTTTCTATTGTGATTGGGTTTGTATTAAGAGAAAAGTACCAATAAATACTCGCCAACTACATAATTACTAAGTAGTACCCAAAAATAGAATAATGTCAATTGGTACCTCCACTTAAAAAATGGACAAAAAATAGCATACAACTATATATATCCATTTTTCTCTTCAAACCAATTTTTCCTCCTTTTGAGTCCCATTAAACCATAAAACACGTCTTTGTTTCTTTCTCCTAAAACCTTTTGTATACCGGAGTCAGTGGCAATATCCAAATCGTCTCTTTCAACCCTAACCGTCGCTTCTTACCCTCACTGTATTCTCTTATGATATTTACCGATTTTCAACCTTCCATCATCGTCTCCTCCTTGAAACAAGTAACCTAGAGCCGTTCGACGACTTGCCATTGAGTTTATGCCGGTCGGTGAAGAAATCAAGAGTTACAGTTACCAGGTACGTCGCGTTTTGCAAAAATATATTTTTTGTGTGTTTTTGGTGATTTCCAAGTACATGTTGCTGTTTTTTTACGATCGAAGTTGCTTATTTCTACTGAAATCACGTAGTTAGGATCGTGAGTGGGTATTTCGGTTTATGGGTTTATCGTTCTCTTTTTAGGTTTTGTTATTGCATGTATTGTTTAGGTGTTTCTGCGCATTGTGATGTTATTAGATATAGCTTATGTGGTTATTTGTTGGTTTGGATTCCGTTGTTGCATGTGCAAATTAGGAACAACTCGTGTTTTCGTAGCATATGCAGTAGAAACAATTTGCATCCTCATCGTATGTGTACAAACAACTTGCATTCTGGTAGGTTATTGGGTAGAGCAACAGTTCATTATTTTTTTTAAACAACTCGCTTTATGGGGATTGTATGTAATTCGCTATATGTAAATACTTCAAACAATTCAAAATATAAGTGCTTCAAACAAGTCGTGTTAAATATGCTTCAAACAATTCTCAATATAAGTGCTTCAAACAATTCGTGTTAGAGATGCTTCAAACAATTCACGGTTTATAAAAATTCACAAACAACTCGCCGTTTATATGCTCGTAGCATACGCATTAGAAAAATTTGCATCCTCATCTTATACGTGTGCAAATAATTAGCATTTTGGTAGTTTATTGGATAGAACAATAATTCATTGTTGTTACAAAACAAATCGTTATTTGAGGTTTGCATGTAATTCACTATATGTCGTTGTAATAAGCAATTCACTATATAAATGCTTTAAATAATTCTCTATATAAATGCTTCATAAAATTCGCATTTTATAAGGTTTCACATACAACTCGCTTTCCATGTTGATAAACAATTCGCGTTATTAAATGCAAATACCAGAATCCTTATGTCAGTGTCAATGATATAAACAGTTGTCTTTATGAGAGTTATTTATTATTTACTCGTGCTTGTTCATTTATTTGCAGGAAATATGACTGCGAGCAAGATTCTACATGTCCGGATTAGTCATCCTCATGCGTCTGCTACAAAATGACATGATTAACTTTTCTTATATTGAAGCAACCAGAAACACACCTTTCTACGCCCTGTTGAAAAAGGTGTTTGACCTCCGTCGCGAGAAGATCGTGACGAAATTTTTTTATGCACTAGTTCAGATAGAGACGTTTTAGGTCGAGGACGACGCGTTCTGTTTCGGGTCGAAGCTGGTGAAGCTAACGACATACGATATAATGGTCATTTTCGGCCTTAAGCACGAGACAGAGGAAATAAATTTAACAAATTCTGGAGCATTCCTTAACAGATATGTAAATGGGCGAAGAATGATTCAAGGATGATGAGAACATACTTCATGGGTAAAACGTCAAGAAAGATAGGACCGACGAATACGAAGATCGTTTCAAACAACATTATACAAATACCTTTGAATCTAGTTTACGTTATACGTACATTATGTTCAGTTTCACTAACATAGCACGTTGCGTTGTTTTTACAGGCCGATATAACCAAAGCCATCAGTGGAGAAGGGAGAGCATGAATTGGATAACATTTCCATGTTGTTGATACTGTTTATCTGCTCAAACCTATTCTAATCAGTATCCGAAGATGTAATGGGTTGAAGTGTGCTGTATTTTATCGAAGAATTTGACGGAATAAATGACTATGACTGGTTCTGATCAATACTGTTCAAGCTTCCCCAGTTGATCAAGGTTTACGGTGCGGAGGTAAAACCCAATCATGTTATCGGTTGTGTCACACTTATATTCGTAAGATTATTTTTGCTTATTTAAACATTAGTTAACATAGATCGCGCGATGATAATAATTTTCGCGATGCAGCCCTTCGTCATGGAGCATACAACGATTGGGCTAGACCTTGCAAAACCAAAAATGATCTCAAGGATCTTCAAATGATGGGGCTTGGAGTCCAAACTATCAACCTTGGAGATGGTTAAAATGCTAGACAATTTGCGAGATGATGAGGTATGAATTATATATGTATATATAACAACTCTAGTAATCATGTTTCATAAAACTCCCAGCATTTAGTTACAAACAACTCCTATAATCTATTTTAAAACAACTCTTAAAACCTATTTACAAGCAATTCTCAGATCCTATCTACAAACAACTCTCATAAACCATTTAGAAACAACTCCTATAATCTGTTTCCAAACAACTCCCTGTACCCATTTACAAATAATTTGCATTATGTATAAGACACAAATCACATTTAGTTTGTTAACATTGACCTCCCTTGTTGTGGTAGCACAAACAACACACGATATTTTTTATAGTATTAACTTCTATGTTCTTCCTCTTGTAAGTTGTGAGGGGTGCTTTGTGTTTAACAGAGGCTGAAACAACAACATTCGGAGGAGTATGAGGAAATAGAGATATATATACTGAACCAGTTTTACAGGAAGAAAGATCAAGGAAAATGAAGAAAAGTGCAGCCCCAAAAACAAAGAAAAGGGAGACACAACCACAACAAGAATCTCATCAGGACATCCCAATCAATGATCAACCACAAACAGTTACCAGAGCAGTTATTCCATCAATGATCAACCACAAACAGTTACCAGAGCAGTTATTCCATCAATGACAAACCAAACATCCCCACCGCAGACCGAGGAATTTGCAGAAGATGAAAGCATAAGTAAAATGCTCGGTCGTTTTGTCCTCAAACGCAGACAGACTACTCCAAACAAGACTGTAGCCGAAGAACCAATAAAGAGATTGAAGACCTATGTAGATAAAAATAAGTATGAGCGGAAGCTCGAAAGACAGGCAAAAGAAGTAAGTACATGCATGTTACTAACTAGTATTTGTTTAAAGAGAACTGAACAAATTATAATGGTTCTGTTATTATTGTTGCAGATTGAACAATTACGGTCAAAGTTAGCGGAACTTGAAGAACAACAACTTTACAATGCTGTCGCGTTGCTTTTTACTCCACTAGAAGCCCTACTAAGGAGAAATAACCGAATAGACCTACACTACCAACAAAAGGGGGTCTATTGAATTACACGCACTTGTGCCATATGAAATGCAGGAAAAAGACCTGAATCAGGGCATGATAGTGCAAGAGGCTGAAAAGTTTGATCAAAGCCTTCTAGAGGAGCAGGACGTTGATGGAAACGATTCCTTTGTACCGGTACCATCTGAAAGGCGACAGAAGTGCCATCCGAACCCAGACCGGAAGAGTTAATGGTCACCCTAAACACAGACACGGTTGAGAGACGGATAGGAAAGTCTCCTCCCCTAGAGGAGATAACAACAGGTTCGAGTCGTCCAAATGAGACAGAAACGGATAGTCTATTCATAAGGAGGCACAAACAGATGACCGACAACTTGTACTTCTATTGCAAGAAGAAAAAGATAGAAGCTTCTGAGAAACAAGTGGTAGACGAAGAATCTGGACTGACGGATGCTGAAGAACGTGAAGATGTAAGTGGATCCGAAGTACATTAAGATACAACTATGTGAATATATTTTGTGATATTATACATGGGTAGTAAACACGTTGGGCTGTTAATCTATGTTAAGTTGTTTTTTGAAAAAAAAACATGGCTAGTGTTTTAAAAGAGATAGAATGTATGAATTTAAAAACAACTCGCATATGCTTTTGTAAACAACTCTCAGACTCAGTTTTGTAAACAACTCGCGTACTATGTTTCACAAACAAATCTCGTGGTATGTTGTCCAAACAACTCTCGTTGGGTCTGTTACAAACAGCTCGCATTTCTTATTGTGAGTTTATTTGAAAAACTAGAGTTATTTGTGTTACCAACAATTTTCATTGCATGCACCTCTCGTTAGTCTCACCCTAACAACTCGCATAATATGCATTTTTAAACAAATCTCAGTTTTAAAAACAAACAGTTCGCAATATGCTTGTATAGTTTCGAAGAACTCGTATTTTAGGATTACAAAGAACTCTCAGTTGTTTTTTAGTGCGAATATACCTCAATTTTTATATGAAACAACATGGCGACCAACAACAACCCCAACAAGAATAACATCAAGGAGAAAAACAACAAGAACACCTAGCCTTGGCCAATAGTGAAAGGCTAACACAAACTGAAGAATCGCAACATGTACCACAACAAGATTCCGAGTCTGCCCAACCATGTAAGAAGTTATAATTACTCAGCCAGCAAGAAGCACTGGTAGAAAACAAAGAGCAAGACTTAAAGGTAGCTGAACACCAGAGACTGGCCTACGCAAAGTCAGAACCACTGAGCCAAGCAACAGTTATGAACCAATAAAAAAACCTAAAAATAGAGAACGATAAGTTTTAAAATCTTCTGATACGCGCATTAACACAATATGTTTATCAAATGTATATCGAGATGGTTATTACTCACAGTTTACATTGTTGGTTTTAGATGAAGTTAAATGCTGATTTGGATGTTATGATACAACTGAATTTGGAGAATATTTTGAAGATGCAATTAATAGACTTTGCCAAGCTAGTGATACTGAGAAGGTTCTAGAGGAGTCAACAACATTGGTCGTTGCAGATGGTGTGGTAAGTGGATTTTTAAATAATTATACATCAAAGATGTGTAGTTTGGATTTTTTGGGTATTAACAGCCACATTTATATGTTCAAAGTCAAGAGAAGAGATAGTGAAAGAGGATGACATACTGATTAATTTTAATCTACTGACTCCGACACAACTATCGGTGGAAGAGGTAAGTATTTTAGAAGCTCGAACGATAATGATAGCGGTAACTTTACCTGATTGGCCAAATATTACACCAATAATTGAACTGATCGATGTCTATGAATACCACAAAGTACAAATAATTAAAAGCAGAGAAGATGGGGCATATCCAAACGTATGGTATTTACCAATGTCTCAGTTTCCTTACAGACTTCACGTGGTCATGACTAAAATATTGGCGCTACCCTTCGAATGAGACTTGGACTACAAGGTACCCAATTGTAAACAACCCACTCTTCATTTGTTTAATACAATTCACATTTTAATACACTGTCTAATAATCTAATCAAACAACTCGCTCTTCGTGCAATTCATTTTTCATGCAAATCGCGTTTAATGTAATTGGTTATATATACACTAGATGATGATCTTTTTCAAAAAAAATTGGTTTTTCCCTATTTCATACAATTTGTGTTGCTAGCAATTCGCAAAATCTAATTAACACACCTATATTGGTATTTCCAAACGTTTGCTTTGTTGGATTTCCTAAACAATTCACTTTATCCATCATTTGGTAGATTGTTGATGCTTGGATTCTAAATATACTCAAAGCAATAGACTAGAAAGTTCCATGCAAAGGTTTCTCTGCCTCCAAATACAGCGCCATACAACTTTCTAGCATGACTACGGTAAGTTTAGCTATAAAGTACAAACAACTCTCTTATTCTCGTTGTAATGTACTTTTTCCTTGAATGCAGTACACAGTGTCCAATGGAGAGGACATGACACATATAGTTGATGAAGTATTTAAAAGCATGAGGGAAGACACAAACATTATGCTTATTCCAATCTGTAACGCTAAGAAAGATATAATGAACCATTGGACATTGATTGTTATTGATATAGACGAAAGGACAACAACAAACTACAACCCGTTCATGCCTCTTAAAAACATGCAACAGACTACACAACAAGGACAACTGTGCCGCTGGTAAGATTTTACCATGTTTTTACACTCGTAGGATAAAAAGCGTACCAAACAACTCGTTGACTTTAATTGCTAACAAATCGCAATAGCTAGTTAAAAACAAACCTCTCTTAGTATTTCAAAACAATTCGCAATATAGTACTATAAAAAAATCTCTATTGTAATTTTAGTAAACAATTTACGACTTGTATGTTGTACTTTTTAAAAATTCTCGCAATCCATTAAATTATAATAAAAACATGAAACTAACCGTTCATGTCGTCATTTCCTACGATAGAAAGCAAGGCACCCTTATACTTGCCGGTTAACTGGATTCCATCGATATACAACATTGGACAGCACGAATAGAAACCTTAAAGACATGAACCGAATGGTATAAAACAACGCTTGAAGATGTTTCCAGCTGATAATTCCAACTGTCAGTCGGTAGTAATGTCACGACTCTTCAATCGTTTGAAGTACCCCATTAATAAACTAAAAGAACTTGAACTATCTCCAAAAAAGACCCCTTCGTGCCTTCTTTAAAGCATTTCATGACAAACAGTAGGAGATATATAAACCGTAGTCTTGTTTGACAAACGATTGTATGGTTTTGGCTGTCAACGAATGACATCTACAGATAGAATTGTGAATTTCCTCCAACAATCAAAACCGATGTCAAATGCCTATACCTCTTATTTTTTAAGAGTAAAAGGGACCACAATTATGGTGCAAAACATACCTCTTAATCCTCATTAAGCCGGTGCCAGAATCAATTGATGCTTAAAGTCTCCATTTGCACCCGCTTGTGAATTTATTTTCACAATAAGTAGTGATCTTATTTGCTGTATTATACATGTATTTGAAAGAAAAACCAAGCTATAAAGTGTAACGGCATAAAGATAACCTTAGAAATGCATCACCTTCTTCAAAAGTTTGACAAACACAGGTGATAACATCAGACCAACCAGTAGTAGCAAGTTGTTTTTTTCCTTTGATCATGATTAACTAAACCAAACCTACTCATCAATGAAATTTTCAGTTCTCTAAATAAAATGTTTACAACTCGCATGGTTTATATTATACAAATAATACACAATGATATATACACCTATCAACTCTATTTTGTTGTACCATACAACTCGTATTATCAGATGTAACCAAATCACTCCCAGCTTCTCAATATAATGTACACAACGCGCATCATCAAATATAAAATGTTATCATACAACTCACGAAACAGAAAAACAAGCAACTCGCGTTACCAAATTGCAAGCAACGCGCATTATCAAATATTAAATTTTATCATACAATTCCCAAAACAGAAAAACAAACAACTCGCGTTACCAAATTTCAAGCAACGCATATCTCCTACATGTAAAAAAAACCCCAATAGTTCACATCCTCATCCAAAGAACTCACATTTAATATGTTAAAGTATCAAACAATTCACATCTTCTCCAAAAACAAACCGTGAAATCTGTCAAGCATGCCTGGACACCAAAATCTTCTAATCTATATATTTTTCACGCTCAAACAACTAAAAAACAATATATAACTAATTAAACAACGATTAAGGCTTTCAATCATGGAATAAACATACGCTCGAAAAAAAAAACCAAAAACATAGAAAACAGTCGAGTAGGCTATACGTAATCACAAACCAATGAAAAAAAATATACCTCAACCCATAAAATCACCAAACAACCTCGCAATCAGTAGTTATGCACCAATAGCTACAAGAAACACCTGAAATAAAAAAATACAAATGTTAAAAACCACCATGAACGTATGTTCAACTATTATACGTACAAAACAGTACTTATAAGAATTTTATATAAAAACAACGTAAATATACCAATCTTAAACTCGCCGATCACATGAAAATTTAGGATTCTTGGTGGTTTTTATTGGCTATATGTTAGGTGGTTAGGATCGGCTTCAAATTATTGGGGTAGAAAATAGAAACTTTTGTTATATAGTAGGTAGAGAGTAATGTTGGTATTAAAAATATGTTAGTTATTAAGTGTAAGTTAAATAGTTGAGATGAATATTAAATAGGGAAATGACACCCTAAGTACCTATTGACCAAACATATTAGTATTTAGTACCTAAAAATGGGTTAATGCTCACTTAATACCCATCTTAATAAAACAATTCCGTTTCAAAACCTAATTTTTTTTAATACCATAACTACCCTTAACCTAGTATATAAGCCTTATTTTGAGAATTAATGAGTATTTTCAGCCATCAACAATTTTGAATTTTGAATTTTGAACCAGCCTCCACTCTCTCTCTTAACCCTCTCTCTCTTAACCCTTCCAAAACACCAGAACCACCTTCGACCTCCCTAAACCACCAAGATAACTCTGAACCCACTTCGCCTAAGGTCACCTGTGCCGGTCAGGTCAAGATCCAATCTAAACCTGGTCAGTGTAAGAGCTGGCAGTCGCTGATGGAAGAAATCGAGAGAATCCACGTCAACAGACATAATAAGAAGAAACCGAGTTGGATCGACTCACTGGGTTTCAAAAAAGAAGTCATTCAATTTTTAACGTGTTTAAGAAACATCTGGTTCGATTTCCAGTGTTTCGGGTTGTTTCATGCACCGGTGATCTCTAGCGACAGCGAAGAAGAAGATGATGACAAAAAATTAGAAGAAGAAGAAGAAACAGAGTCATCGAAAGATTCGAAAGCCGTTTTCTCTAAATGGTATATGGTTTTACAAGAAAACAATAACACTGAGTCTTGCACTGATAAAAAGACAGAGAAACGTAATAGTTCTTGCGATTTCGATAAAGAGAATCGTGAATTTGAACCGGCTGTTCCTCCTCCAAATGCTTTGTTATTAATGCGATGTCGTTCAGCTCCGGTGAAAAGCATGTTCGAAGAGAAAACAGAGGAGGAAGAAGTAAGAGAGAGAGAGAGCGAAAAAATATTTAAGGTCGTTGATGGAGGAAGAAGCGAAATTAAATAAGAAGTATGCGGTGAAAACATATGAAAAGAGCCATGATTATTACAAATTATCAGCAGATATTGCAAAAGAGACATGACCTTTAGCCCAGTTATTTTTGGCGCCGGATTGACAGAAAACGGAGTTATCAGGCCTGAAGATCTGCTCGTACATACCAGAGCGGAGACCCTCCATGGTTCTTGGCCTGAAGATCAGGCATGAATGCCATTGGAGCTGTTCTGTTGACTCACTACACTCCAACGAGCAACTGAGGCAGATTGCCTGTATAGATTATTCTTTTCTGCTGCATGCATAAGATATATACAGACATATGGCGCATATATGTGGGATTGAAGGCTAGGGCTTAATATATAACAGATTTGTTTGATGGTTTCGCTTCCCATATTCTCATGAAACTCGGAATATCAGAGATATGATCAACTGAGATTTCACTCTTTTCGTTAACATAGTTCATGTACCTTCTTTAAGTTATTGCATTATATATATATATATAATCTGACTCACTGTTTCAATCCAATTAAGTTGTTGTGTTTCTCCCATTTGAGTTTCAAGCTATTATTATAACTTGCTTCACCACTTATGCTAACTGAACCACCTAACTGATCTATAATTTCAAGATCTTTACCTCAAGACTACCCATGGTGCTCACTTCTCTTGCTTCTCTTGCTTCCGGTACAAAACCACAACTATATATCATTGCTAGATGCAGCACTTTTTAGTTTCTAGATACGACATATGAACATTGATAGATACTTGAGTATAAGTCTGATATATATGAAATATAGTCATTGCTAGATACAACACTTTTTAGTTGCTAGATACGACATATGGACATTGATAGATACTTGACTATAAGTCTGATAGATATGAAATATAGACATTGCTAGATGTAGCATGTTTTAGTTGCTAGATACGACATATGGACATTGATATATACTTGACTATAAGTCTGATAAATATGAAATATAGACATTGCTAGATACTTGAGTATAAGTCTGATAGATACGTGGTTTTGTGGTTGCGATTGCGGTTGATTTATTTCAGTCGTTAAGGTTCACTTTGTTTTTATATATTAGTTATCTTTAAATTGCGATTGTGAATCCTAACTGTCGTTACAACTGCTCCACTTAACTTCTTACTATCAATGTTTACGTGTAGCATTCAAATCTTAACCAAATTTTTTAAGATAGACAACACAAATACTAATAAAACCATAACATTAATAGAACATCAGTCAATGCATTACATCTTCCAAATACACCAACCCTCTCATGCTTTATAGTTGGTCCATCATTAATATGATATTGCGATTTACGCCTCCTGCTGTGGGATATTTCTCATTGTCATTATTTTGTATCCACCTTTTACATGACGGATGTATTTTTTCTTCATGCAATATGCCAACTACAAAATCAAGTAATTCATCGTTAGATTGCGATTTACGATGCTATGTCATTGCTAGATACCGTACACCACATTGCTAGATGGGCGAACCAAGAGCTTAGGAGCAACTCTAATAGCACATTGCTAGATACGTTACTATGGGATTGCTAGATATGGCCACAAACACTTTCAATATATTATTAGCATTCAGTTTCATACCAAGTTGAACTAACTCGAAAACAACATCGAACTCACTTCAATGCTACATTGCTAGACGTTACCAAGTTCAACTACTACATTGCTAGACATTGCTGGATACGGCAAAAAATATTGTCCACATTGCTAGATCAGTACAAAATCTTTGCATATGCACAACAAAATACCTCAACTCTATACGTTGCTAGACGTTCGTACTTCCACCAGCCGACATTGCGATTGGAGGCTAAACAGAATATAGCCAGGGCCATCGATGTTGTCGGACGACACTATCGACACTAACAAAAACTAACCAGTGCCATCGTGCTATGTCTAACTACTTACGTTAGAGTAACACAATGTACAACAACTAAATTTCAACACCATGGAGTAACACTAACTCCGTACTGTAACTAAAACGTCAAAAGCTCGCCAGAAAAGGAGAACTGTCCAATACATAATTGTATCGACAATCAGTACTCCGACGACATCGATACAATCTTGTTTTATCACACTGACAGTCACACAGAAAGACAGTACGGACGACGACGACAAAAACGACTAAACCAGACAGTAATCTGGTTCGAATCACCCGAACGTACCTTTTCGACGGAGACGAAGCCGGTTGATGGTGGACGAAGGTCTACTAGACGGAATGATAGTTATCGGGTCGACATTTACGGTGGCCGGAGTAGTTCGAAGGCGTCGTCTGTTCTACCGAAAAACAGTGTCGAACGGTGACGGTGACTTCACCTCCGTTGGTCGGAGAAGTCGACAGAAATTGCTATCGTAATGCAGTTCATGTCGGCGCCATTGTTTACTTTCATTTTAACTCTTCGTTTCATGCATTGCTTCCATGGATTCCGATTCCTAATCCGAGAGACGATACTCTGTTTTGACAGAAGTAGAGGTGCGTGTGTTAATGGAGAACGAGATCAACATACTCGCTGCTACACTGAACATCTCTATATCTGATGCCACAGTCTTGCTTCTTAATTATAAATGGAGCATGCCTAGGGTTTCCGTTGATGGTAGGTTTTTGGTTCAGTATTGGGTCTTGTGTTTCTCTCTCTTCAAAATTAGAAAAGTGGAATTTGAAGGAATGGTAACCCAAAGGTCAGGTTCACGAGACTAAACAAGTGGGTTCCAACTAAAATGGCCCTTTTTATACCCTAAAAGGTATTTTTGTCCAAAATATAGCTTTAGGTATTTTATGGAACTAGTCTAAAAGTGGATACCATTTTGGTATTTGATAGTTGACTAGGTATTTATGGGTAGTTTCCTCTATTAAATATTAAAAAAAAAACATCGACACAATGATTATATAATAGTTGAATAAATATTTTATGTGCAATTTCTACTGTATTAAATTAATTTCATATTATCTCTTTTCCTTTTGACATTGATAATAATTTTTATTTCTTCTATTTTTTTAATAGTAATATCAATACTCTTTTGTTACCTAATTTGTAAAAATAAATTCGATATTGTTTTTTTTTTTTTTTTAATTTTTTCCTCCATTATCTAGCACACCCAACTCAACAATAATTCTACCAAAAAGAAAAACTTGACAACAATGTGAAATGAAAATTGTTAGGTCTGAATTTAGGTGTGCGTAGATTTCAAAATGTTTCGGCAGAACGACACGAGCTTAATTATTCTATACGCGTTTGTGATATAAGCAAGAAAAGAAAAAGAAAGATATATGGGCAATCGGGCACTTTTGATTTAGTACATGATATATGTACTTCGAATCCAAGAACCGCCAAAGCCAACTCTAAGCACCATCATTCCTCGTCGTCTCTTCGCTGTCTCTTCTCCGAAATAATTCAACACTTCTCCTAATAAACAATTCCTCTAAGAACCCATCCTCCATCAACACTTCTCTTTCTCCATCTCTCTAAATCTCTAGATTTGCTTGACTGCTCAAAACCAACTTCGCTTCACTTGCTGATCCTCTCTTACAATTTTCAAAAGAGACATGGCTCCTAACGATCCCAAACAGAGTAGCGGTTTCTTCGCTTCCGTCGCTTCCACTTTGTCTAATTTCGGTTCCGCCATGACCAAATCCGTCAACGGGTAACTACACCACCCTCTCCACTTTGTAATTGATTTGAGTTCATATGGAATTGACCCAATTGACTATTGTTTTAGTGGCTAGATGTTTGTACTATTAGCTGATTCGTCGATACAGATGTTCAACTCTTGTGTTTCTGCTTTTTAATTCGTTGATTCTAGACTTAATTAACCAATGGATCATATGTGGTATTACTAAGAAGTTGACATACAATCACTTGATCATTGCTTGGGACTTGCCCTATTTGAGAATAAGAGTTTTGTGTTGTGGGTTTGAGAATAAGAGTCTTGTTCTGTGTTGTTATATCTTTTCAGTTTGATGGGCTATGAGGGGCTGGAAGTTGTAAACCCTGAGGGAGGCACAGACGATCTTGAAGAGGAAGCACAAAAAGGAAGATGGAAACAAGAGGTACAAAGACCTCTCTCACTTATAGCTTTGGAACTCGCCTGTTATGATAGTCAAATCATGAGAGATTCCATGCTGTTGCTGAGCTAAAAAGAACTTTTTTTTATCGGTTTCATGTTTGCTAATTTGTTTTGTGCATATTCCTTTTGTGTTCCAGGAACGTGATGGCTACTGGAAGATGATGCAGAAGTATATAGGATCTGATGTTACGTCCATGGTAACACTACCTGTAATTATTTTTGAGCCGATGACAATGGTGCAGAAAATAGCAGAGGTTTGTGATTGCGACATTGATCTTGTGCTGAACTTCTCTTTATAATGTAGTTAGCTAGGCTGATGGTAACTTCCAACTTGCACTTTGTTTCTGGCAGCTGATGGAATACTCGCACTTGCTAGATATGGCGGATAAATGCGAGGATCCCTACATGCGATTGGTCTATTCGAGTAAGCATTCACCTCTTTCACTTGCTGTTTATCTTTCTGTCTGTATCCTTGCATGTGTGTGGATGTGAATGTGTCTATGCTTGTATTCCAGTGTGCATGTTTGTTTTTATTTACGGGCTTGTGTATCAACACCACTTTCTAATCCATCTTTACAGCTGCATGGGCGATATCTGTCTACTATGCTTACCAACGTACTTGGAAGCCTTTTAATCCAATTCTTGGCGAGACTTATGAGATGGTTAACCATAATGGGATCACATTTATAGCTGAGCAGGTAGATATTTCTACCTAACTTTTGGCTATGGTTTCTGGTTTCTCCGTTTTATAATTTTCTTGGAGACTGGGGTAAAACAGGTTTCGTTATTTCACAAGATTGCTTCTTCTGCAATCTCAAAACTTGTGTAATGTTTCTTTCTTTCCAAACTTCCACTAAGTTTGCCTTCATTTCAGGTTAGTCATCATCCTCCAATGAGCTCTGCTCATGCTGAAAATGAGCACTTCACTTATGATGTAACTTCGAAGTTGAAAACGAAGTTTTTGGGGAACTCAGTTGACGTCTATCCAGTTGGAAGGTATTGGACTCTTTGCTAGCTGCTAGCTAGGAGTTCCTGATTATAGTAATATTTACTTAAGTCTCATGAAACTTTTTTTCTTTTTTTAATTATGGTGATTCTATTAGAGCTCCAACTTTGTTGGATCTTCCTCTTCTTTATTGTATATATAATAATTTTTTTGTGCTATAGGTGCTGACTTCAAATAACATCTTTATTTGTTATTAATTTTGCAAAATCTAATTTCTGATCATTACCAACTCTTATTCTACAAAAGGGTCGTGGGATCTAGTTTTTGTCAAAGTTGTTGGGTGCAGACTTGGTTATCATTAATATTGAGGTTGTCAATTATTGTTTCTCTGTTCAATGCAACAAAAGCAGCTAAACTGCGACCTGTAAATGCTTAGGTTCTCCGAGGAGAGTTTGGTTAAATATGTTTTGTCTAGTGCACCAAGTCTTTTTGCTCAGAAAAAATGAATGACAGGTTTACTTTTTTTAATATAGTTACAGTGCTGTTAATCTTTTGGATAGAAGTAGAGACTAAAAACTGTTGATTTTGACTGATTCCTTTAAAATTGTCTGAACCGTATATATCATGTAGACTTCGTCTCCAAATTCTGTTTTTTTTAGTAGGACTTGTACTTGTCTAATTTTTGTGCCTAAGTGGTAAGACGTAGGTGAAGTTTTCTAACTTGTTTTTAGTTCAGTTATTGCAAATTGTATGTCTTTCTTACTTGTGCAAAAAACTTGTACGTAGGACGCGAGTGACATTGAAAAGAGATGGTGTTGTTCTGGAGTTGGTACCGCCACCAACAAAAGTTCACAATTTAATTTTCGGACGAACTTGGACTGATTCACCGGGGGAGATGATCATGACAAACTTAAATACTGGCGATAAAGCTGTTCTATATTTTCAACCTTGTGGGTGGTTCGGGTATTGTTTCTTATACTTTCATAGCTCAGAAACAGGCTTTTGAGATCTTTTACCTTGAAAGTTTCATCTTTTCTGTATATTTATGATCTCAGCTATTTATATCTTGTCCAAGCTAAAAGAAGATGCTTTTGGTGCTTGCATTTAGTATCTTAGAAGTTTTATTGATAAACTTGACCTGTATTTATGCCTGTAGCAAAAAGTGAAAAGTAGCATGCTTCTTTTTACTAATCCTTTATGTAGTTTATTCATCCATCTCCTACTTAATCAGATTTCGACTTGTGTCATTGGCAGATCTGGTCGCTATGAAGTAGATGGATATGTCTATAATGCTGCCGAGGAACCCAAGATTTTAATGACTGGGAAATGGAATGAGTCAATGAAGTATCAATCCTGTGACATGGAAGGTGAACCTCTTCCAGGCACAGAGCTGAAGGAGGTGAGAATTGGACTGGTGTATTTGGTTGTTTGTATCTCCTAGCTTGCTATCTGTCAATCTTCTTGTAAATGTATGCAATTCTGGAACTGCATTTGTTATCATAAACAGTATATTAAAATGCTTTGTGGTGTCATACTGCTTCCACTGCCGGCATAACATTTTGTTTCTGAAGGCTATGTGATGGAGAGGTCTGTGACTAGACCTGTTTTGCATCTCATGTTAGTATATGCTTATGAGAATCTACAGGCTGATTCACCCAAAAGTTCATTTAGCTGCTCGTACTATTAGAATTTTAGACTATCTGGTCATATGATGTTTGTTATCAGAGAGTGGTCTGGCATGCATGTGCTATTTTGGCTCAACAGATGGATTATACTGGTGTCGGAATATTGAAATTATGCATGCGGTTGTTGTGGAAGATGCTCATTTACTTCTTTTATGTTTCTATTATTCAATAGATTTGGAGAGTTGCTGACATTCCAAAGAATGACAAATTCCAGTATACATATTTTGCTCATAAGATAAATAGCTTTGATACCGCTCCCAAAAAGCTGTTGCCATCAGATTCCCGTTTACGTCCAGACAGATATGCACTGGAGATGGGTGACCTATCTAAAGCTGGTGCAGAGAAGAGCATGTGAGCTTTCTATCTATATTTTTTTTCTCTGTCTTGCTTTCTCTTGCTCAGGAGCTTGAGGCTTTAGCCAGTAGTTCCAGAGCTATACTCGAATACCAAAAGGTCGAGAGTTAGAGGCTAGAGCCAGTACTTTCAGTAAGATAGTAAAATATCACCTCGGAGCACGTTTGTAGATAATTTCATTGGATTCGGGAATAGCTGTCAAAATTTCGTACACCCAAGCTTTCTCTAAATTGCTTTGATCGTTTTTGGTCAAATCTTGATCTGTTTAAAGTTTTATTTAGTGAAGTGGTAAAAAATTTACTTGGGACCTGTCCGGTGTGCTGAAACTTACTGTGAAAATTCTAAATTGCCTGGGGCTTGTAGTGGCATTGCATTGAGAATGCAGAATTAGCTAGTGCTTATTTGTATGAAAGAATATTTGTACGGCTTTTTCTTTTCGGATGATTCTTAGTATCCCTATTGGGTATAAGTAAACTAACACCTTGAATTTTGTCCTGCTTTAGCCTTGAAGAGAGACAGAGAGCTGAAAAGAAGAGCCGAGAGACAAAGGGTGAAAAATTCACTCCAAAATGGTTTGATCTTACAGACGAAATCACACCCACACCTTGGGGTGACCTTGAAGTGTACCAATTTAACGGCAAATACACGGAACACCGGGCTGCCATTGATAGCTCAGGTATCGTAGAAGAATCCAGCATTAACTCGGTAGAATTCAACCCGTGGCAATTCAGCTGAACGCAGCACATTCATATTCTTCATATGTTTCCTGGTTTGTATAATATATTTTTCCAAGTCAGTTGTTTTATAGATAGATAAGATTGTGTTTTTTTGCTCGAATTTGGTTTGGTTTCTTGAAATTGTATTATTTCGTAATCCTACAAGCACTTGGTTGTTAAGTTTCTTGATCAAGTGAACCGGGTCGATTGGTATATTTGTAATGGGAAGCACTTATATTTAGATGTCAAGCTAAATTTCTTTGTGACTCTGTGTACATCTCCGACCCTCGCATTGTTCAATTAACTAATATATCCAGCTTTTATAAAGATGTTTTTCTTTTCCATCTAACAAGAACTGGTTCTAAATAAATTTATTATTATTTGATTCGGATAAATTTAGAATTTCTGGGACGGTGGATTGTTTTATTTTTATTATAATCAGTTAAGACCTTTGGTTAGTGATAGGTATGAAAAAGTCATCGGTGTTTTCGTGCATGTGATACTTGATTTATATTTTTGGTCCTCCAAATAATTATTTATACGGACTAAAACCAATAAAAAATACCGTTTTAAAATTACGAATACAGCAATAAAACCAATAAAAATTACCTTTTTTAAAATAGGGTCAAGCTTATATATACCAAAATGTATGTGGTTTAAGTTTATCCAATTTAAAATGTATGTGGTTTAAGTTTATCCAATTTTGAGTTTACCCAAACGTGGTATAAATTTATCCAATTTGACAAAAATATCTTTTTAGAGTATATAAGGCTTTTTTTACTAATCTTCATCTACCTCATTTTTTTCTCTTAGACTCTCTAATTTCTTTCTAAACCATCAAAGTTTTCTCTAATCTATCCGACGAACTAAAATCTGGAAACTTAGTGTTAGTATCAAAATTAAGGTTAATGTTGAATTAGGTAAAAAAAAATCTTAATTTTAGGGTGTTTTGAGGCCATTTTCCAGTCGGAAGGCAGCGAAGGCCTAGCGTACCATAGATACAGGAAAACTTCCAAACAAAACAAGTTTTTACCTTAATTTCGGTTGATTCGTGTTTGATCTAGTGTTTTTATTAGAAGAAGTTTAAAAAAATTGAAAAGAGTTTGAATGTTCCTGAGAAAACTTTGAATGTTCAAGAACACTTCGAAGAACTTCATAAAATTGTAGCAATATGAGGTTTGATCTAGTAGGGAGTTGTGTTTCTTTTAAACATAGCCAAATAGATTGTCTTGTGAAGTGGGTATATCTAGAATATACTTAATGTTTTTTTTACTTAAAGGCAATTTGGACATTAAATGAAAATTCAAGAGTGTTTTTATCTTTAAAAAAATCAAACAAAAATCAACTGTATTTTTCGGATAAATTTAAACCATATTTGAATGTATATAACTGTACTCTTAAAAATATTAGTAATTTTTTTTAACAAGATGATCAATTTTGTATTCCGGTTGTTAATCAGGGTTTTAGCCATCCGTAATGGAAAAAAAAATATAAGACAGCATATTTTTTTATTGAAAATTTATGGTTTAACTACTTATTTTTTTTTATTTTTTTTATCTTACAGTAAATTTGATTATGATCGTATTAATAAAAAATCCATAATGACACTGGAATCTTACAAATCATTTTATAGATGTTATATTGGGTATCTTGTTAATGTTGTTTACTGTAGCTGTAATGGTGGTGATATGCGAACTGCTTTTGGATAGAGAATTGAAAGCTTAACAACTATATTCCATTTCATATACCTTTTTCTTTGTATTAGTATATTACAACTAGGAAACAACATGTTACTTATCTATTGTAATGAATTGTATATGAAATCTATTCGTTTCTAAGACTCTCTCCACCTTTCTTATATTTTGTTCAAGTTTTCGATTGGTTTGTGATCTTTCAGATCCATTCTTATTCTCTGCTAAAAAGTGCAGAAAAAGCAAAAGATTCCTAGTGTTATATTAAATAGTTTTCTTTTAATATTTCAATAGTTAATTATGATGAGCAGCATAAGCAAATTTAATTTAAATTTTAAAAGCTATTAAGCAGATCACTAAGATGGTTACGCAAATCTAAATAATTGGATAATTGGTTTGGTTCGGTTGAATGGTAGAAACTAGAATAGCTGGTTATGTAATTTGTGATTACAAGCGAAATAAATAGAAGATACGATGTAATATGTAGTTTTATCCCTATTCATATCGAGAATACAAAATAAAGATAGGATCTATAAAAGGTAGCCGAGTTGGTGGTGTAAGGTATGTTTGTGATCAAAGGTCATGGGTTTGAATTTTTCTACAAACAGTTTTTAGAATTTTTATATTTTTATTAGAGGTGAATAATATTTATAACAATAGATCTCTCGACCGTTTAGCCTCTTCTCAGGTCGCATCTAACGTTATAAATTCAGAATCCATAGTCAAATGAGATATATATGTCTATTTCTTTGATCCTGGAGAAACATCAACGTACGCATTATGTAAACACATATCCCGTAGTCGGTTTATTGTTGGTTAAGCTAGTGATCTAAGTTGCATACATGCATCCTTCAAGAACATTAGAAACACATATTTTTTATTATTTTCAAATACCCTTAAATCCTTCCAATTAAATCTTAATGTTCCATACTTGGATGAATCATAATATGATTTAATTTACTCACTGTGAATGAAACATCCACTATAGTGCATAAACATATATACATAAAACCTTTTATTAGCATATTTTAACTGTATCACTCCTTGTTCTTCAATTTTTCTAAGATTCAAATTAGGATAAAAAAGTGTATATGTTTTTTTAGGTGTTTGAATTTATCAAGTATTTTTTTAATATAGTAGTATTGATTTAGAGTAAAACCTCCAATATTTTTAATACATTTATTCTAAAAAGTATATACTTCTTACAAATATTGATCTTAAGTGTACATAACATAAACTTATTTGCTTCAATAATCCTTTTTATGTCAATATTCAATATGTACAAATCATCTACGTAAAAACATACCATGACCACTATATCATTGTTGATGAGTCCGAATTTTCTCACCACTCACTGTGGGAACCGGACATGGACAATTCGGACAAAAGTCACCCACTGAACCATCCGAACAGGACTAAATGTATTAAAACCTAAATCACTTCATGACTAAGCTAATTACTTACTTGCTTAAAGATTAATGGGTCATTGAACTCGACCCGAATTCGTAAGTTGACCCGAAAGCCCATGTGGCCCACAATTAAGGGTATAAATACCCAACTACTTTCATCAATGAGGGTAATGAACATTTAATACAACCAGACAGCTCAAGTCTCTCACTATAATCTATCCAAACATTAAATACCCTTTAAACACCACTAAACTCTAGACAAAATTTCCCTCAACCAAAAATAAACCACACCAAATTGGCGACCACAGTGGGAGGAGAAGGTGCCTGAATCTAGCATTCAAAACCATCAAGAAAAATCAGTTCGGATGAATCCGAACGTGCAGGAAATACCACCAACTTTGGCAGAAATGGTGGGAGAAAATGACGAATATACTATCGAGGAGCGAGATAGGTTAAAAGTTGAAATAGAAGCTTTGAGGGCTGCCAAGAGGGCAGAGACGGGCACAAAATAAAAGTCTAAGGCATCAGTAGCTTATCATACTGACAACCCCAGAGAGCATGAGCCATCAAAAACCCATGTGAGTGCAAAAAAGACTCATGCTAGCTCAAAAAAGTCTCACCGGTCTAAACCGACGGAGAGCTCTGATTCAGACTCAGAGTCTTCCAGTAGCTCCTCAAATGAAGATGGAGTTCAAGAATCCATGTCATCCAGCAGTGATGAAGGCCGTTCTAAAAAGAAACAAAGAAATTTCAAAAAGTACTCAAGAAAAAGGGATAGGCATGGAAGGTTAAAGAGGCATCTGAGCAAAGGATTGTCTCACAGTCATGGTCGGAGACACGTAGATCGATTGTTAATGGATCCTTTTGCCTTCCATGATGAGCCAGGTATCTTCGCAACTCCTAATGAAGATACCGTTTCCAGTCGTGGTCGGAATTGGAGACAATATCCATTGTCCTCCAAGATACTGTCCGGAAACCTTCCTAAGAGGTTTGACAGTACAAAAATGGAAAAATATGATGGCAGTAAAGACCCGGATAACCACTTAGAACAATTCAAAAAATTTATGATGAATGTTGATGATGACGACAAGTTACTTTGCAGAGCATTCTCCCAATCTTTTACGGGGAGTGCTCTGAAGTGGTACAACAGTTTGCCACAGGGCTGCATCAGAAATTTTGACACTTTTTAGGTGGCCTTTCGGAGACAGTTTGTTGGAAGTAAGGAGGTAAAGGGAAATGGAGACACAATTATCCATTGTGCCTAGGAACCAAACGAAACTTTAAAAGAATACATAAGTCGTTTTGTAAATACCAAGAATGAATTGGCTGATTGCTTTGAACAAGTAGCAATAGCTTCTCTGAGACAGGGCTTGAACCCTGGAAACTTGGCTGATTCGGTAACCAGGAAGAAAGCCATGACATGGGGAGGTCTGCTGAATCAGGTCGGTAAACAGATTAATGTAGATGAAACAAAGAAAACTAGGGTGCACAGGCATGTGAGATCTGCTCCAGTTGCACCAAATCAAAACCAAAACCAGTCCGGGAACAAAGCCAAGGAAGCCGGACAGGGTCATAACAGAGCCAAAGCTCAGTCTCATCCAGCTGCACCGGCCCAGAGCCAGCAATCTAGGAATAAGCGAGGGTCTTGGGTTCAACCGGAGTGGTTTGCTGAGTTAAAAGAAAGCGTAGCCACTATTTATGACAAAACAAAAGACGAAGTACACTACAAAAGGCAGGCTGCATTACAATCTCCTAGGGAGAGCCGCAATAATTGTTTCTGCCAGTATCACAATGATACTGACCATACCACTGAGGATTGTATTGTGTTGAAACAAGAAGTCAGGAATTTGATTGAAAGAGGAAAGTTGGGGCGTATGTTAAAAGAAGAGGTGGAAATAGACCTGATAATGCTCATCGGGCTGGTCCAAACAATGCAGGCACGTCGGCTCCGGATGTGGCTATGGTTATAATCGAAAGGTTCGATGTAGAATCAGAATATTTAGATCCTGATCCAACCCGGAATAAAGTGGGTGTTATCACAGATAATTGCAAGACGGTGTCCGGACTTATTAACTTTTATGAGTCACTTACGATATTCGGAGGAGATACCATGACAGCACCAACTGCTTCTTCGAGAAAGAGGCACGTTCATACTTTAGCTACCCAACTGAAAGGAGGCATGACTTCCTATCAATCACAGATTCTATTTCCCTTTATTGTTTTGGATGAGGATGATTTGAGGGATATTGCTGGTCCTCATGAAGATGCTGTTGTCATAGGAGCATCCATCGGGGAAATGATATAAGACAAATTTTAGTGGACACCGTAAGTTCCGCCAATATTCTCTTTTTAACTTCCTATAAAAAGATGAAAAATCCGGCAGTAATTCAACGTTCGAACATGTCAATTGTGGGTTTCACAAGAAGCTCAGCAGATGTGATCGGGGAGTTTGAGAAGGAGGTTTTATTGGGCAAAAACCATTTTAAAAAGATGGTTAGAATACTATTTATCGTGGTGGATTGTCCCACTTGTTATAATGCTATTCTGGGGAGATCTTGGCTCTCCAGGATGCATGATGTGGCTTCAACAGTCCACCAATCCTTGAAGTATGCTGTGCAAGGACAAGTGGGAGTTGTTCGGAGCAGCCAAAAGGTAGCAAGAGAGTGTTATGCAACATCACTAGCTCCTCGGACGTTAGGGGCAGTTCAGATCAATAAGGAATAGCAGTTTGAGGGGCCCTCTACCGATTGAAGAAGTTGAAACTCACTCTCTGGCTGAAGGAAAAAGTGTCAAGATAGGATCCAAGATGACATCGGAATTAAAGGGTAAAATGCTAGAATTCTTGAAAGACCATCAGCATGTCTTTGCTTGGTGTAATGCTGATGTTACCGGAGTACCAGCAGATATTATATCACACCAATTATCCATCCGAAGGGACATAGTACCTGCTGTACAAAAGAGGAGGGCCTTTTCTAAGGAAAAAACTGATGTCATAGTTCAAGAGGTTGACCGGCTTACTAAAGTGGGGCACATGAAGGAATCTCAATACCCTTTATGGATAGCCAACCCGGTATTGGTAAAAAAGAAAAATTGTAAATGGATTATGTGCATCGATTTCACAGATCACAACAGAACTTGCCCAAAGGATTTATACCCGGTCCCCCGAATTGATCAGTTGGTGGATTCCACATCCGGAAACAAGCTGCTGTCCTTTATGGATGCCTTCTCCGGGTATAATCAGATTCAAGTGGATTCGAAGGATCAATAGCATACTACATTTGTTACTGATAGGGGCCTCCATTGTTACAAGGTGATGTTATTTGGGTTAAAAAATGCTGAGGCTACTTATCAGAGGTTGGTGAACAAGGCTTTTGCTGATCAAATTGGAAGAAACATGGAAGTTTAAATCGATGACATGATGGTGAAAAGTGTGGACGAAGAGCTACACTTGGCAGATCTCCAAGAAACTTTTGCTAACTTAGTGAAAGTAAATCTAAAATTAAACCCAGAAAAGTTTCTTTGGAGTGCAGTCCGGGAAATTCTTAGGGTATGTAATAAGTGAAAAAGGGATACAGACTGATCTGGACCAACTTAATGCTTTACTACAAATGGAGCCTCCTCAGAATATTAAAGAGGTACAACGATTGACCAGGAGGCTGGTTGCACTAAACCGTTTCATTTCAAGGTCTTCGAACAAGTGCGCCCCATTTTTTCAAACTCTGAAAGGTGCAAAAGATTTCAATTGAGGCCTTCGATGAGATTAAAAAGCACTTGTCTTCCCCCAAGACTTTGTTTAAACCCGTTGATGGAGAGACCCTCTTCGTATACTTGGTAGTCTCTGATTGTGCTATAAGTGCAGTGTTGGTAAGGGAAGTAGATAATTATCCTCGTCCGGTGTATTATATCAGCAAGAGCTTGATAGATGCAGAAAAACGCTATTTAAAACTTGAAAAATTAGCACTAGCCCTGGTGATTGTTGCGAGGAAGATGAGACCCTATTTTCAGGCTCATTCTATCATTGTCCGGACGTCTTTTCCCTTGAAAAACGTTATCCAAAAGGCCGACATTTCAAGTAGAATGACCAAGTGGTCAATAGAACTGGGAGACTACGATATTGATTTTGCCTCTCGAACAGCAGTCAAATCCCAAACTGTGGCTGATTTCTTAGTTGAATTTCACTCTAATAGGGATACTAAACAAGCAACCAGAGTAAAAGATAAAAAAATATGGGTTATTCGGACTGACGGTGGATCTAGCACCATGGGTTGTGGTGCTGGGATATGTTTAACCTCTCTGTACAGTGATGGAATGTACCAGGCTATATGCTTTACCTTCAGGGCTTCCAATAATGAGTCTGAATATGAGGCTGCTATAGCTGGTTTGAAGTTGGCTCTCATTTGTGGAGTCAAAATAGTCAGGTTAATGAGCGACTCTCAGCTTCTTATCCATCATGCACAAGGCCAATCCGAAGCTAAAAAAGGACAGTTGGTTAAATATTTATTCATCCTCAAAGAAGTGTCCCTCAATTTCAAAAGCGTCACTTATGAGCACATACCCCGAACGGAAAATATGCTAGCGGATTCCTTGACAAACATAGCCTACTCTGAGTCCTACCCTTGGATACATGTGCAAGAATGCCCATCCATTCAAATTAATCCGGATAAGGAAGAAGAAAGTTTGAATATACAGATAAAACAACCTCAAGATTGGAGATTTCCTCTCCTTCAATATCTCTTAGATGGCATCTTGCCTCCAGAAAAAGCAGTAGCAAGGAAAGTAAAGTACAAATCTCGTGGATTTGTCATCCTAAGAGATATTCTTTATAAAAAAATGTTATAGTAAACCCCTCTTGCGATGTTTGGGGGTCGATGAGTCTCAAATAGTGCTCTCCGAATTACATGATGGTGAGGGATCATCACACTGTGGATTCAGGGATCTAACTAGAAGAGTTTTGTTAGCTGAGTACTATTAGCCTTCCATAATGCAAGATGCCAAGGAGTTGGTAAAAAAGTGTGATCCATGCCAACGATATGGTAATGAAATTCATACCCCAACTGTCCCTTTGGAGTCAATTTGTGAGCCAATACCTTTTGCTCGATGGGGGCTGATTTGGGGGCATACTCTTTCCTCCCTGGTGGCTTGGGGAGGTTTTAATGAGGTGTCGAGTCTTTTTTATAAAATATGTTGTCTTCTTAAAAGATTCGAAGTGTTTCAGTTAAAAGTTTTCGTTGAAATATTTTATTGACAGACCGGATTAAATTGGTGGAGTGATGACTACTTAAACATTTGTCATTGGAGAATTTAAACACTCTCACTTTAAAATACTTGTAAAATAACTAAGGGATGTTTAAACATTAGCCACCAAAGTTGAAAAACTATGAAACAATGCAAGAGTTGTGCAAAATGAAACTACTCATTAAGTTGTACGAAATGCCTTGGCCATCCAAGGACTTTGAATTCTCAAAACAGAAAGGTTTATCCGGACAAGGGCCGGACATGGTTACAAAAAAATGCCTTGGCCATCCAAAGACTTTGGTTCAATCACAGAAAATTAAAAAGATAGTTGATATTTTAAGATTGAGCTTTCTTAGATGGCTCAGCCTTATTTGGCTTCTTCTTCTTTGGGTCATCATCTTCTTCATCCGGACTCTCCCCAGTCTTTTTCTCTTCATTGGTTATGCCATCCCAACCACTGGAGTAGTTATGCTTGTCACCATCAGCCATGTTATGGTGTGGAATGTCTTCGTATTCCATGAATCGCCATAAATCTCCTAGTGTCCTCTTCGGAAATTTTTCATGAAAGAGCAGGACCATAGCTGACTTGACTTCGGCATACATTTCCTCCTGAGAATCTATCACCTCATTGGTATAAGCATTAATCGTAGCCTAGATTGTTTTCTCCTGCTCCCTTAATAAGTTAGCTTTTTCTTGTTCAACCTTGGACACAATGTTTTCAAGAGAGATCTTGTCATTGGGTTAAGGTCTGAATAGTGCTATCTTTGGCCTTCACTTCCTCTTTTGAAGAAAAGAGGTCTCTTTCTAGATCGGATTGCTTCAATTGGAGTTCTTTGACAACTTTCTCCGAAGTGGCCAACCTCTTGGCCAAGTCCTCCTGACGTTTCTTCAACTCCTCATTCTCTTTCTTCAATGCCTCAATATTTTGGTTGGCACTAAGAAGGTCACTAGACAGTTTCTCTTTGTCAGAGTTGAGGGTATTAATGATATCTGACTGATTGCGCACTTGCTTCTCCAAGGTCAGGACTGGCTGGATATTGCTCAGTAGGGAGGGGTGACAGTGTCTCTTTTATTTGAAATAGAAAACGACCTACCATTGTAAGTGACAATGTTCGAAGAGCTTGGGGGGAGGTAGGGTCCAGCAAAATCATCCTTAGCAAAGTCTTCAAAGTAAAGACCAATCTCTTGAAGCCCTAAGATGTCGACACCATCAATATTAATGTCCCCTTCGGCACCCTCTCCGGTGTAAAAATCACTTGGGATTTCTTCTGCTCGAGTAAGGTCAGTTGGGTCAACTAGAGGTAGTGGCTCCGGAGCCCGGAGAGAAACCTCATCTCCCTTGGAGGTTTTCTTTTTCTTGGCATCCCGGTCTCCATCTTCTGCTCCCCATTTTCTATCCTTTTTGGGAGCCTTTTGAGGTTTTGGAGACCCAGCTACTTCCTTGGTGCTTTCGTGTTCCACCACTTGTAGTAAAACAACATCGATCTGCCTTTGGTCTTGTCCCTCTGGGTTTGTTGGGACAGGTTCCTCCACCTCGGTAAGATTGGCCTCAACCACACCTTGTTTGGCCTTAACTTTTTTGCCCTTTATCTTGCTTGGGGCTTTAGCTCTGCCCGGCAAGACCAATTTCCCATCCTTTCCTTCTATCTTCCGGAGAATCACTCCCGGAGGGGGTGGAGTGGTTAATTCCTCCCAAGACAAATCCCTCCGGTCAGTTGTATTCCAACGATAGGAGCTTGTTAAATTGCCCCCAGTAAAACAGTTGTGGAAGTGGTTTTCCCATTTCTCAGCAGCCCAAGCATTTAGCTTGGCACAAGTAGTCTGCCCAGCCTCTAAGTAATCATTAAAATCCTTGGGCAACACTACCAAAAAACAAAAGAAGAGGAATTAGATATAAAAATTGTTATAAGTAAAAGTAGAAGTATGTAGTGAGATTATTACCATCACTTCGCCATCTGCTGGTAAGCATGCTTGGGTTGACACCAGCCTTAATTTTCTTCCCATTCTCCCAGGCACCGCTGATGAACAGAAATTGAGTCTTCCAACTTTTCTCCGACTCGAGTAAGTCATCCACCACCTTGTAATCGTCGCTCATGTTAAAGTGATAGAAAGGGATGGCATGGTTTCTGCAGAGGCTTGTTACAGCAGCAAATTGCTCCATCGGAAGAGGAATTCCGGAGAGCCTGTAAGACATGATACATGCCATAAGGGTGAAGCAGGCATTAGGGCTTAGTTGACTTGGGCAAAGCTTTATTAGATGAAAATATCTGACTATTTCTGGGTCCAAGGGAAACCTAAGTCCCCATTTGAATAACTCAGTGTAGAAGACTATCTCATTGAGTTTACAATCCATGAGCGTCTCCGGATCAATTGGTATCCTTACTTTGACATTTTCTGGAATCCCCCACTTCGTCCTCATCCGACCAAGTTCAGTTGTGTGAATGAAAGCGTACTTGATCTTCTGCATGGCTAGCATATATTTAACACTTACCTTGTGGAAACAAGGCCCCACTTTTCCCACAAGCCACTCCGGCAGGTCTGGATGCTTTAAACACACTTTTTCTTTCCCTTTGCTCTTCTTGGTGATGGCAGTCTTGCTTGTTTTCCCGGAGACATCAGTCTCAAAAGGGGCTTCTTCGATGTTGTCCTCCATTACTTCCTCCATTACCGTGGAGGGATTATCAGCTGTTTTTAGGAGAGAAGAGCTAGTGGTTGGCTTAGTAGGCCCTCCGGATTGTTGAGCATTCTTTCCCCCTTGTAGTTTAGAGTCCGGCTGGGGCTCGGATCCGGAGGTCTCTTTTTGAAGGCTAAAACTGGTTGCCTCCGGACCAGACAGCTTGTCCTTGGTAATTTTAATGGGTGTTTCTGACCCTGCAATTTAACTTTTAGCCCCGGATTTTGAAGGCGTGGATTTTGGTTTAGGTTGTGCAGTAGCAGCCTGCCCTTTTACCATACGACCCCTTCGTCTGTCTACTAGCTTCTCCGGGAAAATATCAACATCTGATCCCATAGAAATGAATGAGGAAGGTTTCCTAAGGCTTGTAACCACCTGTTCTGGTTCAACAACAGGCTCTGACTCTTGAACCGATGAGCCTGAGGCGATTGGAGAAAGAATGGGCTGGAATAACCTTCTGGGTATAGAACTCTTGCCAGAAGATGAACCCCGATCAGGCTCCAAGCTTGGTGTATCAGGCCTGTCAACAGGATAAACAGGGAGGCCCGCAGCAATGTGCTTTTCTCTCTCGATTTTTGAGCTTTTTCTAACTCCGATAAGTTGATCCACCCACCTTTTACTAGGGCGTTTCTTGCTGTGAACATAAACTCACAACAAAAGAAGGGTTTTTTGAAAGGTAAAATCTTTGAAGATTAACAGAGTAGAGATAATGAAGATGATAAAACAGTGAAAAGTGGACTAATTTATACTAAAGGGACAAATGATGCTTTGATACCTAGGAGAATACGAAAAGATAGGTATAATGATTAAAGACAACGCTGATGTCACCAACATTAATTAAGAGGTTACTTTTCGAAACAAGTGGAAGCGCCTTTCTAGGAGGAAAACGGCCGGTGAGGCGAATCAGAGAAGGACACGTGTCCCACTATCTCTGGCAAAACCGTTCAACTTCTAAGGGTTCCAATCAGTCCGGATTAAGTCGTTACACATTTCGAAATGTCCGGACATAGTTATGTGTACACGTGAACTATTTTTTAGGTCTAGTCAAAGGCCTTCGAACATAACCTAAAAAGGGGGCTACTGATGAGTCCAAATTTTCTCACCACTCACTGTGGGAACCAGACAGGGGCAATTCGGACAAAAGCCACCCACTGAACCATCCAAACAGGACTAAATGTATGAAAACCTAAATCACTTCATGACTAAGCTAATTACTTACTTGCTTAAAGATTAATGGGTCATTGAACTCGACCCGAATTCGTAAGTTGATCCGAAAGCCCATGTGGCCCACAATTAAGGGTATAAATACCAAACTACTTTCATTAATGAGGGTAATGAACATTTAATACAACCATGAAGCTCAAGTCTCTCACTACAATCTATCCAAACATTAAATACCCTTGAAACACCACAAAACTCTAGACAAAATTACCCTCAGCCGAAAATAAACCACACCAATTGTGAACCGTGGTGTATAAACATGTTTCCGTCATGTTATGTCTAAACCCATCAAATACAATTGCATGATAATTTTTTTTATTCCACTTCATAGTTTCTTGCTTAAGACCACATAATGTCTTAACAAGGCTCCATACATTAGATTTATTTTTTGGAAGTACAAAACCTTTGTTTGTTTAATATAGACCTCATTATCAATATCTCTATTTAGGAAAGCCATTTTGACATCTATTTGATTAATTTTCAAATTGTATACCGACATAAGTTCAAAGAGAATTTGAATGTTACTAGTTTTAGTAACTGGAGAATGAGTGTCAAAGTAATTTATTCTTCTTTTTCTTCTGAAAACCCTTGGCTATCAATATTGCTTTAAAATATTAAATGGTACAATATGTGTGGAATTTATTTATAAAGAACCACTTGCAACCCATTGGTCTTGAACCAAAAGATAAGTCAACCAATTCTCAAGTATGATTAGAGATGACTGAATCTATTATATCATTCATGACGTCTTGCCAAATTCCTAATCTTGAGATGATATTGTTTCTTTATAAGATTTAGGGTCATCTCCCTAAAAACCTTATACCATTTTTGGGCGATTTCTTCATATTTTTCTCTAATCAATTAGAAAGAAATCCTTCAAAAATATATCTCATCGGATCCTAGACCTTTAGGTCTTTTCTCTCGTTGTTACTATAATATGCGTCACGTTATCCTTATATAATTTGATTAAAAAAAATTCACTTCTCTCGATCCAAACATTATATTAGAATATAAGTATAATAATATAAACCTTGTTATTATCTCTATACCTAATAAACAAACGTATTATAGCTTTATGACCTAACTTTAGTTTGATGTTCATTAATTGTAACAAAAAAATCCATGCTCACTAACTGTAATATGACTTGTTACTTCTCGTTAATTGTAACAAAACTTTTAACTCGTACGTCATTCGATATGCTTGGGCTAGACTCTCTGACCAACATCGTACATAAATTGAACAATGTGGAAAGTTGGCTGATGAGATGAAGATATTTGTCATTTAGATTATTTTTACATGTTTTTAAATAACATAAGTAATGTCGAACCTCTTTGAGGATGATCAAGGTTTGGTTTAATTTCAACCCGAAAACCATACACTTAGGTTATGCACTGTATTAGGATCATAAGCCACTACAAAAGTTTGGTATTCTTACTCATTTGTCGTATAACATGATTGATGCTCAAACTTGAAAGTCACGTATCAGAGTTTGACGTTCATACTTGAAATTGGTGTAACATAATTGATGCTCGAACTTGGAGTCACACAACATGTTTGGTGTTTGAGCATAGGAGCCACAATGCATTATTTATGATCAAACATGAGAGTCACATAGAGTAATTTTTATAATAAAGCATATAACCTTAAAAATATAAAGTTCAAAGTGTTTCACATTACAAGGATGAGGGAGAGGATGGTCTTTTGTATCGACCATTATAAAGTTTCATGTTTTATCTTAGTTGTCACAATAAAATATCATTTCCACTTTAAATCCAACTTGTCGAGAGGGGGGGGGGGGAACTTGGAGGATTTGATACTTTATTTGAAATTCAAAAAACCTTCTTAATAGCATCTAGTATCGCCTACATTCAAATGTGCGTTTTGATTTATTTTTATTGGAAAAGTCTAGCATGATGTTTTAGTTATCCCTATTTGTTGGTTTATCATAACTAGTTATATAAAAAATGGAAAAAATATTTCTTCAAGTACCACGACCACAATCTCATATACTACGGTGAATGAGGTATTCCCCTCGTTGTTCTTCTCGGGTTGGTGCGACATTACCATAATATGTTTTTGAGGAATTTTGTCAAATTCCACGCATAACCCTTAAGGGTGCAATGTAGGCTAGTTACAATTATTTGGTTAGTTATCTCATTCAGTCTATTTTCTCGAGGAAGTAAATAGATTTTGATGAATGGCCAAAGATATGTAAACTTCGGCAAGTTCATTGTTCTGGAATTGCACCCCATTATCGGAGGTCACGACTTTAAAAACGCCTTACCTGCAACAAATTTTACTTTTGATGAAGTGTAAAACTTATTAGACTTATATTCTTACCCAGAGGCTCAGCTAGGTTCTTTTGATAGGGGTTCCCACCATGTCAAACCTCTGATTGTTAAAATAAACACGTTGGATATCAACTTCATTGGTACTACCAGGGTATGAATTGAGTTTTCCAATTGATAACATGTATCACAATGTTACACAAGCGCTTTAGTATTCTCGTGGATTGTAGTCAACTAGTAGCTTGGTAGTTAGACATTATTATGGAGGGATTTATACCCGTAATTGGTACCTCATTCTCTTTATTGGAGTATTTTATGTATAAAAACGAGATTCGTCTGATTGCAAACACCAAAGTAAGGATTGTTGAGTTTATTAACTATGATTTATAACTCATATATCTGGCGGAGTGGTTTCTATCAACAAAATCAAAATTTTACATTATTCTTCAGTTTTTATAATTTTTTCAAATGCATTCTAAATCTTTAGTGCTAAAGCCTTGCTTGTGCGAATATCGAATATGTGGTCCGAAAGTCGTTCAAGATGTGTCTCTTGGTATACTAAATTATCTTTTTTTTATCTCATCGATATTTTATAAGTGGATTTTGAAATCTTTTCCAAATTTGAATAAAAGATATAGTAGAATTTTAGTGCGGTCATCAAAAACATTATTTTGTCTTTGAAATCTTTTCCAAATTTGAATAAAAGATATAGTAGAATTTTAGTGCGGTCATCAAAAACGTTATTTTGTCTTACCAACAAGTAAAATTGGATTAATTAAAATAGACCAATCGTACTAGTTATTGGTTCATGACCTTGATGATAGCCGTAATTGTCTTTGCTACTATTATACTAATTATTTTTATTGTTAGAAATTAGAGTAATGAAAATAAAAACTTCCAACGTCGCATAAATCTCTCACCGGAAAGTTGAATAGACTTGAGACACTCATTTTATATGGTTTCCAAACTGATTTTTCAATCAAGGTATTATTATGTTTATGAAAGCTCTTTGGGGATTCAAAAAGACTTGTGATTTTCGATAGAAACTGTTAGGGTAACGACCAAAGTTCCACATCCCACATCGGTAATACATGGGAAGGATTAGTGGTATATAAGTAAGAATATACCTCAACTAGTATGAGGCCTTTTGGAAGTGGACCAAATGCAAAGTCGTGAGGGCCTTCGGGCTCCAAAGCGGACAATATCATACTAGTGTTGAGATTGTATGTGTTCTTCCTTATATACGGAGGTGGAATATGCAGAACGGACCCCCATATTCCCAACACGTGGTATCAGAGCTCCAGGCCCAAGTGTTGAGATTGTATGTGTTCTTCCTTATATACGGCATTAGTCGAACATGATTCCTCGTTTGGAGTGCCCGTTGCTCATCAAATAGTGTGGCTTGATTGGAGTCTATCAAGACGGTAGTACTTGTTTGGAGTGGCGCTAAGGAACAAGGCAGGATCAGATAGATCCACTCTAAAGGCTCTAGAGATCAGGCAACCCCAACCTGATTAGAGTGAGCGGATGGATGTCAATTGAGAGGAGGCTAAAGTGGTACTTTGTTCGAGAGGAGGATTTGTTAGGGTAACGACCAAAGTTCCACATCCCACATCGGTAATACATGGGAAGGATTAGTGGTATATAAGTAAGAATATACCTCAACTAGTATGAGGCCTTTTGGAAGTGGACCAAATGCAAAGCCGTGAGGGCCTTCGGGCTCAAAAGCGGACAATATCATACTAGTGTTGAGATTGTATGTGTTCTTCCTTATATACGGAGGTGGAATATGCGGACCGGACCCTTTTGACACTAAGTGATAGATGAGAAAAAAATAGATACTGTCCCTTTTGACACTAAGTGATAGATGAGAAAAAAATAGATACTGTCCCTTTTGACACTAAGTGATAGATGAGAAAAAAATAGATACTTTAAGATATTGTTGAAGAGTAATTACTCGTGTATTTTGCTCTCTTAATCCAACAAACTATTTATATAACTTATTATATTTATATAAAAAGTTATGTCCATTAATAAATTCTTCCAAAGAGTTGCATTTGATAAAATAGATACTTTAAGATATTGTTGAAGAGTAATTACTCGTGTATTTTGCTCTCTTAATCCAACAAACTATTTATATAACTTATTATATTTATATAAAAAGTTATGTCCATTAATAAATTCTTCCAAAGAGTTGCATTTGATCAAAAGCGGACAATATCATACTAGTGTTGAGATTGTATGTGTTCTTCCTTATATACGGAGGTGGAATATGCGGACCGGACCCTTTTGACACTAAGTGATAGATGAGAAAAAAATAGATACTGTCCCTTTTGACACTAAGTGATAGATGAGAAAAAAATAGATACTGTCCCTTTTGACACTAAGTGATAGATGAGAAAAAAATAGATACTTTAAGATATTGTTGAAGAGTAATTACTCGTGTATTTTGCTCTCTTAATCCAACAAACTATTTATATAACTTATTATATTTATATAAAAAGTTATGTCCATTAATAAATTCTTCCAAAGAGTTGCATTTGATAAAAAGAATATTTTTCTAGCGAAATATAAATTTTCACAAATACATTTTTTGGATTTGTCGCGGTAACGTCCAAATAATACGACGAATCAAAATGTAAAGTTCGTTGGACGGAAACATTACGATTTTGCTACAAAAGAATGTTTGCTATAATAACATTACACTATTATTGTGTCGAGCCATGCTTTTGTTGCGATAATAAGTTTGAATCAATTTTCAATAAGTTTTAATCTTTATTTTTGCAAGTCAAATGTTTTACCGCAACATTATTTTTATGACTACATTATTTTCGTTGTAAACAAGTGCTATGTTGCGACCAGACTTGTAAAATAAATTTACAAATCATTATGCATATACCGCAATAAATCTTTTTTTTGTCTCGATAATCCTAACTTTTTAGATCACTTTATTTTGGATGATTATTTTTTATAAATTTTTTTTATTTCAGAATAAGTTATATAATCTATTTTTTTTTTCAAATCAGTATCGATCTATATATTTAGTCTATATTTCCAATATTCTATCGTCCATGTTTAAACTCAAAAATTTTAAAAAAACTTTTATACATAACTTTTTAAAAATGTATAAAATAATATATCGATTATAAATTATTTGTTGATATTTATATTTAAAGACTTTATAAAGATAATATGTATGACTCATGTTAGGGTGACGACTAAAGACTCACATCCCACATCGGTTAAGTATGAACATATCTTAACTAGTATGAGGTTTTTGGATGTGGACCAAAAACAAAGTTGTGCAGACCTTCTGGCCCAAAATGAACAATACCATTCTAGTGTGGAGATCAGTTGTTCTTACTTAGACACAGAGGCATAATATACAATACCTACATTCCCAACAAATGGTATCAGAGCTCCACGTCCAGACGGAAGCCGATGTGGTGGGTGAGACGGAATATACAATATCCATATTCCCAACAAATATAATCAAAGCTCCACACCCAAACGTAACCTGATGTGGTGGATGACGTGGATGAACCAGAAACCAAATGCCATGCTTAATGTGAATAATATGTTCTATAAAACCTGGTTTAAAGTGCATGTGCAGCTAATGAACATATGGTATGATCAATAGTAAGACCTAGTTCGGAGTTGGCCTATGGAGTGGCACTGCGAAACATACAGGTCGAGTAAGCAAATAGATCTGCTGTAAAAAGCTCTATGGTTCAGGCAGTCAGCAACCTGATCAGAATACAAACACTAAAAAACATGTGATGTGATCAATGATAAAACCTATTTTGGAGTTTGTTTATAAATTGACACTAAAAACCGATAGAATGGTTGAGTGAGCAGCTAGCTCCGTTGTAGAAAGCTATATGGTTGAGGTAGTCTACAACTGAATTAGAATGAGTAGATTACCTCAACTAGTATGAATTTTTTTGAAGAAAAAAAATACAAAATTATATAAAATTTTGGATCCAAAGTGGGTATTGTTCTAATTATTTATATTACTTTTTCCTAAATAATATAATATTCACGTAACTTTACCTTTTACGAACAAAATAAAAGAGGGCACATGACCTATCTAAATTATTGTTACAGGAATCGACCAAAATTAAATATTTAAAACTAATTTCAGGGACTGTGATGTGAGGTGAGGACCCCCACTGAACAGAATCCTTCCGTAAAATGATTATTCGACAATCGACACCAACCATAACATAAGTACTGTACAATACTATGATACATGACAAGTAATACAGCAGAGAGATACGGTGGACCCATGTTACCAATATGGTATTGTACTATCTAAAGTTATTAATTTTGTTTTAACAGTTTCAAAATATTTATTTAGAGGTTTTATTTAAACGAATAAATACTCGTACATCTAAGTTACTAACATTAAACTAGCTACTCATGATTGACGTGCATCCACGTGCAAGTCACTCAAAACTATAGGGTCCTCAACTTATTTTCCAAATTACACCCGCCGAATTTAATGTGCGGATGAAAGATAAAGACGAGATTCGTTAAGTTATTGCATTGACACGTGTCCTGCACTCTAGACACGGTAATCCAGTAGTTTTAGTTTTAGACTATTAAAAATACCAAATTGCTTTAAAAAAAATGTATTTTTATACCCGAAAGTACGAAGTAAAAAATGCTTGAAATAATTTGATATAGTGGTAACTTTTTATACATTTGTTTTAAATTTAAAAGTTTGATATATATCTCTAAAGAGAGGCGGTACTAAGAAGGTCAAAACTATCGAATAGTGGTTAGCTTGTATTTATTTTTATTTTTATTTCGTATCTATTTTTTTGTTTGAGAAATTTGTACGATTAGTTTTTCTGCATATGTAAATTATTTAAAAACTGACACGTGACATCTAAATTTTAAGTTTTGCATCATTTTTTGTCTCCAAATCCCAAATTTTGTGCTATTTTTAGTCTCCAGAATATGTAGGAGGATTGATTGTTCAAATTTCTCAAACGAAGAGGATGGGTGGGAGACAAAAATGAAAATGAGAGATTAATTTGATAAAATGAATAAACATGGAAGACTAAGAGTAATATTTAACCTGAAAGAGTACTACAAAACCAAAATTATTCTGTGAAATGGTAAAGAAACAAAATTATTTTTTTAAATTTTTATTTTAACATTTTTATTTTTTTTCCTGAAAAAATTCGTATAAAGTAAATTATTTTGTGTTGTCATACTACTAGTCCAGTAACTTTTGCTGACCGAATGTCAACCTGACCGATTTTATCATATTTGTTTGTTTGTGTTGTTTTGTATATGCTTGAGCTGTTTTTTTTAACAAAACACTTATCCATTTATTATCTAGTATTTTCAAATAATTTTTCAATTTTTTGTGTTTTTTTAAATTATGGATCCAGATGAAGGTTCATGTGCGGGTGATGGTTCACGCACGAAGAGAATTGCGAATTGAGCAAAAATAGGAAACAACACTAAACGCGAAAACTCCCTTTAACGGTTTCCATGAAGTCGATACCTCCTCCATTACCACCTTCTCAATCTGGTTCCGCATTATCTACTGTTGCCTCCAGACAACGACCCTCTGCCACTAGTCGAGGTCCGTCTAGATCTGCGCACCATGCTACATTACTTTCATTATTTTGTGGCACGTTTGCAAAGTATCCTGCCTACTTCGTTTGGCAGAAGAGGTAATTTAAAGATTTATTGTTAATTGTTTATATATATATACCAAATAATTATTTGTGGGAGCATGAGATGAGGTTGTACATTCACTATCCTAGTCACAGAAGTTGGAGTCTAGGAGCTCAGGGCAGGGTTCGAGAAGTACTGGATGTCACACATTTTGGCAGACTCATATAGTCGTTATCATGTATGCATACGCGGTGCGACGTCACTGAGGTATTCTTAGAGCGTTGGCATCAAGAAACGAATAATTTCCATTTCAGTTTTGGTGAGATGACTATCACCTTTGATGATGTGCATACCATATCGGGATTGGAGGTCCCATGTTATTTGGCTACTCTTCTGACTATAGATGACAAGTTGCAGGCCATGCACGACGCTACCTTACTACTCGGTATTGATGATGAGACTTTTACTAAGGATATTGAGTTAAAAAAGGTATTGAGTTGGGTTTCGCCTTTCTTCGGACTAGGTTTAGTGAAACAGACTACCACGACACCAACGCTTCCCTCACTAACGATATGGTCCATTAGGCCGCACGTGCATATATTCTATATATGTTTGGTTGCATTCTTTTGCTGATAAGAGTAACACATACATGAATTTTAAGTACTTATTCTCATTCCAAGACTTGATTGTATAGGTTGGGCGTTATGCTTGGGGCAGAACCGTGTTGACTTATTTGTATCATTATCATGGAGAGGCCTCCCTTTAGGCAAAGAGGACTATGGGCGGTTATATCGCTCTTCTAGACATGTGAATACATTATCATTTTGTTTCAGCTTATCTTGGTTATGCGTGCGACTTACACAGAGTACATACCGACTATTTTTAGATGGGATATATGTGCGTCCATTTTTTATTCCCATACTAAATTGGACTGGAGACTTACCATCAACAATCTGCAGGAGATTTATGTAAGTTTTATATTTTTCTAATAATTATTTATTTAATACATATTGATTATTATATAATTTTAGGTAGAGAACCAATACTTGTTTAATATATGAGTAGGTATAAACTCTTTTCAATACTTGTAGGTTTATAAGAATATAATGAAATAAATATGATTGATATTATTTTATTGCTTTATTGTTGTTTGTGAGGTGTAGATGATAACAATCAGAAAACTTTATTTATGCTATTGTTCATATTATTTTATTTTGCAGGTCTGGTTTGAGGCTTACTGTCCCATACACGATCATTGCCTATTAGAGGAAATAACTTGGTACCATGATATCATTGTTGGTGTTGAGCATTCGCGGGTGTACTATCCCGATCGGCATTGAGGCAGTTTAGATGTTCGAGGGTATCCACCGTTTCAGTTGTACATGATGCAAAGAAAGAAAAAAGGAAACAAAAAACTATAACTTATGCATTTGATCAGGACGATTGGCAGTTATGGCGTAATTTATCATTAGATTTTATACTCTGGAGCCTATTGTTAGAGACGATATGAAGTCGTTTTATACTTTGAGTATCTTATGTCTCATAATAAGGTTAGTTTTCAACGATATTGTTAACACAAAATATACCCATTAGATGATTATGCTCATGAAGATCATGATGGTTCTATTATAAGACATCTGCGTGGTGGCCTACATAGGATTTTATTGTTTCCTAAGGTTCTCGAGTTTGGGGGGGGGGGGGGTCGGTCATCTTGCTATGACGTACGAGGATGTTTTGTCTATTGGGAGGAGGCTATGTTAGATACTATGATGTCATGTTTATTGTTTAAGAAATCTGTTTCATATATTGGCTAAGTAGCTCACTGAAGGATAAACTGGGTACGATAGATAGTTTGCTTCAGGAACTTGAATCAAATATTAATAAAATAATAAAATGAATTTTGCATTCTATTAGAAATTCAAAAATTTATTATTAGTTTATAATTGTTGTGTCATCTTTGTTAGACACTATGGGGCATGTTTGTTGTTAGATATTTATGTCCATGTTTGTTGTTAGACTTTTTTACATTTCTTTTTGTTAAAATTTTTGTTTTTTGTTTATCTGTAAATTGTGGAGGAGGTCACAAACCCAATTATATGGAAGATAACAAATTATAAATTAATCATAAATGAAGATAACGTTAAACTTGCATACAAAATAAAATAAAAAATCTCAAAACAAGATGAAATTAACAATAATAGTGCATACAATAACACGTATTATTCGAAGTAATATACGAGGTTAACATCAACATGTGAGCAATTAGCTATCGCATCCGCTTTATCAACAAGACTCTCCTCCAGATAAGCTATCATATCTCTTATAATGAAATTAGTAATTTTTAACTAACACACGTTGAATGCCTCTTGCCTTACTTTGTACGACAAGCCAAACACCTGGAGTATTGGTTCAGATTTTAAAAGATTGTACCTAACAGCGACTTTTGCACGACTGCAAAAATTTGGATTTGGAGCTCATAAATGTCCGTAGTTATGGTAAATCATATACAACAGTTCATTAAAAATATATATTAGTGGTCTCATTGGACATTATTCCATGAACACACTTGACAGCTTGACGCAAGTGGTGATCTTCACCAACAATCCATTCCATACCTAAGATACTTTAAATATTTTATGCTTTATAAGATTTGGTGCTAGGAAATAGAATACACAATTGAATGTGGTGACAATTAGTTTTCCGCAACTTTGTAACAACATCAAATTAGTGAATGGTGCATTTTCTTTATAATATCTCAGGGCTGTAGATCATTATCGACTTCATTATCTTCACAAAAATACGTGACATTGAGATAAATTTTCTATACTTCTTTAGTTTGTGAACCAACTGTTGTCTAACAAGTTTCCATCCACTTTCGACACCAATCAAACCATGAACGGTGGCTCTAAAACCACAATTCTCGCCGCGCTTTATTGTCATCATTTTATTTATGAAAAGGCGCATAAATTATGGTATGTCCGGTGAATTCCCCGAGTCTGATACGTTGGGAAACCTCATCAAAATTAGTTTAACGGTAATTTACGGTTTTACGTTAAATTTATTCGGCACTCAGGGTTCTGACATGCAACTCACGTTTGTTATATTTTTTTAGGTTTTAATCCGAAATTAGTACATGCTTCTCCGACGATTGTTCTAGCTGTGCTACCAAAAGTACTGACCGGTGTTCCAAAACTCGCGCCTGGGTTCCCATCTTTGGAGTATCTGCATTATCAGCATGAGATTATAACCATTCTTGTTTGGTGTATTCATGCATATAAGGGTTCTTTTTGGTAGAATAATCAACATAATTTTGTTTTCATTACCGCGACCCTGGGCGCGTTTGGGAGTACGACCATGGGTTTTTACCTTTTGGAAGGGTTCGCAAAGAAGTGAAGTTTGAAGATCCAAATTGCTGTGTTTTTTTAATCCAATGACTTTATTCATATACATCAAACTCTCTGAGTTTTAGAAGATTTATCACCTCGGTTTTATCAAGATAATTGTAGTATACTGTCTTCAAAGCAATACGTGATATGTACCCCAATAGTAATTTGAAAGGTTTAAAATCTAGAAATATATGAATAAGACTACACTTTCTTAACTCCATCGATTATTTTATGATCGAATGTTACATCGCTAGTACACCACGAACTTTATCATAAAAGCATTCATAATTCAATTGGCTTGACCTGGTATATTTTTTCAAAGTAGCGTGCGGGCGTTCCGCTCTATTGGAGGTGTTCTTATCAACATGCATAACTTTATTACTGTAAGCATGAACAAATCTCTCCTTATGTAGTGTAATCTACGACTCTATGATATAATCGACCCCCTTATCGCATTTTTTAATATTGCCCGCATCTGAGCCAACCTGCCGTTTATTCGGTCAACGATGGTGGATGAAACAACGTCATTCCAAGCAGCAAAAAATATGTTAAAACTAATTTTTATATTTAAACATTTTTCCCACTTACATTCTTGTTGATATGCTAATCCTATAACATGTGACTTGCGCTCAGAAATATTTTGTCTATGTTATTCATGAGAGCAAGTTCACGGTCCGTAATTATAACACAAGACAACTCATAATTATTATATTCCATAACCATTTTCAGACATCCCAAAATATATTTGTAGTTGTCTTGTTTTTCCTTTATCCATGAATGTGTAGTCAATGCAACAGAGAGAAGGTCCATAGTAAATTGATACTAAGTGGATGTGCAAAAAATAAATCGCTTATGGTATTCGTGCCATCATTCATCGTTTGTTCCCAATACATATATTTGTGTATTTGTAATTTTGCTAACAAGCATTGCAATTGCGACCGACCATCATTTTCAACTAAAATTATTCTTAGACGGTGATTGTATATGTGACAGATATTTGACGTATTTTTTGGATCGATATTCTTCAAGGCCCCAATTATTTGACGTGTATTTGTTCTGTTCACTGTTAAAACATCGACAAAATCCTTTTTTAGGGTTTAACTTTGACCATTGTAAATATCCTTACACGTACACATTTGGATCATGGTTGTGCTTGCCGGAAATGACACTTAAAGTCGACTTATCATTACCTTTAACCGGATTACCAACCAAATGAAAAGGGAAAATTATTTTTTTGCTACCCGTCGTCTTTCATTTACGATCGCATTCTTTTATGATAGACTTAAATAAACTGGACTGCTCGTATTTATAATCTAGTCTAAGTGTTCTTCCTCTTTTCCCAGATTTCCTCGATTATATTTTAAGTGAGAATTCAAGCGACTTGCCTATTTTTTCGACCCACTCGGTCATCGACTTTAGTTTATACTTCTCGTGATTCACAAAATGGTGAGAGTAGTCCGTAACAAGTGATATTTTACATTGGATAATCTTCTGAAATACATATAAAATATCAAATCAATAGAATTGGGAATCCAAATTATTTAAGGCTATTATACCATACATAAGGTGGAATGCTTTTGAAAGGGGTCACGCAATGATAAAATTGTGCACCCACCCTCTACGTGCATGTTGGGTGTGTGCACCAATCAACCATTGTTGTTGCGGTAAGTGCATTGTTTCTGCCAGGGCAGTGGCGAAGAACACTATCTCGCTGCCATTCTTTAGCATAATCGAGCTAAACCTGGGTTTTTAAAATTTAATATTTTTGAAAAAAAATAGAAAGATATAAAATTAATTACATTTTCGGTGCTATGATGGTCTATAGAAGAACCGATACCTCTTTCATCTCGGTTATGTTTTAAAATTTTGAAAGTTTGGGGAAAATAAAGGTTTTGGTAAGTTTTAGGTTTTGAGATTTTAAGGTTTTATAAAGTTTTAAGAAGTAAAATATTAGTTATTACTAGATTTTCTATTTTGAAACTTCATGGAATAAATAATGCCATAAAACATAAATAAATAGAGTTCCAAGGATTTTTTTGGGTTTTTTGTTGAGTGGAAATATGGTAAATATGAAAAAACAAAAACATGCGACTTCACGGAGTAATTTTGACACAATACCAAATTGAGGGTTAAAAAATGGAAAAGACCAGGGTTCCAGCAAACATAAATTTCTATGAATGGTCTAAACAACTATTATAAGGATGATGATGTTCATCCAGACGATGAGTTGCCACTGTCCGCATATGGGTTATATCACATCATGATACAATGGTATGATAACCACAAAATGGACAATTACTTTGGCAAACGAGATCCAGACCACCACATCCAACAGTTCAACAATGAGATTTGACAATACGAAGCTGATGATGGGATAAAATTTTGAGCCTTTTCCTTGAACCTCAGAGGAAGTACAATACAATGGTTCAATATTCTATCGAAAGGATGTATCAATAAATATAATATGCTTCAGACGCAATTCATGAACCATTTTGTAGGTTCCAAGTAAATCAAGTGAGGTATGGATTATATAATTTATTGTAAACAAAGAGTTAACGAAAGTTTGAGGGAATACACTAAAATATTTGTTGAAAACAAATATCAACTATGAGATTGCCATGACATGATGGCCATATCAACGTTTAGTCATGAAGTCTGAGAAGGAACCTTGTATAAAGCAATAATGAAAAATAAAGCGTTAAACTTTTGAAGTCTATTGGATCAGGTGGAAGGATTTATCAAAGTGTCTAGAGAAAAGAAAGTAAGAGACATTGACAATCCTATTTGAGGCATACCGACTAATAAAATGGACACTGTGGCACATGTTAACATGAAAGATGACATATCAAAGAACAATGGTGCTTTGTCTTCAGCCAGGACAAGGTCCACTCAGTCCTGAAGATATAAAGGACAGTTAAAAGTTGTCTATTATACTAGAAGAATCAATAAAGCATATCTCCCCTTCGAGAGGACCACACAGAATTGACCGAATCACTAGGATAAATTATGATAAAACTAAGGTCACAATAAAAAAACAATAGGCCCAAAAAACTGTTTGGAGAAAATGAGAACATAAATATAAACAAATATGGTAATTCTAGAGTAACGTATGTCATTTTACTAGGATTGTTGATTTTTAAAAGATCAAATCCATACATTACTTTATGGAGGCAAACTAAGTGAGTATATGGCGAAGAAAACAAATGAGGAACCAATACATGGTTAATGTAAAGTTGTAAAACAAGCCTTGGGCCCAAATGAAGATCAAAGAGCACTAAATATAAATACCGTCGTACAGGCTGAGCCAAATGAACAAGAAGAATACTTGGATCCAAATCAAAACAGACAAACCATATGATTGAAAGTTAGGGGGAGATCTATATTCTAGAATAACTAAAAGAGCAAAAAAGCGATATACATACGAGATCGAGATAGTATGTCAAGGGTAGACTTCCCCATACATGTACAAAAATTTGTATATAAATTTATCCTTCTCATATGATAATCTAAGAAGAGTGACATCTTCACACAATGACGCAATACTAATAAAAGTGGACCTGGGAGGAGTAGAGATCAAGACAGTGATGATCGAAACTAGTAGCTTGGTGAACATCTTGTACATAGGAACTTATTAGAGAATAAGAGGAGCTTTAGTACTAGTCCTAAAACAGAGAATTCTATATGGTTTCATCGAAGTAAATGTAACTTTATTAGGAAAACTAAATCTAGATGTGGCTCTCGAGAAAAAAAAGTTACGAAAAAGGTATAATATATTCTTATGGTTGTAGATGCGTCATATTCTTATAACATTATACTCGATCGATCATGACTCATTCAAATACATTCCATTGTATCAGTCTAGCAATGTTTAAGGTAATATATAAATGAAAAAGTGACAATGCTGAGAGGAAATTAGAAAACATCCAGACCATGTTATGCAGTATCCATAACTCTCAAAGCATACTAGGAAAAAATAAAAGGGTCGTCTTGGAGGGACTAGATGAACTCGGAGTAGGTCCTTGGCTAGTGAGCCAGGGTAAGAAGCATAAGATGTAATCATAGAATGAGAAAAAATATCGAAGATTGGCCGAGACATACCAAGCGATCTCAAGTGTATATATATATATATATAACTTAGATATGTTTGTATGAAATACGAGTGACATAACTAGAGTCCTAATAGAAGTTATCTATCATCAAGTAAATATCCACAATAACTTTATGCCAATAATTTAATATTAAGGTCTTACTTCTAATAGAAAACAAAGGCGATTGTTGCTGAAATAGACAGATTGATGACTGTAGGACACATACGAGAGTCCCATGATCTAATGCGGATACTTAGTCATGTATTACTCAAAACTAAAAATAGAATATGAATGATTCGTGTAGGCTTTAAATACTTAAATTAGACATGTTCGGAAGACCCCTTTCCACTACCTAGGATTGACCAACTTATCAAAGCTTAGTAAACAAGACTTTTAGTAATAAAATAGGCCAAAACATATAAGCCTATACTGATGACATGTTGATAACAAGTTTTCATGAAGAAAACCACCTACCAGAACTCGCCTAGACGTTCGAAAATATCAAGCAAGTAAGTACAAAGCTAAATCTAGAAAAATGAACTTTTGGCGTTTAGTCTAGAAATTTCTTAGGATACATGGTGAGCAAAAAAAGAATCGAAGCATATTTAATACAACTCACCAATTTGGCAGGAATGAATCCTCAAAGAACAAAAATAAGTTCAAATCCTAAGTTGAAGAATATCAATGCTTAGCAGTTTCCTATGAAGATCCTTAGACAATGGCCAATCGTTTTTTCAAGTGTTGAAAGGAGCATGATAGTTTTTAATGGACCCGAGCATGTGACAAGGCATTGAATAAAATATTAAAGTTATTGACTTCCACCGAATTACTAACAAATCCTATGCCAGGAGAGAGCTTATTCTTATACTTAGTAGAGTCGAACTCAGGCAGTAGAAGAATGATCAAGGACAAAGAATAGAATTCAAAGTTGTATATTATGTAAAAAAATATTTATTACCATCAGAAACTAAGTATTTTTAATTAGAAAAACTTACATTGGACTTAGTAGTTGTAGTTAGGAAAATAAGATCATATTTTCAATTCCACAATATAATTATTATAACCTCTTTTCCTATAAGAAGTTTATTACAAAAGCTCCACCTGTAACCTCTTTTCCTATAAAAGGTTTATTACAAAATCTCCACCTCTTAGGATGATTGACAAAATAGTTAGTAGAATAAAGGGATATGATATGCATTTTGAGCTAAGAACGTCAATAAAGGAACATACGTTGGCTTTCTTTATTTACGGAGTTCCAATATGAAAGGCCTATTTCAATAACCGACGCATTGGAAGACACTTGGAAAGTCAGAATCGATGGAGGGAGTAATATTCAAGGCTCGAGAGAAGGGATTCAACTGATATCTTCAGTTGGAGATATTTGAGAACAGTTAATTAGGTTAGGATTTCTAACATCTAACAATGGAGCTGAATATAAAGTTGTTACTATGGGGCTTTGGCTAGCAAGAATTTGTATAGCCAAGAGGGTACAACTCTTAATTGTCTCCCAGTTAGTGGTTAGTCAAGCATCAGGACAAGTTGAAGCAAAAAACAAGAATATAATCCAATACTTGAATGAATTATAACACTGAGTTGCTTAATTTGAAAATATTGAATTCAAAAAAGTCTCGAGAGCAAAAAATGCAACAGGTGACACACTCGTTTTTTTCCTTGCACATTTTCAACATCACGAATAATACTCTAAGAAAATCCTTCGATCAAACCTCTAATTCACTTCTTCTCAACCTTTACATCCAAAAGGAAAATAGTAATGAATGAGCAAGAAAATGAAGATGATTTGTGAATGCCAATAAAAACGTATCTAACAGAAGGAGTACCCAAATCATCTTCTATTTATATCTCAAGAAGGTTTTTAGGTGGCATTCAACATTAATAAAGATTTTTTCATGCCAAATATATCGCTTGTCTTTTATTTATATAAAAAAATATCGCAAAAAAAAAACATCAAAGTCTAACAAATAGCTTTCAAAAAATCATGAACACTTATATTTCTTAAGAAAAATAATTAATAGGCCTCGAATGATAAAAAAAACATCATTGGTAAAAAAACGTTATATTAAGAGCATTAAGCTCAACAAAGCTATAATAATACCAAACAATGGATAAACACAAGTTAATCTTTAAAAATACATAATTTTCATTTGCTTCAAAAAAGAAAAGAAAAACCCTAACAGGGAGTCATGCACCCCGACCATACTTGGAAAATTCTAGACAACTCCAATTGGATAATATAATTGTTCAAAAATAGACAATTTTTGGCCTATTGAAATTGACAGATCAATAGAAATAACAGAGCATACAAAATGTGTTACAAACACAAAGACTCGTTCAGATAATAAAAAAAAGTACCCATAAAACAAAAGAGAGTCTTATATATACAAAAACTAAAGTATATATAATTAACATTTACAAAACTAGATGGTGACAAAAAATGCTTGTATAACTTATAAAATATTAACATACTGCAGAAAAACAGTTCATCAATACAATCAATATCTTCGCGAGAAGCAATGACCGCATAAGTATCATCTATTTCATGAACATTATTCTCAATACCACTTTCTTCACCATCTTCTCCATGTTTGGCTGTAGCCGGATCTCTAATATTGTTTCCTCAATTTCCTTAAGAAAGTCACAAATACACTTTTCATTTTCAGTCTATTATGAAACAAGAGGAATAAAGTTAGGAGACTTATCAATCAAATCAATATTTTTAGGTTACTCGACTTTAAGAATATTATACTAGAAATGATCAAACTAAGCTTGGGGGTACTCTTCATTAATCTACATGACTGACGTAGATAGAGCTTCAATCACAACATATTGCGCAATAGAAATCATCGAGTTTTGGTAAGCATTAAAATCCGTATAACGAGAATTACATTTAACAAAAAATTGATTATACTTAGTTGTCATGGTATCAATTTGCTCATGTAACTCATACTTAACAGCCTTAGTTATGGTATTGGCATCCACTTCTTCTTGTAGCTTTAACTTAGCAACTTTAGATGCGATCTTAGTATCTAAGATCATTTTATGAAAATCCCTCCAAATAGCGCCATCAACCATAACTCTAGCCAAACAAGAGATCATATTTTCTTTACATTGTAATAATATAAAATATATATCCTTCAATATTTCAGCTCGAGACTGCAATTCAAGGAATAAGCCTCGAGCTTAGTTTGCAACTTTTCCTCACTCCCAATCTTAAATTTGAAGAAAACTTTCAAAGCAACTTGTCTGTTATGGGTTTGACAACACCATTGAGAAGGGAACAAATGTCTGACATATGAGATAAATGATTAACTTTGGCTTGATGAAGCATGGTTAAGCCATTAATGATGAGATATAATACACAAAATATACAACAAATATCATAAAATTAAAATTAGTAACAAACAAATACATAAGGAACACATGTTACCTCAAATTCCAAGTTTAAATGACGATTTACAAGTTTTAGGGGGAAGATGGATGTGTAATGACCTCTGTCTGACAACGCAACAAATTGAGTTATTATTAAATGAATTTGACTAAGAGGAAAAATAGGAGGAGAGAAAGCAGAAGATCCAGCTAAAAATGTACCCGAAGGACATGAGATTTAAGAGAAGTAACTGAGAAAGTGGACATTTCCAAAGAAATAATATGACATTATGGGAGAGTATCAACATCTTTCTCTAGATTAACCTGTTGATCAACAACCCTCGGTACCTGAAGAGTCTTTCAGTCTAGGATCACATCTTACATTCTCTGTTTCTTGGGAAACTTCAATAGTGGTTCTACTAGAAACGTTTTTGGAAATTGAGGTAATAAGCCCATGATCAACAGGAAAAGAAAAATCCGCATGAGACGATCCATATATGGGAGAAACACCATTATCTTTATTGTATCGCGAGAAAAAAAAATAAATCAATCTTTATTGATGATAAAATCACCCTGGAAAGGGCCTTTTGTCTTAGAGATTCGAAACCGGACCATAGAAGATCTACAATGACAATTCTAAATCCCCTTCCAGTACAAAAACTCATTAGGTTGCAAATCTGTCAAATATAATAGAACAATTGGTCGCAATTGGACACAAACGTCTCATTCTTAAAGCATCAGAGTCAATAAGACCATATGTTAAGGCTGCAAGTTTTGTACAACCATAGTTACAAGAGGAAAATGCAGGAATACAATCATTGACAACCCTAGATATCCTAATGAATTGATGATTTTTTGAAAAGCGCAGAGAGAGGTACGAGAGTTGTATATATACAATGCGGCTCCACTACACAATACATAGGTACACAACTTTAAACTCAAAACCAAATTTGTTTTAAATAATTGTAAAATTTTGAAGATATTACCTCGACCGCAGAAGGCTTTCACCTTTTAAGAGGATGATAATGTTCCTATTCATTGGCTTTATGATAACATATCTCTCCCACATATGCTCTAGCTTTTGTTTGTCAAAATGTATATTTAAAACGAGAGCTTAAAACAATAATAAAACAAAAAAATAAAAAAATAAAACACAAGAAAAAAACAAAAAAAACAACTACTCACGCTCAGAATTCCAGAAGAGATTAATAGATACTTGATCATTCTCGATCTCGGTATCCCAATTACCAATAATACAAACATAAATATATATATATCTACTACTCCATAGAACTAGAAAGGTCATTAATAATTTTCGCGGACGCAACCATTCTAACAAAAAAGGTTTCATTTTCGGCTTATAAATTTAAAAAAAGTTAAGAATTCATTCAGAGAGAAACATTAGAAACAATATCTTGATAAAATTATAGCCAAAATTACAATAAACCAACCTTGGGGAACAAATTGGCTCAGATAAATATAGATGATATGGAAAAACCTAACAATATTTACATCCAATGGAAAACAGAATTTGTGATCCAGACTGTAATTCAAGAAAACAACTCACAGTCATTGGCATCAAAAGGACGTACTATAAAACATAATTTCTGAGTTTCAGTTAAACTATAATTTTCTTATTCGACTTCAAGACAATAAACATCATAATTATCCTTACCAGTATGTTGCAAATTTGAAGAATATATTCCTTCAGATTAAGAGGTTTGAGTGATTCAATTGTTAAAAATTATTTATACATCCCCGACCTTTATATATAAACAAAATAGTTTGTTATTTAACAAACTAACAAACATGCAAAGTATAAAGAAATTGAACAAGTGGAAACGAGAGAGAAGAAGCACAGAATGAAGAATATCAAAAAATAAAAGAACAAGGTATTTAACCCAAAAGAACGATTCAAATAAAAGACCATAAAACTTTTATGATTCAACAGCAGAAATTAATTCGTAGGATGAACAGTTTAGATCTAAAACAGCAAAGGGTCAAGATTGGAGAAGTTAAAAGACATATACGTGCATAATTACAACATAAAACTCTTAACACGTGTAACATCTTCTCATCAACTTGCGTAGTTATTTAAAAATTAAAATAGACCCTCCAACTTGAGGATTATAAGTAAGATCAAATGCCATCCAAATAAGTAAGATCAAAAGTAGTCTTCCTCGAATAATAAAATCGGCCTCGAGAAAGGCAACAAATGTTTTAGAAACGATAGTAGGCGCTTCAGCAAATCCAAACAATACTTCAACCAATGATAAAATCTCTTTGGACAATACTAAATTAATCAATCATTGTTACTCGCGCAAGGACTATGGGGGCTACTGATAAATGTGTAATTAGTCTTTTGCGAACATATCAACCCATCAACAATCCAAGTAAATAAATATATAAGAGACTAAAGCAAATATACATTTAACTGGGAAATCTAAGTAGTTAGAGATAAATAAGGCATTATCCTTCTAATATATGAGAGATATTCCTTGAAAAATAGACCTATAAAAAAGGTCTAACAACCATTAATAAAGTAACGTATTATTCATTTACTTTTCATTCTTTATAGTAATTCATTTATATTCCAAGCTTTCATATTTTACTTCAAGTGTACTTTCTACCTCGGGAAAACTTAGATACCCAGAATAATCAATATCACATACGATCTAAATAAGCGGTGGAAATAATATGTTTTAAGTTATTTTCTTTTGGTGATATTTTCGTAATTGATTGAAAAAATAGGATTGCCCCCCCTAGACTAATTAGAGCCTCTTTATTAGCAATTCCTATTAAAAGGACTATAACTAGACCATTTCAATTTTTTTATGATTACTATATTAGTTGGACTATATCTCATGTCATTTTTGTTGGATCTCTCACCTTTTTTAACTCAAATTTGAATTGTTAAAAATATTCCCAACTAACCTAAGTAATTACGCCACTCAATCGAAAATAAACTAAAACTTCTAAGAGCCTCTAAAACTCTAACATATAGAATATTTCCCAAACTACATCATATAGTATAACATATACACCTCAAGATAGATAACATGGATTTTAGCTATGATATATCAAGCTTTCAATATCACAACGAGAAACAAAAATTGCATGAAATTAATGATGAACCTTTACCATATCACATTCAGCGGGTGATTTTTATTAGAAACATTGCATTCAAGTATGCAATCGATACTAAAAAAATCGCATGTGTGCTCAAAATGTTACAACCATCGTGAGCCATTATGAAGGCTTGTTGTATCATGGGTGTAATAAACTACATTACTATCTAAACATATATGTAACATATAGTTTATTTTGTGTGATATAAGATCGAAAATTGTTGCATTGTCTTTCACGTATCATCTTACTTATTTCAGTGTTGTGTTATAAGTTCGAATAAGAATTATATGTTGTAAAACCCGGAGTAACCAACTTGTATGATGGCCGATTACATACACTTTTTTTACCAAGCACAAGTGTTACATTAAAGCCGATTTGGACGAATATGTTATATCAAAAAGAAAAAAATATAGGATGTGTTATTATTATTACCCTTTATGACATTGATAAGTGGGGAAAACGTCGTAAGGTATATTACAAATGTGAGGGGTACAATGTTTACCGAAACTTAGTACGGATGGTGTAAAGAAAATAATTTGTACATAAAAAATTCAACTATCCATTACATCAAAAATAATTTCCATTTGATATACTAGGTTTTTATACGATTGATTATTACAGACAAAAAATACAACCATGAACCAACCATACATTATGAAGTTCATTCGCAAGCCGGTAGACTTAAGGCAGATGAAGAGGAATTAGTCTTTCAGTTAACACTACTAAAATCTCGTCCTAGAGAAATATATGTAGGTTTGAAGAAATATAACCCTAAGAATGTCTTAAAAATACGCATCATCTACAAAATTTGTCAAAAATATTATTTAGTTAAAAAATTTAGGCAAACCCAAATGCAATATTTGTTAATAAAAATGAAAGAACACAATTACATGGTATGGAATATGAAAACTGATGCAATATATCTGATCACTGTGCATCCTACAAGTATTGAGTTGTCACGTACATTTTTATAAGTCTTTATCATGGTTAGTACTTACAAGACGACAATGTATACAATACCATGTCTCTAAATTTATGTTGTAACTTTAACGAAATTTACATTTTATGTTACTTTCGTGTTTATGAGTTCAGAGAAGCAAACTAACATCACGTGGGATTTATGTGTTATACGTATAATGATGGTTGATAATATTTGTCCATTTCAGAGTACTATTGTGACATAATGTTGATGTCCAAAGAGGATGATGTAGAGAATTTTATGAAAATTTATAACACCGTTATTGAAGTAAACATTTTGGAAGAGTATAACATAAAACTAGCAACAATAAAAAAAAATTCTGTCTAAAAGATATAAATTATGTAATGTATTCATGGATAACACCATACGAGGAAAGAAAATTCTTCATCGCTTCATTAACGCGATTCAACATTTAGGCAACACAACAACCAATCAATAAGTAAAATTTTCATTTTAAAACTTATATCTTAAAACTTCAATGCTATAATAAAAATATTTCACTTATATATTTATACGATTGAGAGAGCTTACACGAGCCTAAAATACTACAATGATTATAATCAACTAAGTTTTGAACTTTAATATGCCAAAGTTCACACAATACTGGATCTTCGACATTTAAATATTTTTGAATCATTAGGGAGAAGTAAGTTTCATATGAAAAGTATGCATAAATTTAATATATTTAATGAGATGGTAAGTAAATTATTAATTTCATCCATATATATAAATGATAAGATTTATCAACGTGCTAAAACTATAAGCATGAAATAGATAGTATATGGTTGTGTTATTAGAAAACACAAGAGTTGCTTTGTGCACGTGAAATAACCATGACGGAGAGAGAAAATAAGCCTCTTTATAAGAATAAATGCTATATATTTTAGAGAACGTCATTCATAGAGATAACACTATATTTGAAAATGATCTAAACAAACAAAAATCCATCATAGATATACATACACGTGGTTGCAATGATCATATTATAAATAGGCTAATACAAATCTGCACATCTGAAATGAGTCACGTCGTAGAGCCTAATAAACCGGTTACTTCTAAAGGTAAAGTCTACCAAACTGTTAGACGAAACAAAATAAATCTTATTTCAAACATATCATTGAGGAAACTCAGAGTGCTAGTATGCCCGATACGATAAATAGCATACTTGTATAAAAACTAAATTCATTCCTAGTTCCCAAGGTATTTATTACTAGAATGTAGAATGTTATGCTAGGCGAATAATGTAGTTATCAGACCATTTATAGAGAGATATAAAGATGAAATGGATATTTGTCATCTTTGAGATACGATTTGATGTCCGAATTAAATGAATATTGAGATTTTTGTTTGTGAGTGTTTGATTCAACATATGTTTTAGATTAACTACTTAAGAGTTTAGCTTGGTTCAAAAGTTATCTAACAAAATATTATTGGATCACATTACTTGACATCAGATTAGTGATAGCCACTCAATATCAATGTCTTGCGCTCCATTCGTCTCTTCAGTAATCTTATGAATATTTATCCTTGCGTGTTTGTCCAACTCATTCTCCAATTGTTAAAGAGGTCTAAATTTCTTTCATACATGATTCCCATTTTGTGCATGTAAGTAAATCAATAACGTTATTTTATGCTATGTAAGTTTGTAAAGTTTCTCTAATTTATAAATTAATTTTTATAGGTTCTTATGGCTCCAGATGGACCATTGTTGTAACTATACCCTATACATATTTCATTTTATACCGAAAAAAGAAAATGCGCGGGAAATTTCATACTTATAAAAATTCAACAAATTTACTCAAATCAAACCGGTCTTCACACTGGGCGTGATGAAGAAGAAATCACGACTAGTTTGAACAAAGATGTGTGATTATGTTACATATTTTAGAATGTTCATTTTCAAACTTATTTATGTACATAATTTTTTATCATTTCAATCTCAGACTTGATTATGTATTGTTTGATTTTTCATTCTTTTCAAACTTAATTATGTAATGTTTCCACTTTATTTTGATTGTGCTTTAATGTTTTTAGTTCATTTGAACAAGTAACATAGTTTATTATAGTGAAAGATGTGGTTACTTATCCTATTAGGGTGAGTTATCTAGTAATATTGAACAATATTTATCATGTACAAAGATAAGAAAATGTCTCGTAAATGAAATTAATATGTGTATTGATAATTTATTTCTCCTCATTGATAACAATATGCATATTATGGCATGTGTTGAATTTTGATTAGCCTAGTTGGGTTACGATTTTCTTAACTCATCTTGTATAAATAAAGGATTTATTTGTGTTACCTAATTCATCATTCACTTATTTCTCATAAAAATATCTAATTTTTAATTTCTTCGATATTGAATACGTAAGAAGATAATCACTTGTTAAAATTTATCGTCGTCGTGAAGAGACGAATGGTGAATGAAACTATTGATTTTTTAATGAAGTTGTATGTAGAATTTACTACCTGTATGGTATGAATCATACCATTTTTCATGTTTGATGACTCCTGTAAGAGATCGCGAAAAATAATATATCATGCTTGAATATTTAAAATAGGTTCCAAGTTTTCGGTTTTTCGAACTCTAGCATAATGTCAGGAAAAAAGTATACAAGATGTTTGATTTGTGTATTACTAATTCCAATAAAAATAGATTTTGGACGAGGTGGGGGTCTGCCTTTTTAATCAAGTGGATGCAAAATATTGTTTCTAAAAATTATATTTTTTATGGGTATAACTCTTCCTAAATGGTTGTATTATTTGTATCTTGTACTTTTATTTTTATTTGATTTTATGTTCTCTAGCTAATTTATTTTCTTATAATGTTCATTTTTATGTTTAATGTTATCGCCTTAACTATACTATCGTTGTTTTCAGTTTGTTTTTTATATTACTGTATGTTGTTGTTGTAAACATTTACTTTTAAGTTAGTGATTAATATTATTTTAACATGCTGCTTACTTTCACATACAGTTAATGACAATATTAGCATATGGTTTAGGCCAATCATGAACATAGGCCACTAATTTTGCTTTAAAAAATAATCGATAATATTATTTTTGCACAAATCACAAGATATAAGTAGAATTATTAGTATGCCACGTGTGAAATAAAATAAAATTTAACTTAGATATTTTTACAATGCATATGCGTATTTTTAGGTCAAGGGTGAGATATATATTACATATGTTACGTGCTGGCTATGACCCAAAGCTTATTATTTAGCTTTAAAAGATTAACCTGAGTGTTGTATTCACGTAGAATATCCGATAATCTAGAAAGTTATCTCTGAAAGTGTGCATAATTATTGATTTTTAGTGTCAGTTTGTTAAAACCATATCTTAGTAGGTGTATACCAAATTATGTTAGGTTTACACAATTGTTTTTTTTTATAGTTTGGAATAAAAACAATAACAAAGATCATAATAAGATTGTCAAAATAATATTAGTAAGAACAATAAGTGAAATACAAACATGATAAAAAAGTTGTAAAAGATCATAAAATATAGTTATAATAAAATACAAACACTATCATAGAACTCGTAGCAAGATCATAACATATTATAAAAGTCATAACAAAGTAAAAACAAGATACAACCCTCTTGATAGTGGTGCGTAAGACGTAACACTCATTTAAACACTATAATTTATCTTCCACCATCATTGTATCATCCTGTGTCTTCATCTCAAGAATATGATCTTAACCCTTATTTGCGTTGACCTAATACGTGTTTGCATAAGGGTTTGTCCTAACGTATGTATCCAATCCAGCCCAATGCAACTTGCTTATTACATATTACAAGTTAGTCGGACCAAAATAAGATACACCTCATGCTCATACTATCTGGCCCACCCTCATATGTAGCACCTCTAAGGTTGGGTCAATAGTATGAGACTACCAATCAGTCCAAGTCCTTTTATCCTAATAAACCTTAGCTCTGACACTTATCCATTACTGGAAAAATTAGGTTTTATTGGGTGTATCATCTAAATATGACCCAATGTTTGAACCACACAAAACAGATACTAAGCTTCGATAATGTCCCCAGATCTCAACATATAATATGTCCAAACAATCTCACAAAAGGATCGAATGAATTGTAGATAAACATACGATAAGAAGTTAACATACAACATATATATAAAAATGGATAAATTTAATTTATAAGAAAATGAATTAATTATTTTTGAAATGTTAATTTAAACTTATGTCAGTTTCTCAAAACATGGCTATAGTGTGTTGACCACCATCTCAAGTACATTGGTTCGAGTGAACACTTATGGTGCATAATTACAAATATGCAGTAAAGTAATATGATACGCACTATATAACGTATTCAATATCCTAGGAAAATGATCAAATATTCTTGCATCTAATACCGATAATCCCATAAAAACAAATAGTACTATAAATCAAACCATGTCTAAGAAAATGGTATATCTAGGCTAATATCATATGATCTGAGTTATACCTCTAATATGATAGTATAATATTATGTGAGCTGTGGATAATCAAAGAAAATAATATTTTCAATTTACGAAAATTTTATTCGTAAGTATGTAACAAAATATAGATGATAAGCCCGAGTATCATTAACAAGATGGTCATTCGTGACCACACTAGAACTAGTCGTAAAATACTCTGGTAACCACAAAAACGAACACAGTTACCCATCTAATATTCGGCCTTTTGAGAACTTTACAAAGATAGGCCGACCGAACACCAAACAATCTGGATATAAAACATGACCCTCTCTTCAAGACTCGTGTACTTAATAAGATCAAACCACATAAACTTCATAGGAAGACCCGTAATTGCGTGAATATTATCCATCGTCAACATCATCTCACCAAAAGAAAAAAAGTTTCCAAATGTCACTATTCAAGGAATACCTCAAGTACATGGGTATTAGTAGACCGATGTATGAGACAATCGTTAAGAGGACCGAATGACGTTCTCGTAACCTCATCTCTCACCTGTGTCTGACTATTAAGATTCCATATGCTAATAATCTTAGATAGTGAAACAATGTAAGGATGGTCGAACCTAGAAAACATATAAAAATAAATTAATAACAAAAATATATATTTTTATTCAAACATGTGCTTTGAGGAACTTACTCACGGTTGAAGATGCTATAAACCTCCATGTAAGTTTGGGTACAAACGAGGAACGTGGTCATTAGTGCTTAGAAACATGTGGTTGTAGGTTGTTCATGTAAGACCACCTTAAGCAGTAGTACTACTCCCTCATACTTCAAAATGAATCATAGTAGGATAATGAGTACGATCGTCATTTGATATTAAATGTTCACGTGTAACGCGACTGTGCCAATTTAATTTAGAATGTCACGCACTACGAGAAGTATCATGATGTCATACAATTATTTCTCATAAGTTAGGTTTTGGAATAGCATGTGAATGAGCTATAGTCGGGTTCCATCAGTCGGGAGGTATTGTGCAAAAATAAATTTACGAAATTAAATCGGTAATATCAATCTAAACACGCAAACTATCTACTTAAATCGTAACCGAATATCTATATAAATGTGAAACTATCGCACCACGTAACAAAATGAGACACAAAATCACATATTAAAGCATATAAAATTCACATAGAACAAACAACATACTTCATTTTTCTACGTTGGACTTGTGCCAAAAACACATCATCATCACATATTAATGCATGACAAACAATATATTAGTCGGGTTAGTATCGTAGGCGCCATAATACGATCAACGAATCATTTTTGGGCACACACTAAACGCGATTAAGCAATTGTTCATCGCACACATTATATGCATATAAACCAAACCTTTTTACGTGACTCATTCAAATAAACTCCAATTACAACAAAAAAAAAACATCTAATACATAGATCTTTCAATACCCTACACCATATAACTAACCAAACATCTAATAAACAATTAAATAGATACAAAAATCGATTTTTGTATTTTTAAAAATAAAACTTGAAAAACTACAAAAGTAAAGAGCAAAGTCAAAAATAAAATATACAATTACATTTATATTAAGTACCTTAATTATATTCTGAAGTTAAATTTAGAAAAAAAAATGTGAAATATATTTCTAAAATATTTGACTGTTTTAAAAATGTTTGACATCCAAGATAAAAACTTAAACCAAATAAATTTTATAATTTATTTTTTAAATGATAAAAGTAATATGAAAGTTAAAGAAAAAATATGATATATAATTCTAAAATATAAAACAAAAACAACACAAAATATAACATAAACTAATATAGCATATACAAATAGTAATATTTTATTTTATTTATTATTGTTGTTATTATATATATTATTTGTTCATATTAAAAAGATAATTTATCCTCTAAAAATTTCCAATTACTTCGAGGTATTAATATTTTTATTTTTATATACAACTAGGTTTTATAGATTTTTGTTTATTTTTTAACGATCTTATCATATTTTTAACCAATATAACTGTATTAAAATCAATGTGTATTAACTGTTTAAGTTATTATGAATAAATTATTTTTGTGATTTTGATCTTGTTTTTATGTTAATGAAATCTTAAATGTTATGCATGCGTGAAATAATAAGTTTGCGATTTTCTAATACTCTATTCACCGTTAGAAATTGTATGATTTCGTTTTTAAGTGAACTAATTCGAATGTACTTTTATAATTTTATTGTTGTGGAAAGCCACTAGATTTGCACGTGATATATTTATCTTTTATTATAGTTATTTTAGGTTTTCATTTTTATTGCTCTTTTATATTTGGAGATTTATTTTGAATTGTTTCAATATATTAGAGCTAGTTTAAAATAATTTTGAACTTTTTTGTTTAATAAATAGTCACAATTATCGCTCGTTTATGATTAAATGATTTGTTATTTTGATGTTTTTATAAATTTATTTTGAATTGTTTTCTTTTTATAAATTTATATAACCGCACTAGTATATAATTAATTGTTGTTTTTATTGTTTTTATATATTCATTTCCAACCGTCCAAAATTCTAGCTCATTAGAATTAATTTGAAGTTTAATTTTCATTGTTTTGTCTAAATGGGTCCGACTGATTATTTTATAGTTTATTTTTTATTATTTTGTTATTTTTATAATTAAATTTGAATTATTTTTAGTTTATGCTTATTTTTATAAATTCAAATATAATCATATTTTACAAATTAAAAATATAATGTGTATATTCTATCATGTAAAAATTAAAGTAAAGATAATAAAAATAAAAATTGTATGTAAAAAAATATATCATAATAATATATTAATTGTGGAGGGTTGTTTCTGCAGAGTAAGATAATAAATTATAAAGGTTTAGTAGTCTATTATTTTATAACTTATAAAATAATAATTTGGACATGCGATAAGATTTTATGTCGATTTATAAGGTTATAAGTTTTTGGGTCGAAATGTTATTTTAGTAGGCTCTACGTTGATTATTAGAATAATAGAAGTTGAGACATCAAGTTTGAAACCCATAAAAATTTGAAACTTAAGGTGTTGCCTATAATAGATTACATGCTTTTATTATTGGGGTCTTAATATTTTTGCGAAAACGATTATACGTGATAATTTATTATTCATTTCTTAGTTTAGGTATGTTCTCTATTTTTTCGATGCACATTATCTATTATTTTGGCCTATCTTTTATCTAATAAGTCCACTAATCTATTCTCTCATCTACTTATTCCATTAATTATACCCATTACTTCACCAAATCTCAGTACTTCTTTCATTATTTCTTACCATGTAAGTCAGTTGTTCATACAAGTTTGATACTTCGGTTAATCCTAATTGCAATCACTTAATTTCCTAATAACCGATATGTTTTTGTCATAATTAACCCAACTCATAAAATACATCACCAAATTGACACCGTCAGTGGAAAACTAAAGTTCCCTTAAGAGTCAGTTCTTTAAAACCACCTTCACATTTTCAAAGTTTCCCAAAAAACCAATGTTTGTTTCATTAAGATGATTCAACCCAATCCTTGTAGAAAATTACCATGAATTATATGCCATTAACGTACAGAGATAACTTGATACGCTAAAACGATCTCGTTTGGAATAGATCATGATGATCCGTTCTATGGTACAACCACTATGTCCAATGTGTGTGCAAATCCTGCTTTTTATTGTTTGTCTCCCTAAAAGCGTAGATAATTCTTTTAAATAATAGATTTTTTTATGTTTTACATTGTTTAGTTATCAATAAAGGGCTCCACATCTTAAGATTAGTTGAGATCTTATAATTAGTCATGAAATTTTAATACCTAATATAGCCCAATCCTCTCAATTTAGTAATGGTGAGGTTTATTTTAAGTTGAGGGTAATTTTGTCAAGTGTTTTGGAAAGTTTTGAGAGTATTAAATGTTTGGGTGTTTAGTAGTGAGAGATTTGAGCTGTTTGGTTGTATTAAATGTTCATTACTCTCATTAATAAAAGTAGTTGGGGTATTTATACCCTTAATTATGGACCCATGGGCTTTTGGGTCAAATTATGGAACCGGGTTAAGTTTAAGGACCCATTTACTTAATAAGCTGATTAGCACGTAGCTTAGTCAAAAGGTGTTTATTCATTTTATACTTTTGTCCTGTCCGGATAGTTCAGTGGGCCGTTTGTGTCCGAATTGCCTTTGTCCGGAAATTGCAGTACACAGTGGTTAAGTTATCCGGACTCATCAGTAGCCTCTTCTTTAGTCCTTGTCAAAAATCTTTAGCAGGACTAAAAAATTTACTTAGTCAGTAACGACGTTTTCCGACCTGCTTGTGTATCTGGCTTGAGGTTTGTCTGAACTGACTTTTTCCCAGAACTCTAAGAGTTTTTCTTTGGATCGTGGGACACGTGTCCCAATCTGATTCGGCCTACCAGTCAATTTTTACCTAGATTGGCGCTCCCACTAAACCTAAAAAGTAACCTATGCATTTAATTTTTCCCATGTCAGCGCCGTCTTTAATCATTGCACAAATCTCTTCGTCTCCTCCTAGGTATCAGTTACCTTTTTCTACTAATATATAAACCATTTTTTCACTTTTTCATTATCTTCATCACTCAACAAATCTTTTACAAAGCTTTTTACCCTTTCTTTCAAAATTGTTCTTAGATAGTTTTATGTTCACGGTTAGAAACGCTCTTGTAAAAGGCGGTTGGTTGAATATGTCTGAGTTAGAGAAAACAAAGAAAGTTGAACGAGAGAGGCGTATCACTGCTGGTCTCCCGGTCTCCCCAAGCGACAAGTCTGATAAACCATCCCAAGAAGCTGATCAAGGATCATCTTCTACCAGAAATCCAAAACCCAAAAGGCTGTTCAAACCAAACCTTTCACGAAACCCATTAGGCTCAACTGTTCAGGAGTCACAACCCTCCACTACCAAAGAAAAGGCAGTATCGAGTGTTAGAAAACCCTCCCCTTTCATAGCCATGGGATCAGATATTAAAAATTCTCTAAAAAAATCCAATCCACGCCGGACAACTCATTTGGTGAAGGCCCAAGCGATGGCCTCACAGTCAAAACCCTCCAAACCGGAGGCCTCTAAAGCAACATCCAAGGATAAACCCTCCGGATTTGAGGTTTTCATAAGAGCCCCACGAGATAAGCCCTCCGGATCGGAGGCATCCAAAGTAGCTTCTCAAACGAAGTCCCCCGGAACTGAGCCTCAATCGGACACCATGCCTTTGGAAAAAACTAGCGCTCAATCATCCGGACAGACCGTAGAACCAGAAGCTAACACCCTTCCATCCACAACAACTGATAAACCTTCCACAGCGATGGAAGAAGTGATGGAGGACAATATCGAAGAGGCCCCCTTCAAAACTGAAGCCTCGGGGCAAACTGGGGATGCTGCCTCTGATAGGAAAGGGAAAGGCAAAGTGAAGGTTGGAGTGGCTCATCCGGATCTCCCGGAGTGCTTGGAGGGCAAGGTAGGACCTTGATTTTAGAAAGTCAATATAAAGTATTTGTTGGCCATGCAGAACATAAACTATGTCTATACTCATACTGCGAGCTGGGCCGGATCCGGACAAAGTGGGGGATCCTAGAGTCAGTGAAGGTGAGAATATATGTCACTCCGGAGACTCCAATAGACTGCAAACTTAATGAAGTGGTCATCTACACCAAACTGTTCAACTGGGGGCTCATATCCCCCTTAGACCCAGAGATTGTTAGGTACTTTCACCTGATAAAGCTTTGCCCAAGCCAATTAAGTCCAAATGCGTGGTACTCTCTCCTTGCCTGCATAATGGTATCAAGGCTATCCGGAATCCCTCTCCATATGGAGTAATTTGCCTTTGTGGCAAGTCTATGCAAGAATCACCCCATCCCATTCTACCACGACAACATGGGAAATAACTTCAAAGTGGTAGACGACTTGTTGGAGTCGGATAAGAATTGGAAAACTCAGTTCTTATTCATCAGTGGGTCATGGGAAAATGGGAGGAAGATCAAAGCCAAGACTAACCCTAGTATGCTTACTAGTAGGTGGAAGAGTACTAGTAAATTCTTTAATTTTGTTTTTCATGTTCTCCTTTTTACTTCACCAATATTCCACTGCTGAATTATTACTTCTTTTTCAATACTACCAAAGGAGTATACCGGATATCTGGAGGAGGGGAAGACCACATGTGCCAAATTGAATGCGTGGGCCACATAATGTTGGGGTAATGCTTTCCACAAGTGTTTTATGTCTGGCAACATGGTGAGATCTCACCTGTGAAATACCACAGGCCGGAGAGATCTTACATGATAAGAATTGACCACAGCCCCTCCTCTAGGTGTCATCCTCAAACGAACAGAGGAAAAATATGGTAAAATGGTCTTGCCCTCTAGAGCCAAGGCTCGCAACAAGATGAAGGGAAAAAAAGAAGGCTGCAACAGAGGCAGTTCGGGTTGCTGCAGAAGAGACCGATCCGGAGAACCAAGGGCAGAACCAAGGAGGGATCGATACCTCCTTGCTCCAAGTGGTTGAAGATGAGATTGTTAAGAGAGCAGGAGAACAAAAACATCCATCGAAGCCTCTCAAGAAGGATCGCAAAAGGGGGGCAAGTAGTGATGAAAGGGCTGTTAAGAAGAAAAATGTCACCTTAGGGGGGAAATAACTCTTCGCCCTTCAGAGCTTCTTCCTCCACCAAGTCCCTCCGACCCCACCTTGGTAGAGAAAATTCCAACATATTTGCAACTAGGAGAGGGAACCGGAGGAGGGCTTGACATTAGAGCCCTTCAGGATATCGGTCTTTACTTCACCGAATCAGAGAAAAATGACTTCCATGGTCCTTTCCATCCTTCAGGCTCTTCCGACATGGTGACCTACAATTGGTAAGCCTTTTTCTATTTCTGAAGACCAGGATACGGTGGCCTATTCTCTTTTAGGTCATATCCAACAAGTGCTTGATTTGGAGAGGTAGGTGAAAAATCAGTCCACCCTTATCCAAACCCTTAATACAGACAAAGAGTCTCTGTCAACCAACCTCCTCAATACCAATCAGAGCATAGAGGAGTTGAAAAAAGAACTTGAAGTGTTGAAGAAGGATAAGGAAAATCTTTCGACCAAGCTGGCCACTTCGGAAAATGCTAACACTGAGCTCCAAGCTAAGTGCTCTGGTTTGGAGAAAGATCTCTCAACCTTAAATATGATATGAAGACCAAAGACAGTGCCATTCAGACCTTGTCTGGCGAAAAGACTTCCCTTGAAGAGGTTGTGTCCAAAGCAACCAAGGAGAAAGAAGACTTGGAGAAAGAGCAGGAACAGAAGATTCAGGCCAACATGGATAAATATACCAACGAGGTGATAGATTCCTTGGAAACAAGGTATGCCGAAGTGAAGTCTGACATGGTACTGATTTTCCATGAAACATTTCCGAAGATGACGCTTGGTCCCTTGTGGAAATATGTGGAGTATGAAGACATCCTGTTCCATACAATGGCAGATGGTGATAAAAATAACTACTCTAGTGGAATCAATTCTACCACTGAGGAAGAAGAAGGAACCGGGAAGAGTTCAAGCGCTGAACTCAAAGGCCCCCAAAAAGAAGGTGAAACAGGAACATCCGAAAGGAATAAGCCCTGAGGTTTTTAATTATCTTTTGTGTTTTCTTAATCTTGTGAACTACTAAAGTCCTTGGATGGCCAATGCATTTTTTATTTTAGTAACGTTATCCGGTTTATAACCGGACATGCTTATCTATCAAATTTTGCCTTATTCCATACTTGCTTTCAATTTTCCATACTTGCTTTCAATTTTAATAGCTAATGTTCAAAGAGCCCTACTTTACTTCAAAAATATTTAAAGTGAGAGTGTTTAATATCTCCGATGACATGCGTTTAATGGTCATCATTCAACCAGATTAATCTGATCTGTCAAAGATCCTTAGTATTAAATTGAAGACTTGAAAAGAATTGTAATCAAACCATACTAAATATTATAAAAAGGCATCATATTTTATTAAAAAAACAAGACACCTCATTAAAACCTCCCCACACCACCAGGGTAGGAAAGAGTATGCCCCATAATATTTACATTGACTTTAAACAAGTAAATATTTACACAACTTTCATTCTAGATATAACCTAAGGTGTTCAATATTCCATAGGTTCTTAAAAACTCTTCCATCTTTGTCTTGAAGCCTGTATGTCCCAGGCTTAAGCTTTTCAGAGACCTCATAAGGGCCTTCCCAGTTCGGAGCCAATTTGCCGAACCGCTTTTCCTTAGTATGCAAGAAAACCTTTCTTAACACTTTATCTCCTGACTGAAAATCCCTTATCTTGATCTTGGAAGCAAACCTGCTCCTCATCAAGCCTTGGTAATGGGTGGTTCTAAGATGAGTCGTAACCCTTCTTTCTTCTATTAAATCCAACTGACTCCTAATTGCCAATTCATTGGCTTGTTCAGAATAGTTGTGGACTCTGTATGATGGTAGGGTTGCTTCTATATGAGTAATTGCATCCATCCCATACACTAAAGCAAAAGGATATTCTTGAGTAGAAGCCCTAGGAGTAGTCCGGTATGCCCATAATACTTCTTGCAAATAGTTTGGCCACTTCCATGCAGCCCCTTCTAAGTTCTTTTTTAAACCGAACAGAATGGTCCTGTTTGCCACTTCAAGTTGGCCATTTTCTTGTGGGTGGAAAAGAGAAGAGAAGCAATGATGAATGCCTCTAGATGCACAGAAACTCTCCATATACTTGTTATCAAATTATGGCCTGTTATCTGTGGTTATCTTTTGTGGAACCCCAAATCTGCAACAAATGTTAGACAAGTTAAATTTTATAACGGCTTTCGAAGTAGTTCCTGCCAGGGGGCTGCTTCTATCCACTTTGAGAAATAATCAATGGCTACGATAATAGTCCCGCATCCTATGGACGTCATTGGTAGAGGCCCAACTAAATCCAGTCCCCAACGAGCAAAATGCACTGGCTCAGAAATTGACTCCATAGGAACTGCTAGGATATGAATTTTATTACCATACCTTTGGCATGGGTCATATTTTTTCACCAATTCCTTAGCACCTGTCATTATGGATGGCCAATAGTATCCGACCAATAAAACCCTCCGGGTTATAGCTCTAGAGCCACAGTATGTTGATCCCTCTTCATCATGTAGTTCAGATAAAACAATTTGGGACTCTTCAGCCCCCAAACAACGCAAGAGAGGTCTACTGAACGACTTTTTTATAAAGAACCTCTCTTATGATCAAGAAACCATGATCCTTGTGTTTAATTTTCCTTGCCATAGCCTTCTCCGGAGGCAATAGTCCATCAGAGATGTATTGAAGAATGGGAAATCTCCAATCTTTGGATTGAACCACTTGTACACTCAAGATCTCCTCTTCTTCATTGTTCCTATTTGATTGTATGGATGGGCATTATTGTACATGAATCTGTGGGTAGGACTCAGAGTATGTTATGGTTTCTAAAGAGTCTGTCAGCATGTTTTCCGATCTAGGAATATGCTTATAGCAAACACTTTTGAAGTTGGATGCTACTTCTTTAAGAATGAATAAGTATTTGATCAACTGCTCCTTCTTGGCTTCGGACTGACCTTGAGCATGGTGGATAATAAGCTGGGAATCACTCATCAATCTAACTCTTTTAGCCCCACACAAAAAAACTAACTTAAGACCAGCTATAGCTGCTTCATATTCAGACTCGTTGTTAGAGGCCCTGAAAGAAAAGCATATAGCCTGGTATAATTTATCACCATATGGAGAGGTTAAACAAATCCCACCCCCACAAACCATTGTGTTTGATCCACCATCCGTCCGGACAACCCACTCTTTTTTAGTTTTCTCTTCTGAAGCTTGTTTAGTACTTCTGTTCGAATGAATCTCTACCAAGAAATCAGCAACAGATTGAGCTTTAACTGCAGTTCGTGGGGCAAAATCAATGTTATAACCACCCAATTCCACTAACCATTTGGTCATCCTGCTTGATATGTCTGCTTTCTGAAGAACATTCTTCAAAGTAAACGATGTTCGGACGATGATGGAATTAGATTGAAAATATGGCCTCTTTTATTTCATCAAAAGCCTGGCTGCATTGTAGAGACTAATTGAAGTCTTTAACACCTTTCAAGGTCTGAAAAAACGGGGCACATTTGTCCGAAGACCTTCAAATAAAACGATTTAAAGCAGCCAATCTTCTTGTCAACCTTTGTAATTCTTTAATATTTCGAGGAGGGTCCATTTTTAACAGGGCATCGAGTTGGTCCGGATCAGGTTGTATCCCCTTTTCACTTATTATATAACCCAAAACATTTATGGATTGCACCCCAAACACGCATTTTTCTGGATTCAATTTTAAATTAACCATAGTCAAGTTGGTAAAATTTTCTTGAAGATCTGTCAGGTGCAACTCTTCTACTAAACTTTTAACCATCATGTCATCGATATGTACTTCTATATTTTTTCCAATCTGATCAGCAAATGCTTTGTTCACCAACCTCTGATAAGTAGCCTGAACATTTTTCAACATACAAGGCATCACCTTGTAACAATGAAGACCCATATCTGTAACAAAGGTAGTGTGATCTTGGTCCTTCAGATCCACTTGTATCTGATTATACCCAAAGAAGGCATTCATGAATGATAATAGCTTGTTTCCAGATGTGGAGTCCACCAACTGATCTATCCGGGGGACTGGATAAAGATCTTTTGGGCAAGCTCTGTTGAGGTCAGTAAAGTCGATACAGATACGCCATTTCCCATTATTTTTCTTAACTAACACTGGGTTGGCTGTCTATAAAGGATAACTAAGACTCCTTTATGTGCTCTATCTTGGTAAGCCGGTCAACTTCTTGGACTATTACATCAACGTTATCGTTAGAAAAAACTCTCATTTTTTTGCACAACAGGTGCAACATCTCTCTGGATAGACAGCTTGTGTGATATAACACTTGCAGACACACCGGTCACATCAACATTGCACCAAGCAAAAACATGCTGGTGACCTGCCAAAAAGGACAACAACTTTTTCTTCAATTCTGGAGCCATCTTGGAGCCAATTTTAGCACTCCTTCCTTCAGCCAGAGAGTGGGTTTCAACTCCTTCAATTGGTATCAAAACACTAGGGGTCTCTCTAGGGTCATCAATTTAACCCTCACCCCTAGAGGGCCCCAACAACTGTTAATCTTCATTAACCCGAACTGCCCCCAAAGTTCTAGGAGAAAGTGCAGTTGCATAACATTCCCTTGCTATCTTTTGACTACTCCGGACAACCCCCACTTGCCCTTGCACCGCATAATTCAAACATTGGTGGACTGGTGAAGCACAATATGCATCCTAGAGAGCCAGGACCTCCTAAAGATTGCATTGTAGCATGTGGGGAAATCTACCACAACGAATAGTACCCTGACCATCTTCTTGAAATCGCCTTTGCCCAACAATACCTCCTTCTCAAATTCTACGATTACATCCGTAGAGCTCCCTGGAAAGCACACAATGGATCTATTCGAACGTTGAATCACGGACGGATTCTTCATCTGTTTATAAGAGCTTAAAAAGAGAATATTGGTTGAGCTGATAGTGTCAATCAAAATCCGCCTGATGTCATTGCCCCTAATTGAAGCTCCTATCACTACAACATCTTCATGAGGCGCATCTATATTTCTTAAATCATCCCCATCAAAAATAATGAAAGGAAAAAGAATTTGGGACTGATAAAAAAACATGCCTCCCTCTAACTGAGTAGCTAGAGTGTGAACATGCCTCTTCCCATAAGAAGGAGTCGACGCAGTCATAGTGTCCCCCCCCCCCCCCCCCCCGAATATAGTAAGTGACTCGAAAAAGCTTATGAGTCCGGATACTGTCTTGACTTGTTCTGTTATGACCCCCACTTTATTCCGGGTTGGATCAGGATCCAAATACTCTGAGTCCATATCAATTCTTTCATGGATCACCATTGCCCCCTCCGGAGCTGATGTTCCTGCATTGTTCGTTGGGCCAGTTCAGGGAGCATTGTCAGGCCTGTTTCCATTCCTTCTCTTGACATAAGCTCCCAGCTTACCCCTTTCAATAAGATTTTATAGCCTTTGTTTCAAAGAGATTCAGTCTTAGGTGTTGTGGCCAATATCATGATTATACTGGCAAAAACAAGTATTACGACTTTCCCTGGGAGATTGAAGCGTTGCCAGCTTCCGGAAATACACCTCATCTTTAGTTTTGTCATAAATGGTTGCCACATTCTCCTTTAACTCGGCAAACCACTCCAGTTGGACCCAAGGTACTCGTTTATTTCTGGACTGTTGGCTCTAAGCTGGATTTGGGTGGGATTGAGTCTGTTTGGCCTTGTTGGACCCCTGTCCGGTTTCGTTGGCCTTGTATCCGGATTGATTCTAGTTTAGAGCAGCTGGGGCAGACCTCACTTGTCTGTGTACCCTTTTCTTCTTTGTTGCATCCACGTTGATTTGTTTTCCCACCTGATTTAGCAAACTGCCCTAAGTCGGGGCCTTCTTCCTTGTTACTGAATCAACTAGATTCCCAGGGTTTAACCCTTATCTCAAAGAAGCTATTGCTACTTGTTTAAAGCAATCAGCTAACCCATTCTTGGTATTTAAAAACCGTCTTATATAGTCTTTCAGTGGCTCATTTGGCTCTTGGGCACAATGGATAATAGTATCTCCATTTCCCTTCACCTCTTTACTCCCCACAAACTGCCTTCGGAAGGTAACCCAAAATGTATCGAAGTTTCTAATACAACCTTGTGGCAAGCTATTGTACCACTTCAGAGCACTTCCCGTAAAGGATTGGCAGAGGGCTCTACATAGAAGTTTGTCATCGTCATCAAAATTCATAATAAAAATTTTAAACTGTTCTAGATGGTTGTCTGAATCTTTGCTCCCATCGTATTTCTCCATTTTAGTACTGTCAAACCTCTTAGGAAGGTTTCCGGACAGTATCTTGGCAGACAATGGCGATTGCCTCCAATTCCGACTACGACTAAAAATTGTGTCTTCATTATGTGTTGCAAAAATACCTGGCTCATCATGGAAATCAAAGAGATCAATCAACAGCTGGTCCACAGGCTTGTGACTATGGCTGTTGCTATGAGATGACCCTTTTCCCAGATGCCTCTTTAGTCTCCCATGCCTATCTCTCTTTCTTGAATATCTTTTAACTAGCTTTTGTTTCTTCCTGGACCTCCCATCATCACTGCTTGATGACAAGGACTCCTCAAGCTCATCCTTGTTCGAAGAGCTACTAGAAGACTCAGATTATGAGCTCTCCACCGACTTGGTACCGTGAGACTTCTTGGAACTGACATGGGTTTTTTTTGTGCTCAAATAAGTCTTTGCTAATGGGTCATTCTCCCTTGGGTTGTCAGTATGGTGAATGGCTGACGCCTTTGACTTTTCCTTTAAACCCATCTCTGCCTTTCCAGGGGCCCTCAATGCTTCTATTTCAACTTTCAACTTATCTCGCTCTTCGGTAGTGTATTCATTTTTTCCCCCCACCACCTTCACCAAAGATGGTGGAATTGCTTGCTCGTTCGGATCCATCCGAACAGGTTTTTTTTGTTGGTTTTGAATGCTAGATTCAGGCACCTTCTCCTCCCATTGTGGTCGCCAATTTGATGAGGTTTATTTTAAGCTGAGGGTAATTTTATCAAGTATTTTGGAAAGTTTTGAGAGTGTTAAATGTTTGGGTCTTTAGTAGTGAGAGATTTGAGCTTCCTGGTTGTATTAAATATTCATTACCCTCATTAATGAAAGTAGTTGGGGTATTTATACCCTTAATTATGGACTCATGGGCTTTTGGGTCAAATTATGGAACTGAGTCAACTTTAAGGACCCATTTACTTAATAAGCTTATTAGCACGTAGCTTAGTCAAAAGGTGTTTAGTCATTTTATACTTTTGTCCTGTCTGGATAGTTCAGTGGGCAGTTTGAGTCCGAATTTCTCTTGTCCGGAAATCGCAGTAGGCAGTGGTTAAGTTATCTGGACTCATCAAGTTACTTTTAAGATAATGATGAATAACGTCCCAGTCAGACCATGTGATTTCTTTTTTGAAAATTCGTATACTTGTCGTATTGTGTGTCATAGTGTTGCATTATTTGAAACTATGTTAAAAGAAAACTAACTCCTAATTTGGCTAAGAATTCATGCAAAAAAAATTATGTTTCAATATCCCAAATATCCCATAAGACAGTTGAAATCTAATTATAACTATTTACCAATAAAGATTAATCAAGTTGACCTTCTATCTTCATAATGTCTTTTTATAATTAAAAGATAATCCCAAACTTTAAACCTTCAAAATTCATCCAAAATAGGGTCATATATGAAAATACGAAAACCTTCTAAAGCGATATATTTATATTATTGTCTTATAACAAAACATGGCCCCTCTATTTTAGCTTTGTAAGAGCTTTTATATTCAAGACTAACTTGGAAATGCCATCACATTTCATTATTTATAGATGTATATATGTTGGTTTTTTTAATGGACTAAAATATTAATAAGCCAAACATTTTTTTAATATTCTAACATGAATGTAGAAAAATATGAGAAGTAAATGTAAGTTAAAACTTGTTAAAATGATATATATATATATATGAGCTAATTTTGATGTAGAATATATATCTCCGAAAAATCTCGTTGTTATTTTTGGAAGCAACGTAAGTTTTAGATGTAAAAAATATATATTTTTGTAGTGGATTAATATTTATCAAAAGAAAATTATTTAAGAAATTCCACATACTAATTGATTTTTATAAAATAAGTCAAGATTACCATATAAAGTGAGCCATCTATTATAAATAGTTTTTCTTCTGATATATTTTCCAACCCAATTTAATCGAATATTTATCCATTTATTATCTATTCAAAACCCATCTCTCCTTTCGGTTTCTATGAAATATATGACGAACCATCACCTTATGTACTATCGAATGAATAAAATAACATACATGATCGTTGTATTCCATGAATTATTGAGGAAAATATCACAAAACTGCATTCATACATCCACTTCTGGAAAATATAGCCAAATCTCATAAAATCATTATATTCATCGACCTATCTTGTAAAAATTTAATTTTCTTTTTTCGATGTTTACTGATATTTTTGAATCAACTAAATCCTCTTAAGGTAGACGATGTTTTGATACTAACATACTATTTTGTATACTCTTCATATAAGTAATCCACATAGTCTATTATATTTTTGAATTTTTTGGCAAATTTTGATTGCCAAATCCTTAATCACATCCTCTACTCGTTTGATACTGTTAGGGTGTTAAGATTAGAATCAAATGTATATGAGTTGTGTTATAATGTATATGGGCTATTTAATATTATTCCGATATATATTTTAGAAAATACGCATTAAAGCATTTGCATTACTTATTTATATACAATGTAATTGTGAACTATCGTTGAAGAGTGAAGATATAAGAGACACAATTAAAACCTTTGCGTTTTACACTTTCAACATGGTATCAAAGTCATAATCTCCAAAACTCTATCCATAGTAAAAGAAAACCCTAGCCTCCAAACTTTTCCTCTTATACCGATGTATTTTCGGTCTTGTTCTTGTTGCACCGACGTATTAATGATATAGTCTTGTTTGTTTTCTCATCGCCGACGTTTTTCCGGTAGTTTTCATGGCAAACAAATCGCATTTTGCGGTGGACCAAACAACCTATTTTGGGTCACGTGATGCAACAGTTGGGTTTTGGAAGATTGATATGATGGAATTTGTGGTTCAGTCCATTCCTTAAGGTAGTTATTTATTTACCTCACGTTATTCTCAGCGTTTTTATACGTATTGTCACAAAATTGTCATGATGAATCCAATTGTTACGCATAACATGGGTATCATGCAAGCTGGGGGAAATGTCCGGGCACTATACCACCTTGAAGTCATGCAGTGCGACAGAATAGACAACCACCATGGGTCCGTCAGCTGCGGCTATTTCCAAGTTACATGCTAGCACGGCTTCTTGTCTTCCTAGTCAGTTGCAGCAATTGATTTCCCTTATTTCAGCAGACAAAGTATCCTAGACTGATGAGCTTCCGAGTAGTGAGTTGTTCAGTAACCCTTATATTATTGATATTAGGGATTCTAATCACATGACATGCGACATATCTTTATTGCACAATGTTATTGTTATGCCAGCCTGTGTAGTATCTCTGTCGATGGTTCTCAGGTTACTGCTTATATTGTGCTAGTGTGCGATTGTCTTGTCAGCTGTTTTTGCAAAATATATTTTTGGTTCCCAAGCTTAGCTGTAATCTTTTTTCAGTATCCCACTTGACTGATGATCTTGATTGTATTATTTAATGTGTTAAATTTGGTTGTGCTATTCAAGACCGGCGATCAAGGACTGTGATTAGACTAGACAAGCGGAGAGGTAGAATGTACTACTTTAGCGGTGCTATGAAGACTGAAGTTTGTAGTGCTGCAGTGGTTGATAGTGATGTTGAGTAGCAGAACCGCAGTTGGGGCATCCCTCTGCTAAGTTAGTTCAGTATTTACCTTTTGTTTCTAGTGTTGGCGATAGAAGTGTAGCTCACCCTTGTGATGTTTATTTTCGAACTAAATAGACTCGTGAATGTTTTTCTATCAGTGATTCTAAAGTGACTGCTTGTTTTCAATTAATTCATTCTGATTTATGGGGTCCTTATCATATTTTTTCTACCTGTGGTGCGCGATATTTTCTCACTATTTTTTATGATTACTCCAGTGTTGTATGTATTTATTTGTTGGCTGAGAAAACAAAAGTAACTTCCATGTTTTTGCATTATCTCGCAATGACTAATAAACAATTTAATGGGGTTGTTAAGACAGTAGTATTGTTTTTAAGTCTCCATGTGTGGCTACTCCTTAGCCGAATGGTAGTATCGAACGGGAACATAAACATATTTTGAATATTTCATATGCTCTCAAGTTTTATGGTAACTTACCTGTTAAATTTTAGGGGGAGTATTATATTAATAAAATTCCTTCTTAATTTTTGGGTTCCAAGACTCCATTTGAGATGCTTTTGTGGTGTGCCTCCTATTTTCTCCGAGCTTCATATGTTTGGGTCTTTGTGTTATGTGCATGATCAGAGGTCTAAGGGTGACAAGTTTTCGAGACATAGTTGTCGGTGTGTTTTTGTGGGCTACCCGTATGGCAAGAAAGACTGGAAAGTATATGATTTGGAGAGTCAATATTGTTTTGTTTCCCATGATTTGAATTTTTTTAACATATAGTTCCATTTGCATATGTTCCTGTGTTCTCTGAGTTAGGTTGTCCAGAAACTGAGGTCGCTGCACCTCCTACTATTGCTCCGGATTTTTGAGAGGATGTTGAGAAGGACTCGCCGATTGAAGATGGGGAGTCACCGGATGGTGGCTTCCTTGTGGTAGCGCCAACTTGCGGAGGTTACCGAGGTTGGTGATGTACAACCTCCGCCTCAGGTTGCTGATAGCAGTGTCTCAGATCCGGCAGTAGTTTCAGATGTTGTTTCAGATACTCCGGGCATTTCTTCAGATCTTGGACAAGTAATCGTAATAAAATTCATTTTACTTTTTCGAAGGATTTTGTGATGACTATAGTAGTACATTCAACACCATCTGCTCCTCCCTCTCCCGGTTGCAGTCCATCTCTTAATTACGGTATGCCTTATCTTCTCACTCATTATATAGACAATTCTCATTTTTTGTTGGCACACTGCTCTTTTCTTGCAGCTATTACCTTTAGAGATGAGCCTAAGTCATTCTGAGAGGCTATGCGGCACCCTGGTTGGAGTGAGGCAGTGAAAGATCAGATTCAGGTACTAGAGGATACTCATACTTGGACCTTAGCACATCTACATCTACGGAAAAAATCTTTGGGGATTCAGTGGATTTATAAAATTAAAAACCGTGTTGATGGGAGAGTAGAGTGCCTCAAAGATCTTTTGGTCATGTTTGGTAATTACCAAGTAGACGAAGTTAATTATACAGAGACTTGTTTCCCTATTGTCAATATGCTTACTATACATATTTTCTTAGCGGTTGCAGCAGCTCAGAACTGGGAGTTGTATGAGATGGATATACACAATGGCTTTCTGCATGGTGATCTGGATGAGGAGGTTTACATGAAAATTCCTACAGGTTTTGACAGAGGGCGCAAATGATAGGTCTGTCGCCTTTGCAAATCATTGTATGGCCTGAAGTAGACACCTCGGTGTTGGTTTGCTAAGTTAGTGGCTGCATTGAAGAGGTATGGGTTCATTCACTCCTATTCAGATTATTCTTTATTCTATTATTCTATTATTCCATGAGTAGTTGTTGCATGCATGTTTTGGTGTACGTTGATGATCTTATTATATATGGGAATGACCCCGGTGCATTTGTGGAGTTTAGGACGTACTTAAGAACTTGTTTTCATATGAAAGACTTTGGTCATCTTAAATATTTTCTTGGAGTTAAAGTAGCACGGAGTCCCGCGGGTATCTTTATTTGTCAACGTAAATATGCTATGGACATTATTTCTGAGACAAGTTTACTTGGCAGCAAGCTTGTACCCTTTCCCATGGAGCAAAACCACGAGCTCAACAAGAGCGATTCGGGGCTACTTATTGACGAGTCCGCATACCGCAGGTTGGTGGCAGACTGGAGTTTACACGACAAAAATATATGTTTTTGGTACATATATTATCTCAGTTTCTGTAGAAACCACGGGAGGATCACTCGCAGGCTGCAATATAATTTCTTCATTATCTGAAAGGGAGCCCGGGTTAGGGAATTCTTCTATCGAGTACTTGTAATCCCACTTTGACAAGCTACTGTAACTCTCATTGGGATGGCTGTCATAAGACTCGGTGCAGTGTGAGTGGTTAGTTGATGTTCTGGATGATTCCCCTGTTTTTTGGAAGACTAAAAAACAATGAGTTGTTGCATTGTCTTCCGTTAAAGTAGAGTATTGGTCTATAGAAAGATTGACTTGTGAGTTGAAGTCGTTGCACGATTTTCCCAAGGATTTTGGGATCTCACGTTAAAGGGCTCTGCAAGTTTTCTGTGATAGTCAATCGACTTTACATCTTGCCTACAATCTTGTGTTCCATGAGAGTTCAAAGCATATTGAAGTAGATTGTCAATTTCTACGGGATGCGATACTTGATAGGTTATTTGCGTATCTCACGTGCCCACTCAGTCTCAGCTCGCAGAAATCTTTACCAAAGCACTAGGTTGGCAAGTTGGGCATCATAATCTTCATGCTCCAATTTGAGGGGGGGGGATGTTAGAGTGTCAGGATTAGTTACAAAAGTATATGGGCTGTTTTACAATGTATATGGGCTATTTAATATTATTCTCATATATATTTTAGAAAATATGCATTAAAATCTTTGTGTTACTTTTTGTCAGATTATATATATACACTATAATGGTGACCTTTTGTTGAAGAGTGAAGATATAAAAGACACAATTAAGCCTTTTGCATTTCACACTTTCAACAAATACCCAATCTAATTTATGAAAAAGGCTTACATATTTAACCTAAGATATTAAATGTGTGTTTACTATTTTATTTCTCAATATTTATAATAATTTAGAAAATAACATATTCAGTTGGATATATAATTTTTTCAATTGAACTTACATGTAATATATATAAACTTTAAAAAATTAAAATACCCTCCGTGAGACAACCACTTAGACATCCAAATATCTAGTCTATTATATGTATTTTTAGTTGAACCTACTACAAATTATTTGAAGTTATCATTGAAGACCCAATAAAACAACCAAGATATTAAAATTTCCAAACTTTTATGTGGCCACTAATTATTATTTTTATTAAATATTTCTATATACTATTGATATTTGTAAAAATAAGATGTCAAAAGATTCATTGACGTTAAGTTTTTAAACCGATTCCAATTTATATTATAAATTCTTAAATATGTTTAAGATTTTAATATCTCTACTACAAATAGTATCATATTGTCGGCATAAGCTATGTGAGAGATCACTTTAGCTTTTCTAAGAAGCGCATAATCGAAATAAAAACATTTTTCTAAACATGTAATCTAGTCCTCAAGACATAACTTTTGCAACAAAGAAAGAAACGATAGAAAAATTAAACATATTTGTTTGAATCCTTTATATGTTAGAATGAAACCTATTGTTTGGTCGTATACTAAAATATATAATATTAAGTTTCTAAAATACCTTCAAATAAGATCAATCAATATGTTCTCGCATCTGTTTTTTTTCCATAATCTGAATTAAAAAAAAACCACCCTGCTATAATTGTATGTTTTTCTCACGTCTAACTTTATACCCGTATTATATTTCCTACATTTTTATTCATATGACTCATAAGTTCTTGCATAATAAGTATATTTTCATGAATTACTTGACTTTAAGAGATATGGATTGTTCATCCAAAGACTAATTGGTATATTGTTTCTAAACTTTAGAGGTTGATTATTGATTATACTTGTAATACATTTATATAAGAAGTTACACAGACTAATAGATCTATACTCCGACACTATATTGGGTTTTTAAAATTCGGGATCATAATGATGAATTCACTACTCAAATTGGTCAAAAATAAATCCCTTAATGGAAGTCCACATACAATTATATGTATACCATTTTCTATTTTATTTTAACATTGTTGAAACAATTCTCACGTAAAATTATATGGGCCAACGATGCTATTTTTATGTATTTCAAACGCTACATATTCGCCAATGAATTTTTGATAACGCTATAAATTACCTCAAACAATATATCATTATTGTAGATATCTGAAGGAAAAAAAATTGAGTCGATGTCTTCTTATAATTAATATCTTTCACTTTAGAGGTAATGAATTTACGTACACGTTTTTTTAATTGCAATTGTTGTATGAATTTGTTTTGAAAATTGGGTCTCCTTACGTGAACCATTTCAAGTTTACTTTTATATTTCTTGAACATCTCTCCTTTTGCTTTCAAAACTTTCAGATTTTGAAGGTATCAAAATAGTTGGTATTATGTTGTTAATCTCTTTAAACTGAGCATCGAATTGTTGTATATTCTTGAATATATTATCCACTTTGGTACGTTTCTATATTCTTAAATCATTTAAACTTTATTTAGATAGATGTTACACCACTTGTATAACTTACAAATATGTGACATTTTCGTACTATTTGAAAAAAACTTATATATTTTTATTTACAAATTATAAAATTGAAAGGATATATAATTCGAAACTCTTTTAAGAAGATCTTAATTAATAAAAAAAATATAACACTTAACGAAAAACATAGATAACCCTAATATAGTTGAAATACTTTACTCTTATATCTGAATAAAGTATCTTATCGATTATTTCTTATACTCTTGCACTGCCTCTAGTCCATTATGCCATTTGTATTTTTTATACACAAATTCAACTTATCGATTTTGAATAATGAATCATATTAACAACATTTTTCAAATCATTTCATCTAATCTATTTACCATCATATGAATCCTCCATCACTTAGCAATATTCAAATTAATTCAATCTTCATATTCTGATTTCTAATTAGATTGCATAAGAAAAAAAATTGATTTGAAAGCAACTCACATAAACCACATATAATGTAATTTCTCCATGGATGGTTTCATACGATAACCAAACGTTATGGTTTAATCATTCAAGACTGAGTCTCTCTTAGTCCATTGGTCTCCGAAAAATCCAAAATTTGTATTCATACCAACATTCATCAGATCTGAACCTTCTCATAGACTTGATTATTTGATCTTTATTGACCATTGCTTTTACTAAAGCTACAAGATCACATAATTCCTTAATACAAAAAGAATTTATATATGTTTACAAAGAAAATAATTCTTTTAATACTTTTGAATATATATATATCATTAATTCGAGATCATATGAAAATATTCTTTTTGTTTATAATCTTTACCCATAACTTAATTTTCTATTATTTTTGTTCTCGCAAAACTTTTAGATTTTTTTTAAAAAATATATTAAATGTTTCTACAATAATTTCTTTTTGTCCGATAAATGTAGTTAAATTTCATCTCAATGTAATTTTATAAATGTCTTCTTATCTCATTATCCTCATTTTATGAGTAAATACATGGAAAAACTCTTTATCACTTATTGATAAGAATTGACAACAAAACAAATTCATATTGATCAAATGTCACTATCACCTTCCGTTATATTTGCACTACTTTCATTTTTGTTTCTTTTAGCAGGGTTTGTTTTCAAAGTATATTACATTTATTTTTGTATATATTTTCTATTATATCGTCTTTTAATATTAATATCTCAAACGCAATAATAACAATTTTTTAAAATAAAGTTATTATAGTGTTTAACTTTTTTTATTTAAATGTTTTGTTCTTGTTTAATTATTAAATTGAAATTATACTAAGTGAACAATGTCTTATAAATAGATCAATAATACTATTATGGCATGAGCAATCCCGACTATATTTATTTTTAGTTTTAATATATCTTGCAAGTACTTTTATTAAAAAACGATAATTTTTGTAATCAAAATTGAGTATCTATTTTTGTCCCAACACGTAACTCTGGCCAATTTACATAATCAATAGAAAATCGCGTTGGTTTTAAAGTTATTTTAAATATAATAAAAATATTTAAATAATTTATATATTTATTATAATAGAATTTGAGATATGTTATATAATTTTTGTAAGGAAAATGTAAACAAATGTACGAAATACAAATATTTAATGTCATCTAGTATCTCAAGTTTTAATATTCTCTATTTAATATACACTTTTCGTACTTAACTCAATCAAGATATCCAATTTTCTAATAATAACAATTTTTCGTTATTTGAACCAAATTTCTCTATCTTACTTTTTTATTTATTTTATTTATTAAAAGTTCGTTTTTTCAAAGTGGAGCTTGAAAAAAAAATCAAAAGTACCATCGAATTTGTTTTTTAAAACGAACAAAACTAGATCAATTGATGATTTTTTTAATTCTTTTTTTGCGAGAACTCATGTAGGACTAGGAACAATAAATCACGCGAGACCAGATATTATTAAATCATGCGAGACTAGACATAATAAATCATATGGGACCAGACATTATTAAATCATGCGAGACCATGCATAATAAAGTCGAGAGATCAAACATTATTAAATCATGCAATACCAAACATGATAAAGTTGAGTGACCATATATTATTAAATCACATAAGACCAAACATGATATAAATGATAGATCATGTATTACTAAATCAAGCGACACGAGACATGATAAACCTGAGAGACGAGAGATTATTAAATCATACGAGACTAGGTATGATAAAGTTGAGAGATCATGAATTATTAAATCACGCGAGACCAAACATGATGAGAGTGAATACGTACGATACCACACATAATGAATTAGAAATGTGCGAAACATGTACTACTTGATAATAAAGATGCGAGACTACAATTATTGGATCTCGTAAAAAATATTATAAATGGATCTAGTTTTGTTTGTCTTAAAAAACAAAATTGATGGCACTTTAATTTTTTTATTGGATTACGGGTTGAAAGATACACTTTTAAAAAATAAAACAAAAAAAAGTAGAAAAATGACGATAAATAAAATAATAATATCATTAATGGATCTAATTTTATTCTTCTAAAAAAGTAACAATAATTTCAAATTATTTTATTTCCAAGCTACGATTTGAAAAATATGATTTTTTTTAAAAAAGAAAAAAATATATAAAAATGGCTACTTGATTGTTTTACTAATTTTAAATATTTGTTGTTAGTTTATCGTTTTTAGTTATTAAATGGTAATAAAAATTAAGAAAAGTACTCATATATACCTTATATAGTTATGTAATACCAAACTAATACCCAATAATGGGATAATTTTATAAAGTACCAAATACTGGACACAAATACCCCCAAGGGTATAAATAGGATCATTTAGGTTGGAACCCACTTTTTTTCATTCCTAAGCCAGACTTTTGGGGTTCTCATTCTTTCCCAAATTTTACTTTTCTAATTTTGAAGAGAGAGACACGACACCCATACAGAAGACCCTTAAACCCATTTTCAACACTAGTCTTATCAACCAGCCGAATTTACTATTGACGACGCCGATGAACACCGTTAAGCTTAACGACGCTAGTGGACACTGTTAAGCGACCTTTTTTTTTCTGACGTCGGTGAAGCAATTTGGTTACCGGAGGTGTAGTTACTAATTGGTTTAACAAGTACAAGTAATTGTTTTTGAAAAAAGAAGTAAGTAGAACCTTGCTGTTTACGATTATATAAGTATTTTGGTTTAGAATCATAAATCGATGAAGCGCTGATTGGTAATTAGTTTGATTCTGGTTATAGATGGTGATACGTGTTTCGTGGTTGTTAGTTTGATTTGATTAGTATTGGTTCGTGGTTATTAGTTTGATTTGGATGGTGATACTTGTTTCGTGACTGTTAGTTTCATTTATGTAGGTAGAGGATGCTAAATTAGTGTTAGAACTGTAGGTAGATGATGGTAGATTAGTTTTAGAACTATAGGTAGATGATGCTAGATAAGTTACAGAACTATAGGTAGAGGATGCTAGATTAATTTGAAAATATTGCTAGATAAGACCATAGATGGTAATGCTAGATTGGTTTTGTCATGTTAGATTGTGAGTAAATGCTAGATTAGTTGTAAAACATTTATAGATAAGACCATAATTGATAATAGAAAATTGGTTTTATCATGCTATATTGTGAGTAAATGGTGGATTAGTTTTAAAACATTGCTAGATTAGACCGTGATTGCTAGATATGACCATGTAACGCATTGCTAGATTAAGTGTGTTAATAATAATGAGATATTTTATGTAACACATTGGTGCTTTGTGGTTGCCAATAGGAATAAGTATATGACATTTCAATTTATGACATGATTGCTAGATATGACCATGTTTGTAACTATTGCACAACATTGCTAGATATGACCACGGTTGTAATTGTTACATAACATTTCTATATATGACCATGATTGCTAGATGGGACCATGTTAGATATGATATCTAGCAATGATATGCAACAAACTACAATATAACAATGCCATACCCCAATCTAGAAAAGTCATACCGCAATCTAGCAAAGTGTTATCATATCTAGAAATGTTATGCAATAGACTACTATCTAGCAAACTAACAATTGCATTACAATCGCAATGTTATACCCCAATTTAGAAAAGTGTTATCATAACATTGCTAGCAACCATGGTCATATCTATCAGCCATGGCCATATCTAGCAACTATGGTCATGTCTAGCAATGTTATGCAACAGTTACAATCATGGTCACATCTAGAAACCATGGTCATATCTAGCAAGCATGGTCATATCTAGCAAACTACCAATGACACTATGAATTTCATGTCATACTCCAATCGCAATGACAATATACATATGAATCAAGTATCTAGCACGGTCCCATAGATACATAAATCGCAAAGTCATATCTAGCATAGTCCTATCTATTAATCATGGTCATATCTAGAAATGTTATACTACAATTACAAACATGGTCATATCTAGCAATCATGGTCATAAATCGCAATGTCATATACCTATTTCCTATTGACAATCATAAATCACCAATGTGTTACATATAATATATCATTACCATTAACACACGTAATCTAGCAATGTGTTATATGGTCATATCTAGCAATCATGGTCATATCTAGCAATGTTATGCAACCGTTACAATCATGGTCATAACTAGAAATCATGGTCATATCTAGCAGTCATCTTTTAAGGTGTAGTGTAAGCATGGTCATATCTAGCAATCATGGTCGTATATAGTATTCGTGGTCATATCTAGCAACTATGGTTATCTCTAGCATTGTTATGAAATAGTTAGTTACATGGTCATATCTAGCAATCATGTTTTAAGGTGTAGTGTATTCATGGTTATATCTATCAATCATGGTTATATCTACCAATCATGGTCATATCTAGCAATCATGTTTTGAGGTGTAGTGTAATCATGGTCATATCTAGCAATCATGGTCATATCTAGCAATGTTATGCAATAATTACAATTATGGTCATATCTAGCAATCATAGTAATACAGTTAACACATAAATCGTAATGTCATACAATTAACATATTAATCGCAATGTCGTGTACCTATTCCTAAATCACATCCTCTTCGACTAAACTTCAATTATGTTCCTGCAACTCTAAAATTTGAACCCAGGCTACCGAAAATAGTACAAAACCACGATTATACAATAAATACATCTGTACACGCGCTTAAACCTGATTTGAACTTATAAATCAACTTAAATACAAGAATTCGTGATGTTAAGATTTCAGTTCAGCTAAAAAGAATAAAAATGAACAAACAAAAACTCGACGTATCACCATAATTGAGAAGCTTACCAAGAAAGATGCCTTCCTAAGTGAAAAATCGCGATGAAAAACTTAAGAAACTAATTATGAAAATGAAATCTGATAAATTCATATTTTCAGTGGACTAAAGGTGAGTAGGGACGTACCTCAGTCAATCGGAAAACAGCTAGCAGGTGGTTTACGGAGGTGTTAAGGTGGCTACCGGAATGATCACACCGGAATAGTTAGTTTTGAGAAAAATCTGGTTTTCTTTGGAAAATGGGTATTTGGTTAGGGTAAGAGAGGGAAGCGACTGATTAGAAATTTAAATTTTAAAATATCTGATTGGGTGAAAATATGAGGCTTTTTTTTATAAAAAGCCTTATATAGTTGGTTGAGGGTAGTTAGGGTATTAAAAAAGGGTATTGAAAAAGAGTTATTTTAATGAGATGCGTATTAAGTAAGCGTAAGCCCATTTTTAGATACCAAGTGACAATATGTTTGGTGAGTAGGTACTTAAGGTGTCATTTCCCTAACAGTTAGATTATCTATAACAAGAATGAATTCTCTGTCAAGAAACTCAAGAGCAGAGCATCATCTTTGGAGATTTTGAAGAAATAATCTTGCTTAGATTGTCATCCTAATGATAAATTTTTCCTCCATGGAAGAATGAGATATTATTCCTTCAGATCCATCTTTGAATTCACCAAGCTCAACAAGATCATTTCCTATCAATGTACATGTGTTTGATAGAGAATTTCCCCTACTTTCAAAGAAAAAATCAAGAACAATATCAGAGGAATGATGGACAAAGATCAATACCAAACCAAATAACAAGGGTGATTTTTAATCCAGCTTTAAAAAATCAAGCTACAATACTGGGCACAAGAAAGAAATAGTTTATATAGATGCAACAAAATCTTTTGTTGATGTGTTGAAACCAAAAAACCAGGGATTTGTTCATCGTAGTGTATCTATTACTCTCAACCTAGGCCAAACGATAATCAACTTTGAAAAACAAAATAGAGAGTGTCTCCAACAGATATCAAAGCACAGGATTATAGGAAAGTTCGCTTACGGCAAACCAAAGTATGAAATTATTAAAGAGTTTATGGGCAGGTTTAACTTTTCTAGTCCGTTTAGTGTGTCTCAATGGGATTACATGCATGTGTTTATAGAGTTTGAAATCATTGAGGATTTGAAAAGGCTATGGTCTTGCAATTTCTGAAAAGTGGGTGAAAAAGTTATGCGCCGCCTCAAGTGAATCCTCATTTTGATCCTAACAAAGAAAGTCCATTAACATTGATCTAGGTAACAATAGCTAATCTTCCTGAGTTCATGTACAATGAAGAAACCATTCTTAAAATAGCAAAGTCAATGGGCACTCCTTTGAAAATCTGGATTCCTCCGGTTAATAGAGCTAGATTCAATTGTGTTAAGTTTTGGGTGGAACTGAATATATCAAAACCTTTAGTTAACAATATCAAGATCAAGTTTGGAGTTTATGAGAAGTTCAGCTTGGAAATTAATTATGGCTCATATCCAAGCTACTGTAATGTATGCAAACATATCGCGCACAATGAAAATGTATGCAAGAAAAAGTTCTCAAATCATCAACAAGAACCAAGAATGTCTTCAACAAGCTACTGATTTGATTCCCAAAAACAAAACTACAATGCCTCAGCTTAAATCAATGATTATTGATACTCAAAATACAATGGAAGTTGTTGACAATAACAAAAAACTCAATACTATCAGCCTACATTAGATCAAAACGTAAAACAAAAGGCCCATCACTAATCCTTGAATTTTGAAAAGAAACATCTTCTGGAATTGAAAACAATGAAAATCAATTCAGCAATGATCCCGAGATGATTGAAGCATTGCACACACTTGAAAGAAGATACTTATTTGATGTTGAGTTCACCCTGGAAACCACTTCTCCAACCAAAGAAACAGCATGTAGTCTTCCATGTACTCCTACACAAGACTAGAAAGACAATGAATTCATGAAAGTGCAAAATAAGAAGGTTAAGAAAATCAGAAACTGGAACAGCAAATGCTCTACTTCATCCAAACTCGTACTGCTGAAGAAGGCTGTTAAATCTAAACCAACCAAATGACCATTGAGATTTTAAACTGGAATGTCACGGGACTTGGAGAATAAGAAAACTATAAGGATATTAAAGTCACTAAAGAGGTCAGAAAAGCCAACTTTCATGGCTATTCAAGAGCCCGTGATTCATTCATCCAAGATTCAGCAGTGGCTAAAAAAATTCGTTATAATCCATACTTTAGTAATGTTAATAATAATATATAGCTCATGTGGATTGATGATTACAAGACAGACATCTTAAGCAATGAAGAGAAGTTAATTAATGTCAATGTAAACAATCCTGCCTTGAACAAAAATTTCAAACTATCTGTTGTCTATGAAAAAATGTAACAGAACTATGAGATTGGATTTTTGGGACTCACTAAGAAGAAGGAATCACAACTCTACTGAATGGATTGTGATTGGTGATTTCAACACCACTCTCAATATTGAAGAGCAACTCTCTTGCACCAGATCTTGTTTGAGGAGCATGAATGATTTTAGTAATGCAATTTTTGATTGCAATCTAATTGATAGGGCCTTTTCGGGATCTAAATATACATGGACTAATGGCAGGAACTGGAAGAGATTGGACATGGTGCTCTATAATAACCCCTGGATCAATTACTTTGACAACACTCAGGTGGTTCATTTGGCCAAGATGTGTTTTGATCACTCACCTATATGCGTAACTATTTCATCTAACCTGGATATTTTCAAGCCTTCATTCAAGTTTATAAACATGTGGACAAGGCATCCTAGGTTCTTAGAAACTGTTGAAAAGAGTTGGTCCAGTCCTGTGTCTGGGAATCCTTTACAGAGGTTTTGAATTTTTTTTGAAAAGATTAAAAGATGATTTGAAGATCTGGAATAAAAAAACTTTGGAAATATTTTTGATGCAATCAAACAAATTAAAGAGGATATTACATTCATAGACGTAAAGTATCAATCCACTAAGGATAGTCATATAAAATTCTATTGGACGGGGCAAATGAAACTCATTTGGAATTGCTTGCAAGGGAGGAGAGTTTCTGGAAGCAAAAGACTCATACTTTGTGGCTGAAAGATAATGATAAGAACACCACATTCTTTTATAATATAGTAAAAAAGAGGGCTAAAAGAAACAAAATACACATAATATGGGATGGAAGCCAATGGTTGGAGGAACAGGATGCAATCATCATTGCCACGGTATCATACTTTCAATCTCTTTTAACCGACTCTACTAATAATGTTGATCGTGTTGATGTTTTTGATTTCATTCCTAAGCTGGTAATTGATGAGGATAATGCTAAGTTGGTTGCAATTCCCACAAATGATAAAATATACAATGTTTTCTGTGATCTCAATCCTAATAAAGCTGCAGGGCCAGAATGATTCGACGAGAAGTTCTACAAGGAATACTGGATTGTAATTTCAGGAGATTTATGTGAGCTATCGAAGAAGTTTTTAAAGGAAGTAGGATTCTCACTGGAATTCTTGTTTCTGTGATTTGTCTTATCCCTAAAGCCACCTCACCAAAGACATGGAAGGATTTTCGTCCAATCAGTTTAACCACACTGCTAAACAAAATCTATTCTATAATCATCAACAAAAGGTTGGCTATAATTCTATCTAAGTTGTTCTCTCATGATCAAGGGGCCTTGGTCATGAATAGAAGCATCCATGAGAATATCCTTATTGCACAAGAACTATACTATGATCTTAAGCTTAAAACAAAGGGAAGCAACAATTTTATACTGAATATTGACATGAAAAAAGCCTTTGACAGGCTTTCTCACAGGTTTCTTCAAGAAATTCTCAAGGTTTTTTGGGTTCAATTCATGCTTTATTGGACTTATAAATAATAAAATCATGCACAATCATTTTTTTGAAATTATTAATGGTGTTATTAAATGATTCTTTAGGTCTAATCAAGGGCTCAGATAGGGGGATCTTTTGTCCTCCAGTTTGTTTATTTTGCTGAGGTGTATTTAATACGAGGCTTTAAGGAGATTAATGGAGAATGTAATTTAGTAAGATACAAGGCAAGAGGGAACCAAGTTATACATTTCTTGGCTTTTGTTGATGACTTCACCATTTTATGTAATAGCTCTGCTGCTTCTGTGTCCAAAGTCTCTCAGTTTCTGTCACACTACCAAAGCATCTCAAGTCAGTTTATTATACTTGTACATAAAAACTTGGAACTCTGTAACACCCAAAATGTTTCTTTTTCATATAGAGAGCCTTGCTGAATTAGATATCATCTGATGTTAATTTGCAGAGAATAAGACTCAAACTAGCTTCAAAATGTCAGTTTTGTGGCAATGAGAAAAGCTCCAACCATGTCATGGTTCGATGTCATCAGGTCCGGACAGTTTGGAATCATTACAGTGATATATTAGGAGTAACAATCTCCACAAGCATGACGCTTCATCATCTAATACGCACATGGTACTAGTCCTCAACTAAGCTTGCAGCATAAGATCCATCATCCCTGCAATCATAGCTTGGGCAATCCGGAGAGCAATGGAATCCTAGAAATTTGAATTAAAAATGGTGTTACAGATAAGACCGATAGTAAATTCGAAAGTATCGACTCAGGATATGTCAGGAACAGGGAGGAGGACTGATGGATATAAGAGTTAAACACCGATAGTAATAGAATCCTAGAAATTTGAATTAAAAATGGTGAAATCGTGAAATCATGAAGATGAAGTCGACTGGATATCTAGTTCGACCCAAGAATCAACAATAATGGTGTATGTGTAATGAAATTCAAAATGGGAGTTCAAAAGTTTTAATTCTTTCGTTTTCCTCCTTGTGTATTTAAGTTTGCTTGCAAGCCCTTGTATTTTTAGAAGTTTATTACTATAGGACATTGTTTGAAAAAAAAAAGGTGTCATTTCCCAAAAAAAAAAATTAAGTATTTATTGAAAGTTCATAATTTTCTTTAATATAATAACACAAGTCTTATAGTTAATGGAATTTATTTATGAATTGTTTTGTTTTATTAATGACGTAACACGTTGCCAAATAAAAAAAGAGGTGGATCAAGTAAACAGCTGATGAGCTGATCTCAAAGGTCTCACATCAATTATCTGCTAAATTGCTCTTACTTTCTCATTTTAGTCAAATCCAAACCTCTGATTTTCACTCTCTCTATACCTCCTTCCCAGCCTTCTGATTCCTCCTACAAATCTCTACTTTTCTCGGACGTCTTCTTGTTGATCTCCGAGAATCTTCTTCCACTTCTTTCTTCAATCATTTTTTTCTTGATATAGATGAATTTGGAACCGGGTTTCAACGGATTCTCGGCTCCGATCAACGGTTACCATTTCCAAAACCGTCCCGTTCCGTTTTTGCCCAACCAAAACCTTGCTCCTGTTCCCAGATTCGAGAACGCATGTATCGATTTCTCTCGACCGGATGCGCCTCCAACCAATGCGCTACCTACGAATTCCAACTTGATCAGACAAGATGACCTCCCGGCGACGACCGAAGATTGCGATTTCTCCGATGTCATTTTGGGGTACATCAACCAGATGTTAATGGAGGAAGAGGTTGATGACAAGCCCTGTATGCTTCAAGAATCTCTTGATCTTCAAGCTGCAGAGCGGTCGTTTTACGAAGCTATCGGTAAGAGATATCCTCCTTCTCCTGAGAGTTCGAATTACATCGACATCGGGAACCTAGAGTATGATCGGTTTGGGGATTTGATCGGGGATAGGTTTGATGATGGTTTTTTAGTGGATAGTAGTAGGGTGCAGAACTTGAGTAACTATAGTGTCAATACGAATGAGATTCAAACTGTTCCTTTTTCCGTTTCTAGTAGTTCTTCCAATAGCATTGTTAATAGTGGTGTCGATGGTTTGGTCGATTCTCCTAATAGCGCACCTCGAGTTCCTGATTTGAATAGGGAAAGCGAATCTGTTTGGCTGTTTAGGAGAGGGGTAGAAGAGGCTACTAGGTTCCTTCCACCTGATAAAGACTTACTTGTTGATTTTCAATTTAATGGATCGTGCTCTGATGAGCTGAGTTTCAAACTGGATACTGAAGAGGATAGAGAGTGCTCGATCACTGGGTTAATAGGAAGGAAGAATTCTCATAGGGAGGATTTAGAGCTCGATGACGAAAGAAGTAGAAAACTAGCTGCAGTATATCCGGACGATGTTTTGCGGTCTGCATTGTTCGATAAGATTTTGGTTCATGTTCCAGGAGAGGAAAGCATGAATGAATTCAACGCTCTGCGTAATGTTCTACGCAATGGTGTTAGAAAAAACTTAAAGAATCTGCAACCGAATGTGAGGAGAAGTAGAGGTGCTAATGGTGTTAAAGGTCGTGGTAAGAAACAAAGTGCGAAGAAAGAGGTGGTGGATTTAAGAACCCTTTTGATTCATTGTGCGCAAGCTGTTGCAGCTGATGACCGTAGAACTGCTAATGAGTTAATAAAAAAAATAAGACAAAATTCTTCTCCTTTTGGGGAAGGAAATCAAAGATTGGCTCATTATATCGCCAATGGCCTTGAGGCACGGGTAGCTGGAACCGGTAGCCAAATTTACAAAGGACTTGCTTGTAAGAGAACATCTGCTTCTGATATATTGAAAGCTTACAATTTATATCTCGCAGCTTGTCCTTTCAGAAAGCTTTCTAATTTTATCTCCAACAAAAGCTTCTTGGCTTTAGCAAAGAACTCTACCAGACTTCATGTGATAGATTTTGGCATCCTTTATGGTTTCCAGTGGCCTACCCTTATCCAACGCCTATCGCGTAGAGATGGCGGCCCCCCAAATCTCAAGATTACAGGAATAGAGTTTCCGCAACCCGGGTTTCGCCCAGCAGAGCGCGTTGAGGAGACAGGACGGAGATTAGCAGCTTATGCTGACGAGTTTAGGGTTCCGTTTGAGTATAACGCCATAGCAAAGAAATGGGACACCATTCAACTTGAAGAATTAAACATTAGGCAGGACGAGATTGTTGTTGTTAACTGTCTGTATCGATCTGAGAACTTGCCCGATGAAACTGTGGCAGTAGACAATTCAAGAGATGCTGTTCTTAAATTTATAAGAAAGATCAATCCTGATCTTTTCATTCATGGAATTGTTAATGGGGCCTACAATGCCCCTTTTTTTGTTACCCGGTTTCGAGAGGCTTTGTTTCATTTTTCTGCAATGTTTGATATGCTTGAAACTATCGTTCCTCGTGAAGATCACGAGCGAATGCTGATTGAGAGAGAACTATTTGGTAGAGAGGCTTTGAATGTTATAGCTTGTGAGGGATGGGAGAGAACCGAGAGGCCAGAGACGTACAAGCAGTGGCAAGTCCGTAATCTAAGGGCTGGGTTCATGCAGGTCCTACTGAACCGGGATATTTTGAAAGAAGCCACAGAAAGAGTTTCGTCTGGATATCACAAGGATTTTGTAATAGACGCAGATGGCAAGTGGGTCTTGCAAGGATGGAAAGGAAGAACCATCTTTGCTCTTTCTGCATGGAAGCCAGCATAAGGAGCTCAAGAGCTTCCATGGTTTGTACAGTTTAGTTGTGCTTGTCCCTAAAGATCACTTCCATGGAGACAATCATGAAATAAGTAAGGATTTTGTTTAGTTCTTGTACATTGTCTGTTTTGTTTTGGATGGTCTTATTAGTTTTTATAGTTCTCTAATAGCTTATTTACTGAACTGCTAGGTAAATGTAGTCATCTGAATATTGGCTGTTGAAATATTAATGCTCAACAGCCTCAACTACGCCTTGGCTCTAACAAGAAAAAGCCACCAGGAACAGTTGAAAGTTACCGAGTTTACTTCTAGGGTTTATCAAAGGATTGAAACAAAGAATAGATATTTGGAATTTCTTCTCGGTTTTGATACCAGCAACATCAACTCATTAATGCATAAGGTATGTACGTCTGACTCCACTTTGGATAACTTGGCAAGGTGCAAGGCTGTTGACCATGCTTAACATACTGTGGACAATGATAATGTAGAACTTCGATCTCGTACAATTTTCTAAACTATTGTGCAAGTTTCAGCTAGAGCTATTATTTCTTTACTGGTTGGAAGTGAAGTTGGCTTTAATGTCTATTATCGCCAATCTGTGCGACTCTCCAGAAAATGAAATTCCGATGTTTATCTCAATGTGTTAAAGCTGTGCCATTTTGGTATATAAGTTGATTGAACTTAAAAAAATGTTGATACCTGGAATTCAGGGTAAACACATCGTCTTGGGTATGTAGACAGTAAGGTGGACATATAGTGATTATTTTATTTTACAGGCAGTCTAGAATTTTGCACCTTGGACAAATTTATTGGGTTTAAGTAGATAATGACTAATATTTCGGAAATTATCAATTAGTTCACTTCAGGGGACTTCTGGTAATCTTGGAAGTTGAGTTTGTTTGGACCACTCTTTTCTTATAGGAGTGTGTAAAGTTTTCTTGGATTCTGTTCTGTTGTTGCCTACAGATAGCTCGACAGAGTGGCTATTTGTCTATAAATAAACACTTTTAATTACAATTACAAGTGATGTTAATCGTTCAAGATCTTTTAGAATCATTTCATAGTTGATAATAGAATAAGGTTTTCCTTTGGATATCTGGAAATACCTCCATTTTGTGTGCCATCTCCCGACTTTGGTGTGATGTTGTTTTCGATACAACTTTACTGGGAAGTTGCTGAGTTCATAGTATTAGTGTTGGTTTCATTTGATCACGGATCATATTCCATTTGATATAACCTACATGTGCTGCCAATACGTAGGAGACTCAAAATTTTGGGAATCCTGTTTTGGGGTCGCCAATCAACTGAAAACTTTGCAATATTATGAAAGAAGAACTAACTCATGAGAAGTAAGATTTTAAAAAATGAAAAAGATGGATATTTAGTATGGGACTAATTTTATAATTATCTAGGAGTATCATAAGCAAGCAAAGACAGCGGATTTGAAAAGATAGATGTCGGGATCAGTCTAAAAAGGAAACAAACACACAAATGACAAGACAACCTTGTCTTTAGGAATATGAACTTGTATTCAGGAATATGAACCGGAGAGCTAAATTATATCAGACACTAAATGTTCCTCTCGCTCGAACGACGATCATGCCAAGCAGACACTAAATGTGATGTAAATTGGATGGATGTTGATATAAGACATCCAATTGTTATAGTGTTTAAAAAAGTCCAAACTTAAAGCTTAAATAAATAATGTAATTAATGTATTCAATTGGAGTGTTCAAATTCCAATTTAGAAGCTAATCGTGAGTGGAAAATTCTTTTTAGATAACAAGCCAAATAATAAAGGAATGACGTGATATATTAAATTAATGTTATATTAACACCGTCCACCCAACATACAGGATGAGTGTATGAATAACATTAGAGGTTTATTTGATAATTAACAAAGTGGTTCTTCTCTTAGAAATCTAATAATGAATGTCGTTGGAGATGATATATGGGGGAGGGAAGGAGATGATGATATGACTGAACTTCCGGAAATTTCGATAGTTAGCACTAACAAGTCTTAAGTGAGGCGTCCAATTCCACATATCACCCTAAATGACATCGAAAATCTTGAGGTCGCTTTCCAAACGAGAATCCCGAATAATACTGAGCCCATAATGGGTGATCAAAGAGGCTGAGAGCAACCATAAGTCAAACCAAATGAAAGTATTTTTGTCGTTATCGATCGCCACCATGTACAATTTGTTAGCGTGAGATATAAGATTTAAAAAAATTCTCCAAGTTTAGGAGGGATAAATTAAAGACCAAGAGTTTTTGTCTTTAATCTTCTTATAGTCAATCCAGTCATATTAGATCGAGTTGTCATGTTTACAAACGATGGACCATAAATGTCTGAGAACGAAAGTCTAATTCTAGGTTTTTAGGTTTAGAATTCTAAGACCTTCCTCTAATAAGGACAAGGTCACAACCAAGCCACTTTAGCACCGATAACCTTCGTGTCATGGTCAAACCAGAGAAAGCGAAAAAGAGACTAAGAGAGTTCTTTAAGAACTCTAGCGGGCAAGAATGAAGATCGAAGACCAATCAACATGTATCGCATATAGTACATATTTAATGAATTGAAGTCTATCCTTATAAAAGAGGTGTTTGAAAATCCATAAGACAATATAAATAGTAATTTTGTCTAAAATGGGTCGATAGTCGTGATGCAAAATTCAATTAAAGAAAATAGAGAATCCACGATATTTAACCGGGAGAGAGACAATATTGAAACTAATGATATTGATCAAATTTGATTTAAGAGAGAGGTTAATCTATAAAAGAATATGAGGTTTTTTCTGAGGTATAACTTTAAGGTTTAAAATATCAAAGACATCATTAAGGCCATCATTGATAAGTTTGAGAGAATTAATGCCACCACGGTAAAAAAAATCATCAGGTCTTTTGCAAAGTAGAGGTTAACAATCTTAAGTTTATGACACTTCTAGTGGAAATTAAAGTTTGCATATCTGTTTTTCTCTTTAAAGATACTGGAGAGAACTTGCATGACTATGGCATATAAGAAAATGGACAAGTAATCACCTTATATGAGATATTTTTTGTCTCTAAAATCTCCATGAGGATCACCGTTAATATTAATAGTGTAAAAACGTATGACGGTACATTGAATAAGCTCGTTGATAATTTGTGAAAAATTCATGGCCGCCCAAATGTCAAGGATAATATTCCAATGAAGGTTGCCAAAATATTTTATCCAGTTGATTTCAAGAGAGATCCTCGGGCATTTACAGTTAGTCTAGTAACCCCAAAGGAGTTATTATGATAAAAAGATATTATCTGCAATATATGCGCAATTAATTGGACAAACCATCGAAGATCGGTCTCGAGGATTCACTTTAGTAGATATAAGCGCGGAGATACGAGCTAGCCCAGGGTATCCCGGGAGAGACTTAGTGCCAAGAACGTTAGGAAAATAGTTGACTAAGACGTTCACCATCTCATTCCTGGTAAAACATTTCTCAACCTCTATGAGAAATTCAAAGGTTGTGGTAATCTCATATAAGAAAAATCCACATATACCAATTGGTATATGTTGGCTCATGACAGCCAAACACAACGATTGGACCTCTTCAAATTCTCTAGGTCCTTTATTTTTTTTTACTTTCCCGAGTAAACAGAGCTAGTATGGACACCATCACGGTTTCGTCATAATTATGACACTTAAGATACAACTCTATGTTCTCTTTTTATTGGTTGAAAGTCGACCTATCAAACATAGCTGGTTCAGACCCTATCGGATTGTAACGAATTGCTCCAATATTTTCCCATTTAACACATATCGTATAAGATATATAACAATTGGCATATAACAGTTAAACGTGTTTAAACGTTGTATATACATGTAAAACATAACATACAATTATAATAAGATACATTTGGACAAACATATTAACTTGTATTTGAGTTTTAGAAAAATAACCATTAATATAATATGTTAATTTTGTCAACTACCCATGAAACCCTTTTTTAGCTTATTCCACATATTTTAATTTGTCAAGACTAGTGAAACCCTCATTTGGACTAATCTATCTTATTTAATTAGAGCAAAAACAATGGTTAATTTTCAGTGAATTTTCTTAAATAATGATTAACAATTCTAGCATTGATATTCTTTTAGACCAACATTATTTGAAATTAAATTACTATATTGAACCCTTCGGACTCATATGATCCTCAATACGTTAACTAATCTTCTTTTAGGTCAATTAATTAATTTTATGATTCACCTACCGGAATCTGAAGCCTTGATATGCATATCTATATAAACATTTGATGTAGTTGCACAAGCCCATGACTATATGGCCCTTTTGGACAAACGGAAACAGGCTTTATTTGGGGCCCAGATATCAGAATTAGGCGATGCGACCACTCAAATCGAACGCGTCGAGAAGCCCAATAATTTTCGAAAGCATCACAAAGTGATGAAGTCTAGGCCCTAAATTTAGTCGTTTAAACCCTCGTTTTGCTGTTTTAGTAAATTTTCTGCATTTTCCTATTTTATTTAGATTTTATTAAAATACTTAACCAGCTCCAATCGCTTTGAAATTGGGCTGGGCTTTACTTTATTGCATAAGAAAAAAAGCTGTAATTTTGGGCTAGGGTTTCGAGCACTTCTATAAAAGGCTCTCAAACCCTAGTTTTGCCTCAGACTTTTTTTAATAGAATTTTGATTTTCTTTAAAGTCTCCTTTACTCTAACCTAGGGTTAGAACTATCCATCTTCTATCGTTCGTCTTCTTTTTCTGAATTTTCAGCCATCTGTTTCCATCTTGTAGCTTGACGCTACCATATTGGTATCAGATTCAGAGTTCCTACGGTGTGGGTAACGACGGTATGCCGCCAAAGCGATCTTTTCGGGGGAAATCCACTATTCCTATCACTGAATCGGTCGACCGTGATGAATTCGGTCAATTCCAATCCCAGGTTGGTGAACAGATGCACTCGTTGGGAAATCAGTTGAGAGACGTACAAGAAGCACTACACAGGCTGTTGAACAACCAAACCAACGGCTTTCGAGCTCCAGGTTCGAGCAACCAGCCGTCGGCATCTGATAGAGAGATCGACCGCGAGCAGAATTCGTTTTCTCCTCGGCGAGAACAAGTTAGGGGTCAATACTCACCACAAGACTGTCGTGACCAAGTCTTTGAGCAGCCGCCACCGAGAGATTCTGATCTGAACGCCAACAACCGGTGGGAATCTGGATTCAGATTGGAGATCCCAGAGTTCCAAGGGGGTCTTGCACCGGAGGAGTTTTTAGATTTGATCGCCTCAGTTGAAGAATTCTTTGATTTCAAGGAGGTTCCGGATGCAAAGCGGGTACAGTTGGCTGCAACTAAGTTCCGAGGCCGAGCTGCATCCTGGTGGCAACAGCTCAAGCAGACCAGATCAAGGCACGGTAAGACAAAAATAACAACTTGGGCTAAGTTTGTGAAGCACATGAGGGCTGCGTTTTTGCCTTAAAACTATAACCGTATAATGTATCAGCAGTTCCAAAACCTTAAACAAGGGTCAAAGACTGTTGACGAGTACACTAACGATTTTTTCACGCTACAAAACCGTGTATATATTACTGATTCAGCAGATCAGCTAGTATCTCGCTATATAGGGGGGATGCGACAACAGTTTCAGAACCAGCTGAATATGTTCGACCCTGTTAATGTGTCTGAAGCACATCAGCGCGCACTGCATCTGGAGAAAGCCCTTTCACGAAGGCCTTATGGAGGAGACACTGCCAGACCAAATCCATTGACATTCCCCAAAAGGACAGTTCCAAGCCCTAACCCAAGAGTGCCAACTGCTTCTCCTATGCGCACAGGTGCTAATTTGCAGGACCCTAGTCGCACGGTTACTTCCTCACAGGTCTGGTGCTACCATTGTCATGAACTAGGGCACGTTGCTTTACAGTGTCCAAAATTACGACAACAACCACAACACCCGAGGGGTCTGTTCGCTGACACTGCTGATTTTTCCCTGGAGGGCGAGCCGCGGTTTTATGAAGAACTAGAGGATGTTGTTGATGAGGTTCCAGAGGACCAGGTTACAGGAGGAGATATTGGTCAGGCATTGGTTCTAAGGCGTATCTGCTTGACGCCGAAAGCCAAAAGTGATGAGGATGATTGGCTACGGAACAATATTTTCCAATCGACTTGTACTATTGGGGGAAAGGTATGCAAATTCGTTATTGATTCAGGGAGCTGCGAAAATGTTATCTCTGAAGAAGTTGTCCAGAAACTGGCCCTGAAAACAAAAGACCACCCAAATCCCTACAAGCTTTCCTGGTTAAAGAAAGGTAGTGAGGTAAGTATCTCTAGAAGATGTCTGGTATCTTTCTCTGTTGGTAACTATAGGGATAAAGCTTGGTGCGATGTCATTGGGATGGATGCATGTCACTTGTTGTTAGGCCGATCCTGGAAATATGATAGAAGTGTCACATATGATGGTAGGAGGAACTGCTACAGTTTTATATGGAATAATGTCAGGTTCATATTAACACCAACTAGAGAGGTTTCTCCAAAACCTGCCCTTGCAGTATCAAAGGATTCGGGTAAGAACTTTCTAGCTCGAAAGGTGTTTATAGAACATGCTCATGAAACAGGGATTGTCTATCTTTTGGTGGTTAAAGAATTTAGTACTGATCCATTTGCTGGTATACCTGAGCGAGTTCGGCCGCTTTTAGCAGAATTCTCTGTTGTCTTTCCCGATACTTTACCTACAAATCTTCCTCCATTGAGAGATATCCAACACCAGATTGACCTTGTACCGGGTGCTAGTCTACCAAACCGACCGCATTATCGGATGAGCCCAAAAGAGCATAAAGAGCTCCACAGACAGGTGGAGGAACTGTTAACGAAAGACCACATCCGGGAGAGTCTTAGTCCTTGTGCGGTTCCTGCACTATTAACACCAAAGAAGGATGGCTCAATGAGAATGTGTGTGGATAGCCGGGCTATCAACAAAATTACAGTCAGGTATCGGTTTCCTATTCCTCGCCTTGATGATTTACTGGATCAATTGAATGGTGCTACTGTGTTTACGAAGCTAGATTTGAAGAGCGGATACCACCAGATTCGTATTCGTATGGGGGGATGAGTGGAAAACAGCCTTCAAGACCCGAGAAGGTCTGTTTGAATGGATGGTAATGCCATTCGGTCTTTCTAACGCTCCTAGCACGTTCATGCGGGTTATGAACCAGGTCTTTCGCCCATTCATCGGAAAATTTCTTGTTGTGTACTTTGATGATATTCTTATTTATAGTACCACGGAAGAGCTGCATCTCCAGAACTTACGCGAGGTGTTGGTTGTTTTGAGGCGAGAGAAGTTTTATGGAGGACTCGATAAGTGTTGTTTTATGACAGATTCGGTCGTCTTCTTGAGGTATGTTGTGTCAAAAGATGGGCTTTCAGTGGATCAGTCGAAAGTAGAAGCCGTGCGAGACTGGCCTATTCCTACTTCCATCACCGAAGTCCGCTCTTTTCACGGATTGGTCTCCTTTTACAGACGGTTCATACATAACTTCAGCACTGTTATGGCTCCCATTACAGAGTGTATGAAGGGCAAAACATTCTGCTGGACCCCTGAAGCAGCTAAAGCGTTTGAGGAAATCAAGGTAAGACTGACCACTGTACTGATTCTGGTTTTACCTGACTTTTCTACAAGATTTGAACTGCATTGTGATGCGTCCGGATTGGGCATTGGCGCTATACTCAGCCAACGAGGTCATCCTGTAGCATATTTCAGCGAAAAGTTAAGTGGAGCTAAACTTAACTACAACACCTATGACAAGGAGTTCTATGCAGTTGTACGAGCTTTGAAGCACTGGAGTGCCTACTTGGCCTACAATGACTTTGTCATGTACACCGATCATGATGCCTTAAAACATCTGCAGAGTCAGGAGAAACTCTCTTCCCGCCATGCACGTTGGGCAGCATTTACGCAACAATTTACTTTTTCCATTAAGCATACTTCGGGGACAGTTAACCGCGTAGCTGACGCATTGAGCCGACGCAGCATGATGATTCGTATGGAAGGAGAAGTTGTGGGATTCGAGATGATGAAGGATCTACTGGCTATCGATCCATATTTTAGTCCTATTCTAGAGGACGTCAGCGCAGGTTTGAGAAAAGATTTTGCAGTGAGCAACGGTTACCTCTTCAAAGGTAATTTACTTTGTGTTCCTGAGGGCAGTTTGAGATTACTGATTGTACAAGAGAGACACAACGAAGGGCATGGGGGTAGAGATCAAACCCTTCACTCTGTTTCCAGTCAGTTCTTCTGGCCGCATTTGAGGCGAGATGTTATCCGTTTTGTAGCTGGTTGTCGGGTTTGCCAGGTGGCAAAAGGTACATCCTCCAACGCAGGTCTATACCTACCACTCCCAATACCGGAAGGACCATGGCGAAGCGTCAGCATGGATTTCATCTCTGGGCTGTCAAGAACATAGAGAGGTAACGATTCTATTTTTGTAGTGGTTGACAGGTTTTCTAAGATGGCCCACTTTATTGCTTGCAAGAAAACCACAGATGCTGTGAATGTTGCTAATTTATACTTTCGTGAGGTCTACCGCTTACATGGTCGACCCTTGAATATCGTTTCTGATCGCGATGCGCGGTTTGTGGGGCATTTTTGGAGGAGTTTGTGGCGCCTCACAAACACGAAGCTGAGTTTTAGCAGCGCATATCACCCACAGACAGACGGCCAAACCGAGGTAACTAATCGAACGTTAGGCAACATGTTACGCACAGAGGTCTCTGGGAACTTGAAAGCATGGGATTCTCGTCTTTATCATGTTGAGTTCGCCTACAACAGGCACCACAAGCGCAGTACTGGCTATAGTCCCTTCATGGTAGTCTATGGTTATAACCCACGGGGTCCTATGGACTTAGCTTTCCCAACGCTTGATAAGGTCCCAGCTAAGGTCGAGAACGCCATTGCTGATCTATGGGAGATCCATGCGAACACCCGCAAACACCTGGAGGAAACAACACAGAAGTACAAGATTGCCGCAGATAAGAAGCGCCGCCTGGTGGAGTTTGCAGTGGGAGACTTTGTATGGGCTGTTTTGACCAGGGATCGTTATCCTGCACACGAGTACAACAAGTTGGCTGCAAGGAAGGTGGGTCCGTTTGAAATTATTGAAAAGATTAATCCCAATTCATACAGGTTGAAACTACCCAGCCACATGAAGACCCATAACGTTTTCAACGTGAAGCACCTGGTGCCATTTACCACTGCTGCTGAGGATGATGAAGCTGAGAATTCGTGGGCGAATTCTTCCGAAGAAGGGGAGGATGATGTAGTTGCACAAGCCCATGACTATATGGCCCTTTTGGACAAACGGAAACAGGCTTTATTTGGGGCCCAGATATCAGAATTAGGCGATGCGACCACTCAAATCGAACGCGTCGAGAAGCCCAATAATTTTCGAAAGCATCACAATGTGATGAAGTCCAGGCCCTAAATTTAGTCGTTTAAACCCTCGTTTTGCTGTTTTAGTAAATTTTCTGAATTTTCCTATTTTATTTAGATTTTATTAAAATACTTAACCAGCTCCAATCGCTTTGAAATTGGGCTGGGCTTTATTTTATTGCATTAGAAAAAAAGCTGTAATTTTGGGCTAGGGTTTCGAGCACTTCTATAAAAGGCTCTCAACCCCTAGTTTTGCCTCAATAGAATTTTGATTTTCTTTAAAGTCTCCTTTACTCGAACCTAGGGTTAGAACTATCCATCTTCTATCGTTCGTCTTCTTTTTCTGAATTTCCAGCCATCTGTTTCCATCTTGTAGTTTGACGCTACCAACATTTAAACACATAATTTGTTCACGCCATATATACATTTAATATGGTCATATGTCGTAAAAAATGAAAGAGGAGTTAATTTTGTAAAATATTTTTAAAATTAAAATTTAATTGCAATTTTTTAAAAAAAACTTAAGGCGCGCCACTACAACGATAGTTTTTTTGTTGTAGCAGTCTGCTGGACCATTCAACCTAGCTAGCATGATGCCCCCACACCGAGTGTCATGCTAGTGTTATGGCTACTTTCATCTCGTCATCGGTACGGTTGCTCACTGGCTGCGAGTTGTGACGTTCAGTCGCACTAAAAGCATGTTGTTGGCCACTTCAATGTCGTCACAGTAGTAATAACTGGGTTTACTCCTCCGATTAGTCACTTCCTAGTCAAGTTGGATTGAATTATTTAATTAAGATTTTATTCAATACAAAGTTTGAAAGATTTTTTTTCCAATCAAATAAATCCTAAATTGAAATAATAATAAAAACCTAAAGGAACATATTGAATGACTCAATACTTTTCATCACACATATAATACAAACCTATTCATTTGTGAGTTTTAGTTATACAAAAACATATACAGATATACTTACTTACTTGATATGCTAGACTTATTAAATATTACCTAATTTATTGGTTCCTCTAATCTTGTAGAACTCTTGATTTGATCACGCTAGGAAAACTGTAACAAAATCAGTAGACATATTTAATTAATAGTGAATGGATCTATTATCTATGTCAATTATTTTTATATTATATAATTGGGTTAAAATCCAAGTCCAGTTACATCAAAACCTCTATGGACCGTTTTGTATTACTGACTACAACCCTCTTAATTGATTTTTTTTCAATGAAATTTGGGTTCAATCCTTCACATAGCTCAAATTTAATCCGGTAACCACACATATACCTTCATAACATGTTTAATCTATAAGGTATTATATGATAGATTTTAGCTCATAATTCATATTTCATTATGTTTGTGTACTGAAGTATTATCAAAGTTTAGTTTTCAAACATGATATTGGAGAATAATATTGGTTTAAATCAAAGAATAAAGATGAGAGGTATAGAAGATCTCTATAGCGCAGATATAGCAGCATATAAAAACTTTTATTTTTTGAAAGATTAAAAAACCATGGATGAAGAAAAATATAAATTAAATGGTGACCACATAAATAATTGTATAATGAACATTACAAAGAACATAGTAAATGGAAACCGAGCAAAAACTACTCTTATAATTGCTGAAAATAATGCAAAAATACTAAAGCAATTATTTCTTTTTCATGAACAAAATAAGTGCTTTGGAAAGCCCTGCTAGGTTTTATGAAGATTTAATTAACGCAAATTAGATTTTACAAGATTTTAGCTAAGACATATTAAATGTCACGAAGATTTTAGGGGAGAATTTTTTTAATTAAAGCAATTTAAATTTTATAAGATATTTGTTAAGGTAGGTTAGACTTTGTGAAGATATTGTAAACTAAAATTAAATTTAAAATAAATATAGCAATTCAAAACATTATAAATTTTATTTTATGTGTCAGTAAATGAAAATTAACCTTAAAAAAAAAATAAAATTAACATTACAAAATATTATAATTTAAAAAAAAAAACTGGATAAATAATTTAAACGGTTTTATACATTATATTTAAATAGACGTGCATTGTCCAACTAAATATAAAGAAAACATTATATAAATTCAACCAATTTTCAGAATAAAAAGAATTATTTCTTGTAATATATGTAAACACTGCACCATAAATCCGGTTATTTGAATTTACATTCTTTGAAATCATATAGTTTTCAACAATGTAGAGTCTTTAACCATCGAATAATAAGGATAAGGATGACAGATATTTTTATATAAAAAAATCAAACAAGTAAGAGAAAAACTTATAAATATTTATATTAGTTTTATTTGAATTAATATTTTCGATTTGCAGGAACAAAAAATTTGAGACGATCTTTATGCATCAACTTGTTGAATTTACAAAAACAATGCAAAAATTCTTCGATTTTTACAAAAAAATTATGATTTTATAAAAAAATAAATTAAAATTTGTAGTCGGTTCAATTTTGAATAAATTTTGAAATCGAGGTTCGATGATTGTTTTCTAAAACTTTTGAAAATAAACGTACAATCAGTTGTTCTATTGAACCATCGTAGTTAGAAAATAAATGAAAATAAAAAGGTAAAAAATTGAAAAAGAAAAATGAAAAAGACTAACCCATTAACTATATATAAAAACATAATAAATTAGTGATATTGCATGAGTTTGCATAGAATATTGTAAAATATTTTAATATAATTTGTTTCTATAGATGTGAAATAAAGAATAGAAGTATATAATATATTTAAGATTTATTGTTAATTTATACGAACCGTTTGAATTAACTGAATTATATATATATATATATATATCCTTCAGTTTGTCAAACTATTAAATATTTCTATTTATTTAAAAAAATATGTGTGGCCTAATCATATTTAGCCTAATAATTTGGCACAGTTTTATTTCATTTTATAAAAGAAATACCACACTAAATACTTTTTCACCAAACTTATTATCATCTACCTTTTCACCAAACTTATTATCATCTAGTACCCAACTTTCTTTTATGCCTATTAAACACTCATCTCAGCAAACTAATTCCTTTTTAATATCCAGCTAATATTTTTATTCCTGAAATACCCTCGACATTTGGGTCAGTCTATTTTCGAACCAAAATTCAAAATTTGAATTCTTAATAGTACAACCTAGTCTGCTCTTTTTAAAAGTTGTCATAAACCTATACCTTACCTTCTGAAGAAACCATTTTGAATACCTTCTCCTTGTTTAAACTGGTTCGCGAAATCAGAAAACAGGTAATATATGAATATTGTTATAGACTTGTTTAGCTTCAACCCGATTCGAAGCTTTTCTCTGTATTTGTTCTTGGCAGCTGGGTTTGTATTTTTTTTTTCCACGATTAGAAGCTTTTATCAAACGTCGGTCTTTAAGGTTTATCTGCTTTTGTTCTTGGGAGCTGGGTTTTGTATTTTTTTAACCAGTAGAAGCTTTTATCAAACCTGGGTCTTTAAGCTGGGTTTTGTTAGTCTTTTTAAAGATTTCAACTTTGTTCTGTTTATATTAAAGTCTCGCTTAGTTTCTGTCTACCTGAAAACATGTTTTTTTAAGTATTGTCATAGTAGAGCTGAATCCAGGTTCTGTAATGGCGTTTTGTTCTTACATGTCGTTGAGTTGAAGACGATACCAGTATTTAACGTTTGCATGTTACACTATTTTGATTAACGTGATGTATTCTGTATTTTGTGTTACGCGAGTTGACGTCTCCAAGATCCCCCATCTCGCGCGACCTATTAATTTTTTTTTAAACATGAACCGCTACAGGTTTCCACTAAACCCTGTGAAGTAAACGCGAGCTAATAGAGTTTTTCACTAACACGAGTCACCGGAGGAGGTAATTCATATCTCTCGTTACATTGTAAGGGTATTTTATTTTTTATTTTTATATAGCGATTTACATTGCACCCAACTCGTGTCAAAACCAACGCGAGTTACAAGAGTTTTCCCCTAACGCGAGTCACGGGAGAAGTTAATATCACATCTCGCGCGTTTAGCTGACGCAATTTATGGTAGCTCCCTCACGTAGCCTAATTTTGTTTATCATTTGCAGAGTACTAGATGTCTAAGCAAAAAGTTTGTATTTTCAAATATTTGAAGCTGACCTTAATCGTTCCTTTGAGCCAGTTTGAAAACTTTGAAGCTCTTGAAAAATATATTGAAGATAGATGGGATGATTTGGTTAAGGGTTGTTACAATATTACCTACTCCTGTGGCGGTCAAAATTACTGTTTGTTTAATAACGATACTGATTTCATTGGTTTAACTGTTTATCTCGATGTGGAGCGTCTGAAAAGCGTTAGCTTCTTTATAGAACAACGAGTAGTTGAAAAAGATGCGAATGACATTGGTAAACAGCCTACCGTAAGCCTTGTAGAACCTGGTGATGATCATTTATTAAGTGGGGAGAGTAGTAATAGTTACATCTGTTCGCAACATAAAAAAAGACATCTTGCCACTAGGGGTTAGGTTTCTGCTATCACAGAAGTTGGTCAGACATTCGCTGATGGTGCCTCCGGTGTAAGGTTATCTTTATGCCGATATGCTTTTGAACTTGGTTTTGCTTTCAAGTATATACATAATACATCTACTAAGATCACTGCTTACTGTGTCAACAAAGAGTCAGGTTGTAAATGACGGCTGTATAAATCAATAGATTCTACCACTTGTTTGATGATGATCAAGCGCTTTGTCAACACCCATTCATGTAGCCCGGTATTTTCCAAGAAAAAAGTAGGCATTTGACGTCTGATTTAATCGTGGATGACATGAATCAATTAGGACAAGTCATTCTTTAACAGCAAAAACTATTTAGTGTTCTATCAAACAAGACTATGGTTTAGATATTTCCTACCGTTTATCGTGGAATGCTTTAGAAAAGGCGAGGAGGGAAGTTTTTTAAGATAGTAATACTTCGTTTGGCTTGCTCAATGCTTATTTTAGAAGATTAAAAAGTCGAGATATTACTACCGATTGTCATTTGGAGGTTGGTTTTGGGAATGTCTTTAGGAGGTGCTTTGTGGCCTTCGGATCATGTATTCAACGCTTTCACTCATGTCGACCATTGCTGTATGTGAACGGTACCCATTTAAATAGCAAGCATGGTGGTGTTTTGTTGTCTGCAGTGGCAAAGGATGGCAATAACAGTGTGTTTTAAACCTTCCTTTCACTTTGGTTTTTAGGTAAATGCAAATTAATATGCGAGTTAATAAGATAGAATCATGCGTATCTCACTAATCCGATAATAAGCCTACCTCTAACGCGAGTTGTTACATAGCCAATGTTTATGATTCGCGCATTGTCGACTAGGTCATCCCTAGCAATCGCGCGATGCTTCTTTTAAGTAGAGGTGGTAAAAAGATTAAGTTTGTCAAATAAGAAAAATGTTAGTTTATTTTTTTGAGATAAATGTGAACCCGTAATATTGCGAATCACTTTACATTAGGACGCAAGTTCCATCCATTACACGTGATTCACATATACACTAACGCGAGACGCGTGCAATGCCCATTAAGGTGCGAATCACCATCACGCGAATTGGATAATTCGCGTGCAAACAATGAATATACATCATCATCCAATAAGGTTTCATACTACTTACCAAGGCGTCGCCTGTTTTCCTAGTGTCGTTTGGAGTGAATTTGCTAAGAGGGAACAGGGGATTGTAGTATTTTGCCAAACCATTCTCCATGTCTATTACCAACAATGTCCAGTGGTTAGTACCTTTTTCATTTATGGTGCATACCGGAATGAATGCGATAAATGTGTCGTCTGTCACGTTTTCAAAATCTGCGTCAATAACGTTTGAAATATCTCTTTTTTTTACTAGTAATGTCTGTAATAAAACCAGGGTACACCAAAACAATATCAAACTTCTGGTTCACTTTAAATGGCTATTTATTAATTAGATACTAATCGTTGCGACACCTGAAATCAGAATAGCTTTATATCTATAGTTGTACTCGTCATCGAGCCCTTTGAAAGGTACAGTCCAGTTTGATTCTTGAAGCAGCTTATATATCCAGGCATCGATGATCTACAGCACGTAAAAATCATAGCTATATCTAGTCTAGTTGTCAATTATTTGTGTTATATCAAGGTTCTAAACTTTACCTTGAAATCTAACTCTCATTTGTATGCTACGGCCATTAGCTCTGTCACACTAACACTTAGCCGATATGTAAATTCGTGTTCTGGCAAATACCATACTTCAGAGTCTAGTTGATCTCCGTTTTATTGTATTTGAAGGACCTTGCGGTATTGACTAACGTCTATTAACTTTGTAGTTGCTGTTTCTGTTTCCCAAGTTTTATCATTAGCTCGTGCATGTTGTGACTGTGTAATTAAATCCCAATTTGGATAAATATTATCTACTAACTGTAAAACGACATAAATTGTGTTAAATAAACATCAACAAGTTACAACTCAGTATATGATTATTAGTCTAGTTTAGAACTTACCATTGGAGGTGCATCTTGTAACAAACCTTTCGACGAAGTACTGCCACCTAAATTTTCTCCACTCGAGTGTATAGCCGCCTTATCAACTTCGTCAAAAATGATTGTGTACATAGTAGGAATGCACCATCAAGGTTTGGAAGATCAAAACAATATGCTTCCACTTCCCCTGCTGGTTGTAGTTCTTCTCTTATCTCAGGATGTGTCAGTACTTCCACCTTTGCTTTGCGTTGCACTTCCAACTTCGGTTGTAACTCTTAGTTGATTTTATAGCAGCTTCCAATTCCATTACTATTTCAGTCTTTGGATTTTGATTACTAGTTCCTTGTGTGCATTGATGTATTCCTTTCTTTAATCTTGTTTTCTTCACATTACATACCTGTCAAAATGTAACCAACGATGCATGTTATCTTATCCAATGACGCGTGACATGTTTACTCTAGCGGACCACGCGAGTTACGCAATAAATAGTAGTCTTACTAGACTTTGACACCACGCGACTTAGGCAAGAAATAGTAGTCTTACGAGATCTAGACACCACGCGAGGTAGGCAATAAATAGTAGGTTCACGCGATTGTGCTTTAACCACGCGAGTTAGGAAATGAATAATAGACTTACGCGACTTAGACAACACGCGTGTTTTATTATTCATTAAAACCTAAACATAAGTTTAATTTAACTGCTTTGTTTCACATAAATACAACATGCGATTCACCCATGCCTCCATCGAACACTTATTATTGTTTTTGCTATGGGTTTTTTTGCTTTTACCATGACGCGATATCAAAAGGATAGATGGTATAACCTTCCACATGCTTAATGCGAGTTAAGGAGAATATCAAGTTTTAAAACTACCAAAATACTCACATAATAGCTATAACATAAAATTTGTAATACTTATAAATTTAAAAACATCCCTTGATGTAATAAACAACCATTAAAACCCCCGATTAAAATCCGAAGTTTCAAAAACAACAGCTTGGCCAAAGTATAAACAAAGCAACTATAAGATAGCTATAAGAAGTTGAATCTTAATATTTTAAGATCTACTTATATCTTTATGTCCTTGCTCCATGGGCTTGGGTACTATACTGCAACTTTCATGTGGCCCAGCTGTATTCATTTTCGTCCCACTTGTTAGCTCACCAACATTTCCAATTGCCAAAACAACCTCAGTATTTTTTGAAGCACCCTCACCACAATGTACATCATCTGCAGCCTCACCAGATGTCTCAGTATCATCATTCGGTCCATCAGCAGCTCCAGATTCATTCTTCTCATCATCCGTTTCACATCCATCTTCTACCCTCTCGTCTGTGTCTTCTTCATTGTCGTCAGGCATAGAACCCTCTACAACTTCTTCTTCTTTATCATGTTTTTTTTGTCCTGCTTCTAACTTTTTGAAACCATGTTTTCTTGAGACATAAACTATGGTTTTAGGAACCTCATCCACTGTTACTGATACCTCTACTTTTTTCTCTGGTGACTCATCTTCTACCAAACATAAAGGGAGTACACAAACCTTCTTTAGTGCTTCATTAACCCCAACATATTCATCATCTTCATTACCTTGATCAGCTTGTTCTTGAAGCTTCAAAGTCAACAAAGCAACCTCCCTTTGGAGTTCTTCAATCTGTGGGGAAATTCAACAAGTATTAGCCAAACTAATGAAAATGCATCATTAAAATTGACAACCTCTTCAACAACTTACTTGTCTATTCTTTCGTGTCAGAGAAATCTTAAGCCTTTTATTTTCTACCGAGTATCTGTAATTTCCACTGGTTCTCTTCTTGACATATTCCATCCTCTTAAATAAAATACTATAAGTTCTTGGCCTGTAAACTTTCATCCTCTTCATCCAAGTACTTGAGCTGCCTCCTTCCTCGGGTGTATTTTTATTATGATCCAACCACCCCCACAGCGGTTGACCGTAATCCTCATCCACTCCCTCGTAATTAACTGTTCTAGATGTCTGTCCAATTTCAATCTCATTTGTTTCCCCTCCACTACAATACTTCGACCACTTTCCACTTCTACTGGTCATCGTCTTTTTTCCTTTTATTTGTCAATTTTCTACTAGACCCTGCACTGGTCTCCCCCGATCCGAAGGCCGTTTCTTCAGCTTCTGCTAATTTTATCTCTCCTTTCAATATCTGCAACATGCAATATGTATTTTCAAACAAACAGCAGACACGCACGTATAACACGCGATTCATTTGCATGAAGTGACACCAAGATGCAAATCGTGTAATAATTAAGTAAATAGCTCGCGATTCTTTTGCAATATTCCATTCGATTTGCGTCATACAACCGTAGACCTCATGCGCGAGTCGCCTATGTATCCTGAGATGCGATCCGTTCTCTCATAAAGAACATATGATGTGATGCGTGCAGTACTAACGTATATGTCGTGTTTTTTCCATGTAGCATATAGTGTGATTCTCTAATGACAATCACATACCAATTACGCGATTGAATGCCTAGACCTCTCACGCGATTCTAAAAGGCATACATATTCATATCGCGCTTCAGCAATTAACAATTAATATGTCTCGCGCTACGTTGTAATGTATCACGCGAGTCAATAGATAAATAACATGCGACGGTCATATATTACCTCATCATCGGGGAGCTTCCTCAGCCTTTTAACAAGCGCTATAGTGGACTCCTTGCACTCTAGCCCCCACCATTTGTAGCACCTACGAATCATGTTTGGCCTTACCAAATCTTCCCCTAGCGTGGTGTGCTCCATTATGAAGGGCTGGGAAATAACAAGTCACACTCGTATCACTTTTATAAGAAAACAAAATAATACAAACAACGAGTTCAATACTCACCAATTACACTACTACGCAGCCGATGACGTGATCTGGGGTCCCTTTCTCCAAACAATTAACCAAAGACTTTGTGAGCTTCTCAACAATTGCTCCCGACCAATCATAGTAATTAATTTTGAGCATGTCTTCTACGTAGAAGACCATTGTCCAGCCCATGATATCTCCAGATACAGAGTAGAACAGGGTAGAACAAATGAAGAGTATCAAAAGCTTCGCAACGTCGGTTACTAATTCCTCACTCCCATCATTTGTTGCTATTTCTATTGCTTCATGTATCAAAACAGAAAATAGTTATTTAATTGTATATGCTAAAACATGCCTACATTACATAATTTGTTATTTCTACCTTTATCATCGCATTTGAAACAGCCTTTTGGTTTAACGGTTAGGGATGGCAACGGGGCGGATCGGGGGCGGGTACCTATATATCCACAACCCGCCCCGCAGTAAATAACTGATACCCGAACCCGCCCCGAAATCCGACGGGTATTTTTTTTTCCATACCAAATCCGAATCCGTGGGTTCGGGTTACCCACACGGGTACCCGCGAACTACCCGCGGAAGAAACCCGTTGTAGATACCCGAACCGAACCCGAACCGAACATAAACAAAATATGTAAAAAATAAAATATAAAAGTAAAAATCTAACAATAAATTTAACAAAATACTACCATAAATTATAATCTTCATCGACTTGATATTCTAAATAAAACAAACGTATAAAATTAAAATAAACATTTAAATAATTTTTTTAACATTTAAATATTTTAAAGTAAAAAATAAATGTCTTCGTTAGCTTCCGTCCTTAAAGCACCAACAATCGACCATCCCCGTTTATTTAGATATTGAAAGGTTTTTTTTCTTTTATGTGAGGAGATAAAAACGAGAGAAGTGATAGTGAAAATGAGACAGATTAGATATTGAAAGGTTTTTTTTCTTTTAGGGTTTGGAATATTATTGGGCTAGATTACATAGAGATTAGAGACGGTAATAAATAATATTTATAACGGGCTATAATTAATAATAATATTATTAAAGTTGAATATTTAGTCTTTATAACGGGCTAAAAATAAAATCAGTAAATAATATTTATATATACAGAGATGGAAGGTATTTTTACGGGGCGGGTTCGGGGCAGTTACCCGTGGTTTAATATTCAAACCCGAAACCGAACCTGAACCCGAACGGATAGTAAAAATAAAAACCATAACCCGCCCCGTTTATTTTTTTTCTTTTTCGGGTAACCCACCCCGTCGGTTCGGTTCGGTTCGGGTACCCACGGTTTCGGTTTAAATTGCCATCCCTATTAACGGTCCACTTTTCCTCGTTCTTGGACGCAAGAATATTTCTGCATCAGTAGAGACTGGTTCTCCACACCATCGGCATATCTTCCAGTGAATGCCCCTATTCTGTTCATTGGCATTTCCTTCGTTCCGTGTTTAAGACCAAAGATGGTTTTAACATCTTTGTGGTCAGTTTAACCCTCTTCGAACCTATTCTAAAACACCCATTATTTATAGAATATCTCTTTATAATCTCCTACATAACTTTATTAAACTTCTTATTTCGCAGATCTTCGTTCCTTAGCATGAAATAAGTTTTCAGCAACGTATAGAATGGCGTGTTTTTCGTAACCTCGATATGCTCCTTAGCCACTATGTCTTTCTGCAGCAAATTTAATATGCTGACCAAACCAGACTTGTAAAAGTACCTTTGCCCATAGCAGAACCTGTATACACAAAAGAGCACCCATGTTAGATTTTAGTAATACATATCCCCTTGTAGAACTTATTATAAACCCAACATAAATGAGTCAACATATACAACGCGTGATATATAAAACATATTTCGCGAGATACACGCCAATGACCCATATAGTAGCGACATCCAGCAACCGTATGATGCAACATGCTCACTACATGTCGTGCGTGTTACCCTATACTAATTACCCCAAAGACCTCCCATTCATTAACACGAGAGATATGACCATGTTATACGCGAGACAAGTATTACAAATCCAATTACATACGTGAGTTAGGCACTCAATGTCACACAACGCGATATATGATCGTTCCATGGGCGAGACACATATTAAAAACACAAAACTCAACATCCACTACAGACCCCACGATACATAATGCGAGATGGCAACCATTCCATGCGCGACATACGACCATCAAACGCCCAACGAGCATTCAATTACATAACCAAAGACACACTACGCGATATGGCAGCCATCCCATCCGCGAGATACACATAACAAAAGCAACCTCGACTACCATTTCCGACTCCACGACACAGAAAGCGAGATGTAATAACGACATGCACGAGATACGTTAAAAACAGCAAGCTCATCTACCATTATAGGACCCATGATACGCGAGACACATACTAAAACTACTATAAACATGATGCATTAAAACACTGAAGCAGACGCGATATAATCTATAAACAATATGAACTGCCCAAGTTTCAATTCTAGACAAGCATGCACGTACAGGAAAACAGAAAACCAAGGCAAGCCTGAAACCACGCCTGAATCGACATGTTACGCCTACCTAAAACTAGAACCGGCCGTAGGTGCAACTAAAGAAGAAATTTCTTTCTCCCTCTCAAACAACATACAGCCGACCTTATAAAACAAGACAGCATACAATCACCGGCCGGAGAATGTAAACCCAGTAGTTTGCCGATAACGCAGTTATTGAACAAAACAGTCTATAACGATATTATCCAACTAACAGTCGACAAAACACGATTAACATAAAAAGTAAGAAATAAATGTCCCGTACTTTAGTGGTAGTTTTGACTAACAAACTTTGCCGGTAATGGTGGTTCTTGGTTCACACAAGGAAATGAAGATGGAGTTGGGCGATCGCTTCGTACGACAGTTCTTCTAAACTTGCCGGAGTTTGTTCGGTAAAAACGAGACCGTCGACAGAGTTCTTTTAGGGTTTCATTTCTGTTCTGACTTTCTTCTATAGTCTTTTGAGTTTCTAAAAGTTATTGGGATTTTGGGGAAAAAGTGAAAATTAAATTAATAATAACCTATTTTCTCTTTCTTCTAGTACTAGGGCTAATTTGGTAAAAAAATTGATTTCTTAGTAGTAGTGGAAAATGTATAATATTTGGGTACTAATTAGGAATTTCATACTTGAAAAGGTGTTTTATGGTACTTTTCTCTTTTATAAATGCTAGAAATATGAGAAAAAAATTAATTTTTTTAAGAATATCATGTATTTATAAAAGAAATACCGGTGAAACTTTTGGCTAAAGACTAAAAAACGATTGTTCAATAATTAATATAAAATAAAAGAGTTTTATTACATGAATATAAAATATATAGTAATAATTATAAAATATAAATCTTATATGTATTTATAGGTGTATATGGTTTGAGTGCTAAATTAATTTATATGAATATAAAATATATAATAATTATTTCAATTTTGATACGAAATTTAAATTTAAATATATTAATATTAATATTAAAATGTTAATATATATATATATATTAAAATTTAAATTAAGTGATAAGTGTGCAATTAATTGTAGTATGATTTAAAAAAATATTAATTATATAGATATATTTCAACGAAATTATATCAAACTAAAAAATCAGATAAAAGTACATTGTAAGATTTTATAGACTAAAGTTTAATTCAAAATTGGATGGTGAGGATTATATTATCATGTGCACTAGTATACCATGGTGTGGAAGAATCAGATAATATATATATTTTTCCGAAGTTATCTTGTGATGAAACTGTCTGATGTGTGTCGTGACAAGAGCTATCTGTCCAATATTTGTAATTAGGTAAAAGTACTTTGACTACTAAATTTTGTAGACTAATGTCCATTTTGGTATAAAATTGGGTTGGAATCAAAATATCCTTAAGGTTAGTGAAGTAGTATACGACACAATGAAAATATGTGGTGTTGTATGCATAACATGGTTATCCAATAGAAAACTGGCTCACATGTCTTATGGTCGGGGTTAATTGAAAGTCCACGAATATAAAATTTGGGTGACATAATACACCTACTATAAATGTTTTTTTTAAACTAATAAATACATAGTGTGATCATATATGCACTTAAATGTGTTTGTGTGAAAAAGTTGTGAATTACAATAAAATAAATTATGTTGTACATTGGTATTGAAAAATATAACGTATTATGAGAAGTTTGAGACTTGGATCGGCCTAGAAAGTTGTTTTCACATTTTTGGTTTTGTCCTCATTTCAAATTATTTTTAGTTCTTACATATGCTCAATGGATTAATATAGTTGCATCCATCATAGTTTCTTTTCATTCTTAATATACATCAAATTATAAAAATTAAGTGATGGTAAAACATTTTTACAAACAATAGTGATTCATGCATATAAAATTTGAAAAAAAATATCTAAGTTGTATATCGTATATATAGATGAATTTCACAATGATTATATTTATACTTATGTATCAAAATTCATGGGACAAATAATTACACATTTTATATGATCATTAATATCACATCTCTAAACAAGATTGACAAATTAGTTATATTAAGTGTTACCGACCCTCTTTATTATTCTGACTATTCATACAAGTGTTAGATAAATCAAGAATAATAAAAACAATTAAAGGAAATTTGGTGCATACAAATCAATATAAATCTCCAAACAAATGCAGAAAGTATATGCAAATCTTCCTATGTAGGAATAATCAAGATGTTAGGGTGGCGACCAAAAGTCCCACATCCCACATTAGTTAAACATGAGAATGATCAATGATATATAAGTAACTGGGTTATAAATGGTGATAGTAATTCAAGAATGTTTCATAGTTATGTTAAAAAAAGAAGAGTTAAAAATATTATAAAGGGAATTAAGGAAAATAACAATTGGATAGATAAAGATAGTTTAATTGGTTCTTCTGCAGTTAACTATTTCTCTAACTTGTTAAATAAAACTCCTATAGAGAATGATATAGTATCTGTTGAAAACATGATTCCTTTCTGAAACAGATAATGACAATATATTACAGTTGCCTTCTTTAGATGAGTTGTATGTTGTAGTCAAAAGTTTAAATGTTGACAGTGCTTCTGGAGTTGATGGATTCAACTCCAGGTTTTATTTAGATTGCTGGTATATAATTAAAGATGATCTGCTAAAAGCTGTAATAGATTTCTTTTTAAATGCCATGTTGCCAAAAGGATTATTTGCTACATTAATATGTCTAATTCCTAAAACAAAATCTCCTAAAACCTGGTTACAGTTTAGGCCTATTAGCTTGTGTTGTGTTCTTAACATTATAATCTCTAAACTAATAAACTTTAGGTTAGCTAAGATTCTGCCTAGGATAATCTCTAAAGAACAAGGTGCTTATGTAGAACTTAGGTCTATACAAGAGAATATATTAATTACTCAGGAACTAGTTAAGGATCTGAACAGAAAAACTAGAGGTCATAATGTAATCATTAATTTGGATATGTCGAAAGCTTTTGATAATTTAGATTTTAAGTTTATCTAGGATGTCATGAGGTCCTTTGGTTTTAATGATAAAGTCATTCTTTTAATTAAGAAGTGTATTGAGAATATTAGGTATTCAATTATAGTGAATGGTTGTTCATATGGATATTTCAAATCTGTTAATGGTCTTAGGCAGGGTGACCCTTTGTCTCCCTGTCTATTTATCATAGCTGAAGAATTTTTGATTAGGGGTTTGAATGAACTGATTAATCAGAATAGTTTTATGTCCTATAATATGAAAGGTACAATTAAAGTTAATTGCCTGGCTTATGCAGACGATATTATTCTGTTTGTAAATGGTTCTTTGAGAAGTATTAAGTTATTAACTAAATTTTTAGATAAGTATCAATTACTCTCTGGACAACAAATTAACAGACAAAAGACTACTTTTATACCATCCTCAAGAATGAATAGATCAAGTATAACTGCCTTAGAAAGCACTCTAGGATTTAGGCATGCAAGTTTACCTTTTAGTTATTTAGGAATTCCGATTCACTCTAATAACTACTCTATACATTTTGAGAATCTGATTGATAAGATTAGGAATAAAATTGCTGATTGGAATTCAAAGCATTTATCATTTGGAGGGAAACTAATATTGATAAATTCTGTTTTAATGTCTTATCCAATATATTATTTACAGTCAATTAATTTACCAATGAAAACAATATCTAGGATTGAGAAGTTATTAAACAAATTTTTGTGGGGTTATAGTGATACCAATAAGCAAATGATTTGGTCTAGTTGGGAGAAGCTGTGTAAACCATATAATGAGAATGGCTTAAACTTTAGGAATATAAGAGATATACAAACTGCTTATTCTTTCAAATTATGGCTGAGCTTTAGAGAAAATAGGACTTTATGGTCTAATTTGATGCATTCAAAATATTGTTCTAACATTCATCCATTACAGTCTACTCTTAGAAATTCTGATTCTAAAATATGGAAAAGGATGTTTGAAGTTAAGGTTAGAGCTGAGTCCCATATAGATTGGATTGTAGGTGATGGTAATTTAGATTTTTGGTTAGATCACTGGTTTGGTTCTAGGCCTTTAATAACCCTAACAGCATTGAACTCTAGACATTACACAGTTACTAGATTAAATGAATTTTGGTCTGACAATGAATGGAATCTTGATAAGCTTCTAAGCATGCTACCTTCTAAATATGTTTCTGAAATTAGAAATGTTAAATTCAATGCTCTTTCTACTGATTCTATTGTTTGGAAGCTGTCTGTTGATGGAAAGTTTAATTTAAAAACCGCGGTAAATAATATTAGATTTAAGGGTGTAACATCTCAAATGAAAGGAAGAATATGGAATTGTATTACACCTAAAAAGTGTTCTTTTGTACTGTGGAGAATTATGAACAATCTGTTAAGTGTTGATAGTAAGTTGCAACAACTAGGTTTTAGCTTAGCATCTAAGTGTTATAGCTGTCTGAATTCTGAAACACTGAACCATGTCTTTGTTGCATGTGAATCTGCCTGGCTAACTTGGTCATATTTTTCTGCTTTGTTTAGGATAAGTATTGGTAGATACATGACTGTTAATAATATTATTAATCTTTGGTTTATGTCTACAAATAGAAAAACGCAGATTAGAACAATTTTGCCTTCCTTGATTGTTTATGCTATATGGCATAGTAGAAATAATAGTAAACATAATGGTGAAGCTCAATCATCTAAAAGATTAATTAACAATATATTATTCATGTTGACAGCATTAGATTATGGTAGGCTTTTAACTAGAAAAATTTGGTATAAAGACCTGCATATAGCTAAAGAACTACATTGTTTTAATCATGCTAAAACTGCTTTACCTAATCATTATGTTGTTTGGTCTATGCCTGTTAGTAATAGATTGAAAATGAATATTGATGGTTCATCTTTTCTTAATGGTGAGTCTAGTTATGGTTTCATCATCAGGAATAGTTTAGGATCTATAGTTATAGCTAAAGGTGACTTAATAGGTAAATGCTCTGCTATAATGGCAGAAGTTATTGCTCTTGTTAATGGACTCATGTATTGTAATGATAGTAATTTGAACTGTGTTGATGTAGAAACTGATTGCTTAGAGTTATTTACAATGATTGAATCTGGTAGATACCCTTGGTACTTAGACAAGATGTTGCAATATTGTAGATCAATTATCAAACCACAAATGACATTGAAACATATATATAGAGAGCAAAATACTGCAGCTGATTGGGTAGCTAAGTATGCATTAAAAATACACTCTAGATTTATAGTAGACTCATCACATACGTTAAACGAATTAAATGCTATAACTTTGTTGGAGTCGCTTAACTTAGGTCACTTTAGGTTTACAGACTAACTGGTTGGCAAGTTGAAAGACTTGACCATAAATGCTTTTTGTTTTTGTTTTGTATTGGTGTTTTGTTTTTGTAGGTCAGATTCAAGGCTGAGGAACAACAAATGTAGGCAGCTAGGGGAATTGAAGGAATGAAACAAGGGGAGTGAGGATAAGGGAAGAAAAGGTGCAGCAAAGGGAGAGAGGATTGAAGAAAGGTAGCTAGGGAAATTGGCTTGAAGAAAGGAAGCTAGATTGCTAGAATTCGATTGTGTTTAATTGTTTAAGTGAACTACACTTTGTAGTTTGCTAATCTTAAGAAATGTATAGTCAGCCCAGATTGGGTTGAACAAGATGTAAAATTTTCAGATTGTTTTAATAAAGATTCATTTCTTGGGAAAAAAAATGATATATAAGTAAGAACATACATCAACTAGTATGAGGCCTTTTGGTAGTGGACCAAATGCAAAGCCGTGAGGGCCTTCCGGTGCCAAAGCGGACAATATCATACTAGTGTTGAGATCGTGTTGTTCCAACTTATATACGGAGGCAGAATATGCGGACCGGACCCCCATATTGACAACACCCATATTCCAAACACGTGGTATCAGAGCCAGACACAAATGGAAAATATTCTCAGAGGTCGAACATGATGAACCAGTAGCCATGCTCAAGGTGATCTGCTCTAGAGATCCTAGTTCGGAGTGTCTGTGGCTTATCAAGAAGTGTGGCTTGATTGGAGTGGCGCTAAGGAACAAGACAGAATGGTCTAATTGAAGGTGAGTAGTAACATCCGTAGTGCCTCTATGGTCAGGTAGTCTTCCAACCTGATTAGAGTGGGTGGGTGAAAGTCAATTGAGAGTAGACTAAGGTGGTACTTTGTTCGAGATTAGGATTTGTTAGGGTGGCGACCAAAAGTCCCACATCCCACATCAGTTAAACATGGGAAGGATCAATGTATATAAGTAAGAACATACCTCAACTAGCATGAAGCCTTTTGGTAGTGGACCAAATACAAAGCCGTGAGGGTCTTCGGGTGCCAAAGCGGACAATATCATACTAGTGTTGAGATCGTGTTGTTCTAACTTATATACGGAGGAAATATTTAAGCATAGAACATATGTGAAGGAAAGATTTAAATGAACACAAGATTTGACGTGGTTCGACAATTGTCTACGTCCACGGGCGCCGCCAGAGAAAAGAGTTTCACTATGATAAAAAAAGGTACAGATTTCAGATTGTGTTTTGTGTAGCCCCAGTAGTCTATTTATATGGAATTAACTGACTTACTAGATAGTGGGCCTAATGGGCTCATATACTCTTTTATGAAAATCATCCATTGTATTACAGCTTGTCAATGACACAAAAATGTACCGCCGAACACGGTACATTGACAAGGCACTATTCGACTCATTCATAACAAATCTCCCCCTTGAGGCGAATATCCTTTCTTCACTATCAACAAAGAAACTTCTCTTATTCTGACTCACCAAATGCCCCTATGGCATTCACTCTATACTGCGGACATCAATACAGTTTAGGCACTCCCTAAACTTTCGAACTGATACTGCATTGGTCATTATATTTGCTGGATTATTGTGTGTAGACATTTTCTTCACATCAACAATTCCCTTTGATATTATATCACGAATGAAATGATACCTGACATCTATGTGATTTGTACGCTCATGGTACATCTGGTTCCCTGTAAGGTGTATGGCGCTTTGACTGTCATAAAACACTTTTGTAGTAGTCCTATCAAAGCCCAAATCTGCCACCAAACCTTGCAACAATATTGCCTCTTTAACTGCTTCTGTTACCGCCATGTGCTCTGCCTCTATTGTAGACAAAGCTACAGTAGATTGCAACTGTGCTTTCCAACTGATCGCACTCCCAGCTAGAGTAAATACATATTATATCAGAGATCTTCTTTTATCCATATCACCTGCAAAATCAGAATCAACAAAACCAACCAATGATCCTGCAGCATCATTCAGCGATTCACCAATATCGGTCTTGTTAAAAGTTAAGCCAACGTTCACAGTATTCTTAACATACCGAAGTATCCATTTCACTACCTGCCAGTGTTCTTTCCCATGACATCCCATGTACCTGCTAATTACACTAACCACATGTGAAATATCAGGATGTGTGCATACCATAGCATACATGATACTACCAATTGTACTTGCATATGGAACCTTCGACATTTGTTCCAACTCAGCATCGTCCTTAGCCGCTCCTACTGCAGGCAACTTGAAATGAGTAGCAAATGGAATGCTAACTGGTTTAGCATCAAACATGTTGAATCGTTGTAACACTTTCTCAATATAGCTTCGTTGAGACAAGTGTAATGATGCTAAATTTATGTTCTTGATAATCTCCATACTAAGAATTTTATTTGCTCTACCCGGATCCTTCATCTCAAACTCGGCACTAAGCTGCTTCTTTAACTGCACAATGTGTGATATACTACAAGCACCAATAAGCATATCATCCACATACAACAACAAGTAAACATAAGAATCATCTAGCATCTTTTGATGATACACACAACTATCATATGGACTCCTCGTGAACCATTTTGACACCATGAATGTATCAAAATGTTTGTACCATTTCCTAGGTGACTGTTTCAAACCATACAGTGACTTTTTCAACAGACAAACTTTGTCTTCCATATTAGGTTTGATAAATCCTTATGGTTGTCTCATGTAAATTTGTTCATCCAATTCACCATGTAGAAACGCAGTCTTCACATCTAACTGCTCAAGCTCTAAATCTTGCAAAACTACTATAGCTAACAAAACTCGAATCGAACTATGCTTCACAACTGGAGAAAAAACTTCATTGAAGTCGATTCCTTCCCTTTGAGTAAAACTCTTTGCGACCAGTCTTGCTTTGAATCGAGATGCCTCAACCCCTAGATTACCTTCCTTTTTCTTGAACATCCATTTACTGCCTACTATCTTCTGTCCTTTAGGCAAGCCAACAAGCTTCCATGATTGATTCTTATGAAGAGATTCAATCTCTTCCCCCATAGCACCAATCCATCGATCTGCCTCTGAACTCGCTATAGCTTCTCTGTAGCTACTAGGTTCTTGCATCTCAACTTCTTCTGCAACTGACATATCATATGCAACTAGATTCGCATACCTCTTTGGAAGTCTAATATCTCTTCTTTCTCTGCCCAATGCTATGCTATAAGGTTGTTGTTCTGGTTCAAGCGCATCATCGTCACTATCATGTGATGCTGACGCTTCACCTCCTGATTCTGGATCCACCTCAGAACCACTTGAATTATTGGACTTGCTAGGAACTGATTCTACTTCAAGCTCCACCTGTTTACTCACAACCGATCCTGATTCGACCATTTCTCCCACTTTCTTCTGACTGTCTATCGAAGCAAACTCATTAAAAGTAATGTCTCTACTGATGAGAAAACCTGGAGACTTTGGAGAGGTACACCATCACCTATATCCCTTCACTCTAGTAGCGTATCCTAGAAATATGCACCTCTTCACCGCATTACACTGTCTTATGCACGATACTTGTAACCCCAAGAGTCTAGAGTCCCAAGAGGAATTAGGTTTCTCTTTAACCCATGAACATACCAGCACGTCAAGATTCTAACAACCCCGTCAAATATTCTGATTCTGACGTTACCAATACCACCAACAATCAACGAATGATCGTTCCCTAAATAGACAGTTCCCTGCATTGACTTGTAAGTATCGAGCCACTGCTTGAACTGACACATGTGATATGTAGCACCAGAATCGAGTACCCAAGAGCTTTGCCCAAAGTCTGAACTCACGGACAATACATCTCCTCTACCATTGTTTTCACTATTGTCGGAATCGTTCACACCTTCAACAATGTTTGCTGTATTTTCCTTTAGATTTCCCTTATTACCATTAAGTTTTGAAAAATCTCTCCTATAATGACCCTGTTCACCGCATTCATAACAATTTGAGTGCTTTACCCTGCTCACCGTATTACACTGTCTTCTGCACGATACTTGTAACCCCGAGAGTCTAGAGTCCCAAGAGGAATCAGGTTTCTCTTTAACCCAGGAACATACCAGCACGTCAAGATTCTAACAACCCCGTCAAATATTCTGATTCTGACGTTACCAATACCACCAACAGTCAACGAATGATCGTTCCCTAAATAGACAGTTCCCTGCATTGACTTATAAGTATCGAGCCACTGCTTGAACTGACACATGTGATATGTAGCACCAGAATCGAGTACCCAAGAGCTTTGCCCAAAGTCTGAACTCACGGACAACACATCTCCTCTACCATTGTTTTCACTATTGTCGGAATCGTTCACACCTTCAACAATGTTTGCTGCATTTTCCTTTAGATTTCCCTTATTACCATTAAGTTTTGAAAAATCTCTCCTATAATGACCCTGCTCACCGCATTCATAACAATTTGAGTGCTTTACCTTTGACTTGGACCTCCAGTTCTTCTTTCTTAAAGAACTTGCTTTGCTTCTAGATCTTCCCCTAGTCATAAGACCTTCCCCTTCAGCTTGATTGTCTGGCTGAAACTGTCTCATCTCCTTTGATTTCAGTGCCCCTTTGATATCTGCTAGCGATAACTTATCATTACCATACATAATGGTATCTACGAAGTTTTCATAAGGAGCTGGTAACGATCTCAATACAAAAAAATCTTGATCCTCATCCTCAATATTTATATCTATGTTCTCCAAGTCCATTATAATTGATTTAAAATTATATAAGTGCTCTGTTATGGACATACCTTCCTTCAATCTGAAATCATACAAACGCTTCTTCAAGTATAACCGGTTTACTACTGATTTCTCTGAGTAAAGATCTCCTAGATTTTTCCATGCGCAGGCAGCAGTCTTCTCACCACTGATCTCGCGAAGCATATTGTCTTTCACACTCATTAAAATCCAACACAAAGCTCTTTCTTGAAGATCTTGTTTCTCCTCTTCTTTCGTCTCTTTTGGTAACTTATTTCCACAGCCTTCCACAAACCTTGCAGTACCCATAAAGATTTCAGTTTAATCTTCCACAATGCAAAGCTGGATCCCCCATCAAATTTTTCAATCATGTATTTTATTGTTGTAGACGCCATTGTGAAACCCTAATTGCTAAAGCCTTAATTTCACCACGTGGCTCTGATACCAATTTTATTATTAAATAACTATGCAATTATCACAAAATGGCCCAAGCACAGAACACATATGAATGAAAGATTTAAATGAACACAAGATTTAATGTGGTTCGACAATTGTCTACGTCCACGGGTGCCGCCAGAGAAAAGAGTTTCACTATGGTAGAAAAGGTACAGATTTCAGATTGTGTTTTGTGTAGTCCTAATAGTCTATTTATAGGGAATTAATACACTTACTAGATAGTGGGCCTAATGGGCTCATATACTCTTTTAGGAAAATCATCCATTGTATTACAACTTGTCAATGACACAAAACTGTATCGTTGAACACGGTACACTGTCAAGGCACTATTCGACTCATTCATAACACAAGATGATACATATTGTTTAAAAATACATTCTGGTTATTCAATGCTCATATTTCATCGTAGTTATAAGTCAATGATAAGTTCAAGTTTTTGAAGCTCGAAGTCCGATATTATTTCAGGAAAATAGTTAAGTATATTATATATGATCCTGGTGGTTACCCCTAAACGAGGTATGATGGTTCATCAAATATTGTCATAGTTTATTTAGTTAAAGTGTTCAAATGTTCATTCTTATAGAGATATATTTAAAGTAATTATTAAAAACAATGTATTAACGTTAAACCTAACGAAAGCTCTGTTTAAAACACTTACATATTTAGGGATGTCCGGTAGAATAAAAAACCTTATGGACTTAGCCTTAAGATCATATAACAAACCAGTTTCACTCAATATGAAAAGATCGATTTTTAAGTGAATTTTTATTTCAGTCAAATGAAGGATTCTTGCAAGACAATCGTAACAAATATTGCATAGTTTGACGTTAAGATTTTAAAACAAATATTAAGCTCATAGTTTCTAAATGATGTCATTGATAAAACTTGATATATAATATAACCAAATAACTTAATTAGTTATGTGTGATGGGTTACAAACAATAATCAATGAAAGGGATTATTAATTTTTTTAGGATAATTGTATGTAAAATTCATTTATTGTAAATGGTTTGTAACATTAAGATATTCATTTATGATATTAAAGAAAGTGTTTCATCAATGATACCATTATTTCTCAAAGTTACAATCTTGTTTAGTTTTGAGATGAACTTAATAAAGTATCAGAGACTTCATAAGTTCAGTGGGAGTGGATTTAGATGTGTTTCGACAAAATATTTAATATGTTTGGACAATTGAAACTCTTGATGTATGAATAAATTTTTTCAAGATATAGTATAACATTCATGACATGAATGGTAATTATATACTTAAGTAATACATAGATGAACAATTATGCAGAAAGCATGGGTCTTTCAGTTTTTATAAAAAAAACAAAACATTACATGTTTACATAAAGAAAGTCAAGAAATTAAGAAGAACAATAATGCGTCATGAACTTATGTGCTAAGTGAATATTAGATTAATAAGTATGATTGGATCTACATATTTACATTCTCCATATGAGTGTTGTTATGAGAGATACTACAGTAACATCATCAAGGAGTAGCAAGCAACGCTAACTTGTGGTGTTGGCATATGGGTCACATAAGTGAAAGAGGATTTATTGTTTTGGGTAATACAAATTTATTGAAATGGTATAAAACAAAATCATTAGGATTTTTTAGCATTGTGTTTGATAAACAAACTAGAGTAAAAATTAGCAAGTCAATTGTAAAAAAGACTTAATTAACAATGGTTTACATTCACTCAGATCTTTGGGGCTCGTACTGAACTCCACTGAAGAGTAAATCCAGATACTACATGATTTTGATCAATGATTATTCAGGTATAATGTGAGTTTATTTTAAAAAACAAAAAAAGAAGAATGCATATTTAACCTTTATCAAATGTAAGACGCGGATCGAGAAGCAGACCGAATAATGTGTCCTCATACCTATTCCAGAATACCATAACATAATGGGGTTGCAGAAAAAATGAACAAAACACTTTGTGACAAGACACGAAGCATGTTATCTCACTCTAATGTGGGAAATATTTGTGGGCTAAAATTACCAATATTGTGTATTACTTGGTGAATTAGTCTTTATCAACTACTATTAATTATAGATTCCTTTTGAGATTTGGTCTGGATCTAAAGTAATTACGAACATTTGAAGGTGTTCGATTGTCTTGCCTACTGGTAGCGCCAAAATATGAGATAGAACATATGACGGCAAACACAAAGAGAAGAATACGAAACAAAGAATAAACTCTAACCCTAAGTAAGAGTATTAGAGACTTAGAGAAAACTTAAATTATATTCCAAAAAGTTTGACGATAAAAATAGGGTTTGAGAGCCTTTTATAGAAATACTCAAAACCCTACACCAAAATTACAACTTGTTTCTCATGAAATAAAATAAAGACCAACCTAATTTCAAAGTGATTGGATCTGGTTAAATATTTTAATTAAATCAAATAAAAAAAATGTAGAAAACTCACAAAAACAACAAAAAGAGGGCCTAAATGATGAAATTTTGGGCTTGAACTTCATCCCTCGGCTCCGCCCTCATGATGCTTTCGAAAATCGTTGGGCTTCTCGATGCGTTCAATTCGAGTGATCGCAACGCCTAATTCGGATAACTAAGTCACAAATAAATCTTGTTTTTGTTTGTCCAAAAGGGCCTTATAGCCATGGCTTGTGCAACTACATCACCTACACTCACATAAGAGACAGTAAACATAAGCCAATGAAAAATAAGTGTATATTTTATGATATGCTAATAGAGTGAAATGATATAGGTTATGTTGTACCCTATTCTAAGTCTCTAGGGTTCCTCATCATTAGGGACATGACTTTTAATGAGTTTTATTCACTAGAAAGTTAGAAATATGTATGAGTAATAGTCAAAGCAAGATCAATTGTGAGTAAATAAGTACAACTTGAAGTAAAATCGATTCATACTAGGTCCAATAATTCAAATAGTTCTGACATGGATCCATGATCATTAGCCATAGTAGTTTTGCAAGATTTAGAGCTTAAACATTTGAATGTGAAGATTACATTTTACACGGTTAATCGGAGGAACTAATCTACACGAGACAACTAGAGAGATCTAACAAACCTAGAATGGAGGACAATTTTTATTTTATAGAAGAATTCAATGTATTATTTGAAACAATCATCTAGGAATGGTACAAATGATTTGATACATGTATGGTGTCAATATGATTCACAAAGAGTCCATATAACAATTGTGTGTATCATCAAAAAATGTCAAACAATTACTATGTTCATATATTGGTATATGAATGGTATGCTCATTATTGCTAGTAGTATATCATACATTATGCAGATAAAAAAAATAGAAAAGTGCTAACATGTTTGATGCCAATCTAATTATCATTTTGTTTGCTATATATTTGAAGTTGTTTGCTATAGGATCGACCAAAGACGATGCTGAGTTGAAACAAATTTTTGAAATTCCATACTCAAGTGCAGTTGGCAGCATCATGTATGATATGGCGTGCACACGTCTTGATATTTCACATGTCGTTAGTGTGGTCAACAGGCACATGAGATGTCATGGGAAAGAACACTAGCAAACATTGAAATGAATACTTCGATATCTTAAGAATACTTCGAATGTTTGTTTGACTTTTAATAAAACCGATGTTGGTGGATCACTGAAAAATATTGCAAGATCAGGGGCCAGTTTTATTAATTATGATTTTACATGAGATATGAATAAAAAAAGGATCTTTGACATGATATGTGTTTACTTTAGGTGAGAATTTGATTAGTTGGAAACAGCATATGTAAGCTACTATATCTTTTCTACAACAAAGGTCGAATACATGGTTGTAACGGATGCAACTACAAATGCAGTATAACTGCAAGGTTTGGTGGAAGATTTGGCTTAAATCAAACTACTACAAAATTATTTTGTAATAGTTAAATTGCCATACAAATTACAAGAAACCAGATGTACTATGAGCCTATAAAACACATAAATAAATATCAGGTATAATCTTATTCGTGATATAATATTAAAAGAAATTGTTCATATGAAGAAAGTGTCTATACACAATCACTCATTATATATAATGATCAATGCCGTATGATGTGGAAGTTTGTGCGAAAGTTTAGGAAGTGTCTAAATTGGATTGATGTTCACGACATCAAGTGAATGTCTTAAAACTATTTGGTAAATGAGGTAAGAATTTTTTTTTTTTGTTGATTAGAAAATAAATGATATTCACTTTAAAAAAAAATTATTGTAAATAATTCAAAAAGTTACGGGGATTAAATGATTGATCACATGAACAAATATTCAGAGTGTATATTAGATGACAAAGTCTATAGTTGTTAATTGCGTTTGGACCTATTTGATTTATTTTTAGAAAACTGATTATATGTTGTTTTTTTATTCCCTGTAAATAGAACCGTAGAGGTAAACATTATTGTTAAGCATATATTTTTTATTCCATCGTGTGTATGACCCTTCTGTGCTATATATATATATATATATATATATATATATATATATATATATATATATATATTACATCTTGATTTTTAATATTGTAAAAATATTAAAATACCAAAAAAAAAGGGAAAACTTAGCTTTTGTTTTTAATTTTCTATATTCATCGGCATATCTACAAAGTAAACTTCGAGCAGATAGCTGAATAGTCAGAGAGTACATAGCAATATAATATTTTCAAGATTAAAATCACATATGAGTAGTTGATATACATTTAAATCTTCAAGGGTAATTACTACAATGCTATATTGATAGAACCGGCAATAGAGCTTTAAATATAAAAGGACACTAGGCTTTGAACCACTTCCATATTCGTAACGATCTTTAAATATAAAAGGAAACTAGGCTTTGAAATCAACAGCCTACCTCCCGTTGTTGGGGTTTATAGAGCTTTTAAGTTAAGAGGACAGGTGATGTATGATTATAACAATTTGAAAGACTACTATGACTATGACTACTATTTTCGACAGTCTGGCAGTAGGAGAAGTAAGCAGCATTCAAAACCAAACAAAAGAAACTTGTTTATAAGCCTAAAAGCATAAGAGCATAATACACCTGCGTTCCCCAAACAGGACCTACTCGAATTCCAGAGTTTCACTCTTTAATATTAGTATAAATATTCATTAACCATGTTCCCGTCGTTTATGATTAATAATACAAGGTAAAAATAATTGTATCATATACCAATAAATTTGGCAATAGAGGATCAAAATCGGGTATTTACTTGCGAAAATAGAGCCTTAAAATCCTTTGTTGGTGTACCAGTTCCTTCAGGCTTTGAGCCTAGATCAAATGCTTTATGCTTGGCCTCCTCAAACAGCAACGCCTGAAATTAGACAATCACATCACCAAAATAAAGCAGAACTACAGGATTGTGTTTTAGCATCTAAGAAAATCTTCTAAAGTGATACCTGGATGCTGACTTCTGCAACATCAGCTCTTGTAATTGTTTTTGTATCGGTTTGAAGAAGCTCGTCATCTTTCGCAACAAGCAATTCTCTAATGCCGCCTTCTTTGTCTTGCAATCCTCCAGCCCTAATTCACCCACAAATATATATTGAATTAGCCCTGGATTCTATAACCTTATTCCAAATTACTGCATTGATTATCAAACTTTATTATAATTTTTCTTAAATTATAAGTAAAATTAACAATATTACATATGAAACCTTCGGTTTTGTTTTTATACAATATAACCTTAGTCCATATTTTTGGGACCATCTATAGTACATGTTAATACCTAAAACAAAAGGGTTAAGGGGTTTCTGTGCCTATGGCCTTTATGAAATCCAAGGATTAATACTGTAGATCTATGAGCACCTGACTGCCTCAGAACTGATATTATAAATAAAGACTGTAAATAGATTAAAAAAAAAAGAATCTGTAAGAATTTGACAAAATAACCATACTCAAACTAGCACTTATTGACTTCAGTATGAAAACAAGCAGTAATTGTGACAAAAAAGGTATTAGTCAGTCCATTTCTACCTGATAATTGTGTATGGAACATCAGATTCAGCCAAATACTGTTCAGCCATTCTCTTCCATACCTGCAACAATAAAGAAAAAGCCTTCAACACGTTTCATTTATCCACGAAGCAAAAGACAACTTGAAGGCATCAAAGCATCATCTAAAGATAAAAGTTCTTCAATTTAACATGAAAGACCACAACTATAGGATCAGTGTAACATTAACGTAGCAAAAAAAGGTTGTAGAAACCGAGAGAAAGTACTGACCAATATATTGCCATCGCCTAGACGATTCAATGGATGGTTAGGATTGGTTCCTCCCATAGAGCCAACCAAGACAATATGCTTCACACCGGCAGCTTTAGCTGTGTATTAACCATAGTTCACATAGCTCAGTCAAAAACATGGATTATCAAAAGTATAAGCAAAACAATCAGAAGAGAACAGAAGAATACACACCAGCATCTACCTGATTCTTCTGACCAATCCAATCAACCTAGCATTCAAACAACATTCAATCAAATGATGAAGCATAATTAAAGACAAGTGTATGTTCGACCAGTTATATATCACATAGACTGGATGCTTGTTGCTTAAAGAAACCATAACAATCTGCTAACATGATAGTACACCTCTCGTCGGAATTGAAAGTCAGTACTTAAGGTATTAGTGTTTCATAAACTATGCTGTTAAATGAATCACATCTCCTATGACCATGTGAAAAAACAAAATGAGCAGCTCATTAGTACATATCGAACTATATAAGCAGAGAATTCGGCAACACCAAGAAAACCCTAATCCACTTATTTTAGGGTAAAAGTACTTCACAGCTGCACTGAACATGGCCGATATACGGAACTAAAATCCTGAGTTATATGGAAGGTATATAAAACTTACTTGTTCAGGATACAAACCATCTTCGAAGTAAAACTCGGGTCTTCCTTTAGTAGGATCAAAACCAGGTTTCATCTTTGGAACGGCACTAGTAAGAATAATGAGAGCATCAACTCCACTAATTGCAGGAGCTAAACTGCTAGAATCTCTTATATCCCCAACAAAAACATCATCTCCTCCCCCAATTTTCTCTTTACTCTCCTGAGTCCTGACCAGGCCTCTCGCCACAAACTGGTCGGGTCTCTCCTTTAGTTTCCTATACACAATTTGACCTGCCGATTCCAATTCCAATCACCACATTAAGTTGCTAAACTACTAGGCAAATTTTACAAAATCTAGCTTCTATCAAAACATTTGATAATTGTGCAGATTGATTTATGAACTTGAGAGCGAAATAAACTCACTACATAATGGAATCCACTCTATTATACAGAATGTCGCATCGCATTCAAGTGTTTAAAATGAAATTCACCGAGTTATTCACTCGAAGATGGAGATTTTGATACCTAAATTCTTCCTCATTCTACAAAATTTGAAATCAGAATAATGATAAACTATCGGTAGAGAGAGTACCTGTTCTACCACCAGCGCCGGTGACGAGAACAGTGCGTAAATCCGCCATTGGCTGCAACTACTATCGGACTGTACTGAGAGAGGGAGAGAGAAATGACGATGATCAAGTGCTGAAAAAAAGGAAAAGATTAATATAGAAAATCCTGGATGTGAGACACGTGTCAGTGGCCAAATAGCCTATATTTACCATTTTGGCACTGAACATATAATATTAATTCTTTTAGATAATTTATTGATAGAGAATAGTTGAAAACATAGCCCGGGTTACGTTTGTGTTTGTGTTTGAATTGAATGACTATCGACCAAAGTTCTCAGCTTGCTCTCTCCTTTTTTTCTCTCTTAGTTTTGGTCAATGGTAATTTATTTTAATTGGGCTAGGCTAAAATGAGACCCAAAATCTTTATAGTGAGACCTCAAATTTTGATTTTTTCTGAAAACGTGAAATTACCAAAATGCCACTAGATATAAAAACCATAACTTTTTGGACATTTCATTTTTTCCTCCTCTCCTCCCCCCTCTCTCTCTTCTCTACTTTTCTCTCTAATTTTCATAAAAACCCCAAAAATCCATAAACCCATTAACTCAAAAAACAATAAATTCAACTATAAATCCTAGGTTTTAAAGCTCAAACGCATACATATTTAGTATCTTTCTCTTCTCTCTCAACTACCTATCTCTCTAATATTCAACATAAACCCATAAACCCATGAACTTAAAAAAACAAAAATTCATCTCTAAATATATGCCTTGGAGAAAAAATTATATTTTTACATAAATTCACACCTTTCGTGCGTCGTTTCGAACATTCGTGCGTGAATTTGGCCGAAATCACGCATGTTCGTGCGTGAATTTGGCCGAAATCACGCATGTTCGTGCATGAATTTGGTCAAATCTTTGCGCTTTTATGCCGAATTTTGTCAAATTTTGGCGCTTTCATGCCAAATTTTATCAATTCAAAATACTATTCCATGCCGAATTTCGCCAATTGAAAACACTTTCATACCGAATTTAGCGTGTATATTATTATAATTTACGTTTCTTATTACAATTCAATAATTATATAAAATGTAGTAAAAAGAATTATATAAATATATGATTATTAATTTATAAAAAATTATATAAATTATAAATTATATAAAAAATTATATAAATTATAAATTATTAGAAATTGAATTGATTATAATTATAATATATGATTATAATTATTATAAATTATTAGAAACTATTAGAAATTATTATAAATTATATATATATATATATATATATATATATAATAAAAAAAAGAACAGACATTTCCACGCACGATTGTGCGTGGAAATGGCAGATGCACGCATGTTCTTGCGTGCATCTGTCTATTTCCACGCACGATCGTGCGTGGAAATGCCTGTTTCAGAATACCCATTTGCAAATTTCAAACGTCATTTTTACGGGGTCAAATCCAGCAAAATTTATACCAAATTGAAGCCAACGATCTAATTAAGCATATACATATTATCAAACAACCAAACAACAACTACAAGTAGGGGAAAATTCGATTTTTATATCCGAAAAATAAACTCTAAATATCACTACAAATATATATCCAAATTTTTAAAAAATAGCACAATGGTGTAGAGAATTCATACTTTAACAAGTCTATGCAGTTGGATTTTAAATATCTAGCATTTTCAAATATTGGGTTAGAGAGAGTTAGGGTTTTCGAAGAAAGAAAATGGTAAAATTTGGGAATTTTTGTATTTATATCGATGGCATTTTTGTAAATAAGAGGGGTCTCGTTATAGCCAAGTCAGGTCTCACTATAACCGGGTCTCACTATAAAGAAAACGGGTCTCATTTTAGCCTAGCCCATTTTAATTTTGTTTTTTTATGGTTTTTTCGGGATTAAGGGCTGGCATGTGATGGTAGAGTTCTTCATTCTCCAGGGTTTCTATTCCATCGGCATTAGCACGATGGATATGAGCCAGTGGACAACCAAGTCTTCTATCTTTGCTTGGAGCCAGTGGATAACTCAACCTCCTGTCCTTGTTGGTGAATTCCTCTTTTCTCTTTCGCGGTTGAATCTTATCAAGTTTCTATACCTTATGGTGAGAGTTGGACTTGATGCTGACCCTTGTACCTTAGATTGGTTTGTCAATGTTATGAACACAACTAATCCACCCAAGTTTCCACCAACTTCCCTTGTTGGTTCTTTGTTGAAGTTCATTAGATTATGCCAAGTTCCTCACTGGTCTATGGGATGTCTCAAGGAAACAGTCCATTTGTCTTCAACCCTGCATTACACATTCCAATCAAAGAAACAATTCAGGGACCTCATTTCTTTCAAAATTGTTTATCCCCAATACTGTGTCACATCCATGTTGACATTAACTCTCACCATTCATTGCGGTGAAAATTCTTTTTACTATCTAACTAAAGGGGTTCTAGTTCAAGACCCAAACTCAGTTAGTCTAACTGGTTTAAGGTCCAACGGTCTCATGCCTTCCTATTGCTATCATCAAAAGCAGCTCCCACCCTTCCCATCACCCCTCTCTCTCCTTTTTTGGGAAAACTGCTGGTCCTCTTTCCCTGGCTCAGTTTTTCTCAAAATTTATTACCATTTCGAGCTTAAGCACAAGCTCTCTCCCCCTATGCTCTCTACCTCCTGTACTATTCTGCAATCATATAGTCCACTTAGCCTGAGTCTCTCTATTAACCTGTCTAATCTCAGCCTTAAGCTTCTTAAGAATGATTTTCAGGGCTCAAACATGTTGACTAAGGCGTCCAATCCTAGCAAGCTAATCCCTTTACCTAGACTTCCCTCACACACCAAGAAACCCACTAAACCCTATTTATCAACCTCCACCTCAATCAACTCAGTTCACCTAAGCAACTACTTAAATCTTAAATCATCTTCTCAAAATTACAGACTAAAAAACCCTTACCTCAACCTATTCTACATGGATTCCCCTGTCTCATTTCTCACTGCAAAATCTTCTGGTAAAATGGGATCATTCTCTCACATTCGATCTGAATGATTCTCATCATCCTTGGCTATGTTCCCTTCCTCGCCACTACCTCTACCCTCCAGTGAATTTCAACCTCCAACCCAGCCGACCTGCTTTGTTGAATTGACCAACCCTTTAACCTCCATCAGAGCCACTGGTACCCAGCGTATTACTTCTCAACACGAAGAGTATGTAAAAAATACTCTCTCCTTGGCCAAACATCACATGGAGTCTGTCCAAGGCCACATCCTTTTCCAGAATGTGGCTACTCTAGAGTTGAAGACCTTCCTACCTCCACCATCTCTTCCCGTTCATCAGATTCCCCGTTTGAAATTCTCCTCTGTGTCGAGATTTTCTCCATCTTCTCTGTAGGAAGCTCCAGCAGTTGGTAATGGTCTTATCCCCGTCTCGATAGAACTCTACTCTAATCTAGTGGCAGCTATTAGGGATTCTCCACCTGAATGCCAAAGAAGCGACGACCAGCGACTGCTCACGATCCAACCTCTCAATCCAGGGAACCCTAGTCAGTATGAAGAGAAAACCCTTCCCCTTGGCACCAGAATATCCATTCCTGCTCTGGACTCCCATCGAATTCGCTTCGCCTACGCCTCTCCTACGCCTCTCCCTCTTCGAACACCTTTGAACCCTTAACCAGTGACTCTGATGTAGGACTTCTAGCTGGAAAGCATCAGTGGCACCTGAACGATCTCTTTTTATCATCCCTAAGCAAGAAACTTCATCTTTCCCTTGGTTACCCCTCTCTCTCAAATTCTGACCTCAAAATCTCTATCGAGGTCGAGAAATGCTCGACTGTCAAATTGGGTCTCTTGGTTTCCAGTTCGGGTCAAGAAACGTTTGCAATCAACTTGGGTCAGAAGACTGTTAGTAGGACTGGACACCCACTGTCTTCGTTGGGTATTCAATCCAATGATATCTGCTTGGGCCAGACGCCTGGCTTATTGGGCCAGCAGGCTGATGGTAATAGTTTGGGCCAAATGGCTGGGTCGTTAGGCCAGACTTCTAAATAATAGAGCAGGTCGAAATTATTTCTTTTGTTGGGCCGATGGAAAATAAAGGAAAAGGTTTACTCGGAGCCGGATCTACTTACAAGCCATATTCCATTATTAGGAATTTTAGTAATGTCGGTGAAGGCCCAAAGGGAAGGAAGTTCTTAAATAAGGTGGCCCAAATCCAAAAAACTCCTTCAAAGATTTCAAGCCCCCTTTCCGCAAACTCTAACACTTAGGGATTAAAATCTAGGCCAAATTCTCATTCTAACCCATCATATGCTAGCATTGTTGCGGGCCACCTCGATAACCGCTCTCCTTTGGTTATTGGGCTTAACCATATGGATCATGATGGAGTAGATTTTATTTTAAATGAGTCGGCTATGGATTCTCCAGATTTATGGAAGGTTTTTTTATCGGGTTATTTTCTTACTCAACCTCAAAATTTCACCCTTCTCAAAGCCAATATGAATTCTTTATGGAGAAAATTTGGTCTCTTGGATTTTAAACCTCTTCCCCAAGGGTATATTCTATTTAAGTTTGGGTCAGAAGAAATGGCAAAAAAGGTGTTGGATCATGCCCCTTGGTATTTTGGTGGGAATTTGATCATTCTCAAGAATTGGGCCCCTCTCTTTACTCTCATCAAGGATCCCCACAAAGAAATCGCTATTTGCGTCAAAGTTTTTAATCTTCCTTTGAAGCTTTGGACAACTGAGGGGTTTAGCAAAATCGGATCGGTTTTAAGCACTCCTTTATATGTGGACAATCAAACGGAAAGGATGGAAAAACTCCATTGTGCTCGTATTTGCATTATGATTTCTGCGGGATCCGAAATCCACTCGGATCTCACTTTCAAGATTAGTGGCAAATTCATTACGGTGAATTTCGAATATCAAGGCCTTCCTCCGCAATGTGCAAATTGTGTTGTTTTTGGACACTCCTCCCGCCTTTGTAAAAAAGGAGCATTCAAACTTCATTCCACTCCTTCCTTGCTTGCTATTTCGGATGAGTCCGATCTTTCTGAGATTGAGCCAACGTGACTTAGTGGACAGTGCCTTGATTCCCTTGAGGAAGTCAAGGAGGTGGAAAGTGGTGAGGAGGTTGACTCGCCTCCTAAAAGGCACCGTCTCACTGATGCTAAGGTTAATGGTATTTTGGAATTATCCTCCGACAGGACCATCGTCTAAAGCGCTGTAAGTATTCTAATATATGAATATTGCTTCTTGGAATGTTAGGGGATTAAATGACCATGTTAGACAAAAAGATGTTACAGATTTCATTATTACCAATAGTATCTCCCTATTAATTCTAGTTGAAACTAAAGTCCAACTGTACAAAGTTGAGTCTATTCTTCATCTAGGTAGAATTTGGATTATCTGGAATCCTAGTGTCATCACAATAACTAGAGAGTCCCAATCCCCTCAATATATTCACTGTTTAGCTAAGTGTCATAATCTCAATGCTTCTTTTAGATTCACTGCAATTTATGCTTTTAATGATGCTGGGGATAGAACCCCCCCCCCCCCTTTGGAATGATATGTCTACCATTTTCATGGTAGACAAGCTTACTCCTTCGGTTTTGCTTGGGGATTTTTCAATGCCTTTCGTCACCCAAATGAGCATATTGGATCCACCGACCATTGGTCTTCTGCTATTGATGATTTTAACAAATAATGCTTCAATAGTGAGCTCAGTGATCTCCGATCTACTGGATTTCACTTCACTTGGATTAATAAACAGCCTGATAATCCGATTCTATCCAAGATTGATAGAGTCTTTGTCAACCCTGTTTGGGATGATATATTCCCAATGTCTTATGCTCATTTTGGTTTTCTTCGATCCTCTGATCATACTACTGTCACACTTAACCTTGGATTCCCTCGTCCTAAGCGTAAAAAGCCTTTCAAATTCTTCAATATGTGGCAATCTCACCCGATTTTTAAAGAAATTGTGAATAAGAGTTGGAATAGTCCCATTGCTTCTTTTTAGATGCGTCTGGTCACTGGAAAACTACTTGGGCTGCAGTATGTGCTCGTGGAACTTAATCGTAAAGAGTTTAGTGACATTAGCTCCAGAGTGGTTAATGCTCAAAAAAGACTATTCCAAGCTCAATCTAATCTTGCTTGTGACCCGCTCAATCTGTCTCTTATTTCGGATGAATGCGATGCGTCAAAATATTTTATCTTTCTTAGTTGAGCCGAAGAATCCTTTCTTAAACAAAAATCTAGATAAAACTAGATCAAGTTTGGTGACAAAAACACTAAATTTTTCCATAATATTATCAAGGCTCGTCTTTTTCGTAATAAAATTATCTCAATCAATACTGATAGCGGAGATACTGTCTCTACTTTGAATAATGTTTCAAAGGTATTTGTGAAATACTTTGAAAAATCTCCAGGAACCAGGCATTCTGCCGGCTACCCTGGCCTAGACATCGTTTCCTCTCTTCTAACCTCCAAAGTTACCAATACGGATAAGGAGTCTATGATTTGCGAGATTGCATGCGATGAAATAAAATCCACTCTATTCAATATTGACAGTAACAAAGCTTCGGGTCCTGATGGTTTCAATTCTTGCTTCTTCAAATCTAATTGGAACATTGTTGGTCATGACATCTGTAAAGGTGTCCTCGACTTCTTTCATTCTGATTCTTTGGAGGCCTCTTGGAGCTCCACTTCAATTACTCTCATCCATAAAAATATTATCCCTCTGAGCGAGCCGACTTTAGACCCATAGCGCTCTGTAATGTTAGTTACAAGATCATATTCAAGATCTTAGTCAATATAATTAAAGATTTATTCCCTTATCTCATTGATAACTCCCAATCGGCTTTCATAAAAGGAAGGAATATTTCAGATAATATCCTTTTATCTCAAGAGTTGTTGAAGGGGTACCACTCTAATCGTGGGGACAAAAAGGTTGTGCTATAAATCGATTTAATGAAAGCCTTTGACAATGTCAGATGGCATTTTATCCTTGACATTCTTGTAGCGATGCATTTCCCTGATAAAATGATCACCTGGATCATCAAATGTATTTCTTCTCTTTCTTACTCCATCAACATTAATGGAGATCCTCATGACAACTTCAAAGGACCGAAAGGTCTAAGGCAGGGAGATCCGCGCTCTCCTTTCCTCTTTGTTCTTGTCATGCATGTTCTTTCCAGTATTCTTACGGAGAAAAGTAAAGATAAGAAATTCTGGTTTCATTGGAAATGTCAAAAGCTCAAAATCATTAACCTTTGCTTTGCTGATGATCTAATGATTTTTTGTCATGAAGATGTAAATTCCCTTCTTCTTATCAAAGAAGCTCTAGATGAATTCTATACTCTCTCTAGACTAAAAGTCAACTCTTCTAAAATCCATATCTTCTTTTCCGGTATTGACGAGTCTCTTTGTTTAGACCTTAGCAATATCATGGGATACCAGGAAGGATCCCTTCCTGTTAAATATTTGGGTGTACCCCTTCTTACTAGCCATCTCACTCACTTTGACTATCGTCCTCTTATCCACAAAATTACTTCCAGAATTGAATCTTGGACCACTAAGCACCTTTCTTATGCTGGGAGACTTCAGTTTATTAAGTCTGTATTCTTCGCTGATCAGGTCTATTGGTCATCCATATTTATCCTCCCCTCAAGGATTATCAAAGAATTGAATCAGTATCTCCGTCGTTTTCTTTGGTCCCGCTTGGCTATGAAAATCTATGGTGCCAAAGTAGCTTAGACCACGGTCACGTTGCCCACTATAGAGGACGACCTTGGGATTCTCGACTTAAAAATCTAGAATCAGGCGGCTGTCCTAAAATATCTTTGGTCGATCATCCGTAATAACTCTCCCTCCATTTGGAGTGAATGGATTAAGATGGAAAAAATTAAAAATAATAATTTTTGGAACCTCCAGATGGGATCCTCGCCCTCTTGGATCTGGAGGAAAATTCTTCGTCTCCGTCCTTTGGCTTGTCAAATGTGCAGGGTGGCAATTGGAAATGGCTCGCGTACCTCCTTCTGGTATAAACCATGTCTCATCCGTTCTTTACTTTTCTCCCATTATGGCGAAAGTATCATCAAGGACTCTAGACTTGGGAAAAACCTCAAAGTCTCGGATATCATACTCAATGGGAGCTATATCTGGCCATCCAATATTAGATCGGGAAATGCTCGCAATCACGCCAATCTGTTAGAAATCCAAACTCTCATTCTCTCTCTCCCTCCACCGAACATCCTCTCCAACGATATTCCCTTCTGGAAGGCGAAATAAGGATGCATTTCCTTCTCTATCAAGGACACGTACCACGCCATTCGGTCGCCCAACCCTAAAGTAGGATAGGCCGGGTTAGTTTGGAATAAATCCAATATTCCTCGTCACTCCTTCATTTTATGGCTCGCTATTAAGGGCAAGCTTGTCACAAAAGACAAGCTCCTCAGTTGGGATTATAACATCCCACATGAATGTGTTCTATGCAACTCTGACAATGAGACTATCCCTCATCTCTTTTTTATTGTAGTTTCACTCAGAGTATATGGATCCATGCTAGCACTAAACTAAGTTTCCCCTTTACCGCCTCATGTTGGCAGTCTTGGGTTTGTGAAGCGTCAAATTGGTCTCAATCTCGAAACCATTCTATTTGGCAGTCTTGCTTCGCCGCGGTAATTTACCACGTCTGGAAGGAGAGGAACCTAATAACCTTTGGATCCCCTCCTGCCATTGCCTCCATGGTGTCTCGCCGAATTTTCTCAGATCTTCGGTTTAGACTCCAAGGAGCCAAGACTGGATGGCCATTCTAACATTATTTATTACTCCACTTTTATATGCAGGTATTGATATGTTGAGAGCAGTTTGTGATCCGACACTTCATTGATCGCTAGGACGATTGTGGATGATGTCGCTGATGTCTCCCCGATGGAGCAGCACTTTAGTCTACTTGTATTGGACGCTTCCTTTCTTACTTCTAGGATTCGATCATTTTACTGTTATTTTCTTTTATTTCGCAAAAGACTTTCCTTAGTCGATTGTTGATGTATTCTCGGGGTATGCCCCATATCCTTGTATGAACCTCTTTTCAATTTATTTAATGCTTTTAAACACAAAAAAAGTTCTAAGCTTCTTTATTTTAATATCCCAACCGCGCATACATATATGCTTGTAAGAGAGTATATTTAGCGCTGAAGTGGCTCCCAAGAATAATTTAGGGTTTAATAAATGAACCCTAATTTATTTTGGGCTAGGTTAATTCAAGATTCGTTTTTTATAATAAAATCCGATTATTGTGAGATGTGTATTGGCTAAAACGAGATTCTTCTTAATTACAAAATTGTCATCCATATAAATACAAAAGGTTCTAAATTTCACCACTTTATTTTCTCTGAAACCCTAAACCTCTTTAAATCCACGATTTTCAAAGTCAGATTTTTCAAATCCAACACCAAATAATTGTTAAGCTAAGCATCCTCTACATTTTGGTGTAATTTTTTAAATTTCCATGTGTGGTTTTAGAGATATTTAGAGTTTAGTATTCAGAGAGAAAAATTCAAATTTTCATTTACTTTTAGTTGTTTTCTTGATGTTTGAATACCTGTAGGTGTTTAGTTAGACAGATAGGTTCGATTTGGCATGTTTTTTGTTAGATTTGAGGTAGTTTAGGGTAGTTTTAGGATTTGGAGGTTGTTTTCTGTGATTGGTATTTCCAAGCACTGTTTCGTGCTTAGAAATATCGGATGCATGCAAAAACATGTGGGCATCTGTAATTTAATGGCACAAAATCCAGGAACTACCAAATTCATGATGCGTGGATTGGTCTGATCCACATAACTTGGATTGTGGCAAATCCATGCACCGATTTGTGCTAGGATTGACACAATCCATGCAATTGAATGCTTGGATCAACATTTTCAAATTTTTAGCCCCATTTTTATTTTGATCAATTGTGTTGTGTATTACGATGCATTTCTTATCCTACATAGATGATTTCATAAATTTTTTATTCATTTTAAATTCGTTTTAGTAAATTATGCTTGTTTAACGAAAAATATTGATTAAATTGTTTGCGTGATTGTAGGATGCCTCCACGCCTCCGTTCTCCCAATATAGTGGAGCAAGATACCGCTGATGAGAACAAGGCGATGTTAGTAGGCGAGACATCTCGGAGTGCATGTTTTCGTGTTAGACGGGACATGAATGTCGATGATGTTCCCCGTCGTCAAACTACGGACCAGCGATTCCGTAGATATAACCGACACGTGATTGAGCTATATTCGATGTTCCGCTCCTACAAAGACCACGAGGCTTATAACGTTTTCAAAAACGACGTACGTTTTTTAGTTTTTATTTAGTTGTTAACGTTATAATTGTTTGATGCAATGTGGTTTATGTTATATTTATAGGTTTATGTTTAAAATATTGATAAAAATATTGGTTTAGGTTTAGGTTTGAATGCATTTGTTTAGGTTATGCTGGATTGGTATCGGTTAATGGTTTATGTTATATTTTTTATTGAATTTATTCGTTTAGGTTTGAATGCATTGGATTGGTTATTGATTTATGTTATATGTTATATTTGTTATTGAATTTATTCGTTTAGGTTTGAATGCATTGGTATCGGTTAATGGTTTATGTAGATTGTAATGCAACAATTTAAGTTTATATTGTATATACGTTTATATTGTATTTTTTTATGCAGACGATGGTACATATGTGGTGCTATGCTATGTACCAAACACACCTTGGTTGGGATTTGAAAGTGCGACAGTCACGGGTACGTGATGAGGTGATGGGCACGTGTTTTGGACCCCTTGTTGACACTCTCGCTTGATTGGTTACAAACGTCCATCTGATAGAGGCGCTTTTAGAGAGATGGCATCCAGAGATGAACACATTCCATTTTTTTTTGAGGAGATGACTGTCACACTAGATGATGTCTACATCATCAAGGGTTTACCAGTGGTCGGTGCGAACCGCGAGACGTTTGAGTATCCTACTACCGATGCGCGTAATGCGGCATACACTCACTTACTTGAGTGCACTGTTCAGGAGTTTGTGGTCGAGATTGACGAGAACAAAGAGGGTGGCAGGAAGTACGTTCCCCTTGCATGGCTGAAGATGAGATTTTGCACGCATCAGTATTATGACGATGAGATTATTGATTGTTGATGTTCGCCGAGCTATTAGGGCGTATTTGTTGCACTTGTTTGGTTGTACCATACGAGCCAACAAGTCGGACAACAACATTTGCCTCAAATATTTACAGTTCATAGATGATTACAGTAGCTCAGGCAGGTACAATTGGGGACAGATGATACTCGATCAACTCTACTTGTAGCTAGGCAGAGGATGCCTACATTCCACTTCTGGTATGTCTGGATTCCTTGGCTTTTTATTGACCTGGATTTATGACCATTTCCCCATATTTTTTGCTCCACAACACTCTAGATTCAGTATCACACAGCCTACGATATGCAAGTATGTGCCTCCACTGTTTTGACAAAGCCAACAGACTCGAAATGGTGTTCGAGATTACCTAGCGACCTTCACCGAGCACGATGTAAGTTATAATTATCTTTATATTTAATTTCCGTAATAATTTAATTTACTCTCATTTGCTAATGTTAAAATATTTGTTCATATTTTGTAGGTATTATTCATGCCTTATACATACGTACAAGATGTTCGAGGTCATTCTGATGTATCTTGGATAGATGCGACATTGAAGTCTTCGGACATTGTCGAAGCATACTATCTGCTACGGGTGGCTAGACAGTTGGGTCGCATCCAGCAGGTAATATTTTGCGATACTCAATATAATATATTGTTTGTTTTATGTATAGTATTATGGACTAATAGTTTCATTATAGATACTTGGTGCACTATGTCCTGTTCTTACAGGTTCTAGTAGGGTTTGTCATGCGAACACTATCTACAGCTGGGACGCATTCACTTGGGATAACTGGGATCCCATACTATTCACCATAGTCTGCAAGGTGGGCAGTATATTCTGGGTCAGGAGGATGGTACGACCTTGATCTACTCCGCATGGGTTTCGAAAAACTTGTGGTTCGTCATTATCAATCCAGAGACGCACCGAAACGATGCAGAGATAGGGGTGAACCCCTCTGCACCCACACATGCCACCAGAATGTACGATTTGATGGTTCACCTTCTCAATTTACAAGCGTATGAGCAGAGCCACCCTGACATTAGTTTGGAGGACCTTCGTGCACCTTTGGACAAATGCTATCATCTTGCTCACGAGTACATGGATTGATTCTTAGGTTTTATTACTTTTTGTTTTCATGGTTGAAAATTTACGACTTTTTACGTTCATGTATTGTACGACTACTTTAAATTATGTGTTATGGTATTTTGTTACACTTTTATTATGTTACCTTATTTTAATTTTTTTTTGTTCGCAAGTTTGAATCTCGAATTTTAGATAGCCAATTTTATACTATAATCATTTAACTTCATTGTTATAGAATTTATAGAAAAAAAACTTCTTCAAAATTCAGGTCTAAAAACAATACAAAGTAGCATTAAACATGGCAAAATTATATCAGAAATCATAAAAAAAACATTGACGGAAACTCATACTTAAACATGAATTTAAGAAAACATTAACCCATACAATAACTAAGAGATTTATTTTCAGAACTCCTAGTAAACGAATTTTATATATCAGGCCAGTTCCATTTCATCAACTCGTTTCTTCTTTCGCATTACGTTACTCCTCCACAACAACACGCATTTCCTATTCCCTGATAGTAACAAAGTCGGATTGGACACAATCCAGCTGAGCCCCCGTTATGGTATCTGTGAGTTTGCAGTTGAACAGGTTAAACACAATATGACGTTCCAAGTCGTTGAGTTTGGAAACCATATGTACACAAAATTTCTTTATAACGTACCATCGAGCTTTAACCACATCCAAACGCCTTAAATATTAGGAGGCTTCACCCCATCCTTACCGTATAAGAAATACATCTGGCATAGCATTGCCTCCCAGTATGGTTTTCCCCATTCTTACATGTAAGTTTGCCTACTTCGACAGATGCTTTCATCAAATATTCATCTTCCAACTCAGTCTAAAGAGACATATTTTTTTGTAATTATATTTAGTTTATCTGTTAATTCCTAACATAGTGTCTATTTATAGACCATTTAGGATTCAGATAACGTAATCCAAGTAGACCAATCAATAAACGACACTTGTAAGATAAGTATAACACAATCTAAGCTTACCAATAATTTTGTGACGCCTAATACTTACAAAAGTACACACATTTCATTGAGAATTATTAAGGGTCTCATTATAGTATAAGTTCCGTTATTAGGGGTCTCGTTATAACGATACCTAATATCAATTCCCACCAAATGGGACTCCGCCTTATTAAAAACTTCTGCGAATAGTGACAAAAAAACTCCCGCCAAAATAAAAACTCCCACTTAAATTTGCAACCCCCTATAAAAAGACATGTAATATCATGCAACATGACAACCATCAAACATTCCAAAACACAAAAAAAAACATGAAAACTTTAACAAATGGAGTTTACGGCTGAAGAAGACTACCATATGATTTAGGCGGTGAAGGTTGTCCGTCGAGAGATGGGGGATGATACCAGGGATACATTTTTTGAGCGTGTCCTCTGTAAAATGTATTTCAACTATGGTCGTTTAGGAACAGGAGGTCTTGTTGTGTGCAACATTAAACAAATCAAGCACATGTACCTATTTGTCAAACCGCTGCATCGTTTGTTGATCCTGCCATTTCAAATTAAGCAAGAAGCGACTTCCGTCTGGAACATGACAGTGGTAGACCACATTAGTAGGGATATGGTATTGTATCTTGAGGATAGGATTGCGGAAAGGGAGGAAGGGGATGATTCCGAAGACAACATGGGATACGACTTCAACGACTGAGCATTCTGATGTCTTGGTTTTATTTTGAGTTTGCATGTTTTGATAAGTTGTTGTTTGTTTAAGTTATAAGTATTTACTTTTTATGTATTTCCGTCAATTTTCTTATTTAGTACGCATCTAAATGATGTCAAATTTGTTTTTGGTTTCTTTAGTTATTTTATTCAAAAGTTGTTTGAACGACGTGACTTAATCATTACCTATAATGGATTACCATTTCACAATCCATAAGTAAGCCTAAAACCATTTTTTAAAAATTTGTAGAACACTGTCTCACACTTCCATGCAAGCAGATGTACATATCCACGCACGCCTATGTATGTCGACGTACACGTCTTCGCATTGTTGTGCGTGGATTTGTATGTTTCCTTGCAGAGGAGTGCGAGAAACTGCACTGTAAGTTTAAAAAAATGGTTTTGTAACAATTTGGACTTGTTTTTTAAATCATACTTGTAAGTTGAAATTGTGTGGGCATAATAATAAATCTTAATTAATATAAAATAAAACAATAAAGTCGAAGGTAGCGGAATGGAAGCGGAATGGATTAAACAATACAGTGCGAGAAACTGCACTGTAAGTTTAAAAAAATGGTTTTGTAACAATTTGGACCTGTTTTTTAAATCACACTTGTAGGTTGAAATTGTGTGGGCATAATAAAAAATCTTAATTAATATAAAATAAAACAATAAAGTAGAAGGTAGTGGAATGGAAGCGGAATGGATTAAAATAAGCACACAAAATATTAAAAATACTTTAGCAAATTATGCATCCGCGAACAAATCATTGAACTTATCATCCCCATCTTGTAATGTTGGTGGTTGTGCTAGTTTGATTTTGCGATATTTGTTGAGACGTTCGTCCAGTGGGATGACCTATTTTGTAACGTCATCGCTAGTGCGGAACGAAAACTAGCAAGGTTATATATCTGGCAAGGGTCCATTCAAGACAATCTGCAAATTTCCAAAACATGGAAAAATTAAATAACTAACAAAATTAATGACAAAATAACAAAGAATAATTAATAGAATATATTAGTTTACTTACTTTCACAATATGATCACCGTGCACGAAACCGATGCCACCACGAAGTGGAAGATACGTGTATGATAGTTGGAGTATATTTGTAAAATACTATACATTGATACCGAGTTGCTATCACCAAGCCGAAGTCGGGTAATGTCATATAGTGCCTAAAACCTCTCTCGTACATTTTGAAACAATCCAATATTCGTAATAGGTTATCACCACATTGTGAACCATAAAAAAACCCTCTCCTATAGACCACGTTGACTCGACAGTTCGTACATCAAATCCCGTCTTACTTGATCCTATGAATCTACATTATCTTTAATCGTTAACGTTACGGCCCTAAATCGACAATTACCGTCAGGAGCAACGTCTTCAACGCTAATTATGTAGTTGTGTAAGTATTCAGGAAAACAACTCTCGTACGCACTAAATTATTTTCTCTTATTCGATTTCTTAGATTGAGTCGCTTTCTCCTTTTTCGATTGGGCTTTAGATTTGGATTTGGCTTTGGGTACTAAAAATTCCTTAACCTCCGAGACGGCCATATTACATATCGTACCGGGAGTAATAGCGCATAAATACCATTGTTTTCCCACTCTGATGCGTTCCGTTTAGTTGACTTATCGGGACCGGCTTTTTTCCAACCTTTAGTGACAACCGGCTCCTTAGGTTCCAAAACATGGCTTCTAGCGGGATCTAGGATCTGCATCATCCTATTTATTATGTGATCTTGCACTTGTGGAGTGTAACCGCATATGGTACTATCTATTAAGGATAGTTTTCTTGTAAGCTCATCTTCGTTACCAACTTCATCTATAGACTTGATCTTTAAAGTACTCCAATAAACATCACATACTCTTTTAAATCGCCCTACCTTCTCTCGCGATCATAGCACACTCGTACCTGCATGGCAAATTATGCTTTGTCCTAATAACACAACCACACATTGCGGGAGTTAACCATAAATCCCAAGCCTTTTAAATAGTTTTCTCTAATATTTCTATGGTCGTACATGAAATTTTACCTTTGATTTCGCTAAATATTGCTCCCCTAGATGCGAGTCCAGGACAAAACAAACTTTGTTCGAGCGTTTTGAAGATGGTAGAGTGTTGAATGTGAAGCAACGAGTGAAATTTATCCCAAAATTTCTCAAACGTATATAGACTTGTGTCGATTGCCCGTTTTAGGCTCGAGTGAGCACTCTCCGCCCTATAACATAAACTTAAATTATTTAGAAGTCTAACAATTAATAAAATAAAGTAATGTATAGATATGAAAATATAACTCACCACTTGCTAGTGTTTTTCCCAAAATGTTTAATTTTGTTCGTGTAGATATTAAGGAATTTGTGTCAGTAAGGGTCTATCCATTGTTTTATCATGTAATCAACAAACTTGGGACAATAGGCGTAGGTTTGATGTAGCTCGGAAAGGTTTTTTTTTTTTATAATCTTTGATCTTCGCCGAATGGGAAACCGCGGCACAAAATTCTAAGAACTTTTCGTCCATGTCCGCTTTCGGCAAAACTTTCTTAGCGTAGGAGCTAGTGTTCCTATTGATATGCCAAGTGCATAACATATGAGTTGCATCCGAAAATACATCATCGATAGCATTCATTAAAGCTATCTCCCTATCGGTGATCATACTATTTGGTAATGCACACATGTTATTCACCATCACTCTCCTTAGAACGTTCAATGCCCACGTGTAGTTCTCTTGTTTCTCGGATCTCATAAACACAAAAGCTATACAAAAGGTCTTTTTTGTCAAAGTTTGGCCAACTATTTCTAGCAAAGGTATTTTATACCTTGTAGTCTTGTACGTGCTATCCATTATAAAAACTTGGGGGAAAAGTAAGCAATAAATCGATGTGTGTAGGATGGGCAAACAACAATTCAAGGATCTCGTCCGTTTCTTTGTTTGTTCGCTCCCAAAAATAGTACTCGTGCTCTTTCAGCTGACAGAACAAGTACTGCATTTGGGATTTGCCCGCTTTATCTACCAAATGGTGTTTTTTATGCATGTTGTAGATGGTACGTAACTAGATACATTTTCAGGATCTTTTAACTTCAAACCACGGTATATATCTCTTGGCGGAGAACCGATTGTTGTGAGTTTACAAACATACTCCTCCTCCTCCGCTTTTAGCCTCGCAGCTCGTGAATGACCAACCAAGTGTTAAAAGGATTTATGGTTGTGTTTCCCATTTCTAACTTCTAATTTCCAATAACGGGATAGTTCTAACACCGGATTTCCCCTTAGCGTGAATGAACAACCGTATTTGTTTTACGAACACTCACGGTGCTTCTTCACAATCCCCGGTTTGGGCCTCGGTTTGTAAACACCTGCCTCTCGCACTTAAAATATATCCTCAGAGTTTTACTATTTCACTACCATTGTCATCTTTATCGACCAAAACAATGAATCTTATGCTTTTGCTTTCCTTTTCAACCCATACAAGCAATTCGAAGTTGGTGTAGACGCTCTCCGTGGTAAAAATTTGACTATCATCGACCATGTTATATGGTGCTTCTCCCGGTTCCTAGACAAAGAAAAATCCTCGCACTCCCCGCACTGAATTACGCAATTTTATATCTTCCACGCATATACTTGTGTGGAAGTGTACACTTCAATGCACGATTTCGTGCGTGGATTTGTTCTGTTCAAGTTTTTTTAATTATACCTCAAGCCCACTCTCTAGATGGTCAGTAAGCGGCTCATCCTCGTCCGACATAAAATCATCAATATTGCAGCTGAAATCGTCGTTGTAGTCACTCAAATCCATAGTATGGGTGGATTTAAAGTGTTTTTGGGGTTTTACGTCTTGGATTTAAAGTTGATTTTATGTATTTATTTGTATTTGGCTTTATGGGTTTTTAGGTTTTTCTTGAATATTAGAGAGAAAACTGGTAGGGGGAGAGAGAAGAGGAGGTAGAAAGTGAGGTGGTTGAAAAAGTTAAGGTTTTTATATCTAGGGGTATTTTTGTAATTACAAATTCAATGGAAAAAAATTAGAATTGGGGTTTCACTATAAGAAAACGGGGTCTCGGTTTAGCCGTGTCACCTGATATGTGGCACGCTTGAGGTTTTCATGGTTTTGTAAAATCATTTTTCGAAATAGTGGTTGGTAAAAAAAATAAAAAAAGTATACCACTATATTTTATTTTTCGATATCTACAAGTAGAGATTTGGTTTGTTTGATTTGGACACCGAAATTTTTTGAGTTATTTATTTATTTATTATTTTCAAAAAAAAAATTCGGAATGTTTTAATAAGTTAAAAAAATTATACCATAATTTATAATTTTTTTGAGATCTATAAATATAGAATTGGTTTGTTTGATTGGGACACCCAAATTTTTTAAGTTTTTTTATTAAGTTTTTCCGAAACCATTTTCGGAACATTTTAGTAAGTAACAAAAATAAATAAATTATATCATGTCTTGTTTTAGTATAATGTAAATTATTTATTCTACTAAAAATTTAAGTTCTTCGGAAATCAAACCAATTTTATATTGGGTGAAGTTATTTTCTCCATAATTTTTTTTATTTCATCTATATTTCGAAAAAAAATCCACTTTGTTATTTTCTCCATAAAGAAAATTATTAATTTACCATATTTTTAATTTTACTCAAAACACTAATATTTACCTTCTTCTCCAGCAACCACTTTAACACCATATCTACCTTAATTTTTTAAGCAACCTTCTACCCACCATATTTACTTCAACCCATAAACTATAATCCTATCAATAGAAATACATAGTCGTCAACTCTTTTAACCAAGAAAAAAAACCTAGCCACCACTTTCGATTGAAGCAATCTATCAAATGCAAAAATCTCTCATAAATCTTTTGTTTTAAACCAATTGGTTAACAAAAGTTCAGGTAAATCGGCTATACCCTGCATAGCTAGTTCCACAAACTCGATATGCAAAAACATTTGTAGTTCTCGAAACTCTCTTGCTATAAAAAAAATTAATTTTGTTTCCTGCATATTGAGTTCATGGATCAAATTTCTGATTTTTTTAGTATCCAAATACTTTTATAAAACTTTGGAAATCTGTTTTTGATATGTTTATTAAAAAACATTAACTTGTTTTTTATTCCTCACTCTATGATTTTGTTTGTTACTATTTTCACAAGATTATATTATCTTGTTGGTTGATTGAGTGATTTATTTTTCATAAAAATATATTATCTTGTTGGTTGATTGAGTAATTTTTTTAGTTGTTGAATCTTTGGTTTCGGTGTCTTTTCTTTCTATGATTAATTTGTAAGAAATTTGAGTTTTTTTTATTGTTTTAAGGGTTTAATTTTAGAAGTCAAATGATATATCTTGGTTGTAATTTGACTTAGTGATGTGTTTGTTAAAATATAAATTAGAAAGTAAGTAAGGACAAAAAGGTAAAAACAAATGTTGAATATTTTTTTGAAAATTTAAGATTGAGGAAATAATCAATCTAATGGAGGAAATAGCTTCGCCCTTTTATTTTTAAAATTTAAATTTAAATAAATTATATATTATGTATTATTTTATTAATTATTTTAATTTTTTATTACTTTATATTTATGAAGAAAATATATTATGTTAATTTATGAAAATTATTTATTTTAATATATATAACTTTAATGTAAATATATATCAAATAATAAGAAAGATAAATAAAAATATATGGTAGGATATTATATGGTAGAATGATGTCGAAGATAGATAAATACGGTGGGGTGTGCTGAAAGATAAAATATGCTTTGCGTGGAGTGAGAATTTTTGCAGAATTATTTAGAGATTATGTTGATGTGAAACACTTTTAAGAGATGAAATATACCTACTGTTGTGGATGGTTTAAGTGTTTGATTTTTTTAGTTGTATTTTTAAATATTTATAAAATATTATTTATTGAAAAACTTTTAAAAATTTAGTATTCAATTTATACTATTTATTTACATTTTATACAAAATTGTAATCCATTAAAAATCTTTAAAATTTTATTTATTTATGTTACTCTACGAAGTAATTTTGGCTATTTTTTGCGATTCTCTTATTAATAACATGTATATCCTACTTATTTACCAACCATCATCCAAACTATAATAATATACACATGGGCTATGTTATATATCATACTATTTTTGCTGAATTCTACACCAGTAGATTTTGGAAACTTTTGACAGTTCTTTCATTAAATTTCGGACCATTTTATCTTTTCCATAAAAATTATCTATAGTTAGATTTTGATAAATCTCTCACATTTTTTATCATTTAAAAAAGAAATAGAAAACCAAAATTCCAAACAACTTATTTTTTGAATCGGATCTCAGAACAACGTTAAAGTATGTCATACAAACTTAATGGTATAGTTTTTATTTGATTTTGTTCTTTAGTTTGGTAGATATTTAGATTTGAATTATGTTTTTAAAAAAATTGGAATTTCATAGGGATTGAGTTGTTGTTTTGTTGATTTGGTAGCATATTATTATTTGTAAGTAGAAGATCTACATTTAAAATGTATTTTGTTTGTCTTGAATGGTGCAGGATTTAGTAAGTTAGGTTTCCTAGTTTCCATATCTGGGTTTGCGTGTTTGTCAAACGACTCACGCGACCATGATCTATGTTATCGCAAGGGTCATGCAACAACGAAGGTGAACTATCGCAAACATTCATATCAGCCCGAAAACGTACGAAGCATGCGAATATTTGTTGATCATTTTAGGTTTTTAGTACTTCATTGCACAACACATTTGCTATATTCTCACTGCACATCTGCCACTATGCTCTATAGAAAGTTAGCGCCTCTCATATTGGTCGAACGGATATGAGACACACCCTAACTATTTATGGAGTACTCGATGTAAGTGTCATTATGTTTTATTAATCTATACTAACTTTCATTTACATATAATAGTGTTTGCATGTTTAATTATTTTGTTTAAAATAAAATAAAATTCCTAATTTAATATAATCTATATAACACATAGAAAATACGAGTACTACTTACTAAGACTTGCTCTGAAATATATAATTAAAATATATAATCGTAGATAATTTATCTTCAATATATAATGTATAGACTTTATTACCATTTTTATTTGAAGCTTTAAATTACTAAAAATAATTATGTATTTTATATTTAAATTAATTATTATTGTGGTAATAAATATAAAGGGTCGAAAGTTATCATGATGTACTTGCCTAGTGGTATTCATAACTTTCTTAAATGTGAGCAAACGAATATAAAAACATAATAAGAAATTTATAATTAAAGAATGAGATAAAATTGTGGGATTCAATATAAAAATCATATGGTCAAATGTAAGAATAATAGGTATTATAAATGTCTTTTTATGAATATAATAGTTGTCGCCAAATATTTCAGATGAATGACTTACAATGGCATAAATGCCTTTTTGTGAATATAGTTGTCGCGAAATATTTCAGATGGATGACTTACTTTACTCTAGATTGATTTTAGGATGTGTGAATATAAAATAGAATATTTTCATAAACATGTTAATATAAAAAAAAATTAATTGTTATTTTAAATAAAAGTAATTTTAAACTAAAATTATAATATAAAGATTGATTCTCAGTCGTAATCCGACTAACTAAAAGGTTCTCTCTTATATCAATTACTAAAACCATGCTTTATCTCTTATATCCAATTACTAACACCAAAACTACATTGTAAACATTACGCAAAACATATAGATCCGGCAATTAAAATGAATAAAAAATGTTTTTAAGATAAATACATAAAACTTTTGATTCAAATTATGTTGTCATCCTAAGTTTCAAGAGAGAAAATAAAAACGGGTTACTGTGTTTAAAATTAAACTCGCACCATCATAATATAATATATAGTCACAAAATATAAGAGCTTAGTATGGTTATTATGGAAACAATATTCTAATATTATCGAACTCTACTCTATCATTGAAAAATAAAATAAAAAAACTATGATTTTTTCCAACCGAGCAAGTTTAGAAGCTTAGAGATTATATATATATATATATATATATATATATATATATATATATATATATATATATATATATATATATTAAGTACCTTGATCGAAGATAAAAAAAGATCTCACATTATAGCTACAATTCAAAAAAACCTATTCATTTTATTTTGATTTGAAAAACAAATTATGTACACCTATAACACAAACAATGTATAATCAAAGTCAAGTGTATTAATATATATCTTTTAAGCAAGTTAAGCAGTTATGACATTGTAATAGATTATAGGATATACAAATTAATTTATATTTAAAAAAATTCGTGTTGTAAAAACGAAGTTTTATACTTTAGTATTTATCTAACTTTGAATTTCAATCTCCTTTAAATTTTTGGATTATATTTTTAGTTTTTTTTATTACAGTTCATGTTTTTCAATTTTGTTATTATTATTTAAGTTAAGTTTCATGAAAGTTTTATTTGTCATATATTTTATGTAGAATCTATCAAATGTTAAGTATCAATATCTTAGTTATTGTATATAGTTGATATGCTAATAAACTAATGAGGTATGAAATTAAGTTTAGACTACTGAATGCTAGACGAGTATCACAAGTTTGCTATGTAGATACTAAGTTGATTTTATATGTATTGTGTTGTGAGGGATAAGACTAACAATTATGTTTTGGATTTTATGATTTTCTTAATAATGTTATTCAAGAAATATCATTTTTTTTCTAAATTGATGCACATTATTATTTGAAGGTTCAAAAATTTCTAAGCTATGTTAATATTTGTTGCATGTTTTAGGGGTTTTATTTTGATTTCGACATTTTATAGTGATTGAAAAATAAAATTATGATTCGATAAATTACATGATAAATTCGGTGAATACATAATTTCAGTTGATTCAATCACATTTGATGGGTTTTATAGTTTATCAAAATATTAGTTTGTTATTATCACTTATCGTTTTTCCTCCTTATAATAAGCTTTGTGCTTATCGTGATGATATTTATCACATGATGTCACGAAAATTCCTTTAGTATTATAGTGAAAGTTACTATTTTTGGAATATTATTTTGAATTCGGAGGTATTTTTGATACACATGGAACCTTTATATGTTGCATGTTAAAACAAGATGCAGCTAAATATGATATTTGAGTATATAATTTTTATAGTGTTCATCGACCTTTTCATATATTATAGAACTCATACGATATAAATACCATTAACGTATCGATCATATCGATACCTATTAGAGTCTTAATCTCAACGTTCTCTCTGATGTTTATGATGTGATGATATGAGATACATACACAATTAACAATTCACGAAAATAAGTGTTATGCATAAGTCACGAATTAACATTTAAGTTGTCATTACTTTGGAGTTGTATTGATAACCCAAATAAATCATGAAAATCATCATTTTGGGTGCATGATATGAGGAAGAAGTTAAGATATTGAGGCCATAGATCGTTGTTGAATGTATAAGTCGGCCTACATAAAGATTATGCATATAATTATACAAGGGTTAACAATTTATGCATAATAATTTTTGGGTGTTCACATGATGTATATTCGCGCACGAACTCAATGTTGAATAGTTATATTCAGATACCATGCAATAAATCGACCTACGTGACGATTCAATTATTTTCATACGTGATAATAAGCCGATATTATTTTCCTTAAAAAATAACATTTATGAATAATGTAGGGTATTATGGTCCACATGTCTCATTTAAAGACTTTGATAAATCAGTTTATATGAACACCACAATAGTTTTAAGACTTAAAAATTAAGATTTTCATGTCTAATTATGCACAACATGGATATTAAATGATGTTTGTTGTTGTGGCTGTACAAGCCGCCCAACAAAAACTAATTATCGTTCTTCCGAGGATGGTAAACTTGAATCTTCTAATTGGGAGGAAGAAAGAAAAAACAACTTCATGCACAATTGATTGCTTTCTCCAGACCGGATTTAACAGAAACAAGATCTGGCACTAGAGTTATAGATAGTTCAGCTTAAGCTTTACTAGGTTTTTCAAACTCATAACTCCCTTATAACTCACAGGAAGAATCAACCGTAACAAATGTTGTAGAAATTTTAGCACCGGTTGGAGACTCGAAACAAAACAACATCAATTAGTTATTCATCATACCACTACATTCCTTCATCGTCAACTGTGGCAGTGGGGAACAATATCCTATCTAAAAAACAGACGCATCTTCATCAATGAACCATAAACTACATAAGCTTCTTCTGCAATTGGGTTGTGAATTCGATGAACTCTTGAAATTCAAGAGAAATATTGTCCCAACTTTCGATAACTCTAATTTCATGTCTAATGAGTTTAGACCAAATTTTTAAATTTTTTCTTTTCATAAATACAATTACTAGTTGATTAAAAGAAACTCATTTTATTTTTATCTTTCAAAATACAAACTTTGTTTAAAAATGAAAACTACCTGTATACATTGTTATAATAGCCGATTTTTTTGGATTAAATTTGGCCCATCTAATTAGATTAGATTAGTGATCAAAGCAAAAGTATAAAACAAAAGTATAAAAGCAACTATCACTAAGGTCAAAATATGTTACTAGGATAATTAAGATATAATAATTGTTGAAATCAATAAGCTTTTCAAATCTTTTTTAGTTTATAAAATTCGCAAATTTATTAATTTTAACATGCAAAACGTGATACCAACTTACCTAGTAATATAGACCCCATTAAAAAATACTACTATAGTCCGCCAGCTAGGCTACAACTATGCATCCGATAGGTGGTGCAATTATTGGATTACATGACTTCATAACTCTCATCTAATTGTATGCAATCGCAACTCACAAGCAACCTTCGATGATCTAGGCAGGAGTTTGTGCATATCCTCTTTAAGCTCCTTAAAATGGTAGTACTAATAAAACCAAACCAACAATTATAGAAGATTAATGAAACATGTCATGTCCCCGCACCTGTGACTAATCAATCCAAGTTTGTTCAACGATGGCATAACCAAATTGATTCACTTTTTTATTTGTACTTTTATTTTCATTTTCATTAGATACAAGATACATACATTCGATCTTCAAAAAAAGACAGAGAAGAAACAGCTGGGACTACTACCATACAAGTAAATTACAGGTTGAGCCAATGAGTCTAAGCTGTGACCGATGTCTCCACTGCAATTTTTCCGGAGTAACTAACTTCTTGTGCTATAACAGATGTCCAGAGCTCCGGTATTGCTTCCTTCATGTTATGGATACTTTCTAATGTATAATCTGCGCCTTTTACCCTCTGCGAAGTGCCAATCTAATTCCCAAGATATATCGTATTAGTTAGTTAGTTAGTTAACTTCAATATGTGTTCTATAGAATTGTAGTATTAGTTAAGTTTCTTACCAAAACTGTGTCGAGACCAACCCTTTTGCCTGCCTGTACGTTCCGGACACTGTCTTCAAAGAACAACTGCGAAGACAAATTAGACAATTATAACGTCGAACTTCCTTCGTGAGATAGATATTTAGAATATCTGAATTTTGAAACTTGACTTACAGTTCGTTTAGGATCGATGTTGCCTATCTTGAGAGCCTTTTCTATTGCGGCCTCAGATGGTTTGCAGGTGATTGGTGTCTTTGGTAAGGCCACACCTTCGTGGTTTGGTTGCGCAAAATGCCCGACTATGTCAAATATTCCGGATTTTGGAGTAGCATCTGATCCGACAAAGTTGACGTCGTCCTCGTCGTCAGAAGCAGTGTTCTTGTGTGTCGGATTAAGGGTCTCAAAGCATATAATTCCTTCAAAGCAGTCCTCTAATCCAAGCTTGTTAAGAGCTTTAACAGCGTGGATTTTGTCTGCATTCGTAAAGATCTGCAGAGAGATATATTATCATGAGAAATAAGCCGTAGGTACATACATAGTCGTTTTATAAGATATATCCGGCTTTTGTGATCTTCTACTTACAACTTTACGAATAGGCAGACTCAGCAACAGACTCCTCAAAACAGGATCTGGTTTTATGTTATCGTAAGGTAATCTTCCATGAACGTAACTGTTCGATACAGAAATACAGGATTAGTCTCAACATGAAGGTTTGGTGTCTGAAAACTAAAAGATATCATTTTAAACTATAATATGTTCTGAGATCCAAACAATGAAACAAGAGACTTAAAACTAGGAGGCTATATGATACCTGTGGTACTCATCATAGTCAAAATCGTAGCCAATTGCCTGCAAACAAGAAACCCAAATGATCAAAAACTATCAACAAGCTTTATGTTAATGGTTTAAGTTTACTTTCCAAAGACATACCCTTAGTCCAGCCATTGTTGTTCCATAATTCTTGTACAGCTGGTTAGATAACTCTATAAGCTTACTCTTCTCTATGCCAAGCTTTTCAACCATGTAATCTAAATCGAAATAAAAAAGACATCATAAACAACTAAAATTTTCAATTCTTTCAACACAAAAAGTTCTCGTCGAAACTAAGCTTACCCTTGATATTCTGTCCACATGCATTAGCAATACCAGTACTAAAGGGATAAAGTGTATCATCTAGATCTGCCAATTTAGACAAAAGGGTAACCAGATCAACTCAACCGGAGAGCTAAAAAAATGTTAGTATTAAGAAAGAAATGCAGCTCATCTTACCGAACAAAAGGCAATCATATTTTGATTCCTGAGCCATTTTTTCTGTGTTGAAAATGCACCTGGATGGTAGGACCTTAAATAAACAAACAAAATGATATATCAACACTAAATTCCAAAACAAAACAATTGTTATATGCATGGTTCTTGATGACTTGAGACTTGATGAAAACCATATTTGATAATGAGTGGACATACTTAAGCCAAAGCCACTTTCAAGAAATCAAGATAAGGGTGTGTCAAGTTTTCATGAGGTTCATTCATCAATCCAGCACCACAACTACAAATTGGCTTTAAGAACAGGTAGGTTGGTATGTGGTTGTATCAGCACACATATGGCACCAACAAAAACTAATCAAAACCAACCATTTAGTTCAAAATGTATAACCAATACTAATTTTAATACTTAATACTAATACTAATAGAATCTGTCAATGTCGCCAACCTTGTGACAGTCAACAAAAAGAAGATGGTAGCAAACGATTCAAACAAACCTCTTGAAAAAAATATGTTTATAAAATAAAACCATGATCTTCAAAAGACACCATAGATTCTATACATAAACCTCCAAATATTTTCTGAGTCAAAATCGAGTTTAGAAATTACGAATTTCATTTACAATTTATACAACTACATTTGGAGCTCAATAACATCACCATAAACCACAAATTTACCAATTAAAAAAAAAAAAACTTCATAAATTTTTTAAAAAAATAATAAAATCGATTTTATCGTAATAAAACTACTTGCATTATTGAAAAATCGAAAGCAAAACAAGTAAACAAGACCCAGAAATCAAATTCGATGATCAAAACCAAACATAACCTCGAATCAAAACCAAAAAATTTGTATAAAACATACAATCAATAAAGAACCGAGCGAGTTTTGTACCTGCCGGTTGAAACAAAGATTCTAGGAAGAGAAAGCAAGATCTTTTAGAGAGAGAAACGATTTTGTTTTCTGTATAAAGATTGCAGAACCTGAGGAGAGAAACAGAGAGAGAGAGGAGGAGGGGGGAGGTATGATGGATGAAGAGATGGCTTTATATAGGGGGTATGAAATTGTCGTTTATTATATTTTTATTACCATATTAAAAAAAACCAAGACCCGTTTGGTTTTTGTCTTTAAATTACGAAAAAAAACTGTTTTTAATTCGTTTGTCCGCGTTTAAGAAGGTTACAAGAAGTTACAACGAACTCAATCTAAAAAAAATTAAAAATTGACGGCCTCGTATTCAATTATTACCACCTCTTCTATTACTAACAAGGATATTTAAGTAATTGTGTAATTATAGCAATTTAGCAACAGTTGTCCTAACCTGGACTTTTCTCGAGAAGGTTCTTACAAAATTTAGTTATTATTACTTGGGCTTTGTTCGATTTTAGTCGGAGATAGTTCTTCAACTTTTGAAAATCGGATAAAATTTGTCCTATTATTTAACTTAAGCTGCGACGTTGTTATTATATTTAATACAAACTTGTATTATCAATAAATAAACCATTTTAGGTGATAATCGGTGAAAATAATTAGTGGTTGAAAGGTATTTTAGAGAGTTTGAGAACCAAATCTTATTTATTTTAGGTGATAATCGGTGAAAATAATTGGTGGTTGAAAGGTATTTTAGAGAGTTTGAGAACCAAATCTTATTTTATTTTAGGTGATAATCGGTGAAAATAATTAGTGGTCGAAAGGTATTTTAGAGAGTTTGAGAACCAAATCTTATTTTTTTTAACCAAATCTTATTTAATTTGGATAGAAAAAAAATAAGACACAAAAGGTGTATTTCTGTATTTAATGTTTAAAAGAAAATCCAGCTTATTAAATGAAGTTGGTTGGAGTTTCATGGACCTTGCGGATCGGATCCTGAATCCGATTCAATATTAGCAAACATCACGTATTGACCCAGGCGGATTGTTTCTAGTTTAAATATTTCAAAATATTTCTGAATTACTCCTTCGATATTCAGAGATATATCCTTCCAAAAATATCCGATCATAATAGTCAAAATTAAAATTAAAAGACCAAAACAAATTTTTGATATAGATATAATATTAATCAAAAGATTTGAAACTAATTTTATCCAAATTTAAAAACAAACTTTGAAAATCAATTAAATATTTATCAAAAGATTATGAAACTAATTTTATCCAAACTTACCAACGAATTTTTAAAATCAATTAATTATTTATCATTAAATCCGATAACCTATGGTTCAAAACTTTATTACTTATATACTACAATTTACTCTCTCCTTCCTAAAAATATATTTTAAGAAGAATTTTTTGTCATACAGTACAATACCTATCGTTTTTTTGTTTTTTTAATAAAAAATACATAATTATTATATTTATTGATATTTGTAAATAACATTACATCTATTTTGGAATAAAGAGAGTGCAATTCTATTGACAAATTTTGGTGGATTTATTAGGGTGATGAATGAGATGGGTTATGAGAAGAAGATAGGAACAGGAGACAGATCATGATCTATAGTTAGGAGAAAAGATTAAGCATGTCCTTAACGGGCATTTTAATTATTTAGCTAAGAGATTAAGGGTTTTAATTAGTTTCTAATCTAATCTAATCAAATTTCAATTGGTTCACGGTTCTAGTTTCTTAATAAATGAAAAAAATACAAATATAACCGAACACGCAATCCCGCATAATCACAGATACCACCGACTGGAGTCGAGTCATGTCAATTCCATACTCAGGCGGTGAAAGAAATTCGTATATTGGCATACTATGTATAATGATGCCACATATGACCAAAAATTGAATTTTAATTTGAGAGAATGTTTATGTTATTTTTTTATTATTTTAATTTTAGGTTTATAACGTTTGTTTATTTTCGTTATATTATAGAAATAGTACAGTATCGAAATTTTACTTAGTGTAATTTTCATTTTACATAAGAATTGTATTTACAAAATAGTAGACAATTTTACTTACAAAATTGGATACGAGATCCCAGATGAAGGCTGAGTAGGGGCATATGACAAGTAGGTGGTCTATGCTTTCCGGATGGTTTTCGCAGAGAACGCAAGAGGCAGGAGAGTCAAGTCCCCAAGCTATAAGTTTGTCTCTCGTTGAGAGCTTGTTGTGGATGGCTAGCCATGCAATGAAGGAGTGTCTGGAGATGAAGTATTTGTGCCAGGTTAGGTTAGCTCAGGGGACTTTCTCTCTGTGGTGTTTGAGGGCTGCATATGTACTACTGATGGAAAAGACCGGTTTGGATTTGTTTGGGATCCAAACGTAGAATTCGGAAGACGAGGTGGCCGGGGGAAATTCCCGGAGGGCCAAGATGATTTGATTGAGATGGTTTTGGAGGTCTCGGTTGGGGGGTCTGGCGTGAGTTGACCAAGACCATCTTCCGTTATTGAGAAGGTCTTCCACTTTCTGGATGGTTCTCAGACGCGAGAGGTTCTGGATTGAAGGACCGAATCTTTTTACCAGGGATTGAGAGAAGAGCCAAGGGTCATGCCAGATGGAGGTGTCAGCGCCATTTCCAATGATAGCTCGGTAGAAGTCAGAGGCTTGGCTTCTAAGAGTGAGGACTTTTTGACAGCTCCAACTATAATTAGAAGGGACGGGAAGGGACCAAAAGTTTTTGGATTTTATATTTTCGACGAGGGTCCATTAGGTCCATAGCGAATTCTTATTTTTTTTGTAAGGATGGACCACAGAAGCTTTAGCGCGGTGGCCTGATTCCAGGCTTTTAGGTCTGGAATCTCAAGGCCGCCCTCCTCTTTGGACACGGTGAGCTTATCCCAAGCGATCTTGGCTCCCGATACTTTCATATCGGATCCAGACTAGAGGAAGTGACAGAGGATTTGGGAAAGCTCTTTTAGCACTCGGGCTCGGAGGATAAAGATGGACGACCAATAGACATGGCTAGCAAAAAACACCGAGGTAATGAGTTGGAGGCGCCCATCATAAGAGAGGTGTTTGGAGGTCCAGGAGTTAATTCTGTTGGTGAGCTTGAGAAAGAGAGGTCTGCAGTCATTGTAGAAGAGACAGGAAGTGAGGAGGAGAACTCCAAAGTAGCGGACTGGGAGGGAGCCTTCCTTGAAATTAAGGAGATTAAGGATTGCGAGTCTTGTACTGGGTGACACTCCTGAAAAGTAGACATTGTTTTTTGAGGGGTTCAGGTGTAACCCGGAGATGGTCTCAAATTCCTTTAGACCTTCACGAATCAGATTGATAGATTGGAGGTTTGCTCTGCAAAGGATCATGAGGTCGTCCACGAAGCAAAGGTTTATGATCTCGAGTTTGTGGCATTTCCAGTGAAACCCAAAGGATGGAGCTTGGCTTTTTTCTTGGAGGATTCTGGATACAACCTGCATTACAATAACAAAAATATACGGGGACAGGGGGTCTCCTTGACTGATCCCCTTGGTTCATCGGTTTGCCATTTATACAGACCGAGTAGGACGGGGAGGTGATGCATTGGATACTCCAGTTGATCATGGTTAACGGTAAGTTCATGGCGATGAGGATATCGAGAACCACTTCCTACCTAATGTTGTCGAAAGCCTTCATAAGGTCTACTTTGAGGGCGCATCTATGGACTTTTCTGTTGGTTTGGTAGCCGTGGAGAAGGTTTTGGGTAAGGAGAATATTGTCAAAAATAGAATGGCCCGGAACAAAGGCGGATTGTGAAGGGTCAATCAGGGTCGGGAGGGCCGACTTGATCCTGGAGGTAATTATTTTTGAGATGATTTTGTAAATTACATTACAGCAAGCAATCGGGCGGTAGTCCGAGGGGAGGGAGAGGGAGTCAGATTTTGGGATAAGGGTGATCAGGGTTTTATTCCAGTCGGGGTTCATGTTTCCTTTACAAAAAAATGCTTGATACTCTCACAGATGTCGCTGCCTAGGGTATTCCAGCTGGCTTTAAAGAAATCATCGTTGTAGCCATCGAGGCCTAGGGCTTTGTCACTATTGATGTAAAAAAGAGCAGCCTTAATCTCGGAGTCCGTAATGGGCTTTATCATATTGGTTCTGAGGTCAGGGGGAACAGAGGTGTTGATAAGGGTCTTTATTCTATCCGGCCCTAGGTAGTCAGTATTCCAAGAGGAACCTAGCTGATTGGGGAAGTAGTTATAGAAGGTGGTAGAGATCGTGTGGGGGTTGGAACTCAGAGTTACTCCCGGGGTGGTGATAGAGAGGATCTTATTGCGTGCTCGGTGAGCATGAATACTATTGTGGAAAAATCTGGTGTTTTGTCCCCAAGCTTTAGCCAGCATTCTCTGGACTTTTGCTTGAGGAAAGATTCTTCAGCCCGACTGAAAAAAAATATATAAGAATTGGAGGCCTCTTTCTCAGCGGAGATGAGGGCTCGGTTGGGGGGATCATAGAAAAGGTTTTATTGAGCATGGTCAAGGGCGGTCTTAGCCTCCTCTACTCTGAGGCTAATATTGTTAAATTCCCGTTTGCTGAGCGAAGAAAGAACGGGGGGTGAGCCTCGCGAGTTTGAATATAATGGTATCCATTGGACTTTGAGGGCAAGGTAGGGACCAACTTTTGACAACAATATCATGGAAGTTGGGTGGAGCTTCCACATGATAAACTACTTAAAAGGTCTGGGGGACAGAGTGAAAAGAGAGGAGAGATGGAGGATTAAAGGGGTGTGGTCGGAGGTTCTAGAAAGGTCGAAGTGGGCAAATGAGTTTGGGAAGGAGTCATCCCAGACTTTATTCACGAGGGCTCTGTCGATTCTAGAGGATATTGGGTTGTCTTCTTGGCGATTAAACCATAAAAATTGAAACCCATTCGAGCAAAGGTCGTCCAGGTTACAAGTATGGCAGCAATTGTTGAAAGAGTCAATGGCACTATTCCAACGGGGGTCAGAGTTGTTCGTTCATGGGTGCTGCGAATAACATCGAAGTCCCCCATCACGATCCAAGGACAGTTAGATTTATTGAGGGCGATGGAGCAGAGGTTCTCCCAGAAGGGGAGGCGGTCCGTGGGGTCATTAAAACCATAAACCGCTGTGAGACGAAATGAAGTGTTTTTTATATCCAAACAAGATCACAATGAATAGATTGGGCAGAAATGCCCTTGGTGGAGATACTATAGACGCTTGGGTTCCAAGCAATCCAAATTCTCCCAAAATGGTGGTGACTATGGTTGGTCAGGTAGCTCTAGTAGGGTAACATGGTTTTCATAATGAGAGGGGTGTTTCCAATTCTAAATTTTGTTTCCAGCAAGCAGACAACATTAATACTATTAGCAAACACAAAGTCTTTCACGTCTTTCTGACGCACAAGGTCATTTAACCCTCTAACATTCCAACTAGCAATTTTCATAGTTCAAACAGTAATATTGAGATAAATGAAAGAAAAGAACTAGTACAACATGGGGGTATCCCCGATCATACTTGTTGGAGCCTTTGTGGTTTCAGATATTGGTTTTGGGGAGGTAATTTCGGTTGATGAGGGTTCTCCTTTGTCGTGGTCCATCTGGGCGGCCGCTGGGCTGTTGATTGCCATGATGAAGCTTCTGGTCCAATTTCTTTGAGTGGTCAATTGGCGGAGAGTGTCAGGGGATGCTGATTCGATGTTGTTGTATTTTGAGAGAGCCAAGCGGGATGGATTGGAGTCTGTCATAGGTTCTTTTCCTGGTCGGCGGGCCGGAGGAGCAGAGGTGGGGTGGTCAACAGAGATATGGCAGGCGACTTCTGCATGTCCAAAGGAGGCGCAACGGTTGCATATAGTCGGAGGCCTTGGTATTCCATTTGGATTACGTGGTCCTTCCCAAGGCATCGAATGGACATGGAGGATGGGAAGTCAGCGGTGGCTTGCATGATTATGCAAATTCTGGCATAGTTGAGTCTCGGCCTGTCAGCAGTTTGGCTATCAACATAGATCGGAGTCCCCAAGTAGCTACCAAGGATTCCCAGTCCCTTTTCCGACCAGAGCTCGTGGGGCATTCCATGGAACTTGACCCAAATGAGGATGAATATTAGGGCCTCCTTGGTTAAGGTTTCCATGGGCTCCCACCTCTTGAGGAAGACGGGGTGGCTACTGAAGAACCATGGGGCTTTCTCAAGCACTTTCGTCGCGTTGTTGGCCGAAGAGAATTATAAGAAGTAGTGTCTGGAGGGGGTCAGTTTATATTCCTTGTTCCCGAAGGAGTTCCACACTTGGTTTGCAAGGGCTTGAACATGGGTGATGGTGTGGATTAATTTCAACTGAGGGTAATTTTGTCTGAAGTTTGAGGTATTTCAAGGGTATTTAATGTTTAGTAGATTGTAGTGAGAGATTTGAGCTGCCTGGTTGTATTTAATTTTCATTACCCTCATTAAATGAAAGTGGTTGGGTATTTATACCCTTAACCTTGGGCCATATGGGCTTTCGGGTCATGATTATGAATTCGGGTCGAGTTCAAAGACCCATTAGTTTTTAAGTAGGTAGGTAATTAGCTTAGTCATGAAGTGATTAAGTTTTTAATACATTAGTACGGTTCAGATGTTTCAGTGGGTGGATCTTGTTCGAATTTCCCCAGTCCGGTCCTCATAATGAGTGGTGACAAAATCCGGACTTATCAGGTGATTGCACATTTCTTTGACAAGAAGTAGCCAGATAGGCATGTTGCTCATTCCTCTTTGTCCCTCGTTAAGGCATCATCCGGGAAAACAAGGACTCCGTTATCGATTTTGATGTTATATGTTGTTTGGACTTTCATGGAAAAATTGGTATCAGGTTGTGACACGACGTGTTCCCAGGAACGAGAGTACGATTGCAAGGTAAAGTTGGGGTCTGGTGGGTGGGAGGTAACTAGGGGGCAGTTTCTGAAGCAAGATGAGGAGGTATAGTGCTAGAGGATTTTCAGTAGGATTTGAAGACGCTGGATTTCAGGGAGTAAGGCTGGTCGGGTCTAACTCCGAGAGGCTTATGGGCTTTGGATGGGCGGGAGAAAGCATGGCTTTTGTTGTTCTTTCCAGGGTAGGATTCAGGGAAGGGTGGAGGGACAAGCAGCAGGTTAAGCATAGGAACTTGAATGGCAGGATGGCTAGATGAGTGGACCACCGTGGAGTAGTGCAAGTTGTTGCTCGAGAGAGGTTGGTTACTGGCCTGGATGGCTTGCTGGATGGTCAGGACCACAGTTGATAGGATGCTCAAGTTTGGCAGCGAGGTTTGGGGGTTGGGAAAGGTATTATTGAATAAGTATCAACTGGATATAGATGTGAACATAGGGTTAGGGAGGATCGGGGGTCTAAAGGAGGCAGATTCACAAGGGAGAGGTGTTGGGGGTTAAAGTATTGCTTTGAACAGGGGCCTTTAGTGCATGGAGGTTGGGTTGCTGCATGCATGCAAGGAAACATTCTCACGCATGCAGGCAAGAGAAACCGGGTTTTGGATAGAAACATGTACAAAGAGAGCATCGAGAGGGTCTGAGGGTTGGGATAGAGGGTAGGATACCATGGGAAGAGATAAAGAGTTGGAGCTTACCAAAACCGATCTGGTCAGGCTGGGGATCGGGGCAGAATCACCCCCATGGAGGAAGGTATTAGCACCGGAGCCAAGAGAAAGTTGTGCGACTTGAGCGGGGTCATCAAGGGCGGTGATGGCATTTAACAACTTCTCGTTGTTGCTGAGAAAGGCTTGGAGTTGAAGTTCGTTGGAGAGTGACGGTGAAGGATTGATTTCAGATGGGTCCTCTTCCTCGGAGGTAGCATGCAAACTTCTTTTTTATCCTGGGGAGAAAGGGAGAGAGGAGAGGTCTCTCTCTCACCTCTCGAAAATCCAAGAGACTACATGTTGATGGACTTGGGGCGGGAGCGAACAATGGGCAGAGGGGATCCGTAGACCGATAGAGGGAGCCCAAACATGCCTATGGAAGGCGGCGAGGAAGACGACGTGGAGGATGTCCTAGTTTCAAAGGAAAGAGCAGTGCTGGGGCTTGAAGAAATGGTGATCGGAGAGGGGGGAGGGGATGGGGATTTTTCATTAAAACAAGGGGTTATTTTCCGGTTGAACCGGCGAGAGGAGGAGCTTCTACGGGTTTCAACCATTTTTAATGGTGGGTAGAGGGGTGAGGGATAAGTGCAAGGGAAAACGGGTGGGAATATGAAGGGATTTTTAAGATAGAGGGTTGGTTACTAAGGAGTAAGAGAGAGAAACGAACCGGCGGGGGATGGGTAGTTATAGAGCAGTTACACAAGAAAGAGAGGGAAGAGGCGAGTGAGGAGAGAGAAAGGTGAAGGAGTGAGGGCCAGAAGGAGGAGGACGCGAGGCTTAAAAGCTCAAAGAGAGAAGAGGAAGAAGTGAAGTCGATGAGGTAGGTGCATGGAGGAGAGGGATGGTTTTCTTGCACGACTTTATGAAGCATTAAAAAGGAGAGCGAGTCCATTAATGCAGACACACATATACATAGCCACTGATTGGTTCGACATTTTGAAATTTTAAGGCTACAAAGGGAATTTTGGGGTTGGCTAATAGGGATAGAGGGGATTCTGTAAGTGAATGGCTCGAGGCAGGGGAGATAGCAATGAGGGTGAAGATTGGAGAGGGTTACCCTAGATTCAGGGTGAGAGGTAGATAGGCAAAAGGCATTTGCCATAAATGCTTCGTGGGTTATTGAATGGATCGAGGGAGTTGTTGCAGATGAGTAAAGGCAGGGGAGAGAGAGGGATATGGAGGGGGTTAAGGACTTGATTATGGAGAGAGAGAGAGCAATATACATTTGATGGCACCCATAATGGTGTAGAAGTCGCCCACCTAGAGGGGGAGAGAGAAGGGAGTGATGCCATTAATGGTGTAGGACTAGAGGACACCATTAATGGCGTCTTCGAGAGACTTGTTGCCTTAGGAGGAAGATGAATCCAGACTGGTTTTTTCCTTCCCAAGGCTAAAAATGTTGGAAGAGATGTTTTTAAGAGCTTGATTTTGGTGATTTTAATCGCCTCATCATCAAGCTCCAAGGCTTGTGATGAGGGATTTGAGTTTGAGAGTCTGAGAATTAGGGCTAAGAACAAGAAGTTGAAAATGTAGAGAAGAATTCTAGAGAGTTTCTCTCTCTAGAAAAAAACTAGCCGTTTAGATCTCCTCCGTTAGTAGGTTTTTAACATCAGAGTTTTGATTATCTTCAGACTCATGCATTGAGTAATTTCGTATGCATTAATCGAAATTGAACCAAATCCAAAATCATTTTCGAAAAAAATCTTCGAAAGAAACATTTTAATTTCATTTTTTCTATCACATTCGTTATCGACTTCATATCGTTTTTTAACAGCACTAGTTTTGGTCTCCACCGTCTTTTTCAATAGAATGTTATATTCGTTGAAATCGTACCCTTTTTGTCACAATTTATCGAAGTCCAAATCCAAGACAATTGCAACCAATATCCTTTCTAAATAGGCAATGAACATATATTTTAGTGCTCTCGATTGAAGCTTGTCTTGTTTCACATGTGCGTAGGAACCACACCTGAGTATTCTCAAATGTTTCAAATGAGGTTTCTTTCCAGTCCAAGCATCTCGAGGACAAAAAATTCAAGTGTCATAGATGGACTCATGTTGATGATAAACGCAACCATTGTCACGGTTTCTCTCTAGAGCCTTTGGTATACTCAACATATTTAAAGCATACATCTAAAGATGTCCAATAGGTTCCAATTTATTATTTCAGAAACTCATTATGTTGGAGAATTCCTCTCACGTTTTGGTGTCTAGTTTCAAACAATTATTAGTGGATGCCTCATTCACATATTGCAGGTCATTTTCATTATGTAACTTCTTCAACATCTTTCCAGTTTGATTCTCTTCAAACTTCTTCCATACCCCTAAAATCATCAAATGTTTCCTCATTCGTATTCAAAAGTATATCCCATACATCTATGGAATAGTCATCAGTCGCTGATATGAAGTACCTTGCACCACCCATAATGAATTGTCATGTCAGACCCTAAAGATCTGAATGAACATACTTAAGCACATTAATGGTTGTATGTTCATTAGGCACAAACTTGACCCTTTTGTTTTTACCTAGCATAGACCTTTCGCAAAAACTCAACTTATGAATTGTGCTACCATCCAAAAATACTTGTTATTTAAGCTCAATAAGGATTTTATCACTTATATTCTCAATCCTCATATGTCACAACTTGGTTGAATATTTCTTCACACTAGACACACGCTTTGCCACTATAAACCCTTCAATAACTAACACACCATTTGTCGTACATGCTTTCAAAATAACAAGTGGGCCTTACAAGACCCTAAGTCTGTTGTCTCCATCCTTATAAGTAGACATTTCTCCATCTAACATTCCAATGGAAAGGAGGTTTTATCTAAATTTGGGTACGTACCTCACATTTTTTTATTACGTTTTCAAGTCATTTAGACAATTTGAGTCAAATAGTTCGCATTCTTTCGATGATACTAAATTCATCATTCTCTAAGATGAAATTTCCACCGTCAAGCAATCTTAGGTTTTCAAACCAATGTTTGTTGCAACATCTCTGGGATTAGCCTTCGGATAACAATTTCAATTTATTCTCTCTTTGTAGTTCCTATTGATATGGCCCTTATTCTTGCACAACCAACATCTCACTTTAAAACCCATTGCACTTCCTAATATATCCCTCACACTTAGTCTGAGATCATCAAAATCACCTTTCAGAATGGTTATTTTTTGGAGAACCTTTGAGTTCATTGTACTATTTACTTCGATATGGTGTCAATAAAGTGTTCATATACCTTTGACAAAGAACTCAAAAGGATTATAGATTTCTCTTCATCTTTTAACTTGACTCTAACGACATTCAAGTAAAACTGATTCTATTAAAATCATTCAGGTGTATTTAGTTCTCTTTGTCACCATTAGTTGACAGCGTGTATAGCTGTTTCTTGAGATATAATCTATTAGAACGGAGAATTTTTCATATAAATAGCTTTTAGCCGGTTCTATATCCCTAATGTTGTAGGTGATAAGGAAGTAGAAATTTATGGACTTAAAGGTAAATAATTAAACGTAACGTAACAGATGGTAAAGTTAGAGGAGGATTTTAGAATTATGTATTTTGGTCGAGGACTAGGAGTGTAATTAACCCTTTTTATGTAACTGTATTCAGTTGTAAGCTAAGTCTTTGCGCCTCTATATAAAGGCCAAAGCTGAACTAATAAAAAGGTTGAACTTTTGAGTTAAACACTTTTGTACTTGAACTTTCTCTCTTTAGAATATATTTTTCTCTCTAAAAGTTTTAATTCTCTCAATTACTAAAGCAATTCAAAGAACCATACTCACCAGTATGATAATAACCAGCTTTTTATATATTAAGAAAGCCTGCACCTTAATTCTCCAAAGTTTGAAATCATTATCTCGGTTGATTTTTCCTAAATTGCACTTCATAGAACTCGTTTTGGTGGCGTTTTTCTTGTTTCTAGGTGAGAACCAAATCTCTAACATGGAGATCTGAAATGATCTTTGTCTGTTTTACTTTTTAACAACACTACAAAAGATATTGATCCAAATTATCCACACTCACTACATCACTTGTTATAAAAACTCTTTACTAGATAAACCCACTTCAGAATAATCAACAATATCAAGTTTCAACAATAACCAAACCAAAAATAGTGTTAGATGAAGCTCAATAATTATTCACCCAAAGCCTGTTTTTTAGTAGAGTATATCATGCAACAAGAAATAGGGAGCCATACAACTTTAGATAGTACTCAAAGTTTCAACTATGAACCCAAAACAACAAAGCAAGTGATAAGAACAAAAATGTTAAACCAAACACACACAAGCCATATTTAATGTGCTTCGTATTATGAAAAAATCCTACATCACTGACAACAAACACATATTTTATATATATGAGAATAGACAAAGACGCTCTCAAACACTAACACTCAACTAGTCACCTTTTGTTATAAAAACACTCTCATGATATAAAATAAACTATAGATCTCAGAGTCTTCTAAGTGTTTACCCTTTATCTCTAAATATCTGTCATTTTTCAGGTTTCTCTCTCTAGAGATTGTTAACTTATTATTCCAGCAATGACTTCATACCATTGTTTCACTATTTATAAAGGATCAAAGATATGTTGATTGTTCTTCATGCTCATAATAACATATGACAGCTATTTTATTCAATCGACCAAGCAAATATACACAAAGAAAATCAGCAATGTTGATATTCGTACGACTAATACTAACGTCTTATTGTATTATACCACCACAAGATAAACACCCCCAAGATCAACAGTTTATTATCAACAACTTAGATTACACATCAATTCAGATCATTTAGTGACTTAGTTTCTTCTAGAAACAAATAAATATTTTCACAAGTTATTCGATAAACATATTGTGCATTTTCGGCTCAATATGTGACAACCTGCACCTTCGGTTCCAACAAGAACATCCTTATTGCCTTCATATCTTACCCTTAGATTCTAGAAAACGTCTTTGCATCTAGATTTTGGCATGGCTCCTACCATTAGAGACTTAACAGTTCATGCTCTTTAAGGTTTCAGCTGCACATCTTAATCCCTTGAAAGTCTTTGGAAATAAATCTGTCTCATCTACTTTTAATATATACCTAACATAATATTTATTTTTGTTAATTACTAAATGTTTAACTTTTATAACATTTAACAATTAAAAAAACTTTTCCTCTCTATGTTCAACCGAATTTACAATATGATCTTCCATGTAAACCAAAATTCAACTTCGTTAAGGCGTAGAAAATCAGTATAATATAAAATGAACACGGTAAACTATATTACAATTTTGGTCTTAACGTAATAATGTCTTATTCTAGGTACTAAATGTGATGATTATGTATACTAATTATTATATATTTAAAATATTTATTTAATAATTATAAAAATATCTAAAATATTAAATTAAAAAAACTATAAATTTTAATTTTTTTATATTTTAATTCAAATCATGTTAATAATGTTGTTTTGAACAAAAATTGTTAGTAATAGTTTGTATTTAAAAAATGAAATTCGATCTTTATTTTTAATTTCAATATATAAACCAATATATGTTTTAATGTTTGTACCGAACTCGTTTATAAACCGAACCAATATAATATGATGGTAGGTATAACCGTGATGGTTTGTAAAACATCGATTTTAATAGTATTGTTGTATTTTATTATTTTATATATATATATATATATAGTTTTAAAAATAACTTAACTACTTAAATGAATGAGTATATCATCTATTACAATATCCGATAAAATTGGATAAGAGTATCATTTTAAACGCTAACAATTAAAAATAAACATTTTAACTTATTCGTCATATTTAAGGTATGAATTTGTTGATCAATATTGTGCTTGTGAGCTCAATGGATCCATATGTTTTTTAAAATTAATAAAATATAGTAATTATGTTGAAAGAATTTTCAATTTTTACTAACAAATAATTAAATGACAAATCGTGATAACAATATTTATTATGTGAAATTTATACATAACACAAATCAGATTTGAAACATTGGAGTGACTGAAGTCAATTTTCACCTTAAAAGTTGATTAAACGACTCTATCCAGTATTTTTGTCATCTTTAACAATCATGGCATAACTTATGCCATAAATTATTTTTAGGGATTTTGTTTGATTAATATTTTTGACATAATGCAGGTTTAATTCAATGAGTTTTTCCAATCAAAGATTATAAATCCATTTAAATTGGAACACACTCTTAATTTGGAACAATAAGTGTCTTCAATTAACCACAGTATATCAATCGGTCATTAATTTTTTATTTAACATATCTCATAATATCACTATTTAAAAAAATTGTGATTATTATTTTTTATATCATTAAGTAAACTTTAATTATTATATGATTAATTTATTGTGTTGATTTTTCTTATTATTTAACCTAATATGAAAATAATAATAGTTGGTGAACATATACCGAAACAGAAGGTTGTGGATCAGATCTCCAAGAAAAAGAAAAAGAAATAGTGAAGGAGAATGTACACTAAATCAGTAGAAGAGAAAAATAAGTTTACGTGATCATAAAGTAGAGAGTGAGAAACTTTATGATAGTTATGTATTAAAATATTTACCTCATTTTGTGTAGGCATTATTTATCGAACCTATACTTTTATGAGCCAAAATATTTATGGGTTGAAGTCTTAATCCATGCTCTAAGTTATAAAAAAACTATAAATTAATCATAGTTCAATAATTATAAAGATCTGGGTCTCATATATATGCCCTAATTGATAGTTCTTACAAAATAAATATAAATCATTATAACATGTTTGCAGTCAGACATTTGAATTTGAATTATAAAGATTCATGTCTAGGTTTATTTATTTGAGATTTCGGCTTCTGTTTTTATCTAGATGTCGTTTTTTTAATAGTGTATTTAGACCTCATCGTGATTTCTTGGATATAATATTTGGTCCAAACACTAATTTTGTTTTCGCTCGCATGACCTATTTGAACCATCCACTCAAACAACCAAATTATTTCAGGCTAGCCGAGATGAACCATTGAGATTTTAAAGTTGGACTTTGGAGAGTCTGGTGGTCGACATTGTCCCAATTTTCTGCCTCGTTAAACCCTTATCGGTTAAAATATATTTTGCTAGAAAAATACATCCATGAAAGGTACCTCTCCGATAATTTGTTTATCATGGTCGAGCGTTAGATTGCGATACCATAAAATTTAGAATTATTGAACATGTCAGCATGTGCCAGAATTATTATGCATCCATGTTATATAAATAAAAAAGAATAATAACTAAAAAAAATTAATATGTTGGGTTAGAGGAGATTTTTCCAAAGGTTAATGAGAAAAGGCCGACTCATGGTCTGACCAAACGGAAGAGCTTAATAGTGACCACCAATGTGAGGAGATGTAATTAAAATTATAAGTCCAGCATTGATGAATGAAAACTCACACATGGGTTTAAACACCATCTAGATTATTATAAATGCTAAACATAGGTTTGAATGCAAGATTGATGATTGAAGTCACCGCATGTGGGTCTAAACACGCATGAACGGAGGGAGCATTAACACATGTCTGAATAATAAGACCTAAGAATATATTGTAATGACACATATAATATAATATAATATAATATGCAAGTGATTGAACTTATGCAATTATAATCAATGGTGTATCCACTTTTGAGTTGTTCAATCAATACAATTGGGGTCGATATTAAATTTCATCAACCAAATCACTGTCATTCGTTAGGTAAAACATCAACAACTGAGCAAAAGAGTCATTTGCATATATATAATATACGAGAAAGTCACATTGTATTTATTTTGGTTCAAGAGGTCTATTATGTATTTTTTTTGTTATAAACCATAATATGTATAATGATGAGAGTAGTTGATAGACTGAAAAATTCCATTCTAGACTAAAACAATGATCGAAAGTCTACAACTTTTAGAGACCTAATTTCTAGTCTATCGAAAGATGTTAGTGAGGGGTCTAATGTCAAGGCCGACCATATCATTAGTGTATCATTTTGTTAGTAGTGTCTTTAAGTATTACTTTACATCGCTTCATTATCATTTCTACAGATTTTACGACCTGGGGATTATTTGTACAAGTTTCTCCAGTTTTGGAAGTCGTATGGAGAAAACCTAGGTCCGTCAATGGTTAAAGTATTTATAGAATGAATGTCGTTAGTCAACAACCCAAGACCTTAAGCTAACCCTTTGGGGTTTCCAACGTGTCCATATAAAATTCTAGGTGAGCCATTTATAAAATAATACTTTTTATTTTGTTGTTTTAACCAAATTCCTAGAGAAGAAGCATATGTAATAGCATTTTGAACGCTAGTACTTGAGCAGCCGACTAATTAGTTTTATATTTATGTTTTTCAATACTTATCTTTGTTTGTTAACTTATTGTTTATTTATTGTCTTAGTCATGCTGCTTGGAGTGGTTTAATGTTCGATTTTAGAGCAGAATGGTAAGTTTGATAAATTGACTGAAAGTCATTACTATTTTTTGCTTTTAGTTCCATAAAGTTTTGTAGTTGTCTACTTAAATTAATACAATATATGTATATCTATTCGTAAAGTATGATATTTGGTTATTATTCTCACCCAAAGGTGGATTTTGGAGAAAACATGAATATACGCTATCCGGTCGAACTCTTTCAAGATAGTGAAGTGTGTTTGAGTATATAGTTTCCTTAACATATTTTAACACAATATCAAATGACACAGACCCTATGTTAACCAGAATTGTTTTCTTTAGAGTGATTAACTCTATAGGTAAAAGATAAATACGAGGCTCCGGAATCTCAATAGCAAAACTTTGATTTATTAATAGAAATTAGTCTTCAAACACATATAAAATCAATAAAAGAGTTTTGTTTGAGATACATACCTCGATAAAACCTTTCCACCTCATTGAGGTAGGAAATAGTACATATTTATTATAAAAATAAAAATATAAAAAATGAAATTATAAATTAGAGCTTATACATATTGTATTTAGGAAATGTACAAATTCAACTAGTGCAAGTTCCATGGATAAGATATAGACCAACTTTCTATGTCAGCCAGTTTATATGTTTATGGAATTATCTTTCCAGAGACCGTGTAAAGTCTCTCCTAATTTGGACCCAACTTACTAGTAGTCTTGTCTTTTGTTTAAAGGAATATTGTTCACAATTAAAATTATGAAAACTTTGAAATCGTCTATATATTGCATTTGTTTTGTAGTGCTCTATACGTGTGTAATATTATATCTAATTTTCCTTGATTATGTCCACTTCATCCATTTGAACTTCAGCAACTTAGCAAATTAGAATGAAAATATATATGTTTCGTCCAATACCATAACTATACAACATTGAGTGTTTGTCCTTTGATCATAACTAACAATTATGAATAAATATAAAGTTGTATCGGTTATTTTGGTTTATGGAGTGGTTCGGTTGGGCCATAACATTTCATGTACTGTATCTAGACAGTTTCTAATTGCACCTTCAAGTAGAAATAGAATTCCTCCAAAACATTTATGTTTATAATTTCTACTTGTCGATTAGCATGGATGGAATGGTGACGAGAAATTATGTTTCATCCTTCGAATTTGATTGAAACATGATAACTCTGCATTCTGGACCTACATACTTTTTTTGTTATTATTATCAACGAGACCGCATACATGCAACATATATCTATTTTGAGTAAATTGATGAGTTCTTTTGTTTTAATATTTGTTAGGGGATTCACTTCATTTACAAAAATAATAAATTGCTAGTTATTACGGATATTTTGAAGCCTTAGGTAAAAGTCTAACCTAATTAAGTCTTATGTGTTAAATGTAACTGCTCTTTAAATTTATTCGAGTGGAACAATTGGGTTTATATGTTTGGAAAATGTTGACAAGTATCGCATCGTTACACATAATATTTGATATCTTATATAATTGTTGACCAATAATAACCAATTAAATTTTTTTGCAAGGTTTTATAGCCATAATGTGCACTACCTTCACCCCATAAATGTGTTATTGGATAAAAGAAGATTTATTCATACCTAAATAATGCATAAGAGGTTTTGTCAAAAAAATCTATATACAGTGTGTTTATTAGCCATACATATCTTACCAATAAAACCTTGATGCTTTGGGACTCCATTATTTATTCTACAAGTACCTCTATGGTTAGATAATACCGAATAGTAAGTCTCCAATAAATGCTTGTCTCGATAACCAGAACTTCAGACAATCAGTTCATTTATGAGATTTTATTCGGTTGGATTATGGTTGGCTTATCATATACCATGCACCACGAGGCTTATTTGGCACATCATAAAGAGTCAAGTGCATCGAATATTAAATTTTCAGCATAGTACGTCCTCATATGTAACTTGTTTCAAATGTTATCCTTTTTTGCTTAAGCTTGACCTAAAGGTTTATTTGGTGCACTCCATAACTATAAGAAATTTGGTAACCCACAATAGTAGCATCATATTCTAATTCTTTATAAAAAGTAGTGAATTAAAATTTAATTGATTATTGGATAATATCCCCTAAAAATGATGTGAGATGTATGTCATTTCTGGAGCTGAGACTGTTAGATCATTCATCAGTTTAAACTACCGATTCGAGCTCAGAATTATCCACTAAAAGTGGATAACTCTTTAATGTTACAAGATGGTTTACAATTTTTAATGTGGATAGCTCGGTTTTTGCAAATTTTATGTCCTTTTCATTAACCGAGTATCTTTTGATTTTCTCAAACGTGCACTTAATGTGCATTTATTTTATTTTGTTTCCAATTTACCAATAAAAAGTTTTGAAACATTTATGTAAGATCAACTAGATGGTTGGTATTCTGGTTACGTATTACAAGCATGTCATTAATATGGGCTTGTAGGTTACATCATAACAAGTTAAATAAAATCTTGTTCACAAAACACTAGTAAGTCCCCCGTGTGTCTGTAGGTTGAAGAGTATAAATTTGTAGCAATTTTCCCCCATATTTGGTCTTATAGGTTGTGTGCTCTTGATCTTATGCGTGCATCGAGATTTCATTATATCCCAAGTAGGATTCCATATTGGACAACATGTGGTTCCTCGAGGTAGCATCCACTAGCTAATCAATGTGTGAGACTAAGAATGGGTCCTTTGGACACATCTTGTTGAGATATGTATAATTGACTCACTCCATAACTATAAACAATTTGGTAACCCACAATAGCAACATCATATTCTAATTCTTTATAAGAAGTAGTGAATTAATTTGTGACACATCACCCACAATAGCAGCATCATACTATAAGAATCAGTTTTATTGTTTGATATGTATGCACATTTGATATATGAATAATTTGTGTCACGTCACCTTGGCAGGTGCATCGGTGGATTTTTGCAGATTATGAGAAAACATCCAAGTTTTTGGATAAACATTATTAGAGGTTGGTTTAATAGTACCTTAAAGATTCATGCCGAAATGAAAAACTTGATCTTTATTTATCATAATATAATCGATTACCTCTCATAGTTATAGCAAATGAAGAGTATTTTACAAATCATCCATATGATAATGCACCACTGAGACCCCGCTTGGTTACTATTAACTAAGAAACAGAGAAGCAGAATAACTCTAGACCCGTGCATTAATTTCTTATGATAACTCTGATGGCTATTGCATATATAATAGAGACCCAGTAGACCATAGACGTGATTGTGTGCATCTGATCATACCGCGATATACCAAAATTTCTTATAGCACGACGAAATGTCCAGTACCATTAACAAATATTGTACTGTCTTTTTATACTCTTCATGGTTGATAAATTACTTCCAGTTTAAGCTCTCGAATAAGATATGCATCGATTCTCGTGAAGTTGGCCAAGAACCTCTTAGATGGTAAGCATAAAGTTATACTTTCCGTATTGTTAAAAATTACATTAATCAAGCTCCATGTGTCAATAATAATTCACCAAAACTCAACCTCATATGATTTCTGAAACAATTAGCACAACATCTTTGTATGGTATAATAATTTTTAGCAAATCGGCGTCATTAAAGCTAATTATGGGTACACATGTTGGTATAAATGTGTTGCATTTTGGCCATGATGTTGCAATCAGATTTTAGAAAGCTTGTTCTTGGATTTGATTTCTTGCTTTCGATTTTACCTTGATATTTACTAACCGAACTTGGTTATTTGAACTATGAGAATGATGTGGTCGAGGCTTGAATTTTTTTATTGAAGCTATGGTTTATTGTTTGGAAAAAATATCGACTGGATCATGGGAAATGTAGACGTTTGAGACCTCAATAAGGCATATAAATATTGTTTCGTCCATTTTGATCAAGGTTTGAACCTTAAAAATTATATCTTGAAAGTTTAAGGTATTATTATTCATAATATCTTCAACTAAAAGCCCTAAAACGGTTTTGTGCTTGTAAGGAATACACGTCAGAATTTGTCGTAGTTTTGTAAGCTGTTTTTGTTCTAGATACAATGTTCTATGTGTTTCTTGAGGATTTTGTCGGCTCTTGCTTGGTGTATATAATATAATTATCATCACATCAAATTATTATACTAACAGTGAATTTATCTTCAAACAAAGTCCATCGTGTTTTAAATGTGTGGATAAAATCAGAAGAAAGCTGGTTAAACTAAGTAAGGGTGTTTCCTCGAAATGTCATCAATAATATGCGATTTATTGTCTCTTCCGAATTCGAGAATTTCATTACAAAAATACTCGGTTTGATACTTTTGATATCCGGTCATATTATAATTTTTCCATTTATTATTGGTTAAATTATCGGTGCAAGACACCTTGAATGATATTCTTGAGCTAGAAATGATACGATAATATTATAATTTGGCTTCGATACAACCATCAAGGTCGGTCAATGTTTGGAAGACTGAGAATTTGAGAGTTCCGTGGTGGATGTTGCCAAGTTATTACTAACGAAAAAAATATGGATATCTATATGATAACATGACACCATACCAAAGTTACATCAAACCATTGTGAAAGTTCGATAATTGATTTGCAAGGTCGACCATAGTCTGGTAAAATAGCAAATGAGCTGCAACATATTCCCCGACTACTATTTATTGTCAATGATGAGAGAATTGAGCTCATATCATATAATCATATCAGTTTTGTTCATCTTAAAATGATTGTGCTTGAATATCCTAACTGACTCACAATTGTAATTCTTATTTGAATCCATTGTCTTTAGAACTTTGGCACGAGAGCGGTAGGATTTGTGGTACTATATTGGTGAGTAGTTTGAGAATGATGGTTGATGAGTCCGAATTCTGCCTGCTACTCGGACAGGGACAGATCGGTCCAAGGCCTCCGGACCGGACAGATCACTTCGAACGCTTAGCACATAGGACTGTTCGAACTATGACAAAAGTACTAAAAAACCTAAACACTTCTTGACTAAGCTACTTGCTCTCCTACTTAGAGCTCATGGGTCTTTAAACATGACCTGGGTCCATTAAATATGACCCGAAAGCCCATAAGGGCCCACACATTAGGGTATAAATACCCAAGCACCTGCATTAAGTGTGGGTAATGAGAATTAACTGCAACCAGCCAACTTAATTATCTCTCTACTCTCTACTCTAAATATTAAATACCCCCATACTACTATAAAATACCAAACAAATTACAAGCCTACCCTCAGGTGATAATTATCCTCACCAAATTGGCGACCACAGTGGGAGAAGAGGGTGCCTGAATCAAGCATTCAAAACCAGCAAAGAAAGTCTGTCCGAATGAATCCGGACGATCCAGAAGTACCACCAGCTCTGCTCGAAGTGGTGGGTGAGAACGATGAGTACACTATCGAAGAGCGTGATAGGCTAAAGGGTAAAATAGAAGCTCTAAGGGCAGAAAAGGCTAAGATGGGCATGAAAGAAAAGTCCAAAGCATCAGTTGCTCATCACACCAATAACCCTAGAGAGCATGAGCCTTCAAAGACTCATGTGAGTACCAAAAAGACTCATGCCAGCTCCAAAAAGTCTCACCGGTCTAAGCCAATGGAGAGTTCTGATTCAAGCTCAGAATCTTCTGATAGCTCTTCGGACGATGAAGGAGTTGAAAAATCCTTATCCACCAGCAGTGATGAGGGTCGAACCAAAAAGAAGCAAAAGCAGATTAAAAAATACTCAAGAAAAAAGGATAGACATGGAAAGATGAAGAGGAATATTGGCAAAGGGTCATCTCACAGCCGGAGGCATGTAGACCGGATGCTGATGGATCCTTTCGCTTTCCACGATGAGCCAGGTATCTTTGCAACTCCTAATGAAGATACTGTGTTCATTCGTGGCAGGAATTGGAGACAATCTCCATTATCTTCCAAAATTTAGTCCGGAAACCTCCCTAAGAGGTTTGATAGTACCAAAATGGAAAAGTACGATGGCAGTACTGATCCGGACAACCACTTAGAGAAATTCAAGAACTTTATGATGAACTTTGATGACGATGATAAGCTACTTTGTAGAGCATTCTCCCAGTCTTTTACGATGAGTGCTCTGAAATTGTACAACAGTCTACCACAAGGCTGTATTAAGAATTTCGATACTTTTTGGGTAGCCTTTCGAAGGCAATTTGTAGGGAGTAAAGAGCGCTAAAGGGCAATGGAGACACACTAATCCATTGTGCCCAGGAACCAAATGAGTCCTTAAAAGAATATATAAGTCGTTTTGTGAACACCAAGAATGGGTTGGCTGATTGCTTCGAGCAAGTGGCAATAAAATCCTTAAGACAGGGCTTGAATCCCGACAATTTGGCTGCTTCAGTGACCAGAAAGAAGGCCATGACATGGGGGGGGGGGGGGTTGCTGAATCAGGTTGGAAAACAAATTAATGGCGATGAAACGAAGAAAACCAGGGTGCACAGGCAGGTGAAGTCTGCCCCGGTGGCACCAAATCCCAATCAGAATCAGTCAGGGAACAAGGCAAGAGAGACCGGACAAGGGCATGGTAGGGCCAAAGCTCAGTCTCAGCCAGCTGCTCCTGCTCAGAGTCAGCAATCCAGAAACAAGAGAGGGCCATGGGTCCAACCGGAGTGGTTCACAGAATTAAAAGAAAGTGTGGCCACCATTTATGATAAAACAAAGGAGGAGGTGCACTATAGAAGACCAGTCACACTGCAATCTCCCAGGGAGCATCGCAATAACTCTTTCTGCCAGTATCACAATGACACTGGCCATACCACTGATGATTGTATAGCTTTGAAGCAAGAGGTTCAAAACCTGATCGAAAGGGGAAAGCTGGGGGCTTATGTCAAAAGAAGAGGAGGTAACAAGCCTGACAATACTCACCGGGTTGGTCCAAGTAATGCTGCTCCGGAGGGAGACATGGTTATAGTTGAAAGGTTTGATGTGGAATCTGAGTACTTGGATCCTGATCCAACTCGAAACAGAGTGGGTGCAATTGAGGAATGTTCAAGAACGGTCTCCGGACTCATTAAGTTTTTTGAGTCACTTACAATTTTTGGAGGGGATACTATGACAGCTCCTACTGCTTCTTCAAGGAAGAGGCACGTTCATACTTTAGCCACCCAGCTAGAAGGAGGCATGACTTCCTATCATTCACCAAATCATTTCCCCTTCATTGTTTTTGATGAGGATGATTTAAGAGATATAGCTGGCCCTCATGAGGATGCTGTTGTCATAGGAGCATCTATTGGGGGCAATGACATAAGACGAATTCTGGTGGATACTGGAAGCTCAACCAATATCCTTTTCTTAACCACATACAAGAGAATGAAAAATCCAGCTGTAATTCAGAGTTCGGACAGATCAATTGTGGGCTTTACAGGCAGCTCAGCAAATGTGATTGGAGAGTTCGAAGAGGAAGTTCTATTGGGCAAGGGCCCTTTCAAGAAAATGGTCAGGATACTTTTTATCGTGGTGGATTGTCCCACTTGCTATAATGTCATTCTAGGGAGGTCTTGTCTCTCTAGGATGCATGCAGTGGCTTCGACAGTCCACCAGTGCTTGAAATATGCTGTTCAGGGACAGGTTGGAGTCGTCCGGAGCAGTCAAAAGATTGCAAGGGAATGTTATGCTACGGCCCTGGCTCCTCGAACGCTGGGGGCAGTCCGTATTAACGAACAATAGCAGTTTGAGGGGCTTTTAGGGGTGAAGGTGAGATTGATGACCCTAGAGAGACCCTTGGAGTGTTGATACCGGTTGAAGAGGTAGAGACTCACTGTCTGGAAGAAGGAAAAAGTGTCAAAATAGGGTATAAGATGCCACCCGTTTTGAAAAGTGAAATGTTAAAGTTTTTGAAGAGCCATCAGCACGTTTTTGCTTGGTGCAATGCTGATGTTACTGGGGTTCCAGCAGGAGTGATATCACATCACTTATCCGTCCGGAAAGACATAGCACCAGTAGTTCAAAAGAGAAGAGCTTTTTCTAAGGATAAGGTTGATGTCACTGTGCAAGAGGTTGACAGGCTCACAAAGATGGGGCACATCAAGGAGTCTCAATATCCTTTGTGGACTGCCAATCCGGTCTTGGTGAAAAAGAAGAATGGCAAGTGGCGCATGTGCATTGACTTCACAGATCTCAATAGAGCTTGCCCAAAAGATTTGTATCCGGTCCCCCAGATTGATCAGTTAGTAGACTCTACCTCTAGGAACAAACTGCTTTCCTTTATGGATGCCTTCTCCGGATACAACCAGATTCAAGTAGATCCAAAGGATCAAGAGCAGACCACATTTGTCACTGACAGAGGTCTCCGTTGCTATAAGGTAATACCGTTTGGGTTGAAAAATGCTGGGGCTACTTATCAGAGGTTAGTAAACAAAGCTTTTGCTGATCAGATTGGAAGAAATATGGAAGTATACATTGATGACATGATGGTGAAGAGTGTGGATGAGCAATTGCATTTGTCTGATCTCCAAGAAACTTTTGCCAACTTGGTAAAAGTAAATTTGAAATTAAACCCAGAAAAGTGTGTGTTCGGAGTGCATTCCGGGAAGTTTTGGGGCTATATTATAAGTGAGCATGGAATACAACCCGATCCGGACCAGCTTAATGCTCTATTTCAAATAGAGCCTCCTCGAAATATTAAAGAAGTACAGCGACTGACGGGGAGATTAGCTGCCTTAAACAGATTTATCTCAAGGTCTTCGGACAGGTGCGCCCCGTTTTTTCAAACCTTGAAGGGTACAAAGGGATTCGATTGGACCCCACAGTGTGATGAGGCTTTCAATGAGATCAAGAAGCACCTGTCCTCCCCCAAAACTTTGTTTAAACCAGTTGATGGGGAGACACTCTTCGTATATTTGGCAGTTTCAAGTTGTGCCATCAGTGCTGTATTGGTGAGGGAGGTCAATGGTCATCCTCATCCAGTGTACTACATCAGCAAAAGTTTGATAGATGCAGAAAGACGTTACTTGAAACTCGAAAAATTAGCATTAGCCCTGGTGATAGCTGCCAGGAAGATGAGGCCTTATTTCCAGGCTCATTCCATCATCGTCCGGACTTCTTTTCCCCTGAAGAATGTCCTCCAAAAGGCAGACATTTCAAGCAGGATGACTAAGTGGTCAGTAGAGTTGGGAGACTTTGACATAGACTTTACCCCTCGAACAGCAGTCAAGGCCCAAGCTGTGGCTGACTTTTTGGTTGAATTTCACTCCGACAGGGATTCAGAGCCGACTACTGACATGAAAGAAAAAAAGGTATGGGTCGTCCGAACAGATGGTGGATCTAGCACCATGGGATGTGGTGCAGGGGTGTGTTTGACCTCTCCATATGGTGACAAAATGTACCAAGCCATATGTTTTGCTTTCAGGGCTTCCAACAATGAGTCCGAATACGAAGCAGCTATAGCTGGTTTGAAGTTAGCCTACATTTGTGGGGCTAAGAGGGTCAGGCTACTAAGTGACTCCCAGCTTCTTATCCACCACGCCCAAGGCCAGTCTGAGGCTAAAAAGGAGCAACTTGTGAAATATTTACTTCTCCTTAAAAATGAAGCACTCAAGTTTAAAAGTGTTGTTTATGAGCACATACCCCGGACAGAAAATGAGCTAGCAGACTCATTAGCAACCATAGCATACACGGAGTCATATCCATGGATCCATGTGCTGGAAAGCCCTTCAATTCAACTTAGTATAGGTAAAGAAGAGGAAATTTTTGAAGTACAAGTGAGACAACCTCAAGACTGGAGGTTTCCTCTCCAGCAATATCTCTCCGATGGTATCGTGCCTCCGGATAAGTCACTAGCAACATTGAAACACAAGGCTCGTGGTTTCATCATATTGAGAGACATGTTGTACAAAAAATCTTACAGTAAACCTCTCCTGCGCTGTTTGGGGGATGAAGAATCTCAAGTGGTCCTCTCCGAATTGCATGATGGTGAGGGATCAGCCCATTGTGGATTCAGGGCTTTAACAAGAAGAGTTTTACTGGCCGGTTACTATTGGCCATCTATCATAAAAGATGCTAAGGAATTGGTAAGAAGGTGTGACCCATGCTAGGGGTACAACAATGAAATTCATGTCCCAGCCATTCCTTTAGAGTCAATTTCTGAGCCTATTCCTTTTGCTCGATGGGGTTTGGATTTAGTAGGACCTCTCCCTATGGCCTCCGGAGGACGCAAAACAATAATTGTTGCTATAGATTAATTTTCGAAGTGGATTGAAGCAGCCCCTCTAGCAGGAACAACATCAAAAGCTGTTATAAAATTCATTTTATCCAACATCTGTTGCAGATTTGGTGTCCCACAAAAGATAACAACAGACAATGGGCCACAGTTCGACAATAAGGAAATGGAGAGCTTCTGTGCCTCAAGGGGTATACAACATTGTTTCTCTTCACCTTTCCACCCACAAGCAAATGGGCAAGTTGAAGTGGCTAATAGAACTATAATGTCCGGTTTAAAGAAGAATTTGGAAGGGGTTGCTGGGAACTGGCCTTGTTATTTACAAGAGGTCTTGTGGGCCTACCGGACAACACCTGGGGCTGCAACACAAGAGTCACCCTTTGCTTTGGTCTATGGGATGGATGCAGTAGCTCCCATAGAAGAAACTCTCCCATCATTTCGTGTTCACAACTTCTCCGAACACGCTAACGAGGTGGCAGTCAGAGGTCAGCTCGATTTGGTAGAAGAAAGACGAGTTAAAGCTCACTTTAGAGTTGCACACTATCAGAGATTGATGAGAAGCAGGTTTGCTTCCAAAATTAAAAGAAGAGATTTCCAACCGGGGGACAAGGTATTAAGGAAAGTCTTCTTACACACTAAAGAAAAGCTGTTCGGCAAATTAGCTCCAACTTGGGAAGGACCTTATATGGTTGTTGAAAGGCTTAAACGTGGAACATATTGGCTAGAAGACAAGGATGGAAGAGTCTTGACTCATCCTTGGAATATCGAGCATCTCCGGATGTACTTGGAGTAGCATTTGTGTAAATATTTACTTGTTTAAACATCCATGTAAATATTTGGGGGCATACTCTTTCCTCCTGGTGGCACGGGGAGGTTTTAATGAGGTGTCCGGGCTCTTGAATAAAATTTGATGCCTTCTTAAAAATGTTCCCAAGTGTTTTAAGTTTTGTCCTTTGTCACACTATCCGGATTGAAATAAAGGGATGATGACCACTTAAATATTCGTCATCGGAGAGTTTAAACACTCTCATTATGAAATAACTAAGGGCTATTTAAACTTTAGCCGGAGAGTTTAAACACTCTCATTATGAAATAACTAAAGGTTGTTTAAACTCTAGCCATCAAAATTGGGACAAACAATAAAATAAGATGAGAATTCTACAAAACAGAAATATTCATTAAAATAACTTAAAGTGCCTTGGCCTTCCAAGGACTTTTGAATGGTCAAAATAGAACAAAAAACCTATCCGGTCAGATACCGGACACAATTACAAAAAGAATGCCTTGGCCTTCCAAGGACTTTAGTCTGGATAAAAAGTAAAAAAAAAAAGTGGTTTATAAATTAAGACTGAGCCTTTGAAGATGGCTCAACTTCGTTTACCTCCTTCTTTCCCTTAGGATCATCTTTCTCTTCATCTGGGCTCTCTCCGGTACGTTCTTCATCATTGGATGAGGAAGCACTAGAATAGCCTTTCAAGTCTCCATCAGCCATTGTATGATATGGGAGGTCGTCAGACTCAACATGAAGCCATAAATCCCCTAGGTTCCTCTTCGGAAACTTCTCGTGGAAGAGTAGAACCATGTCAGACCTCACCTTGGCATACATCTCCTCCTGGGTATCGATCACCTTGTTGGCATAAGCGTCGATCTTGGCCTAGATCTTGGCCTCTTGCTCCCTTAGCAATGTAGACTTCTCCTCGACAGCCTTGGACACTGTATTCTCAAGAGAAATTTTATCATTGGTTAAGTTGGTGATGATTTGGTCTTTGGCCTTGGATTCTCCCTTAGAGGTGGCAAGATCTTTCTCCAGACCGAACAGCTTCTCCCGGATCTCTGTGATGGTGTCTTCTAAAGTGGTAACTTTTGTGGTGCTTGCCTCTTGTTTTCTCTTCAACTCCTCAGTTTCTTCCTTTAAAATGGTAGCATTGGAAGTGGCAGTGCGAAGGTCATCGGACAACCTCTCTTTGTCAGACTTGAGGTCTTTGATGATGTCAGCCTGATTTCAGACTTGTTTCTCCAACACAAGTATAGGCTGAACGTTTCTTAACAAAGAGTGGGCTATGGCATCCCTTTCACTAGAAACGATAAAGGTCTTACCATTGAAAGTTACCGTGTTTGAGGTGCTCGGAGGGAGGTAAGGCCCGACAAAGTCGTCTCTAGGAAGATTGATAAAGTATTCACCAAGCCCACCCAGACCGGTGATGTCTACTCCATCGATATTGATATCTCCCCCCTCGACCTCATCGGTATGGAAGTCACCCGGTATCTCCTCAGCATGCATTGGGTCAGTGGGATCGGCTTGGAAAGAAGGCTCCGGAGCCCGGAGAGAAAGCTCGTCACCTTTGGAGGTCTTTTTCTTCTTAGTCTCTCTGTCTTTGCTTTCTCCTCCCCGTTTCCGCTCTCTTTTGGAAGCTCTTGGAGGATTCGGGGAGGGCACTTCTTGCCTTTCAGCCTCCTGCTCCACCACTTCCAAGAGAGCAGCATCGATTTGGCTCTGAACTGGCCCATCCGGGTCTATTGGAGCATCCTTCTCTACATCAGCAGGATTAGCACCACCCACCACCTTCTTGCCTTTCTTTTTACCTTTCATCTTGCTTGGAGCTTTGGCCCGGCCTGGCAGGTAAAGTGTCCCATCTGGTTCGTGGGTCCTCTTAAGCACAACATCCGGAGGAGGCTGAGTAGTGAGCTCCTCCCAAATCAAGTCTCTCCGACATGTGGTGTTCCACAAGTGAGACCTTGCCAAGTTGCCACTGGTGAAAGCAGCATGGAACCGGTTCCCCCATCTCTCAGCAGTCCAAGCGTTGATCTTGGTACAAGTAGCCTGCCCGGTTTTCAGGTAATCGCTAAATTCCTTGGGCAGTTCTGCTGAGGCAAAAGTAAGACCAATTAGCATAAACTAACTTTAAAAAAAAGAGAGGAGAAAGAGACAAAAATACAAGGCAAGAGACTTACGGTCACTCCTCCACCTGCTTCTGAGGAGGCTTGGGTTCACTCCGGATTTGATCTTCTTTCCGTTCTCCCAAGCACCACTAACAAACAGGAACTGGGTCCTCCAATTCCTCTCGGCCTCCAACAAATCATCCACAGCCTTGAAATCATCCCCCATATTGAAATGGTAAAAGGGGGTGTGGTGGTTTCTACAAAGACTGGCCACAGCAGCAAATTCCTCTATTGGCAGAGGGATCCCGGAGAGCCTTGAAGCCATGATGCAGGACATGAGGGTGTACCAGGCGTTGGGGCTCAGCTGGCTCAGACAAAGTTTTATCAGATAGAAGTATCTGACAATCTCTGGGTCTAGTGGAAATCTGAGCCCCCAATTGAATAGCTCCGTGAACATGACGATTTCGCTTAACTTGCAGTCCATCGGAGTCTCTGGATGTATGGGAATCCTGATCTTTAAATTCTTCGGTATTCCCTACTTCGTACGCATCCTGCCCAGCTCAGCTGTGTGGATGAATGCGTAGTTGATTTTTTGCAAGGAGAGGAGGTACTTAACACTGACCTTGTGAAAACAAGGCCCCACTCTTCCTTCGAGGCTCTCCGACAGATCCGTATGCCTCAAACACAATTTCTCTTTGCCTTTGTCCTTTTTGGCAACTATAGCACTACTAGTCTGACCGGAGGGCTCAGACTCAAATGGAGCCTCTTCAGCAGAGTCCTCCATTACTTCCTCCATAATTGTTGAAGGGTTTTCAGCAGCAGTAGTGCAGGGAGGGTTCAAATTTGACTCAGCCTTGTCTCCGGACTGCTGGGCCTCGGTGTTCTTTTGGCTTCTGGCCTCCGGTAGAGTTTCTGGAGCAGATGCTTCTCTTTGAAGACTTGGACTGGTGCCCTCCGGACCGGACAGTCTGTCCTTGGGAGCTCTAATGGGCACTTCGGACCCAGTGTTGCTGTCTTTAGCACCAGACTTTGAATGAGTGCTTTTAGACCCTTGGCCCTTAACCAACCGGCCTCTTCTCCGGTCAACTAGCTTCTGAGGGGAGTGCTCCGTATCTAACCCCATTGCTATAAAAGGTGAAGGTTTTTTGAGACTAGTAACTGTTACTCCTGGCTCGACAGCAGGTTCCGATTCCTGAACCGAGGAACCAGAAATGATGGGGGAGAGGTTAGTTTGGAATAGCTTTCTCGGCTTGATGCCCTTAGAAGAAGAAGAGCCTTGATCTGACTCTGTGGTAGAAGTGATTGGTCTATCAACAGGCGAAGTGGGTAACCCTACCGCAATTCGTCTTTCCCTTTCGACCTTTTGAGTCTTCTTTAATTCAGAAAGGTTGAGCCACCCGCCTTTGATCAGAGCGTTCCTCGCTGTAAACATAAACTATTGAGCAAGTTTTTGCTTTAGAGAGAGAAAGCTTTGAGAAATTTTGCAGAGTAAATGTGAAAGAGATGGTAAAACAGTAGAAAGTGTGTTTGAATTTATAGTAAATCTGAAAAAGGAAGTTGATTCCTAGGAGAATACGAAAAGATTGGTAATGATTAAAGACGGCGCTGATGTCACCACCTTTAATTAAGAGGTTGCTTTTCGAAGAAGGTGGGTTCGAAATTCAAGGTGAAAAAACGGCTGAAGCAACCAATCAGAGAGCGACACGTGTCCCACAAACTCTGGCAAAAAACCGTTTGGATTCATGAAGCTTTATCGGTCCGGATGAAACCATAAGACAACCAGACCTGTCGGGATTAAAACTACCCCTGATGTCGGACTGTTTTTCAGGTTTTTGACAAAAGTATTTGAACAAACACCTAAAAAAGGGGGCTCCTGATGAGTCCGAATTTTTCCTGCTCCCCGGACAGGGACAGATCGGTCCAAGGCCTCCGGACCGGACATATCACTTCGAACGCTTAGCCCATAGGACTGTTCGAACTATGACAAAAGTACTAAAAAACCTAAACACTTCTTGACTAAGCTACTTGCTCTCCTACTTAGAGCTCATGGGTCTTTGAACATGACCCGGGTCCATTAAATATGACCTGAAAGCCCATAAGGGCCCACACATTAGGGTATAAATACCCAACCACATGCATTAAGTGTGGGTAATGAGAATTAACTGCAACCAGCCAGCTTAATTATCTCTCTACTCTCTACTCTAAATATTAAATACCCCCATACTATTATAAAATACCAAACAAATTACAAGCCTACCCTCAGGTGATAATTATCCTCACCAATGGTAACGATTTCAAATCATTGATGCGTTGACATCATCATCATTTACTAGTGGGTTATGTCTCATCATAACGTTGAACAACTAAGTGCATCCCATATTCAAAGTGTAGATATATTACTAGAGCTCTACAAAGATCATATACTAGTCACTATCCAACTGTCTTAGATCATATACCAGTCACTGGAGATTCTATCAATAACATCCTCGATATGCAATAACATATGGATATGTTCTTCTTGAATCTTATTTTGTCATACAAACAGTGCCAAATAATGAGCGTAATATTGTTTAAATCAGTCCGATTACGGTAATCGATTGGAACAAAATATTGTGAGCTAAAATTCCGATTAAAAAAGATGGATGAATGGAAACAACTTATAATAAGAAAATAAAGTAAAACAATATATCGTATGATTATAAATAAAAAGTTAAAAAAATTATGACGACATAGATTTAAATATTTACCTCAACAAAGTTAAAGTGCAAATATTATTTTTAAATAAATAAAATATTTAAATCTTTATAAGTCAAGCCATTTATGAGCCATAATTATATTATAAATGATACCCTATAGTTTATGAACCGTCTTTTACATACATATTTTGGAAATTTATGGATCAGTATGTTAATGATGTGTTTAGTCATTGTCATAATATGATCCAATTAATAAGTAATCGAGTTATTTCTATAACTGAGAATGAGACTAATAGGTCAAAACCCATTATGGAGGTAAAAATATACACAGTGTAGTAAATTTGACTTTGTGAAAGATTTATGCCAAAGTTAACAGTTAAGATTACACTAAAACGTTTATGGATTAAATTAATTAAATCTATTTGGTGGGTCATGGTCCATGACCACATAATGAACTAAATAGGTATAATATAATTAAGTTAAATTAAAGCCTAGATTGTAGTATATTTTAGAAGACGTACGATAGTATTCCTTCAACAATTGTATTATTTTGTCTGTCACTCTCAGTGGTTAGATTCACCGAAAAATCCTAGTTTTCTTTTATTTCTTCTTCATCAGGATTCTTTAGTAAATCAATAAAAAACCTAAGAATAATATTATAGATTGATCAAGAACACATGAATAAAATTGAAGAAACACAATCAAACAGAAATGGTAAGCGCTGCAAAATGACCAGATCTGCAAGAACAACTTATTTACTAACGTATCAAGTAAGTTTATGCATACAATTCTAGTACTACATTTATACAAAGGGAATGGTTTAGATATATCAATGTATGTATTGAGAGATTCAATATCTTTCATCGATTGGTATAAAAAATTATGTCTTTGTGAATCAATATAAGATTTTATGTATGTTTCAAAAAAATGTATTAAAAAATATATTGATTTGATTTTATGTAAATAATCCACGATATTAAAAAATATCTTGATTTGATTTTAGGTTCGTGAAATCATGTTTTTTATTGATAGATTCGTTGAATCATGTTTAAGATTGCATGTTTCAGTGTTCAATGTTCTTAGATGACTAGATTAGGGTTTCACCTTTTAATGTAAGGTTAATTTTGGAGAAAATGGATTTTCAAAGCAAAGATACTCTAGATTGGAAGATAAAATCGAAACATATATATGTTGTTAGGTGCAATTTTTTGGGGCGATCTTATAAGTTTGTCACGACGAATATGAGATGTTGCAACGGATAAGATATTCGCAGCAACAACGAACCCATGGGGGTTATATGCTTGATTGATTCTTTCTTTGTGACATGTAACCACTGATATATATTTGACAATACTTGTTTATATGTGTATATAGTTAATATAATATATATGTTTGAATGTTTATGTGGATTTGCATGATTAAGGTGGTTTAGAATACATTAGGTAAATTATGAAATCAATTAATCACCTCGAAATAAGATTAATGGGTAAATATAAGATCCTAGGGTCTAAATGGTTCATGGGTTAATTTTTTGCACTTATTGCAGTTCTAAAAGAATATCAATACTTTACATGATTAAATATATGTATTATGTTCAGTTTAAGGATATTTAAGTTTTATATGTCAATTCGTTGTAAATCTTATGTGATGCATGTTTAAATGTTATATCGTTACTGGTGTTGGTTACAATCTCATTGGGAATAAGCCTCTCATATTGGATGGGTTAGACTTTAACCAATGAAAATAGGAGATTGAGTCATTCCTTAAGTGTCGTGATTGAGCACTAATGGTACAAAAACCACCAATTGAGGAAACAAAAGATTTAGATAACGGCCCTGAAAGGATAGCCGAGTTGGTTAAGTAAGGCATGCTCATGACCAAAGGTCTTGGTTTCGAGTCCCTCTACATATACTTTCTCGGTTGAATCTGTCACCTCGTGTGGCTTACCTTCTGGCGTTGGTTTGCTGGCTATTGCGTCAGATTGAGGGTTTACCCTATGCGCATTAATTTTAAATAAAATTAACTTTTTTATATAGTAGTTATTTGTTTACTCGTTATTTTAAAAAATATATATAAAACATCAATTTGTTATCTAATCAATCAAATTACTTTAAAATTTAAATCAGTATTGGGGAAAGTGAAGGCTAATCATCACATTTATAGTCGTACACCTACCACTAAATCAAATTGATTAAAAGTTTTTAACTTATTCTATAACCGTACTTCGATAGAGTATGGGACACATTTTTATCAAACCTAACCATCCTTTCATCTTGAAATAACAATGCATTATTGAGTAATCAATTGTCGTGCTTCTAAATCGAACAAATACTATCGAATTTGATTTAAACAAAATTTGTACCCAAAAAAGATAGTCCAATTGGTCAGTCAACCGAAAATTTATTCAGCTAATCTTTCAAAAATTTCATTAGATTATTCGACCACATGTATAAGAAAAAACGAAACGGTGACACTAATAACTCGTCCAAAAGCTTTCATTTATTTTAATTTGATCTAATAATTTTTTAATAGTAATTTAACTTAATTTAAATATTTAATTATAAAATATTTTTAAATAAAATATTATTTTTATGTTTTTTACAATTTATTTTTGTAGTTATTTGTTTAATTATTATTTTAGAAAGATTCAATCTGTTAGTTCGAATATGAAATAATTACTTACCTTCCAATAAAATTTTCTTATAATTTGTAGACAAAACAATATAAACAATAAGAAAAAAACATTTTAAACAACTAATTTAATATATAATTAGTATGAACTAGTGTATAAAATAAAACTTATATCGAATATATTTTATAATTAGTATGGACAATCGTTCGATTAATCTACCAAAAGGTGTGACATCAAAGACCGCTCTAACCCAATCCTCAGAATACCAAATGTTGGTAACTGAAATATCAGCGTATAAAATCATTTATCTTTCCTACAAACAATATTTATTTTTATGTTATTAAAATAAAAATACTCGACGACTTAATATATATTTCAAATGAAAATAATGTTTTTACGAAATTACCTATCTCCGCCAAATATAGTAAATAATGATTTTTTTTAAACGTCTCACCAAATATTTGAGGTAAACAATATGGGATGAAGCTTGACGAGGTCGAGGTTGCCAGAGGACGATAAAAATGGGTGGAAGTGTTTCTACGGAGACATAAACATTCTCACCCACCACATATTTACCTCTAACTCATCTCTCTTCTTGCCACACTTGGTACACGACCCACTTGAACCTTGGCCCGCTTCCATAACCTGAACAAATAAAATACATAAACTTTATTTAAAATAAAAAAAATTGAAGAACAAATTATTTAAAAAAAATATAAATATGACCAAAATAACCAAACAAAGAATAAAAACTGGGTCAGATAAATATCAGAATTGACAACATGATTCTGCCAAACGGTTGGCCCGTATTTGGCGGAAATCATGTGTTATTGTCTGGTTTTGGCAAAGAACACACTCACCTGAGTTTCTAAACTTGTGTAATTTACGCTCAGTTATGGCCGATTCAGAGGCCAGAATCCCTCGTAAACCCTAAATACTCTATTACATAACCATAAAGATACCCAAATATAAGCAAAAAAAAGAATTAATAATAGAACAAAACTTCTAAAAATTAACATTCGATTGGGATAGATTGTACAAAAACTTATCATCAAACTTCAACAATCACGAAATAGAAAAATTCAGTGGCTAATGAGACCTAGATCATCATGTACAACAATTTAAAAGTGAAATGCTAAGGTATCCGGGAGCGGTTGACATAAATGTATAAAATTTGTCTTAACATTAAAAGGAAACATCTTGACATGGTATTAGAGTCTTTTAGTGAGTTGTACTATAAACTGCAAGATGTTTCCCACCAAATTAAAGAATCATTTTGTTAGATCTAAATCAATGAAAAGATATGGTGATTATATCATCCACTGCAAGCAAAGGTCCAAGGGTTTGAAATAGTATAATCAGAGGTTCATAAAAACTAATAAGGAGTTCCAAGACTGTCCCAACTTGGTAGTCGTTGTTGCATATAGACATGTAATACTTCATGGCCCTCTATCCAACACTATTACTTAGAAAAGTCGGTACTCTTAACATATTTGAAGTGTTAAATTAGAGTAGAATAAATTGAAAAATCAAAGCTCGAAGGTGACACCACCACTTCATCCATATATCCAAAATATCATTCACTAGCACGTAAAAATGAATCACACACAGTTGTACAAGTTAATTTTAAGTCACATAATGGAGATTCAAAAAATAATAACTATAAAGGATCTTCCCATTCAAAGCATTATAATCAGAGAAAAAAATCCTAAGGTGCATGAGAAATTACAACGATAATAACAATAGTAGTTGGATGACATATTTCCCGACTAGAGGGACATACACTAAGATGATAAAAATTTTGGAGTAATTATGAAAGAACCAATAATACGCTCATATACCGAATTTTATACAAATTATAAAAGAAGCCCCCAAGAGTATATAGATAAGAAATTCTTATAAATTTATGGCAATATCGGGCATTACATAATAGATTGTTTGGATTTGTAGTTGCAAGTCCATAACATGATTGATGATGATAAACTATCAAAGTTGTTCAAAATAAAAAATTAGGATAAACAAAGAAGTTCAAGTGCTGACAGAGGCCACTCATCAAGCAAATAAAAGGCCAAGCTAAGAAAGGGCAGGGGATCTGAGAGCTCTAGAAAATAGTGTAATATCTAAAGAAGAAGATTAAAATTTAGATTATGATCCAAATGGAAAATTGTATGCGCTATAGCTGGAGGAGATAGACTCTCAGAAATCACAAAAAAAATTAAGGAAAATATATATGGAGATTTGGAGGTCCATAAACATGGTCAAATATCAATATATCTTTATTAGAACTCTTATCCAGTGTTGGCATTTTTTATGATGACCTAACAAGAGTGACGACACCACATAATGACATCGTACTAATCAATGTGGAACTTGTTGGAGTAGAGGTTAATAGAGTAATGATAGATACGAAAAGATCATGGTTATATCAAATGTACGTTATAGTATCTACAATCAATCAATATCTTAAGTACCCTATAAATATGAGGTTGAAGCAATAAGAGAAAATCAAAAGACATCAACAAAGTGTTATTCAATGTTTCTTACTCGCAAACAACAACAACTGTAATAACAACTAGCAGGGGAGTCGATCATCTTGGGTAGTATGGATGATCCCAGAGAACCCCAACCTTATAAAACCTATATAAGAATTATAAACCGATATACTAGAAAGAGAGAAGATACTATGACTTGTCTGAGACATCCCACAGAATTAAGGTATATATTAACCGACCTTCTATAAAATATTCTTGATTTATTTATCTAAAATTTACAATCAGTCAAATGAGTTCTAAATGAAATCATTTTCTATAAATTATCAAATAAAAACAAAATTGACCAATACAGGAAAAAAGAGAGGTAATATGTACAAGGGAAAATATAAGCAATTATTGAACCAGTTCAGTGTTGGTAAAAACAGTAATGACAAGTCCTCAACAAGGCATGTCAAAATAGTCATTTTCCTTTGCGAAGAATAGATCAAGTAGTGGATGTTACACTACGGAATATGGTGTTATATATTATAAATATTTATTCTAGATACAATCAAGTTTAAATGCATGATGATGATTAGGAGCACACCGTATTCATAACCGAGAGAGGTTCTCATTTTTATAAGGTGACGATATTCAACTTGAAGAATGTAAGATCTACATACCAACGACTTATAAATAAAATCTTTGTAAATAAACTGGGCCAAAATATTTAAGCATATATAGATGACATATAAGTCACGAACAAGCATGAAATGAACATTTGGTGGACTTGACCGAAACATTATCAAACATTAGAGAAGTCAATATGAAAATAAACTCGGAGAAGTGTACCTTTGGTGTGTGATCCGAAAATATTTAGCCTCTATGGTTAGCAAAAAAGGCATCGAAGAAGATCCAACACAACTCTCAAATCTGACCGCAATGAATCCTATAAGAAACACCAAGGAAGTACAATTTGGACATGCATGTTGGCAGCCCTCAATATATTTATCTTAAAATATTCAGACAATTATCAAACTTTTTTTCAAGTACAAGGGGCGTAGGAAAGTTAAACTAGACTCTGGCATGCACAGAAGCTTTCAACAACATCAACAAATTTCTCGCTTCTCAAGAAATATCAACTAAGTTGAAGTGAGATAGTCACTATTTTATACCTTGCTACACCATAAGCATCGTATAATAAGATAAGAAGGAACATAATCTAAGACAATATATTATGTACGCAAATATTTATTAAGTGTTGAAATCATACTTTAAAGCTCACACGATCTTTATAACTTAAGAAACTTGCTCTACCATTAATGGTAACAACCATAAAGATGAAACCATACTTCAAAGCTCACACGATCATTGTTTTAACATTCTTCTCATATGCCAAATCCAGATGTACATGTAAGCTTGACCAAATGGTCAGTAGAACTGGATGAGTACATCATCCAGAATGAGCTGAGAACTACAATCAAATCTCATGCTCTAGCATACTTTCATTTGGGTAGTAGTAGATTATTTCTCCAAGTGGGTATAGGCTCAACCATTAACAAATATCACAACATATATAGTAGTAAAGCTCTTAGTAACAAACATATGTTGTCGCTATGAAATACCACGGGTCATTACAACGAACAATAGAAACTAATTTTAGAATAATAAGGTCACATGATTCCCCGAAAAGAACAATATAAAAATATTCTCCTATTTTTTTATCCAAAAGCTAACAAAAAAGTAGAAGTTACCAACCGAACAATATCCTTTGTGATAAAAAATATGTTGGATGGAGTATCAGGAAATTGGGCTCGACTTTTTATAAGAAGTTTTATGGTCTTATAGATCCACTCCAAAAACAAACATGTACAAAACACCATTTGCATTGGTATATGACATGGAAGCAGTTTTACCATCCAAATAAGATATATACTCATATATTATCTCTATATGATGAAATAAACAACTCGGAAGTAAAACAAGCCAAAATTGACATGATATATGAGAAAATGGTAAAATCACATATTATTCTGGAGCATTATCTAATGCGCAACATATACAATTAAAATTTTTGATTCTGAAGTTTCGAGTAAACATATAAAGTCCTCAGAATCGTATTCTTTTATACCAAATAAAGAATTCATAACAAGTTAGCCCCAAATTGGGAAGACCCCTACATAATGGGGGTCTAAAGTAAACCCGAGAACATACTCAATGAGACAGGAAAGTAGCATCGATATTCATTGAATATATAATATCTAAATCTATTTTAACATTTATAATCTATAATTATTTTGTTTATGAATTGTTCTTTGTAAGGGGTGTACTATTTCCTTGCATGGTGGCACAAGTAATATTTTAACAAGGCATCTAACAATTACGTTTATGCCAAAATATAATATGTCATTTTAATGTAATGTTCAATGAGTGAATATAAAGATTCAGCTAAAATATAAAAAGTGAATTTAAAGATTTTGTTAAAAATATAAATAGTGCATATCAAGATTTTGTAAAAATAAATGAGTAATGTAAGGATTCATATAAAGCTATAAGCTTAAAAAGATATGTTTGAGATGGAATATAATCATCAACACCTTAAAATATCTTAAAACCCCTCAAATACGATATAAAAATGTAAAACTAGCATTTTTAGAGGTACGATATTCCTCATAAAAAACAAAAACAATAAGACCGGTAGAAAATATAGTCTTTAGCACTTCCATGGGTCCATGTATTCCATATAAAATTAAACAAATTATACAATGATTCTTAAAGAAATTTCAAATAGACCCGTGAAACTTTATAGGAAGAAGTTTTTTGCGCTCTTGATATACGCCAAACAAGAGGTCCATGTGGTTTTTAAAATACATTTGTCTATAAAACTGATAATTTAAGTGGAATAACAAAATATTCACGGAAAAATGCACATTATTAACTACGAGTTATAAAATTATAACAAAGAATTAGACATTAAAACATAAATGAATAGATTCAATTCAAAGCTTAAACCATATAAAATTTCCCAAAAAAAACTTAGTTTATAATATAGATATTAAAGAGCATGCATCATTTTTCCTACGTAAACCAAAAAAATTAAAAGAAAATATCACTTGGATTTAGATGCCAAAAAAATCATCTATATTTGTAGGAGCATGAGGCGCATTTTCAGTTAAACAAGTTGGAAATACATTTTGAGTTAGAGGTACATTTTTTGCCAATACAGTTAGAGGTACAATTTCAGCCAATTGAACATGAGAAACAACAGCTTTGGAAAATTTATATTGAGGAACTTGACTAGATTCAACCAGATTCATATTCATTATAACTTTACCAACCTTAAGAGAATTAAGAATAATTAATATTAAAAACATTTGCTTTTTAAGTTCTTTCAGAAGATCAGAAACACAATAACCTCAATTTATCGATCTCGCAAGGGGTTTGTGATCATGAAAATTAATGCGAGTTGGAGGCCTTTATTTTTAGAAACATAATATCACATCTCATTCAAAAATATATAAGGATGCATTGTATAAAATTCAAGTAGTAAATCAGACTCGAGTTTGCACATTACATCATCAACATCTACCATCATTTTTACAGGCAACCTATATGGATCACTCGTTATCCAATATTACATGCAAGTTAATATTATCTTTGAATAATATATCTAAAATATTGCTACAAGTAGTCTTGTTCGCACAACATTTTAACTATATATTTATAATGATTAATTTGCTCGACTATACAAAGACTTTGTTTTTTGTTTCAATTTAAGAGCCAAATTATTTAATTAATCATGGAAAAAATATATTTTCATAGCCATAGTTATATTAACACACCACTCTTATGAAATAATAAATCCTTATAAAGGAATTCATTATTCAGCCAAATTTTGATTATATCCTCAGTTTGCAATTTGGGTTTCGGTTGTTGATTAGAAATAGCTCCGGATTCATGCTCCAGTTCCAACTTCTTCTCAACAACAGCCTTATTTTAAATTTATATTTATGCTTTATTTATAGCTTTAATTGACGCCAACATGGCATTCATCTATAAATATTTCATACGGGGCACTACAATATCTTCGTCAAAGGTTGGAGAGTAGGAGCAGTAAGAGCTGCTTGATTAATACTTTAGCGAAGCGGAGTCATTTTATATCATTCAATATAATATGCATATTAAATATATTTAATCTAAGTATATAATATATAAAAATTAAATGAAGAAATTTATAGTCAAAGCTTACCTCAAATCCCAAATTCAATTTTATTTTTGGCTAAATCCAACGTAGATAAATGAATAACTACCTTTCTTTTGTTAGTTCTAGTTATGAAGTGGTTAAGCATTTCAGGAATCCGATTTAGGAAATATTTTGAGGCTGTAACACTTGTTGAACCTTTGGCTAAGCATACATTAGCATTAATTGGCCCCGTAGACACATTCATAACAAATGTATTGACTTAAAAACCATGAAGGCTTTCATCTCGAGCTAAAGTAAGAATTTCTAAAAGAATCTTCACCATAATCCTGATACAATCATCAACACATATATAGTAAAATAAAAAGTGAAGCTCGTGTCTCTTTAGCATAAGATTTTTCATAATATGCACCATCTATAACCTGTAGTTGATCATCATTCTCAGAATAGTTATTCCCAAATACAGAAGTAGTAACACCCAAACTGGCTTAAGTGGAAACCACTTGTTCTTCAACCACATTCGTAGCATCAACCTAACTAGTAGCTTTAGATAAAATCTTCATCATTGCAGTAAAAAAATATGTCACTTTTCCAAAAATTAATCAGCCATTATTCTCTATATTTCGTTATTAACTTTAAAATTTTGGCCCCAAATAACTTGGCAAACCTCGTGGTTTACCTTTTCGTAAAAATAGTTTTCCTATAATCTGCTGATTTAGCTCTCAGAATACGGACAATTATTATTTTCATTTCAGTAAAATATATTATTGGAATCGATGGAGTAAAAGGCGTTTTTATTTTTAAGCATAAGTAGGAAGATCTTGCATTAGTCGATCTTCATCTTCGACGATAATCACTTCTTTAGTGTTAACATGATTCTCCTCATCCATCGGATGAGCTTCTACCTTAGTGAACCTTTCTCCAATTTATGCAAATTGAACTCCTCCAGTTTTTCTGGAACCTTTGATTTTTAGGCAACATCAATATAAATTTCAATCACAACATGAGCCGATGGAATAACCTGAACATGAGAAGTATACACATATTTGTTAATAGGATTTGGACCAACTTTTTTAGTCTCGGAAACATTGTTATCTACAACATCATATTCAACTACTGAATCCTCTAAGTATTTAAGAATGATATCTATGTCACTAAGACTTTCGACACTCGAAGCATTCCAGCTCTTTAAATCCAAAGCGTCATTCTTTATTTTTTTCACCAAGACTTATATTGTTTGCTATGGAAGTTAGACCACTTATCTTCTTCGACCTAAACTATTAGTCGGATTATTTTTTATAACTGGTTTGACAACTGCTCTTCTGCCCAGAGAACGCCTTACAACAACCCATTTTACAGGGGATCCCTTAGCCCTAGAGGCTTTTGCAATTGCTTCCTTGTGTGATGGTTTCTTCATAAAAGTTCATTTAACCTCGTGTTCACAAATAGAAAACCCTTCAATCTAAGAAATATTTTGCTAGACACCACCATTTAAAAATTATTCTTGAACAAGTAAAAAGTTATAGATATACTAGTAATTAGTCGCCTCTTCTTTATTTCTCACATGTTATTCTTTTGTATAGTCCAATTAGAATTCAAAATCAAGTTTTGACACTAATAGGAAAACATAAAAACAATAATGCATACATTTTTACACACATAACGACATAACAATATATATTATAAGAAAAACAACAAAATTACCTTTCAACTACCAAATCCGAGAGCAAATGAGAATATTTTCTTTAACACCCGATTCAAAGCAACCTAATATATACATAAATTCATTATTTCATACTTTATTAAAGTTACAAAGATCATCTAATAGTTTTACAATACTATCCATAACGAAAAAAATAAATGATTACCCTTTCGACCTTTAGTGATATTCAACATTAAAATTTGTTAAGGCTGAAACAGTCGTAACCTTTAGGGACCATTGAAGCACTCATCTCCAATTGTTAGGAAAAGTTAATTTTATCTAAGGAAATTCAACATATTTAGAGAAAATATAAATCTAACACTTATATCAAGGATATATATAAAAACGACTATTTTATCTCTCTCTGCGTGCAATGGGGTCTAACCTATTTGAGGAAATCGAACAATAAAATTATTTGAGATCGCCCTAACTTTTTTTGCTCTAGTCATAAGGATAAATATATTCATATTCATTATTAATAACACTAATTGTCTCAACCTATCTAAACTCATCTATTAACACATGGTACATCTGGTTCTTTAGTGGATTCAGATGAAACAACACTAACCAATAATCATTTTGGATATCATTAAACTCAAGGATATCATCAGCAGGTTAAGTTGAGAGAGAATCCATGATTAAGGGTTTATCCTCACCTCACTTCCGGCAATGAATAAAATGATTTAATATTTATTTAAAATAAAAATGAGAAACATTGGTTTTAGGTTTATCACAATCTAAATAATCGTCTTTGTGATGCATAACACGGCTCACACTTCTTTTTTACCATTTTGTAAAGAAAGAAAACCAAATTGGGATGAAATAACATCAATTGGAATGTAGTAAAAATAAAATTAAGAAAGAGCTTAGAGTTTTAAGTAAGAAGATATGCGAAAACAAAGTTTGTTTTAAGAATTATAATAGAGATTTGATAAAAAAATCCTAAAATTAAAAAAAAAATAGTTTATTTATAAAGAGAGATAAACATAATCAAAGCCTTTAATTTTTTTTTTATTTTAATAATGTATATGATTTTTTAGATCAACGAACGAGATTACTTAGACATAGACATGGGATAAGATGCAAGAATTTCTATCATCAACACACATGAATTTGAACCAACACATACACGCATTGACCACGTGTCACCTTCAAAATAAGTGGTTCAACCATTAATTGCATTTAGTTTTTCACCTTTCTACATGTTTTCAAATAAGAATCTAAATGGACAATTCTCTTTACCTCAATTAAATAATATATAACTTTGGAAACATCAAGTTTCTGGTTAGCCAGAGCTTAGGAATCAAGATAATTTCTTTCTTTCACTTAATATTTATTAGTTATTCTTACATAATTTGAAAGGACTAGAGGACTAATATATTATATTCATAACTGGTGTGGTTTATTTTCGTTTGAGGGCAATTTTGTAACTTCGTCTAGAGTTTTGTGGAATTTTGAGAGTATTTAATGTTTGGGTAAAATGTAAAGGGAGAATTGAGCTGCCTGGTTGTATTTAATTTTCATTACCCTCATTTAATGTAGGTGGTTGGGTATTTATACCCTTTTTCTTTTGGGTCATATGGGCTTTCGGGTTGTGTTTTTATGGATTTTGGTCGCGTTTAAAGACCCATTAGCTTTTAAGTAAACAAGTGATTAGTTTAATCATGAAGTGATTATGTTTTTAATACTTTAGTTCTGTTCGGACATTTTAGTAAGTGGAGGTTGTCTGAATCGTCCCTGTCCGGTTAGATAGATGGTGTCCGAATTACCCCTGTCCGGATCTTACAAAAAATGGTGACAAAATCCGGACTCATCAGCCCCTTTTTTAGGTGGTGCCCAAAGGCCTTTGGAAAGACCTAAAAAATAGCCTGTCGTTGGTCACAGCCATATCCGGACAGATTTTCGATCTGTGTAACAGTTTTATCCGAACTGAAAAAGTTCTATGAAACTAAACGGTTTTGTGCCAAAACTCAAGGGACACGTGTCTCTTTCTGGTTCGCCACACCAGCCGCTTTTTATTCTAGAACGACGCTCCCATTTTCCCCCAAAAGTAACCTCTTCATTTAATAAGATGACATCAGCGCAGTCCTTAATCATTGCAACCCTTTCGAATTCTCCTAGGTATCAAATCATCTTTTGCACAGTTACTATAAATTAGTTACTTCTTTACTGTTTTACCATCCTCTTCAACCTTACTCTGTTTGAACTTCAAAGCTTTCTCTCAAAACAAAAACTTTCTTTCGGTGTGAGTTTATGTTCACAGCTAGGAACGCTTTAATCAAAGGTAGGTGGCTTAATTTATCAGAGTTAGAAAAGGCACAAAAGGTTGAACAAGAAAGGTGCATTGCTGCTGGCCTCCCTGATCCTCCTGCTGACAAAACAGTAACACCAAGCACAGAGCCTGACCATGGCTCTTCTTCAACCAATAGCGTTAAACCCAGGAGGTTGTTCCAAACTACACTCTCACCAATTATTTTAGGCTCGTCGGTTCAGGAATCAGAGCCCACTGTTGAACCAGGGCAAGTTGTCACTAGTTTTAAGAAGCCTTCTCTTTTTATCGCCATGGGATCAGATGCTGATGCCTCTCCAGAGAAGTTAGTAGATCGGAGAAGAGGTCGCTTGGTAAAATGGCAAACTCTAAAAGGTACGCCTTCCAAATCAGGGGCCAAATATAGCAATACGGGGTCAGAGGCACCCATCAGAATTCCTAAGGACAAGCTGTCCGAACCGGAGGAATCTAGTTCAAACCTCCGAAAAGAAACCACTGCGTCTGAGCCCCAGCCGGAGGTCAGAGTACAAGAAACCATCGAAACCCACAAGTCCGGAGGGCATGCTGAGCCAACCTCTAACTCCCTTAACCCAAAAACAACTGAAAACCCCTCCCTGGTAATGGAAGAAGTAATGAAGGATTCTGTCAAAGAGGCTCCCTTTGAGTCTAAAGTCTCCGGGCAAACAAGTGAGGCTGTTGCTGCCAAAAAGGACAAAGGCAAAGAGAAACTGTGCTTAAGGCATCCAGATTTTCCAGAGTGCCTTGTGGGAAAAGTGGGACCTTGTTTCCACAAGGTGAGTGTTAAGTATTTGATAGCTTTGCAAAAACTTAACTATGCTTTCATCCATACAGCCGAACTGGGTCGGATGCGAACCAAATAGGGGATCCCGGAGAACGTCAAAATAAGGATTCCAATAGACCCAGAAACACCAATGGACTGCAAGCTGAGTGAAATAGTTTTCTTCACTGAGCTCTTCAACTGGGGACTAAGGTTTCCCTTAGACCCAGAGATAGTCAAATATTTTCACCTCATCAAGCTTTTCCCCAGTCAACTGAGCCCTAATGCGTGGTACACTCTCATAGCCTGTATCATGGCCTCCAGGTTCTCCGGAATTCCTCTCCCTATGGAGCAATTCGCAGCTGTGGCCAGTCTCTGCAGAAACCACCATATTCCCTTCTATCACTTCAACATGGGTGATAGTTACAAAGCAGTGGACGACCTGCTCGAATCGGAGAGAAATTGGAAGACTCACTTCTTGTTTGTGAGTGGTGCCTGGGAGAATGGGAGGAAAATCAAAGCCGGTGTCAACCCGAGCCTCCTCACCAGTAGATGGTGAAGCGATGGTAAGAATCCCATCTGACATTCCCATTTTTATTTTTATCAAACTTGTTTAACTGACTTGTCTTGTTTTTTTTACAGTGCTGCCTAAAGACTTCAATGACCACTTGAAGGCCGGGCAAACCACTTGCACCAAGCTAAACGCTTGGGCTGCTGAAAAGTGGGGGAATCGCTTCCACAACGCCTTTACTAGAGGCAACCTTGCAAGGTCCTTTATTTGGAACACCACTGACCAGAGAGACTTATCCTGGGAGGAGCTTACCACCCCACCCCTCCGGAAGTAGTCCTCAAAAGAACACACGCACCGGACGGGGTATTATATCTGCCTGGTAGAGCCAAGGCCCCAAGTAAAATGAAGGGAAAAAAGGGCAAGGGTAAGCAGAGTGCGGTTGAAGCCAACCCCACCGAAGTGGAGGAAACTGCTCCAACAAACCAAGAGGGGTCATTTCCAAGACAGATTGATGCTGCTCTTCTAGAAGTAGTGGAGCATGAGAGTACTAGGGAAGAGGCAGGATCTCCAAAACCTCCAAGGGTTCCTAAGAGAGACAGGAAACGGGGAGCAGAAAGCAAAGACAGGGAGGCCAAGAAGAAAAAGACCTCCAGGGGTGATGAGATTTCTCTCCGACCATAGGAGCCCCTTCCTCCTATTGACCCTACTGATCCTACAAGAGCAAAAGAGATCCCTGATGACTTTCGAACTGAAGAGGTTGGAGGAGGGGATATCAGTATTGACGGTGTCGACATTACTGGGCTTGAGGGGCTTGGTGACTACTTTGAAAACCTCCCCAGAGATGACTTTGCTGGGCCCTACCTCCCTCCAAGCACTTCGAACATCGTCAATGGTAAGTCTTTCTCTGTTTCAAGTGAAAGAGATGTTATAACTCACTCCATATTGAGTAATATTCAGCCAGTGCTTAGTTTGGAGAAACAAGTGCGAGGTCAGTCAGCTATTATTACTGCCCTTAATTCTGACAAGGAGTAATTGTACGGTGACCTCCTCATTGCCAACCAAAATGTTGATGCTCTGAAGAGGGAAAACGAGGAGTTAAAGAAGAATCAGGAAGGTTGGGTCACCAAGGTAGCTACCTTAGAAGATACTATCAAAGAACTCCGGGCAAAGTAGTCCGAGTTGGAGAAAGATCTCTCTTCTTCGAAAGAGGAGGTGAAGGCCAAAGACATGGTTATTCACACTTTGACCAATGACAAGATCTCGCTCGAGGATTCGGTATCCAAGGCTGCACAAGAAAAAGCTGATCTGCTAAGGGAGCAAGAGGAAAAAATTCAAGCCAAGATTGACGCTTATTCCAACCAAGTGATAGACACTCAGGAAGAGATGTATGCCAAGGTGAAGTCGGACATGGTCTTACTCTTCCATGAGAAATTTCCGAAGAGGAATTTGGGAGACTTATGGACTTTTGTAGAGTATGAAGACCTTCCCTTCCATATGATGGCTGATGGTGATAAGCATGACTATTCTAGTGCCGACTCAAGCGATGAAGAAGAGAACACCGGGGAGAGCCCGGATAAAGAAAATGACGATCTTCAGAAGAAGAAAGCTAGTGAGGCTGAGCCATCTTCAAAGGCTCAGTCTTAGAATATCAATTATCTTTTCACTCTTGTTTTGATTGAACCAAAGTCCTTGGATGGCCAAAGCATTTTTTTGTAACTGTGTCCGGTCCTTGTCCGGATAAATCTTTTTTGTTTTGACAATTTAAAGTCCTTGGATGGCCAAGGCACTTCGTATATTTCAATGGGTATCTTTGTTTCGCACAGCTCTTGCATTTTTCATAGTTTTTCAATTATGGTAGCTAATGTTTAAACAACCTTTAGTTATTTCATAAACATTCTAAAGTGAGAGTGTTTAATTTCTCCGATGACAAATGTTTAAATAGTCATCACTCCTTTAATTTAATCCGGCCTATGTTTAAATAATAATTTCACAAGAAACTATTTAAGTAAAAACACTCCAAATTTTTAAGAAGGCATCGAATTTCATAAAAAATCCCGGACACCTCATTAAAACCTCCCCGCGCCACCAAGGTAGGAAAGAGTATGCCCCCAAATATTTACATGAACTTTTAAACAAGTAAATATTTACATAGTTTCTACTCCAAGTACATCCGGAGGTGCTCAGTATTCCAAGGGTGATTCAAAACCCTTCCATCTTTGTCTTGGAGCCGGTATGTCCCAGGCTTAAGCTTTTCAATGACCACATAGGGTCCTTCCCAAGTTGGAGCCAACTTACCGAACTGCTTTTCTTTAGTATGTAGGAAGACTTTTCTCAATACCTTGCTCCCCGGTTTGAAATCCCTCCTCTTAACTTTGGAAGCGAACGTGCTTCTCATCAAACCTTGATAGTGTGCAACTCTAAGGTGAGCCTTAACTCTTTTTTCATCTATTAAATCAAGCTGGTTTCTGATAGCCACCTCGTTAGTGTGTTCGGAGAAACTATGAACTCGAAATGAAGGGAGAGTAGCCTCTATGGGAGCTATGGCATCCATCCCATAGACCAAGGCAAAAGGAGACTCTTGTGTTGCAGCCCCAGGTGTAGTCCGGTAAGCCCACAAAACTTCTTGGAAATAACTTGGCCACTTTCCAGCAGCTCCTTCTAGATTTTTCTTTAGACCGGACAGTATTGTCATGTTGGCTATTTCAACCTGACCATTTGCTTGTGGATGGAAAGGGGAAGAGAAGCAATGTTGTATACTTCTGGAGGCACAAAAACTCTGCATTTCCTTGTTATTGAATTGTGGTCCATTGTCTGTTGTTATCTTTTGTGGAATTCCAAGTCTGCAGAAGATATTGGATAAAATGAATTTTATAACAGCTTTCGATGTTGTACCTGCCAATGGAGCGGCTTCGATCCACTTTAAAAAGTAATCAATAGCAACAATGATAGTCCTGCGCCCTCCGGACGCCATGGGTAGAGGTCCTACTAAATCCAACCCCCATCGAGCAAAAGGTATTGGCTCAGAAATTGACTTTAAAGGGGTGGCTGGAATATGAATTTCGTTGCTATATCTCTGGCATGGGTCACACCTTCTCACCAACTCATTAGCGTCTTGCATTATAGAGGGCCAATAATACCTAGCTAACAAAACTCTTCTTGTTAGAGCCCTGAACCCACAGTGAGCTGATTCCTCACCATCATGTAATTCGGAGAGCACTATTTGAGATTCGTCAACCCCCAAACATCGTAGGAGGGGTTTACTGTAAGACTTCTTATAAAGAACATCTCTTAGGATGACAGAACCACGAGCCTTGTACTTTACTTTCCTTCCTATTGATTTGTCCGGAGGCAAGATGCCATCTGAGAGGTATTGAAGGAGAGGAAACCTCCAATATTGAGGTTGTTTTATCTGTATATCGAAGCTTTCTTCCTCTTTGCCCATACTGAATTGAATGGATGGGCACTCCAGCACATGAATCCAAGGGTAGGACTCAGTATAGGCTATGGTTGCCAAAGAGTCTGCTAGTATATTTTCTGTTCGGAGTATGTGCTCATAAACTATGCTCCTGAACTTAAGCGCCACATCATTGAGAAAAAGTAAGTATTTTACCAGCTGCTCCTTTTTGGATTCGGATTGACCTTGTGCATGATGGATAAGAAGCTGAGAATCACTCATTAACTTGACCTTTTTGGCTCCACAAATAAGAGCTAACTTTAAACCAGCTATAGCAGCTTCATATTCGGACTCATTATTAGAAGCCCTAAAAGCGAAACATATAGCTTGGTACATTCTATCACCATACGGAGAGGTCAAGCACACCCCAGCACCACATCCCATGGTACTTGATCCACCATCAGTCCGGACTACCCAGACTTTTTTGTCTTTCACATCTTTTGTTTGCTTAGTATCCCTGTCTGAGTGAAATTCAACTAAGAAATCTGCCACCGCTTGGGCTTTGATTGCTGTTCGAGGAGCAAAATCTATATCGAAGTCTCCCAATTCCACAGGCCACTTAGTCATCCTACTCGAAATGTCTGCCTTTTGAAGAACGTTTTTCAGGGGATATGATGTTCGGACAATAATATGATGAGCCTGAAAATAAGGGCTCATCTTCCTTGCAGCAATCACCAGGGCTAATGCCAATTTTTCAAGTTTTAGATAGCGTTTTTCTGCATCTATCAAGCTCTTGCTGATGTAATAAACCGTACGGGGATAATTATCCACCTCTCTCACCAATACAGCACTTATGGCACAACTGGAAAATGCCAAGTATATGAAAAGAGTCTCTCCGTCAACAGGTTTAAATAAAGTCTTGGGAGAGGAGAGATGTTTTTTGATTTCATTGAAGGCCTCATCACACTGTGAAGACCAGTCGAATCCTTTTGCACCTTTTAAAGTTTGAAAAAACGGGGCACATCTGTCCGAAGACCTTGAAATGAATCGATTTAACGGAGCCAACCTCCCAGTCAATCGATGTACTTCCTTAATATTCCGAGGAGGCTCCATTTGGAATAAAGCATTAAGCTGGTCCGGATCAGGCTGTATCCCTTGCTCACTTATTACATACCCTAGGAATTTTCCAAACTGTACTCCAAACACACACTTTTCCGGGTTTAATTTTAAATTTACTTTTACTAAGTTAGCAAAAGTTTCTTAGAGATCTGTCAAGTGCAGCTCTTCGCCCACGCTTTTTACCATCATGTCATCGATGTATACTTCCATGTTCCATCCAATTTGATCAGCAAAAGCTTTGTTTACCAACCTCTGATAAGTAGCCCAAGCATTTTTTAACCCAAATGGCATCACTTTGTAATAATGAAGGCCCCTATTAGTGACAATCGTAGTATGCTCTTGATCCTTCGGATATACTTGAATCTGATTGTACCCGGAGAAGGCATCCATGAAAGACAACAACTTGTTCCCAGATGTGGAATCCACTAACTGATCAATCCGGGGAACTGGGTATAAATCCTTTGGGCAAGCTCTGTTGAGATCTGTAAAATCGATACACATACGCCAGTTGCCATTTTTCTCTTTTACCAATACCGGATTGGCTGTCCATAAAGGATACTGAGACTTCTTTATATGCCCCATTTTAGTAAGTCTGTCGACCTCTTGAACTATGACATCAGCATTTTCCTTAGAAAAATCTATTCTCTTCTGTAACACAGGCGCTATGTCTCTTCGGATGGACAGTTAGTGTGATATAATATATGCTGGTACCCCGGTAAGATCAGTATTGCACCAAGCAAAAACATGTTGATGGTCTATTAGGAACTTCAACATTTTTCCTTTTAATTCCGATGTCATTTTGGACCCTATCTTAACATTTTTGCCTCTTCCAAAGAATGTGTTTCAACTTCTTCAATCGGTATTAAAACTCCAGGGGTCTCCCTAGGGTCATCAATTTCACCCTCGCCCCCAGAAATCCCCTCAAATTGCTATTCTTCGTTAATCCGAACTGGCCCCAACGTCCAGGGGGCCAGTGTTGTTGCATAACACTCTATGGATACCTTTTGGCTGCTCCGAACAACTCCCACTTGCCCTTGCACAACATATTTCAGACATTGATGGACTGTTGAGGCCACCGCATGCATCCTAGAGAGCCAAGACCTCTCTAGAATAACATTATAACAAGTAGGACAATCCACCACAACGAACAGTATTCTAACCCATTTTCTTGAAAGGGCCTTTGCCCAACAATCCTCGATCACATCTGCTGAGCTTCCAGTGAAACCCACAATTAACCTGTTCGAACGCTGAATTACTGCTGGATTTTTCATCTTTTGGTAGGAAGTTAAAAAGAGGATATTGGCTGAACTCCCAGTGTCCACCAAAATTCGTCTTATGGCATTGCCCCCGATGGATGCTCCTATGACAACAACATCTTCATGAGGACCAGCTATATCCCTCAGGTCATCCTCTTCGAAACAAATGAAGGGAAATTGAATCTGTGATTGATAGGAAGTCATGTCTCCCTCCATTTGGGTAGCTAAAGTATGAACATGCATCTTTCTCGAAGAAGTAGTGGGTGCTGTCATGGTATCCCCTCCGAAAATTGTGAGTGATTCAAAAAAGTTAATAAGCCCGGACACCATCTTGCAACGTTCCTCAATGGAACCCACTCTATTTCGAGTTGGGTCAGGGTCCAAGTACTCTTACTCAACATCAAATCTCTCGATTATCACCATAGCTCCCTCCGGAGCTGATGTGCCTGCATTGTTTGGACCAGCCCGATGAGCGTTATCAGGCCTATTTCCTCCTCTTCTTTTAACATATGCTCCCAACTTTCCTCTTTCAATTAAATTCTAGACTTCTTGCTTTAAAGTAATACAATCTTCGGTGGTATGGCCAGTATCATTATGATATCGACAGAAAAAATTGTTACGGCTCTCCCTAGGAGATTGTAACGCAGCCGGCTTTCTATAGTGTACCTCTTCTTTTGTTTTGTCATAGATGGTGGCTGCGTTTTCTTTCAACTCAGCAAACCACTCCGGTTGAACCCAAGGCCCTCGCTTATTTCTTGATTGTTGACTCTGGGCTGGCGCTGCTGGGTGAGACTGAGCTTTGGCTCTGTTATGACCCTGCTCGGCCTCTCTTGTCTTGTTCCCAGACTGATTTTGGTGTGGGTTTGGTGCAGCCAGAGCAGACCTCACCTGCCTGTGCACCCTAGTTTTCTTTGTTTCATCCACGTTAATTTGCTTTCCAACCTGATTCAGTAGACCTCCCCATGTCATGGCCTTTTTTCTGGTCACTGAATCAGCCAAATTTCCAGGGTTTAAGCCTTTCCTCAAAGAATCTATTGCTACTTGTTCAAAGCAATCAGCCAACCCATTTTTTGTGTTTACAAAGCGACTTGTGTATTCTGTTAGAGATTCGTTCAGTTCTTGGGCACAATGGATGATTGTGTCTCCATTGCCCTTTACCTCCTTACTTCCAACAAACTGCCTCCAGAAGGCCACCCAAAAGGTATCGAAATTTCTGATGCATCCCTGTGGTAGGTTGTTATACCACTTCAGGGCACTCCCCGTACAGGATTGGGAGAATGCTCTACAAAGCAACTTGTTTTCATCATCAAAATTCATCATGAAAATTTTAAACTGTTCCAAGTGGTTGTCCGGGTCTTTACTGTCATCGTACTTTTCCATTTTCGTACTATCAAACCTCTTAGGAAGGTTCCCGGACAAGATCTTGGACGACAATGGAGATTGTCTCCAATTCCGACCACGACTGAAAACGGTATCCTCGTTAGGAGTTGCAAAGATACCTGGCTCATCATGGAAGGCAAAATGATCCACCAGCATCTGGTCTATGTGTCTTCGGTTATGAGACGATCCTTTGCCTATATGCTTCTTTAACTTTCCATGCATATCCATTTTTCTTGAATATTTCTTAACCAACCTTTGTTTCTTTTTAGATCGGCCCTCATCACTGCTAGATGATAAGAAGTCCTCAACCCTATCTTCGCCCGATGAGCTATTGGAAGATTCTGAGTCTGAATCAGAGATCTCCACCGGCTTGGACCGGTGAGACTTTTTGGAGCTAGCATGAGTCTTCTTTGTACTCACATGGATCTTCGAAGGCTCATGCTCTCTAGGGTTGTCAGTATGGTGAGCAACTGACGCCTTTGATTTCTCTTTTAAACCCATTTTTGCCCTCTCAGCCCTTAGAGCTTCTATTTCAACTTTACCTATCACGCTCCTCGATGGTGTACTCATTATTTTCTACCACCACTTCAAGCAAGGCTGGTGGTACTTCCGGTGTGTCCGGATTCATTCGGACCAATTTTTTCTGATGGTTTTGAATGCTAGATTCAGGCACCGTCGTGCTCCCACTATGGTAGCCAATTCGGTGTGGTTTATTTTCGTTTGAGGGAAATTTTGTAACTTCGTCTAGAGTTTTGTGGAATTTTGAGAGTATTTAATGTTTGGGTAGAATGTAGAGGGAGAATTGAGCTGCCTTGTTGTATTTGATTTTCATTACCCTCATTTAATGTAGGTGGTTGGGTATTTATACCCTTTTTCTTTTGGGCCATATGGGCTTTCGGGTTGTGTTTTTATGGATTTGGGTCGAGTTTAAAGACCCATTAGCTTTTAAGTAAACAAGTGATTAGTTTAATCATGAAGTGATTATATTTTTAATACTTTAGTTCTGTTCGGACAGTTTAGTAAGTGGAGGTTGTCCGAATCGTCCATGTCCAGTTAGATGGATGGTGTCCGAATTACCCCTGCCCGGCTCTTACAAAAAGTGGTGACAAAATCCGTACTCATCAGTGTCTGTTGAGACTCCAGTCTGGGTATCCTTCATAAGGATATATGAGTTATTTATAATAAGAATTCAATCACTAAGATTGCAAAGGAAATTGGATTGCCTTTATAACTGCTATAAAGCAAGATTACCTTTGTTAATTTGGGAACTTCCTTCAATATTGTCTCACCTATAAACATTTGGGACACACTATTGACTCGTCCAACAAAGACAATAAACCCTTTGTTAGGTCAGTTGTAGATGAAAAACATTTCACCTCAGGCTCGTATTCTAATGTGAATCCTCCTCCTAAAAAAGAGATATGGATTCAAAAGATTAATTTTGTGATTGTTAACAAAAATATTTCCAACTCTTAGACAAACACATCCTTAGTAATGATCATTCTAATGATGATCCAAAAATCAACATAACAAATCACCTTTCGCTCAATAGAAAACGACCTCTCCCGGTCATGATCCTAGCAATAAAATATCAAACTTTAAAAATAAAGAATCTCATAATATTCTTTCTGACAACAAATACTGGATTCCTGGCCCAAACAATGATGTCATTGAAGTAAAAAAAAGACATCATTGATGCCTTTCAAAACATAGAATTAGGAAAAACTTTCTCCTTATTAATGATCTTTTCAATACTGTTTATGATAATGATCAAAGCTCCCCTAAACTGTGAACCTGAAACAGTCTCCCATTACCACCAATAATGGAGAGACTATCTCCCGGAAATGAAAATAAAAAATCCATAAGCAAAATATTGAAAAAATCAAAAGGTAATAATCTCAAGGGCCATTTATTCACTAGGACACTCCATTCTAGGGGATCAACCAAATCCTCTTCCTCACTAATCAAATGAAAATCTTCATCATAAGTTGGAATGCTCGTGGAATTGGAAACAAAGGATCTATATGAAGACTTTAGTCTATCTCTAAATATGAAAATATTGATTTCATTGTGCTTCAAGATCTAATGATATTAATTGAAAAACTTGACTTAATAAAAGATAAGATTGGTTTTAATAATGGATTAGCAAATGTAAATAACAAAATCTGGATTTTGTAGAGACACAGTTTCCAGGTTCATACATTAATCAACAATAAGATATTTATCCATATGATTGTGACTCATTCTTCTTGTAACAAAGAATTTATAGTCACCATAATATATGTAAAGTGGATTAGATCCCAAAGACAAATCCTTTGGGACAATCTTAGAGAAATCTCAAAAACTAACATGGAATATGTAGTTGGTAATGACTTCAACATCATATCTAATGCTGATGAGAAACTTGCTTGCTCATTTTTAGATATCATAGCTATTGATGATTTTAATAACATGATCCTTGATTACAAATTGGAGGATCCAAGATTCTTTAGTTCAAAATCCAATTGGTCAATTAACAAAAAATGGAAAATGTTTGATAAATCACTTCACAATGAAGCGTAAAGAGAATACTTTAACATAACTAAGGTGAAGCACTTGGCCAGACATATTCTGAATGTTCACCTTTAATTATCACCATGTGTTCAACAAATAATAAACCTAAAGCTCTTTCAAGTTCCAAAATATGTGGTTATTTCATAAAGAATCCTGAAAACTGTTGAAATCAACTAGAATGAAAGCTTACATGGCCCTCCAATTCTTTGGTAAAAAATACAAGGATTAAAGCATAAACTTAAATAATGGAACAAATATGTATATGGAAACATGTTTGATACCAATGAAAATGCAAAAATCAATTTGAATCATATTGAAAATTGCTTAGAAGAATCAATTATTATAAAAGACCAAATAAAACTATAAAACAATTTAGGGCTACACACTTAAACCTATTAGCCATAGAAGAAAGCTTATGGGGACATAATAGCTCTATCAATTGGCTCAAACCAGGAGATAAATACCCAAAATCTTATCATAACTTTGTGAATAAAAGAATTAAAAAGAACATAATTGATGGAATCAAAATAAATGGTCAATGGTCTGTAAAAATTACTATGAGGTTGTTGAATCAGCCAGTGATCATTTCAAGAATATTCTAAATTTTCCAACTATCAACTCAATTCCAAATGTCATCAACAAAGTAATATCTGAAAACGTGACTCCTCAAGACAATAACTTTCATCTATCATTACCAACTGATTAAGAAATTATGAAATCTATAAACTCTCTTAACCCTAATAGTGTCTCTGAAGTTGATGGATTCAACTCTAGAATCTACCAATCATGGTAGTTTAATATTAAAAAGGATTTAAGTGAAGCTATAATGGCCTACTTTAATGGTAATTTGGCACCTGTTGACATATATGCCACTGTAGTCTTCTTACTACCAAAGAAATAATCCTATAATACTTAACAAGATTACAGCCTAATCAACCTCTGCATTGTTTAAAATATGATTATATAAAAAATAATAAACAATAGATAATATTCTTCCTAAGATAATATCTACAAATAAATGTGGTTTGTTGATGGTAGATCAATTCATGAAAACACTTTAATAACTTATGAACTTGTTCATGAGATTAACAAGAAAGTAAGAGGATGAAACATCATTTTAAAATTAGACATGACCATAACATTTGGTAAGATCTCTTTGAACTTCATATTTAAAATTATGAAATGCTTTGGTTTCAAGAATTTATTGAGTTAATTAAAAATGATTAGATAATATTAACTATTAAATTATAATTAATGGAGCTACTCATGGTTTTTTCAAATCCAACAATAGGGTTAGACATGGTGATCCTTTATTGTCCAACATTTTCATCACTATTGAGGAATTCCTTATGAGATGTATCAAAACTCTTTTCCATTCTCATAATTCAATATACTATTATTCAAGATGATCAATTCAGATTCCTTGTTTGGCATATGCTGATGATATTATTATATTCATGAATGGTTCATCAAATAACATAAAAAGACTTGTAAGTTTTTGGATTACTACCAATCCACCTTTGGCCAAATAATCAATAACAAGAAATTTATCTTCATCTCCTCAACCAAACTGAACAAGGATAGAATTAACTCAATCAGACACCTCACTGGTTTCAATCGCAACTACCTTCCATTCCATTACCTTGGCATTAACATTCATCTTATCAATAATATAGAACTTCTTGATGACATGGTAACAATAATCAGATCCAAAATAATGGATTGAGACATCAAATATCTATCATTTGGAGGTAGATTGATATTGTTTCAATCTGTTCTCCTTGTAATTCCTAATTATCACCTTCAAACTAACATTATCTCAGATCAATAAAAAGAGAATCAATAATCTAGCAAACAAATTCCTATGAGGTGTTACAGAAACTCATAATTCAATAATCTCGACCAAATGGTCTGCATTTTGTAAACCAATTTGTGAAGGACTCAATATAGGAAACATTTTTTATTCTCAAAACACTGCCTTATGTAAATTATGGATGAAGTTTAGACACAATAAAACATTAATGTCTAACTTAATGCATCCTAATTATTGCCATACATCTCATATTTTTCAAATTCTAATCAAACCTAAGGACTCTAAAATTTGGAAAACAATGATCAATAATAAGGAGACTGCTGAAAAGTTTATCTTCTCGAAAATTGGTAATGTTGCTTGAAAATGGAACAACAATCATCCTTTCATTTTCTATCACCAAATTCTAACAAATCCTAGTACCATGGAACAAAATTGTTGAATTTTGGTCCAATGGTACTTGAAATCAAGAAAAACTATAATATTTATCCTCCCTTCAGATATTGAAAGAATAAACAAAATCTATCTCAATTACTCTACTGAAGATACTCTACTTTCGCAGACATCTTCCAGTAGTCTCTTCACTTTTAAAGAAACCTGGAAAAACTTTAGACATTATCACCCAACCTCCATTCTTTTCTAGTAAAATACGAAATAACATTACATCTACAAAGTTATCATTTACACTTTGGAGGATTTTAAACAACTACATTTCTGTGAATTCTATCATGCGAAAGAGAAGCTTTAACTCAGCTTCAAAATGTCAATATTGTAATAATATAGAATATATGAATCATCTTTCTGTTTCTTGCCAAATAACTTGGGAAGTATGAAAGTACTTTACAGGTTTATTTGACATCTTAATAAGCCAACACATGACCTTTAAACATCCAATAACATTCTGGCTAATGTCCACCAATCATTCTGTTCATATAAGAACATTTATCCCGTCACCTATATGCTGGTCCATCTAGACTGTTAGAAACAAAGTTAAATATAACAAAAATACTAGATCTAAACAAACAAAATAATTAAAATTATAACTTGTTTAGTTTGCTCTTCTATGTTTAACAATAAGCATTGGTCGGGTGATAACAATGTTTCCAAAGAATTGGGTTGTTTCAACCATATAAGAGCTCTATATAAACCTTCTATTATCAAATGGATTCCTTCCGCTATTAATAAAATAAAATTAAAGTGTGATGGCTCATGTTTATCAAATGGTGGGGATTCATTATAAGAAATCACAAAGGTGACTTAATCAAAATAAAATTTTCTTTATATGGTAAAAACTCTCCATTAATAGCAGAAACTAGAGCTTTGTTGGATGTACTAATAGCATGTAGAGACAATAGATATACATATGTTGATATTGAATCAAACTCTCTGATTCTGATTGAGATGTTTAGTTCTGGATTTGCCCATTGGTTCCTCAAATCAATGCTAAATTGTTGTAGAAACCTAAATATCTCACAGGACTATCAAATTTATCTAGAAAGAACAAAATTATGTATATGATTGAATATCAAAATGGGTTATTAAAAACAAATTGAACTCAGATTTTTTCAAAACAATATTCCTGCTAAACTAAATGCTACCCTTCTCCTTAAAATCATGAATATTGGATATTTGGGATTGCTAGATTAACTAAGGATGTGATTAGATTTTCTCACTTATACTAACTTTCTTGGACAAAATTACTCATGATTCAAATACAATTTTTATTTTGCGGGCTATTTCAGGATCTCATGGAAAAATCATTCAACTGTTCAAATAACGCTGAAGAGTTTGAAGATTATCCGGGGGTGATTATGTGATACGAGAATCTCTTAGTGTCAATATAGGTTGATTTACTTTGTTTAGGAGCTGTTTTAGAGAGAGAAAATGAGAGCTTAGCTTAAGTAGAGAGAGAAAGTAATATAATATTCGTCTTGGGATCTGTGAAGCGTGTGTGGTCCTTTTATAGTACAATTGCGGACCCCACACGCTTTAATTCCCATTTATTACATTTTTAGTCCTTACATCTTATTTTCTTCTTATTCTAGCTACTTCTTTGATAGCTTATACAATTTTTCCCTCACACAATTTCCTCTTTTCATTTTCTTCCTATCATACTTCTTCTTTACAATTTTCTCCTATCATGTTTCTTCTTTACGATTTTCTCCTTGTCTTTTATTCTTCCTTATCAGTAGCCCCCCAGTCCTAGTAAAAATAGTTTTACTGAGACTATAAAAAAGTCTCCATTATCACTTCGAACATCTTTTCCTCGAAACAAATACCTCGAATGATGCATATCTTTGAAAAAGCATCTCTTCGAAAACATCTCTTCTCTTCGAAAACATCTCTTCGAATGTTGCATCTCTTCGAAAGAGCATCTCTTCAAAAACATCTTCTATTTCATATTAACCAGTGTAGCCCCCCCAATCCTTGCAATGACTTAATAAAGACAAGCCAATACTTAAAATCCTTGCCCATCGGAATTTTCCCTGTGAGCATATCACAACCATTAGAATTCGATGCTAAGGCATTGCAATGATTGGCTGTGAAAATTTGGCATGACATCAGCAGTCATGATTTTGTGTCAGCGTATCTTTAGAGAGATCTTGCCTCTGCAACTTCTCCCACGTCTCTGTCAACAATTTTTGACCTAGGGTTCCCATAATACCCCTAGGCAAATAACAAGAAATGTCCCCAGGCCCGATTTTTCCTAGAAGCCCATTTGGCCTCTATAAATACTCATCTATTTCATTAATGGCTCAAAATTTCCACCAAGAATTTCTAGAGAGAGAAAGCTGGCTCACAAACCTCGTCGGATTCCAGAGTGGCTCCTTATTAGCAAAAAATTCGAGGAACGAGTTGCTGCTGGTGAATACACTGAGCCTCAGCCTCCACCTGCTGTGACTACCTTCTATGGTTCATAGCCCCCTCCTGCAAATTCGACGGTCATAATCCCTCTCGAAATATCTCATCAGAATCAAGTCAACAACCAGATCACCCTCGAAGAAATGGGGAAAGAAAAGCACCATAAACACTCTTCGGGAAAAAGAAAGAGACACCACAAAGACATGCATTCACAGGAGCGCAAGCGTTTGAAAGATGTACCAGAAACTACCCCTGAGCCTCCTCGAACTATGGCAGCTGACCCTGAGTCTCCGCGAACTACAGCAGCTGACCCTCCTCTTCTGAGGACCGGGGATCCTGTGTCAAGCCTTCTAGTTACTCCATCCATAACAGGAAATGGGACTCCCCGGTTTTCTCCAGGACAGACCGTGGCTACCGAGGCAGAAATTCAAGAGCTGCGCAACAAAGCCCTAGCTGCTAAAGGAAAAGCTATCGCTTCGGATAACCCGGAGTCGGCTATTCCAGCCACTCATGCTGCAGATATGAGTAATGTCATCGAGATTCCTGCTGAGTCGTCCGGTGAACATCCTACCGCCCCGATCAATCCTGATCCAAACACTCAAGCCATTCAAGCCACAAATCCAGATTAACAAATCAACATCGCAGCAGAATCCTCTAGCCAGACGCGTACTCCTCCTCCACCAATGTCCGACGAGCAAGCGGAACGCATTGCCCCTAAGTCAAAAGGTGATGTAACCCTTCCCTTAGAACTTGATGCAATCATGGGAAACAATATTCGAGGGATTAAAAATAAGCATGTTGTTGCTCTTTACAATATATCATACAAGTAATTTTCTCCCTCAGAAGAAACGCTACTTCGTACTCGTTGGTGCATCCCTTCGTATATCAACATCAGGTTTCCCTCCAAAGGAGAGACTCCCCTATCTGTTAGGGATCATGAACTTGTTGTCTACACCGACATCATGAATTGGGGACTAAGATTTCCTTTAGACCCCTTCTTCATCGAGTATTTTGCTAAGATTGACCTTTGCCCCTCTCAAGCTGGACCCAACATGTGGTTCACATTAATGGCATGCATCATGGTCTCGAGAATTTCAGGACAAGAGTTTTCCTTGGAGCAGTTCATCGGACTATCCGGGTTGGCTAGGAATCCATTCTTCCCATTCTATTCGTTAACGTTTAACAGAAGGCAGAAAGTGCTAAAAGATTTGCTAAAAGCTGACAAAAAATGGAGACAGCAATTTATCTTCTTCTCAAGACATTGCGAGAGTTGTTTCGAAGCAACCCCCTCGAACCCTCACAAATTAACTCTGATGTGGACCAATAAATGTAAGTCCGCGAATCACCTTATTTATAATAGTCCTTCGAATTGTGAGAGTTTAAGAGTTTAACTTAAACATTTTTGTAGCTATGACTGGCATTACAAAGCCATATGTTGATTATGTGGAGAGTTTCACTGCTATTTTTTCGAGGCTTAGTGAATGGGCTAAAGAAAAATGGGAAAACTGATTTCGCTTATGTTTTAGTGACAACAATATGGCTCTGAGCAGACTGTGGAGGTTAAATCTCCTTGATCGACTGTGTTTGAAAGAGTTGATGACCCCTCCTTCCCAAGATGAGGTGCTAGAGCGAGTAACAAATAAAGATATAGTAATATATCTTCCGAAGCGTGATCGTGCACAAAGTCATCGAGATGCACCCGAGGAGGAACTTCCTGCTAAGCAACAACAGCTACAGCTAGAAGTGCCCATCGCCCCTGACCTAGCCTCTTCGGACAACAGAGTAGCTCCCAGTCATGATCCTTCCCCGAAAAGTCCATTCACCCTCGGAAGAAGAAAAGCTTGAAAGCCAAAGGGAAAGAAAAGGCTGCCTTAGAGCCTATCCAGAAGCAGTCCGAGGACAGTAGAGTTCAAAACGACGCCCCCGAACCGGCCCAGGAGATTGAAGATCAAAGGGCTCTTGATGTGTCTGATCATGAAATGGGAGATAATTCTCCCAAACAAAACTCCAACTTAACACCCAACACTCCTCGGACCCAAACATCACATCCAGCTCCCCCAGAGGAGCCCCCCATACTTGCTCCACTTCACATGCCTCAAAGTAAGCCTCTCCAACATATTGATCTTGGGATTCTTGAGGGGGAGACATCTGATTTTGACATCGTTGGCCTTGGCTCTCCCAGCAGCTCCTTCGAAATTCCCCATGACGACGAATTCTCAATGAGTATGCGTAGCCTGCTGCATGCCTCTGTTATGAAGGGAAAGAAGATGGCACACTTGGAGAACATGAAAAATCATTATAAGTTCAAGGCTTCCCTTTTGGCTGCACAACTCGAAGAGTCCAAAAAACAACATGCGATTGTGGAGACTCAGGCAGATGCACTATATAAAAGATTATCTGCCTCAGAGAACTATGTCATTATGTTAGAGAGATGTTGCCAAGAGGAGAGGGATCTCTATCAGAAAAAAGACCGAGGGCCAGGAAAAACTCATTGCTGAATATATGAAGGCCGAAGAAGTAGCGCGCAGAGGTTTTACTGACTGTTGCAATGAGTATGAAAAGCTTTTCGATAATAGAAATCACTTGGCGAGGCGCATTGAAGATTTCCCTAGGCAGGTAGAGGAAGAGAAGGATAAGGTTGTGAATGCCTATATTGCCAAGTGTAGTGTACCAACAACCTGGCTGACTGAGATGCAACAGTTCGAGCAGGTTTGATAACGCAACTTCATGCGGAGTATCCCGAATATGACCTTGACAGTTTTTGGAAACTTGTGTCCCCGGATCTCCGTCCTCCTCACATCGTTGTCAGTGAGAGTGAGTCGTCAGATTCCGAGGAAAGTGACTCTCCCGAAAAATCCCAATAATAGGTAATCGTGGACAAAGTGTTTTGTGTATAAGACCTTATAAGGCGATTTTTGTTTTCCTTCGAATCTTATGCGAGGAGATGTACTCCTCGGATTTTTGTGGATGCCCCAACTTGTAACATTTAACCTTGTAATATTTAGTGTGTGGCAATTTACATCATTGTATCATTTCTAACTATGGTTTACATTGAAAAGTCATAGCATGTATAATAACATAAGAATGTAAATAATTTAAGGCACAACATATTGTGTCTCAAAGAATAATTCGAAGAGACCCAAGTTATAATTCGAAGGGTGAAACGACTTGAAGTACAAAGCAGAATTTATCCAAATAATAATTCGGGGCACTCATGATCATAACCCAGTCAAGAATTTGAGATAGGGCAAAATTCGAGGCACAAGTCGTTTTGACCCAAATTATAATTTAAGGCAAAGAAAAATTCGAGGCATAAATCATTATGACCCAAATCATAGTTGAAGATAAAGAGAAATTCGAGGCACAACTCATTGTGACCCAAATTATAGTTCAAGGTAAAGAAAGATTTGAGGCATAAATCATTATGACCTAAATCATAGTTTAAGATAAAGAAAAATTTGAGGCACAACTCATTGTGACCCAAATTATAGTTTAAGGCAAAGAAAGATTCTAGGCATAAATCATTATGACCTAAATCATAGTTTAAGATATAGGCAAATTCGAGGCACAAGTTATTGTGACCCGAAAAATAGTTTAAGGAAAAAAGTACGTCATATTAAGTAGCTCATTGGGCACCTCGTTAAAACCTTCCTGTGCCTATCAGGGTAGGAAAGAGTATGCCCTCACTATGTTTGGAGCTTTCATATACAAAAAGGGACAACTTTCTCATTCAAGATACAGCTTTAAATGTTCAATATTCCATGGGAGACGGAGGTATCGCCCTTCCTTATCTTTCAGCCGATATGTTCCAAGCTTTACTTTCTCAGTGACCTCATAAGGACCCTCCCAATTTGGTCCCAATTTGCCCAGACTCTTATATTTGGTATGCTAAAAGACTTTTCGTAGTACTTTGTCTCCCACATTGAAGTCTCTATACTTTAATTTAGACGCATATCTACTCCACATAAGAGTTTGATAATGGAGGGACGTCAACTGTGCTCGTTGTCGTTTTTCTTCAACCAAATCTAACGCCAATGCTCTGTTTTGGTCATTCGTTTCCGCTGTATACGTTGCCACACGATATGAAGGGAAAACAATCTCTGGAGTGACAATGGTATCCATGACATATACTAAGGCAAATAGGGATACAGCCGTGGCTGTTCGTGGAGTTGTCCTGTAAGCCCACAATACTTCTTGTAAATAATCAGGCCATTTTCCTGCCTTTCCTTCCAAGTTCTTTTTCAAACCATCCAGAATTGTGCAATTGGTCACTTCCACTTGCCCATTAGCTTGAGGTGAAATAGGGCAGAAAAACATTGTCGTATGCCCTTAGAAAGGCAAAAACTTTTAAACTCCTTGTTATCAAACTGAGGCCCGTTATCCGTTGTGACTTGCAATGTCACCCCAAAACGACAACAAATGTTTGACACCACACATTTGATTACATCTTTGGAGTTTGTCCCTGTTAAGGGTTCTGCTTCTACCCACTTAGAGAAATAATCCACTGCGACAATTATAGTTTGCCTGCCACCGGATGCCATCGGTAAAGGTCCAACTAAATCGATGCCCCACCTATCAAATGGGACTGCTTCCGAAATACTCTCCAATAATACCCTCGGCCTGTGGATCACATTGGCATAGCGCTGACAAGTGTCACATTGTTTTACCAATTCTTTTGAGTCTGATGCAATAGTCGGCCAATAATAACCAGCCAGAAACACCCGACGAATTAATGCCATATACCCACAATGGGCAGATCCTTCCCCATCATGTAATTCGGGCAGGATGACTTGTGACTCATCCTTGTTTAGACATCGTAGTAACGGTCAACTCAAAGATTTCTTATACAACACGCATCCCAGCATAACATACCCATGAGATTTGAACCCGATTTTCCTTGCCTCGTACTTTCTGACGGGTAAAGTATCGTTTTCGAGGAAATCAATAATGGCGGACCTCCAATCGTCTTTGATCACACTGCTCTCCTCGGTAACGTTCATTGCATGGTCCGCATCGATCATGATCGAGGGTCGTTCCTGAATAAAGACCCATGGGTATCCCTCCGTTCGTGAGGCTGAAGCCAAAGAATCTAGGACAACATTTGCTTCCCTTCGAACATGTTCATACTTAACTTCCTGAAAATCAGATACTAAGTCTTTTAATGCTTGCAAATACTGTATCAGCTTATCGTTTCTAGCCTCGGATTCTCCCAAAGCTTGGTTTATTACTAACTGTGAATCGCTGATCAGTTTAACCTTTTTGGCCCCACATATTTGAGCTAAACGCAAACCCGCTAATGCAGCTTCATACTCCGCTTCGCTGTTAGTGGCCTTAAAGCCGAACCGAATAGCTTGGAACATAGCTATCCCTTCTGGAGAAATCAATTCGACACCTGCCCCACTTCCAGAAATGTTCGACCCCCCCATCTGTTCTTACCAACCATTCCGTTTCGTCAAAATGGTCAATGATTTCTTTATCCTCTCGATCTAAATGGAATTCGACCAAAAAATCAGCTAAAACTTGGGCTTTTATCATCGTTCGAGGCTCAAATGGTATGTCAAAATCCCCTAGTTCCACCGACCATTTAGTCATCCTTCCAGAGATATCAGGCCTCTGCAACAAACCTTTCAGGGGAAAAGTTGTCCGAACAATTATAGGATGTGCCTGGAAGTAAGGTCGCATTTTTCGAGCAGCCGTTACCAAAGCCAACTCTACCTTCTCCAGTTTGAGATATCGCTTCTCCGCATCCAGCAAACTCTTACTGACATAATAGATAGGTTTCAAAAGAGATTCCTTTTCGCGGAGTAGAACACCACTGACCGCACAACCTGACACTGCTATATAGACGATTAATTTCTCCCCTACCAATGGTTTAGACAATACCTCAGGGGATATCAGATACTCTTGGATTTGGCGAAAAGCGGCTGAACATTCGTCGGTCCAACGAAACTGTTTCACATTTCGCAACACCTTGAAGAAGGGTGCACATTTATCCGAAGACCTAGAAATAAATCTATTTAGAGCGGCCAATCTCCCTGTCAGAACTTGGACTTTTTTTATATTCCGGGGGAGAGTCATGGTGACTAACGCTTTTATCTGTTCTGGATCAGCCTCGATGCCTTTTTCGCTGATCATGTAACCAAGAAATTTTCCCGACCTCACCCCGAAGATGCACTTCTCCAGATTAAGTTTCAAATTTACCTTACTTAAATTGTTAAACGTATCTTCCAGGTCAGGCAAATGATCTTCGTCCTACGAACTTTTGACTAGTATATCATCGATATAGGCTTCCATGTTCCGTCCAATCTGTCCCTCAAAATTTTTATTGACCAGGCGCTGATAAGTTGCCTCTGCATTCTTTAAGCCAAACAGCATAACCTTGTAGCAGTATAACCCTCTCCCGGTAATAAAAGAAGTGCTTTCTTCATCTTTAGCATCTAACCGGATTTGGTTGTACCCTGAGTAAGCGTCCATGAAAGACAACAGTCGGTTACCCGAGGTCGAATCTACTAACTGATCAATGCAGGGCACTGGAAATGGATCCTTGGGACAAGCTCTGTTTAAATCTGTGAAGTCAACGCACATTCTCCACTTGCAATTCTTCTTCTGAACCAACACTGGATTCGATGCCCATACGGGATAATGCGACTCGCGAATGTGGCATATGCTTAGTAGCCTTTCTACCTCCAAAAGAATGGCATCTGGAGAGACTGGTCTCCTTTTCTGGACGATAGGTCGAACGTCAAGTCGTACCGCAAGTTTATGATATATGATCTCCGATGGTACTCCAGTGACATCCTGTTCACACCAAGCAAACATATCGAGTTTGTTAGATAAAAACACATTTAACCTTTCTCTAAACTCCAAAGAAATTTTTACTCCGATCTTCAGAGATTTGGCACTCACAAATTCATGTGTCTCGGAATCTAGTTCCGGGACCAGAAACCCGGGGGTCTCCCTCGGATCATCACATGGGATGACTTCGGAGGAAGGCCCCTTTGATTGTTATATTTTATCTGACGCTTCTCCCCGAACTCCCTTCGAGGATAAAGCTATTTGGTAACATCCATGGGCCATTTTCTGGCTACTTATGATTATCCCGACATTGTTCCCAACCACATACTTTAGACACTGATGCACCATCGAAATTACGCCATGCATCCGGGACAACCAAGAGCGACCCAGAATTGTGTTATACGAAGTTGGCGCGTCAACGACAATAAACAATACTTCCACCTCTTTCTTAAATGGCCCGCGGCCTAACTCGACCACACACTGAAACTCTCCAACCACCACTTCTGTAGCGCCGGTAAAGCCCACTATTGTCATTTCGGATCGTCGGATAACTGGTGGGTCAGAAATTCTCCTGTAAGTGCTCATAAACAAGATATTCGCAGAACTTCCTGTATCGATAAGTATCTTCTGAACTTGATTCCCAGCGATGCCCGCGGCGATCACCACCGCATCCTCATGCGGGCCTGCAATATTTCGCATATCATCTTTGTAAAAACAAATGATGGGGGAGGGTAACCGGTGCATTTGTGCTGACACCCCCGCTTCGATCTGGGTAGTCAGGTTAACCATGTGCCTCTTTCGCGAGCTATTGGAATTTTCCGCATTAGTATCTCCTCCAAAGATTACCAGTGAATCGAAGAAAGCACAGAGGCTATTCACCCTCCCCCTCGGAATAACCTCTTCTACCATATTCACATTGTTCCTCCCCTCATTGGGATCCAAATATTCTTGATCAATGTCAAAGTCGTCGACCCCTTCGGAAATTACCATGGCTGTGTCAGTGTTCTTTAGGACAGCTTTCACCATACCGTTCTTCTGGGAGTGTTTTTTGACAAACTCTAATAACATTCCATTCTCGATCAAAGCTTGTACTTCTTTTTTCAAAGCTATGCAGTCCTTGGTATCGTGCCCAATGTCCTCGTGATACTTGCAATACTTATTAACGCTTCTACTTTCCCTCGGAGTCTGTATAGGAAAAGGATTCATGAATGGTACTGTAGATCTCGCCTTGTCAAATATAGCGGCAACATTTTCCGTCAATTCCGCAAAGTAGTCTGGTCGAACCCACTTATTCGACATGGGTCTGGTTCCTTGATTGTAATTTTGCTGGTTGCCGTAGTACTGTGAGTTTGTTTTCTGCCTCGGCAGATATTGACCCGTACTTTTGGCCTGAACATTGGCACAGGGACCTTGGCTACTCGGCTCAGATCTTTGAAATTGATTCCGATCCAACTGATCCCCGGATCCTTTCTCTGATGCATAAGTCTCATCCACCAGAATTCTCTTCTCGATCTGATCCAACAATGCTTCGAAGGTCATTGCCTGACTCTCTGCCACCGTGTCCTTCAACAATCCGGGGAGTAGACCCATCCTGAAAGCTGCAAGTGCCACTGAATCTTTACAATACTCCATGTCCGTTTTCGTTTTGACAAACCGATTGGTGTAATTCTTCAAGCTCTCCCAAACCTTTTGTCTGCAATAGATTATCGTGTCTCCGTTAGCTCTGAACTTCTTGCTCCCCACAGAGTGTTGTCTGAAGATATTCCATAACATGTCGAAATTCTTTATCGAGCCCTGCGGAAGCCTGTTATACCATTTGGAAGCTACCCCCTTGAAGGTCTGAGAAAATGCTGTACACAGCAATTTATCATCGTCGTCGAAATTAATTATGAAATTTTTGAATTGTTCGATGTGATTATCCGGATCTTGCGTCCCATCGAATTTTTCTAACTTCAAGATATCGAAATGCTTTGGGAGGTTTCCCACCAAAATGTCCGGGGACAGAGGAGAAGCTCTCCAATTATGACCCGTACGATATACGTTGGATCTTAAATTGTCATCGTTTGGAAAGCACAACCCTTCCTCGGATGGCAGAGTAAATTGATGTTGTCACTCCGAATTTCGCGGGCCCATGTCTTCTTTTCTAACAGGAAACTTCGCTTGGCCATAAGCCCGATCGTCAACTTGTGCACGCTAACTCTTCTCCCTCGGAGACTTCCTCTCCGAGCTTCTTCCCCTTCGGTAATCAGCGTGTCCTCGACCGTGCTTTTTCTTTCTGTGATTTCTCCTAGGAGATGACTCCGACGAACTATATCGAGAATAATCGCTCGAGTCAGACAAATCCAAATGTCGCTTTTCTTTCCTCCTCGACGATCGTCATTCGTATCCCCTGTATTTATCGTCCCTGTTTTTAGGACGAAAATCGGTTTCGCGCTCCTCTTTCCCACTAGCTGGCTCCCTCCGTATCTCAGAACGAAGATTCGCCTGTACGGTTTCCTTTTCTGCCTTTAACATTTCGATCTCCAGCAACAGTTCATTCCTTCGAGCCAAGAGGTTCGAGTCATCGAAAGTGTCTTCGACTCGCTGGCCCCTATGCACCTCGTCCTCCATATCATTCCGATAGTCATCGCCCACTAGGTTCTCCTCGCAATTGTTGACAAAATTGTCCCCTTGCTCTTCCATAGTTTTCCTCGGAACTATTTCCAGGAAGCGATTGTCGTCAGAACGATCTTCGTTTCCCACAGACGGCGCCACTGAAGAGTTTGAAGATTATCCGGGGGTGATTATGTGATACGAGAATCTCTTAGTGTCAATATAGGTTGATTTACTTTGTTTAGGAGCTGTTTTAGAGAGAGAAAATGAGAGCTTAGCTTAAGTAGAGAGAGAAAGTAATATAATATTCGTCTTGGGATCTGTGAGCGTGTGTGGTCCTTTTATAGTACAATTGCGGACCCCACACGCTTTAATTCCCATTTATTACATTTTTAGTCCCTACATCTTATTTTCTTCTTATTCTAGCTACTCCTTTGATAGCTTATACAATTTTCCCCCCACACAATTTCCTCTTTTCATTTTCCTCCTATCATACTTCTTCTTTACAATTTTCTCCTATCATGTTTCTTTTTTACGATTTTCTCCTTGTCTTTTATTCTTCCTTATCAAACTCAACTTCAAATAATGGGTTCAGAAGAATGAACCTCACTTTAGCTCACACGACCTCAAAGTTCATATATCGATGATCCTAGATTTCAAACACATGGTTTAAGAAAATAGTGTACGGTAACATTTAAATGACACAAGCTTGTCTCGTATTGTAATTCAATTTATTGCAAATCCAATAAAGTTATTTTTTTTTTCAAAAAAGAAGTTTATTGTTCAAAGTTTAAAAATGAATATTAATTTAAAATTCTAATTCTATTATTGAAATTTAAAATTAATAATGTTAATTCAATTATTATTTTAATTGTTGTTAAAATATTTATTGGTTTGTAAACTTTTTATAATAGTTAATTTGTAATATCATTTTGTTTTGATCAAAACATATATGAATACTCTCCGCATTATATCTAACTTTTTTTTACTACATGTATTTGGTAAAATAGTTATTCGTTAACTCGTTATTTAAAAAAAAATACACAAACTTTCTTTTATGAATTAACCGATTCATTCCAATCATCTCAAACCCAATCTTGAAATCTCGTGGTTAATAATAAAGGCTATAATTATCTCTTCGAATTGAATATATTATTATAAAAATTGATCTAAAAGGAGAAGAGTTTAACAAAGATAACTAATCTAGTAAGCAATGAGATAAGTATAGGATGTGTTCGTTTCTTGAACCGTACGATCGACCGTATCGATTTTAATTTTGCAACAGCCTCTATAATTGAAGAACAAGACCAATAATTCACGTCATTTTATATTTCTATATAAGATCAGCTTACCCAAATTTGAAGTTTTCATATATATAAAACATATAAAAACTCCATAAACTACTACTATTATATTTATATATATAGTACTTTAATTATTATACAAAATGTTGTATAAAATAATAAACGCATATTATTGGTACTCAAGTGATTAACTAGAACAAGCTTCAACCGGAGAAACTGTGTCAGTGTAGCACGAAACAGTATTAATAAATATTACCATGTGGTGTCTGCTTCTAACTGGTGTGAAGAGTCTCTATTATATTATTTAAAGTACGTGCATACCAACATATAATTGGAGACCAATTATATTTATTAAAATAATAATGTAACAAGAATATGGGAACCACTCGGCAGGTGTTGATATTGATGATTAGGTTTTAAGAAATTTATAGCTAATTTTAAATTATGTGTGTATAGTTTAGATGTAATGATTCGTCATAAAGTGTACTAATAATTGAGTTTATCAGATAACGGGACCGCATCTCTTTTTACGCAAATACTTATCGTCTTTCGTCGAAATTTAACCCAAAAAAAAAGGACTAATCGTGAATTATTTGGTCCGTGATCTAATTTCCATGTTTAACGAACCAAACAAGACTTGCTTCTCAATTTAGGTCTCCTTTTTTAAGACGGCCAGCTGGGGATAAGATCACATATTAGTAGCTAGTTAAATTGTATTTAATCTAGTTAATTAACTGTTTTTTTATTTATTTTTAAACAAAAAATACTATTACCCCGGATGTTTATTGAATAGGTTTTCCACCTTTTCAATAATGGGACCTAAACAGAATAAGTCCACGTTAATAAATTTCGAACGATTTTTTTTAATCAGATTTTAATAAGACAAACTTCGAGTCTCCATTTAAGTTTTTCCAAATGAGTTTGGATTATGAGTCTGAATTCTAGTGGATGGTTTTTCCGATGTTATTCGATCTTTTATGAATTGGTGGTGGTCAGTGGAAAATGACTAGCGGAAGATCTATATGTCATCCATTTTTTCATTATTTATTTGAAAATTTCTTCGGATAAAGGAATGATAGATTCCAATTGATACATCTTTGATTTGTCTTTAAATTTTTTAGAGAAAAATTAATTCCTAATACAATTGGTGATATTCGAGTATTTTGCCGGACTACTCAAATCCTAAGAGTTAATCTTCAATTTTATTCTTCTTTATCGTATCTAATTTATTATTGGAGCCATCGTTATCCCCAACGATCTGCAATCTGCTATATATAATCCTCTCTTCTATTCCATGGATTTTTTCAGATATAGGAGCAAATTTTTCCTTAAATTTTTCCTGAATTATACAGTGTCTAGCCTGTTTTGATTATCCTCTACCTGCAAAATAGAATTAAAAACAAATAATAGTCAAGCATGAGGCTTGTCAGAGGTATTAGTGATTAAATAAGACATATATTTTGTGACATATATAGTATGGATGTGAGAATTCAATAGAGTTTATTTCGCGCGTTAGAGCTTAAAATGAGTTTAAGGAACTAAGTTAATTATTCCATACTTGATTTAGATCAACTGAATTATGAAGATGAATAAAACAAGAGGATCTAATCACATCTGATGCAATGTCGATCTTAATTCATCTCATTTAACTTAGGGAATAAATGATCTTCTGCAATCACAAGAGGATCAAATCACTGGAAATTAAATTAGTATAGAAATTTAATAGTGAAACAATAAAGATAAATAAACGAAAAAATAATAGTTGTTTAGACAACATATGTGTTTGAATTTCCTAAAAAGACAATAAAAACAAATAATCGAAAAAATTGTGTTTGATTTCCTAAAAACAATTATACATTAAGATAAGAGTTATTCTCGGCTTATCTACTGTAAACCAAAATTTAACTTTATATCAAATATATATTTTTACATAAATAAAACAATTTAGACAAATATGTTAAATTACAACTAACGCAATTTTTATATCTTTTTCTTTCTTTTTTGATCTCGTTTCACATAAAAGATAATAACATACAATTATCTAACTAATGATATATATTTTAAAGAGTTATTAGTATTATGAAAACATGTAACGAGAAAAAATGAAGTAAATGATTAAACATCCTGAATGACAATCTCCAACTATCTTAACTATCATAACCAAAACAACTTCTTTAACCATTTTGAATAATTCCATTTAACAAATTTCACTTTGGATCTAAATGGTTAATGAATCGAACTAGACGACTTGTATCACTCCAAACCACTAAGTGAGAAGCACTTTGAGAAAGGCTAATGACTACTTAAATTTAGTAACACGAATAGGGTTTATCATTGTGTTAGTTGGATTCACTTCAGAAAATATTCTCTAATCTGACTTGGTCTTAAACAATGGTATCTCTCACAAGTGCAACACACATCAGTATGATTTGTTCTTTCGTAAAATATATTATTCTTTGACAAGTATATTGCGCTTTGGAAACCACAATTCTCTTTAGGTGTAAATTTCTTCATTCCAAGATCACAAGTAATTCAATGCAGCCAAATTGCGTTCTTGATGACTTTAATGAGTGCTACATATTTTGCCTCAATTGTAGACAATGCTAAAATATGTTGCAAAATTGACTTACAGCTCACCATATTTCCTCTAATAGTGAATACATATCCACTAGATGACCTTATTTTGTCAAGATCGGAAACATAACTAGAATAATATAAAACTTTAATGTGGTTTCCACCTTCTCTATTGAACCTATATACAATCCAATAGCTATAAAGCTCTTCAAGTATCTAATCAATCACTTGACAGCATTCCAGCTTTCTTTGAAGAGCATACTCATAAATATGCTGACAAAACTAACCTCATAGGTTGTATCAGATCTAGTCTCAGTCATCTAGTACGTGAAGCTCCCAACAACACTTGTGTATAAAACCTTTTTGCATATAACTTTCTTAATCTTTAGGGAACTCATCTTTTATGAAAAATAGCTTGAAATGCATCTATATAGGTGTGGAAATAAATTTGTACTCTCCAATAATAAATAATTCCACTACCTTTTCAGATATCCAGATTGATATAATGTTAGAGTGTGCTTGCTTCTATCTATATAAATTTTTATCCCAAGTATCCTCTTAGCAACCCCTAAGTCTTTCATATCGAATTCTTATTTTAGTATTTATTTTGATCGTTGAATTTCACCCTTATTACTACAGGATTTTAATATATCATCTATATAGAATAGCATGTATTTTTATATGTCATTCTCTAGTTGTTCAAAGTAAACACATTAGTCAAAGTTGTATCTCTTATATTCTTTTTCCAACATAAAGTCATCGAACCTATTATATCATTATCTTGGAGACTGCTTAAGGTCATACCATAGTTGTCACATGGCGGCCGTGGCAAGACAAAGCAAGGTGATATCGCCTCACGGTTGGTCGTGGCGAGGCCCTTAGTGTGGCGCTCGCCGTGGTAAGGCGCTAAGCATGGTATTTTTTTTAACTAAAAACTAAAAACCTAAAACTAAGTTTTGGAAAGATGAAGATGTTTTGGAAGGATTTGATGTTGGAGCTATTGAGGTTGGTAAATTAAACTAAAATCTTCGGGTTTAAGAATCTATCGTCTTTAACGGCTCGCATAAGAGATCGGAGGCTTGTTGATGGAGACTCTGAATAGAAGATACTCTATTATGGTATTTTTTTGGAAAACATGGTGGAGATGAGAGGTGTGAAGATGTTGTCTTAGGTGATGGTGTATTTTAATATATGTTTGTCATTTTATTCGGATGTTTTAAAAATTATGTGATTGGATGTTTTCTAATTGGATCTTTTAGTCTATGTGTTTGTCATTTGACTCAGATGTTCTAAGAATTATGTGATTGGATGTTTAAGTTGTTATTGTTATTTTAAATTTATAAATAATATTATTTAAATTACAGCTATGTGCTATAAAAATGTTATTCAGGTAATTGATCGCCCCATATCATGTGGATATCGCCTCGCCGTGATGGCTTTTTTAGCACTCTTCGCCACGGACCGTCGCACGCCACTATTAACTATGGGTCATACAAATGCCTTTATAACATATATACCATGTTTTCAGTTCCCCGCTTCACAAAATAAGTGGGATGCTCCATGAAAATCCTTTCATATAAGCTTCCATATAAGAAGGAAATCTTGATATATAGTTGTTTCAGCTTAAAGCTATAAAAATATATCAAGTTTAAAAACAACCAAATTGATGAATGTTTGATCAAATGGGAGTATACCTCATGATAATACACTCATTGAACTTGCGAAAAACTTATGAAAACCATCATTTTCTTGTATATGATTGGTTCCACCTTTGACTTTCTCTTGTATATCCATATGTATCATCTTACTCTTAGGTTTCCTTACACTGTCCAAGTTTTATTCTTCATGAGATAATCCATCTATTTTTAACGGCTATAAACCATTTTATCTTATCTTTGATTTTGCAAATCGCATCAAACCTTTCAGGTTCTTCAAATTCATATAAATGTCACCAATATTTGGTACATAAAAAAGTAGTATTTACATGGGCATACTTGAGTGAAGGTCGAATTTTTCTTCTTAGACGATCACAAGATAACACATAGGCTCCAAAGTCTATATCATTAAATTAGTATTATGGGTGCTGCAGATCAGCTTCTTTGCTGCTAGTAGCTTGAACTTGGTCTAGTTGATGGTTTCCAGTTTTCACACTAGTGAAATGATAATTTTGCAAGATTGTATCTAATTTACACCTCAAACTAAAACTTTTCCATTTACATGGATTGTTGTATTGAACCATGCATGCTAAAAACGTTCATTGAGCACGACGTATTTGCTAATCACACATATTTTATCCTTAAATTAGTCGTAATTCATACAATTTTGACCCTTTAGTTTAGCTAAAAAAAATTCCATAGCTCTAGATTTCAATTTTCTCTTATTTTTATGAGCACAATATATGCAACCAAATATCTCAAGTGATCTAGAATAGGTATCCTGTCAGTCCATATCTCTTCGGGTGTTTAAACTCTATTGCGGTTGATGTGATATATTTATGATATAACAACTAATGGAATTACCCTTTGCCCCAAAGGCTTTAATTAAGACAGATTCATTCAATATAAAATCTTACTATTGTTTAGGATGGTGCAGTTCATTCTCTCAACAACTCCATTTTACTGAATGGTGCCACTATATGTCATATATATCTCAATACTAATATTAGTGTAGAAACTAGTAAATTCATCACTGTAAAATTCTAACGCATTATCAATTATAAGGTGTTTAATGTTCTTTCTAGTTTAGTATTCAAAAAAAATATTTTTCATACTTGCAATTTTGCAAAAAATTCACTTTTAGTTTTCAAAAAATAAATCCAAACTATCCTTGAATGATCATCCACAAAAAAAATATAATGTGCACCAGAAAGAGAATTCAGTATTTTAGGTAATCTCCATAAATTAGAATGTATGTATTCGACATTTAATGTGTGTTTGAATGAAAATAATTTCATCATGTCATATTTTTACAAAATGTAAATTTCGCACAAGTCCATTATAGTTATCTTATTTGAATCCAAGATCCATTTTTTGTAAAATTCTTGGAGGCCTCTCATACTTTTATGCCCAAAACCTTTTATATACTAGAGGATTGTCTATTCCTGATTAGTTTAGGAGATAGTTGTTGCACTAGAAATGACCTCACCTTCTATAATATGCAAATTTTACTTCAAATTCACTTTTAACATAACCATAGACCCCTTCATAGCTCTTAGGATCGTTATTTATGACTCGAGTGTAACTCTGTTTGAATCTAGTGTTTCCAATGAGATCGATTTCTCTTCATATTAGGCACTAATTTAACATTTTTAGCAACATGTGAGACCACCTACAATTTGAATTTAGAATTTCTAACACCAATAACGTTGCATATGTGATCATTTCTCATTAGAATTTTTCATCAATATTTTTTGAAATTTAATAACCAATCTTTTTTGGAGTCATATGAAAAAAATAACATGATTTTATATATCAATTCTTTAGAAAAATATTCTTCGTAGACAGTAAGCACACCACCACTTTGATAAGCATCAGATACATTTACATAATTTAATCTTTCAAAATTTGTTTCATAAGTTATATTCTTGGAAGAGATGTTTATACGAATGTGTCCATTCTTAATACAAACCAACAAAATTAGTTCTTGAATTGCTTCTCTTTTTTTATCGTGATCTTAAAAAAAACCTCTCATTTTAAGTGACACCTTCAATCCGTTAGACCTATGACATATAGATCTTTCCATTTGATGATGCCTTTTGTCTTTTTTGGTTTTAAAATATAGACCTCAGTAAACCCAACATATTATCAAGAGTAAGAGAATTTCTGCCATACTTTATTACGGTCTTCAAATCTTTCGAATATTATAAGATGGGGTTGAGAAGTATTATTATTTGGTTCTTTTCTCATATCTTCTAATCAATGTTAGAAGTTATAATGGTGATTATTTTAAATCCATTCATATATTCTTCAAGTGTCTTAAATAGATCAATCTTAAAACTGAATATGCATAAAAATTACTTAATTGATTTTTTAAATTAATGATAAAATATTGTTAATAATAAAATCTATTTTGAAAAACAATCAATGACACATATTCAACAAATTTATATAATAAACAATAAAGGAAATATATAAATAAATATTTTTACTTATTATATAAATTAATCATTTATTGAATTTTATGTTTGAATATTTTATTTAGAATAATTTTATTAAATATTTAAATAATCATACAATATTTGGAATCAAACACGTTTTTTTAATATTAAAATAAATATTTAACAAATAAGTTGAAGAGAATGAAGAAGACAAGCTTTCATGGACTATCTCCAAAGATGTTAATTTCAACACCATTAAAGCATGAGATAAAATTAGTGTTTATATTCTCTACAAAAGATTGTGGAATAACATCACTTCAAAGAAGTGCTCATTCCTTCTTTGGAGACTGCTCAACAACTGGATTGCTATTGACATTTTCTTCAACACACGAACATTCAACTAGCCTATAAATGTCAACATTGTAACAGTTATGAAACTTTAAATCATTTATTTGTTAATTCTAACTCTTCCTGGTAGGTTTGGAGTTATTTTGGAAACCTACTCAATCTAAGACTAGGCTGTCATATGACTCTACACTGCATGGTCATGAACTGGTTTGAGACTTCTCCAATGATGCCCACATTCGTACAATACTCCCTCATATCATAGCATGATCCATTTGGAACTTCAGAAACAAGGCTAAATTTCAACAAGAGTCTGTCTCATCCACCAACATAATTAAGAAAGTCAAGTATGGCATCTTATTTTTAGCCCAATCTAGTCTTCTAAAGAGAAATTATGCGATAAATGATAATGACATAGTATATGATTGGGCTGTTTGAATCACACAAATCAGCCCAGAAAGATTATTGTCACTAGTTGGTCCTCTCCTAATGATTTAATACTAAAGCTCAACACTGATGCATGTTGTACAGAAATTGGTGAGACTTCAGAAGGTGTTATAATCAGAAACTCTAAATGGGATATAATCTCCGCTATGTTTTGGTTATATGACAAGTAGACTCCAATCACTGTTGAATGCAGGGACCTAATGGATGGACTTATCATTAGTCATAAAATAAAAATATACAATCTTGACACTTAAACAGATTCCATAATACTATATGCAATGATACTCAACCAAAAAATTCATTGATTCATAACAAATATGATAAAATGTTATAAGAAATTGATTCCATCAAATGCATCTATCTCCCACATCTACTAAGAACAAAATTTGGCTCCAAACTGGTTAGCAAAGTGGACTATGAAACGCAAACAAAAACATGACCTAAATTTGGCTCAAAACCAGCTTCGAGCAATAGCTCTACTTGATACCTTAAATATCAAGTCCATTCGAGAACTCCACAACTAGTTACAGGAATTCCTAATCCCTTATATATATATATATATATCCTTCCTAGTTCTGATAAGATATCTATTGCTTATTTATCTAATTACTATATCAAAACATGAAGAATTTTTTTACTTCAAACTTTTTAGGAGGTGCATCAGACATACCCTTACATTATCTGTTGCTGATTCATTCTCTGGATAACCTATGACATAAATAAATATGCAATTCTTCGGAAATCAAATTTCCTAATTGTCAGTGCCAAAGCTACTCTCAAACTTCTTTAGCTTCTTCCCCAAATCGAATCTCAAATGATTCATAACTCAAGATTCCAATCATTCTTCAATTAAAACATAAAAACTCTACTTTTTGTGTTAGATCTTTTTATCACCTTTTAAACATTTCATATAATCATCAATCATTTGGATTAAATTGTGTGAGGCCTCAAAATCCATTAACTAAAATCCTTAATTCTGTCATTAAATATTTTTACTGGTCTCCTTTATCTACTATTAATAAAAATTTATTTTTTATAAAAGAAAAATATTTATCCATTAACCGTTGGTATTTAGAGAAAAAAACAATTAGCTGTAAAACCTCTCATACCTGCAAAACTAAATTTGACATAAATACACTTCAGTTACTTATAGAGTAAAAGTAAATATTATAAATTTTTATCATCTATATTTTTCTGTTTTTGGTATTCTTTTCAAGTACAAATAATTTTCATATAAACATATTATTTATAAAATATACAATTATTATATTAATTACATAAATTTAATGGTAATTAATTCTAGCAGTTATCACTATAGATATAGATATGATTATTTTATTTTAAATAACGTCATACAATTTTTAATTACTACAAACCTCAGCAGGTACAAACATCAAACATTTACATGTGAACAATTATTTTTAATATTTACCATCACTATCAACTTTTACCATTTCAATTAACCTTTCCTTTTATGAACGGACGATATTTTTATTCAAATATAAATCTCGAAAATATTTATATAAAATATATACAAAACAATTAATCATAAACTTTTTACTATTTAAACTAGCAAATAAAAATAAAAATAAAAATAAATATAAACATTAACATATATTGAACAAGTCATCCTTAGCTTTTGGACTTTTCAATGGGTGCTAAAAATGATATCATTGGTGTCGCATAATCCAAAAAAGTACAACAAAATTCAATATGGACAAATAAGGTCTTAAAATGGAAATAAAATAGTGACCCACTTATTAACTTATTGTTTAATTTATTTCACATTCTCTTAAATTATTTACGTACTCGAAAAACAATCTTATCTTCGAAAGCAACATTTCTAACTTTTTCTCACAATAATTTCATTATATGAGTCTGCAAGTTGGCGATGACAATGACTCTTCTTCGATTTTTCATAATTCTATATAACAAGTAACTACGATATTTAGTATCCAGGTTGGTTGACTCAATAAAATATATAATTCATACGCCAACTTAGTTTCTATGTAATTTACGTGACAACCAATGTGCCAAAATTCGTATACAAACATTATTCAAATTCAACTATTATGAATGGTTATTTTATTAACTAAATTAACATAATTGTTTTATAGATCAAAATACTAAATCGAAAAATTATTTTTTAAATATTCATAAAAACTAATTAGTTTGAGATAATTAGTAGAGTAATACTATAACACAACAAGGGACAATCCAGATTAAATCCATAGCGTGGGAGACATCGTGGGACATCGGACCCCTGCACAAAATAAAAGTGTAAGAATAAGATAAAGCATTAAGGAGGCAAGCAAATCTTGGAGCCTTGGAATCTGAACCGGAGATCAAAGAAGATTCGGTTAGAAACCAAGGAAGCAGTGGCCGGAGATGAATCAAATATTCTTGAATTTCTCTCATTCCAAACGTGATAAATGATTGCGCCAAAGCAAGTACGACAAATATGCCGGTTTTGAGAATGAGACCAATTTGACGCCTCACAAATCCAAGACTACCAACTCTCAGATGAAAAGGGGAATCCTAGTTTATAACTCGCGTTTAACCATAGGCTATGAGTAAAACTACAATCATAGAGAATATGAGAGATGGTTTCTGAATCAGAGTTGCATAAGACACAATTAGGTGGGGTGTTTAAACCCCAACTGAGAAGCTTATCTCTAGTCGAAACTTTTCCCATGATAGCAAGCCATAAGATAAAGGAATGACGAGGAATATGAAATTTATTCCAGACTAACTCGGCCCACCCCACGATTGGGGCAGACGATCGAATGACGTTATACGTGTCCTTGATAGAGAAGATGTTGCAATCAACCTTCGCATTCCAAGAAGGGATATCATTGGAATTGATGTTAGGAGGGGGCAATGAAAGGATGATTATGTTAATCTCCAGGAGATAATTACGGTTCCTGGCTCTAGCAGACTTGATATTAGAAGTCCAATTCCATTGGCCGTCAAGAATGATATCCAAAACCTTGAGATTATTCCCGAGTCTGGAATCCTTGATGATGTTCGAACCATAGTGCAAAGCAATAGAAGTAGAGAGGAGCCAAGGGTCGTGCCAGAAGAAAGTGTTTTAACCATCTCCAATAGCAACCCTGTATAAATTAGCAGCCAACAGGCGAAAACGAAAAAATTTCCTTCAAATCCCAGAAGGGGAGGAACCAATAAAGAGAGTCCAGAATTTATTGTTTTTTATTTTTTTATTTTTTATCCACTCACACCAAATGGATTGATTATTTTTACTAATAATAGACCAAAGATGCTTGAGGACGGCCTCTTGATTCCAGGTTTTTAAGTCCAGAATCCCAAGGCCACCCTCCTTAGGGGGAGCGGTAATGATCAGCCAAGCTACTTTGGCACCATGGAGTTTCATGGCAGGGCCCAACCAAAGAAATCGACAAAGTTTTTGGGTCAATTCTTTAATGATCCTATAGAGAAGGATAAAGATGAAAGACCAGTAAACTTGACCAACAAATAAGACAGATTTGATGAGTTGAAGTCTGCCTGCATAGGAAAGATGTTTGGAAGTCCAAGAGCCAATCTTAGTAGAATTCTTATAGAGAAGGGGACAACAATCTGAATGGGTAATTCGACCAGTGAGGAGAGGGAATCCCAAATATTTTACTAGAAGTGAACCCTCTAAGAACCCTATAATAGAGAGGAGTTCAGACCGAAGGGGATCATTGATGCCAGACATAAAAATTTGGCTTTTATGTGTATTGACATTTAGACCAGAAAAGGAATGGAAGTGAGCAAGAGCCTCTTTAATTAGAATAAGGGAATTGACATCACCATGGTAGAAAATCAGAAGATCATCTACAAAGCAGAGATTAATAATTTTGAGTTTTTGACACTTCCAATGACATCAGAATTTGGTGCTGTTACTTTTCTCCTTAAGAATACTAGAGAGGACTTCCATAACCAGGACAAAGAGAAAAGGTGAAAGAGGGTCTCCTTGTCTGAGATCTTTTCTACCTTTAAAATTACCATGATGGTCACCATTAATATTAATGGAGTAAAAGGGAGTAGAGATGCAGTTGATGATCCAAGTGATCATCTGGTCAGGGAAGTTTATAGTAATAAGAATGTCAAGAATAAGATGCCAACGAACGTTGTCAAAGGCTTTCATAAGATCAATTTTGAGGGCAACCCTGTTCCCTCTACAATTGGTATGGTAGCCTCTGAGAAGTTCTTGAGAAAGGAGGATGTTGTCATATATGTTTCTTCCCGAGACAAAAACAGATTGGGAATTGTCAATCATGTATGGGAAGAAATCCTTGATTCTGTTATCTAATATCTTTGAGATGATCTTGTAAACAACATTACAAAGAGCAATAGGTTTAAAATCTGCAGCCACAAAGGGGGATTCCTTCTTGGGAATGAGAGCGATAGAGGTGGAACTCCAGGCAGGGTTTAGGGTTCCTGAGTGGAAAAAATCAAGGACACCATTACAAATGTCATGTCCAATAATGTTCCAGGTGGAGTTGAAGAAACTTGAATTAAATCCATCAGGACCGCACGATTTATTACTATCAATATAGAAGAGGGAAGCCTTAATCTCCTCGATGGTGATCTCGCAAATCATTGAGGACTTGTCAATGTCTTTTACTTTGGAGGAAAGAAGAGAAGAGACTTTGTCCAATCTCGGGTAACCGGCAGGATATCTAGTTCGAGTAGAGTCCTTAAAGTATTTGACAATGACCTTAGAGACAATAGCGGGGGTGGAAACGGCGATACCCTGGTCGTTATTGATAGAAATAATTTTCTTACGAAAAAGGCGGGTCTTAATACTGTTATAAAAAAATTTGGTGTTTTTACCACCAAGCTTGACCTAGTTTTCTTTATATTTTTTCTTAAGGAAGGATTCTTTAGCACAACTAAGAAAGATGAAAGTCGTGGAAGCCTCAATTTCCTTGGTGACAAGGGCAGGATTGAGGGGATCGAGGACGAGATTAGACTGGGCAATAAAGAGGTTGTTTTGAGCATTTGATACCCTAATACTAATATCACTAAATTCTTTGCGGTTAAGGTTATCAAGTTCATGCTGAAGACCACAAATCTCATACTAGAGGAAAAAGTGGGGAGATTCCAGCAATTGGCCACAATGCTTTTAAAGTTGGGATGAGTTTTCCACATGTTGAAGAATTTGAAAGGTTTTTTAAGTCTAAGATAGGGGAGATCAAGGCTGAGAGTAACTGTCGTGTGGTCAGAAGAACGAAGAAACCCAAAGTGAGTGAAGGACATGGGAAAGAGATCGTCCCAGTCGGGATTGACTAAAACACGATCAATTTTGGAAATGATTGGATTAGCAGGCTCATTATTATTGCAAGAGAAATGAAATCCGGTGGAGCAGAGATCACTAAGCTCACTAAGGTAGCAACAATTATTGAAATCGTCAATAGACGTGGACCAATTTTTGGAGGAGCCTAATCTCTCCTCCATATGACGAATGACATTAAAATCCCCAAGGGAAACCCAGGGGATGCCCCTATCAGAATTGGAAATAGCAATTAAATCATTCCAAAGATTAGAGCGATCTGGAGTGTCATTGAAATCGTAAATGGCCGTTAATCTAAAGGAAGCATTAAAGTTGTGATATTTTTCCAAAGAGTGAATTAAATAAAGGGATTGGGATAATCTAGAAATAATAATAATATTAGGCTTCCAGAAAATCAAAATTCTATCTAGAGGATGAGACAAATGATTGGTAATAATAGAATATACTTTAGATAGATGGACTTTAGTTTTTACTAAAATTGACAAGGAGATACTATTACTAATTATGAAATAAGTAACATATTTTTATCTAACATAGTCATTAAGACCTCTCACATTCTAAGAAGAAATATTCATAAGGAAATTAACTTATAATGCATCAGACGATGGTCCTGTCGGAGGACAAATCCTTAATATCGTTGGTCATGGCTTCAGAGGATCGAAGCCTTTTAGAGGGTGAATCAACCTCCTCGCCACTTTCAACCGTCGTGGCCTCTTTTAGGGAGGATAGATGAAGAGCAGAATCCAACTCTGGAACTAGCTCGGAAGGATCAGATTCCTTAGAAAGCGGAATCGGAGTGCAAAGAAGAGGAGTCTTATTAGGGCCTTTCTTACAAAGGCGATAAGAATGACAAAAAACAATGCAATTAGCACACTGAGGAGGAAGTCCTTGGTATTCAAAATTTACCGTAATTAGCTTACCGGAAATCTTGGAAGAAAACTCTGATCGGATTTCATTACCCACCGAAATCAAGATACAAATGCAAGAAAAGAGAAGTTTGTCATTCATTTTAATTTGATTGTCGACAAAAAAAGGAGTGCCAATGATCGATCCAATATTGCTGAATCCTTCGGCCATCCATAATTCCAAAGGCAAATTAAAAACGTTAACACAAATAGGAACTTTAGTATGAGGATCTTTGATAAGCGGAGTAAGCAGTTCCCAATTTTTTTAGAATTATTAGATTTCCGCTAAAACGCCAAGGGGCACCTTCTAAAACCTTTTTCGCCATCTCCTCCAAATCAAATTTGAAGAGAAAATAACCTTCCGGAAGAGGATTAAAATCCATAAGACCATATTTTCTCCACATAAATTCAACATTGGCTTTAAGTAAGGAAAAGTTGTTAGGTTGAGAGAGGAAATAACCCGAGAGGCAAGATTTTCATAAGTCCGGGGAACCTAAGGCGGAATCATTCATAGTAAACTCATTTCTCTCTAATTCCATAGGCCTAAAACCAATAACCAAAGGGGATCAGTTATCAATATGTCCCACAATAATGCTAGCATAATAAGATGAAGAGTGGGAGATATGACGATAATTTGAATTTGAGTTACTAATGGGATTGACCTTGAATGATGGGGGTTTAGAAGAATTTGAAGGAGAGTTGTGAAGATTGACAAGATGGTTTTTAAATCTTCTTTCTTTGGGGTCTTTTCTGGCATTACCGAAGTTCATTAAAATGAAGTGAGGAACACGAGATGAACCCAGTCCAAGCACCCCTTTATCCTTATTTTTGACCGGCCCGTCTAAGATTAAGACTTCTGTCGACCCGATGAAGTTTGTTCTATATCCCATAAATGTAGAGTCTCACTTTTTGACCCAAACCAAAATACTATGAGAGAGAGTCAAGGGAGTTTAAGGTTCCATTAAGACCAAAAGACTTCTTAGAGAAATTTCCAGAATCAGTAGATATGTTACCTAAACTCTCATTGAGATTAAACCCCTCCTTATCAGGAGAGAGAGAAATCGAGAAGCTTGAAGAGATAAGGAAATTATCAAATAGTTTATGATTCTCCATCCCAGAGGAGACTTTAATTCCACCATGGATAGCCTCACCGAAAAGTTTTAGAAAAGAAGAAGAGGCGTATCTATATCTAACCCTAGCTGCTCCCAAATTTGATGCAGAGGCTTGCACAAAAGAGAGAGAAGATTGAGTGTCTGACCCAAGGAGAGCGACTCGATGGTTAGAGATGGTAGATAGGTTGGAATTCCCTCCATTGATGGCCTGAGGATGAGCGGTGTCCACTGGATTCGGCCTCACAGTAAGGTTAGTCTTCACAGGATCGTCACTTATCGAAGTGACTATGTTACTGTAAAATCCCATGGACCCAGAAGATAGGTTTGCTTCAACAGAGAGGGTTAGGACGACAGAGGATAATGGTTTAGAGATGGCAGTGATGGATAGCTCCACTGGAGTGAGGTCAATTAAGAAAGCTTGAATAGAGGGCAGAGAACCCTGCATCTCAGGAGGAGATAGATTCTAGAATAAAATTTGGCCTTGGCCTGACTCCAGGTGATGAAGAGCTAAAGAAAGGGAATTTTTTACGAATGTTTCATAGTGAGGAGGAATATGGTGATAGATGGATGGGCCAGAGAAGCATGAGGGAGTGCTTATCGCAGAGCAGAATATCGGGAGATGATTAAGGATATCGGTAAGGGAATAGAGGTAAGGTGGGTGGAGGGAGAGTTTCCAGGAAAGAGGAGAAGGGCTGGATTCTGATGGGTGAGAAAGAGCCCACAGTCCCAGAAGGCTTGATTGGACATAAAGACTTGGAAGGGGAAACCATGGGTGTATTTTGCAGCAGAGGGAGGTAAGTTTTCCTGGTTTTTGAATAAAAGTAGAGGAGATTAGGGTATATGTTAGAATTGAGAATAGAGTTGATCCTGTTGTAAATCTTGTGGCTTACAATGCCAACCGTATATGTTATATCTGGTCGAGTATGTGAGAAGTTAATTAATTTTCCAACTAGTAGTTGATATTTTTTCTGTCAGGTCAACACCTTCTACTATTCTGAGCTAACGATTAACCTGCATTGGAGTCTCAACTGGTTTCAACCATTCTTTTTTTTTGCAAGTAAATCAAGAATATACTTTCTCAAAGATATAAAGATCCATTTGATTGATCTTAAAACCTCGATTCCTAAAAAGTATTTTAACCTTTCAAGATTCTTCAACTCAAATTTTGCGAACAAAAACTTATTTAATGTCGTAATTTCTTCAATGTCATTTCTTATAATGATTAGAGATACTTTGTTTGTACTCGTACTACTTTATTACTATGGTAAATCTTCCAAACCATGCTCGTGGGGACTGTTTGAGCCCATACAGCGCCATCTGAAGCTAACATATCTCATCTTTTCAAAACCAATCAGAACATTCTGGTGAAGCCTCCATATATACTTATTCTTTCAAGTATCCATGGAAGAATGCATTTTTTTACATCAAATTGGTGAAGTGGCCAATTTTTGTTTGTTACAACTCAGAATAAAACTCGAATTGTATTTATCTTTTCCACTGGAGAAAACGTTTTGGAATCATCAATTTCATAAATTTGTGTGTACCCTTTTACCACAAGCCAAGCCTTGTATTGCTCTATGGTTCTATCGTCGTTTTGTTTGATAGTACAAACCTATCTACATCCGACCGGGTTTTTTTCAGCTAGAAGTTTTCATTTCTCCCAAGTACAATTCTTTGCAAGAGAATCCATTTCGACATTCATGACCAACCTCCACTCCTTCTTTTGTGTTGCTTCTTGGATAATTTTTGGAATTCATAGGTGTAGAGAATTATAGTAAATACCTTGGCCTCTTCTGACATGATCCATCTAACCAAGTTTCCCATAGGATATTTGATGGATCAATGAACATGCTTGGGTGAATAACGTGTAGGTGGGACTCCACGATTATTCCTACGAGGTATAACATATATACTTACTTTAGGAACTTCTCTACTAGTGTCAACATTTACATATTCATCAATTATAGAGGAAGCAAATAGACTGTGTGGTCCACTTACCTCTTTAAGAAATTATTTGAAGGTTGATCATTGGTAGGTATGAAGTTATTGGTTCGTTCTACATTGATGGGTGGCTTCGCTGATACAATATCTGAAATGATCGGAGAACTTAAACGACATAGTGAATCACTTGCGTTCTCCCTCTAAACACGAGGTTGGGTAAGGTAGTAGAATTATGTCTCAAGAAAATTATAATCCATGGTGACATAGATCCGACGATTTTATTGAATTATTACACAAATACCTTTTTTTTATGAAGTGCATAGCCCATAAAAATACATTTTATGGAACAATGATCTAGTTTAGATTTATCATCCTTTGGAACATGAACAAATATAAAAAAAATCCAAGATACGAGGTGTGAGAGTTAAGGTAGGTGGTATAGTTTTTTGGGTTTCCATGATTTAAAGTGGGATTTCATAACCAAGAATATTTGTTGGTAAGCGGTTAAGTAGATAGGTTAATGTGGCAATGGCTTCAGGCTAGATGTGTTTTGGAACATTAGAATTAATCATCATAGCTCTAGTCATTTCACGAAGAATCCAATATTTTTGTCCCGCATCTCCATTTTGTTGGGATGTAGTTGGGCAAGAGGTTTGATGAATTAGACCATTTTTTATAGTTGTTCTCATATGATGGTTAATATATTCATCTCCATTATCGGACCGAATGTTTTTTTATTTCCTTGTTGAATTGGGTTTGGATCATTTCGAAAAAACTATCAAATTTCTTATACACTTCAAATTTATGTTTTACAAAATATACCCAAGTTATACGAGAAAAGTCATCAACAATTAACACAAAATATTGAAAACCATTCTTATTTGAGTATGGTGCAGGCCCCACACATATGATTATACGAAAGAAAACATAGACTCAACTCAAGTATTACTTAGACTAAAACAAGTTCGATGACATTTTGCCAGTAAACAAGTTTCACATGAAAAATGAGCATTATTTTGGGCATCATTATTCTAAAAAAATCCATGAAGTAAAATAAAAAGATAACTAAAGGAGAAGTGGCTTAAGCGTCGATGCTACAACCAAATTTGTCTATTAGATATCCTATGAGAAAGTAAGGCTGTTCCCTGGTGAACCACTTTATCAACATAGTAAAGACCTCCACACTCAGTGATGGTTTGGTTTATTTTGGGTTGGGGGTAGTTTTGTAAAGTATTTTAGTAAGTTTAGGGTGTTTTGTATTTAGCGTGAGAAGTAGTTCGATAATTAAAAAGTCTGCTTGTATTAAATGTTGATCACCCTCATTAATGAGAGTGGTTGGGGTATTTATACTTTTAATTAATGACCCATGGGCTTACCAGGTCAAGTTGTGAAACCGGGTCGAGTTCAAAGACCCATTAGTTTTTAAGTAGATTAGCAAATAGCTTAGTCAAAAGTTGTTCACATTTATCCTGTTCAGATTTATAGTGGTGTGGTATGGTCCGAATTACCCCTGTCCGGATTAACGGGTAGGCTGTGACTGTAATATCTGAACTCATCAAGTGCCACGTGCAATGATTTTCTTCATATGAATGTCCTGCAAAAGATAAAATCGAGGATATATCAGTACTACATAATTCAATTCATGTGTTACATGACTCAAGGATATGAGTTTGCAAGATAATGATGAAACGTAAATGCATCTTTTTTAACTTTAACTGCGGATAAATAAGAATAAATTCTTCTTATTTGACTTTTAATGAACCCTCATTCGTAGTTTCAACATGAGGTTTTGAAGGTGGTACTCGATCAATAATATCTGATAGGTCATGGGTCATTGTGTATGTAGCCCCACAATCTAAAATACATTATGTCATTTTACCTCTATGAATTAGTCCTGCAAAGTCTTGTTACATATTATTTTTTACCCATTGACTGATGTCACTACCTGAATGGACTTCTTGATTGCTATTAACGACACGTGCTTTGCATTTTTTTGGTTGTGTGATGATGAAATAACCCCATTGTTGGTTATTGGCTTTAAAATTTGTAGTCTGATTATCTCTCTTATAACTATTGCATAAGCTGATTTAACTCAGGGAAGAAGATCGTATTTTATGATATATCTCCAAACCACTTTGTATATGTCATCAATGGCTGTAAAAAACTGGTAAAGTCTTTATTTATCCAAAAATAGGTTGTATATGGCTATATCCTCATTATCGTTCATGGAATTTGGTGATCTCCTATCAATTCTCATCGAAATATTTTGCAAAGTATTCCACACTGTTTCATGAGTATCACTTCCCCGATGTATTGTACTCGCCCTCCTGTGGAGTTCATATATTTGGAAGGAGTCTCCGTCGCTACTGAATGTTACAGCTAATCTATTCAAAATGGTTTTAGTCATTGCATTGTGCAACATGATTAATCAAAGATGGCTCAATGTTTTGAATGATCCAAGTAAACACAGCTTGATCAGATTGCTCCTATCATACATATGTTGGATTTGTCGCCTCTAGTACTGTACCAGTGAGATGTTGTGCCTTACCTCTTCCTCAAATTTCTTTTTTAATAAGACATGCCCACAAAAGGTAATTTTCATTGCCGAGTTTGAAGCCAATTAAAAGGCTATGAGAACTGATTTCAGTTGATTGCTGATTGCCCCATCCGTTTCTGAATAGATTTGTTATTGGTAACGTCAATTCATCGATAGAATTTAGGTTGTTATTTATTCTAACATTTTGGTCGTGGACACAAAAATACATATTGGTTAATTTGTGTTTATGTTGGAAGATACAATATTTTTACGAATCCTAAAAGAACACTGCTCTAATTATATATATAATTTAATTTTATAAAATCAAAACTCGGTCTAAAATAATTTTTGGATAAAATAGAGAGGATTTGAATGATTTTTCCCCGACCCTATATATATTTCCTTTTCTTTAACCTGATGTCTTAGAATATTATTTTATTATATTAAAGGCTTGTTATAAATTTTCCTAAGTTTATGGGTTGAGGACCATAGGGTTTTAAGTTTTCTTTAATTAGTTGACTTGTGGTTCACATGTGAACGAGATCAAAATAATCTTCAACTCTTAAAATAAAAAATAGAACTGTGTGGAAAATTTGGGGTGATGTCTTAAGCTTATGTTATACGCACAAGGAAGTAAATATCTAACGACTGATTGGTTAAAATATCTTTCATGACGGAAGATATAATAGAAAATAAATGCGTAATCAATCATTTCATTTGTTTAAAATTGTAATGGAGAAGGACCATCACATATAGATTAGAGTATACTAATTGTATGGAAAACGAGAACTTATCAATCACTGAGATCATATGGTTGAGGTTTAAAAGTTAAATGATAGTGAATTCTATGTTTTCTTAAGGCGGTTAATAATGATCGTTGATATTTTAATTAATTTCAATAAAACACTAAACACATTCAAGTTTTCTTTATTAGTTTTAATTAATAAATAATTCGACAAATTTTGATAAGAAAAATAATTTTTTGTCATTTTTGAAATTCGATTTGGATAAATTTTTAATGTATAATGGATTCGAACTAAATATGAGTAAGTCCGAAGCAATAGATGGCGCCAGGGGCGGATTTAGCGGGGATATGTGCATACCCAGAACAACCCTAAACAAAAAATAAACTTAGTATACAGTGGTAAAGAACTCTACTAATATACTTTAGATCTAGATACCAAAATTTACGTATTTTTATTTTTTATATCTTTTTTATATTAATTGATTTATGATTCTTTCAATATTACTTATTTTTTATTAATTGATTTATGATTCTTTAGCGAATTTTGTAATATTTTGTCTGGAAATAATATTTTATATTTAAGAAAATTGTATTACAAATTGTACTGATCCTTTTTAAACAAATTACTGTCTTGTTTGTAAGACTCTTGTTCATAAAAAAATACAAGATATTTGGATTTGTGTACACAATTTTCAAGCTAGTTTTGTCATTACTGATTGTTATCGCAAGTGTTGAGCGAGTATTTTCTTTTATGAAATATGTGAAGAATGAATTGAGAAATAGAATGGTCAATCTATGACTTAATGATTGTTTAGTGACATTTGTAGAGATAGAAGTGTTTTCTACGGTTGATGACTTCCTTAGTTCCTATAACTCTTTTCAAGACATGAATAAGAGGAGAATTCATTTGCGCTTTGGCTATATATTATATTTTAATTTTAAGTTGTAATCAAAATATTTACATATTTTTATTATGAGATATTTAAATAGTTATCTTTTATTGAAAAATTTTACATAATATTTTTTCGGCATACCCTAACTTTTAGTCCTGGATCCGCCATTGGATGATGCATTTTGAATTCGAATTCATGATGGATTACTGTAGAACGTTTCAATTGGATAGGGGATTTGTCACGTGTATACAAGAGTTTAGTATTCGTAAGGAGTTCATATGCGATTTTTTGTTCGATCTCAGCGTTATGATTTGGTTCAGGGTTGATCTTAGTAGGAGGTTCGGTTTCCATAGTTTTAAGTTTCGATTGGTTTGGAAAATGAGTCCAAACCTAGTTTTAGTTTCGAGTTGTTTGGAAAATGAGTCTAAACCTAATTCTGATGTATTGGCTGAGATTTTAATGCATGAATCAACAATAGTTGTTCATCAAGACGTGACAAGGGTGATGTAAGTTTGTTGTAATTGTTTTAGTGTACTATTTGATCATAACCGTTAATCATAATATGTTAAGGGATATCATAAGTTTGTTATATATTTTTTGGTTTGCTATTGTTAGTTTAGTGTATTTTTAAGTAAATATACACCCCCTATCCAAAATTCTATAATATAAAGGAACAACATAGAAAAGTGAGAGAAAAAATGAACTCAATGATTCAAAAATTAGTGAAATCTTGAGAGATAATAACAAAGAAAACACTGAGAGAAATACTAAGAGCTGAAAGAAATTTTTGGAAAACTTGTACGATGTTTTGAAAAGTTTTTGTACAGAGTGTGTGAGGTTATATTTAGCGTTCCTGTAATTTTTTTAAATTGCTTCATAAATAAAATAATATCTATTACCTGTGGATGTATGATTTGTCAATAATTTGAACCATTAAGTTTTATGTTGATTGTTTTTTTTAATTTAAGTTCGTTATATTTGCAGAAGCTTAATTACAGAGTCAAAACTTTATTTTCATTACAACTGGTACAATGAGCGTGAAAATCAATCAATCACTCGATCAACATGAAGATAAATGATGGATATCAATGAAGATGACTTTAATGAAGTTTGATTTTGATAAATTATTAGAGATAATTATATTAATATTTGCAAAATTAAAAATAAAATCTCTCTTTGTACATAAAGGATTTATTGTCGCCATTAAGAAGAAAGTTGTAAGAAAGATTGATGTTGAAAGACTATCCAAGGTTCATAGTGTTCTGATATTGAAGTTGAGGGATAAATTACTTAATGAGGTGTCCAAAAAATCTACTACCATGGGGATTATGAGTAAGATTAAAGCTATTTACATGAAGAAATATTTGGGAAACATATTATATCTCAAGATGAAACTGTATACTCTAACTATGGATGACAAAAAAAACTAGAAAACATTTGGATGATTTTAACATGATGATTCTTTATTTAAATGCATTAGGATTCACCGGTTGAAGATGATGATCAATACATTATTCTCTTGAGCTCTTTATCAAAAGTGTATGAACATATTTTGACAACATACTCTATGGGAAATAGTCGTTTACTGTATCAGAAGTAAAATGTGCTCTAAGTTCAAAAGATATTGAAATGAAGACATACTGAAGAGTGGATCTATTGGAGATGGATCGAGTGTGAGAGGCTTACCTAGAAAGAGAGGTTCAAACAGGAATAAAAAAAACTTAAAGGTCCAAATCTAGAAGACCAACTACTAGTTATAGAGTGAAATTCCGGTTATGTAAGAAATTGATTCATATTATGAAGAATTATCTTGCGAGGAGGAGTAGAGATACTAAACATAATTTCTAAGCTGAAGATACCTTAATTGTAATTTATGATTATGACTTTACTGATGACTAATGAATTCAATTAAGGAATCATTCCATATAACATCCATTATATATTGGTTCGAAGCCTCGAAAGAGTTTACGAGAGGAAAGTTCATAATGGGGAATGATGAGCCATAAGCTATAAGAAAAACAAGAAACGAGAGGCTCAAGTTGTTTACATGACTTGAGAAAGTCATAAAAATATGAGGTATATCTTTGATGTTAAAAGAAACCTTTTATTTATAGGATATTAAATGAGAAATGGTATAACTATATGGGTGAAGATGACAGACCTAAGGCCTTGTAAGGCTCACTAGTTGTTATAATAGATCTAATGATGTATTAATTCTTGAAAGATCTATATTGGTCAGAGGTGTGTTTAATGTTGAGAGTGATTCTACCAAGTCGCGGCATTTGAGGTTGGGACATTTAAGTGTGAAAGGACTAAATGAACTTAATAAATAAGGGTTTTTAATTTTGATGAAGTTTAGAAGCTAAGCTTCTCCACGAATAACTTGTTCGAAAAATTTAAGAGAGTCAAGTTTATTCCCATAAATGATAGAAGTGAAGATATACTTGAGTATGTTTATCCAAAATTTTGGGGACTTGCAGAGTATTCTACAACAAGAGGTGTTAGGTACTTTGTG